>OX388343.1:0-2400000 GCA_947579665.1 Sympetrum striolatum
CACACCGAAAGGTGGCTTGTAGGGTATTAATGTAGATGTAGAATAATAGCTTAATTAGGGCATACAGGTTACTCCAAATACATGTGCTATAGTAAAATGGAAGACAGAAAACACAAAAATGTAGTAAAAATACAGTCAGGGATGAAAACAATAAAAAAGAAAAAAAAATCCGATGTAGCACAGCACATGACTTTCTCCATATATAAGATGTAAATATTTATCTACGGCAGTAATTTCGAACTCTAAATTCCATCTAATCTCGGAAGATGAGTGATTAATATATATATTATTAACTTTGACGCAATAAACATTATAAATAATGTTTTTCGGGACATGTTCGATGAAAAACAATGAAACTGGCCTTTCGCCCATAGAGCCCGCAAAGTACATAATCAGCGACTTCCGGTTTATCAGTATTTCATGAATAACTCCTAAACAATCAGTGATACAAAAATATGTTTCATACAAAAGTTATAGTAAATTTAATTTACTAAAACAAATATAATTAATAGTATATACCTTAATATCATATTTAAGGATATATTTTGAAAACCGGAAATGAGCTTAGAAGAATGAAGCTCGACTTCCGGTCACCGATTTAATCGAAAAACTAATCAACTCTAAAGAAATCAACCAAAATACTATTTATAAAATTTGGTGTTGATCCAACGAATACTTTTCATGTGAGAGCGCCCATTAAGTACATAATCAGATACTACCGGTTTATCAGTACTTCACGAATAACTCCTAATCAACCGGTGATACAAAAATATATTAAATACAAAAGTTATAGTAAATTACATTATCTAAAACTTTTATAAGTAATACAATACACGTATATATCATATTTATGGAGATATTTTGAAAACCGGAAATCAGCTTTAATGAATAAAGCTCGACTTCCGGTGGACCGATTGACTCCAAAAACTAATCAACTCTGACAGCACACACCACAGTACTATATATGAAGTTTGGTATTGATACGACTAACAGTTTTTACGTTAGAGCGCCCACTATCACACACACACACATACACACACACACACACACACACACACACACACACACACACAGACATCATTCCGAAAATGGTCAAAACGTGTTCTAGGGACCCCAAAACGTGTATTTCCGTTGAAATCTCGAAGTCGAATTTTTTCATGAAAACAATACTTTCTCTATACTTCGTATATGGAGAAAGTAAAAAAGACGAAATAATAGGATAATGCTTCTGAGTTAGGAGCAAACGTGTAGTATAGAGTAAGTATTATATTCGCAAAAAAATACCACCTCCAGATTTCGATGGAAATAAATGTTTTGGGGTCCATAGAGCACATTTTCGCTATTTTCCCGAACATGTGTGTCTGTCTGTGTGTGTGTCTGTGGTAAAAATGTTTGTGGGCGCTCTATCTTAAAAAGCAATTATCCGATCATTTCCAAAACTTATATTTAGTATTTTCCTAACAATGCCAAGAGTTAATTAGTTTTTTATGAATATCGCTTAACCGCCAGTTCCGGTTTAACCCGAACAAAATTTTGTTTCTTTAATATCTCTGTCAGAATGCAATGTACGTATATGCAAATACATACAAAAGTTATAGATAATGTACTTTACTACAACTTTTGTATGAAACATTGTCCTTTAACACTCAGTGTTTTGGAGTTATTTATATATTACCGGCACAGGCTTCTGTTTTCAATAAATATGGAGAAAGTCATGTGCTGGCCACATCATATTTTTCCTTGTAGTATTCAGGAAATTACAAAAGAAGTCCACAATGTTTAAGAGTTCAATAAGAGAACTGCTAATTCTTGGGATAGGCGATAGCTTGCGCACGATTTTCTTGCGAAGGGAATTGTCAACAGTAACGACTTTAGAGTTCTTTTAGGTGGTACAGCAATTCCAAAAAAGTTGACAAGTTCCCAAGGGGAAAAAACGGACTTGAATTAAGTCTAACACGGCCGGGAATCGAACACGAGATCTCCCTCTATCTAGGCTACCTAGATGGTTAAGGCAGCCTCCCGGATAGAGGAAGATCCCGGGTTCGATTCCTGGCCCAGTCAGACTTATTTTAAGACTGATTTTCCTTGGGAATTTTCCCGGGTGAACGCCCTTATGTGCAAAGTCACCTCAACCCTTTCCTTAAGTTGATAAGTTATTACAGCCCAAATATTCAATGCTTGATCCCATAGCGATGTGGAAATTGAATAATAGATTTTAATATGCTCCGATTATTATGAATCGTATTAAAAATTACGTTCGCGGTACCACTATTCATCGTAGAGATTATTTATTCCATTCTTAATACATCGCAATCTCCGAAAATTAGTTGACGACAAGCTACTGGAAGAACTTTACCGAGAGAATCCAAAACAGAAATAGAAAACAGATGCAAGTCCACACGGTTACTCATGCGCTGAGCAAATATATCTTCACTGTTTAACTCAATTACATCTAATTATTAACACTAGAACTACCGATGGAGTCATTTTTACTCCTCGCGAGCTTTATTTTTTCTGCCCTGACTTAAATTTCCTGAATTCTGGCTTGAGATTCTGTGACCTTTACTAATTTTTAACACAAAAGAAGGCTTTGCGATGAAAACTGTTTTTGACGAAAAATTTTTAGAAACAATGATGACTTCACACTTACTGAATATCAAGGTAAACCAAACAAGAATGTCATAATTCTTAGTTCCGTCCATCCCAATTTCGGCGTTCCTAGTGATTCCTCTAAGAGAAATCCTGAAACGGTGAAGTTTAAGAACGAAATTAAATACGGAATAGATGTCGTAGACCAAATGGCACGTACCACAAGAACATGTGCTCGGCGATGGCCTGTCCACTCGTTAGAAAATACTCTAGACTTAGCAGGTATAAATTATAAAATTAATATCAATAAAAAATTACAGCATTTTTTGTTGAATTTTGATCCCCTATGAATGAATGAATGTGTATATAGGTATATCCGGAGAAGCGTCTATATATAATAGATATAGGGGATCAAAATTCTAACCATGTTCCACAAGTGCCACTGACTTGAAATTTTTACGACGTATTGGCTATAACGTGTAACCTCCAGAAAACATCCGACTTTGAACCTCGGTGTCATAGGTTCGATTCCAGAAGGCCCCATAGTCGCGATTTTCTCCATAAAGATACATGGTAGGAATTTTCAAAAATTTTTTTGAGGCACTTTCCGGAAAAGTAGAGAGTTGAAACTCGAGGGACCGCTAGAAGCCGTGCATATCCAACAAAAATCTAAAGGTCATTTTCGAATATTATCCTTGGATCGATGCTAGGTGGGGGCAAAAACGGGCCGTTTAAAATGCATTGTGGCGATTTTTAAGATTTTTTTTGGACCCATTCCCGACTGCATAGAAACTTGAAATTCGGCATGTGCTTAGAATTCATAAATATATTTCATAATCAAATTTTACATGTTCGCTGATGGTCCTTGGTTCGATCCCAGAGAGCCATTTACATTCCTCAATGCATTTCTTATGGAGATAACGGAAACAAATTTTAGGTACTTCCAGGCATGCTATCGACTTCAACATTTCCATAAGATAAGAACTAGTCATTTCAAATCAAACTGCATTGTAAGTTCACCGGTATGACCCGGGTTCGATGCCAGACGATGAAATTTCAGCGAATTTTAAGAAAAATTTCAATCCTTTTTTTTTCTTTTGAGTACCGTCCAGATATGACATTTTACTTGTAAATGCAGTGTATGGGACACGAGTCATATCCAGGAATTAGAAAGGACACACCGAAAGCGGATACGTTATTTAAAGAATTTCTATGTTAAAAGAGTAATTGTTAGTCAGATGATAAAGGACACGGGATGGGAATCTTTAAAAGATAGAACATTTATACGAAGGATAAATCTACTAATTAAGTTCAGGGAAAGTACGTTCTCAGAAGATGTAACTGATATAATGCGACTTCCCTGTTATGCAGGCACCTTCTGATACTGCCACAAAGATTAGGGAAATGGATGCTATAAAAAGAATCGATTTTAAGAATTCATTTTTGTCCGCGAAGTATACGCGAAAGTAACCGTTTGGGAAAATAGAGTCAAGGTGCTTGCACCCCCCGCCACTATTCCGGATTAAACGAACTGGTATTCCGGATAAAACGAACTAATATTCCGGGTAAAACGAACTGGTATTCCGGATTGAACGACCTGGTATTCCGGATAAAACGAACTGGTATTCCGGATTGAACGACCTGGTATTCAGGATAAAACGAACTAATATTCCGGAAAAACGAAATGGTATTCCGGAAAACGAGATTGTATTCCGGATTAAACAAAATGATATTCCGGATTGAACGAAGTGGTATTCCGGATTAAACGAAATGATATTCCGTTTAAAAAGAACTATTATTCCGGTTAAAAAGAACTGGTATTCCGTTTAAAAAGAACTGGTATTCCGGTTAAAAAGAACTGGTATTCCGTTTAAAAAGAACTGGTATTCCGGGTAAAACGAACTTGTATTCCGGATAAAACGATCTAATATTCCGGATAAAACGAACTGATGTTCCAGATAAAACGAACTGTTTTCCGGAGAACGAAATGGTATTCCGGATAAACGAAATGGTATTCCGGATTAAACGAAATGATATTCCGTAAAAACGAAACGGTATTCCGGAATAAACGAACTAAAATTCTGGATAAAACGAACTGGTATTCCGGATTGAATGAACTGGTATTCTGGATAAAACGAAATAATTATCCGGATAAAACAAACTGGTATTCCGGATTGAACGAACTGGTATTCAGGATAAAACGAGCTAATATTCCAGATAAAACGAACTGGTGTTCCGGATTGAATGAACTGGTATTCCGGATAAAACAAACTATTATTCCGGATAAAACGAACTGGTATTCCGTTTAAAACGAACTGGTATTCAGGATAAAACGAACTAATATTCCGGATAAAACGAACTGATATTCCGGAAAAACGAAATGGTATTCCGGATTAAACGAACTGGTATTCCGGATAAAACAAAATAATATTCCGGATAAAACAAACAGGTATTCCGGATTGAACGAACTGGTATTCCGGATAAAACGAGCTATTATTCCGGATAAAACGAACTGGTGTTCCGAATTGAATGAACTGGTATTCCGGATAAAACGAACTATTATTCCGGATAAAACGAACTGGTATTCCGGATTGAACGAACTGGTATACTGGATAAAACGAACTTATGTTCCGGATTTAACGAAATGATATTCCGGATAAAAGGAACTGGTATTACGGAAAAACGAAATGGTATTCCGGAAGAATGTAATAATTCTTAGTTCCATCCAGCCCTTATGTCGACGTTCCTACTGATTCCGCTAAAAACTCCTGAAATGGTAAAGTTTAAGAATAAAACTAAATACGGAGTAGATGTCGTAGACCAAATGGGACGCAAATATACCACCAAAACATGTACTCCGGGATGGCCTATCCACTCGTTTGAAAATACTCTATACTTAGTGGGTGTAATATAATAAAATCTATATTAATAAAAAAGTACATCACTTTTTGTTAAAACCACGCTAGAACAATTACAATAATACACAAAAATGATAAATTAAAGCAATATATCGATAAAAGCAGAGATAAACTGCAAAAATGAACAATAATAAGGAAGTAGTCAAAATGACTCCATTTGGTAGTTCTAGGGGGGGTTGATAAGTCCGGTATTCCTAGTGTTAATTCCCAATGCGATAGGAAAACGCACGGCTCGGATTCAACAATGGCATTGGTCGTCATGGGGACGCGGAAAAGGAAAAGATGAGAAATTTAGGAAAATTTTCGTTTTTTTTTTTTTTCGTTTAATACACCGGAGTTGAGACCGTTTAGAATGAGTTGAGACCGCTTAGAATGAGTTGAGACCAATTTAAATACGTTTGCACCGCTTAAAAGAACTTGAGACCACTTAGAATGCGTTGAGACCGTTTATAATGTGCTGACGCAGCTAGCAATGAGTTGAGATAGCCTAGAATGCGTTAAGTGAGCTAAGATGGAGTTGACACCACTTAGAATGCGTTGAGACCGCTTAGAATGCGTTGAGATAGCCTAGAATGCGTTGAGACCGCTTTTAAAACGTTGACGCAGCTAGCAATGAGTTGAGATAGCCTAGAATGCGTTGAGTGAGCTAAGAAGGAGTTGACGCCGCTTAAAATGTGTTGAGATCGATTAGAATGAGCTGAGACCGATTTAAATACGTTTGTACCGCTTAAAAGAACTTGAGACGGATTGGAATGCGTTGAGATAGCTTAGAAAGGGTTGAGACCGCTTAGAATGCGTTGAGATAGCTTAGAAAAGGTTGAGACCGTTTAGAATGCGTTGAGATAGTTTAGAAAGGGTTGAGACCGCTTAGAATGAGTTGAGACCGCTTAAAATGAGCTGAGACCGATTTAAATAAGTTTGCATCGCTTAGAAGAACTTGAGACGGCTCGGAATGCGTTGAGATCGCTCAGAAAGAAAGAGTTCAAAGAGCTTAGAAACTATTCAGACAGCTTTTAATATGTTGAGATCCCTTGTATTGCGTTGAAACCACTTAGAAGGAGTTGAGATTGCTTTTAATACGTTGGGATCGCTTAGAATGCGTTGACATGGATTACAATGCGTTGAGATCGCTTAAAAACTATTGTGATGCTTAAAATACGTTTATAAGGCTGATTATGCGTTGAGACCGCTTAGAATAGGTTGAATTCGCTCATTAATGCGCTGAGGCCGCTGAGAATGTGTTCAAACCGCTTTGAATGCGTTGAAAAGACTAACAAATCGTTCAGAACATTTATACTGTGTTGACATCGCTTTGAATACGTTGAGTTCGCTTAGAATATGCTGGTTCAGCTTAGAATGAGTTGAGGTAGCTGTCAATACGTTTAGATCGCTTAATTGGAGTTGAATACGCTTATAATACGTTAAAAGCGCTTAGAACACGTTGAGACTCCTGATATAACGTTAGGAGTGTTGGAATGCGTTGAGATCGCTTTCTATGCGTTTGGATCGCTTAGAAGGAACTGAGACCTCTAAGAATACGTTGAAAGCTCTTAGAATGTTTTGAGATCGCTTTGAATACGTTTATATCGCTTAGAATGAGTTGAGACAGCTCAGAAAACGTTGAAAGCGCTTAGAATGCGTAAAGATCGCTTTGAATACGTTTAGATCGCTTAGAAGGAGTTGAGACTGCTCATAAAACGTTTAAGGGGGTACATTACCTAAAATTTTTCAAAAAATCGATTTTTTGTTTAATGCATTTTCTTATAGTTTATAGTCTTGAGTTTTATTTCCTAAAATTTTATTCCGATATTCGAAACATTTACGCAGTTCTGATAGTTTTAAGTCGAGCGCGTCAAGCGAGGTTTGAGTGGCCACGTGCGCCTGTCCGTAGGATAAGCGCTTGGGCCATAAACTTGCTAATCCGGTGGGATTCCCAACGCATCTTTCGACCCGTCTTTTCTAAGAATTGGACAAACAAAGATTTTCTTCTCAATGAGGGAAATAACGGTTAAATATTTGCAGGGAAGCTACTAGAAGCTTATTTTAGTCTAGCCTGTGTTGCTGCGGAGTTGAGTGCTGTGTCGATATTACTGCTGTTTTGTAGCTCGCTTTTTGCTTCTTAGAGTTTATTCCATTATAGATATTTTATTTATAATGGATAGAAAAGGCTCTAAAAGGAGTTTAAGGAGATCGGATAGAGTGAAGAAGAGGAAACGACCGATGAACCGGTATGAGGCGACAAGAGAGGAGAGCCTTGCAAGCACTTCGGCGAAAAAACTGAAGATATCTGGTGCATGTTTGGAAGTCGAATCGACTATTGGGTATCGAATTATAAATTTCCTTACTGTTTTTGCGGCTATTAGTCTCTGTATAAAGTGCAAAAAGTGTGACGGTGATATTAGCTTCAGTGAAAAAAGCCGGAGAGGATTGGGATTTATAATTGTTGTAAGCTGTACCAAATGCGATCCTGTTGAAGTTGACTCGTGTCCATCAGTGGGGAAATCCTTTGAAATAAATAAGCGTTTCTTTTTTGCCATGAGACTTCTTGGAGTTGGATTGAATGGTGCCGAAAAATTTTGTGCTCTCATGGATCTGCCTCGCCCCTTATTTCAAAAGAGTTACGACTTCGTTATGAAAAATGTCCTTTCTGCTGCTAAAGCTGTTTGTGAAACATCGCTAGAAACTGCTGCTAGAGAGGAAGAAGAAAAGGCAATTGAAATGGGAAACTACGAAGGATTTACAGTGTCTGGAGATGGAACATGGATAAAGAGAGGTTTTAACTCCTTATTCGGTGTTGCGTCTCTCATTGGATATTACACCAACAAGGTAATTGACATTATTGTCAAATCTTCATTCTGCAAAGGCTGTAGTCACTGGGAGAAAAAACAAGGGACTGAGGAATACTACCAATGGTCGAGGAAACATGCGCCGGAATGCTTAGCAAACCACGAAGGGAGTGCAGGAAAGATGGAAGTCGATGGTATTAGGGAAATGTTCCGGAGGTCCGAAAATCTTCATGGTGTGAAGTACACTAATTACATAGGAGATGGTGATTCCAAAACATATAAAGGAGTAGTGACAGAGAGCCCGTATGGTGAAAGTGTTGATATAAAGAAGAAGGAATGTATAAACCACATACAGAAACGGATGGGAGCAAGGCTTCGCGCATCTAAAAAAGGCAAACCAGGCATCGGGGGCAGAGGTAAGCTAACGGCAAAGTTGATCGACAACCTTACAAATTATTATGGACTTGCTATTCGAAGGAATACAGATTCTGCGGATAATATGTATAAGGCAATTTGGGCGACAGTGTATCACAAGAGCTCTACAGATGAAATGCCGAAGCACCATTATTGTCCTGAAGACGCAGACTCATGGTGCTCTTGGCAGAGAGCTAAGGCCAGTGATGCGCTTGCTCAATATGAGCATAAGGAACCACTTCCAAAAATTGTTTTAGAAGCAATAACTCCAATTTACGAAGATCTTAGCAGAAGGGAATTACTGGAAAGATGTTTGGGTGGTTTCACACAAAATAACAATGAGAGTTTCCACTCACTCATATGGAGAATCGCCCCGAAAATTATACCTAGCAGTGCTACAATTGTGCAAATTGCTGCATATATTGCAACTTGCGTATTTAATGACGGGGCAAGTAGCTACCACAAAATCATGAGAACAATGGGCATAGAAGTGGGGAAGAGCGCAGCGGATTATTGCAGTAGAGAGGACCAGCGGCGCATCAGCGGGGCGGAACGGAGAACCCAAGATGCTACTCGGGAAGGAAGATTGCGCAAAAAGAGGGAGAAAAAAACGTTAGGCGAAGCTGCATCTGCGGTAGAGGAATGTTTATATGGTCCTGGTGCAGATGAACTTTGGTTAGTACAGTCTTTAATAAGTTACGAATAAAATATTCATTTCAGAAACTTTAATCGCATTTTTCTCAAAATAGCATTTTTGAAAACGGTTGGCAAGATATCTCAGTAACTATAAGTCATAATTGTTTAAAATTTGGCCTAAATATTTTTAATGACATTGTCTATCGTTGGTCGTAGGCGTTTTTAGATATCTTATATAGTATTAAAAATAAAATTTTAAAATGCATAATTTTTAATCGTGAAAATTCAATTTTTACTAAAATGTCCGCCATTTTGTTAAAAATAAGTATATAAAAAATCCGCTACGTCGAACGATAACTACAATCATATTCTTTCTAAAAATGCTTGATATTAAAATTTCAGATAATTTGTTTCGGAGAAAAGCTGCCAACCATCGAGCCCTGCTGGAGCTGCATGGTCAATTTACAACAATTGTATTGTTATAAATTTTTGAAGAATTTTCTTTGTAAAAAAATATACAGCTTTACATTAGCATGATATATCAGGAAAAACTTCAGTTTTGAATAATAAACCACCTACTTTTTATAAAATAAAATCTGAAATAATGGCTATTTTTGCTACCCGTGAAGTAATGTACCCCCTTAAAGCCCTTAGAATGTATTGAGACCGTTCTAAATACGTTTAGATAGCTAAGAAGGAGTTGAGACCGCTCAGAAAACGTTGAAAGTCCTTAGAATGTATTGAAACCGTTCTAAATACGTTTAGATAGCTTAGAAGGAGTTGAGACCGCTCATAAAACGTTTAAAGCCCTTAGAATGCGTAAAGATCGCTGTTTTGGTGCTCCGTTAAACTTTTGATGTCAGCTTCTGCCGTAAGAAATGCATGGAAGAAAATTTCGAACGTTCGTTTTTTATTTATTTAAAGTTGATTCATAAAACAGACATTAGGACCAATTACAATGAATCGTACAGTAACAAATAAACATATTTGTCAATAATAATAAAGGAGCATTGAAATGCAACCAAACATTCGTATAAAATGAAAAAAAAAAAAACAAAAAAATGTTAGTGAGTTAAATTAAATTAAATGAGAAAAAATAAAATAATAAAAAATAGTAATAATAAGTTAAAATAGAAGATGTAAGGAAAAAAAGGATAATGATAGGGGAAAAAATAATATAACAAAAAAATCTGATGTGGCCAACACATGACTTTCTCCGTTTTTATTGAAAACAGAAGCCTATGCCGGTAATATATATAAATAACTCCAAAACAATGAGTGTTAAAGGACAATGTTTCATACAAAAGTTGTAGTATAGTACATTATCTATAACTTTGGTATATGATTGTATATACCTTAATTGCATTTTGACAGAGATATGTATGAAAAACTTCCATATCTGGGTAAACAACAACTTCCGGTAAACCATTATTCAAGAATAACTCCTAAACAATGAGTGTTACGGAAAAATATTTAATACAAAAGTTGTAGTTAAGTACATTATCTACAACTTTTGTGTGTAAATGTATATACCTATATTGCATTTTTACAGAGATATTTAAGAAACAAAATTTTGTTCGGGTTAAACCAGAACTGGCGGTTAAGCGATATTCATAAAAAACTAATTAACTCTTAGAAATGTTAGCAAAATACTAAATATGAATTTTGAAAATGATCGGATAATTACTTTTTAAGATAGAGCGCCCACAAACTTTTTAACCACAGACAGACAGACAGACAGACAGACACACAGACAGGCATGTTCGGGAAAATAGCGAAAACGCGCTCTATGGGCCCCAAAACATCTATTTCCGTCGAAATCTGGAGGTCGAATTTTTTTGCGAATACAATACTTTCTCTATACTACTTATAGAGAGAAAGTAATACGAGGGAAAAAGATGAAGAGGTCAAAACTCGAGACAAAGAAGTAAGCTAAAGAGCATAAGTTAATGAATGGATTTCATCCTCTTTTCGACTCAGAATGGCATTATATATTTAATGGGAGTCGTTTTAAAGGTCCACTGGAGTGTTATATATCGATATTTGTCCGTCCAGAGTATCCTTGGTTCGACTCTGGACGACTCGAATCGTCTCTCTCATAAGAAATGCACGTAAAGTTCGTTTTGATCGATTGCAGACATTTTTTCTTTTGCGGAATTAAATCGGAAATAATGGTCGTACGAAATCGAAGTTAACACCAAAAGAAAGGAAATTGAACAAAGATTCTTATTTTGGTCGTCGAATATCGTATTCGAGTCGAAATTTGGAGAAATCAGACGAAAACGACGGAAAATTTGTATTATATCGTGGGCGTAAACAATTCCTTGACGACAAAGGTCATTGTTGAGCTCAACTCTCACAGAAATATGTGGGATACGCAGGCATAGAGTAATATTATCATATACTACTATTACTTTCGTTTAATTTTGTGACAATAATGATGTTTGCATCGAAAAAATTGAAACTTTAACGACGGTTAACAACCGGGTCAGTCCAGTAGCTTTCGATAATAAATTCTCAACGTCTCCTCAAGGATAAACATATTAGCTAACTATCAACAATAGCCGGGATCGTCAAGGAAATGCATTGTTTACAACCTAAATATTTCAACGAATGATTTCTTTAATTTCTTAAATTTTATCCCAATTTCGAATCAAATACGATATTCCAACACTAAAATAAAAACCTTTATTCAATTTCCTTTCTTTTGGTGTACATCTCGATTTCGTACGACCATTATACCATAAAAATTATGCAACTAATAATGGTTCTTGCTAAGTATGGTAACTAATTAATTCGTAAAGGCATCTTTGAAATACATCGTCCTCTTTAATCGTCAACTTTTTGGGCCTCGAGTATTTGTACGGGATAAACACATCGGATTCAACAATGGGATCGGTCGTCAGGGGGATGAGTTGTTCACAACCTCCAATTTTCACCAAATTTTCGTCTATTTCACCGATATTCTCGCAAGTTTGAATCGAAAGTAAGATTCCACGAATGAAATAAGAATCTTCATTCGATTTTCTTTTTTTTAGTGTTTGTCTCGTTGACGTGCGACTATTCCTACCAATTTAATTTCGAGAAAGAAATAAACCCTGCATGCGATAGGAATGGGTTTTGCGTGTATTCTTTATGGAAAACCATCTGAGCGATCTGGGTTCGAACCTCGTGGAAATGTGGAATGATAAGGTAACAGTGATTCCTTCCAGATCGCAGAGGACACGTATATAAAGTTTGAAGCAAGTCGGTGGAACGGTGTGGCCTCCAATCCAAGACAAACCCACAGAATTCCGATTGTATATATATAGATGGATTTATTCATCACATGTCTGTTACTTAGGCAACACATATCTTTTAGACCACTGTTACCATATCCACCGATGTCCCTCCACACATTCCCTTCCGAAGATCAATAATTAGAGGTCCTATATCTGCTCATAAATTGGGTGTGTGGGTCGTCCGCCCCCAACTTTCCTCCACCGCAATATTAGTCTGAAATACACATAGAGTAAGGATGGGGTAGAGCGCGTGTTGCGTTCTGCGCATGTTACAGGATTGAACGTAGGAGACCACGTGACTTTGGTCCGCTTTCGGAAATCTCGCCGGTAAGTTAAGTGAGAAATTCGTGTACTCAAGTTGGTTTTTTAAGTATTTATGTCCTTTACGGACAGCTGATGCTCTGAATTCGAGTTTATTTAGATGCTCTATAGTCTGGCTAATGTAACTCAATACTTATTTTCGGTATCTGGATGAAAATTAACCGTAAAAGATTAAAGGACTTGGGAATCATGGTTTTGAAATGCTGCGCATGGAACTGCAAGGAAAAGTCCGTTAAAGAAATCACTTTTAACTCGTAAGTTTTGTGTTTATGGTGATTTTAATACTTATTTAGAATTGTTTTCTTATCATTTAACTTTCATTTGCCATTTACAGATTATGTAATAAGGTAATGAAGTAGCTTGCAAATAGGCGATTTCTACAGAGTATTCCACGAGACAAAAATGGAATATAGCAGTTTTTACGGTTTATTCTTGTTTGTCGATGATTATAACAAGATAAACTTTGTTTTTCCGTTTAGGAATATTGTTCCCTTCGGTGCATATTCAATATTATTGCTTGAATCGAGTTCATTGGAGCGCTCGAGTATATTAAGGTGTCGCAGGCTTTTCTCATTATTTATAATTATTAATATTGAATTTATAGCTTCCCAGTAGATCATGAAAGGAGAAAACTATGGATTCTCAGCTTGAGGAGAAAGTATTTTGTGCCCTCTAAACACTCTAAAATCTGGAAAATGGAAAACTTTCCTGGAACCCTACATAACGTTATTTTGCATATAATTATTTTAATTTACATAAATAACTTGCCAAAAATTCTTATATCAAACATCCCTTTATTTGCTGCCAATTGTAATATTTGTCAAGCAATTAGAAACCTTGGAGATTACACCGCATTAACCTTACAAGTTAACCTTACAAAATTGCACGTAAGTCTTCTTAAAAGTAAATTACAATGCAATGCTAGGAAATATAAACTAATGAACTTCAACTGAAATAAATTTAAATTCAATTACAACATGTAGTAATGTGAAGTATCACGTAGCAGAGAAATGGACTCCTTTACATGTCTTGTTTTAGAAGCATCTGTGAAAAAGATCTCGGGTGGAGAGATGGCCTGTTGCGTAAAATTAAACTTTCTGAATCTTTGTCTTACACTTACCTTCTATAAACATAGCTGTATTGTTTTAAAAATGTGTATTACTAAGAAATGAAACCTGAGGGTGGCGTTAGCCGAAACCGGTTGTTTTTTAATAAATAACACAGTGTGGAAATTACGAAGTGCCTTATTTATTTCTTATTATGGCTTTCCACGAAGTCCGGCCTAATACCATAGAATTTAATATGTATTAATTTATAATTTATATCTAAATAATGATACTTAAATATGAATGAATTCTAAATGTGAGAAGTTGTCAGTGATGTGGCAGGAGGATGTTTGCTAAAACTTTGTTAAAGAAGTGATTATTAAATATTATCAGAAAAATCCCACTGTAATTTCATTCCATTCTTAATCATTTCCTTTATTTGGAGCTATACCTATACCAGTAGTTGATTCAACCTGAGGCATATCAAGGTACAGTTTCCAATTTATTCAATTTACAAATATTCGCAAAAATCGACGAACCTGTCTCGTTTTGAAGACTCGTAACTTTTGAATGGGGGAAGTTAAGTATCTTGTTCTTTCATTCGTTGAAATAAATTGAGTGCGTTTCTATTAAATTATTCATGAAAGTTCCACATTGTTTAAATATGAAAGAAAATGTTAACTGTGATATTCGACCACTTAAACCCAAGTTTGCCTTAGTTTTAAACGTTACTCTAGCTATATGTGTAATTTAAACTTAACAACACTTAAACGTCATTTTTTCCAGAAATGTTCGAAAAAATCAACGAAAACTGGGAATTTATTCGAAACTTTCAGTTTTTTTGCTCTCTTCCTTTTCTTGCTTGATCTTGCTTTTCATCCAAGTAAACCTAGTCGAAATGATTCTCTTTTTTAAGAACTCGACGAGAAGTATCTTAATATTCCACATAAACGTAATTTTCTCCGGATATGTTCGAAAAACTCAACGATAAGTGGGAATTTATTTGTTATTTTGTATTTATCTTGCTTGTTACTCGAGTAAACCTTGATGAGTTGATACTCGTTCCGATGAACTCGACGAGAGGTATCTAAATATTCTTAAACAATGATAAATATATACCCGACGTTGATTATTATAATAAGAAAACTTTAAGTGGAAACTCTACTATCTATTAAAATAATATACGCATTAACTACGTAGTTCATAGTTACTTAAAAACTCGATTTTTCAAGACGAAACTCCACAGCGTATTTGAATTGCCGCTAGAAATCGGAAAAGTCACGTGGTTTAATGCTGTAACATCGGCTCGGCTACTGCGCAGCCTGTCCAGCACTCTACCCCATCCTTACTCTATGGTCAGATGTAGATCGGCTGGTCCGCGAGGAACCGTGGTGACTTGATTGCTTCCCAGATGCATGTTTTGGCACATTTTTTTAATTCGCTCCTTAACTTAATTTCAAACTAAATTTAGCATTGATAATTCGGTTGATATGGCAAAGTAATCTTGCGAATCAAAAACCTCTCGGTCGCTTGACTTGAAATTTTAACACCACATTCAAATACGAGAGTGTTTCTATCGTAAAATATGTTGACAGTTCGTCCTCGGTTCGATCCCAAACGATAAAGATCGCGTAAAGTCAATTTTTGCCGCTTCAAGATTCGTTTATTTTGAAAAATTAAATTAGAAAGAATGGACGCACGAAATTAAGACAAGCACCAGAATAAGGGAAAATAACTGAAGAATTATATTTTGGTAGTGGATAATTGTTTTCGAATCGAATTATCGAGATTTTACAGGAAACAAAAAAAATTCGTGAAATTTTGAGGGTGTAAAAAATCGGTCCCCATGACGACAAATTCCATTGTTGAATCCGAGTTGCTTCATTTTGGCCTATTTTAAGTTTCGGAGAAGGTTGTTTGTTGTTTGGTTGATTTCGTTCACATTGATGTGCATAATCAATCATTGTAATTGATTAAAATGACCTATTAATGAATTAATTATAATGACGTATGCAGTTGCAATGTCCGAATGATCGAGCTTCATATCCTTAAGTATATATAAGAGTCATAGTGCGGCAGCCATTATTTTAAATGAAAAATATCTTATTTCTTCCCTTTCATTCCACAACATAGCCACAGCGTCGCAAGGTAGGGTATGAGAATTGAATCATGTGTTTTCTCGGTGAATCTATGTTCGCTAGAATACCTATATTTACTTTCTAATTCATTCCATATCTGACTGAGCCACAGCGGAGCGTGTTCGGGTTTAGCTAGTAAAGAACAATATTTTGGTCGTGGACTGTAGTATTCGAATCGAAATGATAAGAATTCCGACAAAAGATAAGACAATTTTCCAAAAAGATTCAAAGTAGTAAACAACCCGTCCCTCTGACGACCAATGCGATTATTAATTCCGGGCGCATGCATTTTATCTTTTAGAATTGCTTAGATTTTTATTCGTATTTAAAACGTGCTCTTCTATACATTGACACGTGAAGAGAAAACATTGGATCCCTCTTTAAGTATATTGCACGAGCGGAGGAGTTTGAGATTTGGCATAATTAAAGTTTATATGGAGAAGGAGTGCAGAAAGCTAAAATCTTTGTCCAAATATCCTTGGTTCGACTCTGGACCTGTATAATTGTCTCCCATAAGAAATGCACGCAAAGTTCGTTTTGGTCGATTGCAGACATTTTTTCTTTTGCATAATTAGATTAGAAATAATGGTCGTACGAAATCGAGATGAACACCAAAAGACAGGAAATTGGATAAAGATTCTTATTTTGGTCGTGGAACATCGGAATCGAGTCGAAATTACGAGAAATAAGGCAAAATAAACGAAAATGTTGTGAAATTTCTTCGTAGTAAACAAACCAGTCACCCTGGCGACCAAGGCGATTGTTGAATCCGAGCTTATTCGTTTTCACATTAGAAGAGGATTTTATCTCCAAACCAAATTAACGGTAGGGACTCAAATTATGAAAAGAGGGCAATCAAACGAGATGCCAACAGCCACTAAATAATTAATAAATAACAGGGATATAATTATGGCGATTTTACTGAATTATTTTGGAAATCAATTTTTAACATTAAAAATGACAGTGAATTGTATCCAAAATTGATAAAGCTACAAGCTGTAATTGTGTTTTATTTATTTTTCTAAGATTAAAACTTTACATTTACTGAAGGGAATTAAGGCAAACCCTAATGACGTATTTGTACTCGCTCACAGCTGACGCAATAGAAAGATAATGAAATAAATTATAAGCAATGATTATATGGGTATAATCTTTGACAAAAGAACCTCAATAACATTCAGACATAAAAATGAAATAAAATATGATCGAAATTTGACCACTGGGCGATCACTAGTTCTAAATTAATAATCACAGGAACTCAATCTCACGAATGTGAGTGAGATCGACTCCAGGTGGGTGCAAAATTTAAATGCATTGCGGAGATTTAGAGCAATCTCTTTAAATTCGTTCCCAAAACGCAAAATCAATACGTAATTCAATATCATTGTACATTGAATTGAACGCTGTGTTTTCTCGGTGTATCAACGTTCGCTAGAACACCTTTATTCCCATTCATTCAATATCTGAATGAGCCAAAGAGAAGCGTGGCCTGGTTTTGCTAGTATCAGATAAACGTTCAGGCATTGTGTTTCTTAAACACACATTGGTTGGATGGGATTTGCTTTTAGGAAACACGCAATAAACATTTTAGGATACGCGTTATAATTCATGTACTAATTAAAAGGGAATTATTAAGGGATATTAAAATGGAAGCTTTTATTCAAAAATGTGAATACTGAAATTTCTGCTCCCAAATAATTAATTAATAAAAAATTCATTCAGAATATCCTGTATTTAGACAATATTTTTGTTTAATAACTCAATTTCATACATTAATTTAAACCCATACTGAATAAAGATATTAACAAATACATATTAAAATGCTAATCCCATGTAAAGAAAACATTAAATTGTTCAGGTATAAAAGATACTGTAACATTAATGATGGGAAAATTTAAGCAATTTAAATTCAGTTACATTGATAAAATAGCGACCTACTTTATTTTCGAATAAATAAACTTAATATCGTAAAATTAGCCTTTTTTATAAGAAAAGGGTTGAGGTGAATTTGCACATAAGGGCGTGCACCCAGGAACATTTCCAAGGAAAAACGGACTTGAAAAAAAGTCTGACTGGGCCGGGAATCGAACCCGTGAGATGGTTATGGCAGCCTCCCGGATAGAGGAAGATCCCGGGTTCGATTCCCCGCCCAGTCAGACTTTTTTCAAGTCCGTTTTTCCTTGGGAATTAGCCTTTTCTATAATTTCCACAAATTTAAATAAAAGTGATTCGTATTTAAGCGGTTAAACGTAATTAAAATCAAAGATATGCTGAGTTGAAATGACGTTTTCTAAAATAGGAGACCATTATAACTGGGGATAATAAGTCAAATTTCAATTGAAACTGCCGTGATATTGCAACTACACTGTCGCTGTATCACTGAAATATTTCAATTGAACGATATATTCGATAAATACGTATCAACCGATCAACCGCGAGGTTTTCATCAGAGCCAATGAAGCCAATTGTCGGAAAAGGCTTGGAAAAACTTTTTTTCGATAAGGAAATGGAAACACCAACCAATAGCCTTAAATCGCGTTGAACTACATTGAGGCAACGCATCGTTAGATCTTGGATGCAGAAAATCTTGACTTCCGATGTGAAACTCAGTTTAATAGCTTTTATGATGACCGTGAGTAAAAGTCACTAAGTCAAAGTACACGCTATACTTACTATTTGCTACATCTGGGAACGTAAGTGACCAGTTACCATTAAGGCATACGCTTGAGTCTTTAATGAACATTTAGTTCTGCATGACCTTACGTTGGAAGATGCTTCCGTCCGCCGGATAGCGATGGCTTACTAGAGGATTTACGATCCATTTCGATCCCGATATCCGCTCTCTAACGTTTTCAGGCACATCCTATTCGATTAAACTGAGTCAGGATATCACGACTCGTAAAATGCCATAAAAAGGCATTTAGTTAGGCTTCCGGTGAGTTCAATGCCTGGTCAGGATACCTCTTATAAAATAAGGTATCCAAAGCTCGATTGAAGGTAATTTTTCTAACGAGTATATGTTACTACCACCATTATATCTGTCAAAGCTAACCTAATTATATAAACTATCCATGAGTACGGATTCTTGTTGGATTAATTCTAAATTATATCGCACTTCGTGGAAAGGCATACTGAAGAATTAAAAAGATCTTAGTAATAACCACACAATTTTTGTTTTATTTAGTCGACCTGAAGAAAGTTGTGTAGCCGAAATAGGCCGACTAAATATATAACGGCGCTTCCTGATTGCGCTTTGCTTTTGCTTCTTCTGCGGGCGTCTTAATGGTCGTACGGGATTGAGACGAGCACCAAAAGAAGGGAAACTAAATGAAGAATATTATTTTGGTCATGGATTATTGCTTTCGAATTGAATTATCGAGATTTTAGACGAAAAACAAGAAATTTTTGTGAAATTTTAGGGTGATAAAAACCGGACCCCCTGACGACAAATGCCACTGTTGAATCCGAGTTCTTGCAATTTAGCCTATTCAAAGTTAAGAAGAAGTTTGTTTAATGTTTGATTGATTTCGTCACATTGATGAGCACAATCAATTGCTGCAAGTGATTTAAATGATCTGTTTTCGAAAATTGAAATGTGAGTTAATCTGAAACCGAATTCGGTATTCATTTAAATTCATTTGTTTTGGAAAGAACTTAATGATCTGTTCTACATCTACATTAATACCCTACAAGCCGCCTTTCGGCGTGTGGCAGGGGGTGTAAACACGAGTTGAATCTAAATTACTTCCTTATTCGGTTATTGTCACGTATCGTTCGCGGAAAGAATGAATCTCTAAAACGATTCGTTCTAGCATCTATTTCTCTTAACTTACGGTCATTATTGGATCGACCGAGGTAACAGGGGGGTTGCATGATACCGATTGTATCTTCCAAAAACGTAGTCATTTCGAAAATTCGAGTTACTTAGAATTTGATTTTTGCATTCATTTCTTTCGTTATTTTCCAGTTGATCGTCGTCTGTGATTTCTGCGGACCATAGTACGCGTTATACGTGATGAATCGAGAAAAAGAGCAACTCAATCGTCTCAACAACGCCTTAAATTATTAGATGTACAGCTAAGACGTAAGCAGTTGCAATATCTGAATGATATCGAGCTTCATATCCTTAAGTTGCAGTAAGAGTCTTAGTGCGGCAGCCATTGTTTTCAACGGAAAACATCTTATTTCTTCCTTTCACTCCACAACATAGCCACAACAGCGTCGCAAGGTATAGGGTATAAGAATTGAATTATATGTTGTCTCGGTGAATCTATGTTCGCTAAAATACCTTTATTTACTTTCTCATGCATTTTATATTAGACTGAATCACAGAGAAGTGTTACTGGGTTGATGTAGTTAAAATCTATATATTAATACGCGAAGAGAAAACGTTAGATCCATTTTTAAAGATATTACGCGAACGGAGGAGTTTGAGATTTGGCATAGCTAAAGTTTATATGGAGAAGGAGTGCAGAAAGCTAATATACTTGTCCAGAGTATCCTTGGTTCGACTCTGGACGACTCGAATCGTCTCTCTCATAAGAAATGCACGTAAAGTTCGTTTTGATCGATTGCAGACATTTTTTCTTTTGAAGAATTAAATACGAAATAATGGTCGTACGAAATCGAGATGAACACCAAAAGAAAGGAAATTGAATAAAAATTCTTATTTTGGTTGTAGAATATCGCATTCGAGTCGAAAAACGAGAAATCGGGCAAAATGAACGAAAATGTCGTGATATTTCTTCGTAGTAAACAAACCATGGCGACCAAAGCGATTGCTGAATCCGAGCTTATGAACATTAGAAGGGGATTTTATCTCCATACTTAATTAACGGTAGGGACTCGTGTCAGAAATTATGAAAAGATGGCAATTATCCGAGATGCCAACAGTCGCTAACTGATTAGTAAATAACAGGGATATAAGGAAATCAAACCATAAGTACCATGGAATTGAAGTTCATCTGCATTATTTTTACTGTATACTACATAAATAATAGCACATCATAAACTTGCAAATTGAAGAATATCCTGAGTAAAGAGCGACAGGTATGATGATTTATACACCAAAAAACTGAAAATTATATTACAGAAAAGGCTTTCCTTTGGTGGACTAAAAGTTTTTTTATTTCCGATAAATTGCCTTAAATACAGGCGCTGATGATTCATTTTGACTGTTGATTTATCTTCGAATTCTGCGATTCACAAAATAATCTGAAGAATGATGAGGAATTGTCTTAGAAAAATATTTCAAACACGACCTTTTTTTCAAATATACCTTCTCATTGTCCGCTAATTTGCTAGTTTGTGAAGTCTTCACTTAATAGACTTCACAAACTCTTTGCGAATATAGTAAAACACATTCATCCAGAATTTTGTTCGATAAAATTGTGAGACATTATCAGTTGATGATGCAAAAAAGGAACAATATTTCGAATGCATTTTAGCGGAGCTTTAAATAAAAAATTTGTCTGTAAGCCGCGAGATAGAAGAATTAGCAGTAGTAGGATTATAAGTAGGAAGGAACTGTTGAATTGAGCTCCTCTGCATAAAATCGAAAAAGAGTTTCAAGAATTATTATTGATTAAGGAAGTGATTAGAGTTCAACATCTTGCAAGTGAATTAAAGGCGTTTAATTTACCCAAGAAGACCATGTCGCGCACGTAATGCGATGCGAAAAACAAATATGAGGATAACGTCCTCTTATTTCTCCGCAAATTGACAGTTTACGCTCTTGATGGTCGTTAAATTGGCACGCGGTAAATAAGGTCATTATCAGGACATTAAATCACGTTGAGAGGAAGAGATTCCAAGGATGCTGGAGATAAGAGTTCTGTTATTTAAATCTGTCTGACGAGGAAAGATGAGTCGAAAAGGACAGAGAGCTAGTTTAAAAGTCGTTCAACATCGTCGCTGAGGCTACGTTCGTTCCCTAGACAACCGATCAACAAAACGTGTCCACTCACTACTCAGATTATTATCGGCAGGAATACTCGTAAATAAAAGCGACGAACGATTAAAAAATGTATTACCTTAATTTTTTGCAGAGAATGAGTTCTCGTTGGAATTAGACTCGATTGGAGTAAACGGAAAATGAACGCCGATTCTCGAGTCGAAATTCTATGGGAGTTGTGCGGGGACGATGAAAGCGATTGTATATATTGCTATTTAGTCCGACCGGATCACTCGAGCAAATTTGAAGAAAACACGCAAGTTATCCTAACTATCAATTTCTTACATTAATGATTTATGCAAGGAAATGCCTCATAATGAAAATAAAAACTATCTTACCTTGTTTATTTCGTCTCGTGGATGCAATAGGCAGTGAGGCGTAAGACGCAAGGCAAGCATATTATTCACCCGACTAAGCACAAGATATCCTCACGAATTCAACCCAATGAGGGAGTAAAATATTCGAAACTATCGCGAAAGGATTTCCAAGATGTCTAACTTACGCCAAGGTTAGAAGAATAAGTACCACAAAAGAAATGAATCTTCGTTTTGAAGTATAGGCAATTCGAGATGGGTTTGTGTGGAGTCAGATGCATAAGATTGAGGCCAAAGAAATCACAAATCTATATCATAAATTTATATTTCGTTCCATCAAAATGCAAATTGGAGTGAACTCGAATCTTCTCCTCCAAATGTACTTAATTGGACCGAAATAGGGCAAAAGCATAGCTCATACAACGTAGAAGAAACATCCTCAAGCCGACCGAAGAGAATAACTGCTGGGATGTGCAAGTATGACGTTGAGTTGAGCGCCACACTTCTTATCTGCGGGAACTCATCGAAACTAATTGGAAGAGAGGCTTTCAAAATGCTTCCGATGGATTCTTCAAAGGGCAACCAAGAGATTCCAAGAAGAGTTATTAAGTTTTATTACAACCCAATTATTTATTAATATCTAATTAATTTGAGTATATTAATAATTCTCTGTTAATTTTTGAATAATTTCGTCTCCATCGCCCATTACATTGCGTTGGATATATTATCAGTTTTCTGATTCGTCCTATATTTCTTGCTTGTAGTACACTCAAAAGGCCAATTTCACCGTTTTTCATCGAACAAGTCCCGAAAAACATTCTTTATTATCTTTGAGACATAAAACATAATACAATATAAATTAATCACTAACATATTTTCCGAGATGATATTGAATACAGTTTTTGACAATGATAAAAGATGTCTTAGATAGAGAAAGTCATGCGCTGGCCACGTCAGATTTTTATCTCATCAATAAGGCATAGGCTTAGTTAAAAAAAATATCGAGAGAGAAAACTCATCTGCATAAGATAAAAGAAACCGGCCGAACCCAATATGTGAGTAATTTCACGCTACATCCAAATGAAACATCAATTCTTATTCAAACCTCCGCGCAGTCTCATAAAAACATTCTATTAGCGTTCACAAGGAATGTTAGCCCCGAAATGCGTAATTCAAAATGAAAGCGGATATTTCTCTAAATCGCATCGCACACAATATCAAGAGGCGTAAAATATTTCATCCGCTTTCTAATGCTACGATCTAGGAACGAAAAG
Source organism: Sympetrum striolatum (assembly GCA_947579665.1). Lineage (NCBI taxonomy): Eukaryota > Metazoa > Arthropoda > Insecta > Odonata > Libellulidae > Sympetrum > Sympetrum striolatum. The sequence goes on from OX388343.1 coordinate 23,671, forward strand.
GCAAATAATGTCCTGGTGACTGCCTTAAAAACTTGCCCAATTCTTCAACTATTTACCACGAAAAGTTCATTGAGCTATCTTTACGGCAACTTAATTTAAATTATGTTTCATAACCTTCCATTACTTCCCGGAGTACCAGTTATTATCCCCACCATGTCGATATTACGAATTCATCGTGAAAAACTCAGCACGCATTCGCAACACAATAAAAAGATTTCGGAGGAAACCGTACAGAAAATGGAGATACGTGGAATGTTGTGGCCGCCATATTGGGTCCGTTGGTGAACTCATCAGCAGCTATAACAATTGGTGTCACAGCGATCACTAACAACAGTTGCCATGACAACAATAATAAAGCAGCTCTTCCAACGATCGTTTCCATAGTAACCGTCTAAGTTACGTCCGATTTTCTTTCGTTCCATTCAGTCCTGACTGAATTCATATTTATCATCCTTAGCTGTAAGCCCTCAACATTCAATAGTCATCTTTAAGAGAGAGTTCGTTCCACAAATCCTCACCCTCTGGTCAGATAATGCCGCCAAATTAGAGAAGAAGGAACACGGGAAAGGAAACTCGGAGCAACTCCTTGGCCACAAAACGGGTGCAGGGAGCATTATCAGCTGGTCCAGAAAAAGAAAATCCGCTCTTGGGATCCACTACAAACGCACAGATAACAAGCCGAGGGAGTTGCGGGGATCCAGATGGGCATTGTAGTGGGCTAAGAAAAGGGAGGGTCCACGAGTGAAGTGGAGGCTGACAGATAAGGGGCGCGTGACGAGAGGACAATGCGGCAGATCGTCAATCGGACCAAATAACAGCACAGTATAGCTATTCTGTGATAATGGGTTCCTCTCCCGTTGAATAAAAGGGAGAAAAAAGCAGTCCCGCTGAGGCGCCGGTTGCAGTGATTGGCTGGACGAACGCCACTTCAGCAGACGTCCAAGAAATGCTACTGAAATCCACCGAAATACCCTCGAGATGCTTCAAGATGGATTGCGGAGAACATTTTTCAGATTCAGCGTGATATACTTGGAGGAAAGTGAAGGCTCCTGATTTTCTACGGAGTGGTTTGGCATTTTCCTAATAGGAAACGGATAGCAAACGGGAAATGCGATGCGATTTCTATTTACCGCATTAATATCGAGAACTAAAGATAAATGCAGAGCAAAAGAAGAAAATGAAACTACCGAAGAATTCGATAAAAGGTCGGTAAAGAAAAATCAAATTATTCATAATAATTTATTTAGCTCATACAGGTCACCCCAATTACATGTGCTATAATAAAAAGGACCCCACAAAACTCGGAAAAAAGGTAATACAAATAAAATCATGAATTAAGACAATAAAAGGATTATGCTGCGGATTTGAGAGCAAAAATTGAGTTCGCGTTTCTCTTAATGGAATTCAGGGAATCACAAAAGAAGTCCACAGAGTTGGAGAGTCCATTAACAGTCCTGCTAATTCTTGGGATGGACGAACATTCTTCTTTGAAAAGGGCACCGCCGATGCATTTCGAGTTCTGCGAGGTGGTACAGCAATGCCGAAAAGTCCAATAAGGGAACAGGTGTCAAAGGCCCCTTTAAATGCCTTATTAGCAACAGAGATATCTAGAATTGCGGATCCATAGAGGCTGGATACCGAAATATTTACAAATATTAAAATAGTCACTTCCATGATATGCAATGCCCGCAGAATTGCAAAACCACTTTACAAATCGCTTTTGGACTCAACAGATTCAATTTTAGTTTTGGGTTCCAAATAACTGAAGCATATTCTAGGATTGGGCGAACCAGTGCAATGTAAGAAAGAGTCACTGTATTTGTGATAAACGTTCGGAAGGAATTGCGTTTAATAAAACCAAGGAGGCACGAGAGCATAATTCCCTAAAAATGAGCATTAAACTTAGAGTCGAGTATGACCCCGAGATCGTTGATGGAACTAACTCTTTCGAGAACGTTTAATCTGTAATAATGTAGAAATACGGACTTTCGCAGGGAGAAAGAAATTACTTAGCATTTTGGAATATCCGGATTCGGAGCACCACAAGAAAAAACTGTCTTTCTGAAGTTGGAGTGCATCTTGCAGGTTTTCAGATGAAAGTTTCGAAATCTTATTTTACCAACTTTAAAATTTACTTTTGGAGATTTTTACAACTTAGAGAATCCCTTTCTTACTTGAGCTAAGAATTAAATATATTCCCTATAGAAGTAACATGCCAAACTATTATTCGAATCTTTACGAGAGCATTTCAACACGTTTTTCAAAACGTTCCTCCTCCGTGTAATCCCTTAAATTAGTAACGAACGCCGATCTTCGACTTATTCTGCGTGAGCATATATATTTAAGAATCACATGTTGAGTACAGAAAATAAAATATGGGTCTAATTACACAACCCTGTAGCGCACCCTAAAAGTATTTATTTCAAAATCCGATTTGCAACCGGAATCCAGCTACTTCTGTTCAGCCTAGGTTCGCTGAAACTTTGCTTTATACAATACCTTTTTATAAAGAGGAGTAAATACATCAGAAGCGATGATAAGGTTCTTTTCTCATAGAAACCGTTGGCCAATTCGCCAATCGAACCAAGGAAATCTAACCAGTCTGTAAGGGGAGGAGAGCATGAAACCAAACATAGAATTAATATTATTCTAATGAAGCGTTTCAAGAGACTTGGTCATCAGAAAACACATTCAAATTATAGCTATCGAAAACATTGTCAGCAATCCGTAAATAATTTCTTGTCTATGGAATAACTCTCATCAATCAATGCTATGATTGATTGAATGGATTGATGAAGAGGACAATTCTTTCCCCATCTTATGATTGAACTTATCTTGGGAAAGGTCTCCATAACAACGCCCAGTAAAAATTCCAAATACAGCGTCCGTACCAATGAGATTGCGTAGACTAAATTCGAAAGAATTTGATGTATTTGAATTTTAGTCGTCCAAAAAAGCAAACTCTCAACTCAAACGGGAGTCATCATCATCCAAAACTCAAAAACTAATAAACTACTTAAAGAATATCACTGATTTTTTTATCGCGAGTAACTGTCAACGACTACTACATTTAATCTAAAAAGACTTGCGATACAAGAGCTGAGAGTTAACTAAAATTCTAGTCTCACACACTCAAAATCGAAAGCTATCTCTAAAAAAAAAACACGCATTCACTAAACCCTATAATCCAATGCTCACTTAAGGAATAAAATAACTTACTTAAAAACATAAGTTAGGCGTTGATTACAATTAGCGAACGCATACACTCACCGATTGACGATTCCACGTCTTTGTCACCAAAAGGAAGTCCTTAGCGTACAAATCACAACAATATTCTTCGTCAGCTGTCAACTTGACTTTATTTACATTCACTTTAAAACAATTTATCCGACTCGAATTCGCAAAACTGATAAAAAACAACATTCTCTGGACATTTAAATACAATTTATCCTCAATGACACCTCGGAATCGCGTAAGATGCAATGGAAATAAGCAGATTAAGAATCTGATAATACCACGTTTCCTTCTACTACGCCTAAACCGCAAGAACCGGAAATTAACGGCCAGTGAAGGAAGTACCCTAGTGACCAAATTATAAACTAAATAGACGTGTACGTGTATTCAAGCAGTAAATTGGCTCAAAATGCCGCGGAATTCAAAGAAGACATGTAAAAAAATGTAATACAATGATAAATAAAATATTAAGAGGGTTGACGAGTGATAAACGGTACACAATTATTAACTTAAGTATGTTCATCAAAATAAAATGATTATAAAATTCGAAATAATTTGCGAAAAAATCAAAAATACAACTCATTGCCAACTATTACTTCAATTTACTTCAGCATTAAGTATTTGACGAAATTCAGAGCACTTAATCCTTGTGTACGAGCCCAACTCGTAAACACCCACTTTCGTATTTTATCCCACATTCGCTTTAAGAGTTTATCATCTCAACAGCTAATACCTATGTCTTAATGTGCGGCAAACGTCTCTCCACTTCGCTTACAGCTCTACGATCGCTCGTATAATAGGAGATATTCGAGTATCTCCCGTCTCCACTTGTAATCTTATCAACGACCGAAGTATAATTAGATCATTAACTTTCCACTCCAATACAGCCAGAGATCTCCACTATTAACATCCATCAAATTATCTTAGCACTTCTATAGATTTCTGTATCTTCGTTAGTGCCTTTTAAATGCTCAATAAACTGTGAGATTTGAAATCTCTGAGCCCGACTTTCGCATGCCATTCCCTGTTCCCACTTTCACCATGAATAGTAATGCTCTGCGAGTCGTGAAATTCAAGAGATCAATTGAAATTCTTATTTCAATGGAAACGAAAAGCCATTTCCCATAGCAATTTTTATTCCTTTACTGGTACAACAGTGATGGAGACCTTCTATTATTGAAATACACCAAAGTCAAGATTCATAGCCTCATAAACTCATCTAAATTACGACTTAATCAAGTATCATGTCGTAAAATTTGAGAGCAAAACTATCGATAATAATCCGATGTGGCCAGCACATGACTTTCTCCATATATACGATGTAAATATTTATCTACGACAGTATTTTCGAACTCTATATTCAATATAAACTTGGAATTAAGTGATTAATTTATATTATATAATCTTTTACGTCTCAAACATTATAAATAATGTTTTTCGGGACATGATCAATGAAAGACGATGAAATTGGCCTTTTGCCCACAGCGCCCACAAAGTACAAAATCAGCAACTTCCGGTTTATCAGTATTTCATGAATAACTCCTTAAGAATCAGTTATAGAAAAATATGTTTCATGCAAAAGTTATAGTATATTACATTTTCTAAAACTTTTTAAAATAATAGTATATACCTAAATACCCGATTAATGGAGATATTTTGCAAAAACGGAAACGAGCTTCGAATAATAAAGCTCAACTTCCGGTGCACTGATTTACTCCAAAACCTAATCAACTCTAACGACACCAACAAATGTTCTATATATGAAATTTGGTGTTGATACAACTAATAGTTCTCATGTTAGAGCGCCCACAAAGTACAAAATCAGCAACTTTCGGTTTATCAGTATTTCACGAATAACTCCTAATCAACCGGTTATACAAAAATATGTTAAATACAAAAGTTATAGTAAATTTTATTTTCTAAAACTTTAATAATTAATATGATAGACCTAAATATCATATTTATGGAGATAGTTTGCAAAAACGGAAATTTGCTTCGAAGAATAAAGCTCGACTTCCGGTAAACCAGTTAACTCCAAAAACTAAACAACTCTGCCATCACCTACCACAGTGTTATATATGATACGACTAATAGTTTTTAAGTTAGAGCGCCCAAAAGCACAGACACACACACAGACATCATTTCGAAAATCGTCAAAACGTGTTCTAGGATCCCAAAACATGTATTTCCGTTGAAATCTCGAAGTCATTTTTTTCATGAAAACAATACTTTCTCTATACTGCGTATATGGAGAAAGTAAAAATTAATGGCCTGCCAAATTTTGTTTCACTGATTGATTTGTTAGTAAAATAATAGAACTGATAAAGCTATTTAGATATGAGGGTAATTTCAAGCGAAGATATTCTGAGTATGATATTTTTACACCGTTCTTTGAAATACAGCTAAACACCTATAATGGAAATTCTTTCCGGTGATCAGAGAATTGAGACCATTTTCAGCGATCGACCCCGCAAACGGAAAGTTCTTTTCATCCGGGCAGAAGGAACACCAGTATTCGTTGATACAGGACGTAAAAAAGTAAGTACATACATCCTTCGCTCAATGTATTTATAGTATATGTTTGAATTAGAAAATGTTCCATATATATAGAAAAATCATTTCAGGAATATAAAAAATTATATCTGTTTAGCATATCATATATTTAGATCAACATTCAGTACTTCATGTTTGCTAAATTTTACTGCCAATTTTGTTAGAATGTCTCACGAAGATTCGAGCCAATCCCAAGAAAGGGACTACTTGGAATTGTTTTATGAAACAGAGGAGGAAGTGGGTAGATGGAGAGATGTACAGCGAACACAACTCTGAGACCGAGCAGGAGATGAGTACCAATGACGACAGAGAAGAGGAGGAGGAATCGGGAAGTGAATGTTTTTGGAGCAGAGACAAGAAATTTCATTGGAATAGAGCACATCATCCGAAAAACGTCAGAACAAGAAGAAGGAATATAGTTATTCAACGTCCAGGTGTTGCGAGTTTTGCAGAAAGTGCTACGACTCCTTCAGAGATAACCCTTTACATACAAAACGGCGAACTTATAATTCCTTGTACTCATTGCTGCCTTTCTATTGGTTTTGATGGAAATCCTTGTTTGTGAGAACGAAAACATTAATCAATTGAAGTGTTATTCACGAAGCCAAAAGTAAAAACTATTTTACAGAAGGTGAGATTAATTGTAGAAAGGTAAGGCTGAGTTTCAATCTCCAAAGTTGTCCTCCGGAACCACTAAGGACGAAGTCTTCAAGGACGCGCTATGGATTCCAGTGCGAAACGTACGTCAACTCCGTATGAAAGAGGGCGAAAAAGTCTCCATTTTTCATTTGCGGCTCCCTCAACGCCCGAACGGCCATTGGGAAAGATCCCCATATATTTCCGTGCGTCGGCGCACCACAGATCTGCCACCAGTGTAGCCGCTGCGGCCATTCATCCGCACACTGCCGTGCCGCGCTGACTGCGCAGGGCCGTACCAGATTTCGGCCTGCACTCTAAGAAAGAGAGGACACGCCCACCTGCTGCAACTGTGGTGGGCAGCATAGAGCCGTAACGGGTTCCTGCATTCATTGGAGGCAGGCGTCGTGCCGCACCCTCACCCGCATCGGCGCCACTGCCGATAGCGCTTCCGCGACCGCAGCCGCCGAAGCAAACGGGGAGGAGCAGCCCTCTGATTCGTCGCAGATGCAGCGAGTCGCGCCGCAGCGCACATCGGGAGCAGCCATGCGTCACCGTTCTGCCCACCAACTCCGCGCCGGAGGACTTCCCCGACCTCCCACGCCCGCCGCCCCGAAAATCCCGCCGAGGCAAAGAAGACGCTCAACTGCGCCTTTGGAAGCCGCACCCGCCACCACGTGGGAGCAGAATCTCATCCTCACCATAGACAGATTGATATTCCAAGAAGCCGTCACCACTCCGTTGGCAGAATTCCCTTGAAAAGCTCCCGCGCCTCCGATGTAGCATTCACGGCTACATAATCTATCGCACTGACAGGCAAACTGCACCCGGCGAAACGGATAGGAGGAGGAGCAGCCATCGCCATTGCCGACAGCATCCAGCACACCCTGCCGTCGCCGCGCCTCGCCAAAAAGAAGGTGAGACGTCTTCGGCATCTTCCTCCGCTCCTCCTTCATGCACCCAAAGGCGATCTTCCTCATCTGTCCACTGGAGAGCGACAATCTGCTCGTCATTGCATTTTTAGGAGTCGCCAAACGATGCATCCCAACATGCCGCTACATCCAGAAGGACGACTGGAAATGCTTTCATCTTTGCGACGCCCTCCAGCCGCCGTCCCTGGACCTAGAGACGCCGGACGACCTGGATGCAGAAGCCGTAAAACCGTCACCAGCATCCAAGCCGCAGCCGACGCAGCCACACCTTTCGCCAGATGCAGAGGGATTCTGCAATCGAGGAATGGAAGAACGCCAGTCGGCCTTGCAAAATTAAACGCATGAGACGGCTCCCTTTGGCATTCCATCGCACACTTCCTTGGCTTGTTTTGTGCTTCTGTCGACTCCTCCTCGCTGCTTAAATTCGCTCAACAGTCTCACAGAACAGTCTCCTCTTGTCTTTGAAGTGAAGCGCCATTGCTTCGAATGAGTGACCCATCCGCAAATAACAATTACGATATTATAGAGCAAAAATGGGTAAATTTGAATTTGCGAGTCGGCAAATATCACTTAAAACATTCTAATTAATCATAAACAATATGATTTTAAATGTAATCAAGAAGAGTTTTCGGCTATTTTAATTTAAATACTGTATCAGTAATAAATGATAAAATAATGAGAATAAGACACTTAGATCAATAATGAAAAAAAAAACAAATTTCTCTCTCAAATGTAAAATTTTTGTTTTTTTCTAAAATTTTGATGGTAACCACCGTTAAATAAATCACACTGTCGTGTCCAGCATTACTTCCGTACTGACAAAGTTATTAATGATTTCGACGTACTTCGTAATTTTAATGTTGCAACATAGCAAATTTGAACCATGAGATTTGCCGAATATTTAAATAGCCTGCTCTGGACTTTTTCTGCATATTATTATCCATGTATTATTTTGTTTCTGTTTTTTGTGCAATCGAATATATTTATTTTAAATTATCTAATTTCTTTGTTTGGTGCTTGCATTCACTATAAAATGGTGCTAAAACTGTGTGTGAACCTCTGAATAAATAAATATATGAATAATTATACGAATAAATGAACTAATGAATAAACAATGATATAAAAGGATAAATAAATTAATGCATAAATGATTTAATAAGTGAACACATAAATGAATAAATATATCAGTAAATAAATTAAAAAAAAAATTCTAGAAGCTGCAAATTTAAACCAGCGGCGATTCTCTCGTATGTTCAAAGCAGTTGACATGACTAAGCATGACTACAGTTTTTCGCCATCTCCTGGGGAAGTTTGGAACTATCCCAGAGATAGATAGAAAGAGAGAGAAAAAGCCCATAGATGGTGCTGCCACGGGAGATTCTAAAACTACTACGGCGGACGATAAGTGTCAATGAATGAACCTTTTGCGGATCTTTCCCCCGTCGCCCTCTTGCGCCGGAACGCGGAACCAACGTGTTTAAACAGGTGTGAGGCGGTAGGGTGGGGACGTTAGTTTACATCTATTTTTTTTAATCCACAGCGAAGCGGAATGGACTGAAAAAGATTAAGAATGTGTAGCAGAATCTATAGATTTCTTTCTGGTGCACTCTGGTAACACTGAAAGGGAGTCTTAATGTGTTTAAAACTTCGTGTTTCCGAAACCTCGCGGAAATACTTGTAAGTGGCTCGCAGATAAATAAGAAAAAATGGTCCGAGAGGGATGAATTTGGTACCAAATTAAAGGAGATTAAGTAATCTTTCCATTAATTAAATTTAAATCTCGGTTACTACTTCAAATAAGGAGCATTAAAGTTTATTAAATGATAAAGCTTCTTCTCAATGGTACCGGCTTTCAAGCTCTAATTCGGAAAATAAGTTTGTAAATCACCGTTAGTTATGCTTATAAATCAACAACACGGTATAATAAAAAAAATAATTATTAAAACTATTAAAAACTATTTGTCATAATATATATGATTCCATTTGGTTCAAAAATATGTCGCAGGTTAAGGGAGGGTCATTTTGTTTCTATTTCCAATCTCATTACATTGCTTAAAAAACGTACAAAATGAATCAACATATAGTTATATTTAACAACCTATATTTGACAACATAATGAAGTTATCAGACTGTACGAGTAAAATGTTGCTTGCATACTGCAAGCAAATCGATAACACTAATTTCAAGTCGGCATCAAATAGAAAGGGTCCTCAAAAGAAAAAAATCCGATTAAAAAATATTCTAAAAATTCGCTGCAATTTATTAGTCCGGCATCGAACTCGGGACTTCCTGACGATACTTACTATGCAGCACAACAGAAGATATTCCGTACGTGAGAAATGTTAATGTGCTCTGGTATCGAACCCAGGAACAGCGTGATCTTATCTATTTTTTTACAAAACTAAGTCTTAATATACATCTTATATCTAAGCAAGAACTTCCTACAATTTCGGTAAATTCGTAAAAAAATGAAAAATTACTTCAATGTATTTTATAGGGGAAATTTTTGCATTGTCCTAGCATCGATCCCGGGACTTTTTCTGGGAAAACCTGGTACCTAAACCTACCTAAACCTATTTCTAAACAGCTTAATTGCCCTAAACCGGATGGTAACAAAATAAAAGACACCTCTAAAAAAGGAATTGGTTTAGTCTGTTACTTACGACAAATGTGATTAAAAATAGCTAACGAAAATAATTTTTCCCAATTATTTAACATTAAAAAATATTTCGGAACCATAATTTCTTACTCTCGGTCACAAATAAGGGCCGTGTTGTATTTTTTAGCCCTTAAATTCAATAATATAGCGACTGTAAACTGGTACAGGTGAATCGGAAAGGACCATAATACGGTTAACCGCAATTTACATCTAATCTATTCTCCTAAAGAAAATGCGGATGAGTGATTCTGATGATACGACTCATCATACGATGTCATATTCACATTGATATTTTCTCTCCAACGCAACTTTCAGAGCAAGTAAAACCCATAAGTGGACGGGGAAAGTTTTCCACTTGAATTTTTTTCACAAAGGCTTATGATTGATGGCTATCACATTCCTCTTGAGATTTCGTCAACAAAATGTTATCTGAGAGAATACACTTGCAATACTCAATCTCTCTCAAATCCTTGGATAAGTTAATCATTATCAAAACTGGCAGCAACGTCTATGATAAGGGCAGAAAATGGAAAGCACGACCTGTAAACCTCTACCGTACATTTCCACCCGGATGCAGCGGCTAAAAATTTGCAGTTACCACACTTTCTTCGCGCCTCTGTACACAAAGAGGAAAACGAAAAGCGCCCTGTCCGTAAAGTACCATCTGGAGCGTAGCTGGAGCCACGTCATAAACCCTCAGCGCCTGCCACCGGTGTGCTCTAAAAGACGAGACTTCGGTGGAGAAGAAGAGCCTCCCAAAAAGCCACATAGCTTCTCAGATAAACATGTGTTTGCCCAAAAAATGAGTCCATTTTCGCGAGGGCCTTGTCAGGAGAAAGGGTGGAAGCAAGGGTTTTCTGGAGAGAGGAAAAATGAAACGCAGCCTCACTCCACCACCTCAGGCACTTCCGGTCTCCCCTACACACGGTCCCTCCTCGTTTCGATCGCTAAATCACGATTCCCTCCTCTTTGCCCTTCTTGAGAGCTCTCGGCAAATGCGGTTTGCGTCCATCTGAGGGAAAATAGACTCTCAAACGAGCTTCCGAAACGACCCTCCAGTTATGGCAATGTGCGTGGATTCTCAGACGTCGGTGCGGAAAGAGTGGAATTGGCTGAAGCGGCAGCATAAGCGAGAACAGCTTCCTGCAGATACAAGGCCAATTGCATTCGATGCCTTTCAAATTACATAGCATTTAAGTGCAGTGATTGGGAGTGCAGATGCGGAGAACAAATGAAGCAAGGGGAGAAAGAATATTAAGTGAGTTAGGTTCTTTTGGCAAACCAAATTCTACAAAATTGTATTTATAAGCGAACTATTTTCAATTGAAAATTTGCAATTGAAAACGTATTATTTCCATAAGCAATCAAATGAAATAGCAAACTCAACTGTCGCCAACTACAATTCAACGCGTGAAACTATGAATATCTCCGAAGAAACAAAACGAAAAACATTTTTAGCACAGCGATACCGCAGCTGAGGAATATACTTCGTTTTACATTTGTTGGCTAGTATACCGAATCCGCAAGTATCCATAAAAACAATCGGAAACTTCCAAAGTACTTATCTAAAAACTACAATAAGATACTTTAATATCTTTCGGGATATATTTGAAATATTGGCTCATTCTTCCATGCTTAGATATCCGCCAATATCTTGTCATAGTCATTGTTCAAAAACTAGTGAATAATTGGTCAATCGAAAAATTGCTAAGTTATTTTTCTCCGTGTTAGAGATATCACTTATGTTCATAATAATTAAAGTGGTATTAATAGTTGGAATCGCAAATAACAACTCACCACCTCCGTTCAAAGTTTGTCTTAATCCATTTAAGGTGTTGAAAGGAACAATGAACTTACCTGTAAAGAAAAAAGTGTATCAATTAGAGAGAGTTATACATGAAACACGGATATTTTAATTCTTACCAATTTCTTTCTATATTTCTTATCAAATAAGAAATGTAAGAAGATAAGGAATATTTTTAGGACTATTTAGTAATATCACAGCAAGTTACGATTTATTTCGTCTAACCGTTTAAAACTAAATTGCAAATAAAGATGATGGGTATGTTCAACTTTATGGTTGGACGGAAAACTATCAAGCTAAAAAATAGACCAAAACTGATTTGCAACAATTCAATACTTCTTTAAAGTAACGTAAAACTCGATATTTCTTGTGATTCGGCATATTGCTAAGCAATTTAAGGTAAAGCAGCCCAAATAATAATCTTTAGCATCAATAAATTGAGTATTTGTCTAAAATAAGATTCCGAAGATTTTCATCTCTAAATGATCAATGCCTAATCTGATTAAATAATCAGTACTCACTCATTTATATACAGTACACAGCAAACCTTGTTCATTATATTCCCCATTTTTGGTGATCTGCAATTAATTCTGTATTCTCATGCATTGAAGCATTTTCCTAGAATAACTTCTGGAGTAATAAATTTTTCAGGAGCTTATCTATCCGTTAGAATAAAGGACACAAGCATTGAAAGCCTAATCAGTATTCAAATACGATTATCTAATAATGAACAGAACGAAATACCACCCATTCAATAATAGATCACAATTAACATCTAATTATCCGACTCTAACTTAGTTCGGGGACTATTCCATTTCGTTGAGGTACCCTTGAAAATTCAAGCACCCACTTTGGGGGGGAAAACAAACGGAAAGAACTAACGGTGAGCGAATGCTGAAACAGAAAACCACGGACCCTTAATCCCGAAAGGCATTATGCGAGGCTCAGAAGTAGGGGAGATCGCCGAGAGAAGACTTCGAGGAAATCCCGGAAGTTGTAGAGGAGTAAAGAGGACGAAAGAGAGGAGGACAATGGGGAGAAAGTGATTGAATTGAGGGAGGAGGAGAATGATGGACGAGAGTGACGGATAATGCGAAGAGGATGGCAGGGTGAAGAAAGAGAGAGAAGGAGGATCAAATGGACAGAAAATAATAAAAATGAGAGAGGACCAATGAAGGCTCTTTTACTCCGACATTTGGCTATTGCTTACATACAATATCTCTCTCCTTAGGAATCATTCGGTGTAAATTGGTATTCAAATCTAGAAAGAGAATCGGCGATTAATGGAATCAGATTCGAATACATGGGGCAGTGGCGCAGCGAGGGGGGGGTTTTAGGGGTTCAAACCCCCCCCAAGATTCAAGTCCTTAGACTAGCTCTAAACTTTTTTTTTTCTGCTGAAGAGTACAATATCCCAATCATCACGCAAGTCTTAGAGAGACACTGCTATTCACGTGTTTGCTTGATAAATTCAGCAAAAGCTTCGCATAATATGGCTCCGATTTCAGCTAAGGTGATGTTTTCGGTAGTAGAGCAGGCCTAGAGCCGACATCGATATCAATGAGATACGAGTGTTTTGCACTTAATGTTCAAGGCGTGCACTTCTTAAGCCTATCCTTGAGTTAGATGACACCGATGACACACACCATAAGATAAGATGCCCATGAGAAAAATTCGAAAGTGCTGATTCGTTAACTCCTCGCAAAAATACTAGGGAACATTCGAGAACTAATTCGAAAGTAACACCCTGAAAACAGAGATTAAGATTACGTTTAAGAGACAAAGAGATTGATAAAACGCTCAGTTAGATCTTCTGCATGTGACAGTTTTTAGGGTGTGAATGCAAAGCTAGGCTCATGAGTAGTGTTTTTAAGAAATTCACAGTAAAAAGATCGAAGGAGAGTTTAATTTGGATTTCATAAGGTACAGATGGACATCCGAAATTTTTTTTCACAGGCCGCGAATAGCTCAAGGCCTCTGTCGGAAAAACGTAACTTAATGGTTATGTTATTTTTTGTGAAATGACCATAAATAGATACGTAAATTAAGTTTGTCTTATTTTAGGGCTGTTATTGGAGGGAAAATCTCAAGATGAGTTTAGCGACAATTCCAAAGGTTAAATTATCCTATGGTTCCTTTATTAAGCATTCTGGACGCTTAAAAGTTTGTACAGTAGACTCTTCATTACTCGGGCTGATATAAAATATACTGATCCTTATTTTATGATTACTTGTTAATTTGCTGTATGTTTACGAAAATAATTCGATAACAGAATTTCCGTAGATATTTGAAGAAGTGTTGGAGAAATACAATATATCATTAAAAATAATTTTCGATTATATTATTAATAATATACCATTTTAGAAACAAATCAGTCAGCTGAAAGGTATTGTGTGCGTAAGGTACGCACAGATTTATCGGAACAATGACTTGATGGCTTGAAATAAATTTGTTTAACTGTTAAAACTGTGGCTTAAATTCTTTAGCTTCCTTTTCGATGCAGCCAATTTTTTCTCTGGTAATAAAATCCAACGAATCTCATGACTTATCCGGTCAACCACGTGAACATGCAATGCCCCCTCAAAATTTCAATTCAAGGAAAATTTTTGTTTTCTTTGAACACAATGCGTAAGACTGGGTTTGCGTCAGCTCTCTGCTGTTTATACAACCTAAGTATGAATTACTCTAAATAATTGTAAGTTGAGGACTTCATTTTTTCACCTCGGTATGTAACTTTAATTCTGCAAATTCAATTATAATATCAACTACATATAATCAAAATTATACTGTATTTTTTAATGTAGCCGAATTTTTAATGTTCGGTTTGTGACTATGAATACATAAATAACGAAATCAGACTTAATTCTAAGCCTACCAGAAAATTCTGATATAAATGGTTTTTTAACAAAGCAGAACCATCTGATATCAATGATTTTTTGTTTCTTGGAAGAGGAGTTAACTTAAAAACAAGGGATGAAGTCACTCCTAAGAAACCTGGTGATGATATAGTCTAATAACGAAAGATATTCAAATAAGCATGGGCGCATCAATGTGGGGATCTAATGAGTGGATATTACGTTTTATGTCGCTTGCCAAATAATCGTTACTAATTTTTTCCTTCTCTTGCTTCGCAACCTCTTGGAAGAAAGAACTCTCAAAGAATCGGGAAGCATCTACAACACTATAAAACTTCAGCATAGAAAAAAATGACTTTTTAATAGATACTGTATGTATCCAAACTAAAATTCCAAGCAACACTTATGATAAGTTTCCAATAGTTCAGTTATGTAAACTACTATCTTGGAAAGATTAATAATTTGGCCATGCAAGCGTTAAACTCCTCTAGTTTTCAATGCATTAATTTTTTGAAGGAATTGACATATTTTTAGTAAGTAATGAGCATGAATATACTAGCCCCTGTAAGTTAGGTATTTTTCGTTTCCTTGGACCCCTCCCATTGGCAAATCCTGGCTGCGCCACTGACATGGGGAAATGATTGTGTGATCATGGTGTTGTCTTGAAACTACAGATAAAAGTTATGTCATCAAACAACGGTAAATTGTGTTCTTATATCTGAATACATCTTATTACAGTTTCAATATTATGTTCAAATACATTGATAATTTCATACTTCCTCTCAGTGCAAATAATGTTGGAATTTATAAGACTATAATGTATGCTTATTTAAGATAGTTTCATATATCTATATATTAATACGTGAAGAGAAAACTTTGGATCCCTTTTTAAGGACATTGCGCGAACGGTGGAGTTTGAGATTTGGCATAGTTAAAGTTTATATGGAGAAGGAAAGCTAAAATCTTTGTCCATTCCAGAAAGGAAAAACTGCATTGTGTTTTCACAAAAAAGGGAAAGAGATTGAAATTTGAAAAAACACACCGCACAATTCATTCAATGTAAATAAAAATGGACGATGTGGTTGTCTACATCACTCTCAATTCCATGAAATTCATTTTAAATATTCAACAGGATACAATCAAGATTAAATTGCTTTCAAAAGAAAGTCACGCTATGTGAACGTTCTGCAACGAATAAATGTCTAAAAATACCTCCTTTAGGTTTTGAATTCCTTTACAATATTTCGAAAACGTCTCATAAAGGAATATCAATTCGACGTAATTTATGAATCAAGCGTGCTGAATGAAAATTAAAAAACAAATGAAGTATCTGCTTGTG
Source organism: Sympetrum striolatum (assembly GCA_947579665.1). NCBI lineage: Eukaryota > Metazoa > Arthropoda > Insecta > Odonata > Libellulidae > Sympetrum > Sympetrum striolatum. The sequence goes on from OX388343.1 coordinate 39,683, forward strand.
TTGAATGTTTGAATGGACATAGACTTGATAAAGAAAAATACCACACATGGATATTGTATGCGATCTATATGTTTCCAGTTAAGTAACTGAGGCAAATTCATGAATAATATATTTAACATTTCCTTATTTTTACTCCTGTTAAGTTAATAAATTAACTGTGCCGAGATATAGTTTAAGAAACCCGAAGAGTTGAGAAATAAAAGAGAAACCGTAGGATCCTCATAAAATCCAGGCTTGCAAACAAAGTTAATGACGTAATTTTTGCATGTTCAAAGTAAATTAAGCCTTTATAAACTACATGCCACGTCTATTATTTAATATTAAAAAACGTGATTTTTTCATTTAATCTCTAACTAACGATAGTGTTAAGGGGATCCTTGTTTTAGCAGAAAGAAGATGTTATGAGGTGCAAATGAAGTGCGTCACTAAATCAGTGTCTCTTAAATATTTACAGCAGACGAACCGTCTAACTCACAAGATGAATATATTGTAGAAAACCAAGCTCCAAAAGAAAGTAAATAATCAATGAATGAACAGATACCACTGCTTATACGAGAAGTGTGAAACTTACAAAGAAAGAAAAAGGACGGCTGATTCCATTCCATCGATGAATACAACAGAGCCATAGTCAAAGAAGAATAGACGACAGTATGTCCCCCGCAGGCATTGAGACGGATGTCAAAGATTTAAAGTTTTCTAAGTAAGTTGGCATTTTTGTTAGCGGTTCTTCCTGTGTTCTCGAAAGACGCTGTTACAACTATGTCTTCCTACGGCCTTAAAGGTGTATCTCTATTCCAGCAATTTGCCTCCCTTTACACAATGTTAATCAAATTACTAATAATTGAATCGATATATATTCTTGAATTTTGGTTGAATACTTTCGAAGGAGCTTTTATCGTGAACAGTCATTATTTTGAATCGAACTACACAGAATTGATGATTGCAAATTGACTTGGTGGTACGTTTGAATTATACTTTAGCAGTCATGAGTCCTTCAAGGAAAATTATATATAACTTTTTATATTAAATATAATAAAAATTAACTTTTAAAACTTTCAATTCCTTTGGGGCATCTTAATTTCGAAATCAATTAATCGTGTTTATGAATTCGCGTGCACACATTTAGATTATAAAAAGAAGTAGAGTAAGTACATCCAGAACTATAAATTATTGGGAGTAAGATATTCATAAATCAATGCAGGTTTATAGTTCCAGATCCATTAAAAACCACTGCTACAAATAACTTGACTTTTAATTTAATCTCTTCATCTATCAATAGATCTACGGTTACATAATTTAGATTCGGTACCGACTAAACACCTCAGTTCATGTAATTGGAGCTTATAAGATGTAATTGGCGCGGATATCATGTACCAATTACCTGTCTTTCTGAATTGATCGCAAAAATTTGTAAGAAAATGTTTAAGATTTAGGTTTGATCAATGTTAAGATGCATTTCAAATTTTCGACTACGATAAACACAGTTAGTATCGCTATTTTCCTCTCAAATTATGTTTGACCAAGTTTTTAGATCGTAATCGGTTTCTAAAATTAATTCCCCCCATTTACGTTTCATTCATATTTGATGTTAAGTCCTATATTCAAAATATTATCAAAACCCTCATCTACGGCTGGGTCCGAAAACCTAGCTGGCAGAAAGCATTACGTTTTAATTTGTTATAAATGGTACACCCAAATCAATTGGCAATAAACGGAAGAAGGTTTAATGTCATTTTCTGATTGATATCGAAACAAAAACTAATCCAAAAAAATGAAGGAATTTATAAAAATATAAGTTAAAAAAATTAAGAGGAACACATTAACTAAATAGAATAAATGCCTTTTCGAAATTAAATTTTTCGCTGGGTAAGAAGAAGCTCCGAGAAAAACGACCATAGCTTAAGATAAAGACGATGACTGACACTGGATTATTGATCCTTGTTAACTTTTTTTTCCTCGATAATACACATCGCGAATCTAAGCCGCACCCACGCATCTCGGAAGCCTCAAAAAAAGTTCACCTTGAAGTCACGCGTGCAGACGTACTCAATCGATCGCTTGCATCATCGACAGAAATTCGGATCCCTCTCATTGAATTGAAAATCTCGCTTATCTCAGCACTTTCCGCAGTTAGATAAGCCTCGAAACGACGGGCAGAGGCGCCTTGGCGATAAGAAGGTCCTCAAATCAACTTGCTTGCAGATCAGCAAATTTATTAATGGCATCGGACGCAGCATCGCCTTCGATTATATTAATAAAAACTAATCTTACATAATAATTATCGTAATATGTTTATATACATATTTATGTATCCGATGTCTATAACTACCGTAAGGAATGCATGGGAGAAATTTTAGAACATTAATTTCATGCATTTCCCGACATAGGATAGGATTATGAATTATTGGGAGTCATTAAAAATTCAATGGAGTATTACGTATTGATGTTTGTCTGTCCGAAGTATCCTTGGTTCGACTGTGGACGACTCGAATCGTCTCTTTCATAAAATATACACGTTAAGTTCGTTTTGATCGATTGCAGACGTTTTTTTCCTTCGCGGAATTAAATCAGAAATAATGGCCGTACGAAATGGAGATGAACACCAAAACATAGCATATTGAATGAAGATTCTTATTTTGGTTACTATGGTTTGCTAAATTCTACTGAGACAACAAAGGGAAATGCAAACACTACAATATAGGCAACTCTGCCATTTTTTCGTCGCTTCCTTACAAAAAACTAACCGTTTGAGTTACAGAATCATATCTGTGTGAAAACTTATAATTGTTCATTCATCTGATTAGTAATACAATTTGCTTACACATAACTTATTACCGTTATTTCATTAGCTACAAGAAGAAAAATTGCTTAATAACAGCAAAAAAGTAACTCTCTCGCAAACTGGCAATTTTCAACGGCTCAAAGATGACCATCGGCTGCGGGGAACGTACAAAAACGTTTTCCTAAGAGAACTGCGGGAAACGTTTTTAAACGTTTGACCTGCTCTTCCTTGCTTGGCCTTCCCAAATTGTATTGCCTTGCCTGCGAATGAGACGCAAAATCTTGTTCATTGTCCTAAATGTGGGAAACCCTTCCCTGGGGACTTCCGGCCTCTGCGTAGAATTCGGAGGAAATTGAGAAGCAAAAGAAAACTCACCAAAGAGACTGACTGCTAGGCATTTCATAGAGAAAATTCTGAATTCTCTTGGAATAAAAAACCACAAAAATCTTGTTTCTTGTAGAATAACAGAGTGGGAAGGGAAAGGAAGAGAAAAGAAACACGTTTTAAGTGAATACAGCGCTTTGCATTTAAAATTGTTTTAAACATTTTCAATGTCTGAAGGATTTCCAAATCGAAAATAAATCTTTTCAAAGAATTCTTTCTTCTGAATTAAAGAATTATTTCGTATTTTTAATTTTAAACTTAACCAACCTTATATTTTATTTCGTAGAACTATTACTTTCATTTTTCATTGGCGGAATTGAAAAAAAGGAGCCAAATTGTTAAATATCAACGTATCTACTAGCTGTTTAGTATCAAATTATTCAGCAAACAGCAAGGGAAAAAATAGGACAGCTATTTCAATCAAAGATCGTTATTAAACAATCAAATCATTGGCAATCGCTTTTATGTTAGAGGAGCAACCAAAAGTCTCAAACAATAACCGTGGGCATCGGAAAAAGGTCTTCCCGGATTATTTACTACCAGCTGTGACTAGTCTGACCCACCAGGAGAAGGGACCGTTTCTCTAACTTTCCTCCGCACACGACTGTGGCGAAAGACAATGCAAACGAAGCTCTTCCATTTTACGGAGGTGGTTATAATTAGGCACCGGTACAATATCTCCCCCGTACTTCCCAAGTAAGAGAATTTATCCACTGGAATTTGGATTTTTTCCCTTAGTGAACTGCGTTACTACAGTAACAAATTAGATTAAAATGTTTAATTATATAAGGTTCTCCTTGCATTTCCTCCATTTTCCTCGGTCTGCGAGAGTTACATTCGTCTTAGAAGATTTCTTAAGAACGCATCTCCTGAATTTTGGTCCTCAAATGATTGCCGATTCTCTTTCAGGAGACACGAGGCATCTGCCAAGGGATTTCATCACGGAGCTCTCTGAGGAGGATTGAGATTGGGTGGAGTGACCGTGAGGAAAGTCTCTTCTTACGTCTAAGTCTTCGTCGTATTATTTAAAACAATAGATGGCTTGAAAAACGTACACAAAAAAGAATACTTTGTGGATTAAAAGAAAACAGTACCTTAATTCTTTCCTCATATAATATAAGAGATTAGGAAACATTTCCACAACAGCAATACACTCTCAAGAAGGAGGATTCGAAAAACTTGCGAAACCTAAGGAAAGGAAAACTATATTTAGCGATGAAATCAGATTAAACAAGAAGTGAAAGACAAGAAGAGAAACCAATAAGAACATTCACGAGTGTTTTACCTTTTGGTAGGTTCATGCACAATCCCCATTAATCTCCTTCATTTGCCTATAGTTAACCCCTTATGTCAGCCAACAACTTTCGTCATCTGCTTTTTCCTGAATCAATTACAACATTTACCAATCCCCTCAATATTTTGCCCAACCATTTCTTCTGTCAATAACATCAAACAAAAAAGAACAAATAGTTACACATTTACATGTAAGTAGGTAAAAAACGTACTGATTAATAAGCATGTAAATAAACGATTGAAATATAAAAAGAAGGGAATAATACATAAAATTATAAACTATAGAAGATTAATATAATTTAAAATACATTCATTAATGACCTGACTGACGACCAGGTTATTATACAAGATAGTGAAGTTAAACTGCAAATGGCGGTTCACAAATTACATCAACTGAGTAAAATTTTATAACCTAAAAATTTCGACATCTAAAACGAAAACGATGGCATTCTTAGGAAGCTATTCATTGAGAATAAAAATGGTTATTGAAAACCAAGTACTCGAACAGGTAGCACATTTCCATTATTTAGGATGTGATCTAACTTATGAAGATGATAAAGACAACACAAATAGAATTAACATCTTCCAGAGGATAAGCGGGACAATAAGAAGAACTTTCAAAGGTAAAACTAGAAAAGAAACCCAAATTAAGTTTTAAGAGGTGATGGCAGTCCCTACTATGGATCAGAATGTTGGACAGCAAAACAAAAACAATTGAAACAGATCCTCTGAAATGAAATTTCTTCGGGCAGTTAAGGGGTGTACAAGGACAGATAAAATCTATAAGAGAGGAACTACGAGTTCAAGCGATGTCACAGCGATTATTAGTGCTTTTTCACTTCTTCTTTCTCGTAGTAGCTGAGTTTTAGAATGTTCTGAACCAGTCATGCATTTTGCAAAATCGAAAATGGAAGTTTAATTATTTAAACAAATGCTTCTTAGCGGTAGTGCGAGGAGAGACCTTTACGTAAGACCTTTACGTATTTACTGAAGGGAACTACCGAACTTCTTGAATATACTACTTAAAGAATGCAAGGAGCTACTGAGAGAGCACAAGAGCACAACTTACTTCTTCCACAGGCAAAGCTAAACTGTACTTTTCATAGTTTGCGAAAATTTTGAACTAAAAAGCACGAAAATGAAGTTTGAAGGGTAACCGTTAATCCGCAAGAAGCACAGCTGCATGCAATAAAACGAACCGAAAGTTTAACTCGGGGACACCGCGGCACACGCCCACGTGTGGGCTGGTTTCCAATGGTATTGAGGGTCTGTGAGAAATAGTATAGCTCAAAAACATCAAAGACAGCTTTCATAATATTTTACAAAGTGAAAATCAAAAAATGGTAACTCTATTCTGATACTTGATGAAAGATATACGCTGTTGCTAAATTCACTCTTCCTTTAAGAATTATGGTTGAATGTAAATTATTTTGCTCATTATTTCTTCGTCTAGAGTTTGTAAAAAGTTAATTTCAGCATTCAAAAGTTATCATTGAGAGGCATGAAGGTTCGAAGGTCTTCAAACACTTCTCTTCCTGGAGGGCCGTACTCCGCCGCGCGGATTGGCCCATGCAGTGTTGTCGAAAATTCGTTATTATTATTGGGGTAGCAAATTGTTGCAAGGTTTTATTTCAGATTCCTCTTCAGAAAGCTTCAAAGAATAACGTGGTATAAATATCTTCATGTCCCTCGGAGTCCGTCTCAACTATTTTCCTCGCTTTAGGTAAAAAGTTTCTCTAAAACGAGAGTCCACCATTTTGTTGCATAAAATATGCAATTATTCATTCGCAATCATTAAATTATAGGTTGTGAAAGATAAAGTACAGGTTTATAACGTGGCGTTGTTTTTTATCCAATAACTTACTTTTAATGGATTCAGCATCGTTTTGAAGTTGAAGAATTTCTCGAAAAATCGAAGACCGGCATTTTTCGCAAAATTTGGTCAACTTTGACCCCCTGTAGAATTGTAACGCGTGGGAATCAAGAGAAATTATTTCGTAGTTATATGCAAAATTTATTCAAGAATGACCATGCGAAGTTTCAAAGTCCGCACTCAAAAAAACCACTTTCGTATTTTTGGCCAGCTTTTTTCGATTCTAGCCCACAGTGCGCCGCCGGAAATTTTATCGGCGGCGGCGCGGCGTGGCTTGGATTTAAAAACAAGGTCCCACAGTCGAAAATATGCTGACAAGTAGTTCGAAGAGATACGCTTTGAACTGATAGAATACATCTCTGGTTTTCCACGAGAGCGCTGAGTTATACGTGATATCGATACGTGTTACGATTAGGCCGTTTGCACACGTGCCGGCAAAATAGGTGCCGGTGTAGCAGTCGAGAAGCACTTAACGGGCAGGAGTCACTGTACAGTGAGTCCCACCAGAAACTGGCGTTCACTTGACATGTGTGGCTTGCCCGGGCGGGGTACACTTTACTCAGGCGGCTATCACTTAACGCATAGTTTTCCTCACATGTTTGTAGTTTTTTGTCTTAGAATTTGCGGAAACTTGTTTCTAATTATCAAACATAAGTTTTAAAGGAGTTATAATTATTATATCATATCTTATTAGTAAACAAAGTTATTGATTTTAAATAAATGAAAAAACTATTTATTGCCGGTCTTTCCATTATAGTTACTTGAGTTTTGAGTTGAATAAAACTTAAACAAGACTGTCCACAGAAAAACAAGTTCTACCAAATTTTAGCTTGATACGAGTAAAATGCTGCTTGCATTCTGCAAGCATGTTGATAACACAAATTTCAAGCCGACAACATATCGAAAGGGTCATCAAAAGTAGAAAAAGTGTTGAAATTATTCATAAAATTCGCTGAAATTTCTCCGTCCGACATCGAACCCGGGTCTTCCTGGTGATAAATACTATGCAGAACAACAAAGGATTACCGTCTCTAACTATGTGTGAAAACTCAAGCAGAAATATTTGCTGCAACTGCCTCAAATGACGTCCTACTTTTCCCATATATTCCTTTAGATCTATTATCGATATGATAGGAAGTCAGTGGCGGCGCGTGACTAAAAAAACAGGGGGTTCACTTCAAAAGCCGTATTTTTTTAAAGTGGCTGCGAATATGGTTGAATATTGTGGCTTATACTGGAATATTGCCTCTGCTTTCATGGACGCAGGATAATTCACAACAACCGCTGATAAAAGCAGTAGAAATATGACAATAAAGATTTCGGGTTGAGTATATACAATATATGACTTTGTTGCACAAAATCCCCACATTCACGAAAATTGAGCTTTTTTTAATTCTTGCTTCATATTTCTTCATATTTATTTTTAAAGACCAAAATACCTTTTGACTAAGATTTATTTATTTGTTGAAAAATAAATTATTGAAAGTAAATCAATTACCTTAAATTGTTTTATTCAAGGTTGAAGTATTTCTGATCACCATTTTACCCAAAACTGAAAGATCGGTGCGCGGTAAAAATGTCCCAGGTAAAAATGCCACACATTTTGATAGGTAAAAATGCCACGGTAAATATTCCACACTGGAATTCAGTGGAAGGTAAAAATGTCACAGCAGAATTTTCATAATTATTAGATTGCACAGCGGCATTGTTTTCCACTTGCCACTTAAAGGTAACTTTGGCTAAAAGCGGATGGGTTGAGTTGGGTGGAAGGGGTTCCTTTAATTAAATCGTATATAATTGTTGTCACAGTCTCTGCACTTAAAGATAACTTTGGCTAAAAGCCGATAGGTTGAGTTCGGTGGCACTTTTACCAGTGGCATTTTTACCTGTGACATTTTTACTTGGATTCGAAAGATCGTGCTTTGTAATTTTTTGAGATGCCTTAAATCGAACACACCTATTTTCGTCCAGATCGCGTCTTTGTCTTTCGCAAATTGAAAACAGGGGAAACAGTATAGCCTATTGGAAGAGTAACAGCCACAAATCTAACTGTTTCTCTCATATATTTTTGCTTAAACACTCGGCAGTATCTGTTACTGACTCTGAGATAGGTTCAGCAAAGGAATAGTCCTCCCTACTTCTTTTATTGCACATTTTTCTTCAAGAGAAAGAAAGTAAATTTTAATATCTTTCAGAAATTGGACAATAGTCATCATGAAGAGCGAGAAAAACTGTTCACAAACACGTAACGCAGTAGGTTTGTGAACTGAATACGCCACAAGCAACCACAACAACGTAACTGAATATGTAGACTGGATACGAACGAAATCCGTAAATTCTTAATATTGCTCCGTATCATGAGAAGCCATTATATTGCTTTTAATCTAAAGTTTTAAGTCAATATCATACCGGGATGATCCTAAACTAAGATTCCACTATCCCCTTTTGCACTGCATAGAAGAATGTAAATGGTTCTCTGGAATCGAACCAAGGATCATCAGGGAAAAGTTAAACAGCGTATACGTAATGTATTTATGATATATATTCACATGCCGGGTTTTAAGTTTCCATGTTATCGGGAAGGCATTAAAAAAACTGAAAAATCGCCGCAATGCATTTTAAATAGGAGAATATTTGCCCTTGCCTAGCGTCGAACCAAGAATAATCTTCGAGGGTGTGTTTGTAGTTTTCGTTGGGTATGCACAGCTTCCAGCGATCCCTCGAATTTCAACTCTCTAATTTGCCGGGAAGTGCCTCAAACTAATTTCCGAAAATTCTATGAAGCCATTCTCGTCGGCTGTCGCTGCAACGTAGTGCAGCGATCTGCCCATGTTTAAAGGCCGTATGCCAATCTTTCCCCTCACCGCTCTTCACCAACAACGCGACGTCTGAAGGGGTTCACTTCGGGGAGTGAACCTCGCGCGAAGTCAAGCTAGTTGGAACCAAAAGCGGCAGGAATCGCGACTCAACGGAGGAAAAGTTAGGTCCAGTAATTGGTGTTATGGTTATTTGGGTTATTGTAAAAACATTGGTATATAGAAAAATAGTGCAGTAGTTTTATTAGGGGGTTCAGTGAACCAGTGAACCCAATGGACCCGCCGCCACTGTAGGAAGTTCTAGCTTAGATAGAAGATGTATATCAAGACTTGGTTTATGAAAAAAAATTTGATAAGACCAATCTGTTTCTGGGTTCGATGCCAGAACACATTACAAATTCTAATCGAAAGCTTAGTTACGCCGCGGCTCCCAACAATCGTCCGTACATTGTAGTAATCTCGAAGGGTATTGTTGTTGATTAAAGCAAATAATGAGGGAAGGGGGTATTTTAACTTACCGCCGAAGAGTGCAACAGCCATGTTAAATGGTAAAACATTTTCTTGTTTCGATAATTAAGGGGGGAATCAACCTTGAACCCCCTGAAATTTGACTATATTTTGCAGCATAATATCTTTTGATTGAAAAAACGGATTTGAAAACGGTTTTCACCATTGAAAAGATCACATGTTTTGCAATAGAAATATTTAATTTTATAAAAGTTATAACAATCCATATGTATTTTATACATATGTAAACATAACATACAAAAATCATACAAAAATTCCACTTTTGTGCTGCGCGACATATATTTTGAAAACTATTCCAGATATAATTTTGGGACTTGGCAGACTTATTTATTGGGTTACAATTATGAATAATACCGGTTAGAATTAATTTAATAGCATCAGGAAAAAAGTTATAAATTTTCAAAATTTTACATTATTTTTAACCTTAAATTTTAAGTTTAAAATAATTTATTTTTTTAATGATTAAGAATATATACTAACCCACCGGTATTATTAAATAATAGGCTTTTGTGAACAAATTAGTAAAGGTTTGATCAAAATCCATTCATTACTTACTGAGAAAAGTGCCGCGCAAGCTGTTCAGACAGGGTTTTGAGAAAATCGACTTTAAAGATTCAGTCAAGGAAAGAGGTAGAGATCTAGACTATGGTACACTTAAAACCCCCAGGAACATATGAATCATCTTTGTTATCTTCTAGTTCTGCCTGTTTTCGCTCCTTTTTTGAATTCTTGCTGCTTTAGTAGCAGCATGGGCTCTTTTATCTGCCGTGGCAACTCTTTTGTCATCACTTGAAATTGCCCATACTACACATACATTCCCAGGGATTATGCCAAGCTCCTCCAAAACTTTAATCTCTCCCCTCATACCATCATTGAAATGAATAACGGTTTCACATGTTGCAATATCAACAGTTTTTTTGCCAAAAAATCTAACTTTAGGACAGTTTTACCAAATTAGAGCATTGAATGACTCATTAGGGTTTTTAGTATACCCATCCACACATCGCTGCAACAAGTCCTTTTCTGAAAGATCAGTAATTACTTTTCTGCAGGCTTCCATTACTGGCAAAGGAAGTGGATTCTTGGTGCTGTGTTTGTAATCTTTAGCTTTGCCTGCAGCTAGCATTTTTAGATACGGGCACCATGAATCAGGGCCTTGTGGACAGAGATGATGGGTGGGTTTTTTATCTGAGGAGGAAAGATGATAAAAAAATTGCCCAAATTGCATTGTACATAGAATCTATATATTTGTTGGATTGCACTGCCATGCCATAGTAATCAGATATTTTGTCAATCATTTTTTTTGTCAATCTGCCAGCACCTCCAAGATCTTTCTTACCACCAAATAATATACCTTTGCTTTCCTTAACCAATTTTCTCAGTCTTGTGCCCATTCTTTTCCTGACATGAGTAGTGCATTCCAACTTAGTGACTTTACTTTCATCATAAGGTTTTTTATCAGAAATATCCTCTTCCTCTTCTTTGGCAGCTCTCTTCATCGATTCCTGAGCTACTGAGGTTGTTGCACTCTGTATCGCAACCACTGCTTTATCAAATGCTTGTCCAGACACTGCAGGGGAGAAATCCATCAATGCTGAAAACTCTTCCAGGGCTTTGTGGCCTAGGCCTAAACTTTTGAAAGAATACACAGCTCGCCGATTTGCCTACGGTGCTTTTCTATCCTTGCCAACTTTCTGGCAACTACTAGCTTGCTTGGTAACACCACACTTTTCACATTGGACCTCAAACACTGAGTACAAACCAACAGTTTCTTTTTCAACTACTGAAACTGAGCCAGTTCCACATAAACTACATACCATCACGTCGGAAATGCCGTGGAAAACTAAATCAGCGTCTATTACGCGAAATCCCTCCAGATTTTTTCTTGAATCGTCTACAATCGGATCCAGTAATCGACGTAGTTCACGGGAGGCTGCACTTTGCTTCCATAAAAATTGATGCTGCAAATGAACTGGTGCACGTATCGCGAAAATGAGACCACGTTTTTAAAGAGGAAAGAATTCTCTATTGTTTAGGTGCAAAAACGAAAAATCGAAAAAAAAAAATTTTTTTCAAGGTTGATTCCCCCCTTAAACACATTAATGACTCCTGTTTAAGGTTTAAAGAGGCTTTGACTTGTTTGTTTGAACTGGGAATCATCGACTTATTATGTTTCGAATCAAATTTTAGTTATGATGCCGTAAAGATAACCCAACAAAATTTACGTGATAAATAGCTGATGCATTGAAAAAGTTTTTTAAGATACGTGACAAAATTTTTTTTATTTTGATTTTTTTTTTAATTGCCCTCAAAGATTTTGTCAAAGTTCGGAATTTTGAGAATTTAAGAATTTGAAATTTTATTTTGGCTAAACGGTATGAGTAAGGGTAAAAAATATTCTCTTGTGAGTTACAACAACTATTTAGTATTTTTAGAGAAAACATTAAACAATGCATCTCAAATACTTACGTAACCATGACCACAAATGTCTGGAAAGTCATGGTTTTCTCAGAAAATACGAAAAAAATTCGTAGCTCGGAAACAAAAGAAGATCGGACAACAAATGAATTGCAAACCTGTAGCCCATGTAATGTTCTACCTCTGTGTTTCGTTTGGTCCATGACTTTTGGGACACCCTGAATAGATATTGAATGTGTAATGTGTAACTATGTGATAGAAATTTTTCTGTTTTTATCTTTTTGGTACTTTATCGCAGTCAGAAATAAATAAGTTCCCGATATTTCACGCTCTAAAACAGACCGCTCAATTTGAAAATGATATCGCAAAAAATATTAATTGAATTAACACATTATTGCGGTAAATATTTTGAATCAAAATTAAAAATTATAATATATTTCCTAGCCACCAGAAAAAATTGTTACCGATTATGTAAAACAACTTTTTCTCAGCAATGAAAGTATGTACGATTGCAAACTTGATTTCGTTACCAAGCTCTTGGTAGAATATTTCATAATACGTATTTATAATAATATATTTCATACGTAATATAATTCATAAAATACATTGCGGAAGATGTAACTTCCGCAATGTATGTTCGTTTTCGAATGTTTATGATAGAAAATAGGAATTTAAAATAACACCAATAAAATTCAGTCTTTTCTCAGAATACTATCTCGCTGGATGTTTTTAATGAATGAAGTATAGCGAAAAGTAGTAGACAACTACTTTTTTGAACGCATTTTTCTCAAACCTCTCGACATTCCCTTCAAAATTTTCGGATGTATTTTCCCGGAATATTTACCAGGAAATTTAAAAGTATCGGAAAAAGATCATAAAAGGAAGCAAATTATCAAGAATAAGAACTTCTTCGTTTCTGAAATGAGAATGAGTATTAAAGAACAAGCACAAACAAATTCGCTACGATTTTCCAAATTTTTCAATTAAATATTTTTCTTTTCTTATTTTTCCTTGTAAATATGATAATAATTAATTATAATTAAATTTCACTGAACAGCTTTCAATTACTTATCTCCATGTGGTATAATATTAAAATTAATTTAGGCTAACTTTCTCTTTCATCGCGTATATTTCTACTACGTGCATCAATCTCTCTTATGAACATGGGGCCGTTTGAGATACGTTGGGCTTTTTAGTAGTGGCAAGCAGGGCCGGCTTTATGGGAGGGCGAATAAGGCGGTCGCCTGGGGCCGCCAAATTTTGGCCAAATTATTACATTACAAGATTATTATTATTAATTGACTCTCAAATAACTCACAAAAAAATTAGATAGAAAGAATCTTAATAATTTAATTTATTATTCAATGTAAAAGAGCCTGTTGTTATATTTTGTCAGGTTTACACCATTATTCAATTTGCAATATTACAAACGGGAGAGCCGCCAAATGCGTTTTGCCTGTGGCCGCCAATTGTCAAAAGCCGGCCCTGATGGCAAGAAATGTGTATTCATTACGTATCATAATTTATGTGAAAACCTTGATAAAAACCATCTTGAACATATATGTAAACCAAAATGTTAACTCCAATAAGAGAATTTCCTTCATAGGGTACAACAGTATTTTCCTGGATTAACTTCAATTCCTAATAATTGAAGCATCTTTTGATTTATAAAAAACGTCTAATCCAGAGTTCTTAAACATTATAATCGGTTTGAATATCTTTATTAGAACATAGTGTATTCCCGCAACCAGCACTCCCATTGAGAGGAGTTTTAGTATATGAGGGCTCACTCTCAACGATAAGAAAAGCAGACTAGAGCCACAGAGATAGAATAAAATGGTATTCATCCATGACAACTATGCGTTGTGCAATGATTTTGTTGACAGAGTGTAACCAGTGCTGCCAATCTGGCTTTTTTCCCGCTAGATCTGGCGGAATTTGCTGTCGCTTAGCGGAAAAAAATATCATTTAGCGGATAGCGGTAAATTGGGCAGGAAAGTCGCAATTTTTGACTTTTTCTGGCGGAATTTGAGTTTCAAGTGGCATAGCTCACTTCGACAACTCCGTGTGGGGATTACCGGAATACCACACCCGGTGAAGGGACGGAAGTGAACCCTCATTCATTTAGAAGAGGTTTACTTCAGAAATTTTCTTTCCTTTAAAAAGGTGAAGAGGACCGAAAGAGGACACTGGCGGACACAAATTTTCGGCAATGCGTTAAATAGCTTCCAGATGGAGGAGTAACTTCCAAGCAGACAAATGTTGGGGAATTTCTAGGAATTACCGTATAATCTCATGTACCACGCGCCCCCGTGTAAGACGCGCACCTCGTTTTCGGGCAATGAATTTTGGTAAAAAAAAAAATTCGTAAAATTTCTCAAAATGTGTATGATTAAATGGAAAAATAACAGCATTTAGCAATTACGATTGATACGATACCAGCCTCAGCTGAAGGAAAATACGTCGCCTCTCGACTTTCATTACGGCGCCTCGCAATGAGCCGAGCAAATGCAGCAAAGTAATCGCTGGACAGGAGCTTTCTGATACCAAATTTCTTGTTTATATTCAATGAACTTTCGATTTTTTTCAGTCAGATCTGGTCTGAAGCGCTGTGGGAGTAATTGTTACAATTACGACATTTCAGAGGATGCTCTATCCAAAGCGGGTACAATGCAAGCACAGTTATGAGGGAGGTATATAAATATCTCATAAATATATAAGTTTTTTACAATATTTAGTTTTTAGTTAGTTTTATAATACCTTTAAATATATATTTTTGTTGAAAAAATTGTTAAATAATGTTTTTTCGATATTGTACTATTTTCAGTGTTATATTTTGACAGGAAATCAATTTAAAAACAGATAACAATGCAAAAGGTAATTTTTGTTGATATTTTTACCCTTTTTTCCTTAGGCGGAATTTTTGACTTTTCTTATGATCATTCTAGCGGATTTTGACTTAATTTCGATTAATTTTAGCGGATTGTTGAAGCAGTAATTTGGCAGCTCTGAGTGTAACCTACTGATGAATGTTATAAATATATTTATTTTAAACTCCTCTCATTCATTCATTTGCTTATTATTCTTTTAGTTTGTTTAAACTTAAATGTTTTGATTTGCGTTAATCATTTATACATTTTTTATTTTCTGGAAATTTCAATTGAACGTCTATTCCTGGATTCCATAATTGAAAAATGTGGCGCAAATGTGGTGTTAAAACTAATTCACAACAATAGTACATCCATTTATCGACATTCTACTGGCTATTTGTGCCCAATTTGTGATACCACTCTTTAAACATTCTTAAAGTAATGTAGCGTAATTATAAGAAGAATGCTTTTGTGAAAATAAGGAAAGCAACGTATTGCCAAATTAACCCCTTTACGGTGCAGAGCGAGCTAGAATCGAAAAATGCTGGCCAAGAATAAGGAAATATTTTTTGAGTGTGAACTTTGAAACTTCGCATTTCCATACCTCAATAAGTTCTGCATATAATATTCCCTGACAGCGTCTTATGTGAACTCGTTTTCCTTAAATCGGAGGGTCCGAGAGAGGATAAGAGAAAGAAATATAACTTAAAAGTCATGTTGCATGAAGTGAGTATTTCGCCAACAGAAGCTAGTTCAGAGATCTGATTTAAGTGATGCAATAATTCAAATATTCAACTGTGGTCACTTAAAAAAGCATAATTATGCTTAAGGGTTGATTATTTAACACTGTATTGATTTTTACCGATGATTCTGCTAATTTGTGTTTGGTTTGAGGCTGAAGAATTTTGCAAAAATCTAAACCTGGCATTATTCGTGAATTTTGGTCAATTTTGACCACCTGTAGAATTTTAATAGGTAGAAATCAGTGTAAATAATTTGGTAGTAATATGCGGGATTTATTCGAGAATTGCCAGTACTAAAGTCCGCACTCAAGAAAAGGATTTTTTGCCAGGTTTTTTCGATTGTAGCCCATTGTGCTGCGTATTCAAGATAGCTCTACTTTGTCTTTATTGATATGATATAATTGTAATAATGTACTCTCAGATATTCGAGTTATTCGCCTTTTTTCCTGCCGTATACGAACGAAATTTTACACGCCGCCGGTTACGCCGCACCGCCGCCAACGATTAAGCAGTCAGCGTTCACGCCGTTACGCCGCCGCCGCCGGCTTCATATTCCCTCTACGCCGCCGCTGACAAATCGTAACGGCGCCCATGTCTACACCCAAGGCTTTCGGTTGGACCGCCAAAACACTGGAAGATTATTTTTAATTTTCCCAGACAGAGCTCACGGGTTCTGCATTCGGTAAATTAGCATAGTCTTTAATTTGAAATCGCCTGCTGCATTGGAGCATAAAAGAAGTGTGACGCGGTCTTTGCCTTAACCTTAAATCCCGGAGCAGATCTCTCGGAATTGGAAATAAAAGTCCGGGAAGGCATTCTCTTCCAGAAGAGTCTGGTTTCATCGGCATTAAACACTTGCTCTTATGAGTAACTCTTCTCTTTTATAAGCTTCATAAACAAATTGGGAAACTCAGTCGCAGCTTTGTGGTCCGCAGATGCAATTTCACTGAAAATCTTCACATTATGTAGGTTATGTCTTTTCTTAAAATTCTCAAACCAGCCCTTACTTGCAGTGAATTCTTTTTCGGCACTGCTTTCACCTGAAAAAGCGATATTTTTATATAACCCCAAGGCTTTTTCTTGGATAATTAAGGTGCTTAGCGGCATTCTGTTTTGTGTCTGCGATTTAATCCATATATTCAGAGCCTTTTCTATTTTTTCGACGTTATTTCGTGGCATGTAGGATACTTTAACGCTTACATGAAGCCCTTTTCAAGAATAATATTATAAACCTTTCTAAAAAGCTGAGGATATACAGAGCCAACACATTTCAAAGAAGTGCCTCAGTGTATGAAGTCACTCTCTCAAGATGCAAACGACACGCTTCAGCTGTATAGGAAGATATTCGTTCCGTTTATGGAAACTTTTGGTTCCCAATAGAAACCTAATTGAAAGAAAAGCACCCAAGCTTATGTATTTTATCAGAATATACTATTAATGAAAGGAAATTCTGTAATATCTGGGAAAAATCCGCGATGAATCTTAATTCAAATAAGAAACAAAATAATTTGGAATGAAGTGTTTCCGTGGTATGGTAAAAGTTTGAGTTGTGCTAGAAATTGTTAAGTAATAGATTTTATGATTGGATGACAAATGCTAAAAATGGCCGCATAAGCATACCGATTAAAATGAATTCTGAATCCGCACTCGGCGAAGCTTGGTAAAATATTGGGCACCAGCTATACTTGAATTTACATTGCGGACTGTCGAGTTGGTTGACTCGTAGACCGCGGTTGACAAGGGAAACAACCGCGGTTGAGAAGACTGGGTATCAAAAAATTAACCGCGGATACTCAAGGGCCGCGGTTGGCGAAACCGCCGTAGACGAGGGATGCCTGTACATATTTGAATTATACTTATTATTATTTATCGTTGTAGATAAACAATATTTTCTTCACATCTCAATAGTATGAACGATGATACATTTTTTTTATTCTGACTTCTGGGGGGGGGGGGGCTACAGCCCCCATAGCCCCCCCCCTGGATCCGCCACTAGTCTTACTACTTTATTAATTTTCATAAATTCTTATTGAAATTTGCGACAAGTGTCTCTATTTTTCTAAGTTTTATTCATATTATCTTTAAAATCTTTGTTAAGTTTTTATTTTTCTTGCAATTTGTTATATTCTCATGTTTTTTGAATTATTTTATTTATATTTTCTTTGCATAATATTTTCTTTAAAAAAGAGGGAAGCTTTTTTATAACTTAGGGTCAAATTCCTCGTGAATTTAAAGCTCACACTCTGGAATAATTATTTGTTCAAAGGTACCACTGTGCTAGGAAATAGTGATGTTAATAGTTTTGTTAGTAATGTAGACCTTAGTAATTCTAATTCAGCAAAATCAAAAGTAACTTTATTTTCACCTTTCAGCTATGTTTAATTGGGCAGGTAGTGATTAGTTGTTGAAAGATTGTTTGAATTAATTTGTTCTCACTTCTAGGTGTTATCCAGCATGGCAACAGCTACTCTTCACTGCCGACAATTATTGGTTTGGAAAATATTTGCTCCAAAACTAATTTTTGAAATTTTTAGTTTATTTTTCAACATGATTGGAGTCTTAATGGGTTTCATGCTTGTCCTTTGAATTACAAAAGCATTAAAATCACTGATCCGAAGTTTGGACCGAGATAATTGATGGTGCATTTGTACGTTGTTTGTAAAATGTTACAGAAATAAAAGGATTTACTTTTAATATACGTTTTTATGGTGTTTATTTCCCTTCTCTATGTAACACTTGTTTCATTTGCCCATGAGAAAATGTTTTCTGGAAAGTTTCAATTCTTTCCAATTTAGGAAATATTCAATCTATCTAAATGGTTTGTTGTAAGCAAACAATATAAAATAGCATATTCGTGAATAGTTTCTGAAATATTAAAAAAGCATTGATAAACAAGGTGCTTGTAAATAATAAGGCACTGAATAGAGATTGTTGAATGAGAAAAATCAAAACAAATTAGTGTTTTTATTATTGATTATATTAATTTTTTACACTGTTTCCCAATTTTTAGACTACTTTTACAGATTGAGATACCATAATGATATTCAGTTTTAACATTCCAGTAATTTTAAAGGAATTCTTTAATGATTTAACTCATATTGATATTTCTTAGTGAAACTCGCATACTCTCGGCATAATAACGCAACCCGCAGAGTACTGTTGAGAACTTTTCTCCGGCTCCCCTTTAACTACATGTATTTTTGGGGTTTTATTTTCCTCTCATACGGGACTCAGGAGCTTGTCTATCCTATGACATGGACTCAGATAGTTTAAATGAACCTTTTACTGAACAATCATGTTCAATTTTTTTCTCAAAGTCCTCTTGATTCTTTTCATCATGGAAAATAAAACATTCTGCAATGTAAACTTCTCGGATGCCGGTGTCGTCTGCTAGAACGATACAGAGAATGAATCTTCTGCCAACCTTCCGCAAACTGCTATAAACCCTCGTTGATTATTATAATGTTAATTTTATGTATTTTATTATGCATTAATCCATCCAAGTTTTTAATTGATCAATACCAAGTACGGCATAAAATTCCTTAAAGCCCGTCATACACGGTACAATCTAAAATAAAATATTGTGAAACATGGCCGCCGTCTTCTTCCTGATTGGCTGATTTTTGAGAATCTCTCAGATTTTCGAACATGTTCTATTCTAAAATTATTGCGAATCGGCCATTTTCACAATTTAGACTATCCTGTCACCTAGGTGTCAGGAAGATGAACTCGTTGAGTTTGAGAATGTCAAGGATGATGTATTAGGTTTTCCCATTGGCCACAGTCGATTTCCGCCACTTGCAACACTGTCTGACGCGCTCTTTTAACTTCCCCATTGCCTTGTTTACCTTTTGAAATTGCTGCTTTCTAGATTTCTTGTGGGGAAAAAGTTCTTTTAAAAACTCATACCCGTTTACTTTAGTAGTTAATAGATTAGTTACTTCAGTTTAGTTTAGTTTTATACGTTGTTTAAGAGTTAATCTACATATTAATACGTGAAGAGAAAACTTTGGATCCCTTTATAAGGATATTTAGCGAACGGTGGAGTTTGAGATTTGGCATAGTTAAAGTTTATATGGAGAAAGAATGCAGAAAGCTAAAATCTATGTCCAAATATCCTTGGTTTGCCTCTGGACCAGTATAATCGTCTCTCATAAGAAATGCACACAAAGTTCATTTTGATCGATATCAGGCATTTTTTATTTTGAAGAATTAGATCAAAAATAATGGTAGTACCAAATCGAGATCAATACCAAAAGAAAGAAAATTGAATAAAGATTCTTATTTAGGTCTTAGAATATCGCATTCGAGTCGAAATTGAGAGAATTCAGGCAAAAATGGTGAAAATTCTGTGTGCATAAACAATTCCCTAACGAAAGGTTATTGTTGGACTCTGCTCTCATATGAATCAATGCGAAAGATAGGCTCATAAGAAATGTATTGAGAAGAAGAGCCGAAATTTTATGGCAATAAAACCATACGTTAACTTTTGAAATTGAATTGATTGAAGCTATATATTTCTATGAATAATATCACCTTCTATAATGTAGATTAATATTTTCGGCTTTGTAGATAAAACTTCAAACGATGTATGTTTACGTTCTAAAAACAGGGAAAATTTTGTCGTCGAAATCATCCGAAAGGCAGCAATATATACAAACGCGATTTTGTTCTAGCAACCAAATAAACGAATACTCTATTATAGTAGTTAACAAGCACTATTTGTGTCAACGGAAAATACGCGTATCTTCACAAAAATGAAATGAATTCCAAATGCACTATATCTTATACCTCTATGAATATCAGTCTCAATTATATTAGCATTAATTTGATTCAATAATAACATGAAAAATGAAAAGTAACATCGAATTGGGTAAATTTGTGTGGAACTAGAAATTTACCTTGAATTTAAACAAACAATAAATTAAACTACAAGCCGTAATTGTGTTTCTTTTATTGTTACTAACATTTAATTTTAAATTCCATATGTATTGCAGGGAATTAAGGCAAACAACACGCAACCTAATGGCGTGTTTGTACACGCTCGTAGCTGACGTAATAGAACAAACTTCAAAAACATTATAAGCAATAATCATAGAGTTATAATCATTGATTAAAGATCCTTAAAATTGTGGTATTTTCTTTGTTTGTGGATTATTCCAGGATGGTTTGGTCGAGGAGTCAGACCGAGAGATTCATTTCCATTGTAAGTGAGCGAGTTTTGTATCTATTTACATGTGTGAAACTGTTTCTACCCAGTTTTGTTTTAGGTGGCCAACCACCACACAATTAACATTATATTCTATGAAAAATCTCCTTTGTTCAGCCCTTCCCTGCGTACTTAAGCCGAGATTCTTCCCTTTCATTCTAGCGAGAATCAGGTTTCGCAGATCCGCCATGTTGGATTTAAAAAACAGAATATTTTATTTTAGATTGTATCGTTTATGAGGGCTCTCGGAGATGAAGTGAAAAATCAAATATTG
Source organism: Sympetrum striolatum (assembly GCA_947579665.1). Lineage (NCBI taxonomy): Eukaryota > Metazoa > Arthropoda > Insecta > Odonata > Libellulidae > Sympetrum > Sympetrum striolatum. The sequence goes on from OX388343.1 coordinate 60,873, forward strand.
TCGACAATATTTTATTTTAGATTGTACCGTGTATGACGGGCTTAATAGTCGTTTACCGCAATGAAATAAAGCTACTCTAGAATACATTATAATAGCTTATCAGGTTAATTAGAGATTTTCCGCTTGTGCAAATGTTTGTTCTAAGTCATAATTGGGGCTCAATGCAGTAAAAGTTGTCAAAATGACGAATACGAGAACTTGTATACCATGCAAGACCTGCAGGTGCAGCCGAGAGCACAATGAAATGTTCATTAAAACGCAGTGGGTTAATACTGACGATCGTTCTGCTTCATCGAGTTCAGATAATGAATGAAATTATAAAATTAAGGAAGATGCATACATTCTAGTTTCGGAACATTTTGTGAGGGCAGATGTTCTGATGCACAGCAATTGACCATGCTGCAGGCAGAAACAAGTCCCTGCTTATTTACCTATAAAATTTTTAGAAACGCGAAAATAACAAAATTGCTACGTGTTACACATTGCTCAAGGTCATTTTGCGTTCCACAACGTTCGACTTATTCAAAACTTGATAACTCTGTATCAAAGCCCCAAAATCACGAAAAAACAATGTATTAGTATAGGGAGATCGCCATCCGAGTGTTCTTAGTGTTCTCATTTGAGTACGAAGTGCAAGCCGAGTGGATTTCAAAAGTGATGCAGAAATCGATGTTTGTTTTTTACGCATTCCACCGCATTAATACGACGCGATTTTGACTATAACAGCATATTCAATGTTGCAGTTATTAATTGGGTTGATCGTTATTGAAATATTTACAAGTTCACCATTTTAATTATCGTAAATTCTGGCAAATAGACCAGTGTATCTTTGGCTTAAGAAATACCCAACCTTTGGCGTTGAAGATCCATTGTAATTTGAGATACTTATTTCGGGTAAAATGCTTTGCCCTCGGGGTTGGGAAATATGGTATGTTATGGCCCCTTTGAGGTATGCAATTGTATATACACCTCTGAATAACGAACCTCCGATTAACGAATAGTAAAAAATTCGGTCCCGTCGCTTTCGTTAAATAGAGGTTCTGGTGTATCTATAAACATAAATGAATCCCGAGAAGGAATTATATATAATAGATATGAGAAATTTTAATGTGCTCTGGCATGGAACCCAGGAACAGCGTGGTTTTATATAATTTTTTTTCTTGAACCAAGTCTTAATATACATCTTCTATGTAAGTAAGCACTTCCTATCATTTCGATAAGTGCATAAAAAAAATTATGAAAAACTACCTTAATGTATTTTAAATAGGAGATTTTTGCATCATCCTAGCATCAAACGCAGGACATTTTCTGTAAAAGGCTTTAATGTTTTTGATAGATTATGACCATGTCCATAGGCTCCTTGAGTTTTGATTATCTACCTATCCGGAAAGTATTTTTTAGAAATTTCTGAAAAAAATAAGCAATACATTTAAATGAGAAAAATCGGGATTTTGGGGCCTTCTGGCATCAAACCTGAATCTTGGCAGTAATATCATCATCTTTGCATACTGTAACTGAACTGGAGACATCATCAAGACATTTACTTAATGTTTTAAAAGAAGAACTGTTTAACAAAAAATGCTTAACAGTAGAATATTAGCTCCAAAGAAACCATTGATTACTAAAATAATGAATCAACCATTAATTGTCCATGTATGTACTATGACTATGTACGAGACAAATGCTCTTAAAAGCCTTTTTTGTAACGTTTGAAAATGAATTTTATATTTAGGAGCTGTACATTGTTACTCATACTTGCTGTTAGCAGCATTTAGAATATTTTGATATTGATCTAATTTCTCATCAAAAGATTAATGGCTGAAAGGCACTCAGATAAGTTAAACTTCTTGAACACACACTCTAAAGTTAATTGTTTCAAGGATATTTGTGGTGCTAAATGGAAAACTACACTGCTTGAGAGAAAATATAATTATAAAAAATAGGACACGCAGGTAGGTTTCTCTACTAATTTTCTTTGTAAGACTATCTTTCTACCAATTTTCTAATACTAAGACATTGAATTTGCAAAATACCTTTAAATGTTAAATTTAATGCTTAATATTCCTCCATTAAACAATCTTGTTTTTCACATTCTCCCCTGTGCAGGAATAATTAAGATTGGATTTATCTGCAACTTGGATTGGATCACAAAAACCTTTTTCTACGAAGTAGATAAATTCAGTGGAAAAGCAACCACTACTCCTGAGTAATATTCCTTTGTGGTATAATTTCTGATATTTCAATGCAGAAAGATATTTTTAAATGATCATCGCCTTAATAAATATGGTAAAAATTATTCTATAAATTACGAATTCTTTAGAACTTCAAATGGTTTCAGGTGAGGGAATCATCGCAACTCCAAGGAAAACTTACAAAAGTGACCTTTAACTATTTTGCTATACGTAAAATCTTTTGCTATTCTTATCGAATTGGAATACTGCCAGTTTTAACTGTCTTTTTTAAGTGATCCTGTGTTGTCAAAAGAAGTATGATTTCAGCTAGTTCTTGTGTAAGCTGCATTCAGGCCCCAAAACACTATGAATTTATTTCTTCTGACACTATTCTTACAAGAGCATAACAAAGCAAGCCATTGGCTGTTGCACTTATCTGAAATCAAAGTATGCTACTAATTAGATAACCTCAATCAAAAAGGGAAACAAATTGTAATTCAAAGACATATTCAAACGTTTCGGAAGGTTTTCCATCCAACAGTCCATCAATAATACCAATATTAATGGAATTTTGTTCTTATTAAACTTGTCTGCAGCTTTTACATTTCTTCTTCACTCGAGTCAACTGCAGTTAACTTTCAAAAGTGTGCAATTTTGCAAATTTTGCAACTTCTTGTCTCGAATTGAAAGCAAGCATACAGAGCCTCATTCATTGCCAACATGCATGCAGGTTCTCAATGGGAAATAGATTAATACCATACAAGAAAACAACAGGTTTCAGGTCAATGTGGTTTGAACTAAATTACTTTAAAGCAACCAAAAGCCAGCAAAGCAAATAAAAGACATTCAATTAATAAAAAATTTCTTTATTCGCCTGAATATAACATCTTTGAAAAGAACAATTTACAGAATCAATACTTTGAACTGCTTGAAATGATGGATCATTGCATTCAATCACCTCAATATACAGTAATTAATCAACAATAAATTAATCTATGCGAAACAAGAAGATCCTGTCTTCACTGGTGTTAGTTGGGACTCTCACGGAAATCAATAAAGTAATTTATCTCACAAGCTTAACTTCCTTGCTGCACTAACGATCAATTTCTCCAAATACCACATCCAAGGTTCCTAGGAAAGGAAATTTGGCGTTAATTATAGAAAATAAATACGGTAAAAAATTTCAATCATAATTTGTTAAAACTAAATTAATCGTAACAATATCAAGTCAAGTTAGAGGCATCTAAGTTTAATACTTACCTATGATGGCAACTATATCAGCAAGCATAAGGTTCCTACCCATCTTATCCAATGCAGCTAGATGGGCAAAACCAGGAGCCTTTATCTTACAGCGATAGGGTTTGGTACCTCCATCGGACACTAAATAAACACCAAATTCTCCTAAAATATGAAAGAATATATAAGATACATTAAAATAAATTCAAAGAAGTGAATCAAATAGTGAATAATGCAGTATGAGATAAAATTCAACCTTGGGTTGCCACAGGCCAGCACAGACATGCAAATACATGGTGGAGTATACTAATTACCTTTAGGGGCTTCAATAGCTGTATAGGTAGCACCAGCTGGAACTGAATAGCCCTGGCTGAAGAGTTTAAAGTGATGAATAAGAGCTTCCATTGATGTCTGAAATGAGAGCAGTTCTTAGCACAGTACGCTTTTCGTGAACTAAACATTTTCCAACTCAACTCAATTTAGTTATCCAAACAAAATTTTACAAGATGCAAAATCTTAAATTCGCTGCATTTCGTTTCAACGTATGAATTATTGATTTGGTACATCACAAACTGAATAATTGGATTGCAAGGTTCATTTAATCATTTCAAAGTAGAAAATCGGAAAAATTTCAACTTAAAACTCTCTAAAGTTAGAATTTCAGTGATTTTATTTCATCCAAAATATTAATAAAATAAGAAGAAGCTAGATTAATCACTGATCTTGTTTGAATTTGATCTTACCTTCATCTCAGCACGTGAAGGAGGGCAAATTTTGGCATCATCAGTTTTGATCTCTCCAGCAGGCATGTTATTTAGACACTGATCAATTATTCTCATGGACTGCCTCATTTCTTCCAATCTAATCAAGTACCTAAAAAACAACAATTAAACTAAAATTAACTTCATTATTGATTGATATACAGTAGAAGTCTGTTATGACAAGTACAGCATATAACGAGAGTTGCATTACAGCAAGTGATTTTTAATTGAGTTCCCATCATATTAGCATCCACTCTTTGAATATGAAACTTGGCAACAAATCGTATGATACAGGATGGGTGGAAATATTGGAGATTAAAGCAGCGCTGATTCGCATTCCCAGGATAAACTCTCTCTCTCCCTTGCAGTCATTGCTTATGAAGGGTGAAAATAAAAATTTCTCGAGAAAGCAATTCGATATGAATTAGTTTTTCCACATCGCTCTTTCAGCAGTCGGTCATTAGATGCAATTGGAACAATGAATGAACTTTATGTTCATTTCTTACGGAAATGCTTCGACTTGTCTGGGATCGAAACAAGGATGAAGTGTCACCATTTTTTTACAATAGAAATACTTTCGTATTTTATATTTCGTATAAATATTAGAATGAAATTTTCTGTAAAAATTTCAAGTCAATCAACCGAGTGGTTTTCGAGTTTTGCGGGCACAAACATACACAGGCTGAATTTTTATACAGTCAAACCTCGCTTAACGAGCACCTCGCATAACGAGTGATTCGCATAACGAGCTAAACAAAATGTAACAAAGTGACTCGCTTAACGAGCGATGTTTTGCAGAACGAGTGACGAGGATACATCGCGGTGCCACATGGAGGTTCCTGCCGGCATCTCGGCTATCAGTCTATATTCAGGGCTCGTTCAGCTAGCATCTTACTGTCGCTTACGAAAGTTGTATCCAAAATTTTGATTGAAAATTAATACCAATAAAACAAAAGTAATGATGGTGGCTAGTAAAAAGAGCAACAGTGACTGCAATATAAAAATTAATGACAAACCAATAAAACAAGTCCAACAGTTTAGATATCTAGGAAGTTTAATATCAGACGATTGGTAATGAAATAAAATCAAGAATTGGAAGGGTAAAGGAAAGTTTTTGGAAATACAAGGACCAAATGAGAGGAGAGATCAAAATGAAACTAAAACTGAAAATGTTGAGGTGTTATATTCAGCCGATTTTCCTGTGTGGGTGCGAGACATGGACGATCTTAAAAAGTATGGAAAAAAGAATAAAGGCATTGGACACATGGTTTTCCAGAAGAATTTTGAAAATTAAATGCTCAGACAGAATAACTAACGAAGAGGTTTGGAGAAAGATTGAAGCAGGTATAGCCTATGGAATGAAGTGAAAAGAAGAAAGTGGAAATACGCGGGACATGTGCTGAGGGGATCGTCAGGGGAGAGAATCGTGACAGAGCTGGAAGGATGGACAGTAAGGAAGAGAGGGAGACCAAGGATGGAATGGTTGGACAATTTAAAGAACTGGATGGATATTAACAAATATGAGGAAATGAAAAGGAAAAAAAGTCGTAGAGAAGAGTGGAGATCCATGAGAGCTTACCTCCAGATAGGAGAAGCTACCAATTGATGATGATGATGATGATAGACGTAAAACGTCAAATCATTAAGAAGCAGGGTCGAGGTGTGAGTGTGGCTTACCTAGCACGTTCATACAATCGGTCCACATCTACTATTTGCACTATCCTCAAAAACAAGGATAAGATTAAGGAGATTGATGCCTCAAAGTGGGTCACAAGAATTTCTACGCAAAGACCATGTATTCTCTACGATGTTGAAAGATAGCTTCTCATATGGATCAATGAGAAGCAAATGCAGTGCAACACTATTAAAGAAAACCTAATTTGTGAGAAGGCGAAGCTAATTTTTGCCGACCTCATTAAGAAGACGCCAGGATCATCAACGGACGAAGGAGAAGTATTTAAGGCAAGCCGTGGGTGGTTCAAAAAGTTTAAGAGAAGAACCTGCATCCACAGCGTTGTGAGGAACGGAGAAGCAGCAAGCTCAGACATAAATGCGGCCGAGAACTTCATCGGCGTATTCAAGAACCTTGTGAATTCTGAGGGTAATCTGCCGCAGCAGGTTTTTAATTGTGATGAAACGGGTCTCTTTTGGAAAAAGATTCCGAAGCGAAGTTATATAACAGCAGAAGAGAAGGCATTGCCAGGCCACAAGCCAACGAAAGACCGTCTCACGTTGTTGTTTTGTGCAAATGCAAGTGGCGATTTGAAAATTAAACCGCTGCTCGTTTTACCATTTGGACAATCTACGAGCCTTCAAGAAGTATAAAGTCCAGAAGTGGCTAAATGTCATGTGGAGGTCCAACAACAAGGCTTGAGTGACACGTTACCTTTTTATAGATTGGATCAATGAAGTGTTTGGTCCTTCTGTAAAAAAATACATGTTTGAGATGAATTTGCCACTCCGTGCCTTGCTTGTTATGGAAAACGCTCCTGCACAACCTCCAGGCCTAGAAGATGACCTCCTTGAAGAATTTAAATTCATCAAGATCCAATTCCTTCCTCCTAACACCACTCCTTTACAGCAGCCAATGGATCAGCAGGTCATCTCAAGCATAGCCAGGAACTGACCACCGAAGAGCTTATGGAGCTGAATTGTGTGTCACAGCAAGAATTTGTGGAGAGTTTTTCGTCAGGGGAGGAGATAACAGCCTCAGCAGAGCAACAACCTTCCAACGAAATAAGGGAGATGCTAAAAGCATGGGAAGCTGTTACATCGTACGTTGAGAAGCATCACCCTAATAAATGAGTAGCTATGCGCGCTGCAAATTTATTTAACGATAATGCTGTCTCATTTTCGCAACATTTTGAAGCGTAGGCAGAAACAAACCTCTCTAGACAACTTTCTAGTAAAAAAGAATATATTATAAATAATAAATTACATTATTATAAATTTTCTGAGTATTTTTTCGGAATGGAACGCATTATCCTATTTTACATTGATTCCAATGGAAAAAATTGTTTCGCTTAACGAGTGTTTCGCATTACGAGAAAGATTCTGGAACGAATTATACTCGTTAAGCGAGGTTCCACTGTATATAAGATATGTGCATGATTTGGTGGATTATTACAATTTGATTACTTTTACAAACCTTTCGTTTAACTTTCCCATTTGAAAATTGTTCTATTATCAAGAGAAATAACTAAGGAATAAACACAAGGAAATAAAAGTTCTACAACTTCCACACAAAAAGTCGTGTAACTTTGACAAAGTTGTTTATTTCCTTGTGTTTAGTTACCTATGGAGTTCCTCAAAGTTAAAGCTCATTTGATTGATTTAAATAAGGAATATTCTTTTCTAGATTACCATTTCCCCTTACTCTCATGACTCCTATAGATTGCATAATCCATTAATTTGTAAAATTAAATCATCCTTATAACAACACTGTAGAAAATTTCACACAATTAGCTTCAACGCTTACTATCACTATCTTCAACATTTACATAAATACGTGATCCTCCATATGGGGTGTGCCTGGAAAAAGAAGAAAGAATGAGAAGGAACAAAAGTGTGACCTGCAGGTGGAAGGGTAGAATTCCTGGAAAACTGTTAAACAGGACAAAACGAAATAGGTGGGGGGGAAGGGCAAGATTTCCTTTCGTTGCCAAAGGGGAATGGAAAGGAAAAACTTTCTCGTTGGGAGAAGAGGATTATGGTTGAAATTTGCTTGATTCATTTTTTATATACCTATAAGTTATATATATATATATATACGAGTAAAATGTTGCTTGCATAATACAAGCAGATCGACAACACCAATTTCATATCGGCATTATATCGGGACGGTCCACAAAAGAAAAAAAAAATTGAAAATATTCCTTTAATTCTATGAAATGTCATCGTCTGGCATCGAACCCGGGTCTTACTGGTGAACTTACTAAGCAGCACATTAGAAAATCACCATCTCTAACTATGTGTGAAAATTCAAGCAGAAATATTGGCTACAACTGCCTCAAAAGACGTTCTAATTTTCACGAATATAAATGGCTCTCTGGATTCGAACCAAGGACGATCTAGTAAATCTAAAACATGTATTTAAAATGTATCTATGTTTTCTATCTATATGCCTAATTTCATGTTTTAATATTATTGGGAAGGGGTTTAAATTCATTCTTAAAAATCGGTTAATTTACTGATTGCAGAGACACCTGGTGTCGAACCCAGGAAATATTGGTAGCTGTGAATAGTCAGTATGACTTATTAGGACTTCATCTTAATTTATACAAAGTTTGAAGTCGATATCATACCGGGAAGTACCTAAAACGTTTTTCATTAATCTACATAAGAAATGCATGGAGGAATGTAAATGGCTCTCTGGGATCGAACCAAGGACCATCAGCGAATGTGTAAAATTTGATAATTAAATATATTTATGATATCTAAACCCATGCCGAATTTCGAGTTTCCATGCCATCGGGAAAGGGTCCAAAAAAAATCTTAAAAATCGCCACAATGCATTTTAAACGGCCGATTTTTGCACTGACCTAGCATCGAACCCAGGTTATTTTTCTTAAAACTAATTTATGTTTTCGATAGATCATGACCATATATAAAGGCTCCTTGAGTTTTAAGTCCCTACCTATCCGGCAAGTATTTTTTTTAAATTCCCGAAAATCAAAGCAATGCATTTAAACGGGAAAAATCGGGACTTTGGAGCCCTCTGGAATCGAACCTATGACACTGAGGATCAAAATCGCAATTTTTCTGGTGGTTACACATTATGGCCAATACGCCGTAAAAATTTCAGCTCAATCACTCTTGTGGTTTAGGCTGTGAGTTTGTATCCTCTCTATATATATCTATTATATATAGATGCTTCTCCGGATTCATTCATATATATACCTATATAGATAGATAGGATACAAATTCACAGCCTAAACTACAAGCGTCATTGATCTGAAATTTTTATGACATATTGGCCATAACGTGAAACCCCCAGGAAAAAAGAGACTTTGATCCTCAGTGTCATAGGTTCGATTCCAGAGGGCCCCAAAGTCCCGATTTTTCCCGTTTGAATGCATTGCCGTGATTTTCGGGAATTAAAAAAAAATACTTTCCGGATAGGTAGAGAAGTAAAACTCAAGGTGCCTATATTTATGGTCTTGGACTTTCGAAAACATCACTGACTTTTACAAAAGTTATCCTGGGTTCGATGCTAGGACGATGCAAAGATCTGCCCTTTAAAATACATGGGAGCCGTTTTTCATTATTTTTTTAGATGCACTTATCGAAATGATAGGATGTTCGTGCTTGGCTGGAAGATGTATGGTACGAATAAGTTTTAGAAAAAAATTTTCATAAGACCGTACTGTTCCTGGGTTCATCATTCATTCATTCAAATGCATTGAGAAATGTAAATGGCGCCCTGGGATCGAACCAAGGACCATCAGCGAATATGTTAAATTTGATTATGAAATATATTTATAATCTCCAACTCCATTCCGAATTTCAAGTTTCCATGCCATCGGGAAGGGGTCCAAAAAAAATCTTAAAAATCGCCACAATACATTTTAAACGGCCGATTTTTGCCTCGACCTAGCATCGAACCCAGGATATTTTCCGTAAAACTCATTTCTTCTTTCGATAGATCATGACAATATATAAAGGCTCCTTGAGTTTCGAGTCTCTACCTATACGGGAAGTATTTTTTAAAAATTCCGGAAAATCAAAGCAATGCATTTAAACGGGAAAAATCGGGACTTTGGGGACCTCTGGAATCGAACCCATGACACTGAGGATCAAAGTCGCTTTTTTCCTGGGAGTTTCACGTTATGGCCAATATGTCATAAAAATTTCAGATCAATGACGCTTGTAGTTTAGGCTGTGAATTTGTATCCTATCTATCTATATAGGTATATATATGAATGAATCCGGAGAAGCATCTATATATAATAGATTTCTGCTTGAATTTGCATACGCGGTTAGAGATGGTGTTTTTCTTTTGTGCTGCATAGAAAGTATTGCCTGAAAGACCCGGGTTCGATGCCGGGCGGTAAAAATATCACCCATATATAATACTATGGGGTATCTTTTCATAATTTTTTTATGCATTTATCGATATGTAAGGGAGCTCTTGCTTAGATGGAAGATGTATATTAACACTTTGTTTAAGAAAAAAAATAGATAAGACCATGCTGTTCCTGGGTTCGATGCCAGAGCACATTATAATTTCTCAAATAAGGAGTGTATGTGAATAGTAGGACGTCGTTTGAGGTAGTTGCACCTAATAGTTTTGCTTGAATTTTCACACATAGTTTGATATGGTAATTTTCTATTTTGCTGCATAGTAAGTACACCAGGAAGACCGGGGTTCGCTGCCAGGTGATTAAATTGCAGCGAATTCTACGAATATTTTGAATTTTTTTTTTCTTTTGATGTCCGTCCCGATATGATGCCGATATGAAATTAGTGTTGTCGATCTGCTTGCAGTATGCAAGCTACATTTTACTCGTATATATATATATATATATATACGAGTAAAATGTTGCTTGCATACTGCAAGCATATCGACAACACCAATTTAATGTCGGCAACCTTTCGGGACGGTCTTAAAAAGAAAAAAAAATTGAAAATATTCTAAAAATTCGCTGCAATTTTAATCGTCAGGCATCGAACCCGGGTCTTCCTGGCTAACCAATTATGCAGCACAAGAGAAGATCACCATCACTAACTATGTGTGAAAATTCAAGCAGAAATATTGGCTATAACTGCCTCAAAATACGTTCTAAATTTTACGAAAGTAAATGCTTCTCTGGATTCGAACCAAGGACGATCCTGGAAATCTAAAACGTGTTTCTTAAAGTTATTTATAATCTTTATCTGTATGCCGAAATTTAAGTTTCTATATTATTGGGAAAGGTTTCAAAATAATTCATAAAAATCGGATCAACTTCTGATTGCAGAGACGCCTGGTGTCGAACCCAGGACACATTGATAGCTGTGAATGCACTGTTTGATTTGTATGGACTTGATCATTGTATATGCAAAGTTTGAAGTTGATAGCATGCCGGGAAGTACCTAAATTTTGTTTCCGTTATCTCCGTAAGAAATGCATTGAGAATTGGAAATGCCCCCCTGGGATCGAACCAAGAACCATCAGCGAACATGTAAAATTTGATTATGAAATATATTTATAATATCTATCCACGTGCCGAGTTTCACGAATCTATGTTATCGGGAAAGGATCAAAAAAAAATCTTCAAAATTGCCGCCATGCATTTTAAACGGCCGATTTTTGCCTCGACCTAGCATCGAACCCAGGATATTTTCCGTAGAACTCATTTACGTTTTCGATAGATCATGACCATATATAAACGCTCCTTGAGTTTTGTTTCTCTACCTATCCGGGAAGTATTTTTTTTTAATTCCTGAAAATCAAAGCAATGCATTTAAACGGGAAAAATCGGGACTTTGGAGCCCCCTGGAATCGAACCCATGACACTGAGGATCAAAATCGCAATTTTTCTGGTGGCTGCACGTTAGGGCCAATACGCCGTAAAAATTTCAGCTCAATCACTCTAGTGGTTTAGGCTGTGAGTTTGTATCCTCTCTATATCTATTATATATAGATGCTTCTCCGGATTCATTCATATATATACCTATATAGATAGATAGGATACAAATTCACAGCCTAAACTACAAGCGTCATTGATCTGAAATTTTTATGACATATTGGCCATAACGTGAAACCCCCAGGAAAAAAGAGACTTTGATCCTCAGTGTCATAGGTTCGATTCCAGAGGGCCCCAAAGTCCCGATTTTTCCCGTTTGAATGCATTGCCGTGATTTTCGGGAATTAAAAAAAAATACTTTCCGGATAGGTAGAGAAGTAAAACTCAAGGTGCCTATATTTATGGTCTTGGACTTTCGAAAACATCAATGACTTTTACAAAAGTTATCCTGGGTTCGATGCTAGGACGATGGAAAGATCCGCCCTTTAAAATACATGGGAGCCGTTTTTCATTATTTTTTTAGATGCACTTATCGAAATGATAGGATGTTCGTGCTTGGCTGGAAGATGTATGGTACGAATAAGTTTTAGAAAAAAATTTTCATAAGACCGTACTGTTCCTGGGTTCGAAGCCAGAGCACAATAACGTTTCTCTCATAAGGAATATAAAGGAAAAGTAGGACGTCATTTGAGGCAGTTGTAACCAATATTTCTGCTTGAATTTGCATACGCGGTTAGAGATGGTGTTTTTCTTTTGTGCTGCATAGAAAGTATTGCCTGAAAGACCCGGGTTCGATGCCGGGCGGTAAAAATATCACCCATATATAATACTATGGGGTATCTTTTCATAATTTTTTTATGCATTTATCGATATGTAAGGGAGCTCTTGCTTAGATGGAAGATGTATATTAACACTTTGTTTAAGAAAAAAAAATAGATAAGACCATGCTGTTCCTGGGTTCGATGCCAGAGCACATTATAATTTCTCAAATAAGGAGTGTATGTGAATAGTAGGTCGTCGTTTGAGGTAGTTGCACCTAATAGTTTTGCTTGAATTTTCACACATAGTTTGATATGGTAATTTTCTATTTTGCTGCATAGTAAGTACACCAGGAAGACCGGGGTTCGCTGCCAGGTGATTAAATTGCAGCGAATTCTACGAATATTTTGAATTTTTTTTTTCTTTTGATGTCCGTCCCGATATGATGCCGATATGAAATTAGTGTTGTCGATCTGCTTGCAGTATGCAAGCTACATTTTACTCGTATATATATATATACGAGTAAAATGTAGCTTGCATACTGCAAGCAGATCGGCAATACTAATTTCATATCGGCATCATATCGGGACGGTCTTTAAAAGAAAAAAAAAGGATTTAATTTTTTCTTAAAATTCGCTGAAATTTCATCGTCTGGCATCGAAACCGGGTCTTACTGGTAAACCTAGTATGAAACACAATAGAAGATCACCATCTCTAACTATGTGTGAAAATTCAAGCAGAAATATTGGCTATAACTGCCTCAAAAAACGTTCTAATTTTCACGAATGTTAATGCCTCTCGGGACTCGAACCAAGGACGATCGTGGAATTCTAAAATATGTTTCTGATAGATATTTATGATCTCTATCTATATGCCGAATTTCAAGTTTCTATTTTAGTGGGAAAGGTTTCAAAATAATTCCTAAAAATCGGATCAAATTCTGATTTCAGAGACACCTGGTGTCGAACCCAGGACGTATTGCAAGCTGTGAATGCAGAGTTTGATTTGTAAAGACTTACTCTTGTATCAAGCAAAGTTTGAAGTTGATAGCATGTCGGAAAGTACCTAAATTTTGTTTCCGTTGTCTCCGTAAGAAATGCATTGAGAAGTGCAAATGGCCCTCTGGGATCGAACCAAGGACCATCAGCGAACATGTAAAATTTGATTATGAAGTATATTCATGATATCTATCCACTTGCCGAGTTTCGAATATCCATGTTATCGGGAAAGGATCCAAAAAAAATCTTCAAAATCGCCGTAATGCATTTTAAACGGCCGATTTTTACCCCGACCAAGCATCGAACCATGGACTATATTCTAAGATGTTTTTCTGATTTTCGTTGGATACGCACGGCTTCTAGCGATCCCTCGAGTTTCAACTCTTTCTCTCCCCGGGAAGTACCTCAAAAAAATTTTCGAAAATCCCCGCCATGTATTCTTATGGAGAAAATCGCGACTTTGGGGCCCTCTGGAATCGAACCCATGACCCTGAGGATCAAAATCGCAATTTTTCTGGCGGTTACACTCTATGGCCAATATGTCGTAAAAATTTCAAGCCATTGACGCTAGTGGTTTAGCCTGTGACTTTGTATCCTCTCTATATATCTATTATATATAGATGCTTCTCCGGATTCATTCATGTATCCATATATATATATATATAGAGAGGATACAAACTCACAGGCCAAACCACAAGCGTCATTGACTTGAAATTTTTACGACATATTGGCCATAACGTATAACCTCCAGAAAAATTGCGATTTTGAACCTCAGTGTCATGGGTTCGATTCCAGAGGGCCCCAAAGTCCCGATTTTTCCCGTTTAAATGCATTGCTTAGATTTTCGGGAATTTTTAAAAAATACTTCCCGGATAGGTAGAGACTCGAAACTCTAGGAGCCTTTATATATGGCCATGATCTATCGAAAACATAAATTAGTTTTACGGAAAATATCCTTGGTTCGATGCTAGGTCGAGGCAAAAATCGGCCGTTTAAAATGTATTGTGGCGATTTTTAAGATTTTTTTTGGACCCCTTCCCGATGGCATGGAAACTTGAAATTCGGCATGGAGTTGGAGATTATAAATATATTTCATAATCAAATTTTAGATGTTCCCTGATGGTCCTTGGTTCGATCCCAGGGCGCCATTCACATTTCACAATGCATTTCTTATGGAGATAACGGAAACAAATTTTAGGTTATTCCCGACATGCTATCGACTTAAAACTTAGCGTGATAGAAGAACCAGTCTTAACAAATCAAATTATGCATTCATAACTATCAATGTGTCCTGCGTTCGACACCAGGTGTCTCTGCAATCAGAAGTTGATCCGATTTTTAGGAATTATTTTGAAACCTTTCCCAATAATATAGAAACTTGAAATTTGGCAAATGGATTGAGATCATTAATAACTTTCAGAAACATTTTTTAAATTTCTACGATCGTACTTGGTTCGAGTCCCGAGAGCCATTTACATTCGTGAACATTAGAGCGTCTTTTGAGGCAGCTGCGCCCAATATTTTTGCTTTAATTTTCACACATAGTTAGAGATGGAGAAATTCTATTGTGCTGCATAGTGTGTATCACCAAAAAGACCCGGGTTCGATGCCGGACGAATAACTTGCAGCGAATTTAAAGAATATTTTCAATCCCCTTTTTTTTCTTTTGAAGACGGTCCCGATATGATGCCGAGATGAAATTAGTGTTGTCGATCTGCTTGCAGTATGCAAGCTACATTTTACTCGTATATATATATATATATATATATATATGAATATATGATATATGAATGAATCCGGAGAAGCATCTATATATAATAGATATACGAGTAAAATGTTGCTTGCATACTGCAAGCAGATCGACAACACTATTTTCATGTCGGCATCATATCGGGACGGCCATCAAAAGAAAAAATGGATTGAAATTTTTCTTAAAATTCACTGAAATTCCATCGTCTGGCATCCAACCCGGGTCTTTACTGTTGAACTTACTATGCAGCACAATAGAACATCGCCATCTCTAACTATGTGTGAAAATTCAAGTAGAAATATGGGCTACAACTGCCTCAAAAGACGTTCTCATTTTCACGAATTTAAATGGCTCTCTGGATTCGAATCAAGGACGATCTTGGAAATCTAAAAAATGTTTCTGAAAGTTATTTATGAATCCTATCTACATGCCGAATTTCAAGTTTCTATATTGTTGGGAAAGGGTTCAAAATAATTATTGAAAATCGGATCAGTTACTGATATTAGAGACGCATGGTGTCGAACCCAGGGCACATTGACAGCTGGGAATGCACAGTTTGATTTGTATACACTTGATTTTTCTTAGTGGAAAGTTTGAAGTCTTTATCGTGCCGGGAAGTACCTATAATTTGTTTCCGTTATCTCCGTAAGAAATGCATTGAGGAATTTAAATGGCCCTCTGGGATCAAACCAAGGACCATCAGCGAATACGTAAAATTTGATCCTGAAATTTATTATTGATCTCCAACTCCATGCCGAATTTCAAGTTTCCATGCCATCGGGAAAGGGTCCAAAAAAAATCTTAAAAATCGCCACAATGCAATTTAAACGGCCGATATTTGCCCCGACCTAGCATCGAACCCAGGATATTTTCCGTAAAACTCATTTATGTTTTCGATAGATCATGACCATATATATAGGCTCCTTGAGTTTTGATTCGCTACCTATCCGGAAAGTATTTTTTTTTAATTCCCGAAAATAAAAGCAATGCATTTAAACGGGAAAAATCGGGACTTTGAGGCCCTCTGGAATCGAACCCATGACAACGAGGTTCAAAATCGCAATTTTTCAGGAGGTTATACGTTATGGCCAATATGTCGTAAAAATTTCAAGCCATTGACGCTAGTGGTTTAGCCTGTGACTTTGTATCCTCTCTATATATATATATATGAATATATGATATATGAATGAATCCGGAGAAGCATATATATATAATAGATATATATATATATACGAGTAAAATGTAGCTTGCATACTGCAAGCAGATTGACTACACTAATTTCCTATCGGCATCATTACGGGATGGTCCTCAAAAGAAAAAAAAAAGTATTGAAAAAATTTTTCTTAAAATTCGTTGAAATTTCTTCGTCTGTCATCGAACCCGTGTCTTCCTGGTGAACTTAATATGCAGCACAATAGAACTTCACCATCTCTAACTATGTGTGAAAAATCAAGCAGAAATATTTGCTGCAACTACCTCAAACGACGTTCGAATTTTCACGAATGTAAATGGCTCTCTGGATTCGAACCAATTACGATCTTGGAAATCTGAAATATGCTTCTGAAATTTATTTATGATCTCTATCTATATGCCGAATTTCAAGTTTCTATATTATTGGCAAAGGTTTCAAAATATTTCCTAAAAATAGGATCAACTTCTGATTGCAGAGACACATGGTGTCGAACCCAGGACATATTGTAAGCTGTGAATGCACTGTTTGATTTGTAAAGGCTTGCTCTTCTATCATGCTAAGTTTGAAGTCGATAGCATGCCGGGAAGCACCTAAATTTTGTTTCCGTTATCTCCATAAGAAATGCATTGCGGAATGTAAATGGCCCTCTGGGATCGAACCAAGGACCATCAGCGAATATATAAAATTTGATTATGAAATATATTTATGATCTCTAAACCCATGCCCACTTTCAAGTTTCCATGCCATCGGTAAGAGGTCGAAATCGTGAGGCCCCAAAGTCGTGATATTCTCCGTAAGGATACATGGCGGTGATTTTCGAAAATTTTTTTGGTGCACATCCCGGAAAAGTAGAGAGTATAAATTCAAGGGATCGCTAGAAGCCGTGCAACTCTAACGTAAATCAGAAAGACATTGCCGAATTTGGTCCATGGTTCGATGCTAGGTCGGGGCAAAAATCGGCCATTTAAAATGCATTGCGGCGATTTTTAAGATTTTTTTTTGGATCCTTTCTCGATGAAATGGAAACTTGAACCTCGGCACGTGGATAGATATCACGAATATATTTCATAATCAAATTTTTCATGTTCCATGATGGTCCTTGGTTCGATCCCAGAGGACCATTTGTACTTCTCAATGCATTTCTTACAGAGATAACAGAAACAAAATTTAGGTACTTCCCGGCATGCTATTGACTTCAAACTTTGCATAAAGAAAGATCAAGTGTATACAAATCAAACTGTGTATTCACAGCTTACAATATTTTCTGGGTTCAACACCAGGTGTCTCTGCAATCAGAAGTTGATCCGATTTTTAGGAATTAATTTAAACCCCTTCCCAATAATATTAAAACATGAAATTCGGCATATAGATAGAGATCATAAATAACTTACAGAAACATGTTTTAGATTTCCACGATCGTTCTTGGTTCGAATCCAGAGAGCCATTTACATTCGTGAAAAGTAAAACGTCGTTTGAGGCAGTTGCAGCCAATATTTCTCCTTGAATTTTCACACATAGTTAGAGATTGTGATCTTCTGTTGTGATGCATTGTAAGTTCACCAGAAAGACCTGGGTTTGATGCGAGACGATTAAATTGAAGCGTATTTTAAGAATGTTTTCAATCCTATTTTTTTTTAGAGGACTGTAAATGGAGGAATGTAAATGGCCCTCTGGGATCGAACCAAGGACCATCAGCGAACATATAAAATTTGATTATGAAATATATGTATGATCTCCAACCTCATGCCGAATTTCAAGTTTCCTTGCCATCGGGAAAGGGTCCAAAAAAATCTTAAAAATCGCCACAATGCATTTTAAACGGCCGATTTTTGCCCCGACCTAGCATCGAACCCAGGATATTTTCCGTAAAACTCATTTATGTTTTTGATAGATCATGACCATATATATCGGCTCCTATATATATACACTCATTCATTCATTAGGGATCAAAAGTCTACGCATGTTCCACAAGTGCCATCGACTTGAAATTTTTACGACGTATTGGCCATAACGTGTAACCTCCAGAAAAAATCCGACATTGAACCTCGGTGTCATGGGTTCGATTCCAGAAGGCCCCAAAGTCGGGATTTTCTCCATAAGGATACATGGCGGGGATTTTCGAAAATTTTTTTGAGGCACTTCCCGGAAAAAGAGAGATTTGAAATTCAAGGAATCGCTAGATGCCGTGCATATCTAAAGGAAACCATAAAGACATCTACGAATATTATCCTTGGTTCGATGCTAGGTTGGGGCAAAAATCGGCCGTTTAAAATGCATTGTGGCGATTTTTAAGATTTTTTTTGGACCCTTTTCCGATGGCATAGAAACTTGAAATTCGGTATGATGTTAGATACCATAAAAATATATCATAATCGAATTTTACATATTCGCTGATGGTCCTTGGTTCGATCCCAGAGGGACATTTAAATTCCTCAATGCATTTCTTACGGAGATAACGGAAACAAATTTTAGGTACTTCCCGGCATGCTATCGACTTCAAACCTTGCATGATAGAAGAGCAAGTCTTAACAAATCAAACTATGCATTCACAGCTATCAATGTGTCCTGGGTTCGACACCAGGTGTCTCTGCAATCAGAAGTTGATCCGACTTTTAGGAATTATTTTGATACCTTTCCCAATAATATAGAAACTTGAAATTTGGCATATAGATTGAGATAATGAATAACTTTCAGAAACATTTTTTAAATTTCCAAGATCGTCCTTGGTTCGAGTCCCGAGAGCCATTTACATTCGTGAACATTAGAGCGTCTTTTGAGGCGGTTGTAGCCAATATTTCTGCTTGAATTTTCACACATAGTTTTAGATGGTGATCTTCTATTGTGTTTCATAGTAGTTTTACCAGTAATACCCGGGTTCGATGCCATACGATGAATTTTCAGCGAATTTTAAGTTAAAATATATTATATTCTTTTTTCTTCTTATGACGACTGTCCCGATGTGATACCGATATGAAATTAGTATTGCCGATGTGCTTGCAGTATGCAAGCTACATTTTACTCGTATGGTATATGAATGAATCCGGAGAAGCATCTATATATAATAGATACCGGGGTATATATGGGCAGGGTGGCAGGGGGGTGTTCTTCAGCCTATAACTTACGAGATCTCACTGTTTATCTGATGTGGATTGAATGAAAATAATCATAAATCGCTTGATGAAACTACTGTCCTAAAAATTGGATCCATGGATTCCTTATCGTTTCAGAGTAATGGCTTACAGTAAATACTGTAATAAAAGGCCAGTGGTAGATGTCCATATGGTAAAATTCTCAAAATTTTATTTCTTAAAAGTTACTCCTCTCATATTGTTAGCTATTTACTGATACACCAATCGACTCCGAAGAGTATTACAATTTGTTTATTTCAAAGTTCTCAGTATTTTAAGAACACCATCTTTTATTTTATCAGTTACAAAAAATGATAAGACCACTATCCGTAGAGTTGTCACTTTTGCATGACAATGGGTTAATCGACGTCTAATCAAACTTAAAACTTAGCTAGAGGTATGACATATTAGCACTCGACAAGATGCCTTGAATGAACTGAAGACAGAAGTAACCTGTGACCGCGCCATTGAAGACCCTTTCTCTTTCCTCTTTCACCCCCACGGAGAAGCTCCCTTTGTTTCCTTGAGAAGGAAGGTATGAATGGTACCGATTAACCGTTATGTAGAGAAAATCATTGAAAGCAGACGTAGCACAAAAAAGAGAACTTAACACAGAAACCCTTAGTAATAGATTTAAATGTATTATTCATGCATGAGTGTTTACGTGCGAATATTAAGAGTGGAGTTGTAACAGCCTTAAACTGTTGGCTCATACCTTTTTGTTCCTTCCTTCCTTCCAATGTGGAAACTCTTAATCGTATTTGCATTTTAAAATTTATGATGGAGTAGGTTTAAATAAAAGGAATTAAAGGAGGAGGAGGTATATATTGCTATCATCTTACGTATAGTATAAGGTGTGTAAATATGTAAATTATTTAGACAGTTGAGTGTTTCACAACCTCCGCAATAAGACTTATGGAGGCTCACGGATAGTCAATTTAAATTTATTTCTAACTTAAGTATCTTTCATAAATCTGCAACACCATTATTATATTTATAATATTAGTGCTAAGTGTTACTCATATCATACGACCAAAGTTACATATATATAGTCAAATTATCATATATTTCAGCATATCTTTTAAAGTAGATCAATAACGTATATTAACTTCATATAATAATGGTTCTGCAAAGAACCTTCACAGTATTGAGATCTCTCGGTAATTTAGATAGATAGTTAACACCGTAAAAAGTTACATCTTTTATGATCATTTAAGTAAAGAATCCGCAAATCAGACAAATCAAAATTCCCTGCTTATATCAACGGCGCCCAAACAACTTCGCCAATTTCACAAATTCGTTTTCAATATAAAAAAACACCATATTTCTGCTTTGAGATCCACTATCATCCATTGTTATTTGTAATAGCAGGTAATGTTTTATTCTTATTACTTTTTTTCTAATTTTTCCCACTTCCGTTGACCTAATTTACAGTAGTTCATATTCTCTCAATTATCGTATCACAATTAAGTACAGTAGAAGTCCGTTATAACGAGTACGGCATATAGCGAGAGTTGCGTTATAGCGAGTGATTCATTGGACGTTGTCCGTCTCACTGCAAAAAAGATAGGGAGTTACTTCCATTATAACGAGTGATCAAAATCTGAGGTATCGTTATAACGAGTGTCACAGTTCTATATTCGCCTTGCAGGTGGCATATCTCGTAATCGAAGACGGCTCACTATTTTCACTATCTCCTTTGTCCCTCACGTCTCCTATATCTTATCCCCTTGTATCTTGTTCATTTTCGTCGATAATCCCTCTAGTCAGCAGGTTGAATCGAGTTTCCATTTTATTGGCATCCACCTGTGGGATTTGTTTTCACTGGAAACTTGGCACCAAACCGTCTAATGGAACGGAATATAAGAGATATAAGCAGTGCTGTTTTGAATTTGCTGGGTAACCTCTCCCTCGCACAGATTCATTAGTTATGAAGCGTGTGAATGAAAAATATCTTGAGAATGAAATTTGATATGAATTTCCACATGATGGCCATCGCTCTTCCATCAGTTGATCATTAGACGTGAGTCCGTTCAGAGCTATAATACCTGAGTTTCTAGTGTGACAGTTCTGTGATGGAGAGCAAAAGAAAGGCTTCAGATTTAGCAAAGAAATTTTAAATTGTGCGAAAGAGAAACCGCGAGTAAATCCAAAATCGGCAGACGGTATGGCATGTCATCGTCAACTTTATTTATGATTTTGAAGAACAAAGAAAAAATTAAGTTTGCATTCATAATGCAAAATACTCCAGGAGTGTGCAAAAAACTACGGCCAGCGGATAATACGGAGTTGGAGTGCATTCTATTAGAATGGTTCACACAGCAGCGATCTCTTCCAAGGATTCCAATCAGCGGAACAATGATAAAAGCGAAAGCTGAAGAGCTTGCCCTTCGCATGAAACTGGACAATTTCCGTAGCACGAATGATTGGCTGAACCGATTTAAAGGAAGAAGAGATCACTCCACATAATTAGCGGTGAATCCCGTTAAGTAAATGAGCAAGCGGTACATAATTGGCTTCCAATTCTCAAGTCAATCCTCGAAAAATACGAAGAAAAGGTAAATAATGCAAAAAGCAAATTATCTCAATGGTAGCAGCCGTCACTTTGTAGAATTCCATTACTGGAACAATTAAACACAATGTATTCAATTCCACAACTTTTTAATTCCACCACACACACGACCATTTTCAACTAGTTACTATACCTGATGATGGCTATAACCAGTTGAAACCGGTCGTGTGCGTGGTGGAATTAAAAAGTTGTGGAATCGAATACATTGTGTTTAATTGTTCCAAGCAGATTATCGTTTAAATACTATAAATTGTAAGATAGGACATGTATTTAGTGTGACTAACTGTAATTAATCTCCAAGTGATTAGGATATATACAAAGCGGATGAGACAGCACTGTTTTACAATTTACTGCCGGAAAAAACCTTGGCTGTTAAGGGCGACTGCTGCTAAGGTGGAAAAAGGAGTAAGGAGAGGCTTACAGTTCTCCTCTACACGAACATGACTGGGTGTGATAAAAAATTGTTGGAAAATCCGTGCGTCCCCGAGCTTTTTGTGGCCAGCGAAATATTCCCTGTACTTACGAGTCCAACGCCAAAGCATGGATGACAGGACAAATTTTTACGCTGTGGCTAAATGCTTTTGATGCCAAAATTGGAGGGAGAAAAAGAAAAATTGTGCTGTTCATGGATCGCTGTCCGGCCCACCCCGTCATTAAATTGACGAACATAGAGCTTGTGTTCTATCCCCCTAACTGCACAAGTGTGTTGCAGCCATTAGATCAGGGCATTATTAGAGCTACAAAGCGCCATTTTAGAACACACCTCGTTAATACGTTAATGAGGAAGTTAATGTCAAAAGAAACCCGCATCAAATGGAATGTCCTGGAGGCAATCCATGGGTTTGCATTGGCCTGGGGAAAATATCACCCGAAAGTGTGAATAAGTGTTTCAAATATTCGGGTAAAAAAAAATACAGAAAATGATTCTGTCGATGGATCTGCTCAGCTGAATTCGGAGTTAGTGCCCAGATGCTGGAGAAATGTGTCCATTAGAGTACAGGAGAAGGAATTCTACTCTCACCAGCTGCGAATTGCCGGCACCGGAGAAAAACTCGCGTCTAACGAGCATGACTCCAACTACTTACACTACTGGATAGCCATGTTTAATTATTAAGCTAAATCACTAAATCCTAACTAATACGATTATCTAATGATATATTATTACTTTCGACGATAATTTAGCAATGATGATCCACATTTTATGTTAGAGGACGCACTTTGGTTATGGTTTATGAGTCAATGATATAATATTTTTGACGCGAACGTACCCTTTTACGCATTCTGAAGCATTTGCGTAGGAATTAAAAACCCTACAGTTCCATTCGGACACATTTACTGACCTTGGATTCAAGAATACGGACTTAATTAGACTAACTGTTAGAAATCGGCTATAACGAGTATCGCGTTATAACGAGTAATTTTCCGATTTTTGTCAGCTCTCGTTATAACGGACTTCTACTGTATAATCTTTACGAAAACGTTCATCCTGCGGGCATGTGGAGCATTAACTGAAATAACCAATTTCATTCTAAATCTGCATTGATGGAAAATATTATGTTTGGAAGAAATATGAGCAGCCAAAGTAATTCATGTCCAATATTTTATGAAGAAGAGCGAATTACGCTCGAGATTCGAGCCGATTTAACGAAATATGAATTTAATTCTTTCATAATACAATACTGCTTCTACTGCAGCAAAAGCAATGACTTTTAGCGAGTATTTATAAAATACATATCATCACAAAAGCCTTCAAAACGTGCCAGGCATAAAGAGGAAGACGAAAAGCGCGCTCAAAACAGAGAATCTGAAAGGCTCGCCCTTCTCGAGTTATGCTGGTTGCATCTTAGGTGGTAACTTTTTTATGCTGTTTGCTGTACATGACTGTCTTCCAATTCTCAACTTGATCCTTGAAAGATATGAAGAATGCTTATTAGAGGAGGAACTTTATTTATGGTTTATATTTCAATGAATAAACCATATTTGTAATAATACTAAATAAACTAAATAAGAAGTTTCCTAGTACGATATATTCTTCCCATGCGTTAAACAAGGTAAGCTAAATTAGCTGTAAGAAATAGCAAAATTAACACCAAAACCAAGGATTTAACGTCCTTAAACACTACAATCGAGATACAAGGCAATAATTACACAATGAGGTAAAATAGTAAGTCTTATAACAATACATACGTTCAATTGGAATGAAATATGAAAGCAAATCAATTTTCGATGTGAACAAACTTTTACATGGATTCTGAAACATTTGCATAAGAATTAAAAACCCTACAGTTCCATTCTGCCACACTTGCTGCCCTTGGATTCAAGAGGATAGACATTTAGTATTAGTTATCGTCTATAACAAGTGTGCTTTATAATGAGTACTTTTCCAATTTTTGTCAGCTCTCGTTATAATGGACTTCTACTGTAGTATATTATGTAAATGCATTACATTTACGTGATGCTAATAATCCTTCCATAGCGTAGCTACGACTTTTATAGTTAGCAGGTTGGGGCACCTAAGACTTGAGTCAAAAAATGTTAAACACAAGTAGCATAGCTAGCCCTACAAGTCTAACACATTTTTTTACTATACTTTCATCTCTGGCATTTATTTTTATCATTTTTGTATAAATGCCAGCACAAATTGTTCAAAAAAATTTATGTACGGCATATGCTCCAGCTTTCAACTAAGGAAACAGTGAACAACCCTGTACCACCGAATGGCAGGGTTCATTAGTACATGTAGCTTACAGGTTAGACCAGGATGAAGTCAAGTTATAGTTAAACAAAAGAGAAAATATCTTGTTCTTTCCCTGTGTATCTGCTGCAGAAATTCTTCACAGTTATTCAACTGAGCAGAAAAATTCAATTGACAATTCAAAAATTCAATTCAACTGAACAGAAATTTCAATTCAACCTGAACAGAAAAAAGCAATTGGCTGTGGAGATGGCCAAAACATTGGTTTCACTCTTTCAGACAACCCATTTGGAAATACATGTATAATCTACATTACCTCATAAATATGCTATCCCTTTCCCAATTTTATTTCTGTGATTTGTTATTCATCATCCTCCTTAAAAAAGAAGAAATAATCTCTTTCTAATTCAAAACAAAACTGCAAAAAAATGTTAACAACTTTAGACCAACAAACAATTTGACAGCAATTCTTAGACATGCACTTTTCTGTTAGAATAAAGATGACTGTGGAGAGTGAAAGGTCTTAAGATTCATCTGTTCACCATGTTCACTAAATCAATTCTAATGAGCAGCCTGATTTTTTTTAGCAGAAATAGGACTCCAAAGGGTGCAGCTCGTTATTTTCAAGTAAATATGGTAGTTTCTTCAATTGGACCATATTCTTCCACAAACTCAAGGAAAGTAAGTATTAATCTAAAACAATTTCATCATGCTCACGGTGAGGCTTTAATAGAATTAATTACAAAAGCTAGGGATAATGTGATGGAAATGGTACATAAAGTCCTATATCTGAAAAACCAAACGATAAACAAACGTAAAAAGTGCCAGGGGTTCAAATGCTAGTCTACAATCACCCAGAGAGAAGGAAAATGAATTTAAGTACAAATTACAAACATATTTTGAAGCAAAAAAGGAGCTTCAATGTTCCCTTCAATAAACAAATCGCAAGAAGTATTAGTGTCAACAGAGTTTCAAGATTTTTCAATTAAGATGATGACATTATATACTTAGCATACAAGATATTAACAACCTTATTTCAATAAAATTACACATGGCAAACCTGTCATAGCAGTCACCATTGACTCCCACAGGAACATCAAAATCCACAAGGTCATATGCATCATACGGCTGAGATTTACGAAGATCCCATTTGATTCCAGAACCACGCAGCATAACACCACTGATCATGGAACATAATTGAGAATAAACTTATATAAATTATGCAAAATATTAATGCCCAATAAAAGGAGAAATACTGGAATATATACAATTAAATGCAATAACATGTTATTCCTACTTCAGCTTACATAATTCATTCTAATCTACAATCTCAACAAGACGACCACATAAATCCTAAATACCTGCTCTAGATAAGAAGTGAGGAGCAATTTCTTAAAATATGAGGGCTAAAGATCATTAATTCGAAATAATCAACCATTGAGAGGTTACACATTCTTTTTATATACCGGATATTTATCCAAAAATAAGATGAGGGGTATTATTTCAGATTTAATCTCAGAAAATTACTCAAAATATAAAAAAATTTTAAATAGAGCTCATTCATAGAACTCATCCTCTGCATTAATTTCGGTTATAAAAACAATGATGTGCATGTGAAATGTAAGCTAATCAAAACAAACGCAACAGAAATTTTACTGTGATTTTAATTGTTAGCTTAATGTTACATTTATAGAGCTTTAAATATTTAAGACAATGAAGTATTGTGTTAGAATAATGTTAGTATCATATGGAGCACAGAATAAGCTTCCTTTATGATGTATATCACTGTATGCCATTAAATGGTTTTAATCTTCAGACCCTTGCAAAGAAATTTACAAGAGATTCTAAAGAGAAGGTGATGGAATAAAATTTTGACACTATATGAGCAATATTAGGTCCCGTTGATATTGCTAACAAGATACAAATCTATTTGCATATACTGGGGAATACCACCGATTACGAGACAGGAGGAACGCCACTTTACGTAAAAACAACAGGAAATAAAAATACATAAATTATGGTACTACTAGCTTCTTTTAGTGATAAGCAACTTTGTTGACTGGAATACTGCTCAAATACAATTAAACTAGATTGCGGAGCTAATGATCTCTTGTTTAAATGAAAACAGAGAAGATTATTGGAAATTAATTACTATTACAATATCTTTAATGCAAAACAATGGAAAATCTTTGAACAAGATGGAAATTACTAGAGCAGAATGGTAGAAATTTACAATCTTGAAATTGACAATATTATTAAATATTTAAAATATTTTTTTAGTTACATTGTTATCACATTGTTTCAAATATGTTTTATTCTTGTTAAGATTCTTAGGAGTTCCTTGTAATCTGATGCCTTGTCTACCTGATATGAACATTTACAGTTTTGAAATAGATTTTGTGGTAATAAACAGCATACAAATTTAACACTAACTTTCAAAGCATTACTGTGGATCACCTATATAATTACATAGCTAAAAAAATTATAACCACCTATATCTTTAATAAACGTTTTAATGTCAATTATATCATGTCTTGACTATTAATGAAACTTAAAAAATGCCAATGCTTCCATATCTGTGTACATAGGATCGTCTTATTTATATTCAGGAAAATACAAAAGTTTGCTCAGCAAACAAAAAAAATACAAGTAAAATTGTGGGTTTGTCCAAGAAATTGGTTATCCATTACCTGAAACCGTAGTTGAGAGCATCTTCAGCTGAAATGATACCAATATCTTTGGTTCGCTGCACCCAAATTCTGTTGTTGGTGACAACATCTTCAACCTCATCCAGACGTTCACCAAATTTTGAATTGAAATCATATATGTCATCTAGAAGACCAAGAGGCATATCCTAACAAAAGAGAACTTGGTATATTAAAGGTGACACACAAAGCCTTTCTTACGTCACGAAGTGCATTATGTACCTAACAAACTACCATATATTCCAGAGAATACTTCAGTATATTTAAATAAAACTTGGTCTTATGGTAAAAAGTAGCTCAATAAACTTGAATAAGAAGAAACAATGTTATTTTTTACCTGAGATACTCCTCCAGGACGAACATATGCAGCATGCATTCGGGCTCCAGATACCCTTTCATAAAACTCCATTAGTTTTTCTCTCTCTTCAAAGAGCCAGAAAAATGGTGTGATACCTCCAACGTCCAGAATGTGGCATCCAATCCCAAGTATGTGGTTTAAAATTCGAGTTATCTCAGCGAAAAGTACTGAAAATCGATTGTTGTTATAGGATGAGGAAATAAAGTCAAAATAAAATACAAGATTAAACAAATACAGACCAATAAAATCAATCGGAGTTTGATTTTGCATCGGCTATTTACATATTAACTGTAGACATCTTAATTTTGGTATTTAACTTATATACGATATAACTTAATATCATACGATGCTAACTGAAAACGACTTACCTCGAATGTACTTTGCTCTCAATGGAACGTCAATATTAAGCAATTTTTCGACTGCTAGGGAATAGCACTGCTCATTGCACATCATGGAAACATAATCAAGGCGGTCAAAATATGGCAATGCCTGAGTATATGTCTTGTATTCAATGAGCTTTTCAGTTCCTCGGTGAAGCAAACCTATGTGTGGATCTGCTCGCATAACAGTCTTAGAAAGAAGAACATTGTTTGGAATTCACGCAAGTGTTATTTACAAAACGGAAAAATATCAGAATTGCGTTTAAAATAACGAAGATTTTCTTACCTCTCCATCAAGTTCTAAAACTAATCTTAAAACTCCGTGAGCAGCAGGATGTTGAGGTCCGAAATTCAGAGCCATATTCCGGACTTTCTTTTCTACGGGAGCTATTTTTGCATTCCATGGTGGTTGTTTCCATTGTGAAGTAACAGCATCAGGGAACATAACAGGTCCAGAGAACTGTTTAATATATTCTGTATCTGGATACCATGTCTTGGCTCCTCTACGATGTTGCGAGTTACTGAAGAAAAATCGCACGCATTCTTTTACTAGGTTATCTATGACAACAGTAGTCACTTATAAGACTTGCAGATCTGTTAATTCTTATACAAGTAGTAATTAACGTGAATCGCAGAATACAGAAAAGTTTCCATCTTAGGACATCACGCAGTTAGCTATGTAAAACTTCAAAGATAGTTCAGGAGACTAAAAATTTTCATAAGATACTCACTTGAAGCTATACAGAGGAGCTGCATTTTGTAACAACTTCCCTGGCAACGCAGAAGAAGATTTACGTATTACAGCTCCTACAAAATTCGCCATCGTCGCCTGATAATGACGATGGCTGCGGTAAACAAGTGACAGATGATATGAGGATGTACGTACAACAAAGTAGATGGCGTTCAAGAAAGTTGTTCGAGGTCAAAATTCGCGGCAAATTGAAATTCGATTCTAAGTATATAAGACCTATGTGTTAAACTGACTTAGAGCAGAATACTCTTCATGTAACATGAATAAGTAAATATTTTTCAAATTATTTTTCTTAAGTAGTGATATCATTATGAATGAAGACATAAGAGTCAAACTATTAATGACTATATAGTTAAAGGTAGAGATTCATTTAAAAAAAACTCGGAAACTATACCTTTGGGAGACATATCATAATAATTTAATGAAGCTATGTAAGCAACATTTCAAAACATATCAAATTCAACCAGTTCCTTGTCAGTATACATACCTGTTATTCTTCCAGTAAAAAGTATGGAAATGTTTAACAGGGACAAAAAGTGATAAGTCGGCAATGTCTTATTGACAACAAATTCAATATCTGGAGTGATCATGGAATTCAAATACCATAGTTAGCTAATGTAATGAGAGATAAATCCTAATGATATCATTAAACGTTTACAAGCTGCAACAAACCAAAAGATGGAAGAGCTCCTACGTTTGGCTGTGGCTTATGAAGATGTATGTTGGAGAAGGCATTATTTAAGTGTTGCGAGAAAGAGATGATACACTGGAATAACCCATTCAATGTAGCAGACAAAGATTTCATAAAATGGTAATGCATAAAGGCTACACATTATGATTGAAAAATCACTATATATCTGAACCCAACTGAGGCAAAGATATACCTCCTAATATCAGTCTAAATAAATTCTGTGCTTTACTTTAATAGAGTTGATAATAGCCTCTAGTCAGTAGTTTCTTCTTGGTGACATCATTCTTAAGAGGGCATATTTTTTGCATAAATGTGAGCAAATTAAGTTCACATTAAATTAAGAACACATCTAGACACATTAAGAATATAAGGGAAGAGTAGTTTGAGGCAGTTGCAGCCAATATTTCTGCTTAAGTTTTCACACATAGTTAGAGATGATCTTCTGTTGTGCTGCATAGTAGGTATGACCAGGAAGACGCGGGTTCGAACCAGACGATAAACATATATCATATATAAAACACATAGAGGTAGTTTTTCATCTTAATATATATAGATGCTTCTCCGGATTCATTCATATATCATATATATAGAGAGGATACAAATTCACAGCCTAAACCACAAGCGTCATTGACTTGAAATTTTTACAACATATTGGCCATAACGTGTAACCGCCAGAAAAATTGCGATTTTGAACCTCAGTGTGATGGGTTTGATTCCAGAGGGCCCCAAAGTCCCGATTTTTCCCGTTTAAATGCATTGCTTTGATTTTCGGGAATTTTTAAAAAATACTTGCCGGATAGGTAGGGACTTAAAACTCAAGGAGCCGATATATATGGTCATGATCTATCGATAACACAAATGAGTTTTACTGAAAATATCCTGGGTTCGATGCTAGGTCGAGGCAAAAATCGGCCGTTTAAAATGAATTGTGGCGATTTTTAAGATTTTTTTTGGACCCTTTCCCGATGGCATGGAAACTTGAAATTCGGCATGGGTTTAGATATCATAAATATATTTAATAATCAAATTTTACAAATACGCTGATGGTCCTTGGTTCGATCCCAACGAGCCATTTACATTCCTCAATGCATTTCTTATGGAGATAAAAGAAAAAAGTTTTAGGTACTTCCCGGCATGATATCGACTTCAAACTTTGTATGAAATAAGATGGAGTCCTAATAAATCATACTGTGCATTCACAGCTACCAATATGTCCTGGGTTCGACACCAGGCGTCTCTACAATCAGTACAATATCCCATATTTAAGAATTAATTTAAACCCTTTCCCAATAATATTAAAACATGTAATTAGGCATATAGATAGAGAACATAGAGTCATTTTAAAAACATGTTTTAGATTTCCTAGATCGTCCTTGGTTCGAATCCAGAGAGCCATTTACATTATTGAAAAGAAGGACGTCGTTTGAGGCAGTTGGAACCAATATTTATGCCTGAATTTTCACACATAGTAAGAGATAGTGATTTTCTGTTGTGCTGCATAGTAGGTTCACCAGGAAGGCCTTGGATCGATGACAGACGATTAATTTGTAGCGAATTTTAAGAATATTTTCAATCCCTTTTTTTTTCTTTTGAGGGCCGTCCCGATATGATGCCGACATGAAATTAGTCTTGTCGATCTGCTTGCAGTATGCAAGCTACATTTTACTCGTTTTATATATATATATCTTCCATTTAAATATATTGGTTGAATTTTCATAATTCTTTCAAAGTCTTTACCTTAGCTTAGCAAACTCCTTAAACAACTCATTCCTTGATATCCCTCTAAAACATTACACCTCTTCCTCCTAACCATTCCTTCAACTCCAATCCATGCTCCAATTTTAAATCTATGTATCTCCATCCCTGTAATCTTCAGGAACTACTTATCTATTTTTCTAAAGTTGGCAAAAAAACTTCAACAGGTCCTGATGATATTCCAGGTAAACTATTCATTACTTGTGGCAAATTTATTGCTGTGCCTCTTCTATATCTAATCAACAAATCTCTCGAGTGTGGAATTTTCCCAAATGATTTGAAAACTTCTAAGGTGATTCCTATCTATAGAAAAAAGGGCGATGAAATTCTGTTCATAATTATAGACCAATTTCCCTTGTCTCGCAATTTTCTAAAATTTTCGAGTATGTTTTTAGTATTCGTTTAATTGAATTTCTAGATAAATACAATATTTTATCCAGTTCACAATTCAGCTTCCACAAGGGCAAGTCTACCAGGGATGCCCTTTTTCATGCTGTAAACTTCATTGCTGAGCAACTAAATCTGAAAAAGAGTATACTTGGAGTTTTTTTGACATCAGTAAAGCTTTTGATTCTGTCAATCACAATCTTCTCTTGACTAAATGCTGTTCTCTTGGTATTAGAGGACTAGCATACCACTGGTTAAAGTCCTATTTAGACAATAGACATCAGATAGTTTCTGTATCTAGAAAGGATAAAAAATATCTATCGGACCCAAAACAGGTGCCCTCAGGCATACCACAAGGTTCCATTCTGGGCCCAATTCCTTTTCTAGATTTTATTAACGATCTACCAGGTAATTTATCCTCAATCAATGATAATAAGGTAATTTTGTATGCTGATGATGTTAGTGTTTTAATGCCTGACTCATGTGCAAAAGATTATGTAAGAGCCAAAGCAATGGCCCTCCATATTATGAGAGACTGGTGCGAGTCCAATTGTTTAACTCTAAATATGGAAAAGACACAAACAGTGCTTTTCCTTACCTCATCAAGGAAATTGCATAGTATCAGTTCTAGCGATGACCTGAATCTAACAACTGATACAGTTAAGTTTTTAGGAATTCATCTATATCCTCAGCTGAAGTGGACAGCACATATTGATTATTTATGCAAAAAGCTTAAATCTGTTTTTTACATGATATCTGTACTAAAGCATTCCCTTAGTATAGATGTGCTAAAGAAGGTTTATTTTGCCCATTTCAATTCCCATGCTTCCTATGCTATAATCTTTTGGGGTTCCTCCTCCCAAATCATTAATATTTTAAAAATAAAAAAAATTGTAAGGACTATGTGTAATGCTCCATACAGAGCACACTGTAAACCTCTGTTTAAAAAATTAGGATTTTTAACCACCACCTCCATTTTTGTCCTCAATACTGTCCTCTTTACCAGGCAAAATATTTCCCTCTTTGAAAAAAATATGGATTTTCACCATCACCTCACTAGAAGAAAAAACAATCTACACACTCCTCAGCAAAATCTAAATATTTTTTCTCTTTGTCCTAAAGTTAGAGGCATTAAATTTTACAATGCCTTACCAGTATCAATAAAGAATATTACATCTTTTTATGCCTTTAGGAATGCAGTACATAAATTACTTGTGGATAAATGCCTCTATAATGTAGGTGAATTTTCTATTAACTGATTTAAGTTGTGTGTCTTTCCACCTTTAGCTCATTTCATTATAGATGAGATTGAGATCATTGTGTATTTTGAATTTCTGACAAGTCCTATACACGTATTTTTTATCATGTCTTTGGACAATAAAGTATCTATTCTATTCTATTCTACCGTGAAGACAGACTGTTGACACTGCATGTGTATGAATACATATTTATGTTATGCTATAGAAAGAACCGTTTACTAAAGCAAAAATTATATGAATCCTTCTAAATTCAACTAACTAATTAACATATATGTGCTTGCAGTAAAGAAGCAGAGATCATAGGATACATAGGTAAATGATTGATTTTCTTGGCGATGATAAATTTATTCTTACTCAAAATTAAACCATTTGCTTGCAGTATGCAAGCAGAATTTTACTTGTATTTATACTTAGTTCAAAAATCACCTTTGTTGTTAAACAAATGTGCTTATGCACACAAAATTACACAAAGTTTTCATAATCTTTGTCTGAATCATCTTAATTTTGAGTCCAATGGGATATTTTTATGTTCAAAATGAGAATCTTTATTCAATTTCCTTTCTTTTAGTATTTATTTTGTTTTTTTATATGTAATACCATCAATATGTAATTGGAGTATCACCAGCAATCACACTGGTGCACTCTGTGCGACAGTTATTATTTTTTAAATATTTTCTTCAAAGCAGGTAATTTCCATAAAGTTAGAATTTTTGCTATCATACAATAGATTAATTTTTTAAAATCTATTGAATTTGTTAATTTTCTAATAGATTTTTAATAATAAACAGAATAAATCACACTTAATCATTTTTAAATTTTACCTCAAAATTAACCAGACAAAATACAATGTAGTATATACATAGAATTTTGTCGTGTTAGTAGTTATGATAAAAACAATTTAAAATCAATATTACAAATTAAATCCTATTCACAGAATTCAATTGGCATAATTTTGGGATTTTGCATATTTATAACACCAGTCAAAAATAACTAGCAATAAAGCCAAAGCAATTACTCCAAAACATATTACTATCTTGGTTTTTTTCGGTCTTCTCCATGAATTTTATTGCTGTATAATCTTACAAATAACATAATCTTGAATTTATGAAGCACTTGAAACCTTCAAGGACTTACAACTTACATATTAAAAATATTACTTCTATTTGCAGTAAACTATTCAAATGAACCCTTTTCTCACATTCATTTAGATGCCTCTTCCTCTGTTTTATCATAATTGCGGCACTTCACTACTATTTGCAAATGGATTTCGCATACGAAACTGTGGCACTGGGAGCATTTTATATTTTTATACATACTAGCTGAGCCCGTGAAAATATTTGCACACATAGAATGTTTAATGTTTGACAAAGCTTACACAAATGTGATCATCTTATACATAACAGAGAAACATATCTTTTTACCATTAAATGTCTCAATTGTTTTCAATTTCCTGGTATGGCCATCTCAGATTATGTTGCATCTTATTATGTACCTCATATTAAATAATATTTTATTAAATGAATGGAATAAATAATTTGTTGCTACATTGCTAATGGATGTGAGATCAAAGGTAGTCAATGTGTTAGCAGAGCTAAGTGGAAATGTATTTTGCTTATGTCATTCATTCACACAAAAATGAATAATAGCAAAAGCAGAAATGCCCATTGATTCTCAACGGGGATTAATATTTAATATATTGATTAATAGCAGTGTGATAGCCTTGATCTTAACACATGCTTCATAATTGTAGGTAGATAGTAAATACCAGGCTAGAATTCTTTTCAAACCATGAAATGAAAATTATAATTATTTCTATAAAGCCTTATCTACTCAATGTTCAATCTCATATCTTTTGAATGAACAATTTCTTCAATGGAGACAACATTCTTTTAAGCAATATAAATATGTATTAAGATCACATTAGGATAAGGAGACATTTTCAGAAAGGCACAAAGAGATAATGGAAACAATGATTATACAGAAATAAATTATATGTATATGCCTTTAAAAACCAACAACAATTTTTTTTTGAGGAAAGTAAGTGAATTGCGGAGCTGACTTTACCCCAGTACTAAAATGTGTAACATAAACACGGAAAAGCATCAAATAACGCTAACTCAATCACAATGCCAAAACAGAAACACTTATGATAAGAAAATTAAACACCAATGATAAGATAGTAAATGTATATGGAGTGGAAGCAATTAAAAATATAAAATATAAAATGAATCACTTTTTGTATTCTGCATATCACAAAACATAAAATTGTTTTACCTTTTTGTACAGGTATACGATGCTAGTGATTGGCTACATTTTGATCACTCACTGTTCAACTTCTTGAAGAACCTAACACCGAATAAAGGGAAATCTTTAGATTTAATACTTAATTCAGAAGATTATATTAAAACATTTGCAACTTACCTGTTAATTTAGATATATTTAGTTGAATTTATCAAGAGGAAGCATTTTATAAGAAGCACACTGTTTATCAAACTGTTTTATTTCACGAAAAGACTGTTAACAATTACATTGATATAAATAAAGCTAGGTTGTTACAGACAATTAAACAAAATTTGAATTATTTTAAATTTTCACATATTTTTCTGCGAGATTCTTCAGAGGATATTTGCTTGTACCAGCAAATGATCATAAGATAATTATATATAATATATATATATATATATAAATTTATAAATATAATTTATTCTATAGTCTATCTATCTAATATATAGTTAAACTATATATATCCAGTTAATACCATACAAGTGGTACAAGTCAAGACTTTGTGTTACTAATTTAATTTTGCAAAAGAAACAAAACCTGCAAGCGATAAAAATGAGGTTTGCATGTATTTTAAATAGAAACAAATTATGGGTTCCAGAGCTCGATTCCGATCAACTCTGGGGAATGAAAATAGTGTTCCCTGGGGTTTTCAACAGTTAGGAATCCAACACAGTTTACCCCATATTTGTACACATTACCATTTCCAAGATAGAGGGGGGATAGACAGACGGATGGACACTTCACTATTTATATATATGTATATGGATATTTTGCCCTACCATATTCTACACAACGTCTGCTTCTTTTTTGAAGGTTCCTTTTCTGGCAGTTTGTCTTTAATATGTAAATAATTCTTTAGAAACAATAGAATATCTTGTGGAAGAGATTGAATCGTTGCTCTCATGATAAGCTGAAGTGACTGTTTTTTTTTAATATTCTTCTTTTAGCAGGGGCATCTTTGTGAATAGCAAAGAACAATACGAGTGATTTTATCCCAGCCACATTTACCAGTGTATAGAAGACTGCTAATGGTCATCTACGGGTAATTCAAGCACATGTGTATGTGGAACAGAGTTGGTCTACTGTATCAACTCTTCCTTTGGTTTTATTGTATTTCAAAATCATTTTCAGTTTGCCAGATGCTTAGTTTATAGATGGATCACTATGGAGTGTCGATAGAAGCAATATTGATCATTTCTTAGCAAAATAACACGATAAAGTCATATTTTTTTGGAAACCCTTGTAGACCCTTTTTCCTTATTTCGATTATGCAAGAACTCTGAAGGATTTTCTTTTTTATTTTTCATCAGGGTGTTGAGGCTTGATATTTTTTCCTCAATAAAAACTGTGCAAGAGGAATACTTTTGTACCATTTATCTATGACTAGATTTAAATTACTGCCTATAACGCGCTCAACTAATCTGTTCACGATTCACGAAAGACAATGTGCAAAAGGGGCAAGCAATGCTCTACTGTATATTGTGGTACTCTGAAAAACCACAGCTTATATACACCTTGATTGGTATAGAAATGTCAGACAAGGAAGTAAATAAATAATTATAAATTCAAAGAGCTAGCAGTAGCAGTAAGTAAGCGCAAAAGTTTTAAATGTTTCAAATGCCGGCAAACAGCAGGAAATAAGTTTCAAAAAAGTGTCTTTGTTGACAGAAATTGTAACCAACTTATATAAAACTCGGGTGGTACATAGAGAACATTATTGTACGAGGACTTGAGAGACAAAGGATGATTACAAGGAAAGATAAAAAAATTGAATGAAAATGTGTACACTGGCGCACTCGCAATGCGTCAGCGTGACTGCTCGAGGGTTAACAACTCCCAAAAATTTATAATCCTATCATATCACAGGAGATGCATGAGATCAATTTTCAAAAATTTCTCCCATGTATTTCTTACAGGAGTTACTGACATCAGATAAATAAATATATACATAACGATGATTATTATATATGATAATAACTAAGAATAAATAACTATCCTTTGTGAAAACATGTTGGTTATTGGGTCAGATATGTAGATAATATATTTTGTGTGTGGAACAAAAACCAGAGACAGAGAAATTTTTGTCCCTCTTGAATACATCACTCCCAAATATCAAATTTACATTACAAACTGAGCGTAATAATAAACTGAATTTTTTGGACCTTACACTTACAAAAGACAAAAATTCTAAAGAGTTTGCTATTTTTAGATAACCCACCTACACCAACCACACTATACATGCCAGCTCCAATCACCCTACCAGGTGCAAAGATGCTGCTTATCACAGCCAAATACACAGGCCCCTTGATCCCAAAACTTTTTTTCTGTGAACTGGATACCATTAAACAAAGAGTAACAGCAAATGGTTACATTGAGAAATTCATAAACATCATCCTTGCACATAACTTAGGAAACTTAATTTGTCTAAAATAGACCCTCCCAGCAAACACGCCACGTGTTCGCCACTATTTGCCACGTGGCATTTTGGTGGCGAATGTGGTGAATGTGGTAAAAAGGTGGTAAGAACGTGGTCATCACCACATTGGATATTGCCAAAACGTCATATAATCGTGGCCACAACGTATTCATTTCCGTGAGATTATTATTTATAAAATGTTATGTAAGAAAGATTTTCTTCCATATCAAATTCATTTACTCATAAAACAAAAAAAGCAGAAGGATAAAACACAGAATCTGTGATTCTATTACGGAAGATGAATAACCCGCAGCATTATCAAATTAAGTAAAAACTATTTAAATATGCATTTATGACATATTAAAGGAAGAAGCAGCATAAAATTATTTATTTTTCCATTGTTATCTCTGTAAGTGAATTTATAATAATGAGAAAATATTCAGCCGACGTTTTACTCGATTATTTAATTAAAATTAATTACAGACGAAGGGTACGTTTTTAAATCCATCGATGGAATCGGAAATCCATCAATCCGTTTTCAAATTCATATGAAAGAATCGTAAAACATATATGTTTTACGAATCGTTAAGAAATCGATCGCAAACGTTATTAAAAAGTTGATTTCCGTGTATATTTCTCATGGTTTATTTTGCTTTACGTTACCAAAATGATAAGGAAAACAATCATTTTTCCTTCATACACGAAAACTGACAAATCTTGCTGGTTTGAGCTTGAGCGGTTCATAGTCTCGTAGCGTGGTAGCAGTGTCTCGAATTATTTTTTGTTGGCAGTATCTCATTTGAGTAACCGTCATTGTTAGTCTCTGCATCGTTTTGAATTTGTGAAACAATTTCGAATATTGCGATGAATTATGTCGCCCCAAAGGATATTTCAGCACAGTAGCAGTAAATGTATTCCATCTTTTCACTTTCCAAGGAAACCAGAGAATTGTAAGTACATTATTTAAGCATTGATTATTTATTGCACGTTTCAAACTTTGTACTACCTAGAAATGAGTTCTTAATTGTATTTTACAGGAAAATCCTTGTCACCGTCCAATCAATTTTATGAAAGATGTTGGTTGTTCATCCGGAGCATTAAGTTTTACTATACGACCGATGTAGGGTATTTGTTGGGGGAAATTCGTGTACGTAAAGTTATCCATACTGTGAAGATGGTGACAATCTGGAGATTATCTGCAGTTTTAAGCTCAGCAAAGAAACGTAAGTGATGCTTTTTGCCTTCTTTAGTAGATATTAAATATTTAATAAGCTAATATTAATGCTGCTTACAATTGTTGGTAAAATTCTCGATGATTTACCGTGTTATCGAGAATTTTACCCAAGTGTTTATTTACGTTACTCAAACATTTTCATTTCCATAATTTGAATTAATTTAAGCCTTCTTAAAACTTAATACAACTGTCATTGAAAGTTGTATTTCACTCTCGTTTGTACGTATTGCAGTATCATGGGAAGTTTTATAGTAAGAAGCAAATTTTAATATAGTTATTCCTGTTTTATTTAGTGCAAGAAAAAGAGAAATTCCGGAACTTTAGTGTATTCGTTGAAGACTGATAGATTCTTAGACAGAATGATAGAATAATGAAGGGTTAAAGGACAAGATATGGGTTATAAGAAGAATTATCCTGGATTGAAGATAATATTACACGATCTTAGAATCCACTTAAGGCAGTTGTTCCACAAGAGGAAGACCTTATCCACAGCAGCAAAAGTGAATAACAAAAGTGAATGAAGAATTGATTTCATTTTCAATATCACAGATCGTTTTGCTTCTCTTTGCTGTATTAAGATTTCATTCCTATTTAGTTATGTAAAACTTAATTCATTGTAATATGTATTTATTCACTAATGTATTTATGTGTTAAAACAATGCATAACAATAAAAATTTCATTTACAGCATATTTTCTGGTGTATTCTTCATCCTTTACCCTTCTTTCAGTTTACTACTAAATCAATGACTACTCGAAGGAACTATTAATTTTCTTTACGATGTGTGCGGAATT
The DNA here is from genome assembly GCA_947579665.1 of Sympetrum striolatum. NCBI lineage: Eukaryota > Metazoa > Arthropoda > Insecta > Odonata > Libellulidae > Sympetrum > Sympetrum striolatum. Next base: position 100,655 of record OX388343.1, read on the forward strand.
TTCATGTGCAAAATATACATCTGAGATGTAACGAAACGGCAGTATTCCTAATCCAAATATTTGAATTTGTCTAAAGCTTTGATATGTTTTATCTTTTGAAATATCTTTCAGGTACTCTTAATTTACCCCTTCAATGACTTCTAAGGAAGGTCAATTTATTACAGAAAAAAATTATATTTATTGTTCTCAAAGCCTTTCAATTGGTTAATTTGGAAAATATTCAATGTGTTTTAAGTTAAGTACTTGAGTGCTCATTGGCTGCTTTCAGAGATGTCTTATATAAAGACCTTGAGATGTGATTTAAACTGAGACATTGTCTGAATAAATGCTGCAATGAATCTACTGTATATAGCACCCAGTAATATGGTATGAATGTCCTATATCTTGCTTATCCTTGTCTTAATACTGAATTCAAGTAAAAGACCATTTTTATCCAAACTTTTGATAAAGGTATGAATCTTGGGTAGCATCCTGATATTTTTTCTGAAAGAAAGTATTTCACGCCAATTTATAAAAGTTTATTTTTGTATGGAAAGGAGTGATCAGAAAGTCATTTTTCATTATAAGGGGTCCAAAATTAGCTGGAATATTTTATAAATTTTAGGATACAATATTATAGAAATGTGGCAAAATGTGGTGATTATGTGGTAGTAAAGTTGCAGCGCCACGTGGTGACCACATTCCTGCAACTCCATCTCGCCATGTGGTGGCCACGTGGTATTACAACGTAACTGCCACCAAACACCACGTGGTAGCCACGTGGTGACCACGTGGAATTGTTTGCTGGGCTATCATTCCTATGAAAGAAATTTTACATTGTGAGAAACTCCCCTTCCTTGATCAGATAAGCTATAAATATGCTAACCTGTTTACTCACCATAACATAAAACCTGCTTTTTACACAACAAACAACATAGAGAAAACATTACTCAACAATAAGGATAAATACAATTCTATACTTAAATCATGGGTGCAAGTGCAATGATTGTGGCACCATTTATATAGGCAAAACTTCTCGTAATCTATCTATCAGAACCAAAGAACCTCAGCAATTGACATACTTCACATTTTGCCTTTTAAAATACCAACACAATTCAGACTTTTCAATTACACTTTTACACTGCCAACAAAAATGCTGCAAATTGGACTATCTGGAAATGGAAATAATACAACATCTTAAACACAATTACTCCCTGGCAAATATCCATTTCTTTCCTAGTCACTCCCCCAGCTGTTTGTCATTAACTTACTCCCTCTTCCTCCCCCTAATGCTCATCCCTCCATTGTCAACTGATTCTTTGTAACCTCCATTGTGACTGACTCCCACCCTTGCTGATTGGTTTTTGACTCTTGTCCTCCACTACACATATATGTGTGCTTTTTTGCCTCTTGTGCCAGATGATGAAAGTATAAGTATGGAAGATTGCATGAGTTTGAAACCGGTCACCCTTATAAAACCATTATGTGGAATTTTTGCTTAGTTATTCCCATCCTATACTAGTATGGAGTTTCACCAAGTGAAGGCTTCTTCCATTGATCTGACTATAAGAATAAGTTGACAATCAAGTTTTTCCAACAATTACATACAAAGTTAGTTTAAATAAACATAGAGAATTTTTCTATGTTCTTTTTATTCTTTTGTTAATGCCGCAATTAGTGACAAAAGAATTTATAATGATTTTTGTGAATATGTGTTTGTGTTTGTGAAAACTAGAATAGTAAAATTTTATTGCATTCCAATACTTAGATATGTGTACCTTATTGAAGAAACTACAAAAGTTGAGCTGGATCAAATTGAATTAATATTATATTAATCTATCACCAAATAGTGAAACTACATTAAACTCTTCTAAAATTTTTCATTGACATATTAATTGCATAATTTAAATTGTTATAGTTTAAATAGCTGCCAGCAATCTTAAAAAATCTGATGTGGCCAACACATGACTTTCTCCGTATTTATTGAAAACATAAGCCTATGCTGGTAATATATAAATAACTCTAAAACAATGAGTGTTACAGGAAAATGTTTCATACAAGCTTTGTAGTAAAAAACATTATCTACAACTTTGGTACATAATTGTATATACCTAAATTGCATTCTGATAGAGATATGTATGAAAAACTTCCTTTTCTGGGTAAACAACAACTTCCGGTTAACCATTATTGAAGAATAACTCATAAACAATCAGTGTTACGAAAAAATGTTTTCTACAAAAGTTGTAGTAAAAAACATTATCTACAACTTTTGTGTGTAAATGTATATACCTATATTGCATTTTGACAGAGATATGTATGAAAAACTTCCATTTCTGGATTAATAACAACTTCCGGTTAACCATTATTGAAGAACAACTCTTAAACAATCAGTGTTAAGAAAAAATGTTTTCTACAAAAGTTGTAGTAAAATACATAATCTACAACTTTTATGTGTAAATGTATATACCTATATTGCATTCTGACAGAGATATTTAAGAAACAAAATTTTGTTCCGGATAAACCATAACTTCTGGTTAAGCGATATTCTCCAAAAAGTAATCAACTCTTGGCATTGTTAGGAAAATTCTAAATATGAATTTTGAAAATGATCGGATAATTAATTTTTAAGATAGAGCGCACACAAACTTTTTAACCACTGACAGACAGACAAAACAGTGAGTCTGTATCAAACAACTTATTGTTGGATTCTGATATAGAGTCACAAAAAAACTCAAAGGTAAAATGTCAATGTCAAATGAACAAAATACTATTTTTTTACCTTTTGTAATCTCAGAACTTATGAATTCTATGATAAACCTAGAAAATGTTGCTAATATCTGTAAGTTTCTGAAAAGTGTCATAAAAGTTATCATATATATTTGAAAGTATACTGTATAAAGAATACTATATAATAGACTATAAAAAAGTATACTTTATGACAAATTATAAGATTTTGAACCCTTTATAAGGTAACCCTGCAAGCTTTATTTACCTTTGTAAGACCCTCCATACAAAATCTTTTGCAGAACTCATAAAAATCTTTCTAATCTTGGAAATTTCTGAGAAGAATTCTAAAAGGAGTGCATTGAAAAAGGGCGAAAATTGGTAGAGATATCTAATGAAAAATTTAAGGTCCGATAAGTTTCATTCGGATATCATATAAATTTAGAAAAATGTTATCAGTTTTCTCTAAAACCTACATGACTTTTAAGGATTCTATAAGTTTATGTACGAAATTCATAAGTTTTGAGGTTATTTGTGACATCAAAAAGTATTTGATTAGACCGGCAATTGATACTTATTTCCAATAACAGGGAAGTACTTCAACGACATTAACTGACTCCGAGGTAACACTAGAAAATCAGAATCAGAACTAAATGAATGATGTTGGTCTTTGGAAAGAATAGTTTACTGGCGATGAGATAGAATATTGGATCAAGAAAGGATCATTACAGCATCGCGACGAAAATTTTTTTTCTAAATCTTCAGTTGGTCAAGAACGGATGCTTAATATATATCTTCCATATACGCAAGAACTTCCTATCATTTCGATAAGTGCATTAAAAAAATTATGAAAAACTACCTCAATGTATTTTAAATGACAGATTTTTGCATCGTCCTAGCATCGAACCCAGCATATTTTCCGTAAAAGTCATTTACGTTTTCAATAGATCATGACCTTATATATAGGCTTCTTGAGTTTTAATTCTCTGTCTATCCTGGAAGTATTTTTTAAAAATTCCCGAAATTCAAAACAATGCATTTAAACGGGAAAAATCGGGACTTTGGGATCGGGATTCTTTACAAATTGTATCGCCTTTCGTTGTACTTTTCTAAATCCCAAATATGACATTTGTCAGCATACACTACATGCATACTTGAGGTGAGGTGAAATGATAATTTCACAATATAACCAAAAATGAAACAAAATTCCCACAAACATACTAGCCATACAAACTTAAATCTTACAGCTTAATGTATGAAAACAGTAACAGTGCCAATTTTTGAATAAATGCTAATTATAAGCTTAGAATACAGTTCGTTAACCAGCCACAAAGTTTTCATAACAGGAGCATGAATGTGGTTCTCCTTATTTATATGAAACCTTAACTGATACAATAAGCATTAAACAATGCATTCCAGGTGAAAGTAAATTATATTATTTTAAAATTTTTGAAATCCTCACGGGGTTAAGTAAATTAGATTTTTGAATTATTTTGATGAACAACTGATTTTTAATTACATATCATTCATTCAAAAATCTAACAAAAATTACTGAGAATAACATTCAGTGCACTACTCAGCATTATCACTGAATTTTAATAAAATAGCTAACATGAAATCATTGTTAGCATTAGATTGAAAGTGATCAATCATGAAGTGCTACTGGACACCTACTGCATAGCTATCTACATCACACATTCACATAGAGTAAAAAAAACTCTACATAAGAACCTAATAACTAGGTACCTTTAAAGGGCTTCCATAAAAACATAACTACATACTCAAGATTCGTAATCAGGTAATGATAATACTGTGCAAATATTTATCTCATGATTTAAAATAAAGGTAAATTTCTTGTTTAGATGAGTCAGCTAAAAAAATCATAACACTTCAACTAAGAATCCTATGAATATGATTCTTCTACCACAAGAAAGAGTAAAAAATGTATTATCAATCCAATTAATATAATGAAAGAAAATGGTTACGGAATGTAAGAGTTGTGAAGTTTCCTATAGCATAAGTAGATTTTTGAAGCAACAATAATTATGGAAAACAATAGAACATTGAGTTTTCATCAGCAGTGAAAAACTAACTCAAACAAGTCTGCAATAGCACACCAAAATTTTCTTTCTGCCATTTAGAGAATCACAAAACTTTGAGATCCTGATTTGAGATATTGCTTATTTTTACAAGATTCATAACCTAGCTTGGAAAGAGAAATGAAAGAGGAGAAAGATTAATAGAATTTTGCAAACATTCGGATCTTTGGGTAGGGAATAGGTGGTTTATCAACCATCCACCTAGGACATATACCTGGAAAGCCCCAGGTATATTGCTAAGTATCAAATATTATTTATTGTTGTAAACCAAAGTTTCAAAATTAGTGTCAAGAATTCCAAAACCTTCCCAGGACCCGACATTAACACAGGCCACAACTTTTTTTGAGGTAGATGTACAAACAAGGCTGAAGTATGTTGTAAATTACAACACAGGAGAAATTGGGATGTTGGAAAGCTGAAACTCAAAAAGTATGTTTGAGTATGCTCAAAATATGGATAATAAACTATGCAATTCAAGATAGAACAAAGAGATAACAGAGGAATGGGATGCTATTCGAAATACTATACTGAAGGCTTTAGAGGAAGAAGTTGTAGAGAAGACAGAGAAAAGGAATAAAAAAGAATGGATTACTGAGAGCATGTTAGACAGAATGGATGAATGCAGGAAATGGAAACATGTCTCTTCAGTATATGATAGAAGACAATACAGGAAACATTCACAATAATTATGGAGACTGACTGATCAAGATAGAGAGTATGAATTCAAAAACAGTGTGAAGAGAAAGAACTGGTAAAACAAGGAAATTAGATTATATGAACAGACCGATTAAGGCTATAACAAAAAGTGAGCCAAGAAAAATAAGCAAACAAGGAATTTTAAATGAAGATGGGAAAATTACATTGTGCATGGAAAAAAACAAGAGAGTTGGATTAAATATGTAGAGAAATTATATTATTTGCGGGTGATTATGTAAGGCTAGTGCAAGAAAAAGAAAGTGAATGTGACAAAGATGATAAAGACCTAGTAAGTTTTGAAGTAGAGGGTCAATTCATGATCCCAGGGTGAAAAAATTCAGCGGGCTGTGATAGAGTATCATCTGAGGCTTTGGAAGCATTAGGGTATGACGCAATGTCTAAATTGACCTGTCCAATCAGTAGAATATATGAATTAGGAATTTGGCTTGAAAATTTGCTTGAGTTCCTTTACCAAAGAAAAGTAATGCTAAAGAATTTAAATAATATAGGATAATTAATTTATCATTATACCAAAGCTATAATAAGAATATTATTACAAAGAATAGAAATAAAAATCGAAGAAAATATGGGAGGAAACCAGTTCCGGTTTAGAAAAGGTTAAGGAACATGAGATTCAATTGGATGCCTAAGGCTGGTTGGTCTAAGAATGTTAGATGGGAATTGGGACATGTATTAAGGCAAGATGTGTAGTGGTAGGAGAAGAAACAATAAAGACTGTAAAGTATGCAGATGGTTTAGCAGTACTGGTGGAAACAGAAGATTAGCTACAGTATATGATAAAGAATATTGCAAGGGTAGGTAAAGAATATGAAATGAACATACACATTGGAAAGACAAAAGTGATGAGAGTAAGCAGGATGGAGGAATCATTAATATATCTGTAAAAGGAAAAATTTTTGAGAATGTGAAATAATTTCAATGTCTGGGAAGTTTAGTGACCGAGAATGGTAGCTGTACCCAGGAAGTAAGACAGAGTAGGCAGACAGAGATAGCTATGGGTAAAAAAGTGTTTGAGAAGGTGAAGGGACTTCTGAATTCTAATAGATCTGAGAAAGAGATTTGCTAATTGCTTCGTATGAAGTGTGGTGACTTACAGCAGCGAGACATGGACAGTCCAAAAGAAATATGAAAAGTACTTGGGAAGTTTTGAAATTTGATTGTAGAAGAAGATGCTTAAGGTGAAGTGGACAGATAGAATTAAAAATGATGAAATACTATTAAGAATAGAAGAGGAATGAAAACTGCTGAGGGAAATCAAAAAGAGGAAGACAGCTTGGATGGGGCATATACTACGCTAAAATTGCTTACTTAGGAGAATTATTGAAGGAAAAATAGAAGGAAAACGAGGAAGGGAAAGAAGACTGGGAGTGCACAATGACATATATAAAATGACCAAAGTAATAGGCAAACGAAAGAAGATGCTCAGGACCAAATGTGATGGAGGGTATCCAGTTGAAACCTGATGGAAGACGGATTTCTCTAAGAAGAAGAGCCCAGCATCAATGTATATCCTTAATAGTCAAGTCAAATAATACTTCCAACCTAAAAGCTCATGTATGGCTGATTTTTTATATGTTGTTAGGACCTTTACCAGTGGTATGTGATCAAGTTCGTAGCTTCAAAAGTGCAGTGGGGGATGAGCAATGCTCAAAAAAACAAGTCATATCTGTGTAGCGCTTTCAGTTTTTGTTCAATATCTTCTAAAGTACCTATGCCGTCAACAGAAAATGCTATCCTTTTAATTTTTAAAGAAGATAAATTATCCTACAATTTAAGTGCAGAATCAGGGTAAGTTCAAAGATCGCAAGCCGTTTGAGAGACTTCTAGCATGATCAGATTAATTAAGTGATCAGAAAAGAAAGCAATGTTGCTCATTCCAATCGGCTAAGCCCTCCAGAAAGTAAAAAAAGGGACTTCGGCACGCCCGAAGGACGTCCAGGGAGTTTGAGTTTTTAACGCGTCTAGATGCAGAGAGCCTCATCCCATTGAATCCTGCCAGCACTCTAACCTTACCACTCCTAAATGCATGAACTGCAATGGTAATAGAAACATACCGAAGATGGCCAATATTTAAGGAAATAAGAGCCTCTACACCTTGCAAAGTTCTGTCGACTACTGTAAAGCCACACTGTACTTAATTCCAATTGGACTCCTGGCCTTCAAATCTAATGCCCTTCCTAACTTATCAACCCCTCCTACCTCAACTGCCCCCAGAACCCTAAATTCCCAGCCAGCTCCTCCACAAATCCTCCTCCTCCTACCACAAATCCTTCTCTCTCTTCTACCTCTACTACTTCCCCTCCTTCGTACCCCCCTCTTCCAATTCCCCCTTTTAGTTTTTTCGGAAGTAATTATATCTAATTTGTCATTAGTAATTGGAAATATCAGCCGCCTTCCAATCTTAATATTCACCGTTTTAATTGAAGTTCCTTAGTCAATCAATTTATGACTTCGTCCCCCGACAGCCTTTCGACGAATCCGTTCTTAACGTAAATACTTTCATCGCCACCACGATCCCTAATGAGACCCTCTTCTCAAAAATAACGACAGTTTGACAAATAACAACAACTCGAAAATATATTAAGTTCTAAATCTAAATCCCTAAACTCTAAAAAGACCCTCTTTCCATTAACAATCATAGACATCCCTCTATTGTCTTCCCTCTCTTAAGTTTTTGAGAAAATAATCCTCTCTAAAATTCTCCATCATATGGAGCAAATCCAAATCACTCTGCTCGAACAAATGGGCTTTTGAAAGCATTAACCCACAACCCATAAAATTTTTAGATTAGTGAAAGCATCGTACATCCAATGCCGCTACTCATGTAGTCTTCTTTGATCAAGAATATGCATTCGATAAAACCTGGCGCCGGGGTATTATATTTTTCAGCTCGCACAACTCTCCTTTCCTATTCCCTTACGCAAGATTATCTAATCCTTCCTCTCCAACCGCTTTATTCAAGTAATAACTGAAAACTTCCTCGCCCCTCGTCTATCACTGCTAACGTTCTCCAAGGAAGTTAAGGTGGGTGCATGATTGAATGGGATCTCCGCAACTAGATGCGTTTGGAGTGAGGTTCATTTGGTGGCCGAAAGTAAAACAATTGTAGCACTGAATAGGAGCAATAGCCTAGTTTGCTCCTGATCCGTTTGATTTAAAAGTAATATTTTTTCCTTGGGGAAAGAAAAAAACATCGGCTCAATGGAAATATCGCGTTAAATCATATTGCGAATCGGCGCCTTGTCAAAGCATTAATCCTGAGATCTATTTAATACGAATAAAAGGATGATATCATCATCGTAATGAAGCCTCCCTTAGTCTATATTCTTTTATCTATAATAAAATAAAGTATTACTTTAAATTAAACGGATCGGGAGCAAACTAGGCTATTGCTCATATTCAGTGCTACAATTGTTTGTCTAAATCAGACTAACCCCCGAGAATTTTTCGAACAGGGATAGTTCGATCCATGTCATTTGATGCTCAATTAGTACAAGGTGATCCATTCAACTTCCGAAGAAAACTTGCTCGCGAGTTGTCGAGGCAATGGCAGAGAAGTTTGGGTAATGGAGATGCGATCAAGCTCATTTCAAAGGCATCGGTTAAATGATTCGTATTCCTAAAACTCATCCCACCATCTCCGACTTCTTCCCTACTCATCCCTTTGGCTAGCGCCTCTCTCTCAACGTTGCGAATATATAAACCCCGAGAACCCAGTTCTCGACGCATTTCGTGCCCAACGTTAGTTTCGTGAGCTTCGGTCGACGCAAGGTCTCCAGCAGTTGAGTCCCTCTACTGCGCTTGTTGCTACGGATTGTTAGACTCTGAATCCCTCCAAGGCATCGCAGCAGGATCCTTCCGAAGTAATCCACGGCGGACGGGACGACAATGGAGTTCGACCTCAACTGAGCTCGGATCAGAAGTTCCTCCATAGAAGACGAGTGTTATAAGTGAATATTGTGTTGTGAATTATGGTCATTTTAGTGAATTAGTGAAGTGACATCAAGAGGAGGTTCTGTACGCCGATGGAAAGCTGAGTGCGGCCACCGCTGGAGGAAATCCACTGCTCAAGGTAAGGATCGACGTCTTTCAGGTGAAAGGTGGTAGGTTCTTTAGCCACGGGCACGACAAAGGGCGATAGAGAACAGGTCTGCATTAGATTTTGGGGGAGTGGGGAAACTAAGTGAAGTAGGGCCCACTTGATGGGCAATAGTGATTCTTTCATTAAAGTGATTGGGGGGGAAGAGGGAAATTAGAGCTGTAGGCACTACACACATTACTACAGACCGGCTTTTTAGCCATTAGCGAATAAAATTTAATTGGTCTTCTAAAATTCTCCCTCTTCTATCTTTTCCGTGGCAATGGTTTTCATGCCATTGTCACATAATGGTTTCATAGGGCTGGTTAATTGCATCTGATGACGCGTTCGCCCCCGCAATATCAAATACCAGATGCAGTTTGCTGGCGATACCCCTCCATTTCAAAAGGGGAAACGAGCCATGCACGGTACGTCATGACGTGGTTTAGGAAACCCGTGCAACTCTGTCATCTTAATCTTTTAAAATATTTTAGTTTTAAGTATTTTAGTTTAATAATTTCTCAATCATATCTCATGCTTGTTTTAATTTGAATAGGAAGTTCAATGTGTACACTTAAAGTTTCTTGGGAGATGAGTTTTAACCTAATGGAAATCACACCTTAACATTTGGATTTGGATATTATCCTGCTAAGTGTAATTGTTTTTATCAATTGTTTAATTTATATTGAATCTTGAATAATTTTTTTTAGTTATTTCAGAAAACAGCTGATCAGTTCCTTCCTAAGCAGGGCCTTTCAGAGGATCCTAGTGCAACGTGCAAATTCTTCTATTTACGAATGTGTTCCAGTTTCCTTGCAGTTCTCGTACAGTTCAAGAGCGGCTGGCAGTTACCTCCCTGAACGTCTCCGTCGCGTCGTCTGGAATTGGAGGAAATTTTCAATGGAACTTCTTAAACATCTGAAAATGGAATAGCGTAAGATTTAGTACCCTTTAAGGGTTGATAACTTAAAATTCATTGGTTACTCTAAGTTTTTCCTAATCTAGATTAATAATAGTAACAGCTGTTCGAATTTTGTCAAGGATAATAAATAATTACTGCTATCTCATTTAGACGTTATGAAGTCTCTTTCGCCACTTTCCAGATGATTAAAACGAGTTACATTTCCTTAATTTCACTTCTCTTAATTAATCTCATCTTTCTCTATTCTTTCAAACGATTTGCGATCTTTAAACTTCCCATTTTTTTCAGATACCGCAATCTATTTCGTGTTTTTCTCGGGATTTTGTTGCTCTTAAAAGTATTTCTTTTCTTGTTTGTATAACGATAGGGCATCAACTAACATTTATTTCCCTAGATGTAACTTTGCAGTTTTAATGCAATTGGTGGTGCTCAGAGTTTCATGCTTTGTGCTGTTTTTAGAAGAAAGTTTCTATTTCTTGTGAAATAAATCTCATAGTTTACAGTAATCGTTAAGAAATACATACACAAATGATGAGTTTTGAATTCTGTATAAAAACTTGCAATATATTAATTTTTATCTCCAAATTTTGTGATTCTCTAAATGGCAGAAACATTTTCGGCTGAATTTCGGAATCTGTACCCAAACAGTAATCATTAGTTTCAACTACCGCCGCATAAGTAGAGTTAGTAGTACTTGCGAGTTAATATTCTTGGTAAACTTACCTTGTCCATTATTATGTTGCCCTGGTGTTTCCAAAATAAATGTTATTCAAAATGAGTTTCCACAGTAAATAAAATTGTATATTTACTGAGTTCCTGTTCCTAATGCTGTTCATGTTTATTGTTGTTCCGGTTTTTTTTAAGGTCAAATAAAATTTATTGCCTAAAATCATATTTTTTATATTTTATAGCATGATGTATTTATACACAGCTCACCACTTTAACTATCTTTGCTAATTTCATATTAGAAGGATTTAGATCATTTAAATAATTATAAAATTTACTTTCATCCTGAATGCATTATTCAGTGTTTAATGTATAACTATCACTTAAGAAAAGTTTCAGATTAATAAGGGGAACCGCATTCATGCTTCCATTATGAAAGCTTTTAGGATGGCTAATTAAATGAATATTCCATTTATAATTTGTAATTATTCCAAAAATTGACACTCGCTATTTTCATAAATTGCAAGGATTTTTTATTTCTGGTTGCATTGTGTAATTAGTTGGTTATTCAAATCCACTGTTTTGTGTGACAAATATTGTAATAAATAATGTTTCATGAAAATTTAACTGACAGAATAGATAAAAAGTGAATTAGATGTAATGAGGGCAAAAGTTTTTTTTTTAAGTGGGACAAAATGATGATGAGAAAGTGCATCTGTTACTTAGTTCATGGTCAAAGGAACTGTTAATTAACAGTTCCTTTGCTTATTAATAGTTCCTTAATTAACTGTTCCTTTGCCCATAAAAGGACTATTGAATACTTATTGGAAATGCATAAAGTTGGTGCCTTTAATCAAGAGAAAGGAGCAACTGGCAAAAAGAATTTATGCATAAAGCTCAATCAGTTTTGTTAGCAAAAAAATGCTCATTATGGAATTCTTTCAAAAATACATTTTAAGTTTAACTGGCTATGGAGCAAAAGAAATTTGGTCATTGAATGCTCTTAATATTTTCCTAATTTATTTAAAGTATCATTCTCTACACTCTTTTTGTAGACTAACGATCTTGAATGATTCGATAATTTGTTCCTCATTTAGTGTTAAATCTTTGCATCAAGAGATTAGGTTATCTCTTGTCATATACCGGTATGTTAGAGGTCTAACATTAGTAGGGACATGCAAAAGTCGCAAATGCGATAACGCGAATTCTGCGGTTTTCCCGCGAATACGCGAATTTCGTGTTTATCGCGAATTTCACCAATTCAAACGCGATTTTCATCATTTTTTTCTTCCGCTCATGCTTCTCCCACGAAAGTTTTTCCGAGGCGTATGTTTATGCCGCATTGTCCAGATTAACTTGAGGATTTGGATAGCTTTCTTAGCTAATTTTCAATATTATAAGGTAGAATAACAGTACTGCACTATAGGAATCGACGATCGTGAATGTCGTCAGCGAGAAATCATTGCGTTATGTTTTCACGAATAGTATAAAATTTTTACGCGGCTCTAATACATTGCATTAAAAATATTTTGGAGAGGATGAACGATTAATAACGAAAGAAAAGTAGTGACTCATCTGATATATTTATAATGAACGAAGATAAACTACTGAGTTTATACTGATATTATACGAAAATAATACGCGCAAGAGAGTTTTTGAAAAATGCCTTTCTTGTCGAAAAGCATCAAATACGATGAAAAAATTCTCGGGAACTTGTTAAAATAAAGGTGCCTTCTCGATGTCCTCAAAGTAACATATTCGAGGAAAAGAGACGAATTGTTTGTCAAGAGGATGTCTACGCCACGTTCATGCGATGTCTACAAAGTAGCCGAAATGCCATTACGTATTTCTTATCGCGACTACCGGCGCTCCCATTTTAATCCCGGGAAGGCTCGAAAAGTAAAGTGGTTTAAAAGCAGCTCACCTACGTTTGAGACATGGGCATCGCGACTTTATTTCGATTCGATGTATTAAAAAAAAGTATAATGCCGCAGGGGGCTGTGACCGCAAAACAACGCGAAGCAGAATTTCGGGACCACGGATATTGTGCTGATGACAAAAGAATATTTTGTCGTTTTTGCAATGCAACTGTTTCGTGGGAATTGATGTTTTATGTGACGAAACCATGGACAAAAAAGGCAGATGTGTAATTGTGGTACTGTTTAGGACATTTAAAGATTTTAATGAGCAGCCATTGCTTTATGTTGGTGGTGTCCACTTTCTAGAAAGCGCTGATGCAAGTGTATTATGGCAATACTTTACCTATACAATACCTGAGGATTTATAATGCGCAATACTCAGATGTTAAAAGTGTTATAACTAACTCAGCTAAATATATGACAGTGTGTGTTGCAGGCTTGAAATTGATTATTATTATTATTATTAATAATAATCCACATACTATGCTGGGCTCACAAATTAAATATTGTGGGAAATATTTGGATCCATCAGATTGCTGACCTTAATAGAATAGTACTGATGACCAAAATTTTATTCCTCCACACAAGAAAAAGAAAACATTTGTACTTAAAATTTCTTCAGGACAGAAATGAAAATAGTTTAGTATTATTCCCTATTCCTGTTGTCAGCTGATAGAACTCTTGGTTTCTAAGTGCTTTTTGTTTAGCAGATTATTTTCGACGCATTGTTGACTTTTGTAACATTGAATTCACTTTCAATTGCAATTCACAATTCTGGTATAGGATATTTTTGTACTTTAAATAATGATACCATAGATTCTATGCAATGCCAGACAATATTTGGAGCATGGGAAACAGCTGGTTGACTTAAATTATTGGTGGGTTCAAACTATCCTAATGCACATACATTACATAGAGAGTTAAGGAAGTTAAAAATGAGTCTTGAGAATGTTCAAAAGGGTATTTTTTTATAAAACCACTAATTACTTACTAAGCATGACAACATCTAAAGCAGCTGCTGTAAAGTCAATACTAATGCAGATGGCTTTAAAGGCATCAACCAAACTTACTCTTATGGTAGAAGACCCAAGCAGAAATATATTTGAAAAAATCTCAGTTTTTGTTCCCCAAGAAGTTCTTACTACAGAGGTGAACCCTGACTTAATTACAAAATTAAAAAAAGTTCATGGCCTTGAGTCAATGGAGACAGAGAAGTTGATGTTGGGGTTTGGAGAATGACAGCGATTACTACAAAAGCAAAATTCCCAGGGTTCAGTGGATATAATTAAGGTAATACAAGTGCTCTTATTGTCTGAGACATCGTTTGCATTTAAGTGCCTGGAAGCAATTAGGACCCCCTGTGCAAATGTGGACTCAGAGAGATTTCTTTCCTGCTATAGCACTGTGTTATCAGATAGGAGAACAAATCTAAAAGAAGACAATCTGGACACAATGGCAATTTTTTCATTGGAAACTACAGATGTTAAAAAGTAATTTGTCTCTTTATGTAAGTTGAATATGTGAAGAATAAAATATATATAATGTGAATTTAGTCAATACTCCATGTTTATTATTAAATTATCCCTAGTCAATAGCATCAAAAAGTCAGGGCAACGGGTAGGCCCTTTAAAAGCGTTGCACTGAACCAATATCAATTATTTTGTCGTTAAAATAACATCGATTTCAGGGTAAAATAACATCACTTTTGTAAAAAAATATCACCACTTTTGTTTATAAAATAACCCCACCTTTTGCATGTCCCTATTCATAAGTAATTGCTTTAAAAATCAGGAGCACTACTCAGATGCTTCAGAATTCTGGATGGGAATCTTTTGAAGATAAGATAAAAAAAGGCTTAATTTGCTTAATAAACATAGAGGAAGTTTTTCTCTTAGAAACATAGAAATGCTAAATTTTGTTTCCAAGTACAGAATGTAAAGTTTTGAATGTTCATTAAAAATAGAAAAAAATTCATGTGGTACAGCATTTACCTTCCTGGAATTTATACGAAAATCTTAATTTTTTTACCAAATGCCTACACGTACATATATTTCAATTCTTAACCCATCCTTTAGATTAATTTCAATTACTTTGTTTATAATCTGGGTATAGTTGTATAGCGTTTTGAAAAAGTGAGAGTATTATTTTATGAAGTGGTGATTACCACACTAGTATTGACACTAAAAACTACACTTATCTAGGTTTAAATAACCAGAATCAACATATTTTGGACATCCAGGCTGTGGCTCTAGGAAAAACTTAAGTATAATCAATACTGAAATTTGTGAAAGAAGACTGCATTGATGAGAAAGCATTTAAAGCTCTTCATTGCATGTAATTCTAGAGTCTCCAATAAATCAATTTCATGGTCCAAAAAGGCATTAACCCATAAGATGCGGGAGTATTTTTCTCTCGCGACATTCGTGTGCGGGAGGCAAGTTAGAGAAACGGTCCCTTCTCCTGGTGAGTCAGACTAGTTGCAGCAGGTAGAAAACCCCCATAATCCGGGTAGACCTTTTTCCGATGCCCGCGGTCAGCGGTTATTGTTCAAGACTTTTGGTTGTTCCTCTAACGTGGAAGCAATTGCCAATGATTTAATTGTCTTATTTTTTCCCTTGCTTTTAGCTGATTAATTTGATACCAAACAGTTAGTAGATACATTGATTTTTAACGAGTGAGGAAAATATGAAATTACGACTGCACTAGAAATCTTGGAATTACGCAGAGGCCGGAAAACCCCGGGGAAGGGTTTTCCTCATTTAGGACAATGCAAAAGATTTTGTGAGGGTGCGTCTCATTCACAGGCACCGCCATAAAATTGAGGAAGGCCAAGCATGGGCAAGGAAGAGCAGGTCAAACGTTTTAAAACGTTTTTCCCGCAGTTCTCGCATACTGGCAGGAAAACGTTTTTATACGTTCCCCGCAGTTTAAGGGTTAAAACACCTAGTACAAGCAGTGGGTTGTTTACTTCATTTTAAATTCTTAAGAAAGCTATGTTTGCCCCTGATGGTCCAACTTCTGGTCCTAATTATTTTAGCAGTCCAATTAGAAATCATTAAATAATTTGTCAAGATTTACTAGTTGTTGAGTACAATAAAAGAGATGGTGATTTCTAGAGGGCTTTTTAAGGAGTTGAGCACTGACTGTTGGAAAGCAGAAACTTAGAAAAATACGATGGCTGAATATGAAAAACAGAATTTCCTGCTTATATATTGATCACTTGATCCAACCGTACAGTAGAAAAAACTAGCTGAGTGTGTCATGAAAGTCTATGCTCCCTCATGGATTACAATAATAAATTAATATTAATATCAATTCATAATTGTATCCAATTAATACTATAAATATCACCAAAGAATTATTTATGCATCATAATACTTTTACAAGATAGTACATTGTATCAAGTACTTAGTAAATG
Source organism: Sympetrum striolatum (assembly GCA_947579665.1). NCBI lineage: Eukaryota > Metazoa > Arthropoda > Insecta > Odonata > Libellulidae > Sympetrum > Sympetrum striolatum. The sequence continues at coordinate 117,177 of OX388343.1, forward strand.
ATCTTAGGCTGTTGTTCAATAAACTTTATAAAGAAATGCTATTGTGGTAATCCCAGAACATATTCTTTTGGGAATATTGTTTGATTCACCAAAACATACTAGGTGACTGAAAGGCAAAAGATTACAGAAAGTTCCACAAACGGAGTTTTACATATTGAGGCAGAGTACATAGATTTTATTGATGGGCAGTCTATATCAGTGACAGAACCACCTCTTCTAACTAACTTAGGCAAACAAGGACTATAGTTGATCATTGAAAGAGGAACCATCTACAGAAAGGAGTTTAAAATTTTTTTGCACATGCAAGCAGAAGATGGAATTGTAAAGGAGGTTACAGAAGCTTCAAAGCATGTGATTCACTTGTGGTCATACAATCTAGATTACTAGACTGAAAATATCTTCCAAAGCTTGAAATGAAACATCAATTTAAATCTGTAGCCGAAATAGTCCAGTAATGCAAATCAGTAAGACTTTATTATGGATAGCAATTAAATACTCATATATATATACGAGTAAAATGTAGCTAGCATACTGCAAGCAGATCGACAATACTAATTTCATATCGGCACAAATATCGGCATCATATCGGGACGGTCCTCAAAAGAAAAAAAAAGGATTGAAAATATTCTAAAAATTCGCCACAATTTATTCGTCCAGCATCAAACCCGTGTCTTTATGGTGATACTAACTATGCAGCACAGCTTGAATTTTCACAAGTGTGAAAATTCAAGCAGAAATATTGGGTGCAGCAACCTCAAACGACATCCTACTTTTCACATATGTTGTATTGCGTATACCATGTTTATCTATTTACAAAAGATACACAAGAAATATGGTATATTGTATTGTATACAAAGTTTATACCATGTGTATATATACGCAATGCTGCACAGCAAAGTGTGTATCTGTATACAAAAGAGATATACAAATGTAAGTGCATATGTATGGAATATAGGAAATGTAGAGCATGTGCATCTACATACGTTTCTGCAAAGTATTGTGTATAATCAAGAGTTACAAAAAAATGACTCCAATATTAAACAATGTATAGAGAAAATTTGAGTGTGTATGAATATATTTTTCCATACAGCTCATCACTTCCCAGGCAGCACAGCAGATATCTCTTACGGATAGGAAAGGGCAATAATAGGGAAAGCATATCCCCAAGACTGAGATAGGGATATAATGGGGAAAAAGTTTCCCCATCTTATCCGCTTCGAAGGTTCCATTCCGTATAATTCCATTAATTCATTGCTAATAGCTGAATTGAGATTGTGACGATATATGCATTATGAAAAACTGCCGATTATTTACGTTTCTTGGCCAACAGTGGATTGAAATACATAATTCAGCTTCTGTAAGTCGCTTAACGTGGAGTACAAAGCGCGATACACATATTAGCATTTCTGCGGAGTAATTGTTTAAGAGATATGAAGAACTTTTTCCCATTAGGTATCTTGTTTCCCAAAATCAAAAGGATTTTTATATATTCTCATAAAATTATCTGCAATTACATCAACGTGTTGCAATGCCGCAGATCGGGTACTCTACCGTGTTTCTATGTCTGCTATCAGCGGAAGACATGCAGCGCTATTTGCAGTAAATGGTCGCAAACTCCTCCATTTTCTTGTAGCGGTCATCTTAGTATTGGTTTAATTAAGTAAGACAGAGAAATATTTATATAATTATATTTAATATTAATATATAATATATATATATTTAATATTATAATATATAATTTAGTTAGAAGCCATGGGGCTGGGAATTAAAAAAACGCCGAACAACTAAGAGGGCAAACAGTCTGCTGTAAATTAGTATTGGTGTTCTGTGGCGTTCGTGTTCTTTTGCTGTAGTCGCCGAAGATAGAAGAGCAAGAAGATATCCCAAGACAGAGAAGCAACTGGAGTCTACGCATTGCTATTTTGTACGAAAAGTTTTAGTAGAGCTTGGATATCTGCGTCAAGATTTCAAGTGAGTTTATATAATTATTTATTCTATTACTGTGCTTTTTTATCTCGGAATGAACTCATCGTTAACCATGAGGTCGTACAATCTAAAAAGCGTACGATCTGGTTTAATTATAGAGTTAACTCCTTTTTCCTCTATTATGGTGGATCCTTCTGATGTAATCGTAATGAAAGTATTAATTTACAATTAGATTCAACCGTATGTGTATTGAAAGCTTTGGCTAAAGTAATGATATTTCTTTTTTAAGTTCAGTTTTATGGCCATAACCTTTGTTTTATTTGAATGTGTATGTTTTGATTCTATGCTAAATTAATCCCGAGAAATCCTCTCTTACAGTTGGGAAGACATCATTAATTACCAGATTTATGTGCGACAGTTTTGATAATACATACCAGGTGAGTTATATTTAGGAAGTAATCTTCGACTTACTGTTCATCCTGCCATTATTGCACTTTATTTTAATCGGCTAGTTAACTGGTTTTATCTGAAGGCACTTAGTTTTTGTAATACTTATGATTCGACTTAGCATTAGGATCGAGTTAATGGAAATTGTTTTAGCAGTGTCGTGATTTAGTATTACCACTCTATATTACTATTATTTCTATAATAAATTGTTAATACCGTTGTGTTTATATTTCGTAACGAATTTTTATTTGTCTAACCTGATCAAAATTGATAATTAGATTATGTAGCTGCAGCAAGATTCTGGGGAAGGATATGAATAATTAGTTAATGATTATTATCATATTTTTTAAGTAGAAGGAACTACTATGAAGTAGCAATCTCCATAAGCTTAGAGGGAATTCTTGTTAAGCTATAAGATAAGCAGCAACCATATGAGGCCACATGATGAAAGGGAAGTATTTTTTGATGAAAGCATACAAACTTTGAGATTTGCCAAGGGTGAATGATAGGTAAAATCAGTTGTGGTGGTAGAAGGAAGGAAGGTGAAGGAAAATTTTACTTAGTGTAATAGGATTGGTATTGAATAGTTAAAGGAGTTATTAAAGATTACTGATAAAATGTTCTAAGATCAATAGCTGCAGCTGAGGATGTCATACAAAGAGAAAGCTGCTGTTGTAGAACGATTCTTTGAACAGAAATTAGCTGTGATTGTAAATATGGACCCTAAGGAATGTGCACCAAAAGACTGAAAGCCTTTGAAATCTTGGTTGGGCATATTTTCTAAGAAGAGTAGATTGGGTTGATGTGCTCCAAAAAGAGGTTTTGGGGATTCTGAGAAAGGAATAGATTTTCATTGAACTTGGGAGCTGTAAAGGATGGATTTTTTTGCAAATAATAAAAATATTTAGTCTATGATCAGACATAGTAAGTGGTTGTACACTTAAGACATTTGAATATCATAAATCATTGAAGATCTTAGTATGTCATATTATATACTTCGGTCATTATGACGGTAGTTAGTTTTTAATTATTTAAGTAAGTGAATTAATCAGATAAACTGTTCAATTTGTTTTAATCAAGTATGTTTAATTTTGTAGCTGTTCAGATGTGTTGCAGCAGTTCTTCCTGGGATGGACTCCACTGAAAACAAGCCTCCTGAGGACAGTATCCTTTCAATTCTAACAAAGGAAGCTATAGATTTTTACATATTTTTATTTAATTTACTTGAAAATGTTATAATTTTGTCTTAAAAGTCTGCGAAGACCTAATTATATGCATTATTTTGCCTAGAATGATATATTTTTGTTGAATCTGATTGCACATCTTTATTAAGCAGTGGTGAACTTAGATGAATTTTGGTTCTAAAGCTATTATTTTTCAGATATGTGCATCATTTATATAGTTTATCATCGTGATGTATGACCATTTTTTCACTATCCTTCAAACCTAATCTATCCCTTGTCATGGATTTAGACATTCTTTATGATATGATAAATTTTAATACTTGTTTTATTCTAAGATATTTTTTAGAATAAGAGTTAAAGTCACCTAGTGCAGGTAAAAACTGACTCTGATTAAAATATTATTTGGTTCAAAATTGAAAAATTTGTAGCTGGGTCTGTTCTATTCAGCTATTAGCATGGAGTATGTTGGCTTTATCCATCATTTATGGACTAAAAGCTGAGATATAAATTGCTCTTTCCCTGAAAACCTTGATCACCAGATCAAAACATGTAAACACATGTTATATATTCATATTCATATTTATGAAGAATGACACAGTTGATGTATGTATAATTATTTTGGAGGATGGATGGATTCTCATATTCTTAAGGAGAATTTTTTTCACATCTTAATCATGGAAAAACTTCTCTTCACTTAACTACTTTAATGGAAAAGGTTTAATTAATTATATACTGTAAATATCTTTTCTTCCTGAATTGAAGTAGTTGTTGTTGAATATTTTATCTGCTGAAATTTGAGATTGTAGAATATGGAAAAAAACTATCAGAAAGACTTCGCTTTATAGATAATCTGTAGAGGCTTTCAGGTACTAATGGTAATTAATTTGATTTTTAAGTGTAAGGAAACGTAATTGGGTTTCAGTTACACAATGCAAATGAAAGCATTAAGAGAGGAAGGATACGTTTTGACTTCCACATTTAAATCATTAGTCTTAGTATTCTTTCTGAGTTTTAGTCTATTCTGTTTTGTAACTCAAAATTTCTAAATGGGCCAATGATACTGTCTCTCAGAACTAGTTTTCTGTTTTAGGCTTCTTTTTATTTAGTATTTCACATATATGTTCTAAGACCAAAATGTAGTCATTTCCTCGTGCAGTGTTTTCTAACAACCTTTTTCTGAGTGAGTTAGTTGTATTACTATATTTCAATGCTTAAAAGATTTTAATGAAGTTGAATGGATAACTTAGAGTAATTTATTGCTATTTTTAAGTAAAAAAGTTAATGTGAAGTAAAGACATATCTATGGGAAAAAGAAACCTAAAACTTTATATCCTTTATGGTATACCTTCACTCCTAACTCAAGAACTCTTCTTGAAAAACCAGAAGATGATGATCTATCGTTGAAACCGGTCGTGTTTTTGTTTTTTATATAAATAAATTTGTGGTATAAGTACAAATATTTTGAAGATTATTTCCTTTATTTCTTCTTGAAAATTTTCGCAGGATTTTAAACCTAAATGTTTGCTAGTAGGTGTATCCCAGTTGATGCTACATGAAGAGAAAATAGGGAGATAGGAGTGTTTTTAATAAGCCTATACTTGTTCATATACAGGTCAATGAAAAGTGCATTCAGTTAGATTTCTGTACTCTTAATCATTCTTTATTTCCTAATTGTGTTAGTATCTCTGTTTCTTTATATTGTTATGGCTTCATGTATATCTTGTTATGCTATCATGGAAGGGTTCTTGGCATGCTAGGTAGTATTCTTTGTCGAAGGAAGTGTAAATTTGGGAAATGGAGTCACTTCTGCTGGTCTAAAGAGTGGTAAGTAGAAAGAGTATGGCATGGATTAAGATTCTTCCTTTACTGCTTGATTGAATGGCTGTTGCTAACCATCATTAGTTTAACATATCCATCTCATTGAAATGTTTTGGTGTTCAGGCAAGCTCCTTTTATGTAGGTTCCTTGTATGTGATTTTCTATCAATGCTTGCCAAAGTGGTTATAGGTCATTCTGTATTCCATGTCTGGTTTTGCTATAAGGTGAAAACGTCGGTTTTCATCCATAGTGGTTGTTAGCTTTACTATCTTTAATACTTTTTGTATTATTTTATATTATCTAGTCTTGAAATAAAGTTCTTTGCTGTCTTTCTGGTTTCTTGTTTAATTTTATCCTATTTATTTTTCTTTCATTGATGTGTTAATCCTGTATTTTTATCATGTACCTGCTTTTACTTTGTTGAAATAAATAATATGAGATGGTTTCTATTTTGAGCTTTTTTATTCATATGCAGTTGATTCCAAGGTATAAATAGATTTGCAGAAATACTTACCAAGATTCTTTTTCTTGTCCGCTCTTATATTTTAGATTTCGATTTTTTTACTATTACAATATTTTCCTAAACACGGCCTCATCAGTTCATATCAGGCGCGCCAAAACGTTGGTAGTTCAAATTTTAGCCACTAGATGCTGCTTCCGTAGCTAATTGCTCTAACGTCTGTTAGTTCTCTTAGCGTCCCCTAGTAGCGCTGCTTTCGCCTAAAGGGATATGATATCCCTTAAAAACCGGAAATCTATCTGCGATATTGCCCTTCCTTATCCCTAACTTTGCCCTTCCATATACAGATATTCTTTCCCTTAAGGTAAACCATATCTCTTGGTTATCTGTATAATATACGAGTAAAATGTAGCTTGCATACTGCAAGCAGATCGACAACACTAATTTCATATCGGCATCATATCGGGACGGACATCAAAAGAAAAAAAAAATTCAAAATATTCGTAGAATTCGCTGCAATTTAATCACCTGGCAGCGAACCCCGGTCTTCCTGGTGTACTTACTATGCAGCAAAATAGAAAATTACCATATCAAACTATGTGTGAAAATTCAAGCAAAACTATTAGGTGCAACTACCTCAAACGACGTCCTACTATTCACATACACTCCTTATTTGAGAAATTATAATGTGCTCTGGCATCGAACCCAGGAACAGCATGGTCTTATCTATTTTTTTCTTAAACAAAGTGTTAATATACATCTTCCATCTAAGCAAGAGCTCCCTTACATATCGATAAATGCATAAAAAAATTATGAAAAGATACCCCATAGTATTATATATGGGTGATATTTTTACCGCCCGGCATCGAACCCGGGTCTTTCAGGCAATACTTTCTATGTAGCACAAAAGAAAAACACCATCTCTAAGCGCGTATGCAAATTCAAGCAGAAATATTGGTTACAACTGCCTCAAATGACGTCCTACTTTTCCTTTATATTCCTTATGAGAGAAACGTTATTGTGCTCTGGCTTCGAACCCAGGAACAGTACGGTCTTATGAAAATTTTTTTCTAAAACTTATTCGTACCATACATCTTCCAGCCAAGCACGAACATCCTATCATTTCGATAAGTGCATCTAAAAAAATAATGAAAAACGGCTCCCATGTATTTTAAAGGGCAGATCTTTGCATCGTCCTAGCATCGAACCCAGGATAACTTTTGTAAAAGTCATTGATGTTTTCGAAAGTCCAAGACCATAAATATAGGCACCTTGAGTTTTACTTCTCTACCTATCCGGAAAGTATTTTTTTTTAATTCCCGAAAATCACGGCAATGCATTCAAACGGGAAAAATCGGGACTTTGGGGCCCTCTGGAATCGAACCTATGACACTGAGGATCAAAGTCTCTTTTTTCCTGGGGGTTTCACGTTATGGCCAATATGTCATAAAAATTTCAGATCAATGACGCTTGTAGTTTAGGCTGTGAATTTGTATCCTATCTATCTATATAGGTATATATATGAATGAATCCGGAGAAGCATCTATATATAATAGATATATATCTTTTGGGGCAATTTGTGACGTTGTGCTGCCTGGGTTGGGTTTAATTCTTTTCAATTAGGTTGCAACTAAGTTTAAATGTTGATTATTTTTCATTCATTGAGTCCTGCACCAAGATGAACCTGATGCCCCAACTAAAGATAAAGTAGAGATCACTTTCCTAGCAAACACTCCATGTTATTTCAACGTTACGGTAGGACACAAATTTGTTATTTTTTAAAACGCTTTCATCACATGATTATTTTAAACATTAATTTGTTATTACTTTTGCTATTGCATGTTACCTGTTCTGTAAAATGATAATTATAAATTTATAGATGTGTGTAAATATTTTATACATATGTATTTAGAGTGTATATCATAAATCAAAGTGTATTTCCAATATCCTCATATTGTTTGGACTTCAGTATAACATTTTAGAAGTTGAAAAAGAAATTGATTGCAAATGTTATGAAAATGTTGATTCCCATGTACATTTCTCATGCTTTATTTTCCTTAACATTAAGAAAATTATATAAAAATCAATAATTTCTCCTTCATATAAGAAAACTGCCAATGCTTGGCGCTGACCTACCTTAGCTATTTTACACATCATTTGTCAATTTTTTTATGTTTATCTTTGTCAGTGTCTGCCAGGGGGCCATCAGATGCTCATTTGTTCGAGTTTAGCCCTCCCCACCCTTTTAATTTCTGCTATGCCCGTTGATCTTCTCGCGTGGTCCTGTGCCGTAATAATATTTGCCGTAGATTTTGTCGACAAAATGAAAATAATAATGAATAATTATAGAATTTATAATTTTTGGAATAGTTTCAAAGCAATCATTGATGTTAAAATTTAAAATTTACAATTTTCTTTACTGTTTGAAGGAGTCATAAGAGAGAGTTGAGTATATCTGTAATCATTTAGTGGCTGAGAAGATGTAATCTCAGGTAAGAGCATAGTTTTATACCTTATGGGTCATCTTTAATTTTATTTTGACTATAGGTGACTGCTTTTAGTAAATTATCATTGTATGAACATGGGGATATATTTCAGCAAAGTCTTTTATTCATTAACTGTTTCTTGACCTCCCTGAAAGTGATGTGATATCAGTTTTGCTTAAAGTGCTTAGCTTAGTTCCTGAAGTACCACATTGGTCTTCCTGTGGAAGTCACAGTTGAGGGATCCTCAATTGCAGTTCCTGGGATCGCAAAATGGTGCGACATAGAGGAGGCCTTTGAGTGGGATGGCAATCATGCAGAATATTGGACTTCGAAGAAGTTGTTAACCATTCACAAGCAGTCTAAGGTAAGGACATTCTATTTGACAGTAATGATTGTTCTTGGATTTCTGATACAAATATTTTGAAATGAGTTTAAGATTGAGGAATTATATGATAATTATTCTGCTGTTTTTCTGGGGAAAAACAAACTGAGAGTTGGCATTGCCGCTCAAGTTCTCAGTCAGACAGTGTCCAGTTACTTGATGACTGGTTATTCAGTTGGTATTGCTGGTTGTTGGTATACTGGTATTGTTTACCTATAAAATAAATTCCATAAGACTTCATTTCTCTCTCATCAGCTTTATCTTCCAACTGAGTGTAATATCTTCATGTTGCACAGACATTGCTGATTTGTCTAAACTAGTGATCACCCAGTGGGCGAAATTAGACTGTAATCCATTAAATTTCTAAGTTAGAACATTATGAGATTCTTTTGTCAAAGAGTTTACCTCTATAATCATTGCTTATAATATTTTGAATTTTGTACTATTACATCAGCTGCAAGCGTGCACAAGTACGTTATTAGTGTTGTTTACCTTAATTCACACATTAAATTGATATTGCATGTTTGATTAGAGTGTTCACTATGATTGACAGCAGTGTCAACATCATTAAAATATAATTGTGTATAACATGGTGAGCCACCATATCCAGCAGTCATTGGACCTGATCTGTGATAAAAAACATCATGTATTTTAAAATAATACACTCCATGTGTAACTGTATTTGAAATTTTAGCTTCTGTGGTAACCATAGAAAATTATGAATTGTATTTAAAAATGTTTTCAAAATAATTTTTGGATTTTCTTTTCATTGAAGGTTCATTTGAAGTAAGTCCATCATACAATTATTTAAAGTATGCATTTTGACTTAAGGCTGGTAATATTGCTTTACCCTTATGATAACATAAAGAATTTGCAGTCCTTTCACCTACTTCAGATCTGAAATGTTTTGCATTGCAAAACTTGCATTGTAAATGCATCAGTCCACAATCAAAAATATTGAAATGTCTTGGAATGACATTCAGTGCACATTTACATGTACCCTTGGAAATAATTTCATCATTACTATTTACGCTATTTAAATTTGCATTTGGTCTATTATCATTTTGATTTTCACGCGAATATATATCCCTTCTTCTTCGTCTCTCACTCCGACTCGTAAATGTTTTATGTTGAAGCATAATGGAAGTAGGTATGATTATCTGAATGTAAAAAAATCTGATGTGGCCTGCACATGACTTTCTCCATATATAAGATGTAAATATTTATCTACGACAGTATTCTCAAACTCTAGATTCAATCTAAACTTGGAAGATACATACAAATACATTTTTTGTAATTTTTGTAGATAACTGTATAAATAATAAATATATTACTAAATATCAGATTAATGGAGGAATTTTGCAAAAACGGAAACGAGCCTCGAAAAATAAAGCTCGACTTAACCGATTTTCTCCAAAAACTAATCAACACTAACGACACCAACCAAAGTGCTATATGAATATGTATATGAATATATGAAATTTGGTGTTGATATGACAGATAGTTTTTGTGTTAGAGCGCCCACAAAGTACAAAATCAGATACTTCCGGTTTGTCAGTATTTCACAAATAACTCCTAAATAATCTGTGATAAAAAATGTTTCATACAAAAGTTATAGTAAATTACATTTTCTAAAACTTTAATAATTAATAGTATATACCTAAATATCATATTTATGGAGATATTTTGCAAAAACGGAAATATGCTTCGAAGAATAAAGCTCGACTTCTGGTTAATCGATTTACTCCAAAATCTATTCAACTCTGACAGCACCCACCAAAATGCTAGATATAAAGTTTGGTATTGATACGACTAACAGTTTTTACGTTAGAGCGCCCACAAGCACACACACACATACACACACATACATTCCGAAAATGGCCAAAACGTGTTCTAAAGACCCCAAAACATGTATTTCCGTTGAAATCTCGTAGTCGATTTTTTTCATGAAAACAATACCTTTTTCTTTACTACGTAAATGGAGAAAGTAAAAAAACATGAAATGAACTCACTGAAACTAAAATTAGATAAGATTTAAATAATAAAATGTACTTACCTACTCTTTTTGTTGAATACACAAAGATGAAAGAATACCTGTTCGTTAAAAAAAGCTGCTCGGCTATTGGGAAAAAAATATTACAGGTAAAACACAAAGGAGAGACAGTGATTGACTATGAATAATACTCGAAAGAGGATGCGCTGGCTCGGAAGTGCGGAGCAGGGGCCCCCTTTGAGTCTACTCTTTTGTCCGTCTTTTTATGTCTTCATGGTTGATAAACGTTGGAACAAAATAACAGATATTGTAATATATTATTTGTATTAATTTCTGAAACACCTCCAACTTTTCACCACAATTTTTTTCTGAATTCAACAAATGGTGTAAATAGTATCGAACGAAATCGTATTATTTTGTATAGTAAACTTACCGAAGATTCTGCCCTATCAAAACGCTGAGGTCAAAGAAAGTGGAAAAACTTAAAAGCAGTTAAATTATAAATTAATGTAAAATTTTTTTCTCATATTCAAACAATAATGTTAAAGCTAAAATTTTAACCCAACAGAGATTATACATAAAATTATAATGTGCACTGCACTGCACGAATATGTACACTTTTAAAATTTAAAGATGGTCTTCACTGTGCAAATTGTCTACTTTTCATTTACCCGATTTGACTCCAGAAGAGATAAAGCTGAACTTCAAGGAAACACAGGGTTACTCAGAGATACTACTCTAAACTAATATGTGATGCAAGAAAATCCTAAAAGGATATTCTGATTTATGCCTATAACGAAAGGAAAATCATAAAACTTACACTTAAGTGCACTTAAAAAACTACACTCAAACATATATCAGAGTCTACGTAAACAATGTTTTAACGAGAACAACCTAGGTTTCGTTATGGAGTATCTTCAGGCGAAATACATAGAAAACTGACTGTAATCTAGTAATAACTCTTATTATACGTACAAAATGTATCATTAACCTTTAGAATTGTGAAATATTTGTCTTCATATTTCATATACGTATTTCTGTTGTAAATAAAATTCTCCCTTTTTTATCATAGTAATAAAAATATTTTCTCGACTGTTTCCTATTCCTATTTTGTGTTCATATCTACGTTTTATGTATTATTGACTATGTACTGGATTTATATGATAAAATATGAAAACCTACCTCTGTGTATTATTGTTTTGTACAATTGTGAACTTATCAACGTGTGGTATTTTTATTGTTTCATGTTCTTATGTAAATGGGTAACTCTTATTTAAATATCGACGTGACTATGCTTATTGATGTATCTCACATATGTACATTGTACATATATTGATAGTGTTTTTCTAAAATTAAATCATAGTTCTTAACACCTTTTAGTTATGAATATCGGTAGGTTTGCGCAGGGTTTTCACACCCCCCTTCTTAGTGGGTGTATTCCTGCAGTGGATACATTTTTTTCCTAAAACTTCTTCAGGTGTTCTACATCCACAATTCTTCTCATTCTATCTCTTTAAATTGATTATTTATATATGACGGTGGGTTAGACTCAATCTCGCCTAAATAAAGACGTTTTATCATTATTATTATTATTTTTTTAAAAATCTGTAACGAGAGAGGAGGGTTGGCAGGGAGACGAAGCTGGGAGTGATTGAGGAAGGCGAAAGGAAGTTAGGAAGGTAAGCGAGTTTTACTTTCTTTATGATTATGAAGGAGTTACGCCAAGTAACACCTCAATCCGTGTAATCCGCCCCCTCAGCCACCGGCCGTGGTGGCTGAGTAGTTAACGTGCTAACGCTCCTAACTAACTCCTAACTCGGTCCCGGGTTCGAATCCCGGCTAATCGGATTTTTCCGGTTAGGGAATGGTTGTCTTTGTATGTTGTGTGTGTGTGTGTGACATTAATAAAATAAAATGCAAAAAAAGGAATAAAATTAAGAAAAGGGGTTAATTGGAGGAATAGCCTTCCTAGGCTAAAATTCGCCCAAAAAATAAGACGGCATTATTATTATTAATCCGTCAGGTCTGATTTATGCCGTTCATTGCAGTTTGTAATCCCATATTCATTAGAGCAAATATCTGTGAACCAATACTTTAACTTCGTCGTCACTGAAGTCACTGATATCACACGCTTTTCTGAATACATCAGAGTACTTATTTCATCGAGAGCTGTAAACAGTTTTCAATCGCACTTGCCGTTCATAATTTTTCCAGAATCATCTCTCTCATAGTCGGCGGCCCTGGTCCGGTGAAACCAAATTTCAAATTGAAGATCTCTTTTATCGCATAGAAATCGTTATCGAGTGGCGGGAAATTGCATAATTTAAAGGATCTCACGGCGAGATTAAAAAAAGTCACATCATTTTTACTTCCAATTCCGCGAATGTCCCCCCTCTGCAGCATCAGAAGGAATGGAGTCGGAGCGATATACATTTTTTTCTCGTGGAGTCCATAAAATATAATCCCGACATTACGCCTGACGAGGATGCGCAATCCCGATACTATATTTCCCAGGGAAAAAAGGACTCAACAAAAGGTCCGAAAGGAAGTTAATTATCACGCGTCCCATATCGGAGCGCGGGATCGCTTTCGCGCGTGGACAGACTTGACTTGTTATTTATTTATATGCTGGGGTAGGTGAGGCGCAGTCGCCCCCTCTTCCCCTACCCCAGCAGCTCTCCAAGTTTTACAAGGATTCTTACAGTTGAGTCAAGTACAATAAATACATAAATAAATAAATAGGTAAATAAATAAATACATAAATATACAATAATAAAAGTATAAAATTGTAAATTAAAAAGTGAATAAAAGTTCTCGTAAAATACATATGAATGCAAGGTGAAAACAATATTAAAAACACCTTTGGATAAATAAGTAAATAAATGAATAAAAGTGCCATAAATGGTACATAAAAACAAGGTGAAAAATCTTAGGACTGTTAAAACACCTTGAGTTAAATGAGAAATAAACAGATAAAAAGATGTACATAAAAAACGAGGTGAAAAAATCTCCCCAATTAAAAAACACCTCGAAAAAGTTGAATAAAAACATATATAAAGGTGCTAGCAGTTTAAAAACAAGGTGAAAAACATTCAAAATGTAAAAAACACCTTGAGGTAAATAAATAAATACAGTGGTAAAAGTGCCAAGCACGGTAAATAAAAACAAGGTGAAAAAGGTCTCAACCGTTAAAAAACACCTTCAAAATAAATAAATAAATAACATAGTATAGTAATGAATATATAAAAAACAAGGTGAAAAAATCTTCACAGTTAAAAAACACCTTGAAAAATAAAAAAGAACATAAATGGGTACAGTGTGATCACTGTATGTAAAACAAGGTGAAAAAACAATAAACAATTGTTAAAAACACCTTGAGAAATAAATACAGTTAAAACGTATAAAAGGATCTCAACCGTTAAAACGTTGAAATAAATAAATAAATAGACAATGAAAAGTGGGATAAAAGAACTCTAACAGTTAAAAACCCAAAGAAATAAATAACACTAGACGATGAAAACACTGACGAAACAGACACACGCACACACACGAACTGTCACTATTAAAAATAAAGTTTCATCGTCCTTTGTGCCATTCCACGACACGGGTGGCTGGGATGTAGGAGACAATTAGGTCCATAAATAGATAAATAAATAAATATATAAAAAGTCTCCCATCAGCATTGCTACGCCGTGTACCGCCGGAGTAGGTGCTTCTCGACCGTCCCCCGGCTGAAACAGGCCCGCAGCTCCGGTGGGAGGGCGTTATGTTCGCGCGCGAACGTGGCGGCGAAAGACCCTGCCATCCTCGAGGATCGGGAGCGTGGCGCGAGATACGAAGAGGACGCCCCCCTCGTCCCGACCGCATGCACCTCCCCGAAAAGACGGAGGCGCCGGAAGACGTGACGGGGCTCCCCGCTCCGTCGCACCCGTGCTCCGGCGGCGACGACGGCCAGCTTCAACCTCTCCCGCATCCTCAGCATACCCTCTCTCGCGTAGAAGGGGGTCATGTGGGCCCAGGGATCCGGTCTCAGGGCGTACCTGAGACAGGCGTTCTGGGCCACCTGGAGCCTGTCCATGTCGCCCGACGACAGATCGGTGCAGGCGATGAGTCCGTAGTCCAACAGGGGCTGCAACAGGGACTTCACCAGTTGGACTCGGGTCCTCTTCTTCGGGCGAAAGAGCATTCCCCTCAGACGCCGCAGGCCCCAGTGCACCCTGGATATCACCTGCGAAACCTGTCGTCCCCACGACAGATCGCTGGAGACGGTGACACCCAGGTACCTGAAGGAGTCCACGTATTCGAGGGGGGTTCCGCGCACCTCGACCTTGGAAAGGCCCGCCGCCAGGAACCTCCGCCTCGTCGCCCTCCCCCCAACGATCGCAGCCACGCTCTTCCTCGGATTGACGCACAGTCCCATCCCATCGAGCCATTCGCACACCGACTTCACGCACTCGTTCATCCTAAGCACTCCCTCCTCGAGGGATGGGCCGTCCACGTCCAGGGCCAGGAGGATGTCGTCGGCGTACAGTGCCACCCTGCACCCCAACGGTAACCTGGACACTCCGTCCAAGAACAGGCTGAACAGGACCGGGGAGAGGCACGACCCCTGCGGAACCCCCACGGGAAAAGGCCTCCAGTCCGGTCGGGCCTCGCCGGCCACCCGCAACGCCGCCCTACGACCCCTCAAATAATCCCCCAGGAAAGCCACCGCCTCCGGGCCGAAACGCATCCCCCTCAGGACGTCCAGAAGGAGGTGATGCCGCACGGAATCGTACGCCTTGGAGAGATCTAACCCCACGACCACGCAGAGCCGCCTCCCGTCCATGGCCTCTCTGATGGGGTCCAGCACCCCCACGAGGGCCAGCTCCGCTCCGTGGTGGGGTCGGAACGCCGACTGCGCCTCCCCCACCAACCCGTTGCGGTGTACGTGGTCCCTCAACTGCTTCTGGAGGATCCTCTCCAGGACCTTCCCCACGGCGTTCCCGACGGCGATCGGCCGGTAGTCCCGAACCTCCCGGGGTCGAGCGACCTTCGGGAGCGGGATCAAGAGGGAGTCCTTCCACTCCCCGGGAAAACACGCCTTGGAAAGGCACCCGTTGAAAGCGGCCGCGAGGGGACGCTTCAGCGCGGGCAGGAGCAAACGGAGGAACTGGGGGGCAACGCCGTCCGGACCCGGAGTCCGCGATTTCGCCTCCTTCACGGCCAGTGCGACGTCCTCCTCCGTGACGCGGGTGAAGGAGAACGCGGGGTAGTCGTATACGCTCGTATCGGGGGGATCCGTCACACCGCCGACGGGCACGGCGGCGAAGAAGTCCATCAGTTCTCGGGCCGGGACGGCGAGGTCTTCGGCCGTCTTGCTCTTCGTACCCCCCTGGGCCCTGATCGTCCTCCAGAGATCGGAGGGTCCTCCTTCCGCCACCCTCGCGAAGAACCTACCCTTGGCGTTCCGCACGTCTTGTTTGGTGCGGTTTCGGGCGACCCTAAACCGCTCCCAATCCTCTGGGTTTTTCGACCTCATGTACCTCCGGTACGACGCATCCCTCTCCTTCATGGCGGCCCGTATAGGCTCGTCCAGCCAGGGAGCGGGTGGTCTGCGGACCCTTCTGGTGCGCAGGGGTGCGTGGGCGTCGACGACCCGGAGTATCGTCTCCCTGATGATCTTTGCGTTCACGTTTGGGTCCCCCTCCTCACCCACGTCGTCCAGCCCCCTCAGTCCCGGATCGTCCAGGAGCGAGACGAGATCGACGCGCCGGAGGTCGCGGGACGAGACCGTCCTGACGGGCGCCCTGGGCACCTCGACGGCCAGCGTGCAACAAACGAGGTCGTGCCGAGAGATTCCCGGCACCGGCCTCTGGTGGTGTCGGACGACGTCCCTGGGCTCCCCCACCAGCACCAGGTCCAGCGTGTTGTCAGACGTCGCGGTGTGGTACGTCGGCCGACGGGAGACGACCGACAGTCCGTGGTCGCCCACCTCCCTCAGGAATGGGCGGGAGGTATGGTCGTCCTTGTTTATCGGGACGTTGAAGTCCCCGACCAAGATGGCCGGCGATCGTCCGACCGCGGCCGCGGAGAATCGGGCGACGACCAGCTGCGGCGACTTGGGCTTCGGCGGGCAATAGGCCACCCCGACCAGTGCCGACCGGCCGCCGATGGCGGCCTCCAGAAAGAGGAATTCCTCCCTCGCCGCTCGCGAGGCCGAGGACCGGTCCACCACCGATGCTCGGATGCCGTCCCGGACATAAATGGCGACGCCACCCCCCCCGCAATAGGTCCGGTCGTTCCTGAAAAGTTGGTATCCGGGAAGGCGGTATGACGCATCGCTGTATGGGGGTCTCAGGTGCGTTTCGGAGACCGCCACGACGTGGGCAGCCCCCCCCCCCGCACGGTCTCCACGAAGTCCCCCCAGTGGGCCCTGAGCGACTCGGCATTCAGGTGCCAGACGGTCAGGCGTTCCGTCGCTCGTCCCGCCATTAGGAGAGGAGCTCCTCCTCCAGGCGGGTCATCAGGGTCGCGTACCTCTTCCCGATCTTTCCCTGGCGCGCCTTTCCGGACATCTCTTCGTACTGACCCCGGAGCCTCACCAGAAAAGCCCGCGGGTCGACCTCGATGGATCGGAGGAATGGGACCCCCTCGGCGTGCCTACGCACGTCCCGGACGGCCTGCCGGAAAAGCTGGCTCGGAATTTCTCCTACGGCGTTCGCCCCGGGTTCGATGGACGTCCCGGTCGTCGCGCCGGAGTCGTCGGAGGCGACCGACGATGCTTCCTCGGCGTCGGACTCCGCGGCCGCCTCGCGCGCTCCCGCCCCAGCCGCCTTTTTCTTACCCCCCTGTCGGGGCGGCGAACCCCGAGACCTCTTCAGGTTTCTTAAGGGCAGAGCCTCCCAGGCCATTTCGAGTACCTCCCCTTCCCCGGTCTCCCCCCCGTCGGCGGGATTGACCACCGCCCCGGTATCCCCACCGTTCGACGGTCCCGAGACGTCGGCCGGGGGATCGCAGGTCCCCGTGCTCGCGCCAGTGTTGGTGGGTGCGGCGAGGTTTGTCGTGGTGTCGCTGTCGGCCGTCGATGGGGGTGGGATTGTTGGCGCATCGGTCTGGGCAGGCTTCGTCGGGGTAGCCTCGGCGGGAGTGGAACTCTCGGGGGTTTCAGTATCCCTCTGGTCTTTTCCCCCCTCCCCAGGGGGCGTCGCCTTGGGGGCCACCGTGCACCTGGCCTCGTGGTGCCCCCTCCTGCTGCACTTTGCACAGGTGTGATCGTCTAAGTTAAGGAATACCGTGTGCGTGGTCCCCGCGTGGACTACGGGAATGGCGACGGGGAGGGTCGCCAGATTCTCTACGACGACGTGCGCCACCCGTCTGAAGCCCAGCACGTGGGCGAACCTCGGGTTCGGACAGGCGGCCCTGCACGCATTGACCGTCCCGATTACCCGACCGAATTTCCCCAGGTGCTCCGCCAGGGTTTTTGCGGGGATGTCCGGGATCGCATTCGACAGGAAGATCCTCGTCGCCCCGAGGACGTACCTCCTGAACTTGATATTCACCCCGTGCTGGAGGACCGGGGGTGCGGCCACTACCCGTTCGGCGAGTTCGCTTGAACGTAGGTAGATACACATCCTATTGAGGCTTATCCGAGCGGCATGCGTGATATCCCGGTCGTCGACCGACCGGGCGACCGCCAAGAGGTAGTCCTCCAGGGTGAGGCCGGGCATTGCCTCGGCCACCACCGCCGTCCTCTTGTCGGGCCCCGCAACGGCGCCCGCCTTGTTGTTTGCCTCCGCGGAGGAGGGGGGTTTTTGCGCCATGGAGGCGTATGATGGGCCGTCGGTGGGCCCACCGTTGGCGGTGTTCATTCCCCCTTGGTCCGTGGCCTTCACGCCAAGGACCTGGGCGGGAGTGGAGGTGTGCACAAGTGCGGTGGTGTTAGATGTGGGAGTGGTGATGAGTGAGGGGGTGATGGTGTGGGTGGTGGGGATGAGGGCGACCGAAGCCGCCTCATCGGAGGTGTTGCCCTCGGCTTTTCCCGGATCAGCGGGAAGGGGCCGAGGACCCTTGGTGGGTTTGGATGCCTTGACGGCATCCGTCACACCCGCCCCGTCCGCCATGGTCGGGGGAGTGAAACTGTGGTTCTGCACTCTCCGTGCAGTCCCACTCGCTCCCGCCCTTTCGGGCGGTGCCAGCCCCTAGGCGAGGAAAGATTTTTCCTCGCGGGTGGAGACGGCCGTGAGCGAGCTGAAAAACCACAGGGGAACCTGGAACCAAAATAAAACCCAACCCGACCCAACCCGAAAAACCACCCGACCCAACCCAGCCCTCCCCAACCCAGCCCAAAACCCTCCCAACCCAACCCAACCCAACCCAACCCGACCCACCCCAAACCAACCTACCTAGCAGTGTAAAAACAGAAAGAAATAAAGGCTTACCTCAAGCCACCGGACGTGAACTTAACGTCCGGAAAAGGAAACAAAAACAAAGGAAAAACAAAAAGAAAAGAAGAAGAATTGGCTTGCCCTAAGCCACGGGACGAAACTTCTTCGTCCAAACGAAAACGAAAACAAAAAATCGCGATCTCAAATTCGCGATCGCGAAGAGACGCTCGGGGGGTGAAGTCGCCTAAAGAGAGCGCTTGGGGGAAGGGGGCGCCCGAATTCTCTCGGGGCGACCTTCAACGAGAGAACAAAACCGCGCACCGGCCTGCGCAAGGAGGAAGGGGGGAGGTAAAACCCCTCTGGCGCCGGCCCGTCTCCCGTGCTGTCGCTCGCGAAGACAATTGCCACTCACGGGTGACTCACGAAAACGTGGCCGTAACAAATGTTTAAATAACTCCGCTGTCCGCGGTCCGATTTCAACTACGACAACACCCAAAGACGCAAAAACACTCGGCGCACACAACACCACTTCGAAACACACAAAAACACTCAAAACTCCCGACTTTCTCGTAACAGGATCGGAGCTGCTCAAAGACACGTCCGCTCGCAGTGAGAGAGAGAGAGAGAGAGCCCCCCAGACTCCCAGCAGAGCGATTCTGGAAGCGATTGTCCCTCAACAAACCGTGATTTCCGCACATAAAAAAATGCCTCCGAAGGAGTGGTCTTTTAATTAAACGAATGAGTGGGGAGACTAAGGGGGGAAGAAGGTTGTACATTAATTAGTCAAAATTCCGAGATTGGGCATGCAAGATTTAATGCGTCGGGGGTTTCTGAAAAGCGATGGAAGATTGGATGGTAGTGGAGGAGATGAATGATTTGGGGGAAGTGTTGGGGGGAGAATAATGGGTTGAGGGAAGCGGCGAGGGAACGACTTCACTATGGGATGAATTATGAATTTGAAGTTTGTAGTTGGGTATGCGTGGCCAAAGATGAACCATTTACTCTTATATTTGAGCTGATTTAGAGGATAATTTTTTTACCCGAGCAAGTGCATAAATTAGCGAAGAGTTCATGGTTGTTATAAAGTGTCCGCAGCAGTTCCATTATTTTGAAAGTATCCCCAAGATCATGGTGCCCAGAATAAAACTATTGTAAGTTATTGTTTTCAAAGTAATAGACTGATTTTATAATATACTAGCGGAAGTGCCTATTGATTCTCAATTGAAATAGGTAAATCTCAGTGTAACAGCTTTCATCGTAACGCATGCTTCATAGGTAGATAGCAAATGCCAGGCAATAATTATTTCAAAATCAACGAACAAAGAAAAAAATTATAATTAAGTCTAAAAAGTCACCTCGACTCAATATTCAATCTCATATCCTTTAAATAACAATTTCTTCGATTAAGACAACATTCGTTTAAATATTATAAAATAATTCGAATATTTCTTTTTTGTTTCGACTTCGTACGACTACTATTACTAATTTGAATTTGTAAAAGAAATTAATTCAGCAAACACAAAAATAAACTTTACGTGCATGTTTTTAGGCAACGCTTTCTCTCGTCTGAGATCGAACCGTGGCCTCCAAGAAAAGAGGGGCATCGACTTTTAATAATGTGCAAAATTTCAAAGTTTTGCGATTCTCAGATCTAAAATATTTAGCTAACAGACATGCATAAATACGCAAGCCCCCACACTATACTATATTTATTTAGATGAGTTCTTTTTCAATACATTCTTTATATAATTGAATCGTGGTGTGCTTGTATTTACCACTAATTGGGTCCTATGGTCCTTCAACAATTGTAATTTTACATTTGCATATAATAACACTCAAGTACATAGAGAGCAATTAACATAGTGAAATAATCAAACAAATAATGCTAAAAATAATGACAATACTTATCACTAGTAGAAAAATATAAAGCTAGTTATTAATAACGTTATCTATAGGTAATAATAGAATTTAATAAGTAGTACTCAAATTATAAGTAAGTATATCAAATTAAAAGTAATAAGTATATAAGTACTTAAATTATCCATGTACATATTAGGTTGAACCAGAAATAGTTTAATTCACGAAGAAAAGTACATTCATATTGATAAAGGGCCAGATGTTCATACGAAGGATGTAAAATTGAATTTAATAACCAGCCTGGAATTTTTAGCATTTAATGGCATGGGCAATATTTGAAAGTTTAGACTTTAAAACCTTTTTCGCTCTAATCTCTAATATCCCTTTGAACTGAATGACTTCATAAGAATAAATTAAATCCTTGTCAAAATACATGAATAATCCAAAATTTCAATCGACATCTTCACCAAAAGAGATGAGGATTCGCCCAATATGAGGAGAGTAGTAGAAAGTAGACGATCAATGCAAATTTAATGCCACACACATTGCCTGTATTTTTGAAACCAAGAATGAATGCATGAATATAGGACATATGTAACAATAAATGGGTGGAATGTACATTAATAAAATTCACCAAAAGAAAGAGTGAATATTGAGAAAGAAAGTGAAAGATTCAACTGATATTGTTTATTTTAAGGAAATTTAAATTCATTTTGAAAAATAAAGATCTCAGTTATAGTGGAATAAAATTACGTTTAAAGAAAACAGAAGCAGGAAATTTATAACTGATTAGACTGGTAAAAATAGAACTATTTTTTAATTTAATTTCTATGGAAGGAACTCTATAAAAAGCTGTGTTAAAACGTACGAATTTGTAATTGAAAGAGTATTAAAAAGCAAAAATCCTTTTGCTTTTGAAGGAAAATTTGCACTGTATTATATCATTCTATTATATGTTTATTTATTGTTAAATTCCGTAAAAAGTTATAACTTTCAATGGTAATCTTCCGACATCTTGTGTTCAGCACAGTATGTGATCTATTGCAATGGTTTTATTTCCAAGCCAAAAGTGACCTACCGTTATGAGTTATGCTGTAAAATTTACTTATTTAAATTAAAAAATGCAGGCAGGAAAATAGAGTAAACAGAAAATCACTTCTCTAGTAATTATCTCTAGGTTACGTGGGTAGATCACATATTGGAAGAGTGCTAATTAAAGCTTAAGTTAATCGCTGAAAATTCCTGACCTAACCTATCCCCACCTATACCCATCCTATTCTACAGAGGTTCCCAAAGTGTAGTGCGCGACAATATTTTTGGGGGCCCGCAGACGCTTCCTTATTCAAATTAAATGTCACTTTGTTTTCGACAATTATACTATAATTTTGCTAATGAAATTAATTTTTCTGTGTGAATGTATTAAACTAATGTTTTTTTCCTTTGAATTAAAAAAAACAATAAATATATGAGTTTTTGATTTTATTGTTTGGTTCATGCAAAAACTGAGAAGGGGTCCCTGAGTTTATTTCCTCTTTCAAGGGGTCCACAGACTCGTAAGTTTGGGAACCACTGCTGTTATATTTATACTTTTGCTCACTTTGATCATTCTTTAAATATCCATAATAGACTGAAAATAAATAATTAGGATTTAACAATCGATCAATAAATAATCATTCGACAATGTGAAGATCCAGATATTCCTTTGCTGATGAGAACTCGTGGACAACGCGGAGGACAGCTTCAAACTAATAGGGGGCATCTTAAAATACGACAGAACTGTCAAAAATCGATTCTTCCTGCAAAAAATCGTGAAAGTCGCCGAAATGAAATTTCGCCGACATCGGTTGAGCGGCTTGTTTCGTTCGTGCGAGAGCGCCGACGGACCGGAAAAAGACAATTTCGCGTACGATCGCACCTAAAAACCCAATATGAAAGGGAGAATATTTTCGACCGATATTATCGGAGGCGTTATGTATCGGTGTATTGGAATGGCCGCGCGTATGAATGGCTGATGATGAACACGTATTTTGGAAACCCTCTGCGAATTCCCACACGCGACTTTTCTCCGATATTACTTTCGGAAGGTGTTGGAGGTATTGGGATTTCTCTTTTACCCTTTGCGCAGTTGACTACTAGACGTCATTTACTGTCCTCTTACTGCAGGTCTTTTTACAGCTGATGCGTATATTCGACCATGTGCATACCTTAATTTGTGTTCCTCGATGGTGGGGTCCTAGCCATTCACGTTATCGATTATACTTGATGATTTGAGAGTTATTAATGGCATCCTACCGGTTCACAGGAACCTGCATACACATAGAAGGAGTCCGTTTAAATATGAAGCATCGGCTACATAAACTATTTAGTGTTGCTGATTTAATTTCTTTCTCTTCTTAATTCTTTATTTCTCACTCAGATCATTCTTCAACAATACAAACATAACTCTATGACTTGAAATTATAAAAAAGCATTAAGATGACATCTGCCACACAGCAACCACCACCAACATCTTCAAATAATAAGAACATGCAACAAAAGCTAAGGAGAGCATGATAAAAAAGTATGGAGAAGGAAATCACTAACGAAATAGTACATCGAAAGGTAAACGAAGTCTAGTGAAAATATTGATCAAAAAGAGTTACTTAATCGAACGCAAAGTGATCGTCTTGTGACGATTCCATGAGATTGAGAAGATGAGAGATTCACTCTATCGCTATTGCAAATATTCCCTTTCCTATGAAAATCTATAATATAAAATAGAGTGTGGGTGTGTGTGTATATATGTATGTTCACTAAAAACTCGAGAACCGAGAGTCGCAAAACTTTGAAATTTTCTACATTATTAAAAGTCGACCCCACGCATATGTTAGTATATGTTACTTTTTATTTCCCTAAAGTACTCGGTTCGAAGCCAGACGGGTCAAAACATTTCCATAAGAAATACACGTAGAGGTCAGTTATTTCGTAGCAGGGTTGATTTCTTTTGAAAATTAAATTAGAAATAATGGTCCTAGAAAGTCGAATTAAGCAACAAAAGAAGTAAAATAGAATATAAATTCTTATTATGGTCGTAGAATATCGTATTTGATTCGAAATTGCGCACAATTAGATAAAGTACGTGAACATTTTATCGAAATTTTGAGGTCGTAAACATAATCCATCTGACGATCAAGGCGATTGTTGATTTCGAGCTCATGCGTCATTCCGTATGAAGACATGGAAAATGAATGCCCAAATACAATTAATGTTGTAAAATATCTTTTATATATAATTCCTTCTCCGGATTCATTCATATATATAGATACCCAGAGAGGATAGTAATTGACAGGCTAAACCACAAGCGTCATTGATTTGAAATTTTTACAGCGTATAGGTCCTAACGTGAAAGCCCCAGAAAAAAGGTGACTTTGAACCTCAGTGTCATGGGTTCGATTCCAGAGGGCCCCAAAATCCCGATATTTCCCATTTAAGTGTATTGCTTTGATTTTCGGGGAATTTCTAAAAAATACTTCCAGGATAGGTAGAGAATCAAAATTGAAGGAGCTTACAGATATGGACATTATCTATCGAAACCATAAAAGACTTTTACGGAAAATATCCCGGGTTCGATACTAGGACGATGCAAATATCTGCCCTTTAAAATACAAGGGAGTAGTTTTTCATTATCAAAGTGACAGGAAGTTCATGTTTAGCAAGAAGATGTATGGCAAGAATTGGTTTCAGAAAAAAAATCATAAGACCATACTATTCCTAAGTTCTATGCGAGAGCACAATAACTTTTCTCTCATAAGGAATATAAGGGAAAAGTAGGACGTCGTTTGAGGCAGTTGCAGCCAATACAGTAAACCCTCGCTAACACGAATCTGAAGGGACCGGGCAAAATGTTCGCGTTAAGAAAAAATTCGTGTTAACCGTATCGCGGCAAAAGAGTCCGAATATACTTGCTGATATACTGACGTATATTATGATATTGACGTATAAGTAACGATCACAAAAATATCACTTACAATATAATCACAATTAATTGGTAAAAAAATTTTAATTTACATCACAGTAAGCCATTACATAAATAAAAAATAACCAGAGTCTTCTAAGTCAGTATTTTAGCTTTTATTACATTTAAAGAAATCATGTTGATTCATTTGCCGAAGAGTAGGGCGCAAATGGTTCATGCAGTCAAGTCTAATCCGATCCAAGTTATCGGAAAAGGTCCTAAACATTTGCCGTTGTTGCATATATTTGGAGCACATTTAGAGCCGTTCTCCAAGGGTGAGCGGCTCAAGCGACTCCTCCTCACTTTCATCCGAAGATGATTCTTCGCTATTCGCGTTTACTTCCTCGTCAGGAAAGAAACATACGGCCAGATCTTGGTCAAACTCCTAATATTATTCAAACGTTAACTCAACCTGGACATTTTAGGAGAAAACTCAATTTAAATATGTTTTAAAGACGATACAATCAACGCTCAAACTGCGGAGATATTCTCGCGATACTTGGTCGACGAAAGTGTTTGCAACAGCTCCCATTCCTCAGGTGTGTCCTTTTCAGTAGCCGCTCCTTGTCCAACAGCATAATCGACATCACTATGGGTCCAAGCCTCATCGAAGCAACTTTTTATATGCTTTGCAGAAACAGATTCCCAAACTCTCTCCAATCGCTCTTACAGCATCCAAAACAGTCCAACTTATTTTATCACTTCCTTCCGCTGCGAGAATCGCTGCTCTTACCAGATGAGTCCGATAATACCTCTTCAGTAGAGCGATGATTCTCTGATCCATTGGCTGAAAACGATTGGTTGTGTTTGGCGGAAAAAACCAAACCTTAACTTTAGTCAACTCCATTATTCTAGGTTGTGGGCAGAGCAGTTGTACATCGTGAGTAACACATGACGATTCTGAGCAGCCATACTCTATTAAATCGCACGAGCCATTCACGAAATGCAGTGCCGTCAATCCATGCCTTCTTGTGGTGGGTGTAATCGCAGGGCAGCTTTGAAAGATCGATGTGCTTGAAGCATCGGGGCTCTTTGTTTTTCCAATCACCCACCCTCGTAACTTCTCGCTTCCATCCGAGTTGCAAGTGAGAACAACGGTCAATCGCTACTTACTGTGGCTGACTCCATTCTCTCTCTTAATGCTCAGAGTGCGGCTTGGCAAGAGGTTATGAAATACACTCGTTACGTTCATGTTAAAGACATCTTGAGGAGAGTACTTTTATCGAAGAGTTCAAAATCAGCCAGCCACTCATTGACACTTCCATCGTTCATCTTATTTGCTTCCCCACATATCACTTGCGAAGAGATTCCATGGCGTTTTTGAAATCGCCACTACCAGCCACTAGAGCACTTAAAGTCTTTTATTCCCAAGCTGGATGCAATTGACAATGCCTTTTGCTGTATAACGGGTCCACTTATAGGCACGTCTGCTGCTCGGACGTGATTAAACCATTCCATTAATTCCTCTTCGAGGTCCTTAAAGTATGATCCACGAATGAGCTTTTCTTTCAGCTCTACCCCTCCTGATGCAGCCGCATCGTCAATTTTTTCGTGATTTTTTACTATCGTTGACAATGCAGATTTTGGAATACCAAAATCGTGGGCAATCTTAGTTTTCCTCCGTGCTCCGCGTTCCACCTCACATAATATTTTAAGCTTCGTTTGAAGATCAATACTCATTTGCTTTCGTTTGCTCATTGCATAAGGATATTTTGTTCCTGTAGCTACAGTTGTTGAGTAAAAACTCACTCACAGTCGTCGACACGAGGAGACTGAGAAAATTCATCCAAACTTACTCCCTGGCTCACTCCTTGATTACCAGTCTCACTATCTCATTGGGTTCCTTGCAGTTTTTGGGTGTTTTACATTGTCTTCGGTTATCGTTTCAAAACGAGGGACCAAGGCAACTTATTATCCTCCAAGCCACGTTTCTTATTCTGTCAGGCAGTTCGCCTTAAGCGAACTATATGATTCAAGGGATGGAGGAAACTGTTCGAAATACGTCATAACCGAAATTCGTGTTAAACGAACAAAACCCCGTAAGACATTCTCACATCATTCTCATTAATATTTCTCACATAAAGAATATTAGGGAAAAGTAGGACGTCGTTTGAGGAAGTTGCAGCAAATATTTTTGCTTGAGTTTTCATACATAGTTAGAGATTCTGTTGTTTAGTATTGGGGTACAAGTCAGCTCCATAATACACTTACTTTCTGCAAAGAATGTTCTTCGTTGGTTTTAAGTGATATATTTATAGAATATATTTTTTTTATTTTTGTTTAATCATCGTTTCTGAGAAGCATTTTTCCCTTTCAGAAAATGTCTTCTAAAAGGTGGTGCTGCATATCCTAATGTGATCATCGAATATATTTTATAATCTTTAAATCATTTTTGTCATCATCGAAGCAAGTGTTTATTCAAAGGATATGAGATTAAAACTTTAGGTGACTTTGTAGACTTAATTATAATTTCATTTACTTGGTTCACTGGTTTGTAAAAACAATATAGGCTGGAAGCAGCTACCTACCAAAAATTATGAGGCAAGTGTTACGATCAAGACCGTACTAAGAGTAATTATCAATTTGGATTTACCCGTTGAGAATCAACGGGCACTTCTGCTAGTCATTAATAAATAAGAGTCAAAATATACCTTTAGCTGTCAAAAATTGGGAGTCTCGACGCGCGTTTCGCTACAGTCTTCAGTCATTCTGAAGATGCTGCATACTGTGGCGAAACGCGCGTCGAGACTCCCAATTTTTGACAGCTAAAGGTATATTTTGACTCTTATTTATTAACATTGCTGTCAGTGGTGTTTTCCTATTATGAAAATCATTGTAAAAGAACAATATTCTATTAGAAAATTTAATATTAATGCAGATTTGTGAGAAAATAAATGAAAAGCTAAGATATTTTTAATAAAAGGATGTGTTGGAGTGAAATCTCTCAAAATTCTACAGCACAGAAAACAGCACGAAAAGAAAGGGTTTCAGGAATCCTAATCTTACCTTTAGTATTATCTAATTCTTCGATGACACAATATAATTAGTGTCGAGAAATTATGCCTCCTTTGAAAATTATGAGGGAATACCTTTGGTTGAAGTAAGAGATACATACGCATGAAAATCAATGATAGTGGGGAAATAGAGAGATTGAACTGCACTTAATTCAACACAGAAAGCCAATGATGACGACGATTCTCAAATTTCAGTTCATATTTATTAAAATTACGCTGCGATTAGGTCATCAAATATAATGTCGATACACCTCGAAATGACATCACTCTTTTTCCTAAAGAAAAACGGACTTGAAAAAAGTCTGACGGGGCCGGGAATCGAACCCGGGATCTTCTTCTATCCGGGGGGCTGCTTTAAGCTACCCGGCCAGTACATTTAAACAAGCCGTTTTGGGGACTTAGTGTGTCCGGTTTCGTTTCCTGGCCCCGTCAGACTTTTTTCAAGTCCGTTTTTCCTTGGGAATTTTCCTGGGTGCACGCATTTATGTAAAAAGCCACCTCAGCCACCTTGTTTTACTCTTTTTGTCAAAATTCAGTACAAACGATCATCAAAAAACTTTTCTTGCACTAATGAAATATTGGAGTCGTGTTTGAAGATTGCCAAGATACTGCAGTAGTACCGGTAAATAAATAACTTTCGTCTAGATTTACTTGAATCAACTTTGCAGTTTTTATATTTACGCATAGCGACAGCCAATTATGCTGTCCCGAATCAGTGTGAATTTACATTACTTTATGTTATCATTTGATGTCAGGCATTATTCCACAGCCATTATATGTTTGCTATGTTGTTACTATTGTTGGTATTTATCATGTAGTACGTTAACTTTATGCTAAGCTGTAAGTTATTACTATAAACTGCTTGCTCCCTGTTACCCTGTGCTGTACATATTAATACAATCACCCTTTTATATAGCATGTCAATAGCTCATTATGCTGTCTGCAGTCCATTAGAGCCTGTATCAGTTATTAACAGTTGCAGGCGAACAGACAGGCACACACGTTTGCATACTCACATAAGTATTACATGTATACATCCAGACTTGAAACGTGCAAGAATAATTCAATACCGTAATTCACGCTATGTGCATAAATTTATCATCATATGTATGTATTGAATAGCTATTGAGAGCCGGGAATGGAGGAATTCCCGGAACAAGTTAAAGCACAAATTCACTCGCGATAAATCCGATACGAGAGTATTTGAATTGGTAATAATTCTGAAAGTAGGGCACCTTTCAGCTCGTGGATTCGGTCGGAAATTAGGTTTTCATTAGACGGAGAATATATCGGCTGCTATTATACGTATGGGCTCAGTTCCTCGACATGTTTAATCGCAACTTCCACTGTGAGCGATATTAATTCGTGCGCTGGATATTATCGAAATGAATATCGCTTCAGAACTTTCTAGCATATTGTGTTATGCATATGGATTTACATTGACAAGGAGGGCTTAATGGATGGAAATGTAAGGTGTTCATTCACGAGAAACTATCGCGGAACAGTATTGAACAATAGATGCGGATTTGCAACATCGGTGTGCAGCCTTAAGGGGGGCATTCCAGATGCCGTGACAGGCAATGCAGGCAGGACAGGCAGGACAATTTAAGCCAATTCATCTTACCAGCACACGCAGCTCAACTACTTTGCCCGGCCAAATATATTGAATGCACCAAGTAATAAGCGAAACGCACAATCTTTAGTTAATCCATTATGCGAGATGTGCTTCGAAGAGGGCATACAATTACTTAGACCTTGTTGCACGAGTAAACGAGGACAGAGCATAGGCAAATTACTACGACAGTAAATATGAACGGCTGCCGATGGAGTGATTCAATACAGGTATTCCATGCGTTTTGATGTGTATTTTTCTATTCATGAAGAATGTATTTATGCCGCCTTTTTATTTATTAAAAAACAGAAAGAATTATAACCTTTACTTAACTTTGTGCATTAGGAGCTTACGGCGAAATTAAAATACAAGATTGGATGTAGCGGAGATGGAATCGGGGAACATTATTTAATAACATCATCAATTAATTATGAGAATTGAAACCTTGGTTAGAAACTCATGGTTTTAGTTGGCATTCTGGCTTTAGTAAATCATAGCTTAAGAACTCACGATTGTATAGATCGATTTAAATCAATGAAGTAATCAATTTGCGCATTATAATTTAATCCTTAGTGATATAGTATTACAATTTCAAAAATGGGTTCCTTTGAATGTAATACGGTAGCAATGTTACCACGGAAACGAATTTTATGTAAAAATAAATAATAACGAGGAAAGAGTGCCACAGAATGGCTTTATGGCTAACATCAGCACGATTGACATTATTAACAGACTTAAGAAAATCGTCTGTTTATGTCATTTTCTTTCCATTACTTAAGTTCATTTTTCCTGTTTTGATTCTAACACCAGACATCTCAAATTACTACGTCATTTTATTTGACTGGAGGGCACCCTAAATGCGTGGCCGGCCCTGTCGCGGCTCCCGTTCGATAGGTGAGCCCCATTCGACTGGGAGGGGTGATCTCCTGACCCATTCAACGCTGACCTATGGCTCGCCAGACGTCTTTTGTTCTCCGTCGACTTGAGGAGACAATAGAAGGGCGAAATCCGGTCAAGATGGTGATCGAGCGTTATGCGGTGTCTTTATTGTAAATAGACGCCTCTGCGGCACGATTTGGAAATTTTCTTTTTTTGGCGATCGAGTTACGATGCGATTGATTCTCTCCCATTTGCTGAGGTTTCGGAATAAAGATGACATCTACCTCACTCCTCATCTTGTCCCGTAAGCCCCCCTTCTGCGACTACTGATGAGGCTCAAACCGGATACTTGTAAGTCTATAATACCATCGAGGCTGAAACTCAAACACTGACAAATATTGTATGTTCAAGCTTTCAGGAGGGAATGAATGTGCACTGGGCGAGATGAGGAGTGAAGTAGTTTGCCCTTTCTTTAAGTGTATTCCTTGTTCAGCAATAGTAACTCGAAACGCTTTTAAACATTCTTCACCTGGCGCCCGGTGAATTGATCCGGGTGGAATTCGTACGCGGGGAATTCGTACGCTTATTGCCTTAACGTGAAGCAAATGCTTCACGTTAAGGCAATATTCTTTAGTGGTACTAATGATACTTCTACGCGGAACGGACATCAATATAAATCCACATATGCATTAAAATTATAAAAGGACTGCAGGGGAAGTAAACGAATTTTGCGCGTTTCTCTTGTGCATGGCTACCTGGAGGTCCCGGCGTCGATTCGAGGAAGATTTGAAGTAAAATAGCAGTCTTTTTTACTTTGATAACTTATTTCCATAGTGAAACGTATAAGATGTGGTGCATTTAGATATTATTCAATTTTGCACGAACTGAAATGTGGATTTTGTTTATTCGCAAATAATGGTGTTACGAACAAACCGGAATTACAGCATTCAAGATATTGCATGAGCAAACATCAATTTCAAACAAAGCTGATATTCTCAGCTGATTTAGGTATTTCAAACCCTTTTGTGGATGCTTTTTCGTAGTTAATACTTTTGCTGTGAGTACGTGAGTTTTAATCAAAGATTCATTTAAAACCACCTCAGTCATAATTTTCCCATTTTACTTGCTTGAAGGGACCTATATCCTTTTATTCTGTGCGTAAACTAGCAATGGGAAGTAAGAGTACTTTAGTAATTATCTCGACCCGATATACTTCTAATATAATTTAAATGTAGACTGTCGTCATCGAAGATGCACTAATTCTTTCTTGCTCTTTCTTGAGAGTTGCTCTCTTTTCCATTTTTACAGAACAGGACAAGAGATGACAAACACAAAAAAGCTACACCGTTTTCATTGGATGAGTAATTCATATTTTATTCGCATTAATTCTTTCGTATTTACCGAAGCATATTGTTAGGATAATCCAGGGAGCGAGGTGGCATTTCGTTTTGCATGTTAATGAGAGAAAACGTGACTGGAATTCGGATCGGTGTTAGCAAACGGACGTAATGAAAACAGCCTAGCGAAGATGTCAATGATCAATCAGAGCTGAATTATCGGAACAAGCCAATTCTGAATTATCCTCGATATTGTAGCACCGAATTCTATTAAGTTTTCATATCGCGCCGATAAGGTTATCCGGTGATAAGAGAGTATAATGGGTCGCAATAAACAATCTGGCATTGAAGCGAAATGAGATTACCAATCGTGTCGCAGTGCATCAATTCCCTGTTGGGATTGGTTGATACGTTGCAGGTATCGCCACAAGTCTTTATTGACAATTATTTTCGGTTGACAAAAGTTCGAACCGAGTTCGTGAAAATAGTTTTCAGTGCCTCAAGGATGACTTAATTCGAGCCAACTTTACTTATCGTGTTAGATAAAAATTTTACTTTTCGAAGCTTAGATTTTTTAAATAACATAATTCCAATTAGCAAATTCCTGATTTTGGTTGTTTTATTTATTTTGGTTCAAGAAGATACAAAATCAATGCAATTGGAACCGTTTTATTTTCATTCTGCTTTGGGGCCCAATTCGGATTTCCATAGAGCTCCGTGATAGCATAACGAATTGACTGACCATAACTGAGCCATTATACTATAAGTTGAACCAGTTCACGAGAGTTCATTAGAAGTATTGAAGTAAGCAAGTATCTTTGCCTGGTTTCTTTTGTCATCTGTTCATAATCATTTTCTATATTTTTCTTGTGGTGCTAACAAACGCTTGGGGTTGTGGGAGCATCCATAAACAATTGAATCAATTTTCACTAACATATTTAATAATTTTTTCCAGGAAATTATCTCATAAATAATTAAATCAAATCCAAAAGAATCTTCTTCTAACAAAATAAAAATGAATTTCACGCCAAATTGATCATTCTATAGAATTCTTATTTCATAGGAACGTCTTCTTTCGGAATTCGTTTCGATGCTCCAACTGAACGGAAAACGGTGAGTCATTGAGGAATAGAAGCCCTCATTTCATAACGTTTTAATTTACGTTTTATTAATCTCAAAGGTATATTAGTATATCACGATTTGTTATTAGAACTCATATGTATTCAATATTTAATTTCCTTAAAACCACGGCGAAATATTATAATATCGTGAATGAGTACAACAATTCTTCCAAGTAAAAATTGTCAATTTGAGTTAAATAAATTTTAAGGCTAATTTTAGCAGGAGTTTTATGTTGCTTATGGAATGAATAGATATTCTCATCAGTTTGAATAAATGCCACTTTAAGGGTATCGGCAATATACTGACTATAAGACAAGGTCTCTCAAACATGGCTGTATTATTAAGGTGCCCCGTCAGATTCGTTATCTCTATATCTTCGAATTTGCATAAAGTACTGAGTTAGATTCCAGCAGTTCTGAATGATATAATTCTTGTTTTGGGTGAAATTTCAGAAAACAATACTAAAGCAAAACACAAAGATTCCATTATGACTAGGGCTATGAGATATATGCAATGAAAGCTCAAGAAATCTTTCAACAAGAATCTATGAATAACGACTGCGAGTTTATATCTTTATATATATATTTAGCCTAATAAATAGTCAAGAGACCGTTACAATAATAGCAAAAATAAGCAATAAATACTTGGAATATGCTAAAAGTGAATTTGAAATGATTTGCGATTTTGATGATACCTACTCAGACAATTCAGGAGAGACAATTAAAAAGAATGCGCATTCAGATTTCATCTAAGGCACAAATATTTACCACATCCAAGGGATTAAGAGTTCTGTGCGAACTATGTTCGTATCATGCGAGAAACAAAGAAGTACTCGATATCGTCCGCAAGGTAAGGAAATTAACATAAAATTCTTTATGTAAAGAAGCCATTGAACCTGAAGTAAAAATATAATCAATGTGTCCTAGCCGTACTTCGTGGAACGACATCTTAAGTTGAAAGAAAAAACTTCGTAATTCCACAATAAGTTTTGATTTATTCGACCGGTTTCGGCATTGACAGCCATCCTCAGGTATTGACAGCCATCCCCACCTGAGGATGGTTGTCAATGCCGAAACCGGTCGAATAAATCAAAACTTATTGTGGAAATTACGAAGTTTTTTCTTTCAACCTGAAGTAAAAAAGTTTATCGCGGACAAAATATTTCGCAAAAGAATGTCTACCCTGTCAAAGGATCAGCGACATTCCGGGTCTAACCGTCGCTGAATATACACTGAGACGACTCACCGCCTGAAAAGATAAAAAATAATTATAACTAAAAATATGGGATCAATTATTAAAACGCAGAAAAATATAAAATTATGCTCCAAATGTTTATTAAATTCTCTGCTTTGCAGCGGATAATTATTTTTTCTGATTGAATGTGATCTAAAAGTAAAGTCTAAAATTACCGTCAACTACTGCATTTCGTATTTTTCGTACGACGTGGAACATTTATTACGTTAGTACAACCATCAAACGACACGTATGTAAATGTAATTAGTTCTTTGGTGGCTGGCAGAGGAAGTTAAGTAAATTATTACATTTACGATTTATTGTACCAAAAAAATTCAGTTGCTTTGTATCGTCGAAGGCAAGAGATCGAAAAATAACGAGCAAGATGTTACTTTATTGTATGGTCACACTAATTAACGAAAAATATAAATGATGCAAATGCCTCTCTTCCTGGAGAGAGATGGAAAAGCTAAGAGAACGAGCTTCCTGTCGTCGTTCACTCATCTTTAGCGCAAAACAGCAGTTGACCTTCGATCGATGTTATCGGTTGCAATTTCTCTTGAAAGCCTTTGCAGGCGTTTTGACTTATTCAGTTCAGTCATTCATTTTTCTTTAGCATCAGTGTCTCAGTTGTGAATTCCGGCAGTGAAGAACTCATCAGCCAGCATTTATCTGGGATTATATGAATCGAAAGTCATGTTTTTCAAATAAAGAATGTATAAAAATATGGTAAAACTCATAACTTCCGAAGATAATCATTTTGATCTCTCATAAGTTTTTTATGTATTAATGAAATATCTAAAATATGAATGCTTATTTTATAGTGAGTGACATGTTTGAATTTCTTTGGGATTTTGCTTTGTGATTAGATTGGTTCGCTTTTGAAAAAACGAAATCGTTGAATTTGAATTCAGATATCTCTTGCATCGGCTTCTGCAAATGAAATGAACTGCTTGTCTACATGTCTCACCTGAGATCTATTAAAGATTCATTTAGTATAATTGTGTTCATTTTATGGCTAATTTAGGTCCCCAATCAGACCAATATATTTTCACAGACGATTTCACGCTCCTAAAATAACGCAATTTTTGACTTCTAACTCCGCGTGTAATTGCCGTCATTTGTAAACACATTTTTATATTTATATATACGTAATTTTTAGAATTTAGATATTTATTGAACGATATTTGAATTGGAGCAAATTCATATCATAAAGGCGATCATTTTATATTCCTTTCACTACGTTCGTCTCGCTGATTAGCCGCTTATTTATTTTACATGAATGGCAAACCCACCAAACCAATTGAGACGTATGACTTCGTGATCGATTTTTTAACGATTTGACTCACAATTTAAATCTATCGCAGCCCGCGAAGCGGCATTCAACTTCAGAACATCTATTTATCAAAACTCGTGTTATTCGTGGAGTAAAATGGCCCTTCTCCAGCGAGTTAGTTGACGCAATATTTTGAGTAAGCAATTAAATCCTCGATGCGTAGGAAAATATTGGGAATTCATTCCTGCAATTACGTCCTATTTTATCCTTGAACAATATACACACAGAATATAGAGAAAATGCATTAGCAACGAGCTGTCGTGGCAACGAATAAACATCCTTTGTTGCGACATCATTTTTCACAGCAAACGAAGGCTTGGAGCATAAACTAAACTTTTGTTATTTACGAATACTACCGAAGTCGATGTGTTTGTGTACAAGCATTCAGTTGTCGCAGCCAATTTTTCCATCAAATTCATCAAAGTTGGAGGATACGAAGCAAAAAAAATATTTGCATTAGTTTTCTGTTTTGAGGTTGGATAATTTTATTAAGGTTTTTTTCTAAACGAATCCGAAATAATTCTGAAGA
The DNA here is from genome assembly GCA_947579665.1 of Sympetrum striolatum. NCBI lineage: Eukaryota > Metazoa > Arthropoda > Insecta > Odonata > Libellulidae > Sympetrum > Sympetrum striolatum. Next base: position 153,152 of record OX388343.1, read on the forward strand.
GGATCATATTTTCAATTATTTGAATTCCATTACTAAGAACAGTTTAGAAAATGATTCGTTTCATTTTCACAAATTTAACTCACTAACATAATTAGTTCTTACTTCCTAGAATCGAATTAATGGAATAAACTATTTTGCTCTACTTCCCGTTTAATCTGTAATAAATTTTACCACATATCACATAATACATTTAAATTTACTATTTCCATTAGTTATTATTAATATTAACAAGAAAGACGAATCATTAATAATTGTATATCAACCACATTTCTTTGAACTTAATTCATTTTCAAAATAATTCGGATAGAACATTCTTCTCTATGAATATTGTCTATAATAGATTTTTTTTCCTATTATCATCTCCAGGTTCTCATACATTGCTATTTATTCACACATTGTCACGGTAACGCACTTTCGCCGATGCCTTACGTCCTTTGAAATTTTCTTTCCAAAAATATTTCTTTATTTAAGAAACAATTCATAGAACTTCAAAAATAAAAATTTGTATTTTGTGTAAGCTTTTAGTAATGCATGAATTAGATCTTTGAAATTTACAAGGAAAAACGGACTTGAAAAAAGTCTGACAGGGCCGGGAATCGAACCCGGGATCTTCCTCTAGAGGTCTTTCCTTCTTTGAAATTTAAGTGAAGGACTTTGGAATTTGTAAATAGTATTTAAATGAAGGTATTTTAATATGAAAATTCACTTTTTAATATCGAAGTTTATCAATTTTTTTGACTCCATTGTTAATTTACGGCATTCATAGAATAGAAAATATTATGACAGAATAGTCAATGAGATTTATTACATTTCTTTTGAGGAAGTTGCCGGTATAAACCCTTTAATTCTCCCAGATATTTTTATTCTTCATTAACATTTAAAATGAAGAAATATTATAAATATAAATACGTAAATATGTATTGATTATATATTCCGAACTCAGAATTTTAGCATTTTCAAACGATTGACATAATTCAAAGGATTTTCTTATTATTAAGTAATGTTATTAAAATTGAGTTTAGTTCTGTGAGAGTATCTCCAGTTACAGACTTGTTTATTGTGTTTTTGCTGTTTATTAAAAAGGTTTTGTTCTTTAGAACCTAGTTAGCTTGTTTTAATCCCGTTTTTCAGTATTCGATTTGTAAAATTCACAAGCTATAGCCGAGGAGTAATATTCATGATGACATAATGAACTCCTTATATTCATAAAAAGCATTTGACTGGATGATAAATATCTTTCGAGGTGACAACAGGAAGTCGTGCTTAAGAAACTGTCATCAGATAGATGACTAATGATGTCTTATACGATCTGTTGTTAAGAAAGGCTCAGTCAACATTCGTTTGGGTTCCAAAGTCGCTCGATAGATGGCACCGAAGCGAGCTGAGCAGAAATTACCTGGGGCATTCACAATTATGGAAATGCGTAATATATGTTACATGAGCGACGCAGGATTCAAATGCTTCTTTCTACGTACGGTTATTATTACTTTAGAATGGTAACATCTTTATACTGATTGAGCAGTCATCACCCTTATATTCAAATTGATCTTTATATCATATATTAACGAAAATGAGTACATATATATTGGATTCCAATTGCCAGAGTTAGACATTTGTCCTTATCTTCCAGTACAACTGAACAGATACCAGTAAGGAGGATATCTCTGGCTTTCTCTCTTGAGCGAGATCGAGTAAGAGATAGAGTCTGAAGACAAATACCACCACTGTGACGTACGTATCCGCGAGAGTCAAAAGATTGTGGAGCATGTTAAGGTGCGTCCACACTATGCCGATCGGCATTTCCACGCGGCAAAGCCGATGACAACGCGCGCGAGATGATTGTAAGTGACGAAGACGATGCAATTCTTGTGGCTGCAGCTGCTGTTATAATTGATTCTTGTGTACCTGCACGTAAGAAGAAGAGGTTTTGGGTCCGTCCCAGTCTCAAGAGTCGCAACAGATACAGCGCGAGTGATTTAATGAAAGACTTGATTTCGGACGATGTAGATGACTTGAGCTTAGAATACCGATTCGATAAGGGTTTCAGAAATTTCTTTCGTATGACGAGCAGTGATTTTGAAATATTTTTGAATTTGAATATCCCGGCTATTACTAGAGGGGATACCTCATTCAGACCTGCTATTCCAGCCGGTGAACATCTTGCAGTGACGTTGCGTTTCCTCACCACTGAAGATTCCTATCATTCTCTCATTATGTACACCTTTAAGTTATAAAAAAAAACATTTCAAGCTGCGTGCCAGAAGTCTGTGAAGCTCTCGTGCAAATTCTTCAAGGTTATGTCAAGGTATAAAATAAATATTATTCAACTTTAAAATTTGTCGTAAATTTTTATAGAACAAAGAAAGTTCAAAATTTCCAAAATAAATCTACCTTAATATAATCGTTGTATAGCATTTACATAATCGTCAATACAATAATCATAATTACTATTGTGTTAGTCAACACATAAACAATTTAATAATTACATTATAATGAACATAAAATGTTGTGCATGCACTCATCATTTTCATCACATTGGACGGAATTATTGTAGTCCAAAGAGACTCATAATGAGCTAGATGTAGCTAAATGTAGTGTTAAAACCGGTTTATACTTACAAGGCTTAATAAACGAATACATTGAAGAGTGAGTAATGTCTATACCATATTCCACACTATCTGAAGACAAAAATTCACACATAAAACAGATCCTTCTGTGGTAGGTTTGAGGAGGCGAGGGTGTTGAAATTGGTATATAAGGGAATTTCGATTCTCGCATCTTTCACTTTGTTTGCCAACGACTACAAGTTCTATATTCCCGGAATGGCAGTGAAGTCGCTCAAGATCTTCTATCTACGCCTAGTCATAGCGTTGCAAATTCCGGTAAGGTTTTTTATTAATTTTACTATATTTGTCTTTGAACGAGCACTAAAATTGTATTTGATTTTTAAATACATCGAGCGATATGTTTGTAGAGAAGGGTCAGAGAAAAGAGCAAATTTTAAATAATAAGCTGGGTTTCCTAGTTACGATTTTTTTTTCTATCTTGAAAATTATTATAAATAACAAATAAAACACGGAATTCGAAGTTACGTTGAAGCGAGTCTCACCATGGCCGAAAGATTACCCTATCAAATTAAACCAAAATTGAACGTTTCCTTCATTTAGAACGTAACTTCATCAACACATATACCCTGCGTGAATGGCAGAGGAAAACTTTACAAAATTTATTAAACATTTCCTACTCAATCACGTACTTAACTCGACTTGGACGAACATTTAGGATGATTCGGAGACGAAGCCTTTAAAGATCTATATTCTTACTTTGCTTCAATCATCTTACCGTGTCAGATGATGATGTCACTCATTTAACGCTTAAAAGTATACCACATAAAATGTTTAAGGTACATTAATGAAGGTTTACTTAACACAAATGTAAATTTTGGGTCTAATAACCACAATCTGCACCTTCTACAATATCGAATAAACGTAGCAATCAAAGGTAACTATTATTTAGCTGTATGGTTTTAGGAAACGTCTCAGCAGTTAAGCAACACCGGTTTTTAGATTCAGCTTCAATAACTGACATGTGTGTTATTACAGGAGAGTAGTCTATAAGGTTTTATCGGTAATTGAAGAGAAGAGTTAAAGATTTATTGGCCATACACCGACTTTAGATTTTTAGATTTAGAAATATGCCTCGCGAGCCGCCAGAGGCAGGGGGTGTAATACACCACTATTATTCATTCCTCCCTATTAGCATCTATAATAGCATGGGGAAAAAACAACCAAAATGAATTATCAGTCCTTGCGATTACTTCCTTATAACGCTTCGTCGATGCCTCTCGGAGATCGCTCTCGCTCCTTACTGGCACTAATATTACACTTACTTCGTCTATAAATTCTGAACGAATGAACTATTCGAAAAGTTTCCGACGATATTCAGATCTTCTCATCTGTTGTGAATTCCAACCGAGGGATCATTGCCGTAAGGCTGCTATCAAACCTGTCATCCCCGCAAACGAATCGGGCTGCTGTACGCTGGACCATCTCTAAATCTGAAACCAAACCTACTTCGTGTGGGTCCCAAACCGCACAGCAATATTCTAGACTCTGCCGAATAAGAGAAAAGTAAGACTTCTTTTCAAAGGGTCAATAATTTTATTAAAGCGTCGAGTTCTCTTTTGATTTGCTTATCTTTTACTTAAAACACTAATTTCAATACTGTAAGAAGCAGTTACTTATACATTTATAACTTCATAATTTGATTTTCATGCGTTTTAACAGACGAACGAAATCCGTCAGCGTTGTTGGCGGCTACATAAATACATTAAGAGTAGGGCTTAGATTAAAAGCATCCAAAAAAACTAATATTCAGCTTAAGTCATGTTTTAGGTAACATGGTAGTAAATAAAATCAGTTGAAAATATGCCAGTATTGCAATAAAATGAGCGAAATATTAAACAATGTATGGTGGAACATCTTGTCGAAAGGGTATGTTTTTTATTATAAGCTAAAGAGTCAACCTCTAAAATAAATCGGCAGTAATCAAATAGATGAAAGAAATCAGTAAAAGGGAGGAAATCAGGAATGAACAGTTTCAAGCAATGTAATGTAGACATTCCTTCCTATTTTACAGCTCCGGAGGAAATTGGCGAGGATTTCGTAGATATTTCTTCTTGCTGGACGAGTGTGTCGCAGTTTCAGATGACCTTCGTCAAGGCTTCAGCTGCAGCTTCCCCGTAAGTGTGGCAATCCGAGAATCTCTTAGATGATAAACCAAACCTTCGCCATCCGAATGCATTCAGGACTTTAAATCAGTTCATGTTAAATTAAATATTTTACCTTGATTTGGCTGAACGTCTTCTTTTTAAACTGCTTTGAGTGATGCACTTAATGGAGTAAGATATGCCTACATCGCTGCCTCTAATCCACGAATCTTCATAAGAAAAGATCATAGTTAATAAAGTTTATAAAACTTATCATGTTCTAAAAGAGACATTTTCTTCACATTTTTATTTAAAACTATCCGCCTGCCGAAGTGCTGGATTAATCACATTCAGTGACGAAGACATTCAATTGGGAACGAATGATACCTGCGAATTCTTGGACAGAACCAACCAAATCGTTTCCAGCAAAGCAGGCACTGACTTCTTGAATGCAATGAATTTGGCCGTAAAGGATGTTTTAACAAACTCAGTTCATAACTTTACTCTTATAATGTAATTTCTTCATTTTCCATTTAAAGTTGCTTAATATAAACCTCTGGATTCATTTGCCTGGAATAAGATGGAATTCAAGCTATTATATGCGTGGATAAGAATTTAATTTAGAAATACACTCTTAAAGAATATAGATGATATACAAGTATTAAGAGATAATGCAATTTCCTTGAAAACTGAAATACTTTTCTTATCAATAATCAAAATTGAATTTGATGTAAGTATTATTCCTTAACTTCCTAACTAAATTTCATTATGTATTCCCCTGAGGATTCGAACTGAATATATTTTCTGCAGAAAAATTCATAGTAAAAGATAATGTATTCGAGAAAATCCTTCATGTAGAATCAATGAGAGGTTTTGTCTTTTTCTACAACTTTTGTAATTGCAAATATTCCGTTAATTTAATCTAATTGAATAATATTGATACAAGAGATATTTCAAAAATAAATACTCATTAAGGAAAGCTTCAGTTATCATAATTTAATGCTCTTCGAAACTGTTTCATAAGCAAAGGTTGAGCAAAATATAGGATTGATTCTGATAAAATAAAAGAGAAGAAACGAATCTCTGACTTGTGAGATAATTGGTGTGGGTAGGAAAACAATATCATCGTGAAACCTCCTCATAAGTGCGATGGAGAGCTTAGGAGGACTTCACCGATAAGAGACAACAGTAGCTCAGCCAAAAAAAAAATAATTTCAGTGTTTCTTCAGCCACTCCAATATCATTTTTATCTGGTGATGAGACTTAATCTGTTGTTCCTCAGAAGATAGAAAGAACTAAACGTTTTCAGAGCGTAATCCGAAACTAATTTTAGGCATATTGTAGAGGTTGAAACATAGTTGGTTTACAAAGTAACGTTGCATGAAGATAAGAGATATCTATTATATATAGATGCTTCTCCAGATACATCCATGTATCTATATAGATAGATACATAGATAGATAGATAGATAGATAGATAGGATACTAATTCACAGGCTAAACTACAAGCGTCATCGACTTGAAATTTTTACGACATATTGGCCATAACGTGTAACCGTCAGAAAAAATACGATTTTGAACCCCAGTGTTATAGGTTTGATTCCAGAGGGCTCCAAAGTCCCGATTTTTTCCATTTAAATGCATTGCTTTGTTTTTCGGGAGTTTTTTTAAAATACTTCCCGGATAGGTAGGGAATTTAAACTCAAGGAGCCAATATATATAGTCAAGATCTATCGATAACATAAATGATATTCTCGGAAAAAGTGCTGAGTTCGATGCTTGGACGATGCAAGAATCTGCCCTTTAAAATACATTGAAGTAGTTTTTCATTATTTTTTTCATGCACTTATCGGAATGATAGGAAGTTCTCGCTTATATGGAAGATGTATAACAAGCATCCGTTTAAGAAAAAAAATTAAATAAGACTGTGCTGTTCCTGGGTTCGATGCCAGAGCACATTAGAATATCTCACATAAGGAATATATGGGAAATGTAGGACGTCGTTTGGGGCAGTTGCAGCCAATATTGCTGCTTGAATTTTCACACATAATTAGAGATGGTGATCTTCTGTTGTTCTGCATAGTAAGTTTACCAGGAAGACCCGGGTTCGATGGCGGACTGATGAATTGCAGCGAATTTAAAGAATATTTTCAATCCATTTTTTTCCCTTTGAGGACCGTCCCGATATGATGCCTATATGAAATTAGTGTTGTCGATCTGCTTGCAGTATGCAAGCTACATTTTAATCGTATATATATATTCTATATATACGAGTAAAATGTAGCTTGCATACTGCAAGCAGATCGACAACACCAATTTCATATCGGCGTCATATCGGGACGGTCCTCACAAGAAAAAAAAATCTGATGTGGCCAGCACAAGAACCAATTCATCGCTCCGAACGTTTGGCACGTCGCGCAGTGCCAACCCATCCCCAAGACGCTGTGCAACCTCCTTCAGTCCAAGATCGTCAACTTCGTATGGGGAGATGGCAGACACTGGGTCGATGCGCACACCCTCTGCATTCCGGTCGAGCTGGGGGGATTGGGTCTCGTGAACTTGGAAAAGAGAATACTGGCCTTCAGATTCCAAGTCATGCAGAGACTTCTGCTGGCAAATGAAGAGGAGTCGTGGAAGATACTCGCGGAGGAAAGGATGTCAAAGAAAGGGAGGGCGAGAGACGTCTTTTACGAGGAAACTAGAAAAGCGTGGAATCTGATGAACGTAAAGACGACAACAAACGGGACGACCGCAGCGAAAGATTGGGGGGACCTAAGCACCGACTCTGAAATCCAATTCTACAGCGAACTCAAAAGAGCGACTCAACCGATACCAATGAACAAGAAAAACATCTACAGAGAGGTGGTTTACAAGACCCTCTCTGACGATCGGCCTCCCGCGATCGGGTGCGAAAAAATCCACTGGAAGACCTTCCTCAGTCAACCCTCCTTTGGAAACGACGCAGAGGTGAGCTGGAGGCTGGCTCACGACAGGTGGGCCGACTGCATCTTCCTGCACAAATCAAAAATCACTAGCAATACGGACTGTATATTGTGCAAAGAGCAGACAGGAACCGCCAGACACATCGCGCTGGAATGCAAGGATTCGAAGAATCTGTGGACCCTGCTCGAAGGGACATTAAAAACCCTGACTAAGAAGAGCGCGATCACAGCCGGCGATATATTGGGGGGTTTTTCCGTCCAGAAAACAAGAATAAAGGAAACAATCCTAGCGAACTACCTACTGACCCTTGCCAAAAGCGCAATATACCATTCCTTCGTGAAGAAGAGTAAATGCGGAGGGTCAAAGACGAATGCAGTCGGCCATTTCAAGAATAAAGTCAAAGAGAGGCTCCTGAGGGAGTACACCTACCACGTCTCCAACGGCACCGAAGAATTATTCCGCACGCGATGGTGCACGGAAAACGCTTTGTGCCTCGTGGAAAGCGGATCAATGAGGATGGCCCCAGCGTTTACTTAGATTCTTGAGCTGTGATAATAAACCGTGATACGGACTGCGATATTAAACTGTGATATAAACTGTGATACAAGCTGTGATATGGACGGAATTGTGAACTGTGAAATTAAACTGTGATATGGACTGAACTGTTAACTGTGATATTAAACTGTGATACAAACTGTGATATAGACTGAATTGTGAACCGTGATATGAATGAGATATAATCACGAAACGACCGTATAAAAAAAACGTGATAATGTGAACAGTAAAGGGTAAAATGTAAACCTCAATTTCTTTTAACGTCAAATAAAATAATAATAATAATAATAATAACACACACACACACACACACATACACACAGACATCATTCCGAAAATGGTTAAAACGTGTTCTAGGGACCCCAAAACATGTATTTCCGTTGAAATCTCGAAGTCGAATTTTTTCATGAAAACAATACTTTCTCTATACTTCGTATATGGAGAAAGTAAAAAAGGTAGAAAATGTTCTGAAAATTAGCTGCAAGTAATCGTCTGGCATCAAACCCAGATCTTTCAGGTCATACTTACTATGCAGCACAACGGGGGATCGCCATTTTTAACTATGTGTGAAAATTCAAGCAGAAATACTTGGTGCAACTGCCTCAAACAACGTCCTACTTTTCACATATATTCCTTATATGAGAAATTATAATGTGTTCTGGCATAGAACCCAGGAACAGTACGGTCTTATCTAATTTTTTTTCTAAAACCGACCTTTACCATACATCTTCTAGTCAAGCACAAACTTCCTATGTAAATGTAAATGGAATGTAAATGGCCCTCTGGGATCGAACCAACGACCATAATGGAATATGTAAAATTTGATTATGAAATATAATTATGATATCTAACGCCATGCCGAATTTCAAGTTTCTATGCCATCGGAAAAGGGTTAAAAAAAAATCTTAAAAATCGTCGCAATGCATTTTAAACGGCCGATTTTTGCCCCAACCTAGCATCGAACCAAGGATAATATTCGTAGGTGTCTTTATGGTTTCCTTTAGATATGCAGGGCATCTATCTATCCCTTGAATTTCAACTCTCTACTTTTCCGGGAAGTGCACCAAAAAAATTTTCGAAAATCCCCGCCATGTATCCTTATGGAGAAAATCGCGACTTTGGGGCCTTCTGGAATCGAACCCATGACACCGAGGTTCAAAGTCGGCTTTTTTCTGGAGATTACACGTCATGGCCAATATGTCGTAAAAATTTCAAGGCAGTGGCACTTGTGGAACATGGTTAGAATTTTGATCCCCTATATATAACTTATGTATATATATATAGGTACGATTAAAATGTAGCTTGCATACTGCAAGCAGATCGACAACACTAATTTCATATCGGCATTATATCGGGACGGTCCTCAAAAGAAAAAAAAAAGGATTTAATTTCTTCTTAAAATTCGCTTCAATTTAATCGTCTGGCATCGAACCCGGGTCTTTTTGGAGAAATTACTATGCAGCGCATAAGAAGATCATCTTCTCTAAATACGTGTGAAAATTCAAGCAGAAATTTTGGCTGCAACTGCCTCAAACGAAGACCTACTTTTCACGAATGTACATGGCTCTCTGGATTCGAACCAAGGAAGATCTAGGAAAAATAAAATATGTTTTCGAAATGTATCTATAAGTTCTATATATATGCCGAATTTCAAGTTTTAATATTATTGGGAAGGGGTTCAAAATAATTCTTAAAAATCGGATCAGTGACTGATTGTAGAGACGCCTGGTTTCGAAACCTGGACGTATTGGAAGCTGTGAATGCACAAAATGACTTGCTATGATTTGATCTAATTTCATACGTAGTTTGAAGTGGATATCATACCGGGAAGTACCTAAAATGTGTTTTCGTTATCCCCATAAGAAATGCATTGTGGAGTGCGAATGGCCCTCTGGGATCGAACCAAGGACCATCAGCGAATATGTAAAATTTGATTATGAAATATATTTATGATTTCTAACACCATGCCAAATTTCAAGTTTCCATGCATTCGGAAAGGGGTCCAAAAAAAATCTTAAAAATCGCCACAATGCATTTTAAACGGCCGATTTTTGCCCCGACCTAACATTGAACCCAGGATATTCTCCGTAAAATTCGTTTATGTTTTCGGTAGATCATGTTCATATATATAGGCTCCTTGAGTTTTGATTCTCTACCTATCAGGGAAGTATTTTTTTTTTAATTCCCGAAAATCAAAGCAATGCATTTAAACGGAAAAAATAAGAGATACCATGGAATCAGCCGATCGCCGCGGAAACCTTTGACCGTACATGTTCATTGAGGACTGAAATCCAAAACTAAGTATGGTGGGAATTGATTTGAGAAGCGAGGTGTTTTCACATTGCCAGCTGTAAGTCGCGCTAGGAAGAGTACGTTCCTCAGAAAATATCAGGATGTTAGTTTAACCGGAAAGGATATTTGATAATATTCCGCACGCCGTCAATATTATCCTCACCATCATATGATGTTCTGCCCGGAAGCAGGCGCCGCGGCCATAGGATTCAATTGGAGTATGTGTTGCACTAAACCGAGTACATACCACAGGTAACCAATCGTCTATCGATTTCTCGCATTTTTATTTTATGCAAATTTTTATTCTAACTTTACTTTGGCGCATTCCCTTAATTTAAATTTACGAATGTGTATTCATGAAGAACTCAACTCCAAAACTCCCGTATCAAATGAACGTGAAGCACTTATTGTATTATTTAATGAATCTCGATCTTAGATTTAAAACTATGTATGCTAAAGAGAATGGCATAATTAAAAGGAAACGTAAATATAACATTAAGACCGATAACACAGGGTAGTATCCCTTGATAATTTTCTTTGCTTGCATTATGCAAGCACCCATTTACTAGTTCATATATATACCCAGATACCCAGATACCCAGATAGGATACAAATTCACAGGCTAAGCCAAAGGCGACATTGACTTGAAATTTTTACGACATATTGGCCATAACGTGTAACCTCCAGGAAAAAGCCGACATTGAGCCTCGGTGTCTTGGGTTCAATTCCAGAAGGCCCCAAAGTCCCGATTTTCTCCATAAGGATACATGGTGAAGTTTTGCGAAAATTTTTTTGAGGCAATTCCCGGAAAGGTAGAGAGTTCAAATTCGAGGGATCGCTAGATGCCGTGGATATGTAACGAAAATCTAAAAGACAACTTCGAATATTGTCCATGGTTCGATGCTAGGTTGGGGCAAAAATTGGCCGTTTAAAATGCATTGCGGCGATTTTTAAGATTTTATTTGGACCATTTGCCGATTGCATGGAAACCTGAAATTTGGCATGAGGTTAGATATCATGAATATATTTCATAATAAAATTTTACATGTTCGCTGATGGTCCTTGGTTCGATCCCAGAGGGCCATTTGCACTTCTCAATGCATTTCTTACAGAGATAACGGAAACAAAATTAAGGTACTTACCGGTATGCTATCGACTTCAAACTTTGCATGATACAAGAGCAAGACTTAACAAATCAAACTATGCATTCACAGCTATCACTATGTCCTGGGTTCGACACCAGGTGTCTCTGCAATCAGAAGTTGATCCGATTTTTAGGAATTATGTTGAAACCTTTCCCAATAATATAGAAACTTGAAATTTGGCGTAAAGATTGAGATGATTAATAACTTTCAGAAACATATTTTAGATTTCCAAGATCGTCCTTGGTTCGAGTCCCGAGAGCCATTTACATTCGTGAACATTGGAGCGTCTTTTGAGGCAATTGTAGCCAATATTTCTGCTTGAATTTTCACACATAGTTAGAGATGGCGATCTTCTATTGTGTTTCATAGTAGTTTTACCAGTAAGACCCGGGTTCGATGCCAGACGATGAAATTTCAGCGAATTTTAAGAAAAAAATAAATCCTTTTTTTTCTAATGAGGACCGTCCCGATGTGATGCCGATATGAAATTAGTATTGCCGATCTGCTTGCAGTATGCAAGCAACATTTTACTCGTATATATATATATATACGAGTAAAATGTAGCTTGCATACTGCAAGCAGATCGACAACACTATTATCATGTGGGCATCGTATCGGGACGGCTATCAAAAGAAAAAAATGGATTCAAATTTTTCTTAAAATTCGCTGAATTTCCATCGTCTGGCATCGAACCCGGGTCTTTACTGAGAACTTACTATGCAGCACAATAGAACATCACCATTTCTAACTATGTGTGAGAATTCAAGCAGAAATATGGGCTACAACTGCCTCAAAAGACGTTCTAATTTTCACGAATTTAAATGGCTCTCTGGATTCGAACCAAGGACTATCTTAGAAATCTAAAAAATGTCTCTGAAAGTTATTTATGATCTCTATCTATATGCCGAATTTGAAGTTTCTATATTATTGGCAAAGGTTTCAAAATAATTCCTAAAAATAGGATCAACTTCTGATTGCAGAGACACCTGGTGTCGAACCCAGGACACATTGATAGCTGTGAAAGCACTGTTTGATTTGTATGGACCTGATCTTTCTATATGCAAAGTTTGAAGTCGATATCGTCCCGGGAAGTACCTAAAATTTGTTTCCGTTATCTCCGTAAGAAATGCATTGAGGATTTTAAATGTCCCTCTGGGATCGAACCAAGGACCATCAGCGAATACGTAAAATTCGATTAAGATATATTTTTATGATATCTAACCTCATACCGAATTTCAAGTTTCTATGCCATCGGAAAAGGGTCCAAAAAAAATCTTAAAAATCGCCACAATGCATTTTAAACGGCCGATTTTTGCCGTGACCTAGCATCGAACCAAGGATAATATTCGAAGATGTCTTTATAGTTTCCTTTAGATATGCTCGGCATCTAGCGATCCCTTGAATTTCAACTCTATACTTTTCCGGAAAGTGCCTCAAAAAAATTTTCGAAAATCCCTGCCATGTATTCTTATGGAGAAAATCGCGACTTTGGGGCCTTCTGGAATCGAACCCATGACCCCGAGGTTCAATGTCCGCTTTTTCCTGGAGGTTACACGTTATGGCCAATATGTCGTAAAAATTTCAAGTCAATGACGCTTGTGGTTTAGCCTGTGAATTTGTATCCTATCTATATACCTATATAGCTATATATATGAATGAATCCGGAGAAGCATCTATCTATTATACGAGTAAAATGTTGCTTGCATACTGCAAGCAGATCGGCAATTCTAATTTCATATCGGCATCATATCGGGATGGTCCTCTTAAAAAAAAAAAGGATTTAATTTTTTCTTAAAATTCGCTGAAATTTCATCGTCTGGAATCGAACCCGGGTCTTACTGAAAACCTACTATGAAACACAATAGAAGATCACCATCTCTAACTATGTGTGAAAATTCAAGCAGAAATATTGGCTACAACTGCCTCAAAAGACGCTCTAATGTTCACGAATGTAAATGGCTCTCGGGACTCGAACCAAGGACGATCTTGGAAATTTTAAAAATGTTTCTGAAAGTTATTATTGATCTTAATCTATATGCCAAATTTCAGGTTTCTATATTATGGGGAAAGGTTTCAAAATAATTCCTAAAAATCGGATCAACTTCTGATTGCAGAGACACCTGGTGTCGAACCCAGGACACATTGATAGCTATGAATGCATAGTTTGATTTGTTAAGACTGCTTCTTCTATCATGCTAAGTTTTAAGTCGATAGCATGCCGGGAAGTACCTTAAACTTGTTTCCGTTATCTCCATAAGAAATGCATTGAGGAATGTAAATGGCCCTCTGGGATCGAACCAAGGACCATCAGCGAATATGTAAAATTTGATTATGAAATATATTTATAATCTCCAACTCCATGCCGAATTTCAAGTTTCCATGCCATCGGGAAGGGGTCCAAAAAAAATCTTAAAAATCGCCACAATACATTTTAAACGGCCGATTTTTGCCTCGATCTAGCATCGAACCCAGGATATTTTCCGTAAAACTCATTTATGTTTTCGATAGATCATGACCATATATAAAGGCTCCTAGATTTTCGATTCTCTACCTATCCCGGAAGTATTTTTTAAAAATTCCCGAAAATCAAAGCAATGCATTTAAACGGGAAAAATCGAGACTTTGGGGCCCTCTGGAATCGAACCCATGACACTGAGGATCAAAGTCGCTTTTTTCCTGGGGGTTTCACGTTATGGCCAATATGTCATAAAAATTTCAGATCAATGACGCTTGTAGTTTAGGCTGTGAATTTGTATCCTATCTATCTATATAGGTATATATATGAATGAATCCGGAGAAGCATCTATATATAATAGATAGATAGATAGGTATATAGATAGGATACAAAGTCACAGGCTAAACCACTAGCGTCAATGACTTGAAATTTTTACGACATATTGGCCATAACGTATAACCTCCAGAAAAATTGTGATTTTGAACCTCAGTGTCATGGGTTCGATTCCAGAGGTCCCCAAAGTCTCAATTTTTCCCGTTTAAATGCATTGCTTTGATTTTCGGGAATAAAAAAAAAATACTTTCCGGATAGATAGCGAATCAAAACTCAAGGAGCCTATACATATGAACATGATCTATCGAAAACATAAATGAGTTTTACGGAAAATATCCTGGGTTCGATGCTAGGTCGGGGCAAAAATCGGCCGTTTAAAATGCATTGTGGCGATTTTTAAGATTTTTTTTGGACCCCTTCCCGAATGCATGGAAACTTGAAATTTGGCATGGGGTTAGAAATCATAAATATATTTCATAATCAAATTTTTTGTATTCGCTTTTGGTCCTTGGTTCGATCCCAGAGGGCCATTTGCACTCCACAATGCATTTCTTATGGGGATAACGGAAACAAATTTTAGGTACTTCCCGGCATGATATCGACTTCAAACTTTGTATGAAATAAGATGCAGTCCTAATAAGACATACTGTCCATTAACAGCTATCAGTATTTCCTGGGTTCGACACCAGGCGTCTCTACAATCAGTAAATTAACCGATTTTTAAGAATGAATTTAAACCCCTTCCCAATAATATTAAAACATGAAATTAGGCATATAGATAGAACTTATAGATACATTTCGAGAACGTATTTAATATTTCCTAGATCGTCCTTGGTTCGAATCCAAAGAGCTATTAACATTCGTGGAAAGTAAGTCTTCGTTTGAGGCAGTTGCAGCCAATATTTCTGCTTGAATTTTCACACGTATTTAGAGAAGATGATCTTCTGATGTGCTGCATAGTAATTTCACCAAAAAGACACGGGTTCGATGCCAGACGATTAAGTTGAAGCGAATTTTAAGAATATTTTCAATCCTTTTTTCCTTTCCGGGACCGTCCCGATATAATGCCGTTATGAAATTAGTGTTGTCGATCTGCTTGCAGTATGCAAGCTACATTTTACTCGTATATATATATGGATACATGAATGAATCCGGAGAAGCATCTATATATAATAGATATATATAGATGCTTCTCCGGATTCATTCATATATATAGCCATATAGCTATATAGCCATATAGCTATATAGCTATATAGCTATATAGATAGGATACAAATTCACGGGCTAAACTACAAGCGTCATTGCCTTGAAATTTTTATGACGTATTGGCCATAACGTGAAACCCCCAGGAAAAAAGCGACTTTGATCCTCAGTGTCATAGGTTCGATTCCAGAGGGCCCCAAAGTCCCGATTTTTCCCGTTTAAATGCATTGCCGTGATTTTCGGGAATTAAAAAAAAATACTTTCCGCATAGGTAGAGGAATAAAACTCAAGGTGCCTATACTTATGGTCTTGGACTATCGAAAACATAAATGAGTTTTAAGAAAAATATCCTGGGTTCGATGCTAGGTCGGGGCAAAAATCGGCCGTTTAAATTGCATTTTGGCGATTTTTAAGATTTTTTTGGACCATTTCCCGATGGCATGGAAACTTGAAATTCGGCATTGAGTTGGAGATCAATAATAAATTTCAGGATCAAATTTTACATATTCGCTGATGGTCCTTGGTTCGATCCCAGAAGTCCATTTAAATAGCTCAATGCATTTCTTACGGAGATAACGGAAAACATTTTTAGGTACTTCCCGGCATGCTATCGACATCAAACTTAGCATGATACAAGAGCAAGTCTTTACAAATCAAAATATGCATTCACAGCTGTCAATGTGTCCTGGGTTCGACACCAGGCGTCTCTACAATCAGTAACTGATCCGATTTTCAATAATTATTTTGAACCCTTTCCCAACAGTATAGAAACCTGAAATTCGGCATGTAGATAGAAATGATAGATAACTTTGAAAATCATGTTTTAGATTTCCAAGATCGTCCTTGGTTCGAATCCAGAGAGCCATTTACATTCGTGAAAATTAGAACGTCTTTTGAGGCAGTTGGAGCCAATATTTCTGCTTGAATTTTCACACATGGCTAGAGATGGTGATCTTCTATTGTGCTGAATAGTAAGTTCACCAGTAAGGCCTGGGTTCGATGCCAGACGATGAAATTTCAGCGAATTTTAAGAAAAATTTCAATCCTTTTTTTTTTCTTTTGAGGACCGTCCCGATATGATGCCAATATGAAATTAGTATTGCCGATCTGCTTGCAGTATGCAAGCTACATTTTACTCGTAATAGATATAGATGCTTCTCCGGATTCATTCATATATATAGCTATACGAGTAAAATGTAGCTTGCATACTGCAAGCAGATCGACAACACTAATTTCATATCGGCATCATATCGGGACGGACATCAAAAGAAAAAAAAAATTCAAAATATTCGTAGAATTCGCTGCAATTTAATCACCTGGCAGCGAACCCCGGTCTTCCTGGTGTACTTACTATGCAGCAAAATAGAAAATTACCATATCAAACTATGTGTGAAAATTCAAGCAAAACTATTAGGTGCAACTACCTCAAATGACGTCCTACTATTCACATACTCCTTATTTGAGAAATTATAATGTGCTCTGGCATCGAACCCAGGAACAGCATGGTCTTATCTATTTTTTTTCTTAAACAAAGTGTTAATATACATCTTCCATCTAAGCAAGAGCTCCCTTACATATCGATAAATGCATAAAAAAATTATGAAAAGATACCCCATAGTATTATATATGGGTGATATTTTTACCGCCCGGCATCGAACCCGGGTCTTTCAGGCAATACTTTCTATGCAGCACAAAAGAAAAACACCATCTCTAACCGCGTATGCAAATTCAAGCAGAAATATTGGTTACAACTGCCTCAAATGACGTCCTACTTTTCCTTTATATTCCTTATGAGAGAAACGTTATTGTGCTCTGGCTTCGAACCCAGGAACAGTACGGTCTTATGAAAATTTTTTTCTAAAACTTATTCGTACCATACATCTTCCAGCCAAGCACGAACATCCTATCATTTCGATAAGTGCATCTAAAAAAATAATGAAAAACGGCTCCCATGTATTTTAAAGGGCAGATCTTTGCATCGTCCTAGCATCGAACCCAGGATAACTTTTGTAAAAGTCATTGATGTTTTCGAAAGTCCAAGACCATAAATATAGGCACCTTGAGTTTTACTTCTCTACCTATCCGGAAAGTATTTTTTTTTAATTCCCGAAAATCACGGCAATGCATTCAAAAGGGAAAAATCGGGACTTTGGGGCCCTCAGGAATCGAACCTATGACACTGAGGATCAAAGTCTCTTTTTTCCTGGGGGTTTCACGTTATGGCCAATATGTCATAAAATTTTCAGATCAATGACGCTTGTAGTTTAGGCTGTGAATTTGTATCCTATCTATCTATATAGGTATATATATGAATGAATCCGGAGAAGCATCTATATATAATAGATAGCTATATAGGTATACGAGTAAAATGTAGCTTGCATACTGCAAGCAGATCGACAACACTATTATCATGTGGGCATCGTATCGGGACGGCTATCAAAAGAAAAAAATGGATTCAAATTTTTCTTAAAATTCGCTGAATTTCCATCGTCTGGCATCGAACCCGGGTCTTTACTGAGAACTTACTATGCAGCACAATAGAACATCACCATTTCTAACTATGTGTGAGAATTCAAGCAGAAATATGGGCTACAACTGCCTCAAAAGACGTTCTAATTTTCACGAATTTAAATGGCTCTCTGGATTCGAACCAAGGACTATCTTAGAAATCTAAAAAATGTCTCTGAAAGTTATTTATGATCTCTATCTATATGCCGAATTTGAAGTTTCTATATTATTGGCAAAGGTTTCAAAATAATTCCTAAAAATAGGATCAACTTCTGATTGCAGAGACACCTGGTGTCGAACCCAGGACACATTGATAGCTGTGAAAGCACTGTTTGATTTGTATGGACCTGATCTTTCTATATGCAAAGTTTGAAGTCGATATCGTCCCGGGAAGTACCTAAAATTTGTTTCCGTTATCTCCGTAAGAAATGCATTGAGGATTTTAAATGTCCCTCTGGGATCGAACCAAGGACCATCAGCGAATACGTAAAATTCGATTAAGATATATTTTTATGATATCTAACCTCATACCGAATTTCAAGTTTCTATGCCATCGGAAAAGGGTCCAAAAAAAATCTTAAAAATCGCCACAATGCATTTTAAACGGCCGATTTTTGCCGTGACCTAGCATCGAACCAAGGATAATATTCGAAGATGTCTTTATAGTTTCCTTTAGATATGCTCGGCATCTAGCGATCCCTTGAATTTCAACTCTATACTTTTCCGGAAAGTGCCTCAAAAAAATTTTCGAAAATCCCTGCCATGTATTCTTATGGAGAAAATCGCGACTTTGGGGCCTTCTGGAATCGAACCCATGACCCCGAGGTTCAATGTCCGCTTTTTCCTGGAGGTTACACGTTATGGCCAATATGTCGTAAAAATTTCAAGTCAATGACGCTTGTGGTTTAGCCTGTGAATTTGTATCCTATCTATATACCTATATAGCTATATATATGAATGAATCCGGAGAAGCATCTATCTATTATACGAGTAAAATGTTGCTTGCATACTGCAAGCAGATCGGCAATTCTAATTTCATATCGGCATCATATCGGGATGGTCCTCTTAAAAAAAAAAAGGATTTAATTTTTTCTTAAAATTCGCTGAAATTTCATCGTCTGGAATCGAACCCGGGTCTTACTGAAAACCTACTATGAAACACAATAGAAGATCACCATCTCTAACTATGTGTGAAAATTCAAGCAGAAATATTGGCTACAACTGCCTCAAAAGACGCTCTAATGTTCACGAATGTAAATGGCTCTCGGGACTCGAACCAAGGACGATCTTGGAAATTTTAAAAATGTTTCTGAAAGTTATTATTGATCTTAATCTATATGCCAAATTTCAGGTTTCTATATTATGGGGAAAGGTTTCAAAATAATTCCTAAAAATCGGATCAACTTCTGATTGCAGAGACACCTGGTGTCGAACCCAGGACACATTGATAGCTATGAATGCATAGTTTGATTTGTTAAGACTGCTTCTTCTATCATGCTAAGTTTTAAGTCGATAGCATGCCGGGAAGTACCTTAAACTTGTTTCCGTTATCTCCATAAGAAATGCATTGAGGAATGTAAATGGCCCTCTGGGATCGAACCAAGGACCATCAGCGAATATGTAAAATTTGATTATGAAATATATTTATAATCTCCAACTCCATGCCGAATTTCAAGTTTCCATGCCATCGGGAAGGGGTCCAAAAAAAATCTTAAAAATCGCCACAATACATTTTAAACGGCCGATTTTTGCCTCGATCTAGCATCGAACCCAGGATATTTTCCGTAAAACTCATTTATGTTTTCGATAGATCATGACCATATATAAAGGCTCCTAGATTTTCGATTCTCTACCTATCCCGGAAGTATTTTTTAAAAATTCCCGAAAATCAAAGCAATGCATTTAAACGGGAAAAATCGAGACTTTGGGGCCCTCTGGAATCGAACCCATGACACTGAGGATCAAAGTCGCTTTTTTCCTGGGGGTTTCACGTTATGGCCAATATGTCATAAAAATTTCAGATCAATGACGCTTGTAGTTTAGGCTGTGAATTTGTATCCTATCTATCTATATAGGTATATATATGAATGAATCCGGAGAAGCATCTATATATAATAGATAGATAGGATACAAATTCACAGGCTAAACCACAAGCGTGATTGACTTGAAATTTTTATGACATATTGGCCATAACGTGAAACCCCCAGAAAAATTGCGATTTTGAACCTGAGTGTCATGAGTTTGATTCCAGAGGGCCCCAAAGTCCCGATTTTTCCCGTTTAATTGCATTGCTTTGATTTTCGGGAATTAAAAAAAAAATACTTCCCGGATAGGTAGAGAATCAAAACTCAAGGAGCCTATACATATGAACATGATCTATTGAAAACATAAATGAGTTTTACGAAAAATATCCTGGGTTCGATGCTAGGTCGGGGCAAAAATCGGCCGTTTAAAATGCATTGTGGCGATTTTTAAGATTTTTTTTGGACCCTTTTCCGATGGCATGGAAACTTGAAATTCGGTATGGGTTTAGATATCATAAATATATTTCATAATGGATTTTTATGTTTTCCCTGATGTTCCTTGGTTCGATCCCAGAGGGCCATTTACATTCCTCAATGCATTTCTTATGGAGATAACGGAAACAAGTTTAAGGTACTTCCCGGCATGCTATCGACTTAAAACATTGCATGATAGAAGAACCAGTCTTAACAAATCAAACTATGCATTCATAGCTATCAATGTGTCCTGGGTTCGACACCAGGCGTCTCTGCAATCAGAAGTTGATCCGATTTTTAGGAATTATTTTGAAACCTTTCCCAATAATATAGAAACTTGAAATTTGGCATATAGATTGAGATTAATAATAACTTTCAGAAACATTTTTTAAATTTCCAAGATCGTCCTTGGTTCGAGTCCCGAGAGCAATTTACATTCGTGAACATTAGCGCGTCTTTTGAGGCAGTTGTAGCCAATATTTCTACTTGAATTTTCACACATAGTTAGAGATGGTGATCTTCTATTGTGTTTCATAGAAGGTTTTCCAGTAAGACCCGGGTTCGATTCCAGACGATGAAATTTCAGCGAATTTTAAGAAAAAATTAAATCCTTTTTTTTCTTATGAGGACCGTCCCGATGTGATGCCGATATGAAATTAGTATTGCCGATCTGCTTGCAGTATGCAAGCTACATTTTACTCGTATATAATAGATACGAGTAAAATAATGCTTGCATACTGCAAGCAGATCGACATCAACAATTTAATGTCGGCAACCTTTCGGGACGGTCTTAAATAGAAAAAAAAAATTAAAATAATCTTAAAATTCGCTGCAATTTTAATCGTCTGGCATCGAACCCGGGTCTTCCTGGCTAACCTATTAAGCGGCACAACAGAAGATCACCATCACTAACTATGTGTGAAAATTCAAGCAGAAATATTGGCTACAACTGCCTCAAAAGACGCTCTAATGTTCACGAATGTAAATGGCTCTCTGGACTCGAACCAAGGACGATCGTGGAAATTTAAAAAATGTATCTGAAAGTTATAAATGATCTAAATCTATATGCCAAATTTCAAGTTTCTATATTATTGGGAAAGGTTTAAAAATAATTCCTAAAAATCGGATCAACTTCTGATTGCAGAGACACCTGGTGTCGAACCCATGACACATTGATAGCTATGAATGCATAGTTTGATTTGTTAAGACTGGTTCTTCTATCATGCTAAGTTTTAAGTCGATAGCATGCCGGGAAGTACCTAAAATTTGTTTCCGTTATCTCCGTAAGAAATGCATTGAGGAATTTAAATGGCCCTTTGGGATCGAACCAAGGACAATCAGCGAATATAAAAAATTAGATTATGATATATTATTATAGTATCTAACCTCATACCAAATTTCAAGTTTCCATGCCATCGGGAGGGGGTCCAAAAAAAATCTTAAAAATAGCCACAATGCATTTTAAACGGCCGATTTTTGCCTCGACCTAGCATCGAACCCAGGATATTTTCCATAAAACTCATTTATGTTTTCGATAGATCATGACCATATATAAAGGCTCCTAGATTTTCGAATCTCTACCTATCCCGGAAGTATTTTTTAAAAATTCCCGAAAATCAAAGCAATGCATTTAAACGGGAAAAATCGAGACTTTGGGGCCCTCTGGAATCGAACCCATGACACTGAGGTGCAAAATCGCAATTTTTCTGGTGGTTACACTCTATGGCCAATAGGTTGTAAAAATTTCAAGTCAATGACGCTTGTGGTTTGGCCTGTGAGTTTGTATCCTCTCTATCAATTATATATAGATGCTTCTCCGGATTCATTCATATAGATAGATAGATAGATAGATAGATAGGATACTTATTCACAGCCTAAACCACAAGCGTCATTGACTTGAAATTTTTACAACGTATTGGCCATAACGTGTAACCGGCAGAAAAATTGCGATTTTGATCCTCAGTGTCATAGGTTCGATTCCAGAGGGCCCCAAAGTCGCGATTTTCTCCATAAGAATACATGGCGGGGATTTTCGAAAATTTTTTTGAGGCACTTCCCGGAAAAGTAGAGAGTTGAAATTCAAGGGATCGCTAGAAGCCGTGCAAATCCAACGTTAATCAGAAAGACATCGCCGAATATGGTCCATGGTTCGATGCTAGGTCGGGGCAAAAATCGGCCGTTTAAAATGCATTGCGGCGATTTTGAAAAATTTTTTTGGGTTCTTTCCCGATAACATGGATACTTGAAACTCGGCACGTCGATAGATATCATAAATATATTTCGCAACCAAATTTTTCATGTTCGCTGATGGTCCTTGGTTCGATCCCAGAGGACCATTTTTACTTCTCAATGCATTCCTTACGGAGATAACGGAAACAAATTTAAGGTACTTCCCGGCATGCTATCGACTTCAAACTTTGCAAGATACAAGAAAAAGTATTTACAAATCAAACTTTGCATGCACAGCTTACAATATGTCCTGGGTTCGACACCAGGTGTCTCTGCAATCAGAAGTTGATCCGATTTTTAGGAATTATTTGGAAACCTTTCCCAATAATATAGAAATTTGAAATTCTGCATATAGATAGAAATCATAAATAACTTTCAGAAATATCTTTTAGATTTCCAAGATCGTCCTTGGTTCGAATCCAGAGAGCCATTTACATTCGTGATAATTAGAACGTCTTTTGAGGCAGTTGTAGCCAATATTTCTGCTTGAATTTTCACACATGGTTAGAGATGATGATCTTCTATTGTGCTGCATAGTAAGTTCACCAGTAAGACCCGGGTTCGATGCCAGACGATGAAATTTAAGCGAATTTTAAGAAAAATTTCAATCCTTTTTTTTTTCTTTTGAGGAGCGTTCCGATATGATGCCGACATGAAAATAGTATTGCCGATCTGCTTGCAGTATGCAAGCTACATTTTACTCGTATATATATATATATACGAGTGCAATGTAGCTTGCATACTGCAAGCAGATCGGCAATATTATTTTTAATGCGGCATCATATCGGGACGGTCCTCAAAAGAAAAAAAAAAGGATTGAAAATATTCTTAAAATTCGCTTCAATTTTAGCGTCTGGCATCGAACCCGGGTCTTCCTGTGAACATAGTAAGCGGCACAATAGAAGATCACTATATCTAACTATATGTGAAAATTCAAGCAGAAATATTTGCTACAACTGCTTCAAACGACGTTCTACTTTTCACGAATGTAAATGGCTCTCTGGATTCGAACCAAGGACGATCTTGGAAGGTGGGAATCTAGAAAATGTTCCTGAAATGTATCTATAATCTCTATCTGTATGCTGAATTTCAAGTTTTTATATAATTGGGAAATGGTTCCAAAAAATTCTTAAAAATCGGATCATTTACTGATTGTAGCGACACCTGGTGGTGAAACTAGGAATCATTGGTAGCTGTGAATTCACAGTTTGATTAGTAATGACTTGATGTTATCTTATGCAAAGTTTCAAGTAGATATAATATCGAGTAGCACCTAAAATGTGTTTCCTTAATCTCCATAAGAAATGCATTGAGGAATGTAAATGGCCCTCTGGGATCGAACCAAGAACCATAAGGGAATATGTAGAATTTTATTATGAAATATTATTATGATATCTAACGCCATGCCGAATTACAAGTTTCTATGGCATCGGAAAAGGGTTCAAAAAAAATCTTAAACATCGCCGCAATGCATTTTAAACGGCCGATTTTTGCCCCAACCTAGCATCGAACCAAGGATAATACTCGTAGATGTTTTTATGGTTTCCATAAGATATGCAGGGCATCTATCGATCCCTTGAATTTCAACTCACTACTATTCCGAGAAGTGCACCAAAAATATTTTCGAAAATCCCCGCCATGTATCCTTATGGAGAAAATCGCGACTTTGGGGGCTTCTGGAATCGAACCCATGACACCGAGGTTCAAAATCGCAATTTTTCTGGCGGTTACACGATATGGCCAATATGTCGTAAAAATTTCAAGCCGATGACGTTTGTGGTTTAGGCTGTGAATTAGTATCCTATCTATATACCTATCTATATATATATACGAGTAAAATGTAGCTTGCATACTGCAAGCAGATCGGCAATACTAATTTCATATCGGTATCATATCGGGAATATCCTCAAAAGAAAAAAAAAGGATTGAAATGTTTCTTAAAATACGCTGAAATTTCATCGTCTGGCATCGAACCCGGATCTTACTTGTGACCTTACTATGTAACACAATAGAAGATCACCATCTCTAACTATGTGTGAAAATTCAAGCAGAAATATTGGCTACAACTGCCTCAAAAGACGCTCTAATGTTCACGAATGTAAATGGCTCTCGGGACTCGAACCAAGGACGATCATGGAAATTTAAAAAAATTTTCTGAAAGTTATTAATGATATCAATCTATATGTTAAATTTCATTTTTCTATATTATTGGGAAAGGCTTAAAAATAATTCCTAAAAATCAGATCGACTTCTGATTGCAGAGACACCTGGTGTCGAACCCAGGACACATTTATAGCTATCAATACATATTTTGATTTGTTAAGAATGTTTCTTCTATCACGCTAAGTTTTAAGTCGATAGCATGCCGGGAAGTACCTAAAATTTGTTTCCGTTATCTCCGTAAGAATTGCATTGAGGAATTTAAATGTCCCTCTGGGATCGAACCAAGGACCATCAGCGAATATGTAAAATTTGATTATGATATTTTTTTATGGTGTCTAACCTCATACCGAATTTCAAGTTTCCATGCCATTGGAAAGGGGTCCAAAAAAAATCTTAAAAATCGCCACAATGCATTTTAAACGGCAGATTTTTGCATCGACCTAGCATCGAACCCAGGTTATTTTCCGTAGAACTCATTTATGTTTTCGATAGATCATGACCATATATAAAGGCTCCTTGAGTTTTGATTCTCTACCTATCCGGGAAGTATTTTTTAAAAATTCCCGAAAATCACGGCAATGCATTTAAACGGGAAAAATCGGGACTTTGGGGACCTCTGGAATCGAACCTATGACACTAAGGATCAAAGTCGCTTTTTTCCTGGTGGTTTCACGTTATGGCCAATACGTCATAAAAATTTCAAGGCAATGACACTTTTAGTTTAGCCTGTGAATTAGTATCCTATCTATATAGCTATATAGCTATATAGCTATATGGCTATATATATGAATGAATCCGGAGAAGCATCTATATATATATATATATATGAATGAATCCGGAGAAGCATCTATATATAATAGATATAGATATATACGAGTAAAATGTAGCTTGCATACTGCAAGCAGATCGACAACACTAATTTCATAACGGCATTATATCGGGACGGTCCCGAAAAGAAAAAAAAAGGATTGAAAATATTCTTAAAATTCGCTGCAATTTCATCGTCTGGCATCGAACCCGGGCCTTCCTGGTGAACTTACTATGCACTACAATAGAAGATCTCCATTTCTAAATACGTGTGAAAATTCAAGCAGAAATATTGGCTGCAACTGCCTCAAACGAAGACCTACTTTTCACGAATGTACATGGCTCTCTGGATTCGAACCAAGGACTATCTAGGTAATCTAAAATATGTTTTCGAAATGTATTTATATGTTCTACGAGTAAAATGTAGCTTGCATACTGCAAGCAGATCGACAACACTAATTTCATATCGGCATCATATCGGGATGGTCCTCAAAAGAAAAAAAAAGGATTTAATTTTTTCTTAAATTTGCTGAAATTTCATCGTCTGGCATCGAACCTGGGTCTTACTGGTAAAACTACAATGAAACACAATAAAAGATCACCATCTCTAACTATGTGTGAAAATTCAAGCAGAAATATTGGCTACAACTGCCTCAAAAGACGCTCTAATTTTCACGAATGTAAATGGCTCTCGGGACTCGAACCAAGGACGATTTTGGAAATTTAAAAAATGTTTATAAAAGTTCTTAATCATCTCAATCTATATGCCAAATTTCAAGTTTCTATATTATTGGGAAAGGTTTTAAAATAATTCCTGAAAATCGGATCAACCTCTGATTGCAGAGGCACCTGGTGTCGAACCCAGGACACATTGATAGCTTTGACTGCATATTTTGATTTGTTAAGATTTATTCTTCTATCATGCAAAGTTTGAAGTTGATAGCATGCCGGGAAGTACCTAAAATTTGTTTCCGTTATCTCCGTAAGAAAGGCATTGAGGAATTTAAATGGCCCTCTGGGATCGAACCAAGGACCATCAGCGAATATGTAAAATTTGATCCTTAAATTTATTATTGATTTCCAACTCCATGCCGAATTTCAAGTTTCCATGCCATCGGGAAAGGGACCAAAAAAAATCTTAAAAATCGCCACAATGCAATTTAAACGGCCGATTTTTGCCCCGACCTAGCATCGAACCCAGGATATTTTCCATAAAACTCATTTATGTTTTCGATAGATCATGACCATATATATAGGCTCCATGAGTTTTGATTCGCTATTTATCCGGAAAGTATTTTTTTTAAATTCCCGAAAATCAACGCAATGCATTTAAACGGGAAAAATCGGGACTTTGGGGCCCTCTGGAATCGAACCCATGACACTGAGGTTCAAAATCGCAATTTTTCTGGAGGTTATACGTTATGGCCAATATGTCGTAAAAATTTCAAGTCATTGACGCTAGTGGTTTAGCCTGTGACTTTGTATCCTCTCTATATATATATATATATATATATGAATATATATATGAATATATGATATATGAATGAATCCGGAGAAGCATCTATATATAATAGATATATGCCCAATTTGAAGTTTTAATATTATTGGGAAGGTGTTTAAAATAATTCTTAAAAATCGGATCAGTGACTGATTTAGAGACGCCTGGTGTCGAACCCTGGACGTATTGGAAGCTGTAAATGTACAAAATGACTTGCTAGGACCTGATCTAATTTCATAAAAAGTTTGAAGTCGATATCATCACGGGAAGTACCTAAAATGTGTTTCCGTTATCCCCATAAGAAATGCATTGTGGAGTGCAAATGGCCCTCTGGGATCGAACCAAGGACCATAAGCGAATACAGAAAAATTGATTATTAAATATTTTTATGATTTCTAACCCCATGCCAAATTTCAAGGTTCCATGCATTCGGAAAGAGGTCCAAAAAAAATCTTTAAAATCGCCACAATGCATTTTAAACGGCCGATTTTTGCCCCGACCTAGCATCGAACACAGGATATTTTCCGTAAAACTCATTTATGTTTTCGATAGATCATGTTCATATATATAGGCTCCTTGAGTTTTGATTCTCTACCTACCCGGAAAGTATTTTTTTTAATTTTGTATGCTGTGAATGCACAGTTTGATTTAAAAAGACTTGTTCTTAGATCATGCAAAGTTTGAAGTCGATAGCATGACAGGAAGTACCTAAATTTTGTTTCCGTTATCTCCGTAAGAAATGCATTGAGGAATGCAAATTACTCTCTGGGATCGAACCTTGGACCATCAGCGAATATAAAAAATTTGATTATGAATTATTATTGTGATCTCCAACTCCATGTAGAATTTCAAGTTTCCATACCATCGGGAAGTGGTCCAAAAAAAATCTTAAAAATCGCCACAATGCATTTTAAACGGCCGATTTTTGCCTTGACCTAGCATCGAACCCAGGATATTTTTAGTAAAACTCATTTATGTTTTCGATAGATCATGACCATATATATCGGCTCCTTGAGTTTTACGTCCCTACCTATCCAGCAAGTATTTCTTAAAAATTCCCGAAAATCAAAGCAATGCATTCAAACGGGAAAAATCGGTATTTTGGGGCCCTCTGGAATCGAACCCATGACACTGAGGTTCAAAATCGCAATTTTTCTGGAGGTTATACGTTATGGCCAATATGTCGTAAAAATTTCAAGCCATTGACGCGAGTTGTTTAGCCTGTGACTTTGTATCCTCTCTATATATCAATTATATATAGATGCTTCTCCGGATTCATTCATGTCTATTATATATAGATGCTTCTCCGGATTCATTCATATATCATATATATATATATATATAGAGAGGATACAAACTCACAGGCCAAACCACAAGCGTCATTGACTTGAAATTTTTACGACACATTGGCCATAACGTATAACCTCCAGAAAAATTGCGATTTCGCACCTCAGTGTCATGGGTTCGATTCCCGAGGGCCCCAAAGTCTCGATTTTTCCCGTTTAAATGCATTGCTTTGATTTTCGGGAATTAAAAGAAAATACTTTCCGGATAGATAGAGAATCAAAACTCAAGGAGCCTATATATACGGTCGTGTTCTATCGAAAACATAAGTTCTACGGAAAATATCCTGGGTTCGATGCTAGGTCGAGGCAAAAATCGGCCGTTTAAAATGCATTGTGGCGATTTTTAAGATTTTTTTTGGACCCCTTCCCGATGGCATGGATACTTGAAACTCGGAACGTGGATAGATATCATGAATATATTTCATAATCGATATTTATGTTTTCCCTGATGTTCCTTGGTTCGATCCCAGAGGGCCATTTACATTCCACAATGCATTTCTTATGGAGATAACGGAAACAAGTTTTAGGTACTTCCCGGCATGATATCAACTTCAAACTTTGCAAAAAATAAGATCAGGTCCTCACAAATAAACCTGTACATTCACAGTTACGAATGTGTCCTGGGTTCGACACCAGGCGTCTTTACAGTCAGTAGCTGATCTGAATTTTATGAATTATTTTGAAACCTTTCCCAAAAATATAGAAACTTGAAATTCGGCGTGTAGATAAAGATCATACTAAAGTTTCAAAAACATATTTTTGATTTCCAAGATCGTCCTTGGTTCGAATCCAGAGAGCCATTTACATTCCTGAAAATTAGAACGTCGTTTGAGGCAGTTGGAGCCAATATTTCTGCTTGAATTTTCACACATAGTAAGAGATGGTTTTTTTTCTGTTGTGCTGCATAGTAGGTTCACCAGGAAGACCCGGGCTCAATGCCAGACGATTAAATTGCAGCAAATTTTAAGAATATTTTCAATCCCTTTTTTTTTCTTTTGAGGGCCGTCCCGATATGATGCCGACATGAAATTAGTGTTGTCGATCTGCTTGCAGTATGCAAGCTACATTTTACTCGTATAGCTATATCTATTATATATAGATGCTTCTCCGGATTCATTCATATATATACCTATATAGATAGATAGGATACAAATTCACAGCCTAAACTACAAGCGTCATTGATCTGAAATTTTTATGACATATTGGCCATAACGTGAAACCCCCAGGAAAAAAGAGACTTTGATCCTCAGTGTCATAGGTTCGATTCCAGAGGGCCCCAAAGTCCCGATTTTTCCCGTTTGAATGCATTGCCGTGATTTTCGGGAATTAAAAAAAAATACTTTCCGGATAGGTAGAGAAGTAAAACTCAAGGTGCCTATATTTATGGTCTTGGACTTTCGAAAACATCAATGACTTTTACAAAAGTTATCCTGGGTTCGATGCTAGGACGATGCAAAGATCTGCCCTTTAAAATACATGGGAGCCGTTTTTCATTATTTTTTTAGATGCACTTATCGAAATGATAGGATGTTCGTGCTTGGCTGGAAGATGTATGGTACGAATAAGTTTTAGAAAAAAATTTTCATAAGACCGTACTGTTCCTGGGTTCGAAGCCAGAGCACAATAACGTTTCTCTCATAAGGAATATAAAGGAAAAGTAGGACG
This sequence comes from Sympetrum striolatum, assembly GCA_947579665.1. Taxonomy (NCBI): domain Eukaryota; kingdom Metazoa; phylum Arthropoda; class Insecta; order Odonata; family Libellulidae; genus Sympetrum; species Sympetrum striolatum. The sequence goes on from OX388343.1 coordinate 183,499, forward strand.
TCATTTGAGGCAGTTGTAACCAATATTTCTGCTTGAATTTGCATACGCGGTTAGAGATGGTGTTTTTCTTTTGTGCTGCATAGAAAGTATTGCCTGAAAGACCCGGGTTCGATGCCGGGCGGTAAAAATATCACCCATATATAATACTATGGGGTATCTTTTCATAATTTTTTTATGCATTTATCGATATGTAAGGGAGCTCTTGCTTAGATGGAAGATGTATATTAACACTTTGTTTAAGAAAAAAAATAGATAAGACCTTGCTGTTCCTGGGTTCGATGCCAGAGCACATTATAATTTCACAAATAAGGAGTGTATGTGAATAGTAGGACGTCGTTTGAGGTAGTTGCACCTAATAGTTTTGCTTGAATTTTCACACATAGTTTGATATGGTAATTTTCTATTTTGCTGCATAGTAAGTACACCAGGAAGACGCGGGTTCGCTGCCAGGTGATTAAATTGCAGCGAATTCTACGAATATTTTGAATTTTTTTTTTCTTTTGATGTCCGTCCCGATATGATGCCGATATGAAATTAGTGTTGTCGATCTGCTTGCAGTATGCAAGCTACAATTTACTCGTAGCTATATAGGTATATAGATAGGATACAAATTCACAGGCTAAACTACAAGCGTCATTGCCTTGAAATTTTTATGACGTATTGGCCATAACGTAAAACCCTCAGAAAAAAGCGGCTTTGATCCTCAGTGTCATAGGTTCGATTCCAGAGGGCCCCAAAGTCCCGATTTTTCCTGTTTAAATGCATTGCCGTGATTTTCGGGAATTTTAAAAAAATACTTTCCGGATAGGTAGAGAAATAAAACTCAAGGTGCCTATACTTATTGTCTTGGACTTTCGAAAACATCAATGATTTTCACAAAAAATATCCTAGGTTCGATGCTAGGACGATGCAAAGAACTGCCCTTTAAAATACATGGGAGCTTTTTTTCATTATTTTTTTGACGCACTTCTCGAAATAATAGGAAATTCGTGCTTAGCCGGAATGTGTTAGGTGAGAATTGGTTTAAGAAAAAAATTTTTATTAGACCATACTATTCCTGGGTTCGATGCCAGAGCACATTAACATTTCTCTCATAAGGAATATAAGGGAAAAGTAAGACTTCGATTGAGGCAGTTGCTGCCATATTTCTGCTTGAATTTTCGCACATAGTTAAAGATTAAGATCTTCTATTATGTTGCATAGGAAGTTTCACCAGAAATACCCGGGTTCGATGCCGGGCGGTAAATATGTCTCCCGCTTAAAATACATAGGGTTAGTATTTCATTATTTTTTTGATGCACTTATCGAAATGATAGGAAGTTCGTGCTTGGCTGGAAGATGTATGGTTAAAACTGGTTTAAGAAAACAGTTTTCAGAAGACCAAACTATTCCTGGGTTCGATGCCAGAGCACATTAACATTTCTCTCATAAGAAATATAAGGGAAAAGTAGGACGTTGTTTGAGGCAGTTGCAGATAATATTTCTGCTTGAATTTTCACAGATAGTTAGAGATGGTGATCTTCTATTGTGCTGCATAGTAAGTATCACCAGGAAGACCCGGGTTCGATGCCGGACGAATAAATTGCAGCGAATAATCAGAATATTTTCAATCCATTTTTTTTCTTTTGACGGCCTTCCCGATATGATGCCGACATGAAATTATTGTTGTCGATCTGCTTGCAGTATGCAAGCTACATTTTACTCGTATGATATATGAATGAATCCGGAGAAGCATCTATATATAATAGATAGAGAGAGGATACAAAGTCACAGGCTAAACCACTAGCGTCAATGGCTTGAAATTTTTACGACATATTGGCCATAACGTATAACCTCCAGAAAAATTTCGATTTTGAACCTCAGTATCATGGGTTCGATTCCAGAGGGCCCCAAAGTCCCGATTTTTCCCGTTTGAATGCATTGCTTTTATTTTCGGGAATTAAAAAAAAAATACTTTCCTGACAGGTAGAGAATTAAAACTCAAGGAGCCTATATATATGAACATGATCTATCGAAAACATAAATGAGTTTTACGAAAATTATCCTGGGTTCGATGCTAGGTCGGGGCGAAAATCGGCCGTTAAAAACGCATTGTGGAGATTTTTAAGATTTTTTTTGGACCCCTTTCCGAATGCATGGAAACTTGAAATGTGGCATGGGGTTAGAAATCATAAATATATTTCATAATCAAATTTTTTTTATTCGCTTATTGTCCTTGGTTCGATCCCAGAGGGCCATTTCTACTCCACAATGCATTTCTTATGGAGATAACGGAAACAGATTTTAGGTACTTCTCGGCATGATATTGACTTCAAACTTTGCATAAAATATGATCAAGTTCATAAAAATCTAACTGTGCAGTCACAGCTACCAGTGTGTCCTGGGTTCGAAACCAGGCGTCTCTACAATCAGTAACTGATCCGATTTTCAATAATAATTTTGAACCCTTTCCCAACAATATAGAAACTTGAAATTCAGCATGTAGTTAGATATCATAGATAAATTTCAAAATCATGTTTTAGATTTCCAGGATCTTCCTTGGTTCGAATCCAGAGAGGCATTTACATTCGTGAAAATAAGAACGTCTTTTGAGGCTGTTGTAACAAATATTTCTGCTTGAATTTCACACATAGTTAGAGATGTTGATCTTCTATTGTGCTGCATAGTAAGTTTACCAGTAAGACCCGGGTTCGATGCCAGACGATAAAATAACAGCGAATTTTAAGAATATTTTGAATATTTTTTTTTGTTCAATTGAGAACCGTCCCGATATGATGCCGATATGAAATTAGTATTGCCGATCTGCTTGCAGTATGCAAGCTACATTTTACTCGTATCCATATATATATACGAGTAAAATGTTGCTTGCATACTGCAAGCAGATCGGCAACACTATTTTCATGTCGGCATCATATCGGTACGGCCATCAAAAGAAAAAAATGGATTGAAATTTTTCTTAAAATTCGCTGAAATTCCATCGTCTGGCATCGAACCCGGGTCTTTACTGTTGAACTTACTATGCAGCACAATAGAACATCGCCATCTCTAACTATGTGTGAATATTCAAGCAGAAATATGGGCTACAACTGCCTCAAAAGACGTCCTACTTTTCCCATATATTCCTTATGAGAGAAGTTTTAATGTGCTCTGGCATCGAACCCTGGTACAGCGTGGTCATATATATAATTTTTTTCTTAAACCGAGTCTTAATATACATTTTCTAGCAAAGCAAGATTTTCCTATTATTTCGATTAATACATCAATATAAGTAATGAAAACTAACTCAATACATTTTAAATGGGGGATATATTTACCATCTGGCTTCGAACCCCGGTCTTTCTGGTAATACTTTCTATGCAGCACTAAAGAAGATCACATCCTTTAACCATGTTTGAAAATTCAAGCAGAAATATTAGGTGCAACTGCCTCAAATGACGTCCTACTTTTCCCTTATATTCCTTATGAGAGAAACGTTTATGTGCTCTGGCATCGAACCCAGGAACAGTAATGTCTTATCTTTATTTTTTTAAAAAATCTATGCTTAATGTACATCTTCCATATAAGCGAGAACTTCCTATCATTTCGAGAAGTTCATGAAAAAAAATAATGAAAATCTACCTCAATGTATTTCAAATGGCCGATATTTGCAACGTCCTAGCATCGAACCCAGGATATCTTCCGTGAAAGTCATTTATGTTTACGATAGATCATGACCATATATATAGGCTCCTTGAGTTTCGATTCTCTACCTATCCGGAAAGTATTTTTTTTATTCCCGAAAATCAAAGCAATGCATTTAAACGGGTAAAATCGGGACTTTGGGGCCCTCTGGAATCGAACCTATGACACTGAGGCTCGAAATCGCAATTTTTCTGGAGGTTATACGTTTTGGCCAATATGTCATAAAAATTTCAAGCCATTGACGCTAGTGGTTTAGCCTGTGACTTTGTATCCTCTCTATATATATGATATATCTACATCTACATCTACATTAATACCCTACAAGCCGCCTTTCGGCGTGTGGCAGGGGGTGTAAACACCAGTTGAATCTAAATTACTTCCTTATTCGGTTATTGTCACGTATTGTTCGCGGAAAGAATGAATCTCTAAAACGATTCGTCCTAGCATATATATATGAATATGAATGAATCCGGAGAAGCATCTATATATAATAGATACCCCAAGGAGAATAGAGTAACAATTATGACATTTTTGAATTGAAGTATAGAAAAAATATAGAGAAATAACAAAGAGGACAAGATATAGAGGATATATAAAAGTGTGGGGTCACTGTGCCTACCACGCAGGGATAGTATGTATTGGTTTGTAATTTTATTTTTCTCAGGTATGAGACATCTTTACTGGAAGCTGTTTGTAAGACATTTAAAGTATTTCAGTATATATTAAAAAAGTGTATTGGATGCATTGTGTAAGAACAAGTATTGATAGAAATTACACATGCCTCTTGAGATATCTAGGTTATTATACATTTAAAATTCACAGAATCGGGCGAGATATGGTGGAAATCCATCATGCGAAATGTACCAAATTACCAATTTATCTTATTATACATTTGTTGAAGTGAAGTGAGGTGACACATTCATTTCCACAATAGAAATATTTTCATTGTTATAGCAAAATTAACTTTTTTTACTTTACCAAAGAATGAAAAAAATTGTGAAATACTTACAGTTAAGTTTATCATCTGAATATGCTGAAAGATAATTAAAAACTTAAGTAGTTAGTAGGTAATAATAAACTTTGAAAAAATTATTTATTATAGTTCATAAATAGGATAACTACGTAATAGAATTCTGATCTCTGATTAAACTTATCATTAATTTAAATATGATTATTTTTTAAATGTTGAATATATATAACCCCAGCAAAGAAATTATTTACTTATAAAAGTATCTACTTTTAGTGCTGATAAATCAATGGAGACATTATTGTATTTTGACAATGAACAGGTACTATTTGCCCACATTAGTAATCCTTCCTGATGCTTTGCGATATTTTTCTTACTGAATGGAGTTTAAAAATGTTTATATTTTAAATAGCCTGTATAAATATGATTTTTAGGGCGTACATATATGTAAAGTATCACAAATATTTCACTTTATTTCTCTGTAGAAAATGTAGGTATGCATGAACAGATGAACCCTTAATGTAAATAGTAATCTTTTGGAGTTAATTTTAATGACATACATGAACAAAAATAAGTACCACAATAAAAAAGTAATACACCTTAAACCTAGAGAAAGGCATTTTTTCCCATATACTTTTGTGTTTTGATTAACTCCTATAGTCTTCAAAATTATTTCCATCTACGTGATGTGTGTGCCTTATTGTGGTATGATTGGATATTAGAGAGAGAAGAGCAAATAAGAAATTTGGATGTCTTACAGCGGGGTCATTATGAACAAATTATCGGAGCGAGTCTGAAATATATAGCCCCTTCTATTTCTTCATTTATTAAGGTACTAAAAATGATATAGCCATATAATTCTTCTATAACAACAAGATAATTTTAAACATACTGGAAGAAATCCTATGGCTAATCATCGATTAAATTTCTAAATCAGTCGTTGAAATAAATAGAAAAATACTGTTACAAATTTAGTCGAGAACCAAGAGGGGACGAGTGCGAGTGAAGAACGATAGCATATGCCATTGAAAACTAAAATGCGCGCACAAAGCATTGACGTGAAGATGACTGAAATCGTTCGTTCTATCTGAAAAGTTTTTCATATTCTTATTCTTTTTGAACAACGAGCAGTCCATACTTACTTGTGTTAAGATAATTGGCAACTACGTTGAAAACCTCGAACGACGATACACCGAAGAATTGGGTAACCCACCATCATCTTGAGTCGCCAATGGTTACAGTTGGTCGCGTTTATAGTCCGCTATACCGATGGTGAGTACAATACGGATTTCAGCTTATCGGCCGCTGGAGTTGGATCCAACTCTAAGAGATTAGTAATGGTAAAATTTTACATTTTGCTACCTAAGACCTACCCCTTAAAGTTAAGCCTCGTAGAGTAGAAATCTCAACTAATTCTTGTTGAATCGAGAAAGAACGTGTAATGTCATAAAAAATAAACATCACTTAAGCAGATATCACTGTATAAATTGTGGTAACACTTTGTTGATCATCTTTGAACGTATGACAATCTTAGGCTTGCTTGATCAGTGCAGCATTAAGAGATGAAAATGGTTACTGACATAAATGGCTTAGCAGGGCGAACCTCTACGCGGTATTGTGATATTTAATTCCTAAATATTTTCAAATTTTCCTAGTGCGTATGCTGAAAGCACATTATTACATTTCACTAGGCATTAAACCATTAAGAAAGAAACAAATCCGTCAAATACAACAGGACACATCTACTGGCTAGTGTTGACGATCATATTGAAAACAGTGAAAGTTACATACCATTGTTTTTTCGTAAGTAGATTATTTAGCTTTTCTGATATCTCTCTCATAAGTCAACTACGTATTTCCTCGTTGTTTGTTACTTTGATATTTCCCTCAATCCCGGTATATATACAATGGCTGGAGTTGAAGACCGTTTGAATAGTCGTTCAATGTATGAATGATGGAAATATTTGGCTGAAGGAAGTTTCATCTCTTCATTCAACGGATTTGGAAGAACAAAGTGAATTTCAAACAACAAAATGTGAAAACAAAGATGTAAAGTAAACTTATTTATTTACTATTCCCAATAACCATAACTGTAGTTGACTTATCAAACCAATTATTCGGTGTTCATATGTGCCAATACGTGGAATTTTCACTCAAATGTTATAAAATGAATAAAGTTCTTGTCTTTCCATGCAATGTAGATGCTTTGAAGCCCTATCCTAATTATAGAAAAGAGTGTAATCTTCATCAATCATTATACTTACAGAAGAGAGTAAGGCTATGAAGTGAGTTAGTTAAAACCTCCTTTACGGCCAAATTCATTGCATTCAAGAAGTCAGTGCCTGCTTTGCTGGAAACGATTTGGTTGGTTCTGTCCAAGAATTCGCAGGTATCATTCGTTCCCAATTGAATGTCTTCGTCACTGAATGTGATTAATCCAGCACTTCGGCAGGCGGATAGTTTTAAATAAAACTGTGAAGAAAATGTCTCTTTTAGAACATGATAAGTTTTATAAACTTTATTAACTATGATCTTTTCTTATGAAGATTCGTGGATTAGAGGCAGCGATGTAGGCATATCTTACTCCATTAAGTGCATCACTCAAAGCAGTTTAAAAAGAAGACGTTCAGCCAAATCAAGGTAAAATATTTAATTTAACATGAACTGATTTAAAGTCCTGAATGCATTCGGATGGCGAAGGTTTGGTTTATCATCTAAGAGATTCTCGGATTGCCACACTTACGGGGAAGCTGCAGCTGAAGCCTTGACGAAGGTCATCTGAAACTGCGACACACTCGTCCAGCAAGAAGAAATATCTACGAAATCCTCGCCAATTTCCTCCGGAGCTGTAAAATAGGAAGGAATGTCTACATTACATTGCTTGAAACTGTTCATTCCTGATTTCCTCCCTTTTACTGATTTCTTTCATCTATTTGATTACTGCCGATTTATTTTAGAGGTTGACTCTTTAGCTTATAATAAAAAACATACCCTTTCGACAAGATGTTCCACCATACATTGTTTAATATTTCGCTCATTTTATTGCAATACTGGCATATTTTCAACTGATTTTATTTACTACCATGTTACCTAAAACATGACTTAAGCTGAATATTAGTTTTTTTGGATGCTTTTAATCTAAGCCCTACTCTTAATGTATTTATGTAGCCGCCAACAACGCTGACGGATTTCGTTCGTCTGTTAAAACGCATGAAAATCAAATTATGAAGTTATAAATGTATAAGTAACTGCTTCTTACAGTATTGAAATTAGTGTTTTAAGTAAAAGATAAGCAAATCAAAAGAGAACTCGACGCTTTAATAAAATTATTGACCCTTTGAAAAGAAGTCTTACTTTTCTCTTATTCGGCAGAGTCTAGAATATTGCTGTGCGGTTTGGGACCCACACGAAGTAGGTTTGGTTTCAGATTTAGAGATGGTCCAGCGTACAGCAGCCCGATTCGTTTGCGGGGATGACAGGTTTGATAGCAGCCTTACGGCAATGATCCCTCGGTTGGAATTCACAACAGATGAGAAGATCTGAATATCGTCGGAAACTTTTCGAATAGTTCATTCGTTCAGAATTTATAGACGAAGTAAGTGTAATATTAGTGCCAGTAAGGAGCGAGAGCGATCTCCGAGAGGCATCGACGAAGCGTTATAAGGAAGTAATCGCAAGGACTGATAATTCATTTTGGTTGTTTTTTCCCCATGCTATTATAGATGCTAATAGGGAGGAATGAATAATAGTGGTGTATTACACCCCCTGCCTCTGGCGGCTCGCGAGGCATATTTCTAAATCTAAAAATCTAAAGTCGGTGTATGGCCAATAAATCTTTAACTCTTCTCTTCAATTACCGATAAAACCTTATAGACTACTCTCCTGTAATAACACACATGTCAGTTATTGAAGCTGAATCTAAAAACCGGTGTTGCTTAACTGCTGAGACGTTTCCTAAAACCATACAGCTAAATAATAGTTACCTTTGATTGCTACGTTTATTCGATATTGTAGAAGGTGCAGATTGTGGTTATTAGACCCAAAATTTACATTTGTGTTAAGTAAACCTTCATTAATGTACCTTAAACATTTTATGTGGTATACTTTTAAGCGTTAAATGAGTGACATCATCATCTGACACGGTAAGATGATTGAAGCAAAGTAAGAATATAGATCTTTAAAGGCTTCGTCTCCGAATCATCCTAAATGTTCGTCCAAGTCGAGTTAAGTACGTGATTGAGTAGGAAATGTTTAATAAATTTTGTAAAGTTTTCCTCTGCCATTCACGCAGGGTATATGTGTTGATGAAGTTACGTTCTAAATGAAGGAAACGTTCAATTTTGGTTTAATTTGATAGGGTAATCTTTCGGCCATGGTGAGACTCGCTTCAACGTAACTTCGAATTCCGTGTTTTATTTGTTATTTATAATAATTTTCAAGATAGAAAAAAAAATCGTAACTAGGAAACCCAGCTTATTATTTAAAATTTGCTCTTTTCTCTGACCCTTCTCTACAAACATATCGCTCGATGTATTTAAAAATCAAATACAATTTTAGTGCTCGTTCAAAGACAAATATAGTAAAATTAATAAAAAACCTTACCGGAATTTGCAACGCTATGACTAGGCGTAGATAGAAGATCTTGAGCGACTTCACTGCCATTCCGGGAATATAGAACTTGTAGTCGTTGGCAAACAAAGTGAAAGATGCGAGAATCGAAATTCCCTTATATACCATTTTCAACACCCTCGCCTCCTCAGATGACACTTGAATTTTTTTCCCTTCATAATTAGCACCCTCTCATCTTTCTGATGGAGTAAAACGTTATTACTTCGGATAGCCTTGAAAACCGGTGTTGCCGTATCTTCAATTATTTTTTTTACCCCACTATCCTGTTTTTGATAGAGGAATATTGCTCGAATAGCATAGCGTTTATTACCAAGGGATGGATTATAATTTGCCCTTGTCTGACTCCGTTGATTAAAGTCACGATCTGATCATAAAGAAATTACATTATTGCAATTGCTTGATTGCTTATTGCTGATACTGATGTTGAGTTGCCAATCACGTCCTCATACACCGCTCTTCTCACTGATGCAATTAAAACGCTGCACCGAGATTTGTACAGTAGGAATGTGATAATTAGGAACAAACCCAGGATTAATGCAACGTTTCGCAAATCTATAATCAACCTTGAGCAACGGGAAATGCAGCTCTCTCTTTATTCTTCCTTTTAATCTCTTCTAATCATCGGTGAAGAAACTCTTCCTTTATTCCCATGAACAATCCTTATATCTTCTTTAATATCTAAGCACGTTTCGGATGTACGCCAGCTGAGACTCGCAAGAACGAATCTTACGAAAACCGTGTTCATTTCTGATTATGAAATTGGACGTTTCAAGAAAACCCATTAAAGAGCTAGCTATTATATGTTCCATAATTTTACCGCTCAGTGATGTTAAAGAGATAGGCCTGTAATTAGCTGGATCGTCTCTAGTGCCGCTTTTAAATATTGGCGTGACATTCGCAATTTTCCAATCATTCGGGACCTTTCCTTCGCTCATACTCTTGTCAAGTATAACTTTAAGAAAAGGAATTTTTCTGTAGAAAAGAATTCTTTCAGTAAAGAACGTTGCTTTATTTGAATTCTAAGAATCAAGGACGGATTTCAAACGACTTTCATGTTTATAATATTTATCAATAGAATCTCTCAACATCAATTATGGCCTTTAATATAGAATTAAATGGAAACTCAGTGTAGCCTTAAAACTTTATGATTATATTAATACAGTATACTATTCTATGATCATGATCTTTTAAATATGTCTTATAAATCCCTTTCAAGAAGTAAATTTTCATATAAAAAAAACTAATAGGTAAACTTTATTTATATATATAATATATATATTTATATATCTATAATAGTATAATAATAATATCTATATATATTTATTTATATATCTATAATAGATAATAGATAAACTTTATTATTATTACATGAAATGGTAGATAGAGAAAAAATATGAAAAATATTCTGGAAATCACATGAAGCATTTGACCGTTTGCCTTGAATCATCTTGATATGTCACATAGTCCCCGAGTAAAAAATTTCGTGGAATTTAAAATTACCTATTCGGATAACGAAGTCGTGTTTCATACCTTCGTAATGGTAATTCCAATCAGTGGCGGCGGGTCCATTGCTTTCACTGAACCCCCTTAGAAAACTACAGCACTATTTCTCTATGTACCAATGTTCTTACCATGACCCAAATATCCTTGACAACAATCACTGGGCCTTTTCCTTCGTTGAGTCGCGATTCCTGCCGCTTTTGGTTCCAACTATCTTGACTTCGCTCGAGGTTCACTCCCCGAAGTGAACCCCTTCAGACGACGCGTTAAAGGTGAAGAGCGGTGAGGGGAAAGAGGAGCTTTTAAACATGGGCCGATCGCTGCACTACGTTGCAGCGACAGCCGACGAGAATGGCTTCATAGGATTTTCGGAATTTTTTTTAGGCACTTTCCGGCAAATTAGAGAGTTGAAATTCGAGAGATCCCTGGAAGCCGTGCATATCAAACGAAAACTACAAACACACTCTCGAAGATTATTATTATATTATATTTCGTTCGACGCTAGGCCAGGGCAAATATGCTCCTATTTAAAATGCATTGAGACGATTTTTCAGTTTTTTAATGCCTTCCCGATAACATGGAAACTTTAAACCTGGCATGTGAATATAGACCACAAATACATTACATATACGTTGTTTAACGTTTCCCTGATGATCCTTGGTTCGATTCCTGAGCACCATTTACATTCCTCTATGCACTGCAAAAGGGGATAGTGGAATCTAAGTTTAGGATCATCCCGGAATGATATCGATATAAAACTTCAGATTAAATGCTATGTAATGGCTACTCATAATAAGGTGCAATATTGTGAATTTACGGATTTCGTTCGTATCCAGTCTACATATTCAGTTACGTTGTTGTGGTTGCTTGTCCCATATTCAGTACACAAACCTACTGCGTTACGTGTTTGTGAACTGTTTTTCTCGCTCTTCACGATGACTAGTGTCCAATTTCCTCTCTTTCTGTTGAAAAAAAAATGTGCAATAAAAGAAGTAGGGAGGCCTATTCCTTTGCTGAACCTTTCTCAGAGTCAGAGTAACAGATACTGCCGAGTGTTTAAGACACAAATATATTAGAGAAACTGTTGGATTTGTGGCCGTGACTCTTCCAATATGCTATACCGTTTCCCTTGTTTACTCTTTGCGAAAGACAAGGTCGCGATCTGGACAGAAATAGGTGTGTTCGATTTAAGGCATTTATCTCAAAAAATTACAAAGCATGAGGAATCTATTGGACACAAGAATGCCAGTTTGGATTTTTCAGTTTTGGGTAAAACGGTGATCAGAAATACTTCAACCTTAAATAAAACAATATAAGGCAATTGATTTACTTTCTTATGATTATATTTGATTTATCAACAAATAAATTAACTTAGTCAACTTACTCAAAAGGTAATTCGGTCTTTAAAAATACATACGAATAAATATGAAGCGAGAATTAAAAAAAGCTCAATTTTCGTGAAACATTTAATAATTGATAATTCAACCTGAAACATTTGTAATTGATTCAACCTGAAACATTTATTTTCATATTTCTATTGCTTTTATCTGCTGTTGTTGTGAATTATCCTTCGTTCATGTAAGCAGAGGCAATATTCCAGTATGAGCCACAACATTCAACCATATTCGCAGCCACTTAAAAAAAATACGGCTTTGAAGTGAACCCCCTGTTTTTTTAGTCACGCGCCGCCACTGGTTCCAATCCATTCAATTCTTTACTTTTCTCTTCAAATTTGAACTTTCCATTAGACTCAAAGTAAAACACATATCGTTAACCGTTCCTTGAAGATAATTTTCTATTACTATGTAAGAATACATACGTAATTGTACCGAGAAAGGCTAAGGCTTGGAAGCTGTGAGACGTGTTAGCAATTCGAGGCGAATCTAGAAACATGCTAAAAGGGAAATGAGACAATTTCCTTATGAACTTTTCTCCAATTATCTTTTGTAATTACATTTGGGAGTGATAAACGCAGTAGATGGATTACTGATCGTGAAAATATTTCAAAATCAAATTAATCCAAATTCCTCTTCAGATCCTAAAGAAATAGTAAATACACCAAAGCATTCAAAAGGGCCGATTTATTCACTCCCCTAGGATCCTTCAATGTTTGTAACATTAATCAGTACATTATCAATAATAATTTCAACAGACATTGTCACGTGTTTAACTTTAATGTTACACATTTCAGAAATCGTATTCAACGCTTAAATTTCATCGATTCTTAGCGTGGATGAACAAAAGTCTTCGTAAAAGATTCTGCATGATAACTCCAGTTGTCTACTTATTTGCTGTTCCTCAAAAAGTTTCAACGTTCCATTAATTTGAACAGAGTCTATAATTTTCGAGATTATAATATTATGTAATAACTCAGTTGGTTTGCATTATGATAGACACTAGCAAAATATATTTGTGACAATAAGTATTGATTTCGATTACTTTTACTTCATTAATCCTAAGGAAAATGGTTTTTCTTATTGTTATGGGAGGGAACAAATACGTAATTATTCATTCTAGCTGCATCGGTAACACTATTAATGGTTATCGTCCCACAGAACTTGGATTCTCAATCTTGAATAGGCGGTAAATTGATGAACTATGAAACAGAATGTCCCTCTTTAATAGTCTTTAGAATAGTTATTAAGGTACGATTAAGGTAGCCACCCGGGTTAATCCGGATCCTGCCGATTGCCTCTCCAAAGCCTCAGTGGCAGATGTCCTTCAGGCTAATTTGATTATCAGCCAACCAAAGAAATATTAGGTATTATATAGTAGTATAGTGGTACATAATATTGAGGGAAATGGAACATTTTAAGCATTTTTAATAATTTTGTTATTTCGGAAGTTCTGAAATTTTACTAAATTGGTGATCGTGCGATTTGGATTGGTAATTATTGATTTCTTAGAATATAACGAAGGATAAAAAAATCAGTTTGCATTACGAACATTTTAGCCTTCCACTGTGGATCAGTGTAGAAACAAGATGGATCGAGAATGCAACTTAGTCCAACAAAACAACATCAACGTATGAAAACAAAACAAATTTCTTTCTCATCGACAAACAGATTGTCTTTAAGGGAGAAATAACAATGTAAAGTCATTAATTGGAGGAAACACTTACAGAAATACTGAAACGTTATTCAAATTATAGATCTCGGACACATGTAAGAAAGTTGACAATCAAATAAACTTGTACATACAAAATAATTTATAAATCATGATCAGTCTTTCACTGCCTCAAGCACGATTAATGAGGGAGCATCAGTTATTACATTAAACCATTAATCGCCGAGAAAGTTGACGGACAGGAGGAAAAAGGATTATTGGAATACCTCGTTTAGAAATTTAAGCACAGATCAGACTTCGGACGATTGATGGACGGCGTTATGATAAATGTAAACAACGCGTCGCTAGGCATATTCAACGGAGTTGAAGAACGAATGGTACGGGAGTGCAGCGATTGAGAAAAGCGTGGTTTGGAATGCAGCGAAAGCGGTAAGAAATTATATGAAAATAGAGAATGATGGTGTGGTACAGATGTGGCCATGTTGGACGACCGACTAGCCCTCGTTTTGGGCGAGGTGGGAATCTCCCTCGAATTCTTCGAAGGAGAGTTGGCAATTGCGTTGCCAAGAGCGAATGAGAGGGGAGGAGAAGTTCGGAGGGGGTCCTTTCAGGGTTTAATGCAAAGACTCTCTGGGAGAGTGTTTGAATTTCGGATAGAAACGACCTCTTCTCGGCAAACTATTGCACAATCGTATCTTCCGGGCGATTTCTATTAAATCCGCGATTGAAGGAACTCTCGGAGTGCAGAAATTATTCGGCCAAGTCTGCGGAAAGCCGTGGTGATGAACTTTTATGGGTCTGCGACTACGAGACTTTTTCCAGAAAAATATTTCTTGGGGATGAGCATCATCAAAGAACGTAGAATTTCTGGGTCCTTTCTAGTCTTGATTAATTTAATTTAAATAAATAATTGAATAGATTTTTGATAAAAGAGAGTAACGTAGAAGGAAAAGAAATTAATGCATCGAAATCTATGGAAGCCCGTTTATATAGTAATGGAAGTTAATGTTATTAAATCTCCAGCAATAAACCTCATTGGCAGTAATTAATTTGGATACAAATCCGGCTACTAATTTGTGGTAATTTTGCAAAGCAAAGAATAACGAAATGTACCCCCACCACAGACCGAAAGGGTGCAAACCACTTGCTATAGAACATATTCTATGTTTGTTCCGTTGGTTGTTTCATTATTATTTTAAGCAGACATATACAACCCGGGGCCCTTCAAGGCCATTCGTGCGGCCTGCGTCGCGTAATCGGGAAATAAATGAACGTTGCAGCATCACTCTTAAATTAAATCTAACTCTAAATCACTCTAAAATCTCTCTAAAAATCACTCACTTCAGAGTTCACATTAAAAATTTTGTTTGAAAAATTAACTTTGTTTTATTATGCTCATTCGTATCTGGATTATATTGTTAATAAATATTATGTTCTGCATTTTACCACACTGGGGAAGAAAAACAAAAGTCTTTTCTTTAGTTTAGTTTATATAAAGCTAAATCAAAGTTTCCTTTCTGGCCTGCGTGCATGACAAAACTTATAATGCGGCCCTCCGCCCCCTAAAGGTTGGACACCCATGATTTAGAGGAATTTAGTTTTTCGTAAAAAAGAAATTCTCTTGAAAAAGTCTGACAGGCTTGGAATAGAGCCCAGGACTGGAAATTGTCACAATCGACAAGCACTCGTTTAGGACACCTTGTTTATTTTAGTTGGACCCTTCATTGGCGTCGCTAGCCCTAGGAGGGCTTCTCTTCCACCTAACGGCCTATTATGCACACACATAAATTAAAAATACAGAGTACTGCGGGGAAAAATCTTTGCGACTGAAGGTTGACAAAAAAAATCCCACGTTGCGGGAAAACACCCACAGAGAAGGGGGAGGAAAAATACCCGCGAGAATACAGTAAAAAATAACAACGAAGTAAAGAAAATTATAAAATTTTGTGTATTACATATATATAATTAATTAAATTTACAGGAAATATTGTAATATTATTAATTACGAATAAAAATATAACATTTACTAAACCTAAGTGTGAAAGGTTTTGGGAAAACAAATTCATAGGCATAATGACATGTCCTGCAAATAAATATTCATAAAAGAATAAAGGTCAGCCAGTGGCGTCCGTCGAGTTCTTGGTGTTAATTAAATACGGATTTTCAATTTTTTCAGCAGGAAGAGAGAATGAAAAACTTAAATCTTAGAGAAAGATCCCGGGTTCGATTCCCGTCCCCACCAGGATTTTTTTCTAGGCCGTTTTTCCTTGGGATTTCCTTGGTGCACGTCCGTATCTGCAAAGAATCGTTTCCTTACTTTTTCTTATATTTATAGGTTCAAATTAATTAATTAATTTAATTTCCAGTGAAGAAATACGAAGAATTTTAAAGTAATATCTCCCTTTGGGAACTTAAGTAGACAAAGAAGCAAAGTAATTTGTTTGATGATTATGGTTGTCCAAAGACTATGATCTGCAATTCATGATTCAGAGGCTATTCTGTTTGGATTTGAGTGATTTTCAAGTAAAAAAATGATTTACTGCACTTACTGCATCTCTTCAAAGATAAATAAAATTGAAGTTTAAAAAAAACGAATATCAAATCGTTCCAGCCCTCGGTGGTGTTAGAACGAGCACTTTAAAAATGACAGACTTGAAGTTTTCGCAGCGGCGAAGTGCGAAGAATTTGAGAGATATATCAGTGCTGGAAAACTTTCTCCGTGCGAACTCTCGCTGCTCATTACCTCAGCCGTCAGATTGCCATGCCAACGAAAGACAGTTTCTTTCTTTTTTAATTTTTACGTGGAAATTCCTCTAGAAGGATCTTCCAGGTCGGGCGAAAACTTGAAAGAAAAACCAAAGTTGAGCGATTCATCTTATTTAGAGATAGAAAAGTTTTTAAAACTCTTCCTTTCTCGCACGACGAAAGGATACATTTTACGCCTAAATAAGGCAATCCAAGATTTTTCTCGAAATGTCTCCCAGTTTACGAGTCGGACTTAAGAGAACCAAGAAACGCATTTCATTTTTCGGAATTTGCTGATTCGCACGGAATTTGTGCGATAAAAATTAGGCGTCCTTTACCAAACTCCAGATTTCAAGGATATTATTTTAAATTTAGATAAAACGTTAAGAAAAATTGATAGATGTAATTTTCTTTTCTGACTTAAATTACGATGCATATCTATTTAAAACATCGTATAATTTGCGGTGGACGAAAATGATTGAGCTAATTACGTGAGTCAACGTCTTTCTTATTAGGGTATTCGTTTACTTATAATCCCCATTGGATTTCAATTCAGGTAGTTAATAATATTACGCAGTATCGGCTGGTCCGCACGGAATGATTTCCGCTTCCGTTTGTTTGATTTGTAACACTGATTTGACCCATTCTCTTTCTTTCATTTACATTCCGAAATTCTCTGCTTTACGCACGCCGCTTGGATGCGTTCAAACGCACGCGTGTTTTGATCTCCGTTTCGTTATTTGTTCACCTCCCTTCTCCCCCGTCAGGAAGGGGTCGCTACATCTGCAGACTCAAAAGAAGCTCCCAGAGGGGGGGAGTCCTCCATCCATTAGCGTTGACGGATGGACGGTGGCGGTCCAGAAGGGAGACAAAGGGAGATGATGTTGTCACGTGATGTGCCACAACTCGGAGGATTTAACCTCTCAGCGAAAGGTCCTCTTTTTTTCCGGCCATAAAACGGCGATGATTTGGATCCTTGAAATTTCTGAAGGGATTACGCGTCGAACGCCATTTGTCTGTTGTTGGGTTTGCGATGTGTGTCTCCTGGCGCAACAACACCTTGATGAAATACACGGAGGTCATGAGAAGGCCATCATTAAGTTTTCCTTGGATTGACGTGCATTAATAAGTCTAACATAACAAGGATTGATGGGACTTGAGCAATATAGTCTGACTGGGAAACAGTCTTTCTCAAGTCGGATGTTTTAATGAAAAGGTGAGGAACCTCTGGTTAAATGCTTCCCTATGGGAAGTTAAATGTAGGTACTTCCCGAAACAAATGCGCACATTTAAACAATTATAAAACTGAACTGCTTCAACGATGCTTCGGAATTTCATAATATAATACAATTTACCGGAACAAAACGCTTGTACAGTAATATTCAGAAACTTTTATTATGTTGGATATATATTTAGCAACTACATTCCTTCCTTTCATAAGTTTGCTTGTTCACTTATTTAAATGTCGAAGATACCCCACTCAAGGGCGACCTCATTGGGTGGTACAGCGGCACATGCTTCCGCTTGATAAAAACAGGTTCCCCGCAGAGTCAATAACATGGGCCTTTACTGGGTGGAATATTATTTAAGCTGACCCGGCGAACTTCGTACCACCTCAGAATCAATAAATAGAAAACTATTTGCTGGATGGATTGCCCTGGGGTCGATTCCCTTCATCGAAGCACCTTCTGATAAAAGACATTTGCATGTCACTACTTCACCTGCGATTCTGTTTAGGATTATGTTGCTCTTATCGTGTACGTCGAAATTTTTATCCGCTAGAATGGCTCTTCCGCTCAACCAAGCGTGATTTCGATAATTTGTTCCGATTCTTTGGAAAACCTTGTCTAATAATTCTTCTTTTGAATTCACGATGTTGCAGACATTAGATGGGAAGGTGATTTTTCCTGTTTCTGGATTTGTAGGTACTGTGTCGTTACCGAGTAATTGTCTTGAAAATACGTCAGCTGTTGGATCGGCTTAACTGAACTCTCAAATTTGTTGTTAAATACATTTTTTGACTTTGCTCCAAAAGGTTGAGTGTCTCAAGCAGGCAATTCATCAGCTGGTTTTGAGCGAGGTATAACTGGAAGCGTTTGCCTGAAGTCACCGGATAGATAGTATCCACCTAATTGAACCTGATTATTATTAAGTCTTTCAATGTATGGCCTACTTACTTCCTACTTATGTTTTTGGACGAGCAGCTGTAAGTCATTTCTGTTGAATAATTGCTCTCTGAGCACTTCCCTGTCGAATGTTGCATTGATTTGGTGCTGTCATTCCCAACTGTGCCAACAACTTGCCGCACATTGCAAGACAAAGATCCTCGATGAAGATTAGCACTTTATTGTTTATTTCTTCTGTGAAATCCAAACCATGATTTTCTGCTTCTTGATGCATTATCTGCAGAATATCTTCGGCCACGTACTCTTTGTATCTCTCCCACAATTATACGGGCTGTGAACATGTAGATAAAATAATTGCGAACAGCGTACGTATTTGAAATGGATTAGAAGTGATGGACGAATCTTTAATTGACTTCTCCCAATGATTGTCCTTTTTCCAGCAAATGAAGTGCCTCGCACGCACTCCGATACGTTTTATGTACTATTCCATCCACTGTTCGTAAATGTATAATTGACGTTGGACGAAAGAAATGAATTGAGCAATCAAAATCAAAGTAACTCACACCTTGATTTTTGAAAACAGATAGTAATTAAATCATTTCGAAAACAAAACAAATGAATTGAACCGAATACAACATTTGGTATCAAATTAACTCACATTTAGTTTTTCGAGAATAGATTATTAAATCTCTTCCCAGGTGATCTAATGACTTCCAACGATTGATTATGCACACAAACGAAATCAAAAACTTTTCATACGCAATTCAAGTTGTCAGTCTTGATTTTGACTACGTAAAAACCCACATTTATTCGTACCATTACCTTTAAATGGGCCAAAATGCAGGAGCTCGGATTCAACAATGGTATTTGTCGTCAGGGGGACCGGTTGTTTACACCCTCAAGATTTTACAAAAATTTTCGTGTAAAATTTCGGAAATTCAATTCGAAAACTATAATCCACGACCAAAATAAGATTCTTTATTCATTTTCCCTTATTTTGGTGCTTGTCTTAATTTCGTAGGACCATTCTTTTTAATTTAATTTTGCAAAAGAAATAAAGCCTGTAGCGGCCAAAATGAATTTTACGTGCAATTCTTGTAGAAATTAGTTTTCTTCATATTTTTTTCTCTTGAATTTCTCCGATGTTTTAATATTTATTCTGCTGTTCGGGGCGGAGATAAATCCAACAACTTAAATATGATCAAAGTCGGTCCAGCCGTTCTTGAGTTATAAATGGTTGAACTAACCCGTCTATTATGTTATTTATATGTGTGTGTGGAATAAAAACAAAAATGTGTTACCAAGCATGCATTTTAAGGTTACCCTGTTGTCATTATCATGAGCTAGCTTGAAAAAATAGTCTCACTCCAATTTCGAGATGTTTTGTTTGAAAGGCGTACCAAGATAGTTGAGCCCATCACCGCTAGATAGCTCACAGAAGCATTCAAAGGGGTCGGCGAAGGACCTGAGTTCCAGTCTCATTCTCGTCGATATTTTCGTTCTTTGAATTTATTGGTGCTAACCTTATAGGTTATACAGGTCTTGGCCCATATACAAACATTAATAATTTGAACATTCATGAAATTGTCGAAAGAATAATTATGGCCTGTTTACGAGGATTGAACTAAAAAAAGGTGGCATTCCATTATAATGTATTACTAAACGATTCATTTCTCTTTTACTCTCAATTCAGCGTTAGGATTTAGAATTCAATGTAAAGTTTATTTTTATCATATACAAACAAACAGTGGACAATGATAATGAAAGTACAATCTAAAAATAAAAACTTTATAACTAATGATACGCAAGTTGTTGAAGTATTTTATACAGCAATATTCTCACAGAGTTAAATTATAAGCAAAAAATATTTTATTAAGACTCTGTTAAAGTTTAGCATTGAAATTCAATTCTCTATCCCATTATGTAATCGGCATCCATTTTTTAAAGCGAATTCCAGTTCAATTATAGTTATTTAGACGCCGTCGTGTTGCTGACAGTTATAAATTCATGAACGGTCAATTTGAGATTAACGTTTATTGCCCTTTGATTGGTTATTCCAATGGATAATTGGCTTAACTGAAATCATGCTATATCGTTCTCTTACTGCGTCGATTGAGT
The DNA here is from genome assembly GCA_947579665.1 of Sympetrum striolatum. Classification (NCBI taxonomy): domain Eukaryota; kingdom Metazoa; phylum Arthropoda; class Insecta; order Odonata; family Libellulidae; genus Sympetrum; species Sympetrum striolatum. The sequence goes on from OX388343.1 coordinate 204,331, forward strand.
AATATAGAATTACCAAATTAGTTTGTCAAACAATCGACTTGCCGCTTTGTTAGAAACGATTATGCAGAATTATTACATAAATTCTATCAGTGTTCAAAATTACATTCGGAATATTTTAATTGGAATATTTCGCTCCAAATGGTACGTGATCACTTTGATTTCATAACAAATTATCTCCTATTTTCATTTATCTATCTATCAGTACAGTTAACTTTTGCAAATTTGCCCAATCACGTTAAAATATTTGATTCAACAATGTTTATCCAATGATACGAATGTAAATTTTGTTGTATTACGATCATTTAATGGAATAAATAATGTAGATCGAAGAAAGATTTGGTTTAAGAATGCAAGACATTCGTGTCACTTCGTGCTCTTTACACATCGAGGAAATTGTGTTAATCATCCGCTTATAAGCTTCGGTATCATTTGTTAATTTAAACGAGTCTACTATGCAATACTTATGAAAATTAAGATAAACTTAGCTCAGGAAAGCGTGCGACTTGACACAAGGTTGGTTATATAATACTAAATTATGGCTATTCAAATCATTTGCTAAATAGTGCTTTATTATTACTAAGAGTCTGTTGTCCTTTTAATTAAATCACTTATTATTGAATTAATAAATACTAATTAGTTCAGTCAATGATGATTTAATTGGATATAAAAGGTAAATGCTTCGATCGGATTTACAGTATGGACTTTCTAAAACATCATTAGGGCTATTAGAAGCTGTTTTTGCAAAAATGTGCTCCCCATTTCTCTACATCTTCTCTAAACCCCATTGATTTAAACAAAGATTTGATAATTCCTGCGTATATTCGCTTGGGAACATATTAATGTTGAAAATATATTTACAATATAATCCTTATTTTAGAAACCTAAAATGTTTATCGTATCGTCAGGGTAATTTTATTTAATTTACGCATTTTTAAGTAGAAGCAGAAACGAAAAGGAATGATTCTACCAAATGCAAAAGACCTTTCTGCTTTATAAAAAATATAGCTGTTCACATTCTACGCAAGATTCAATTCGTAAGAGGAGCTAAAGAAGAATTACAAATACTCTAGTGGTAAACGTTTGAAAAAATAACAAAAGACGGTCGTTTTATTTCCCCTCGGAGAGGGGTCGAGTCTCTTTGGGTTATAGCGGAAACAGATGCAAGCCGTTGCAAAATTTTGAAAAAAGAGCAAAAAAGTGAGGAAAAGAAAGGAATGACAGCTCTCCTTTATATTGCATCCACGTTTATATTTGTGCAATTTCAAGTCGCATTCCGTCCGCCACAATTTCAGATTGCATTAATGCAGACGGGCAGAAGGCAAAAATCTAGAGCTTCAAATTCTAATCTGATGCTTGTTTCGGATTTTAAATGTTTTTCTTGATAACAGAAGCTGGCGGACGCTACAATCACAAGAGAATGAAATTCACCGCGCTTTATCCAGTGCAAGCCATAAGGTGTGCAGATAGTAATGTTGGAACTGGGACATTCATTCTTACTGAACCAGCGATTTAGTTTTAATAAAACTTCCAGGGAATAACTCGGAAGGAAATAGAGATCGATTTCATATAATAAAAATTTACATTTTTTCCAATTAAATTCACATAACGTTTAATATTCATCCATCTTAATACACAAATGATGAATTTTATTAATTCTTATTCCTAATTAATTATCGATTAATTTTATTGTTTCTTTTTAAGTTTATCATTTAGAAATAATTTTAGCTTCTTGATATTAGAAATTAATTTTAATTTAAAGGCTCCTTCATATGAAATTTAGGAGTAGGAGAAGACTCAGATTTCTGAATATATGAAATGCTTATTTATAATTTTGATCTATTAAAGTGTCGGTATGATATTTGCACACATTTCATGAAATGGATGTATTTTTAGGAAAGCGGATTGTGTTCTAATGTGAAAGATCTCAAAGTAAAAGACAATTACTTATGGTCAGTGCCTAAAGATATATCCCACATTCAAACACAATCAGTATCGAATTATGAAAAAATACAAAATTTAACTCTTATTTACTATAATAATTATTGTAATTCAACATTAATTTTGCCATTAATAATTAATTAGTCAACAACTTTCCCTAGTCCAGATGTGTGCAACATCCTCTTAAACATAGTATGCTTTTCATTTTGGCAATAAGTATAAGATCAAAAGGTATATTATAGGATATATAGGTTTATTATATTTCGCATTATAGATTCCGCCGATAGTTCTACAGAGGGGCGCTACAGTGCGTGTCAGCACGCTAATATACGGAATAAATATTCTTGCTTTTAGTGAGGGCGTGACTTTGAATAAAATGACCTCATTAATTCTCATAACGGAGCAAAAGTAAGGAAAACAAAACAGGGAAAAACAAGAGAGCCATGGAAATCGGGAGAAGTGAACTAAATAGATGTGAGAGAAATCAGCGAAATATTTCTCTCGTGTAGAGACTTGTTACTGGGTGAATGAGAAACCTAATCATGATTGAGTGTTAAGGAAAGTAGTTTTAATTTTCTTTCGATAAATAAAGGGAATGAAACACTACTAGAAGTAAATTTTTAATTTTAACAAATTACGAGGATTTACTGAAAAGTAATGCCTACATGGGTTTGGATGGGAATATTTATCAGTTATCTCCTCCCCGATTACGTGGAGGAGGTTATTGTTATCCCAGTTATAAACTTACGCGATCTTCGGGAGAAAAAAAAGCGATACAGGAAAGCAGTTGCCAAGACAGATAGTTACTTTTGGTAGTTTTTCCCTCAAAGTATTAGTGAAGCTAATAGGTTAGATAGGGATTCCGGTGTTTTACACCCCCTGCCACGCGCCCCTCTGGCGGATTGCAGGGTTTAAATGTAAACGTAAATGTATTTAAATAAATCAATCGCATAAATAATCCTTAGAATGTGCTCTTTAATTGTAAATATTCACCTTTCCACCTTTTCACCGTATACACTATGACAACGAAGAACAAGTTTTCTGAAGCCGTCATTGAAGATGTCGACTCTGTTTCTGTCACAGTTCTATTAACCCCTTCAGCTAATAATGCGCAGTGATCCCTTTCGTTATCTGACCTTACCGATCTGCGGGGACATCACTTTGTAGACATAGTATATTTGTTATAATGAAAATGTGCATGATATCATGAATACATACCCTGAGCTCATAAATAATGTACGATAACTCATTTAAAATAACTTAGGATATTATTAAATTTTACAACTTCTGTTGAAATTTAAGTTTTGAACCGTTTCTTCGGATGAAAAGGTTGGGAATCGCTGCTCCCCACTGCATTAGTAGAAAAATATATCTTTTTCAGCATATGTTCACTTTTGTTCTACAATATTTGTAGAATAGGAAATTGCAGAGTTTCCCAGCACTAAAATCCCTTTTAAAAAGAAGCCCCTCCGAGGGATCCAGACCACAGCATTTGCATCTATGAAATCCTCCTCCTGAACAGACGCCACTACACGCACATTAAACTCTGTCCCTCAATTGATCCTATAAAATCTCACAAGAGAAAGGGGAAATCAAAGGGTGGTTTCTTTTTTGCAGCTGGTTTGGTAGGGTGTGGCGTGGGGAAGGGCGTGGTTGAGACCCCACGACCGTAACCCCATCGATCTACGCGACCTCCCTCACACGCATTTGTCGACCATCCTTCGCCGTCAGAAGGAATTTTTCCTTGCTCTTTTTGCTTCACATTTTTTTGCTTTATTTACGTTTCTTGTATTGGTGAAGATGCTGAATGGGAAGCCGACAATTTTCTGTAATCTAAAGAACAGAACAACGAAGTGATCTTTGAATACAGTGGAAATTTCACCGAAAATTCTTTCATTCATCCTAGCTTAAGCATTGCCGTTATCTTGCAAACCTCCACTTCGATAGCATTAAAGGCATTTGATACAAATTCGCGAGAAATTAAATACTGTTTTCACTCGCTCATACTCAGTAGCAACGTTCACCAAACTGTATTGCGACGATTCTTCAAAAGTCATTGAGAGACAAAGCTGAGTTCCCTTCAGCAAAAATTATATCTTTTCCGCATTATGTTATTATTTAACTGACACAGCGGAGGAAGGAAATTGAGATATTGAGAATTGCTTGCCATCTTTGGTTTGACTACTTATTCCAGCAATATAATGTATTACGTCCTAGACCAAATATTTTCTTGTAATACAGAGAACTCGCGCTGGACTGAAATTTCAAACTTAAATATATAGATTATAATGAAAAAATCGAAGAGATCTTAGTAATCCTACAGACGAGCCGTAAAAGATCCATACTTGTAGGATATCAGTTGTGAAGCTTTGGCTCTTTTAGTAGAGTAATTATTACTTTCCTTTATTAAAAAGTTATATTTTCAGACATTTACACATTATTTACTAATATTTATGGGCCATTTTTATAGCAGAGTAGGTAAAAGTTTTTGAATGATACGGAAATGTTTTAAGTTAATGTTAATTCAGCGAATTATTGGAATTTCTCCAAAAATCAGAAGATTCATTTTTAATATACTAAAGAATACGTTGTAGGGACTAAATTCATATCTTATTTGAATAGTACGTACATGCGTTCGCATATAAATGGTGTTTAAATTGTGATAATAATACTAATTTTAATTTTTAGTTGTCGCTTGATGATAGAGTGAACGTGAAATATTTCCAAAGGTCAATATTATGCATATAGTTCTGAAATAACTTATTTTGACAATTTTCCAAAGCCTAAATAGAAAATGGGGAAATTATTATTTGTACGTATCAGATCATTACGCGTCAAATTAAATTATTCTACTACTATAAATTCACAAATTACAATTTAGATGATGGAATTATAAATACTTCAATATAATTAGAAAAATGTATAATCTTATACCGAATAACAAATATAAAAGATCAAATATTATCGGTTAATTACATAAATGGATAAATGCACAAAGAAATTTCGGCCCAGAAACCTAACTTGGCAGATTCATGAAAAAATAATTCGAAATACCATTTTTCATATATTATTTTCTTCTCAATTTGAAATATTTTAATCTGAGAAATTAAACTTTTTTTCGTTACGTCAAGAAATCACATACCTTCTTGTTTATCTTTCTGAAATCGCTTCCATATGAATATCCCTTGCCTTCTCCACTTCCTTTACCATTTCCGGCCAAAGCTTTGCGACTGAACCGCGTTTTCCTTTTCTCCTCCATTTCCCGCAAAATCATCTTTTTTCGGGAGTTGGTCTTCCACACCTTCTCCTTACACACCGCTCCACTTTTTTGATCCCGATATCCTCTTCTTTATTTCGCAATCAATTTAATATGATTCGCGTCCCGAGATTTTCCTCATTTTAGACAACTTCCGGAGAAATTTAATTAGATCCCGTTCCTTTGTTCCCGTTCCTACTTCTTACCGTTTTCCTTATTTTTGCCTCGAGTTTCTATCGAGTTTATTCTAATTAAACTCGATACTCTAGTAACAAATTTAAGCTGAATGGTGGATTATTATTCGTCTAGAACTTTAAGGTGGAAACAATCCAGATTCTGCTTCAATTCATCAAATATGAAGTTTTCAATAGAGCCTGATAATCTGATCACGTGACCATCTGCTAAATGTGTTCAATTTTCACTCTTCCTATTCGAAGTGTGATGAATTGCACGGGACATTTTCTGTTTGGAATACGTGTCCCTTGTCATCAGGTGTATGCTATGACTACTAAATTACCACATGCAGAAATGTTAATGGAGCTAATCTCCTTAAGTTTGGCTTCTTAAAATGACAAACGTTAGTTCTATCAACAAAGGTAAAACTAAGTAGCCATCGCATAAAGAATCCGTTCCATATATCCATCGTTTGGATAGCATTTTGTCGATGGACGGTATTACAGACGTTGCACTGCCAAACAAACTGACATTCAACAAAACCTTTGTTAACCTGATTTAAATAGAGAAACCAGACCAAAAACCAAACCTTCGAACATTCTTAAATACAATGTTTCGGAAGGACATTGATGCTTCTTTCTCATAAACGGGCAGATGTGTTGGAAATGAGTACATCTATGTTAATCATAATTCTGTGGTATAAACATAAAATCGATCTCACTGACAATTTCCTCATTCCTCAAGCGGCAAAGAACTTCCGTTTTCTAGGCACGGGCGCTGAAGAGCGCTTACATCTCCGAATGCGAAGGATATCCGAATAGCAATTGAAGACGATGTTTTTAATGAAAAAGTCGCGTCGAAATGTTACGACTCAGATTTTTCCGTATTTATATCAAAAGAGAATTCCTGTATAGTTTAGCGGGGCACACATTATCGAGAGCTATCGATCCACTTCGATAGGATAAATGTGGTAGGTTTTAAAGGGAGTCGTACGGAGTTCTTCAAATACACTTTTCATGAGGACGAACTACGATACAATATGTGTCTAACATATACTTAACGATAATTAAATGTATCTGAACCAGCTTTCAATATCAAGGTTTTAAGGATTTTATACTAATTTGGTTTCAAAGAAAATAAATTAATTAGGGTCTTACAGTTTTCGAAATTGTTTCAGTTTGGATGCTGATTACACTATGTCGCAGTTTTTTAATGGCTGAATATTTGTTACAGCTGCTCAGTGATTTTGGCAAAAAATATTTCTCCTTTCATTGAAAGTATCTCTTATAAAAGGTTCTCGAAAAAATGTAATTAGTATAAAGCTAGGCTCTCTAAAATATGTTTTATAAATTACAGAAGAAGAATTGATCGCTGCTAATGTTTCTTTTACGCTGGTTGGTTTTGATTCGTAAATATTTATCATTCTAAACACCGTTGCTGTTTGTCCTGATAAATAAATGATAACTGAATGTACGCATACCAGAATATATTAAATTAAAATCAGGAGGAAAACGCAGCTTAGTATTAATTCTCGTTGTTGGGTTCCATAACATTCTGAAAGGTTGTGTTTTAATGGAAGCTCTCACAATTACGTGCTTTATCAAGATCTCTTAGGTGCAAATTCAGAATAGCTAACACTGATAATAAGGGGAAATTCATAATATTTACGTTGAAATGTCGCACGAGCAAGTTTAAGTTAAACGCTTACCAAGAATGATAAACTGACTTCAGATCCTCTAAATATTTAACCACGAGGATCTCCTACGAAAATAATCATACATTAATGCGAAGGGCATGCTTTTTGGTGGGTATGGGATGCACACACACACACATACACACCCATATACACACACTCACACACACTGAGCAGATGAAAGTATGGAATTGTAACACTTTTCCTGACTGACCTTTCTCACCGAAAAATATCCTCGGAAGCTATAATCGTGGCAATAATTTACCCCCGTAACTTATAATTAACCGGAAAAATGCAGCAGTTTGAGTAATGCGGATGCTCGATCCTCGAAATTGAATCATCTTCGTTCGCGTCAAATTGAATAATTCATCGCCGGAAGGCTTCTGTCATATTTGCCGCCTTTCATATTTTACACCCAAATTTCCCGACCATTCGTCGTCGCTCTGATTTATTTTTCCGTCTCGTCCGATATTTTTCCGCTGCAGGATTTCATTTTTCCCGAGAAATGCATTTAGCGGCGCGTGACGTGCTGTCGCCCGCCTTAATTAATTGCGGGAGGCGAATTCGACGCTCGCGATTTATACATATATACCGTATATACATTAGATCACGGCGATTCATCCTCGTTGTTGATGAAAATAATCAAATCGTGGGGGTCAAATTCAATACAAATGAGCATAATATTAAACAGCGGATTCTGTTTTTCTGAGTCAGCTTTCTTTTAGCTCTATGATTGTTCGCATTCTCCCGCTGTTAAAAGTTTCTCGTTAAGTTAATACCATTAATAATACGTGTGGGGGGGAAAATACAGATTTACAGAAAGTACAGATTTCTCAAGCTAGTAATTAAATGAAGGGAAACAGGCAATTAAAGGCAACAAAAAAACTTCAAAGCAAAAACGAAATACATTTTGCAACATTTGAGGACCTTTTAATTAAATAAGTTACATAACTTCAGATGTTAAGATTTATTCACATTCTTCAAAGCGAAGCAGTGCTCCAGCGTTTAAATATTTCATGATTTTGTTCTTTCCTACTTTATGTTCTTTTATTTATACTGTCGATGGATGGACGATGGATAATGCATTTGATTGTTAAGTCAATATCTATCTATAATTCAAAACTTAACTCTAATTATTGTAAATGAGCATGAAAGTGTGGTGTATTAACCGGCAATCCGGTCATCCTCAATGCGATCGTAAATACTACCCCAGCGTCATATTTAAATGTTGGGGGCAAAGAGAAGATTAATGATTTGAGATGATACTTAAACATACAAATCAATCGATTATTTTACTCAAATGAAGTAAGCTTATGAAAACCATAAAACTACAATCTACCATTTTGTCTTTAATTAATTTATTCGTTTAATTATTTAGTGTATTGTTATTTAATATACTTATGATGTTATTTAATGATAATTATTTATGTTAATATTTAATATATAATAATTCAATTCAAATTTGATTTTGAAAAACATTTCAATATTTAATTCAACTTTAAATTCTCCTTGGGATTATTTTCATCAAGACATCAATCGAATGCTTCGTTTTCAGAAAAAGCACTCATTCAAATTGAATTATTTTGAAGAGGAGCGCAGGATGCCTTAACAGTTACCTCTAAATATCTTGGTAAAATTGAAATTGATTCCTACTTTATAGGCTCATTCGAATTTCCCCTTTGACCAATATTTTCAGAAGATAAATAAAAACAGAATTTAGAGGAAATAGAAATCAGGAAGGTAGAATTGGGGAATTCTCAAGCGTTACTAATATTATGTATGGAAGAAAAGATGGCAAAAAATGTTTTTTTCTTGTAATAAATATAAAAAAATGATTAGCCTAAGATAGAATGGATAAATTTGATTAGAAAAAATAAACAAACAATATTATAGCTTTCGGAATCTTTAAATTAATCTGACAATTATGGAATGCCACATTATGAATTGTTTAAGAATTTTGAAAATAGTTGTGAAAAACTTGAAATTTCTTTTCACGTTGGAGCGAATTTTAATTCGCAAAAATATTGGAGTGAAAAGGTGGTCTGGAGAGGAATTTCTCCGCGAAATCTGGAATTCTTCCTCCAAATGTAGGTCGCATAGGATCGGAAGACATGAGGTCGAATATCCTCGAAATATGAGATACGGAAGCGGTAAAGAGAGCACGTAATAAAATATTGTCGCGTCAGACGCATAAAAAACGGAGGAGGCTTTTATGGCTCGCGACCAAAGCTGACATTTATCTAACACATGTCTCCATTTGGCAAAAAATCATTACCTCTTTTAATCCAGAAGGAAATCGCCACAGCGATATCCAAAACCCTTTTCTCTCTCGAGAGGATTCCCCGATCCATATGATGAAAGCCTTCAATGGTCTAATCCCTCGCCTTGGCGGCATTTTCCTCGGCAAGCTGTTAATGGCCACGTATCTCCGGAAAGCGGTCTGCATTATTTTTCTCTCCTTCCGATCGGAAACGTGGGAAAAGTCGGTTTGCCGAAATCCCAATTTGTATTAATCTTTTTGCGGTCTGACCCAAGGGGCTGCTGAACTGAGTTCGCTTCCTCGAAATCCTAATAGGAGGAGCTATTTTTCGCGGAAAGAGTAACTTCTCTTTGATGGAATGATTGTAGAGGTAGTAGACCACTTCTGTAGATAACGATGTTTTTTTCCCAAATCCTTAAAAGGTTTCGCTGCCAAAGACTTTTACGATTTTCGAGGCCGGAAACGGAAAATTGATATACGACGTGATTACGTTTGATGGGAGAAAAATTGAAGATCGTAATCCAAGGCGTAGTAAGGAAGGATTATAGTGGTTCTTTTTGCGTAATTCATGGCTTCGATGTCATAAATTTATGCAATTGGTGATTCTTATCGCGCTTCGACGCAAAACACATTCTAATGTATTTGCTCCGTTTAGTGTGATAAATTCAATGGAGGTTTGATTTCTCAGCATACATAGTTCACATACATATTATAATTCTATCATTTACCTTATAATGCTTCCTTGATCATTTACTTATTTATTGATTTTGGACTTCTAAAGAATAATATTCCGTTAGTTCCTCCAATTTAATTGCATTCGTTATTTTGTTATTGTCAACAACAGTCTGATTATTAAAATTTTCTGTTATCAAATATTTCTTGAAGCACCGAATTTCAATATTTAACGTGTTGGTAGAGTTCTGAACCAAATTCATGAAAGGTGAGGCTCTCGTAAGCTGACTGGGACGTTCTTGAAATTTATGAATATATTTTTATAGAAGAAATGAAAAATAGTGTCATGACTGGGATTCGAACCCAGGACTCAAAAGTTTCAGGGATGGTTTTCTAACCATGGTAGTTTATACCTTTCCACGTCCCTCTCACTTTTAGGAGCTTCTATGGTCACGGAAGTGGTTCTCCACGTAGTGGCACTAACTACCACCAGAGGTCCTCAGTGAGGAAACCGACCAAAATCATTTGAATAACTTTTTCTTCGCAATGTACCGCCTTTTGTTTGTATAAGGCGTATTTGGAGTACGAGCGCTCCCATAGCCCTGCTGGAATCGAAGGCACGTGCATCAATGGAAAACAGATCGAATGTCCGCTGTTTATATTTTCCCGAGCGAAACATTTTCGCGATAAATGAAAACTCAAGATTCGGAGGATGCGAATGTTGCGAAATAAAAAAAGTTGCTTTCTTCACTGAACGCTAATTTTGCGGATGTGAAATGAGGAAATTTAAAATCGAACAGAAAATGTTATCCTCGAGATTCGCGAAATTGGGATTTATAACGGAGATTTGTCTAAATATCGATTCGAATTATATAACCAGCGGAAAATAAAAGAGTGCCAGTTATACCGAGAATAATAACTGCTCCCAGATAAACTTCTATTTTCAGACATTTCTTCGCCTCCGCGAGTATTTACGGGGCAAACAACGAGCGGCGAGCGGCGGTTTTTATGGAAAAGATCGCTCGTTCTCCAGAATGCAGACCGAGCAGAAATAGCTTCTTTCTTGGATAGAGAAAGGACGAAAGAGATTGGAAGGGTCAAACATTTTTAAAATGGTCTTTTATGTAGCGCTTTAGACATGTTAGCGACCCTGGTGTAAATATGCGTCGAATCTATGGTGGTACAAAATTAATGCATTTTCAGTGTCTTTCATTAAATAGCTGCTCGATATTCTAAAATAACACTACCATTACAGAGGTGATTAATACTTCGTTATTGATAGTTATAACAGTTTAGATGAAAATCCAGGCGATCTTAATGATAACTTAACATACAGTTGATACGGAAACAGGGAATGGGCAGTTCCCATGATTCACAGGCTTTATTGTAAAATTTGGAAGAAATGTAATATGCATAGCTAGATGAACTAATCGTAATAATACCAAAAAAAAATAATAGTTGATTTATTTAGCTGGTAGTGTTACACAAGACGAGATGAACGGCAGCGAAAGTCATAGATTCGAACGGAGGCGCCGAAAACACGGCGCCACTCCTTTTATCCATAGTTTAATTCAAAATTTAAACTACGTAACGTATAATTAGGTCTTTAAGCTATGCAATGCAGAAATAAATATGCTAAATCTAATTTAGAGCTATAAATACTGGACAGAATACAAAGCGGCGAAATTCATTAGAAGCGGGGGCGCCGAGTGCGCCACTTGAATGACGCTCGCTCACCATTAATCTCGATAACTACCGCGCTGATCTAATTAATATACTAACAAAAATCACAGGTAATATCTAATAATGTATTTATAAAAAAATCAAAACAGTTTAAATATGGAAAGACTCCCGAATCACCTGTGATGACCGAATAAAGGCCAAAAATGTTGAAAAATGTAAACTTTAAGTGCGATGTGGCACGTCTTTCCGTTTTCCGATTTAAATAATATTTTACACAATTTATTGGTAAAAGGTAAGGTTAGGTTTGAAGGACCTTCTCAATATGATATCGACTTTAAATTTGTATCATCAATATACTTTCAGAATGCATATATACTCGTACATACATATATGCAATCGAAGCCCCTAACAAGGAGACCTACGGGGAAAAGGGGCGAGCACTTCACCCTTTGCAGCCCATGTGGCGGCGGAGGGATGCTGGTATCCTTTAGAGCGGACCTCAGGAGCAAACTCTCTTTTCATTAAAGACGACACGCCTCTTTCATCTCTTAATGCCTCCACAAGAAAAAAAGCACTTTTTACTTCCCCATTTCCCGCCACTTCTCTCCTTACCTTCCCTCTTTGTCGTCCGCTCCCTTTTCGCAAACTTCCAATCCTTTGTGCAACTCATGTCGCCTCCTCTTATCCCGTACGCGACTCGGCGATCAGTTTTGTACTTTCTATTTTGACGAGTTTTAATGGGCTGACGAAGAGCTCTCGTAGAAGTATATGCAAGTACATGAAAATAAATAGATGGCAGAGCTCATGCATCAGCGAGGCTTCTGTGGCTCCTCTCAATTTTAACCCCGAAATGATTATTAGAATATTAGAAATCGTCTCGGCCTCAACTTGGTGGGATTCCGTCACTTAAACAAAGGAAGTGTAAGCGGCTTAATATTTTTTAAAAGATACGGATAACGCAATTCTGTGGTTTGTACACATTAAATAGTTTTTTAGCTTGAACTTCCTCGGTTTTAGATTAGAATATCCTTTTATTAATGCAAGATGTTTCACTAATATGAAACTGTAAATTTCATCAATGAAATACTCTCTCTATCCAACGAAGATGGTATACTTTACACGAGGAGGAGTACATCTAGGATAATTCCCAAGAAAAATTGGATATGAATACAGTTCTGACAGGACTACAACCCAGTTCAGTATCCAGACGGCCACTCTAATCAATTGAGCCATCTTGCCAGGACCTACCGCATCGGGAGACTTTGTTGGCAAAGACGTGTGGTTAGTTCGGGCTGTTCTTCATCGTTCGCGACCTCTACGGGGCACAGCTATACTCAAAAAATTAATCTCTTTCTGGAAAAAATGACGAATTTCAAGTAAAACGATGCTACGTAGGAAGTGAAAAACTTTGACCGTATCGAAAGGCGTCCAGGAAAACCTAAAGCGAGAAATTAATTTAAAAATGTGCTCCGAGATCGGGAATCGAACCTTTAACTTTCCGTGGCCGTGCTTTTCTCGAAGGAGAAGAGAGACGAAGCAACACCACAGCACTCCTTTGTAGGCCGCTGAGAAGTTTCCCCTCTAAGCTAATGTGGGCCTAGACCAGAAATTGTGGTCTTTTTGGACGTTCAGTTAGACCTTGTTGCTACATCAAATACACGCTTATAAATGATTTTATTTCTCTGAGTTTCCTCCATTGAAATTGAAATTAAAAGTACGCTTAGTTCTTTCGCCGTTTTAATCAAATTCCCTTACGTAATTTCGACGTAAAACTTTTTGCATTTGGATAATATGCACCTCGAGTGCGGCTTCACACGCGGCCTGAAAGTTTCTCATGCGGTCTAATTGGTTTCTCGTGTCTACTTTTGTTGGAAATTTTATTGTACTTTTATTAAGTGACCCTGATATAAATATCCGATGAGGTAGCAGTGGGTCTTGAACAGTATTGTTTTTCAGATTAACAAAAATCTCATTCATTTCAATGCGAAGGATGGAGAATATTCCAAAAAATACATATATATTCCATGAATGGCTGTAGGGTGGCCTTCTTCATTTCCCATCGTTAACTTAGATCTAATTTCCTTGCATTTAGTATTCATCCATCTCTCTTTTCGTATTCTCTTTCTCATCCTTTTTTTCCGTCCTTCCTCCATTGCCTTTGCCTGTCCTTCCACACCTCTTTTCCTTTCATCTGACGTTGTCTCGCCACCTACCGTCCCTTTCCAGAATTAAAACCGCCTTGATTTAGCCACTGAGATACTTTCCTGAGGCACACCTCAAGGACTGCGTCTGGGAATTTCCTCTTCCTCATCAATGTTTCATTAACTTTGTTTAAACATTTCTCGACGATCCCTTCGTCAAAGTAACGAAATTTGCACCCCTCGCCATGCGCCGGATTTTTCCCCATAGCTTTTCGATTCGATTTGTTAGTCCTTCCTAATTACCTTCTACGCAATTAGCCTGCAATTCGTCATCGGGAACACAAACTGCAATTCACCCACCGAATTTCCAATGCTAAACACGTTCCAAAGATTACATTTTTTTTCGTTCTCCAATTTAGATTTTGCTCCGGTTCCGCTCGTCGGATTCAATCAGTGACTTTTGTTTTTTCTTCGCGAATTACCGTGATTTTCGCGGTCTAATCGTTATAATCGATCGGTCGGTTTTGTGTTTCTCCAATGCGTAAAGTGGACTTGATAAGAATTACTGTGAATCATGCAAATCTGTCAAAATCGGAATTATTTCACCCAGTAATATATTTCTATGATTCCAATTTTATGATAATCAAATATGATGGTAAATTTTATACATTGAAATGTATAACTCAATTTTAAATAAGTTATACATTATTACTTATATGTTATTACTTTTTTGTCAGAATTTTATGTTAATATGTTATAACTATCTCTTTTTTGTACATTCTAATGACTTCCCTTTTCTTGTCTGATATAGCTCTTTTATCTACTACTATATTTAAATTTAGTTTTCTATAAGTAGGTTTCGCAGGTTTTTCACACCCCCTTCTTTTGAGGGTGTTTTCCTGCAGTGGACATTTTTTCCTATGCTCTTAGCTTAGGTTTTTAAACCCACATAGTAGTTTTCTTCTCTGTACTTTTACAATCCATCTATTTCTTTCTGTTCCAACATGACAAAGGTTTGGGTGTAAGAAGAGACTTGATAGTCTCAATCTCGCCCTGAATATAGTCCTTTATTATTATTATTTTTATAATCGAATTCAATGGAATTGCAGGAAAATAACTGACTAAAACCAAGAAATCTAATGCAATGCGTCAATTGCGAGAAAATCTTTTCGAAGTTCGGGAATCTGACATTCTGCGTCCTCTAAATAAATACGTTTATTGCGTTAGGGGAGACTTCATTTGGAGAGTAATATGGCTTATATTTTCTGTTTTGGTGTTATATAAGTAATGAAGAAATAACACTTTGTAAATTTTCCACACGATTTCCACACACGGAAAATTTACAGTGTCATTTCTCCATCACTTCAATGGCTTTCCACAAAGTAACGCCTGAACATTTAGATTTCAGTTATATTATGTATTTGATATTATAGTTGCGGTTGGTATTACGTTAAGGTTTTTATTGCAAACCGGAAAGGAAGCCACTAGTTTTGAGGGAACATAAGATATAATAAAAATATAAGCAAGAATTGTTACATAGAATTGAAACACTAAACCTGCACAATTATGAATTTAAATACAAGTGATTATTAAAATAATTATTCCATGCTTTGTTTTGAATTTTGAAATTAATTTAAGAATATAATTAGGATTCAGATAGAATTAACGAAGTCTAATCAGATAGGAAACTAATCTGGATTACAAATGGGAACAATTGAGATAGCTATTCTGACGTGGAGTAATTTCTAGGAATAAGCGTTTGAACTACCTTTGCCTACAGTCATAAAAACCCTTAATAAAAACGTTACATTTATTTTAGATACTTTCATGGAAATCGATACTATGAACTGGAAGATGCTGAAGATTTATGTTTCTCTTTTCAATTTGGAGAGAAACAATTTCTCACTGATGATTACGAGAGTAGATATACATGTTTAATTTAATTAAAAGTTACATAAATTTGTAGGAATCTAGATATATTATTCTATGAAAAAATGTTTGTCCTTATAGTTTGAACAAATAATCAATGTCTTTAAGTCCATACAGTGATGTCAAAAGCTGTAAGCAAAAATATCTGATGAGATCTTTCTTTTCCTAAAGAGCTGAGTGTAGGAATCGAAAAGATATCTTCCATATCAGATGCCAAACTCTTTACACGATAAAACCACGATTACTCTTTGCGGGAGTATAAGTTAAGCTTCTGAAGAAAGGCAAACTGATTCACATTTCATCGATGATGGGTTTCGACCGCGTCTCCTTAGCTTTCCGAGTTATTTTTGTTTCGGTTATGAATTGGTTGTAAATCACTGTATTTTCTCAGACATAACAAACTGTATCCTAACTTCTGTTCAGTGGTTCTGATTTAAGACAAACAGAACCTAATGTGAGCAACATGTTGCAGTGCCAAAAAGAGGATTTCCAATTCAAGTCAGTCCAATATCATATTGTATACAAATAACTTCTTCAACTCATTTGGATGTACATTACCTCTTTGCTCGACTTAGGAAGTACAATTACCAGGTGTTATTTGCTATGATCATACAAAAAATATAAAAAAGAAAAAAAAAATGGTCCCGATTAAGCATTTAAGCAATAATGATTTGGGCAAATAAACAGCTATTATTAATCTAATGAATATGAATAAGAAAATCGGACGTGAATAATATCTGAAGAGAATGAGACTTGAACCCGGATCCTCCGAACACATATTCCAACCATTTGCTTTAAAATTACCTCTAAATATATTTTGCTTCAATTGCAGTGAGAGAGAATATCGTAGCTCAAAAGTTAAAGCACGGCAATCCGGATTCAAGTACCTGTCTTGTTCTTCCGGATTTCTTAGGAGCACCGAGTCACAATGGTGAACCCCTTTTAATTCCAAGTCACCTAAACTACCTAATATAAAAGTAATTTCACAGGAATTTGTACGAAATTAAAAGAAATAGACAAAGTTGTTTCATCGTGTCAACTTGAATAGTATGATTTTAATTTCGTAGAGCTTGAGCGTCGTAAAAGTGTCTTTTCGATACATTTCTTTCTAAGGTTTTCATTCTCTGATGCAGTGAGAGTGCGATCCAGGACATGTGCCCGACTGTAATTATGCTAGCCGTACTGTTCGAAGAGAAGTACAAGGTTTATAGTTACCGGCCTAAAGAATGCGGCACCGTACTGGTTGCTAGAAATAGTCCTTGTTGAGTGGGTGTGCCTGTGATTAAAACGTCGCAGTAAAATCCAATTATGTACAGCCAAATTAAAATCCGAGTTTTAAACATTCTTCAATGAAATACCTTACCTTGCCGCTTGCAATATGGGCTTTACTGCAGCGACACAGCAGTAAGGCGCTTGAAAAACACTTAAAAACGGTCACCCCGCCCAATCGTCCCTATTTGTCTCCACCCTTATTGTATGGGCGTTCGTCGAGAATGTTTACAGTTGCATTTGCCTAAATGAGAGACCGTTCATAACCTCCGGCCATTACTTTTCGCACTTTCCTTATTTCTTCCGTCTTCTCGCAATTCCACCCTCGTCCTTATCGCTCCTACTCCTTCTCAACTTTTATTACTTTCCTGATATATCACTCCTTTATCTCTTCCCTGCAACGTGTCTGCCCCTTAGAATCGTCACGAGGTTTTGAGGATCCCGAGGCGGTTAAGGAAACTTCTTTTATTTCCGCTCTTCATTTTTTCATTGCCTGAACGATTCGATGGCTTTTGAATGAATGCTACCTCCGGCATCCGTTGTATTTCGCCTTTCAATTTTTTATTATTATTTACGAAAGCGTTCGAGTTCGAAATGGTGCCACTAGAGAGAGCTGTTTTTTATACGACCTTCGTTCGTCCCGAGCTATTACTAGAGTGTGCTTCCAAGATTCCTAATTTCTACGAATCCATCGCGAGAGTTTTTTTTCTTCTTCAGATTCGAATTCGTGGGGAAACGCAAATGTTTCAATATCGTTCTGCGCAGTGGACCGAATCGGGATTATTGAATTAAATTTAAATGGATGTGCTATTGAAATCGCGTCAGTAACTCGCTGAATCGGATATCAGAGGTTTTATTAAATGCTTATCCGTGGATTCTCACTATTTTCGTTGAAGTCCCGTCTCTTCCTGAGTATATTGGTCAATTTTGAGTGACTCATTTTATAAGACTCATTTGCCGTTACTAATTTATACTAGACAATATCGGTTAATGATAGTGATGCGGGGCTTTTACCATTACTTTTTTCAGGTAGAAATTTCGAGGGTCGCCCACATAATCCGGACCCTTAGCTCGCCTTGGCAGCTCGGGAGCGCCCGACGTTCCCATTGGGGGGGACCATAAAAAAAATCTGATGTGGCCAGCACATGACTTTCTCCATATAAAAGATGTAAATACTTATCTACGACAGTAATTTCGAACTCTAAACATTATAAATAATGTTGTTCGGGGCATGCTGGATGAAAAACGATGAAACTGGCCTTTCGCCCATAGAGCCCAGAGCGCCCACAAAGTACATAATCAGCAACTTCCGGTTTATCAGTATTTCAGGAATAACTCCTAAACAATCAGTGATACGAAAATATGTTTCATACAAAAGTTATAGTAAATATTATTTTCTAAAACATTTATAATTAATAGTATATACCTAAATATCATATTTATGGAGATATTTTGAAAACCGGAAATGAGCTTTGAAGAATGAAGCTCAACTTCCGGTTAACCGATTTACTCCAAAAACTAATCAACTCTTAAAACGGTAATAGAAGTACTACATATGAAATTTGGTGTTGATCCGCCAAATAGTTTTCATGTTAGAGCGCCCACAAAGTACATAATCATCTTCTTCCGGTTTATCAGTGTTCCACGAATAACTCCTAATCAACCGGTGATACAAATATATGCTAAATACAAAAGTTATAGTAAATTACACTATCTAAAACTTTTATAATTAATACAATATACGTATATATCATATTTATGGAGATATTTTGAAAACCGGAAATGAGCTTTAATGAATAAAGCTCGACTTCCGGTTGACCGATTTACTCCAAAAACTAATCAACTCTGACAGCACACACCGCAGTACTATATATGAAGTTTGGTGTTGATACGACCAATAGTTTTCACGTTAGAGCGTCCACTATCACACACAAACATACACACACACACACACACACACACACACACACACATACACACAGACATCATTCCGAAAATGGTCAAAACGTGTTCTAGGGACCCCAAAATATGTATTTCCGTTGAAATCTCGAAGTCGATTTTTTTCATGAAAACAATACTTTCTCTATACTTCGTATATGGAGAAAGTAAAAACTGAACGCGTAAAATACGATTTAAAAAGTTATAAACAATTCAAATGAGCAACAATTTATTATCTTCGTCGTCCAACTTGTCCTAAGCGTATTTTTACAAGCGTCTTTTGATCGACGATCTACGATGAAAATTAAGATTTTTCGTGATTTTGCAAGAAATGACCCGCTTACACACGGCAAAGTTGCCCCGGGGATGGGTTGGGTTGGGTTGGGGGGAGGAATTTATAGCAAAAATCTAGAAATCTAGAAACGCTTCCTCCCAACCCAACCCAACCAGCGTTGAGATATTTTAAACACCCGCCTATCTGCCTGAGCTACGTTGCCTTGTGTCAACGGGTCATTTCTAGTAAAATCACGAAAAATCTTAATTTTTATCGTAGAACGTCGATCAAAAGACGCTTGTATATCTATTAGGGCGAGTGAGACTACGAAAATAATAAATTGTTGCTCATTTGATTTGTTTATAACTTTTTAAATCGTATTACACGCGGTCAGTTTTTTTTGGTCCCCCCTGATGGGAAGGTCGGGCGCTCCCGAGCTACGAAAGCGAGGTAAGTGTCCGGATTAGGATGGAGACCCTCCAAATTTCTACCTGAAAAAAGTAACTGTAAAAGCCCCGCATAACCACCATTAACCGACAATCTCCTTTACTTAACAGAAAATGGAAAGTGCACTAAGGTCTCCAGTCGTTGTGGTTTTAGGAGCTCCTTCATAAGGGATAATAGAAGCATTCGATATTTTTCATTTTCTTTTCATAATCATTTTTCCACCAGAGGATATAAAGGTTTCACGAGAGCCATGAAAGCAGCTGGATGCAAGAAACTGGCAATTATACAACTTTTTGTAGTAATAGAAAATTGATTCTTCTTGAAAAAATCTAATCTAGCAGAAGATGGAATGATCAAAGAAAGGATAACTAGTAGCAAATTATACAAGGGAGGATGTCAGAAACGGACCATAAAGAGTGATTTATGGAGTATTCTCTTAAATTTACTGAAAATAACTACTGCAGTAGGAGTGAAGAGAACATTGTAAACAGCGGTGCTATTGAAGAATGATGGAATGAAAAGATTGTGACCACGTTTCTCAGAAAGAACGCCTTCGAAGTTAAAGAGAAAAAATCTGTAAATTCTTAGAAAGAAGAAGAATCGCGTACTTGCAATAGAAAGATTGCCTCCTGAAGGCACTATTGGTGAATAGGTATTACCCAAAGGAGACTATGGAATATGACATATGGGTAAAAGCGTTGTGATTAATAAGGCAATGAAGCAAAATGTAGGACGGCTTTCCGAGCTACTATTAAAACTATGGGAAACTAATGAAATATTAACTATTAAAACCTCGGATTTGAAAGCGTGATTGTGGAAAAAAATAAACAATCGTGTATTACACTAACATAGATAGCTATACTAGGTTCTCCATTCAAAATCGATCTCTTAATATCTTTAATTTTGTATTTTGAAGATGAATTCCTACTTTTTGAGCTTTATAATTTTTTGGTACTAGTTGCTTAAGTTTTGAAAGCTTTATAGCTAGGCTAGGTACTATTTATGTTCGCAGTTATATGCGAGGAAAGGAGGGGCAAAATATCTAACTACTGATTCTGTCTAGTGTATTTAAATTCCTTTTCCAAAACTCTTGTCAGCTAATGGTTTGGGCCTCAAAAATACCTTCATTTAGGACCCTTTCCCGATGCTATGGAAACATGGTATGTAAATATAAATCACAAATAAATTTTAAATACGCTCTTTTACGTTTCCCTGGTAGTCCTTGGTTCGATCCCAGAGAGCCATTTACATTATGTATGTATGGCCAGCCACTATGTATTTCAAATGGGGAAAACGAAGTCTTATTTTTGGACCTTCTAGGTGTGATTTCGACTTCAAAATTTGACTTAAATAAGTTTCATTTCTAACAGGGCGTCATACGTATTCACATCTTCCAGAGGGTTCTGGGTTAGACACCAGGCAACTCTATCACTTGAAAAGTATGGCGGTAGTTTCAAATTATTTATGATTAGGTTTCGAAAATATTTTGAGCTACATAAGGAATCTCATTTTCGAATCAACCCGGTATGATATCCACTTACAACTTTGGATCAATTTTTTTATTCCTACATGGTCGTTGTTTGAGGCAGTTGAAGCCAGTATCTCTGCTTGAATTTTCACACATAGTTAAAGATGGTGATTTTCTGTTGTGCTGCATAGTAAGTATCTCCAAGGAGACCCGGGTTCGATGTCGGACGGTAAACATATTGGTTGAATTTTCATAAATTTTCGTTCAAGTCTTTACCTTGAAGACAGATGGTTGACACTTAACATGTGTATGTATATTTATGTTATGCTATAAGCCATTTGCTTGCAGTATGCAAGCAGCATTTTACTCGTATATGTATCTACATTCTATATCCAAAGGGAAATGAAAAATATTTATGGTTAAGGCGAATGAAGACTAATGCATCATATTGATGGAGCCATTGGTCAAGTGACCACAAAAGTATATAATACCGAACATCTTATCCGCCCTAATAATACATTTCGTTTCATTTTTCCCGTGGTAATTCGACGAAAAAGCAATCTCCTCCCTCTCCGCCATTTTTACCCATCTTCCTCACCTTCCATTGTCATTTATTTCCACCCCTCTCACACCATCGCTATTTTCACCTCCTCCCTTCACATCTCTCACCTTCCCTAAGTCTTATTTTCATTTCCTGTTCATTTGTCCCTCTCCCCGTCATAACATCCAATCCTCTCCCCTCATCATCATTCTTCCCTCCATTCCAAGCAATTTCTTTTTCCTCTTCTTTTCCTCATCCCCCAACGGACGACCTGCATAAATACCCCTTCTTCTGATGAATATTCAAGCCCTCCGCGTGGTGATGACGGAGGACCGGGATAGACGCCGTGAGATCCTCTTTTTTTATACCTCTTCCTCCGTCCGCAGTGTCGCTGTTGTCGTTGCTCGCCTTCGCGGTCTTTCCTCTTATATTACTTCTCATACTTTGCGTACGAGGCGCGACCCGAGGGGGAGACGACGGCCGAAGACCCTCTTGTGTTTTTGTTTTCCCGCGGAGAGGAATGCCGCACTTTGTTACTTACGGAGAGGAGATGGCCCCGCCGTAAAGAAGGTCGGAAGTATAATATATATAAGGAAGGGTTTAGAGGCTTGACCGTCATCTCGGTAAGGGGGTCGATGGCAGACATCCGAGAAAAGTTTTTCGGTTCCTCCTTACTTCATTCTTCGCCACCTTTTTACCTATGTATAGACCATCTTGCCTCGAGTGCCTTTTCTTCGTTTGATGCGTCCTGTAAGCTTTATGACTCTTACGCGATCAAATGAGATTACTGTGAGACTTTTGCCGTCTGTCTGCACGACCTGCTCAGCGTTCCATAAAGAGTTCCTCCTCCGCGGATGGTTTATGGTCTCTTTATTTTCAGACTCTCTCTTTCACCTGCAGACCATTCTTTGGGGAAATTTCCCATCTTACCTGGCTGTAAACACAGTGCATAAGTTTCTGTTTAGAGTCCTTCCTTCCTTTATGAATGCCTCCTCAAACCGCTTCTACCTCCATTGCCCCTCTCAATTCTACTTCAAGTTTTATTTCAGGCCTCTCCTCTAGAGTTTTCTCTTTCTTTCCTACATTGCGGTGAATTTTAATAGTTAATAGAGGAATTTGAAAGGCTTAAAGTCATAAATTTAAGCGAATCAATTAGTTAATTTTGCACAATCCAATATATTTTTAAATTTTAATATATATTTCAATGTAGGGGTTTCATAGAGAATAAGCGTAAAATTAAACCTTTGATAACCAAATTAGGTAGCACAACTATTTTATTCATAGCACCTATCATCATTAGTACCCAGTGTTTTAGTATTTAAGTTATAATTAACTACAACGATGGAGATCTAGGAGATTAAAAACCAAATAGGTCGGTATTAACGGGCAAGGAAACATAAGTTTTTAGCTTCCTTTATGCAGTAGTGTCATGCTATATATACCCTAACCAGGGAAACGGAGTATTATATCACAAACGGATGTACATTGTTAAGTCTTCGCGGCTCTCAGTTTATGCTCTTCGCCTTCTTTTGTAATAACAATGACAATAATTGTATTTAAGAAGAGTCATATGATTCAAATTTAAAGGTAGTTCTTCGAAAAAAATTGTTTTTCCACTTCTGTATCGACAACATTTTTTGGAATTTGCAAAGAAGAAGGCCTCACGAGATAGAATGGCCATGATCGCCTCCTCTTGGTGGAGAAAGATTGGCTGTTCTTTTTTTCTAGATCTCTCACGAGAAGGCCCTCTGAGTTGCATCACCTTCCATTACACGTTGCATTTCCAGTTTGATGCTTATGAATAACATTAATTTATATAAATAAAACATAAATTTAAATTCCTTGCCTCCCTTCTTTTACGTTTTGCTTATGTCTCTTCACCCTCGTTGCATTCAATTTTCCTCAATTGTCTCTCCAACCCCTCTCTTCCCACCAAAAGTCCCTCTTTCTTTTGTCCCTTCAATAGCTCTGCCAATTTTTTCACAAAGAAAAAAAGAACTTTTAGGGAATATCTCCGTGAACATCCCTAACCTTCTCTTTCACGCGAGGAGTCTCTCTTTTTTATAACAACGTTATCCCGTGTTTCCAGTTTGACGTCCACCTCAAAAAGCAGTTTACACGCCATTTATCTTATCCCTCCATTTTAATTCTCCGGATTAACGGCAAACTCGATTTTTACTCCTCTTAGAGAGCTTAATCAGCGGGCGCTTCGGAAATGCATGGTCTTGTAATGGGGGTAATGGTCATTGCGATGCGGTTATGTTTAAAGGCGATTAATGGCTCCCGAAGTAGTAAAACGGCGGGGGAGAGCGTTGCTTGAGGGCGTCCGTTTTGTCTAGGGAGAGGAATTAAAAAGGCGGAACTTGGGCGGTCGTAAATTTTGGGAGCGCATTTTCACGGTAGCTTCCTTTTGCGGCCGCGGGAGCAGGACGTCGCTGCAGGCGAAAGAGTAAAAATGGCAGCCGACCCATATTTCCTCCAAGATAAGTTATTCCTCCGACAAGTGTTTGATTCTCCTTGTCTCGTTCCTCAGACGATGCAAAACTGATTCTTTTGCGAGATCCACTCATTGTTTGAATTTGACTCTTTAGCACAACTTCCAGGCGTTTAAAGGGATTAAATTTTAGAAATCATATTACCATTATTAAGAGAAAGTGTTTTCATAAATATACGATGGTTATCGTTAAATAAAGAATGTGTATGTAAACGATGTGTTTTAGCTTACATTAGTGAAAAGCTATGTTCTCTCGGATCATCACGAATGTCGAAACCGGTCGTAGTGAAATACATGCGATACTACCGCGTATTTTTATTTCTTTTTCATATGATACGTATATCCCCCTCAATATTTATAAAAAATCAAAATACCATAAGACATCAGCAGTTTTTATAAGCATTGCAAATTATAAAAATGATATATTGAGAATGAAATAAAACACTGTCGACAAAGTGTAATGAATCAAAATAACCAACAAACCATAAAAATAATAATATATTTTGACGGTTCTTTTGACTATGATATAATTGAGGATGATAAAATGATACAGGATGAAAGCATGATTATCTGATGATATGATTTTACATGCATATATCTGCTGAGGAATGATATTTTGTACATTGAAGGTGGAGCGTTGTGGAAAGTTGGCCCCCAAAAGTCATTTAATTCGAATTCTTGAAAAAAGTGCCTATGAAAAGATCTACAGTGGACCTAGTTGATTTAACGTAACTTTTGGAATCGAAAACTTCCAGTACAAAGACATTTTCTAAAAATCAGGAGAAATTAATCAAATAATGGTAAAAATAAGTAAGGACAAAAACGTGAAATCTACGGAAAATATATGTAAAGAAAATTACCATTCGTGAAAATTAGAATAAATACGAAGCATATATAGAAGAATGAATGTGAGTCGAGAAAAACGAACGATTTGAATGCTTTTTGATGCAGAACAGCGTTATCAATGGTATTCGACGAAGTGTCCTCGGTTGGAAGTACATCACCAATCAGTGCTACTGAGCAAAATCACCGACTGGTTGAATTAAGTTGAACATCGCACTTTATTAGTGTAACTTCGCTTTGTTCGGATGAATCATATCGCTCTGTTATATAATAATTATTGACGAGTAAGTCTGCCGATAAAGAAAGGTGAGAGATGTAGGGGATCGCCTGGCTCTGTAGTTTAAAATATTAGTAATATTGTTTGCGTAACTTGCAATGTAAGTTAGCGTCAACACCTTGACCTAGTGCCTAATCGTGGCGAAACAGGATAATAAATAAATAGTTAAGCTTAGGTATTTGTCACGCCCTTCTAACCGAGAAGTGCTGTTTCATTTTCGGAAAACAAGAAGCTTAAATACAGCATGCGCCATAAACGACGGTAGTGTGCATTACTCTCCACTGTGTTGCCGCAACCCATGTACCCATCCACAACCCATCTTGCGTAACTTCAGGACGGTGAATATTTTTCATCGGAAGTTATATCGTAAACGATCAAACCATACGAAAAAACTATTAGGAAGCGCTTGACCTGCGAAATTGCTAAATAATCTACCATCGAAATCGTAGGTAAACAAATGAATTCAATCTCCAAAATCATACTTCTTCCTTTTATTTCCACGTAACATGATGAATAGCAATAAGAACTCAAATATAAAGATGTGAAGGAAATGTGACACGAAAATTTTTATTACCAACTGAACTAATATGGAGTCAATACTAATACACATACCATGGTATTGTTTCCATCTCATATTCTAAGTAATACAGTCATAGACTTACTCTATGATACAGTATACCGTAGGAGAATCATACTGTTCCTGCAAGATCAGTTACGGAGTTAATTTTGGAGAAAATAAAAGAAATCAGGTGACTTTACATTGAGCAATATCATCTATGATAAACAGATTTTCGAAGCAGAAATAGTTGTTAAATAAATACACTCCTCGAAATGAGTTGTTTTACAACTAATTATAAGTTCCAATTATTATTTAAATATTTATTATCCACATAATTAGAGACATAGATATTTACATAATAATTTCTAAAACTGTAGAAAGCTTAGATTTGACTGAAAAAATTCACATCGCGTTTGTAAATTGCCACTGACGACCTTTCTATATCTTATGGGAAGAAAAGCATAAACAAAGAATTAAGAAAAATTAGAACGATAAGTAATATCACGTGGAGGAAATTAAGGGAATAATTTCATTTAGATTTATAAATTATTAATGCTTCTTACGCTTCTCTCCTACCGCACAGTCTTCTTTTAATTTCACTCTCTCCTTCTGCTCCTTTCCGCCTGACTCCCATAAACCTCGGCGAGCCAACCTCTGCATCATCCTCACACCCTTTTGAAAACCGTCCTCCTTCCGTCCCTTATCCTCCACTTTGTCCCTCACCATTCAAAACCATCTCTCCTCGTTACCCAATCTTCCATTCTTTCCCTTTATTTCCAATTCATCTCTGATGATCCTCTTTGAATGGTAACCAATCGTGCATAATAGTGCATCGCAACTCGTTTTGATTACCGGAGGATTGCCTATCATAATAATAATAATAATAATAATAATGCCGTTTTTCTTTTTTGGATGAATTTTAGCCTAGGAAGGCTATTCCTCCAATTATTCCCTTTTCTTAATTTTATTCAGTCTTTTTCATTTTATATTTTTGTTAATGTCATACACACACGCACAACATACACAGACAACCATTCCCTAACCGGAAAAATCCGATTAGCCGGGATTTGAACCCTGGACCGTGAGGTTGGAGCGTTAACACGCTAGAACGCTAAGCACTCCGCCACCACGCCCGGTCTATCTGACTGTACGTTGAATTTTGCCGACATTTTTCCCGTTACAGGATGAAAATACGGTTGAGGTAAATATAGCTGATTAAAGTTTGCTAACACGTTAATGATATGAACATAGAAAATAGATATTAAATACCTATTGAAGGCTTGTTGGGTGAAATATATCTGAAACAAAACAAAAATGAATGACGAAGAATGCAACAAAACCTTATTCATAGTATACTGTTATAGAATAATAGAGACTTATTAATAGAATGCTTGTGTAGTTATTACTTTACTTTTTCTACAAAGACGATTGGGGCATTCCCAAAGAGGAAATCACCCTTCTCACGTCTCCTATCCCATCTTCAAAGTTTTATTGCGCCAGCTATAGTGTATAATAAGTAGGTATCGAGCCAGAGCTCAATCGTAAGAGCAACTGACAGGCAATTGGGAGGTTCAGGTTCAAGCCCCGATCTTGTCAGACTTTTTTTTCCCGTTCTTGGGAATATTCCTAGGAGCAGGACCTTTTCGTGCTTATACACCACTCACCTTTCTTTGCAGCAACTTTCTTACCACTAAATGTCGTACCGAATATCGTAATCTCAGAATACATAGGTAAATAGCAATGGTGTTGATAAAGGTAATAGTGATGCTCACGATAATTCGAGTTCGAATCGAGTCGTCTGGTTCAACACTGCTTTCGCTCCGAAATAAGTTTCACAAAGGCACCATTTTAGGTCTCCCTTCTTCCAATTACGCCAACCCTCCTCACACCTTCAACAATTCAAAATCCTTTCTCTCCCTGTCCCCGTAAATTCCTCTCTTTTTCATCCTGCTCGATTTAAAATTCCGTTTAATAGAAGTTTTCCCTTTTAACCCCTTCAAATGGCGTAATTAACAGGACGGATAAGATTTTTAAAGTGGAAAAAAGCGGCCTCTCATCGGTTTCATAAATCATTAAATTTCGCCGCCGCTGCTTGGATCTCTCTCCACCTAATTTCGTCGCCTTTGATTTGCGACTACTCCTTCGGCGATTCCGTTTTCCCGTTCTTAATTTGAATCGTCGACGATATGACCTATTTGGCATTAAATAAACAGAGCCTTCTTCTAATCAAGTAGTTGAATCGTTTTACGGTATTCATGTTGAATTGGGTCGACTCTCTTATAACAACGTATTACTCTCAGAGCTTTCGGTAAAAATATTCCGATAATATCGTTGCGCTTTTATTGGAGCATATGTTTGCATTTTTATTGTTTTGTATTGTAATCATTGTTTAAAAAAGTAGATTGATGTTATAAGTGACACGGCGACCAGGAATATCGAATACTTTACCGCAAGTGGGTGGAAATTCTATTGTAAAGTCTTCGCGGCCCTCATATTGTTCTCTAACATTTATTTTGTAATAATGATGAGAATAGTTGTTTTTCAAGCGACCAAAAGCTTCAAATTAAAGGGTAGTTTTCGACAAAAAATGTATTTTTCACATAAAAATAACAATAATCTGAGAAACTGATAAGAGTTGTACTAAAATTTATTGAAGTCTATTGTAGTTCGATTAAAAACTGCAAACAGTTAACCGGTCTAAGTCTCATAAGAAATGTTTCTTTGAACCAATAGGTCAGTGAAATATTTGAAATTCATTGTCATCACCATGGTGATGGCAATCAGAATGTTATATTTTTACAGCTATCCTTATCACGCGACTTTCTCCCCGATCCTAATATTAACCCTAACGATTGCCTGCCTCTTATAATGCAAGTCTTCCCTTATAATTCCTTCAATCCTTACTTCTTCAGGTGACTGATGTGCGTGTCCGTTTCACTCATATTTACACCAATAGACTTCTCGGTACGCTCCAGAGTACATTATTAATTCATAATTATTTTTTTAGCTCCATAATCTTCTCATCTCTGATATCGTCATATTTAGTAAGTATCAAATCCACGCAAAAGGAATCCCCAAATGTATGTTTTTATGAACCCTTTTCTAATGACAAATCGTTGATTCCCGCCAAAAATATTTTTCAGGTCTTACGAGCTCTTCCATTGGGCAATTCTGCTTAAGGTTTTTCTCTTGCTACTTACAGCTCAAATAATCAACTAAAATACACATTTTATAAAATCAATATTATTGGATATATTATTATTTATTTATTTATATTATTTGAGTATTTCATGTAAATCAAAATGGTTCATGCGGTTAGACTATCATTCTCCTTTCATTAAGCTATTATGGTCCACATATTCCAAGAATACCAATAAAGTGGTACCTCAGCATCCTCAACTCAACGCTAAACAATTTAGAGATCCGCGACATGAAATTAAGTTTTAGTATTAAGAAATTTATGGAGTACAGCTCTTCCATATTATAGCCGGAAACTTGCGAACGGCTTAGCTGTGGCAATGTATAACAAATACACGTTCCCTCTCAACCTCAAAATAACCTCAAATATGTTAAAGATCGTGCGAAAAATAATCTGTTATGTGATCAAATTGCTATATGCTTATAAACCCAGCGGCAGAAGAAGACAAAGGTAAAGCGTATCGCTATATCCATCAAACGATTCTAAGAATAGTAATCAGATGAAAAGGCTTTTGCGAATAATTATGTGGAACACCGGTTGAGAATTTTGAGGCTCACATAATCGAATTAAATTTAGTACAAGTGTTAAAAAAAGGAAAAATAGTTTGGATTTGTAATATCGTGTTTAACTTATTATATTTACTCAATTTTGTAAGGCTTAATATATAGGATTTGATGACATTTTTGGTTTATTTAAGATTTATTTTGCTAAAATATTCATTGTATCGCCATATACTAATTTTTGCATATTTATTTGGCTTAATCACTGAACCTCATAGTTCTCAAATTTCCAAGACAATTTTAGTGCCAAAGGGTACGCAATTATAACAATATCTCCAAAAGTATTTTATTGTAACAAGAAACTACTGAAATCGATCTTCATATGGAGGATATGCACATCATGTTTCCATTAATGATTCAATATCGATTGAAATATTCGATTTAAATATTGAAATGGCGATTTCAGGTTTAAAAAAGATAGGTTAACACTTATGCACCAAGCGATTAAATTAGTATTTTTATGACTTCATATAGCTTTTAACTTCCGTTATTTTGATGTAATGGTAAAAATCTCAATATCATTGCTATCTAAACAAGCACATATCAACCATGTCAACATCAACAATGACCATCAACGGACTAACTTATTTACATGTTTAAGTTACGAGTATTAAAAAAATATATATATATACAACACGGGCAACGTCAAACTCCCTTCTCCTTAAAGAGCAAAACTACGAGTAATTTATCAGTTAATGAAACGAACTTTTTCCCTTAAGAGTTGATCTTTATATTGATTATTATTTTTAACATCCCCTTTCTTTCCTTTCCAAGAATATGCAAGGATCAGAGCATTTACATTACACTTGTAGTTTATTTAAAACCCAAGTATGAGCGACAGAAAATCGGGAAGTGAAAGACCTTAGTTTGAGTCCCAACCACAGTGATATTTATCGGGGTACTCATAAAATTTCCTAAGTACCAATCTCCTTCTTGAGAATCAACGGAAAGTTAATTAATATCCACGCTAAGGAAACCAGTTTTTTTCAAACCCTTATTACAGGCCCCCCTTAAGCAAAATCCTGCCTAATTTTAGTCTCCTCTTTCTCCCCAAATTTCCCTATTCCTTGCCCTTTCCGAGTAGCAAAAGTCCCTCTAGAGTCCCTGATTACAGCACCCTCTAATGGCCATCGAAGATGGCCTTGTCGCCGCCTTCCTCACACCGCCTAATCGCTTCCTGCGACTCCTTCGAGAGCATCGCAATGGCATCGCCCCCTCAAAACCCCAATTACCTCGAGAGGAAAGAAAAACGCCCCCCACGAATACCCACTCGATGCTCGCTAACGACGCGAGGTTTCGTTTTGATTAAACCTGAGGTTCATATGAATCGAATCATATTTTATCCCATGGATAAGATCTTTCCTTTTTTCCCCGGCAGGGAGAGTGGACGTTTATGGGTATAACGTTGGATTAAAAGGAGAGAGGAGCCGGAATTAAAAAGAATGTCACCTCGGGAGATGGATGAGGGGCTAAACCAATTTCGTTCCGCTCGAAAGGGATTCAATTAGAATAAGGATATCCGAGAGATTTTCGTCGCAGTCGTTACCACTGAGGTAAGACAGCTTACGCAAGGTGCAAGTGTAAATTACCAAGAGATACCTTTGACGTAGTATTTTACTTCAATGTGATACTTAATAACTGCAATGCTTGAAGTTGCGATAGCTTTCGTAGAAAAGATCAGTGATTTCATTAGATTGCGAAGCAATTACTTGAAACTCATCATGAGTAGAACTTACCTAAATGTTGGATCATTGTTTTAGAGTAAGCGCACAGCGTACGTTGACGTAATATAGTTAATACTGTCTTGTATATATTTTGTAAAAATAAAAGTATCTTAAATATATAAATAAGTTAGTTAGTTGATGTTGACGAGGTTGTCATGTGCTTATTAAATTGTAATTTGACAGAAAAATAAATTCGAAATAGTAAAATGTCAAAGAATCGGGTAACTGCGTTCAACTGAATTGCGTTCATTATAACAAATGACAGTAGCTTCGGTTTTAGTTTTTCGGTAAAAATATTAATTAAAAATTACTGTATCGAAGAAGCACTTGACGTAAATTAACTCATTTATTAAGTAGCTTCCTTGTTCACTGAATAAAATTTAATATATTATCCCAATTCAATAATTTTGGTTAATGGAGTTCCCATTGGAATAGTTAATATCTGCCAATTGATTAGAGGTACGGAATCGCCCTTAAGTAATACTCAATACCTTTTTAAAGACCTTTAAATTTTACGGCTGTATTGCGTTGCACATCAATCGGTATTCTTCAATCGCTTAGAGTTGAACTCCTGAAAACGTTATCAATTGTTAGTTTAATTAAGAGAAGAGAGGTTATTCGAATCTGGAAATATTGAAAAAATAACATAATTAAGGTTTATAATATAAAGAGAACGGAAATAAAAGTTATGCGAAGACTTGAATTTGTGTTATATTATTTCTTGTTCACATATTTGGTGGAAATAGTATATGAGCTGAATCTTGCAGCATTACCCAATTCTATTAGCTCGTAAGAATCGAATGGAAATCTTCGGTTGAAGGAGGATCAAAAGTTAAAGTAAATGTTAAAAATGCGAGAAAATATTCTTATATTTATTATTTCTACTATCAGATGGTGGTTCGATTTAAAATTCACTTTTCTAACGAAACATATCCAACAGGAACATACTTGAGATAATAAAGTGTGCGGTGCGTTGAGTATCCACCATATACCTAAATGTGACCGTAGAAGTATCTATGTAGACGATTGTGGTTATATAAACGCAAGTCGGGTATTTGTTATAGGTGAAAGCATAATAAAAGATCAGTGGTCGCATCAAAATATATACACCTATATAATACCAATTTTACGGTACTACAAAATCTTGAAGATCATTGCATCCAAGAGAAAATACCAGGAATTATTTAGCACAAGTATCTTTCTATACAATTCAAAGTTACTCCAGAAATTAAATATGTTTTAATTTTAAAGGTAAAGAATCTGGTGTATTATAAAAAGAAAGCAGGGGAAATTACAGAACAATTTTGATATTTGCTATTCCTAATTCAGAATAGGGAAATTAAGCGAGAATATTGGGAAATCGAAGACACTGAGCCATTCTTTGTCTATACTTTCACATTTGCTTAAATTCGATTCGAGGTACTAAGTTTGAAAATAACGACTTCACCATAAATTTATCTCACATATTGCATTCAAATACTCATTTAACTCTAACACTCCTTAAGAATTGCAAAATGTAATTATCTGGCTATATTTTTCGTCGGAATTCGTTCGTATATTCTTCTGTTTACATAAAACTTCATCAAATCACGGCCTTAATGTAAAGATTTTCTAAGGACCGACTGCACTTAACGACTGACTGTAGTATTATTATACGGCAATATTACGACGAATCAATATATTACTCCAGTGACAATGCAAACGTTTTCGAAAAATAAAATATTCATTATGGATCTTTGTTTGAATTTAAATAGATATAGTAAAATGGATGTGTGGATGTAACGCAAATGTTTATTTCCTATTAATATTCATACAATTATGCGAAATAAATTCTCTCTTGAAACTATATATAGCTAATTCAACGTGACGCTGTTCGATTTAACGCCAAATAACTTTCACCGAAAGATGCAGTTACTTAACGAAAGTCTGTCATCACCGACAATTTGATCGCATAAATAGACGGGGGTTCATCCTGGGAGAGCACGCGTTCGAAAATTCACGCCTTCGCGAACATAAGCTGGAGAATAGATGAGCAATTAGCGTAATGAAGTAAGTGCTCGATAGAACCAATTATGCTCTCAGAGAATCACAACAATTTCCCCTATGATAGCGCATTCTCCGGAAATAAAATCAGTTAATCACTTGAGAGTGGCAAACAGCCGTAAGTAGGACGGTGCATAACATTCTTGACGGCTCATCGAGAGGATCAAAGCATTACCTTGGCGTTGAAATATTGAATCTATCCGGGAGAGGGCAGGTATTTTTGCCAGCGTGAAATATTCAGCGGCAGGGTCTCAAAGCGGCTGAGGTGATCTTCCATTAATAGGCTTTAACGCAAATGATTAGACGCAAATCCCTTGGAGGTGAGGCATTTTATAGCCTTGTGATGGTTAACGATGAACTACTTGTTTAAAAGCATTGACAATTATAGGCCCCTAAATTAATCGCCCCACATCTTGCTCATTTAATATTTCCATTTAGGAATTCGTTTTAACGATACGTACATATTATCTATGTTAATAAAATGAGTTAAATATATTGTAACAGTATTTTACCTTTCATTTCCTAATTCACTACGTTATCGAATATTTTTTATGGCTTTATCAATATACTTTCTCATAAATTAAAAGTTCTCGAAGTATTCCTTTACAGTTAAAACTTAGGTAATACTTAAGAATTATAAACTATATAAACTATATTAACTGTGTGATGGAACTAATACTGTATCTAACTCTTCAAAGTTTATGCCGAGTTGTTGAAAATATTTTATGCAATTACACAGTTTTCTAAATTATGTCTGGCAAGGAAAATTACACACTATTTAACTACTAAAATACGCCATTAGTTCTATCTGTTACTCCTTATTTGAAATCAGTAGATCTGACTTCACCGATTCTTCTGATTGGCTGATGAAACTGAATTGGGATTATGATAAAGATCAACGTAACCTAAGATGCCAAGCTAGCACCTGTATTTATATGTAATCATCGATTATTTTATAACCGTAGTTAATTAATATTCCAATATTTATGATGATAAATTCTGTTTGTTTGTGACAAAGAGGTTTTCAAATGAAAATGAAACATTCTAATTTAACATTTTAATCCACAGTTACCATTTTTTAATATTCCAACGTTTGGAGATTATATTTTTTCCTTGTTTAGGGGCTTGCTAAAGGGTTCGTACTGTCTCCTGTTAATTCTAATTTATGTCAATAACATTTTAGCTGCACCTTTTCGGTGCCCTTTTTATTCGTTTCGTTCTTTGACCGAATGACAGGTTTTTAGAGAAACTCCAAATCCTCCCTGGTCGTTCGAATCTGATCGAAACCGTGACGTTTTGGTGTTTATCGCAACATTAAATCGGTGTTATCATCTCTTTACTTGCATCTTATGGCTAAGTGAGTGTTGTTTTATGACAAATATATAATATTTTGCCTCTGTTGGTATCGGCTTTATTATTCGGGGGTTATTTCTCCAATATGTTCGCTTCAATTGGTTAAGCTGTGATCGACATCCATTTTTGTTTCTCCATCATTGAACCAAATTTCTATATGCCCTCTTCCCCAACCATATCTGCTAATGGCTAAGATATTTCATGTGGTCTGACATCTATTAGCTGCAAAAAAATTGAGGCATCGAAAGATAACCTAAATAAACAATTTTATGGTATATATTAGTAATATTTTAACCATTAAGATATCGAAACTAATGTAAGATCAAATAAATATATCTATAAAATAAAACTATCCAGATAAATAAAGTAAAATTATATTAGATTAAAATTATCTTTTGTTTAAAGTTGGATCGAATTAAATTTAAAGTTAATTAATTTTATCATATTTAATAGTGAATAAATAAATTTTAAATCTGCATCTTTTATAACATTTTATGTCTGTAGTATTTCACTTCTGAAAGAACAGACATTAATTTAAACCACTAAAGCATCCTACTTTCAATTGGTGCCCTCCTTTACGGTCCCCTATACATCGAACTTTGCTTCTTGTCCTTTTCAGAGCAAACACCACCACCACCGCCTGGCCCTCTCGAGCTGCAGTTGCAACTATCCGCGCCGCCATCCGCTCCAAGTGCCACTCCAACGGTTAAAATCCCACGAGCGCTTAAAAATGGCGGCACAAGCGCTGTTTCAGGAACCTCGACATGGCCGGCGTTATGTAATTGGGAGGACGCCCTCTCGACCTCTCTTTCTTTTCCAACAGAAGGGCAGTATGAATCGCACGTAGGAAGATACGGCGATTTGTGGAAGAGCATTCAAGTTAAAGGTGATTTATAATCACAAACACCGCGCTGATATATGGCGCTTTACCTCGCTACAACGATCCCAACTTCCCAATTAAAGGAAAATATCCACCCGGAAAAGATCTTGTTAATGCAAATTTGCTCGAAACCCTAAAAAGGGGAAACATAAGAATTTTGGTACGAATTATATTTTGCGTTCTAGTAAAACTCCATCTTAATTAGCTGATTTTTGAAAATATTTTCATTCTTACAATTCAATAGTACTACAATTATTTGCATTAAATTCAATTTCATTAATATATGTCAACTGATTTAAGTATATTTTATCCGCTACAACTTCTTAAGAGTATGAAATATCTTTATATTATGGTTTTAATAAAATAAATGAAATATCCACAACAATCAGATAAGGAATAAATCCAAAAAATGAGGATTAAAAGAAAAATTATTATATACTGAATTACTAAATTTATGTTGAAATATACAGTTATAATATAATGTTTGAAAAGCATTTTATAAACCGAATAGATCACATTTGAGTTGGTTCTTGCTGGTTGGATTGATATAAACATGACGATTCAAAGTAAATATAATTCGGTAGCCCTTTCATGCAGTTTTATATGTTTAGTGAAAATGTGAATAATTTTTATGACAAAAATATAGTTTTCTTAGTGTATTTCTTACTTAAACTTACATTTGATCTGGATATTCGAACTTTTCTTATTATTACTCTTATGGTCTTTACAAAACTCAGTGAAGACATTCAGATACAGTCAAGATACAACATATTGACTTAAAATTCATAACATTTTGACAAACACAATAAACACCTTAATGATTCCCTTGCACACTAAGATACCCACGTCTATGTAAGGTCCCTGCGAACAGCTTTTCGGCGTGTGGCAGGGGGTGACTGACTCTATTTTCCCAATCGATAGCTATATATTGTTTATGTTAATTGTAACAAAAGCGAATAGATCTGGAGTGGTATTTTATCTATCATGAAATCATCAGTGATATCATGAAACGATAATCCTTTAGGTATCTCCTATACTATAAAAATTAGGTTTGATAGGAAACTAAGTAATATTAGGACTGACATTTTCTTTAAAATAAAAAAATCATGTTCGAGTAGAAGCATTAAAAATTGCTCAAATAATCAATATTAACGATTCAAAGTTAAATATATTATTTTGTGATGAATTTTGTCAACTTTTCAGAAGATCGAGTTTCTATCTAATATTGTAAAATTTAACAAAGACAGAATTTTGTCTTAACGTCCAGCGTCAGCATTTAAAATTAAGTTATCCAACAAGATTCCTTTTAAAGATTGATCTGTTACGGATAACCGATGCTCGATCGAAGGTTAAACTTCCCAGGTGATGGGATGTATCAAGGGAATAGATAAGGCAGTTTCTATTTATCTCGCTCCCAAAGCATATAAACCTTCGGAATAAACGTATTTAATCGAAGGCATTATGTTCACCAGCCGAGATTTGAATGTGCACCGATTTGTAAGGGTTCTTATGGGGCAAAAGTAGTCCTTAATCCCCATTCACCGACACCCTGACCGAGTTTCCTGCCTTTGCTAATTACGTGTTCACATCGCTTTTCCCTTCATCCTCAGATAAATTTCGGGTCGCGCTTCGTTTTTGTTTGGTTTACTTCTTTTTTTAACCATTTCGGGGAAAGGGAGAGGATTTTCGCTAATTACCTCGCTAAAATAATTTGCAAGCGCTAAGGATAAACCCTTACGGGATGTAGACGGGTTTTATTTCAGTCCCAAGTTGAAAAGGGATGACCGGAACGCGTTAAAAAAGGACGGCGATTGTTTGATGATTTGTTTAAAGAGCAATGCGAATGAATGTGCGCAGGAAGGCAAAAAAGAGAAAACGTGCAGGATATTCAAAGGGTTAGGAGGGGTTACTGTGTTCTTGGGGAAACTAATTCCACCGCTAAGTGATATCTCTTTTTAAGATACCTTTTTGGAACTAAACGCGCTTCGTGTTCGTAATCAAATTGCGAGGGACGAAAAATTAGTTCCGGGAAGATTGCTTTCCACCCTCGCCATTTAGCAAGAAGAGCGTGGCTCTATTATTTAATGCATGGACGTGATAGCGCGACGATTAAGTCGTAGTTTTGAATTTGAGAAACCCAATCGTATTAGCTCTTCCACTACTTTCCGTACAGCTCAGAAGATTGTTGTTTCATGAAGATATCACTTTTATTTTCCATAATAAATACCTTGATAATCCTTATACCAGTTTTTCCTTGGTAACAAAGGTTAAAGAAATCAAATATTTTTTTTAATATAACTTAATAGATTATATATAATAAATAATTGATACATCGATGATACTGACTATTTGAGAAAATTGTTATTAGATAATTTTCAAGTGAAAAATAGGATGCAGCCCGTGGTTGCATCCTATTTTAATGCGGGTTAAATATACTAGCCGTAGGAGAGAACCATCACAATTCGGAGATTCTTAGTAACATTTACTCATCTTCCAATGCGAAGAGGAAAATGTCACCCGTTCATTGTTTGTAAAGGTGGTCGTTTGCGTGAGTTAGAAAATAAAAAATTTAGATAAAACGCCGCCAATTTGAATTCACTAATTGGAATTCAAGAATTTGACATCTTGATTGATTATCCCTACCTCTTCCCCTTTAATTATTTTTCTGTTGTACTTTGGATACTCAACTTTCCCTTTCACTCTGCCCTTTCATTTGATCTGAGTTTCCTCTCAGAAAATTCCTGCTTTATGAATTAGATGAGTATTATGCATGTATAACAGACAGTAATTATTCACTAGTTTATTAAAGGAGACCAATTAACAAATCTGCAACATTGAAAGAACACAAAACAAAGGAAACTTCTCTTAGCAACGCTCTGCCATGCCTGAATTTCATTATTTCTCCATTCTTTAACATTTACTAAACTCTCATTCTTTAGCTTCTGGACTCATAATTTTGTATTGTATTCTTCATTTTGACACATCATTCCACGCGACAATCATAAATACTCGATTCTTTTCTGGTTTATTAAACCATTCAAATGGTGATTAATCAACGGTTCACTTTGCTTCCATTCACTTTGTCACTGTCGCTTTATTTATAAACCAGTCGCTCCACTATTTGTACCACTTTTCTATGAAATTATGCGATACTCAAATCACTAATAGAATTATTCCAATGCAATCTGATTTATGCGTTGAAGTTGAAAACAAAAAGACCAATATAGATTTCAAACTACATTCGTATTAAAAATGTAATGCAATAAGAAAAATGAAATTATTGGCTCAAAAGAGGCAAAATTATTGGAAATACGGAAGAAAGATTTAGTTTTGCGTAATAAAATAACTAATGGATTGTGATCATATAAGAATCAATACAAATCAGCCAACCCTATTAGAATTCTCTCTTCGACTATTACCAAATCGCAACGACTAAATAAAATAAATAAACTTTATAACAATGCTCGGTACATAACGTTATGCGGGTTGTTTAATTAGTAAAAGTATGTTTCTCGCTAGTAGGAGTTAAAATAAATTTGTTAATAACATGCTTGAACTTGGCTTAGATGGTTATTTTATAGTAAGAACGTACTTAGAGACTCCTTAAATATTTTTTAAAGTATAATCCTATTTCAACGAATCTGTAATCTATTATATTTTTTGCCAATCGTATTTTCTCGTAAATATTTCGATTAAAACCTTCCAATTTATTCAGAGCTGTGGAGTAGGGAATTAGGTCATTGGAATACGTGAGTGCGCAATCGTCCATGATTCAAACTTCCCGTTATTGCTGTTTATTACACCTTCGAGGAAAAGATAATGCTTTTGATGCCTACTCGAGTTCAGGTAATCATAAATTTTGTTTTAAAAAAGATAGAATCGGAAAAAGAAGCGCTCACTGTTTTCAGCTTTGAATCTGTGAGGCAAACGAAGAAGTCTCTTACGTTCTTTTAAGTCACTTAAAAAATCTTCATATCTAAAAATATTGTAATTCTACGCATCTACCTGAATAAATAATTATATTGTAATTCTATTTCAAGAATGTAATAATTAAAATCAGCCATTAGCCATAATCTCACTACTCATTGGTTGGTGCACAGTGTTTCTTACACTGTGCACTTAAAATTACAAGTTAAAAATTATAGAAGAAGCAATATGCTTGTAAATATCATTTTGTATCTATACATACATTATATATTCATATTGTACTCATCATTAGTACCTACTTAATATCTATAAAAAATGAAATATTTCTCCTATAATATATCTAGCGTTATTGAAACATCGCGACGTGCTAAGAATATGTCATGAGTAGGAGTTCAGCACGATTAAAGTACTTAAGTGAGAAACCAATCAAATCAAAAGTGCCAATCGGAAATCAGCTTTTCATCATTAATGATTGTGAATTTTACAAATCTTCGAAGTCCTCTAACTAAAGGCGAAATAATTTCACCAATACTTATTTCGGAGGTTAAGAATGGCTATGAAAAAGGACCCAGTCCAGTTATGTTCTGATATATCTGGTGGACATCACCTATACGTCAAAACGTCAGCGTTTAAATGACGTGTACAAGGACTGTAAAATATCGATATGGCGCTTGGTGCCGTAAAAAGGGAGACGGGATTATACCGATAAAGAGGACAACTCCCGGGAGTTCCTTTCAAGATCGTTATCTTAGAAAGGAAAAGATTGATCTTATGGGCGTCAAGACCTCTGAAAGGAGCGCCCTTTGAGGTAAATATACCATAATTTAATTGACATGTCTGAACCAAGTGCAATTGATGACTTGAGAATGACACATTGCGTTTAGCAATGGAACAATAAATTGTCTCCGGCAATTAGTGAGTAGGCGAAGGAATTACAAAAATAAAATTAAAGAAAGCGAAGTGAAACAACCGAATTTTTCCATGTCTTAACTAAAATTCATACTCTGCCATAAATACTAATCACATACCGAGACGAGAGGGTTGGTAGGAGTTGCTGGAAGAAAAAAACTGACATTGAGAGCATGACGTGACATTAACGATGACATCAACAGCTATTTTAAGATAATTCGATTTTCAGACTAGGTTAATAAACTGCTAGTGCATGTGCGTAGTCATAAATATTATAAATCACCAAAAAAATTTTTGCAACCAATTTTTACCTAAAACTAAAAAAAGGGGATTTTTTATTTGAAATTTACCTCTATTTAATGGTTACGACCTGAATGGAAAATATCAATTTGGTTTTTCAGACGTGGGATGCCTTTCGGAAAGGAGCTAAGGAGTAAGCGTCATTTAAGACATCCTTTGGAATGTACGTACAAATTTATAAATTCCAACCTTTCCTTTCAATGGGACAGTAAATTCCTTATTCGTATTGATTCCATTCTAAAATTTGTATATTTTTATTTAATTTCATACGTTAGACTTGTTAAATATCGTGTGGAAGCCACAGAGTATTGGCGTTCATCATAGTTGTTCCATTTTGAATGAAAAGTATTCTTCATAATTGAGCACTGCCATTCCCAATCACAGCGATCTGATTGAGGACAGCAAACTGCATCATTCCTCATCTTCCGTTGTAAGCCTCATTGCTCCCTCCAGTTTCTTTATTAGCTATCTCTAAACTGAATTACTGAAAGGGGACTACGTGTTCGCTGTCTAAATATCTTTTTTCAAATTCCGTGTTTCCTTAATTATAGTGAAAATATATCGATGTATAAGGTATATGAAATAGAGAATTCAGAGTGATAATCGAAGGAAATTTGAGGTAACCTTCTAAGGAATACAAATAAATACTGCGTTGCGACTTGTGTTCTAAAACGGGGAGATTTGGATCAGGTAGAATGGAGAATGGGAAAGCCTTGTTAGGCGAATTTGCGACACATCAGAATAGCATCAGTGATGGCGAAGCACCTACAATTGTCATGGCAACAGGACCTTAGTGAATATAGTGGGAATGCTTCCCAGCATTCATCGGATGATGGCGTTTGAGATCTCGTTACGCTTGTGAACTGTGGTAGAGCAACCCTCGAATAATCAGGAAGAAAATTCAGGGGAATAACGGCAGAAACACACTGTACGGTCCGACTATTACTGTTTTATAATCTGATTAAAGATATCGGAGCTGAGAAATGGTTGAGTCAGTGTCACTATATTTAGGGAAAAACGCTTTTAGAGGAATTATAAATGAGTTTTTCTAATAATTCGTTCCATTTTGTAAGCATTAGACAGTATTTGCCATAGGGTACATTTGCACGGCCTATTAATCAATATCAACCTATTGACTCATTCATAGGATAATATTTTATTGATGACGACTATAGTTTATTCTAAACAAAGAAATCTTTCCAATTACGTCGTCTTGCTAGGAACTCGTGTGTAAATGTCCTCGTTAAAGATTTACAATTCTCACGTGGTTATTGGGGCATCCGTTCCTGCTATCATGTTCTGAGGAATGGAATATATTCATTTGTCACTGGTTCAGGATAGAGAACAATCTATTTATCATTTACTTTTTTCACTATCTTGATCATGGCTGTGATGAAATGAAAGCTACTGAGGTACGAGTGAATAATTGTACTGTTAAATTCACTTCTTACGGACTGACAAGAAAAGATTTACTCGTAGAATAATTGTGCTTCATTTACGTGGATATGTTATAGCATACTCAGGGAGGAAAGCAATGGCAAACTACCTCACTCCTCATCCCACCTAGTAAACCTCAATCCTCTCAACAAGCTCTTCGTAGCTTACGTCAGAGGGGGTGAGGCACCAACCGGCCTAAATATTTTGCAGAGTGAATCGGGGCCTCACGTCGAAAGCTTTCCTTGACATCACATTTGCCAGATGTAAACATTGTTGGGAGAGTTTCGTCGATTTGAAGAAAAGTAAAGTACGATTCGTGAATATGAGAATACGATTTTAAACATTTCGTCAAACTACATCCCACATTATGTTGATACTTATCAGTCGAAATATATTAAATATTGCAGCGACATGCATCGGAAAGTTATGTACAGAATCTGCAAATTACGTTTGATTAGATCCGTTTTAATGTTTTGCTTTGAATGGAATGAGGATTCACGAGATACAGTTTTGTTTGCGTGTTTATACGCTTTTATCTCTTCTCCTTAGAAGATATGGATTTTTATAGAAATTTGTACCCCGATGAGATCTGCCTGGAGCAAATCAGCGATGAAACCTCTTAAAAGACATCGAGTTTTGTTGATTGAATGGAGGAAAGAATCGAGCTATTATAGAATAAGAGACGAAGAAAGAAAATAATATGACTTCTTAAATGCCCATTAAAACTTGTGAAAGTTGACTTTTGGAGACTTTTTACGGATAAGTAAAATGGGGTATCATTAAAACTTTTGATGGATCAATGAATTGATCATGATATAATAAATAAATACACATTGCAGTAAAAGAAAAGTAGGTTCTCTGATTGTAATTTGATACTTCTTATTTCCTAGGGAAAACCGACAATAATCTGATGTTCACGGCTTTACCAGTTTTTCATTGGGAAATTTACCTGGTCCACACATTTACGTTCCAAAGTGATCTTCTACCCTTTTCCGTGTTATTTCAATAACTCCCGGTGAACATTGGGGTTGATTAAGGTAAGTAAATAGCTCGCATACACTGATTAGAATTAGTTAGAACTCTTTTAGAAATATAATACGATACAAATTTTAATTTTCGGCTCTTTTAGGTGAACGATATCCACCTTCATCTCTCGATGCTCGTTTAACCCTCCGTCAGTCAGTTGTATTCTATACAACACAGACGGTTTTTCGGGTTCCGTTTCTACCTGGGTGGTCCCTTGAACCTCATACCTGGGTCTATTCTTTATCGCACTTACCATTAACTTTTAAAGTCGTGAAATGCTTCTTTTTAGTCTTAAACCGACTGCAAAAGCGAGTAAATCTGTGAAGTGACGACTGTTGTAACACATACAACGCGCGACCGCTTCGGTAAGTTTTTCGTTAGTGAACTCTATTTTTGCTTATTATAACGTTTACATGGAATTTTCCCTTATTTCGTCTTAATTTTTATTAGACGTATTTCTATTTCGGAACTAATAGACATCTAGCTTTTTCAGTTCTCTCTGAACGCATGTAAATATATAAAAGTGACTAATAATATTTTTTAAACTAAAGGCTGTTTACTTCTTCAATTATTCTTCTAAAATCATATTATTACCTAAAGTTTAGTACTCAGAAATAATAATTAGTTCAATTAATTTCACAACTTTAGCCAACAATCGATCTGTTGTATGGAATACAACGTGCGTTCGTGTTATGATCATAGGCGCAACTGATGAAAGGTTAAACATCAGAGAATCGAATCCGCACTCTGAGAGAAGATTGCATAAAGAAGCGATTCAAATATGATAGAGTCATATAATTAGTGCAAAAGTATATAATATGTGTATCATTATTAAATTGTATAATTATATGATCGTATTTTCGGGATTTTGGTTTCTTTCGCCACATACTTATCTGCTACGAAAGCAGAAAGACCCTTCTCTTTGAATGTACACAAATATGAGAACAGCAGAAGTGTCACCTCTCATTCTAAAGGGATTCCTGGGTGAAATTTAACGCATTTTGCTCCGCGAGATGGCAGCACCC
This sequence comes from Sympetrum striolatum, assembly GCA_947579665.1. Classification (NCBI taxonomy): domain Eukaryota; kingdom Metazoa; phylum Arthropoda; class Insecta; order Odonata; family Libellulidae; genus Sympetrum; species Sympetrum striolatum. The sequence goes on from OX388343.1 coordinate 248,570, forward strand.
GAGGCGTGAAAAAAGAAGAATTAACAACAACCTAATCTCCGCGATTCGCGTCCAAACCATCGAACGACCTCGTCAGTCCGCCATAATGTATGCGAAGGGGATATTTGTCACTCTTTCGGAACGGGCAACATCATGACCAAAGCCGGTAGACCACTCAGAAAGTCACAATAGCTTTTGAGCTCTGGAGCGGCACTAATAATGTCATTACGCGTGTTTTTGGCGCGAAAGGTGTGACGTCAAAATGACAGAAATGGAGGGAAACGCAAAGGGGTCCAAACATTAGCGAATGGATGTGACAGGAGAGAAAACGGCTGCTCGGAGGCTATGATGATTATTTGATCGAAAAAGTCCTCTTTTTTGGATTAAATCCAGACGATTGGCGGAGTTCATCGATCGACGAAGAAAAAAAGACAGTCGATGACGAGCTAATGAAAGAGTTGACGCATTTAAATTTTGGACCAATCCCTCGTCTTATCGCTCGACCGTTCGTTTGTCAATTCGAGAGTCGGCGCGTGTTGCGGATTTGAGTGCGAATGCGTGTTTTTATGAAGTTTATGGCTCGTGCGTGTGTGCGAATTAAAAATGGAGAAATAAATACGAAGGCTTAAGAGGTTGTTGCAGAAGTGGGAAATATTGAGATCAGAGTACATACATGCGTGAATGCGCTGGTACGAAGACCGGAATTTTAACAGTGTTGTAAATAAAAGTTGTAACGTCGCACAGTGGGTTAGAATCGAAAAAAGCTGGCCAAAAATAAAAAAGTGCTTTTTTTGAGTGCGGACTTTGAAACTTTGCATAGTCGTTTTTGAATAAATTCTGCATATAACTGTGAAATCATTTGCGTTGGTTCCCACGTGTTGCAATTCTATAGGGGGTCAAAGTTGACCAAATTTTACGAAAAATGCCGGTCCTCGAGTTTTCTCAAAATTCTTCCATTTCAAGCCAATCCTGAACTAAAATGAGCTAAATCATCGGGTAAAAAACGATTTAGTATTATAAACCTAATCTTCATGCTTCATAATACTGGGTTAGAATGATCACAGTTGAATATTTGCATTATTTATACAACAAAATGGCGAACCCTTATTTTACGGCAAATTTCCACCTAAAGTGAGGAAAATAGTAGTGAATAAGCGCGGTGTACGCGGAGTTATTCATACCAAAATGTTCTTTGAAGTTTTCTGAAGAAGAATCTGAAATAAAATCCTGCGACAATTTGCAACGCCGATAAATAAAGTGACTTTTCGATGGCGATGCAAGAGCTATGTCCGCGCGACGGAGCGCCACTTTCTGAGATGACCTCGGTTTTGAGAGGACATGAGGAGAAAAACGCAACTGAATGGTTATAATTCGGAAATATTATGCTGAAGAGAAGTTATATTTTATATATTAAGATGAAAAATAATAAGATTTTAAAATTTTCCTATTTAATCCTTAAAGAAAATTGGATTTAGCGGTAAGTCACTGCTTTCCCTCAGATTTCTTGATAGAGCCACGAATTCTGAAATTTAAAAGTTTTTACAGTAAATCCTTAAAGCTATAGAGGCTGACTCTCTTCTCCTCGTTCGACCTTCAATTGCTAGATGAGTAAACTCACTCCTATTGTCCTTCGCACGACCCTCTTGTGGGAGGAAGGCGCTCGCCAGAGTGTGCCCTAAAACCAAAGTAAAACTTTCGTAGGCTTATAATACCCAGCTGCATATGTTTTGCGGAAAACGGTTACTCATTTTATTGTACTATTTCCGCCAGTTTCAGCTCGAAATATTCTTTCGGAGTCAGTTATTTTTTGGCTGTGCCGAACTGAAGTTGTGTTCTGTTGATATTTCTGTAGATCATCTATTTCACGCGTCGCAATTTCTTTAGGTTCCTTCCTGCAGAATTCTCTTGTTGCGGTGTGGAATATATTTTTGGTGAGTCACATTTAATTTTATACTTAATATTTTCCTTTCTTTCCATGAAAATTAAAAATTCAATAGCTGCACTGTTTCCTTATTAGTGTCACTAAATCTAGTCATCGTTTTCAGACTTTCTCGGTTTTGAGAGGATATGCGGATAAAAACGATTCTGAACAGCGTTTATAGTGGCTTATAACTATGAATTAATACTCTATACACATTTCAGGATATAATTACTTTAGAAAATCCTAATGATATTAAGAAAATAATCTCTTTCTGTAATGTTCTATAAAGGTTTGTCTGGACATGCCTCCATTGACATATTTTCGTTTATATTGGGATTCATAAATTTTTTGTATAAAATAGGCTTCTGATGTTTTAAGCATAAGTGCATTTAAATTAATGAGTCTTACAGTATGCCTTAAATACAGTCACTATCAGAGGAATCTTCTTCTCGACACGCCATCTCTTTTTCATTGCTCATGCTCTGGAGCTCCTTCACTTCTTCGTCCATATTCCTTGGTTTTCTTGTTGGAACAGCAAAGCGAATTTAATTCGATAGAAGCCCACATTTACCGGCGTTAATTTTTCTATCTCCTTCTGCAGATATCTTTCTTCCGCCTGGATAATTGTCTTCGTCTCTTTTATCCACTGAAGGCGAATCGGTCTTAGAATCTTGTTGAAGATGGTCGAGGATTCGCCCATATTATTTCATCTGTATTAAGCAATAAATTGTGAATTTCAACTTAAAGTTTGTTATATTGTTATCAACTTCAACTACTATGAGCGAGAAAGAATTAACGTGCTTATGTTTTTACCAGATGCATCGTTCAGTAAACGTAGAGGCACCAAGGAGCTCATGAAGAGGAACTCATCTGTCTTGTCCTCCGTTTGCCTCACTTGTTTATGTTGAGAGTGGACAGAGCTTCCGTCAAATCCGTTTTTACATATTAAACTGGAATTAACTTTACTGCTTGATGCTGAGCTGACGATACAGATGCTGCGATACGGTATGCTGTGTGCAGCAGAAGGGCTTTCAAACGGACTCCACACACATCTTCGGTAATATGTATCCCATCTGGATACGCAGCAGATTTTGCGTTTTTAACTACTTCATAGCTGGAGTACAACTTATGACCATGACTAATTGCAGTATCACGGAGAATTTTATATTGACTATTTGTTAACTCTGACGATATAATCAGAGATACGGCCTCTTCTACTGACAACTGAGACTGAACATTATACGTTTTCCTCCTCTTCGAAAGTACTCTCCTTGCTTTCGTAGGTGTGGTTGTCGTTATTTCCTTGACTAACTTAGAAGCAGCCTCATCTCCTTCCTCTCGAAGAGTCACATCGCAGACAATTTAGCTGCGGAGTACGTGGCCCTAATTGATTCCGTTTTCCTTCGTTTAGTTCGTTCACTCGAAAGATGGAAATCTAATTCTGGCCGTCCTCTAAAGTCTACCAAAATGAATTACTTTTACATAAGATAAATTATATACAAAATTTTAAACTATCAATAAACGATATTACAAACATCAAATAAAACTTAGATTTACTAACCAGGAGCTATAGAACTACTAGGTAAGTTCTGTAGCACAATCTCGATAAAATTAGCATTAACATTAAGCCAACTGGAATTGCGCTTGATAAATCTCTCATTATTGCGAGAACTCAGTTTACATTTTATTGAATAGTGCATACACAAGAAATCATAGATATAATCAATAAGAGTATTTTGACCTCTCTCAAATTCTTGTAAGTGTAGTTTTTAATTAGATATTTCATTAAACGCTGTTTCTTACAAATTAATGATTCATTATTTCCCTCCTTCATCTTATTATGCATTATTAAACGAGAAATGACCAAGTTAGACATGGTATTTCAAGTAAATAGCAAAATTCTGAAAATGTAACATAGATTCCTTAAATTTTATACCTTCCTCGGTAATACATAAAAAAAATGGCAGCAGAAAGTCTGAAAACGATGACTAGATTTAGTGACACTAATAAGGAAACAGTGCAGCTATTGAATTATTAATTTTCATGGAAAGAAAGGAAAATATTAAGTATAAAATTAAATGTGACTCACCAAAAATATATTCCACACCGCAACAAGAGAATTCTGCAGGAAGGAACCTAAAGAAATTGCGACGCGTGAAATAGATGATCTACAGAAATATCAACAGAACACAACTTCAGTTCGGCACAACCAAAAAATAACTGACTCCGAAAGAATATTTCGAGCTGAAACTGGCGGAAATAGTACAATAAAATGAGTAACCGTTTTCCGCAAAACATATGCAGCTGGGTATTATAAGCCTACGAAAGTTTTACTTTGGTTTTAGGGCACACTCTGGCGAGCGCCTTCCTCCCACAAGAGGGTCGTGCGAAGGACAATAGGAGTGAGTTTACTCATCTAGCAATTGAAGGTCGAACGAGGAGAAGAGAGTCAGCCTCTATAGCTTTAAGGATTTACTGTAAAAACTTTTAAATTTCAGAATTCGTGGCTCTATCAAGAAATCTGAGGGAAAGCAGTGACTTACCGCTAAATCCAATTTTCTTTAAGGATTAAATAGGAAAATTTTAAAATCTTATTATTTTTCATCTTAATATATAAAATATAACTTCTCTTCAGCATAATATTTCCGAATTATAACCATTCAGTTGCGTTTTTCTCCTCATGTCCTCTCAAAACCGAGGTCATCTCAGAAAGTGGCGCTCCGTCGCGCGGACATAGCTCTTGCATCGCCATCGAAAAGTCACTTTATTTATCGGCGTTGCAAATTGTCGCAGGATTTTATTTCAGATTCTTCTTCAGAAAACTTCAAAGAACATTTTGGTATGAATAACTCCGCGTACACCGCGCTTATTCACTACTATTTTCCTCACTTTAGGTGGAAATTTGCCGTAAAATAAGGGTTCGCCATTTTGTTGTATAAATAATGCAAATATTCAACTGTGATCATTCTAACCCAGTATTATGAAGCATGAAGATTAGGTTTATAATACTAAATCGTTTTTTACCCGATGATTTAGCTCATTTTAGTTCAGGATTGGCTTGAAATGGAAGAATTTTGAGAAAACTCGAGGACCGGCATTTTTCGTAAAATTTGGTCAACTTTGACCCCCTATAGAATTGCAACACGTGGGAACCAACGCAAATGATTTCACAGTTATATGCAGAATTTATTCAAAAACGACTATGCAAAGTTTCAAAGTCCGCACTCAAAAAAAGCACTTTTTTATTTTTGGCCAGCTTTTTTCGATTCTAGCCCACTGTGCGTCGGTACGATTGTTTACGTACGTGTTACGTTTGTCCGCATTTTAGTCACAAAATTTTTAAAGATTTTCTTGTAAGAGAAATGATTAACTTAATCTCCCTTCAAAGTACTTTACGCATTGAGCCTTGTGAATTAAATAAGACGGTGAGAAATTTTAAACTAAAGTATTTGCGGGTTAAAAGCTCTCGGGTAATCATCCAGGTGGATTCCGGTGTCCATGTCGCCAACGTTTCGACGGCCGACTCTGCCATCTTCCTCAGGGCTGCTGAGATGCCGTTTGAAATTTTCTGTCCGGTATATATACTTTGCGTCAATCCGGGGGTCTCTTCTGATTGGTCGAAATTTCTCTCTCCAATTTTTCCCGTATTATCTTATCCCAAGCCTTGCTGAGTGTGTAGTCATTGTCTCTGTTGATATTGTTTTTCTCCAATCCTATTTCAATGGCTTCCTTGGTGATGCGCTCCCAGTAGCCATTTGCATGGGCAAGTCGTTTGGTGTCCTCGAATTTGATTTGGTGCTTCTTCTGCAGGCTATGTTCGGCCACAGCTGACTTTTCCGGTTGGCCTAGACGAATTGGCCTGAACATGGTCACCGGAATCCACCTGGATGATAACCCGAGAGCTTTTAACCCAAGCTATTCACCAGGAAAGCCTCAAGTCTTTTTAAAGTATTTGTAATTACATATCCTTCTTAGATTACTTAAAAAACATTTAAGTTGATTTTTATTCTAAATTTGAGTATAGAGAGTGTCGGAAGGAGCGATGTGTGTGGAGGTGAAGAACCTGAGGTTGAACTTACAGAGGACAGATGCAAAAGAATAGAGGCGATACGGAGAGAAAAGATGGCTTTTAAAAATTATTGAAGTCCACGAACTTCTGAAGAAAATAATGTAAAGATTACCATGATCATTGATCGATGTTTGTTTAATTCTAAAACCCTTAATACCTCCTGTAATGTGTCCAAATTTGCAATATATATCGTGATATTTCATTTTATGTGTTTTTTTTATATATACTTGTACGATAGAGAAAGGAGTTTTATGCTCGTTTAATAAATCTAATCTAATCTAATCCAATGTGCTATAGGAAATCCCTTCTCCTGACACATTATTATAACATTCATACAAGAGTCTTGACTGATTGCATAACTGATGGGGACACTATCACAATCGCAAGTGATTAAAAATTTCTACAACTCTTACAAAATGCTTCCAAACCATCATCTTTAAACTTACAGATATTTCAATTACACCTCACAAATACGTCAATCAGTCATGAAATAACACTGAAGAGGAAATATCTGAATATCCAGAATTTAAAATTATCCATTAACACACTTTTTCGACTACCGATGTACTGAAATTCGTTTTCCCTCAGGCCTTCAAAGCTAATTTGCGGCGGTGGCACACAATCGACTTTTTTTAGCTGTTTAAGGGAAAGAAATCCCCGGACACAGTCTATCCGGCGTTTTATAGGAACCAATGAGCGGAAAAACAATAAATGGAAATATTATCCCCGTTACGCGATCCCGTTGTTCTCCCCGAGCTTATTTTCAACGCCGCGGCCGGTTATCGGTGGAGATTCCCAAGGCCACGGCAAAAACCGCATAATTTTTATGAAATCTCCCAAAGCGCTCCGCTTTTCAGCGGAAAATCCAAAATATGTAAATTCGACGGAACCGGAAAATTCGCGAACAAGGGGAAATAAAAATTCGCTCCGAAGACATCGGCCTTGCCTTTATAAACCGTTATTTGCGCGAGAATGAAACCTGGTAGTGCCCTCCCCCATTTCCTCTTTTTTTGCATAAATTCCTTCCATCAACTCCCATGTTCGCCTTCGGTAATTAGGCTCCCAGCCGTTTTTTTCTCTTTAAACTGCCGCAAACGCCACGTTACGCATCTGTCGATAGAGAAAGAGATTCCTCTCTCGAAAAAACAATAATAGCGTCGGATGTAATTTTCCGACGTCGATGGCTCACGGCGGAATGCTTCATGGCATTTTCTCTAATATTAAAATGGCCGAACAGTGGAAACATTCACCTTCTCTTTTATTTCTTTTCGGTGGTGATGAGATGGATTTCGATTACGCTAAAGGCAGTCGTCAGGAGAATATTCCTTTGTGCTCCGAATCCGTTTCCTCGCCTCGAATGCGGATTTAGAAGAGCCAATGGAGTACCCCTTTATACGCAAGGTCTGCAACGTCATAGGATGAGAAACATTGAGATTCCAAAGATGCCTCGGTAAGCGATGAATGAAATATTATTGACGTTAAATGAATTACAAAAGGAGAAAGAGTCACAAGGAAAAGGTTAAGGTACTTTGCACATAAGGGCGTGCATCCAGGAATATTATTTTTAGGAGAAAGAGTCGGAAGTATCCGGAGCTCGAACCTGTATCTTCCACTTGCGAGGCAGATGCTGTAACCATTCGTATTCAAGGTTCTTCCATTGTCGCTCAATTGGTAAATGAAATTGCCCAGCACATGGGGGTCCAGGATCGAGTCCCACCTCTGTCAGAAGTTATCTATTTCGATTCATACACGGTTGCTTGGGCGCATTATTAATTACAATAATCAGAAAGAAAAACAACTTTTTCATTTCCATTGAAAAAATTAAATACATTAAATATAAATATATAATAGATGATTAATTAACATTTCATACATATAATTACGTTGTAATGAATAAATTATAGTGTAAGTTATCCTCGTGTATAAAAATAATTTAAATCGCAAATATTAAAGGAATGTGATCGATTCTTTGTTATCGTGAATCACTGGGCATTGAGATATTTTATAATGCAGGGAAGCTTCTGAAAGATGCATAGATTCTTTTCTAACTTCTTTCCGGAGAGCAGGATTCGCTAAAAACGCATACCTGCCATCGTTTGAGCATCGAGATAGAAACGACGGACCATTCGTTTCCTCGCTAGTTGAACTGGAAGGCTGATCCAGGGCATGATCTGCGCATTCTTTCCTAAATCTCTTGTCTACTTCACAAATAGTTGTGGTGCTGTTCGCTCTAGTACATTCTTGTACAGATTGCCTCTCCTATCCGATCCCTTCATTTATAATCCCGTGTGAGATGCATCCGGTGAAAGCATCACACCTCAACCTCATCGATCTTCCACCAACTTCGCCTGTTTCCCCCTAGCAGAGTAACACGCTTCAAGATAAACTGCTAAGCAGCCGATAACTCGGACATGGTCAAAGATGACAGCGCGATGACCGATCAGCCAAAGACTAGTTAATTTCTCCGTAAAGAGCGATGGAACTTAATTTTACTCACTTTAAGTATATTTGCGTCTACATCTAAGCCTCAATGCGCTAATTGCAAATCTATTCAAATAATAATATTTATAATTATCATATAAATTAGATAATACTGTTAGAGGTTAATATAAGATAATATTCTAAATCATTGCAAATTCACAAATATGCATAGGCCTATTTTTACAAAACTTTTGCATTTTAAATTTTTACCAACAAAATTAGCTTACTAATAAAATAAAAGTCTTCTAATAAATTAATCGATTTGGCCGAGATGTTGTGGAAAGGCATAATTGAAAATAGATTTTTACTTTTCCACTAAGGTTTTTATTCAGGAACTACCGGTTTCGGTATATTACCATCGTCAGGTTCACACACAACTGAATCATCTAACTGCCGAGGCATACTGTAAATTTCCCCTCCCACTCCCCTTCCTACCTCCTGATTGGTTGTCACTGTACTCGTATGTATGTCTATTTCCAACTTCTGCATTGTATTTTATCTGTCATCACTCAAATTACAATGTATCAATACATTGTAATTTGATTATACATAGGTGTATACAGTTTAATCATTCGTATGAACATCGATTCTCATCATTACTTACTTCTCACAACATTACTTCAGTGAAGAAAGCCTCTAATAATTTTCCATAAATTTCTACATAACAATTTATTTATTCGATTTTGAATGGTGTTTCTATTAGTCCATGCGTTAGAACGGCATAATTTCTATTCCTATTTCAATTCAAAAGCCTTACGAAAGAAATATCTCATTTCTCGTCAATGGACTCCTTCATTTCCATTGATTGAAATTATAGATCTTTTCGATGCTACAAATAGACACTGCGTATTTTTCCATACCAATATGAAAAAGGACAAATGGGCATTTCAACTCAAATGAAATACATTTCGATTTAAATTCTTTCATTCATCGAAATCTGAGATTAATATTTCTTTACATCAATAATTCAGGATCCACTTCTTTATATCTACGCTTAAAAGTTAAATTAGAATGCTAGCCGAAGACTTGAAATTTCATTATTCCTAATGAAAAAGTGGGATTATATCATAAATGTTCTTATATTTGATAACACATACACTTTCGTTATTTTCATTTCAACGACCAATAATAAACATTATTCACGATTTTTATAAAAATATTTTTTTCAACGTATTCAAAATATCTATAATGTACCAACTCGTTTAGAAGGAAATTCCGCAAAAAATCTCTCAAACAAGAACTTGCATATTATAATAAAAAAGGAAATTCCAAATGACAATAAACAAAAACAGGTAACTGCGAACTGTTATTCAGAATGATAATCACGAGTAGTAGTTTGCGTAATATTTACAGATTAATTTCAGAAACAGGCATTATCTTCCCTAATTTGGTAAATTTTATTTATTTAGCTCGACATATAAAAGCGTAGAAATTATTCCCAGCCACTGCTTTCCAGCATTTCATTTTTCTAAGAAATACAGTCATTCTAATAATTCACCATCCTCATCTTCAGAAGAAAAACATAATATATAAACAGATGATCCAATTCCTTAGCTGCACTCCGAGAATCGTTGCCATTTTGCGTAATTTAAGGATGACTGAAAACTGGTTTGAGAATTAGAAGAACAGCATCTGAGAGGATAATGCAAAATCCTTAACAAACGAAAGAAAAGTAAGAAGAAAAAAGGCGACTGAAAAACGGACGACTCGAAGAGAATTAAAGTTTGGGAAAGATGGCGAAATTGAATTCTCGAAGGAAGGAATTAAAAAGAGGAAGGAGAGACAGAGAGAAGAAACGGGAGATATTGAATTCTGGGAAAAAGAAAAGGTCACAGATAAAAGCGTAATGAACCGATTTCACAAAAGACGAGGCTTTGAAAAAATGCACAAACGAACGGCGAAGGTCGAACGGAATAATCAGCTAATAGAGAAAAAACGGAAAGAGATTCCAGGTCGAGGATTTTTTCGCGACGTGGATGACTGGAAATTCCGAAAGAGTAAATCCATTGGAACTGCATACTTTCAACATCAGGATATAGTCTCGTCAATTGACGTAATCTGATAAACCCGTATTGGAATCATCACATTAACAACTGAAGCCTCTATGTTGAGTATAAATATATCTATTAATTTTATCCTAAAATATCTATTGATTCTATCTATTGACAAGAAATACCAAGGAAAAACGGACTTGAAAAAAGTCTGACTTTTTCCCGGTTCCCGGGAAAAGTTCCCGGCCCTGTCAGACTTTTTTCAATTACGTTTTTCCTTGGGACTGAAATATTTATCAATTCTTTACTAAGTATATGTGATATATCGATTTACGATTGATGAAAATTCATCTTTCGGACTCGTCTAACAAATACGCACTCAACCAATAAAAACAGCATTTTTTGTCACTTATATACTCATTTAAAAAAAATTACCTGCGATGGATTGGTGACCAATCAGTACATGAAGTAGTTAATAAGTTTACAAAGAACAATTCGAATATGCAGTCATGACAGAATATTTAAATAATAAGTATGCTGTACTATATATGAATAAATTATAAAATACTCAAATCTAAAATTAAATATACTATAAATACGTTGGGTATTTTAAAAAAATTATTCAACAGAATGGTAATATTTGATTGATAGGAATTCTGTCAAACCCACTTGGAAAATATTTCGGATTTTTTCCTTTTCTTTTCTCAATTTTTCTTCACTTTTGTACTTTACTATTTTACTTTTTGTAAGCTTTATTTTGTGTATTGCTCATATATAACTGTTTTAATCATTAGTTTTGTAGTTAATTACGATCAATAGTTTAATAGTTAATTACGTACGAACAATAACAATCTATAAATATGTTTCTGCCAACTAAAGTTTTGGATGATGTACGCACTTCAAAGCGAGCGCAACATTTCAGAAATGGCTGAAGAAATATGTTTACTACCGACTAACTACATTTTGTAAATACCAAGTCAGGCTAAGAAAAGTTTCAATGCGAAGTGTATTATGACCAATTTCGTTCCTGATATATATTAACGATGTTGTGAATAATGTTAAATACAAAATTAGGTTATTCGCTGATGATACTGTTGTGTATAGAGATATCGTAACTCAAGATTACAGTGGTTGTTTGCAGAACGATCTGAATATTATTTCGGGTTGGTTTAGTTTTTGGCAGCTCGAACTGAATGTAAAGAAGTGCGTTGCCATGACTTTCACGCGGTCCACTAACATTACCTGCGTACCGTACAGAATTTCAGGAAATCCCGTGGAGCTCATGATGCATCATAAATACCTATGAATTACGCTCAGCAGTAATATTTCCTTCAAAGAGCATATTCGAGGCGTAGTAGGAAAGGCGAATAGAATGCAAAGGTTAGCCAGCAGAATTCTTAGGGGATGTTCACCGAGAGTAAAAGAAATAGCGTACTTTTCCCTAATTCGACCTCTACTTGAGTATTGCTGTGCGGTTTGGGATCCTCACGAAGTAGGATTAATTTCCGATCTCGAGATGGTTCAACGTAGAGCAGCAAGGTTCGTCAAGGGAGATTTCAGATTCGACAGCAGTGTTTCGGCTGTGATAGAATCCCTCGGTTGGAACTCTCTTAGTGATAGAAGACCTGTGGAAGTATTAACGAATAAATTGGGAGGAAACCTACAAAAAAAGATTAGGAATTGGAAGAAAGAAAAAATGAAAAAAATGGGGAAAAGATGGGAATGCCAATCGAGGCTGGAGTACGGCAAAAGAAAACATTAAGGGGTAGAATTGATAAGCACAATTTCCTAAGGGATTTTGAGCGATGTGTAAAAAGAATTTCTAATGAATGAAAGAGGCAAGGAAGGATGAAGAAAAGTATTGCAAGAAGCAATCTAGGTAGAATGAAATGCCCGTTGCAATATTTTTGTCAAATAAAAAAAATGGATTGTAAAACAAAGCCATTGAAAGTTAATGGTAAAACAATAAAGATAGACATATTTGGATGATGAAAATTAAGGTATTCAATATCAAGAAGAAAAGGTCGTGGAGTATGAATCTACAAATGGTGGAGGATTTATTGTGGCACTTTAGTTCGAAATCGGATGGATGGAGAAGAATTACATCGATGTGATGGACAATCGGGTTTATCGGATGTTCTGGACCTAAAATAGAAAGATGAAAGCAAAATGAGGAATGTGGTATTTGGTGGTCTCTTTAAAGGGAGAAGCGTGAAAAGGCTTACTGAATTAGTGAATGAAATCCTGAAGAGATAGACATACCTAATATAAGGAATGAAACAGGAAGCATAAATTTATTAATAGACATCTGAAAAAATAATGTACTGGATAAGTATGGAAGCGTTGTGGAGGCAAATGAGAGACATTAGCGTTCGTTCTTATTAACTACGGGAGAGAATAATGCGATGCGCATGTTCTAATCATCATCAAAAGGCAAGGGATGAATTCGTTCATAATTTGTTAATGCGGTTTCAGATGATCCGGCAATGGACGTGAAATAAAAATGGTGTACATGAAGAAAAGTAAATTTTAAAAACTACCTTTTCTCGAGCGAACCACAAGTAATGAAAGCCTAAGAAATGGGCTGTCAATTTTCGGTCTTACACCCATTAGCGTTTTGCACGGTATTACGACGGACGTATTTGTGAATGATAATTTAAGAGGACCTTAGGACTATTCGCGACAAAAGTGGGAAAACATGCCTTCAAAGATGGAAGACGTGGTAAAACAAAGAGATTGATTCATTCGAAGAGATTGACGCCACAAATAAATACTAGGGAATTGGAATGACAGGAAAGAAGTGGAACGAGCTAAAATTAGGAATTTCGGTTCGATTTGGGAACGACGTTCAAATGAACTTCAAACGGGAAGGAGACGTCCCTAAGAGACTGTTTTAACACAATCCTTGAATCCATTTAAAACCTACTGCCCTGGTTGGATATGTTGTTGATACATACGCATTACTTCGACTTTCTCATTCGTTTTAATGCGCTCAGATGCGGTTGTAAAGAGAGGATATATAGCTTCAATGGGATCAGAATCGTTTCTCCCGATTGCAAATATTTTCTCTACTTATGGTTTAGATGTTTCTAAATAAATTCGCCAAGGCGATTTCAACTAAGGTATTCAGACATTTATGAAGGACATTTACCGCATGGATGGTACAAATTGAAACTAATAGTAGAGTTCATTTTCATGAAAACAGTTAATAAGGCCTCGTAATTAAGATTTACAACCTCAATATTAATATTTACAAGGAGTCATAATTTTTAATTGTTAGTTCTCAAGCAGATATGGAAATTACTTAATTAACTGTTTTAAATATTTCAATATATTCCCTTATATTATTGGACATATTCATTTCGCAGTTGCCTTTCAAGGATGTATTCAATTCCGCACTGTTTACTTAGGATGATTCCGTGTGATCAAAGGTAATAGTGGCTTTCAAGGGTATCATTTGATTATCTGATTGTGCTCGGGATCTAGTATCAAGCCATGAATTCCCTTTCTTATCATTTCGTGCTTTTTACCCCATAATTGTTATCGCATTCAAAGGTGATAGATTCAAAGGCAAGCAACTAGGTTACATTTGGAGCGGATGGGGTAGTTTAAAATGGGGATATGCATTGAGTGAGGCGAAAACCGAATTATCCAGTTGGCAACGCGAGCTGCTGGAACACGGAACAATGGAACGGCAGCTGAAAATATGGCAAGAAAACCAAATTAGCTCTAAGTTGCTGTTTTCTTGGCTAACTTCGAACTGAAACTGAGCGCCACACTCCTATGCATCGGTGGCGTAATTAGTTACGGGTGAAGTTTCTTGGAGTTGGTAATAGCTGCACTCATTAGGATGGGTCAGAAGAGCCTTATTCAATATCCACAATCGCGCGTACAAAGCAAATCTTAAGCCGAGTTGAGTTCACTGTTTCACTATTATGTTTCTGAGAGTTGAATAAATTACATGACTACGCTTTGCAGCCTTCTGAACAAAGAGTGTGTATTTATTTGCCTTCAAAGAAGCTGATTCAACACAATGGGCTGGATTTGTGACTGAATTTCGTACAACGATAATAAATAATTGCATTGTATGCAAGTGCTTGTAGCAGTGATTATTCTTTTCATCTCGGTAATGACTGCCCTTTATCTCTAACTGGCTTGCAGAGTATAAGCAAATAATAATTGAGTGATTTATCCCACTATGCTTTCTAAAGGGCTTCGTTTTATGAAATACTTCATCGTTTAATGGATTTTATACTACCACTGAATAATCCATCACAAAGTACTTTTTACCTATCGATTTAATAAACACAAACCTGCAACTTTGCCTTATGGCTTTTCGCAACGCTTCATTTAATATATAAAACTTCCGAGAAAGATAAAAGGCCGAGTAATAACCTTACCTTAATGGCCTTAACTAATAGAAAAGTTGGATTTGTACTCCGGAATATTTACTTTCAGCAGCAACATGCAATTCTATAATAATCATACGTATTCTACGTATAAATACATGCGTAATTTCTCAATCTTCAAAACATGTTCATGTTAATACTCCTTTCTATGCGTCTTTCACTTACACTTCTGATTTCGAATACACGGATAATTTATATTAACAAATCCGTATATTTTTATATTCTGAAACTAAATATTTACCAATATTTTCGCATCCGTTGAAGGCATATATTTTGCAATGTAACACAATTTTATCTGAGGTATCGCTCGTTATAAAAGATTATACAGGGTGTTTACCGGGAACAGCATGTTTTTGGATTGGATAGTACACTTCAAGTAGTGGGGGGATGGGGTGGTTGGGAAGGTCCTATTTAGATATATACCCCGCGAGCCGCCAGAGGCGTATGGCAGGGGGAGGGGGAGCCATGCGGTTCCCGGGAAACACCCTCTATTATAAGAATTTATAATGTCAAACTTCAAAGAAACTATCCAGAGAGAGTCAATAATAGTTAAGATTATTTGAAACTGCTAGCGGAAAATTGAGTGAATGAATGTATTAGAGCGCACAACACGATCAGTTGTGCACACAAGGGCACAAACCTAGTCGAGTCGAGCCGAGAGCTGAACCTTTTTAAAATGCCATTTTTAAATCACTTATTTGGGGTTTTCCCCAAGTGGTCATAATGCATCTCTAAGTGACGACGGATTAACTCACCGTAATGAGATTGGATTAACAATTATTTTTAAAATATCTTTAAACACATAACAAATTCATTATTGCAAACGAGAGAAGATACTTATTAATTGCACAGTCATGCATTTAAATTCCTGTAATAATTATTGTCAATGTCACATTTCTATTGAAAATAGAATAATATTTCCCGTCCAAGATATTTCTACTCAGCATCATAGTATCACCTTTGCAAACACAATGAACTGATATCAGCGATTACCTATTCAATATCGGAATAGTAGCGAATTTGATTGAGTATTGTTGATGCTAACAAAGGATGGAGAGCAACATTTCTTCTAATATCACATGGAACGTTAAAGAGATAAATAATCAATAATCGCTGATCTTTCATTTATAATGAAGTCAGGGAACATACAGGGAGTAAAATGGCAGTGAAATTTTCAACAAATTTACGTTCTGCTCGGATTTTTCGACGGGTCCAGAAAGGAAGATTTTAAGATCGTCAGTCGAACGAAAGATCGAGAAAACACGAAACGTGTTTAAACGGAAGATGGAGAGAGAGGGTTCGTTATGAGGATCACTGGCTCAGAATATAAGGTGAGATTGAGGATTAATTTGGCGTGAAAATTTTTTTAGAAATACGGCAGAGAGGGGTGTTTGAAGACCAAGGAAGAATGGGGACAATGGGGCCTTTGATTGAATCCCTAATCAAGGAAAAAATAGGGTGAGAATAACTTTCAAAACGGCGGATGAGGGAATTCCGGAGCTCCCTAATACAGAAGGTGTGCAAAGAACTAAAATAGAAAAAGATTAGCATGAAATTAGAAGATGATTCGGCGGAGAATTTGACAATAAATACGTGAAGTTAATCATCATCGTCTTCCCCGTGCTCCATTTAAATCGTAATGAAAAATAAAATTTTGATTAAGAACGGTACGTGTGTGACGTTTAATAATGATGTAAACAATATTGTTGAATTGAAACCAAGAGATGCTCGAAGCACAGGCTTTAAAACTTCCACAGGAGGTTGTGTAAAGAAGAATGCGACGTCTCATAAAAACTCCATTTTCATTTTCATTGAGCATAGTAGTTAAGCAAAGCTACCCAATTGAAAGTATTACGACATATTGCATTATATTATTGTAAATCATTTGCAAATGCAATTAATTTTCATCAATACGTATTGATGATTTTTCAATAAACTATAAGTTCGAGTCCCAATGCGAATTGATTTCCAGCAAATTGTATTTAGAGAGGAACACTCAAATAAACAATAATAAACAGCAGAGTTTCATCCACGCATCACATTTATTCATGAAAACATTCAAGAAATACCTAAGAAAGTAATGTTAAAAGAATTTAATCGTAAAGAAAATTCATGGAAACTTCATTTTTCGGTGACGTTTTCTTTTGTACTGTTTGTTTATAAAATAATAAGGTCAAATACGTAACGGAGTAGGGGTACTATTACTTTACGTAAAATATTCTAATACATCGAAGATATTTTAGGAATAACTTTTATTTAAAATAAATAGTTTTCTTAATTAATTTTTCATATTCAAATCAGATAATCCATCATGGAAACGGATGATGATTGTGCCTGAATTGCTTCATTACCCAAAATGGGATTTATACTATAATCCCAATTATAATAAATAAATAAATACTATAACCTATTCTCTAAAATTCATTAACAGTAGTTTACATGAGGGTGGATGTATTTAAAAATTTTTGGTATTTATTTATTATTTTTAACTTGTGTGACTGAGTGACATTCATCATAACATCCTTTAGTCGAATCTGTTATCCAAAGAACAGCGAAGAAATTCTTCGTGAACAGGGTTAGTCGTTTACGGAGATATTACGACGTTTCAGTTATCATAGTGTATGTTTTATTGCATAATACGTAATTGAACCATTTGCTTAAACCTATAATATTGTAATGATGCTGCTTTCGCTACATTTGAAAAAAAATGTCGTGAAGAAAAATTCTAGAGCGAAGCACATCAAGAGGAAATAATAAACGGAATGCATTTTCATGAAATCAGTATAACGAGAAGATCTATCCAATAAAGGAATTTAGCAACTATCAACCTAAAAGACTAAACCTTTTAGATTTACTAGATTTCAAAAATTTCATGGGCAGATGATATGATGTCTACAATTCCTCTAAAAAGTAGTTAAGAAGATGGAAATTCTAAAAAGGTCATTCCTTCTTGAATGAATCCAGAGCCATCGTGAATATCGTGATTTTCTAAAATAAATCCATATCTTTCCGAGGAATTTTTTTGGAGAACTGCGATATTTCTGACTCTCTTCCAGAGTATAAATAGCATTTAAAATGAGGAATCAGATATCAATTGGCAATACTACTTTGAATGCCAGTTTTCCACACAGATAGTGTGGAAAACACATGCGCTTTGCACATGCGAACGGTACTGAAAATTCCTTAAAATGTTACCAAATCTTTCATAAATGTGAGCTAAGTGACTTTTTACTGCGGAGTCCCAAATGGATTGGTATGCGAGTTATGTAGCTCCAGCCTCGCATGTTTGGCGTATTATTGGAGCACTTCAGTTCAATAGAATTCTGTAAGCACAAGTAAATCACATTCACTTTTTACGGATGGATTTTTGCAGAACGTTCCTCGCATGCAGCATCCATCTACAGCGTGCGCTCTTGAAAAATACAAAAAAAAACGTATTAGCATTAAATCAAATACTATTTTTATGCACCTCTACTCTTTTAAAGAGGATTGAAATTAATCATATGAATGCATTTTTGCATCTCATCGAGAATTTAAGATGAAACGCATTTCGCAAATATTCATAGATTGAACCGTGTACCTTAAGTAGTCGCATTCTTATTTCTCGCAGCATCGTCCAATAGAAGCCAAAAAATAGTATGGCCGAGTGGAAACTAATGGATGAGTGGAATGAAAAGTTTTCAAATGGAATTATGATTCTTCATCAAATTTAACTTCGCGAGCGCATGTTTCAATATCGAAATGTATACCATATGAAGATTCCTTTTCTCCGGATTCTAAGTTATACCGTGAATAGATTTCCTGATTCCGAATATTAAACGAACAGAAAGAAAATGAGGAATGAATGGATTCTTCAGCTGTATCACTGAAATCAATAGGGTTCGAGTGCTTTTCCAGAACAAGCTGAGATCCGAGCCATTTTTCCGACTTCATATTCTCTTCCGGAAGACGACCAGCAAAAAAATCGGTTTGTATACAACTTGCGGAGGAAATATCATCAAAATAACTTTTGAAGGCCTCAGTGCGAGCGATTACAAAATTATATCCCTCACCCGTCTCCCATTTTTAATTTGCGTATTTATCTTCAAATAGATTGTATGCACATATCAGTTGCTATCTCCATTCTTTTTGAATTGTTCTTTCAATAAGTATGCTATAAGCTAAGGAAAACAAACGATTCTATAAAATTAGCGCGTGGGGGTTTCATACGGTAGAACTTAATCTAAAAAAATAACCTCGTTCTTGTTCAACAGGATTTGTGTTTACAAAGGTATGGATAAATGAAATGAATTGATAATAATATCAATCGTATGTAAAATTGATATTTGCAGTTTTTACTTTTTAGGGGATGCTAAAATAATATTTTTAGGGACGTAATGCATAAATGTTCCCTTAAACGTGAAACGAATATTTTTACACAATTCAAAAAAATACGGAATGAAATAAAATCGAGTATGTTTATGAATTTGAACGAAATTATTTCCTCAATTTTTATATCATGCAATGTCCTTCCATTTTTAGCTTTCTAATCAGACGTCATTCCGTTTAGTTTTAAGAAACTTAAATACTACTCGTGCTCAAAGTATATTTGATGTTCATTTTTTTTTCTTTTACATATATGGTAATTTTAAGATGATATAAAAAAAATATAGGAAGAAGATACGTATAAAATTTCACCATGGATGAGTCGTTCGTTTCGAAATGGAAGGGCCTAGACCCTTTCTTCATGTGGGTTGGAAAATGGTGATTCTTAGTTAGCCAAAAGGTACTTAGAGTTATACGGAAAACACTAATCAATAAATTGATAGAACATAACACATGTGGCAAAACGACAGCACTGGAACGCACCTAACGGCGAAGTGACGAATTGTCATAGTTTGTTTTGTTTCATCCACAGGGTATTCTAAGTTCGACCAAAATTAAGTTGCATTATTTTCCTCACCAAAAGATACTCGCCTTCCAAATATGAGCTTTTCGTTTGCTTTACCGCTTTAGCTCACCTCAATTAAATTATTACGCTGAAACTTTATTGACGAAAATTAAGAAAGAAATTTAATAAATACATCTAAATGAATAATAATTAACAAGGATTGAATACAAGATATCATATAATATATCGATATAATTCAAGATATAATTATATCGAGAAAATAGTAATAGGTTAATGCCAAAAAAATATCCTTAAATTAATTCTAAATTCAGGGAAATTCACATTTGAAGCGCCACATATTGATTACAAACAAAAATTAGTCTCTTCCCGTCTCTTTGTATCTTTTTTCAGAAATGCTCAAATTATAAAATTCGCCATCTGCATTTAAAGCACACGTTAGTTTATATATTTTCAAAGGAATTAAATCAGCCATCTTTGAATTAGAGAGGTAGCAATTCACTATGAGAAATTATATCTACTCTTGGTTATGTTTGCTACTTCTGTATACCCCCCTCGAACATTTCTTTTTTTACTTGGGATCCGAGTCAGCGATGCTCGAAATAGCAGTTCCAATAAGACTTGTTTATTATATGGCGACGTTTCCAAAACATTAGTGCAGAGTCGGCGAAGGAAATCCCTGGAGGGAATGTCTTGTTTATCCTTTTAGGTGTCTGCATCCGCACCAGATGTCGCCCTATGTCAGGTGAATAAATCCGCGGTAATCCAAGGCAAACATTCTCATCCTTGCGCTAAATGAGTTCATTTGTCACAAATGTACCGTTTCTCTCCTGTTAAAAGGTTGAATGCAACCATAAGTGGATTTGTTGTTAATATTAAGATTTAATTTATAAGTTCTCATATAAATTATCCTATTTTTTAGACTATTACATACAGGAATAAAAATTTTCTTTAGAAGCAGGAATACTATCCATATGTTAGATATTTTTTGAGTATAAAATTACAATTTAAAAAAATGAAATTACACTCTTTCAGAGTTGAAAATTCATTGAATCCATTTTCATGCCTTTGATGAGAATTTTATTCATTTATTGCGATAAATAGTATCTAAATGTAATTTAAATATCAATCACGTTCTGCCTTTGTTTGTTGTGAGTTTGATTAAAAATTAAGTATCTCGTGGCTAACATAAGTCACAGACTACTGGAAAATCCTGGATACTTTTTAAATTAAATTACTTCTCCTGGACATTAAAGCTCTCCAAAAATGTCAAAATATACGATTATGAGTAACCTTGAGATTACAATCATTGGCCTAAACTAATTTCTCCACGTTGCTGTTTCGACAATTGTTTTCTCCGCCATAGGTCTTGGCGTAGTGAAGTGGCATTTACTAGACAAAATTTATTGGACAGTGGATTTTAATCGGCTCTTTTAAAATAATCTTCACAAAAATATCTTGATAACCTCAAAATTCTTATATTAAAAACTAGAGAGCTAATGAACCTAAAAATTACTCATTGAACTCAGCCGCAGAAAAATACACTAGAAATTTTTATTGCAAATCTTTTAATTGGTATATCGATAAAATTATGCTTTTGTCAATTATTCCTTCAATCGGAATAGCAAAAAAGGACGGGAATGGAAAATCAGCCGCTATACAAAGAGAAATCTAACGAAAAAAAATCACGTAAAGGGTGACTCTCTGTCCCATTCGTGCAGCGAGTAGACAAATGACCGGAAATTCCGAATCCAATATTGGCGCTGGCGGAGACAGTTCCTCATAAATTCGCCAGAGGACGCCGTCCATTCTCTTCCGGGTAAATATGTCTCACTGGTATTTTCTCCGCAATTTTCGAGACATCACCCTCCTTTAGAGTCTTTGGGCCCATCGAAATTCCAGATGCCTTTTATGTGCTGCCCTCGATCGTAACTCAACGCGATCCAAGTGCATCGCCGCCCGTTTCTCGCGCCACCTAGCGATAGATCCTCGAAATCTTGCACTCATTGCGGAAGAGTAAGTATTTCTCACCTTTTGACTCCCTTCTAAAGCCTCTGTTCTCAGCCTTTTTCTCGTCTGTACCCAGAAAAGGATTAAAGTATTTCCGCGGGTCGTGTCTATGTTCGCGCATCAGAGTACTTATTTCAAATAAGTCAATTGTCTGAGTACCGTTAAAATCTAAAAAATTTGAATGAAATACTTAAAATTTGTAAACATCTAGAAATGCATACTTAGTAAAAGAATATGAATCAGACTAAAATTGAATGATATAATCGATATGAGAAGGCGTGACTTCGTGGGAATCCATTTGTAGATGTAGAAGCAATTTGTAGAAAATTTATTTTGCGACCGGTTTCATACATCCATACATTACATACATTTCATACATAGAGCTTACATCTTCAGAAAGATGTAAGCTCGCCTATTGAAGATATAAGCTCGCTTATGAAACCGGTCGCAAAATAATTTTTTTGTGGAAAAGTACGTGTTGTGTAAAGTGTTTTCATTCTGCAAAATTGAATGAATTTGATTAGCATCATTCTCGTTGATATTCGCATACAAAATCATTCATTCCACTAAAAACCTTCAATGCAAACCCCGGTTTGTTTTGAAAGTTTCCCGTTAAAACAATTTCATGACCGGGCTTTCTGTTATCGGGACATAACGCATACGCAAGTTATTTATGTCGCACCTAAATCTGACTGAATGTAAAATAGTCGAAATAATAAAACCCGCTCAGAATCACATTTTAACGACAGGTTACGTTGGACGCGAAGATACTTCTTTTTGGAAACACTTTTTTCATTTGATTTCACGTTCATTTTTCATTTCTTAAACTCACAAAAGACTGCTTAGTGTTTACACCTACTTTCACTACGACTTGAAGAGAGCTAATTTAGTTGAAAAAGTAGATGTAGGTGAAGACTCTCAAGCTTAGAGAATACAAGTAGTTTTGAAAGAGGAGTAATGAGAATTTATGACCATGTAACTGTAGACGCAGCGTAAAAAACTATATTGATAATGTGATGGATTAACAATGCATTATCTTATATATAAAAATTCAACCTGCGTATGTTTGTGACCGCAAAACTCGAAAAATACTCGGTCGATTGTCTTGAAATTGTAACAACGTTAGGCTCCCGGATAGTCATGTGGACAGCGCGTTTGCCTTTGGTGAAAGCGGTCCCGGGTTCGATTCCCGGTGGGAGCCAATGTGCGAAATGACCTAAGCTGTCGAAGCACTTTTAACAATACTACTACTACTACTACTGTAACAACGTTTCATTCTAATACGAGAGTGTTTCTATTCTAAAAAATGTTGACATTTCGTCCTCGGTTCGTACCCAGACGAAGCATTCCCATGAGAAATGCACGCAAAATTCATTTCTGCCGCTGTAGGCTTTATTGCTAATTTGCAAAATTAAATTAAAAATATTGGTCATACGAAATTGAGACAAGCGCCAAAAGCAGAGAAAATAAAGAAAAACGTGCATATTCAATAGTTGTGAGTGAATTAAATGATCTATTTCCGAAAATCAAAGTGTGAGTTACTTTGAATCTGGTGATTGCATTCAGTTCGATTAATATCTTTCGTTATTTTCTTGATCACTTGATCGTCGTCCGTGTTTTTCGCGGTCCATAGTACGCGTTTTACGGGTTGAATCGAGAAGAGCAACTCAATCGTCTCAACGACGCCAAGAACTATTAGATCTTTAGCTATGACGTATGCAGTTGCAATATCTGAATGATCGAGCTTCATATCGGTCGTAGTCATAGTACGGCACATCTTTTTTCTTCCTTTCCTTCCACAACGTAGCTACAGCATCGCAAGGCAGGGTATTGAATTGAATGATGTGTTTTCTCGGTGAGTCTATGTTCGCTAGATAACCTTTATATACAATTCATTTCATACCTGACACAGCGAAGCGTGGCCGAGTTTAGCTAGTAAATTATAAAGAAGGTAAGTGAAGCTAACTTCTGGCTTTAGACTTATCTAAGAATAATATAAAGGATGAAAGGTTGAAGACTAGTTAGAATGAAGCAATAAGGAATGTATATTTATTTTATATAGGTTAAGTGGTTGTAATGTTTAACTTCTCTGGAAATAATCCTATAATATTCTTGGGGAATATAATATGCAACATAGTTCTCCAGAACGTTGGGAGGTTGAAATTTAGGAACGTTGATGGTCATCATTCAAAAGTTTAATGTCCCAAAAGCAAGTCAAAGAGAATCTCATACCCTTCAAATACTTCTGAGGAGTGTCAGAGAATCTATTTTCACAATATCTGAAGGCAAAAGCGCCCTTCAAAACAAATGAGGGAAGCAGAGCGCTGATTGATTCTTCTCCAACTCCAAAGGAGAAAAATTAGCGGAATGGGAAGAAGGCGGTTGATACGAGAGGCGGATTGCCAAGAGACATCATCGGTGTAACGAATCGCTTGAAATGCCGAGCGAGTAACATATCTGTCGAAGAGAGGAAACATCGGGTCGCCTCCGGAGAAACTGATCTAAATTACATCAAAAGACTAGGGCGACATGTGATACTCATCAACGCGGAGAAAAAAAGAGAGAGGATGTCTTCTTGAAAGAGAAGATGGACGTAAAGGGAGGCTAAAATAAATCGGAGCGTAAAACCAATCCGCGGGAAGTAAATAAAAGAGCATCGGGGACATTATAAAGGGCAAGATCAAAAGGTCCTTTAACGCGCTCTCCTCGGAAAGAAAAGGCATGGAAATGTGCGAAAGGGCTTGTAAAAGTTTAGGAAAAGTAGTAAGAGGATAGCGTGTTTAGTGCATTAGGGAAAAAAGATTAATTACCAACAGGGAGATACTTTCACTCGTTAAAAAACGTTCTTCCTTTATTACTTGGACTCTCGTTAATTCGTGGATCGCGACGCCAGTGCCAACATTTTTGGCGGAATAACAAGACGAGGGATGAAAGAAACGGAGAAAATGTGGAAAAATACTTGGATCTCTCTTGGGAGGAGCGTTTTCTTTGAAGGGAGTGGTTATCGTAAAGGTCAAACCGTTACTTCCTCTTAAGTTAAGGAAGTAAAAGGATCCTTAGAGAGAGTCTTATTGTTACGTCTAGATCGGATGGCGATAATGCTGTGTGAAATGGCGGTTGTTTGAGGTGGTCTATTCCTGGGCGTCGTCACAACACTCTCACGTTGCTGTTTGACGCACCAAGGTTAAGAAGCCATGGCATCGCGGGTTGTGCCCTCAAGGACAATGAGGTCTGTTTTTTGATTAAATTTTACCTCAATAAGGAAAGATTTCCTTCAGAGTTACAGACCAAACACTAGTTACACGAATGTAGAGTTATCCATCTCAAAAGTATTTGGTTAATACTGGATGGTGTAGTAGAGATGATAAACTCCGGTCAATATTGCCTTTTAGAGGTATCATACGACCTATTCTGATGATCATTTTTTTTGCCGCTCTTGAATTTGTGGATTCATTGTCTCGCCTCCTTTTACTGTTTGGGACAGTAAATCAAATGTTATATTTGAGGAAAATATTATCTTTGATGATAAATTAATGCACTTATCTGATGGTAAAGAATACTGAAATCATAAATTCAGCTATAGCATATACTGTTGGATTCTAAGAAAGATGCGAAATAACTGCGTCTTAAGTTCTTTATTCGTTTCATACTTTGGGATAGTAGCCATCTCCATGATACGTGAATAATTAAAAGTTGTATTATTATAAACTAAAATAAAAATTAAAGTTGGACATTATTTCCAAGTTATTTGAAATCTTTTTTATTATTTAAATTTTGTTTGGAATCACTTAACTGAGAAATTTAGCTTTTACTAATGTGAAAATGTCAGAGGTCTTCATCTTTGAAAAATTAAAATTATTTTTTTCCGTATGCATTATATATAATTTATTTTTAATTATAAATTTATTATAAGGAATCGCTGATGTATTAAATGTTTTTCGTTTACCGCCGTTGACTGTATAGCATAAACGACGGATGCCCTCAGAGTCATCGCACCACATGAATTCAGACACTTCTTCTCAGACGGTTGACACGACCAGTTAAGCAGCCAAAGAATAACACCGGAAAGCCCTCGCAAAGAAAAAGCACCAACATTTCGGATACACGGAGAATCCTCGTTTCTCATTAGTATCACGTACAAGGCCGTATGGAACAGACACGCTTTCTCCTCCGACTAATTTTAATCACGCCGATTCGGCTGCCACCGCCTCCCGGCAATTTCCACGGGTGTCTGGGATAATGCTAATGCTCCCTCTGAACCCATTCTACCTTTACTTATGGCGCTTGCAGAAGTTGGAAGGCGAAACAGGAATAGGGGGAGGATACATGTAATGGGGCATTAAAGGGGTTGATGACGACGAAGAAGTCGTGTGGATGGGACAGGTGGTTGGAGTTTTTACGCTCGACGGATGGGGTGTGGGTGGGGAGTGAAGATGTTAGTTGCCTTCAAGAGGGGTCTTAACGGCTGCATGAACGAGGAGAGAAAAATTGATAATCACAGGATTCGAGGGAGGAAGGGACGATCGCAAATAGTGCTATTTAATTGATACCCTCCAAATTATTTATAAGTTCTCGACTAAGTACAGACTGAAATGATTAAAGGTAAGTCAAGCAGTAAGATTATGAAACTACTATTACCCAAAAATAATAACATTAATAAACAATTCATCACTTACATGGTGCGTTATCTACATTAGATGGAACCGTTTAGGCGTTAAATCTAACGGAAAATTTATGGTCCATACAAATGTGTGTAGGAATTTAATGAGAATCTTCAAAAATATACGCATAAATAACTATTAAATTAAGCAATTTACATTATATGCATCAGTATATATAAAATGGTTAAACTACTAAAAGATTTACTGTTGTAAACTTAAAAATAACACATCTAAGAGAGACAGTTTTGTTTCTACGATTCTCTTGAAATCATAGTTTTTCATAGACGAGTATTTTGCAATGAGCATATCCTTCCGATGAAATAATTATCATTATCCATGCTTCTCCACATTCTTATACATATTGACTTATGTGATACCCCATAATAAATGGTCTTGAGGAGCCTCAAAGTTACTCTTTATGATCGGTTGATCTTTGATTTGTGAAATTTCATTAAATTAAAATCGTATTATGCTACTTGTCGATAGTAAGAAATCTATAGCTAAAAAATAATATAAATATTCTGAAATTACGGACGGTGGCATGGAATACTGAAAATATTCACAAGAAGATCGTGACGACAACATGAATTGTAAATTCACTAGCTGCTACAGGAAAGTAATGTCTTCACCAGAAGCAAATAAAAGATTCGTAATATGATTGCGATAGAGTTGATACATTTGCCAAAAAAATTACTCCTACTCATTTCTAGCACGAATTACCAAAGGTACAGTACTCATCCAAAAGTCATCATTTCCAGCGCATAATCATCGGCGTATCGCTCCGCAAACCCAGCCATGTCTAGATCTCTTCCAGACGTCATTACAACCGCTGATTGCCCAAAAAATAAATATGAACCCCATATTCTCTCGAGGGCACACCTCGGCTGCATCGGAATTGACGGCGCTAGCGGCGTAAAAAGATATAAGCCGTGCGAATATCGCGAGAGATGGAATCAGCAGAAGACGCCGAGGAATATATTGAAAGAGGTTTGGAGGCGAAAGGGAGAATGGGGAGATAAAAGGGGTTTGTGTGGCAGATGGGATAATGCCTTGAGTAGGCGTTACGAAGGGACGTATAGATTCCTCAGGACGAACGTGTGGGGCGAAAGGCCACGACGTGCTCCCTCGAATGGATGAAGCAAAACTATGTGATGCAAGATGGCATACGTCAAGGAAATACTCATAAATCATAGCAAATTTGGTTTGAGTTACACTATACCGAGCAGATATGCAATATCAGATTTGCAGAAAACGAAAATCTGTGATTTTATTGCCTAAATATTGAATTTCCTCGTTCAGAAAAATGTTGGATGCAAAATTGATAGCAAAAATTTGTTGATTTATTTATTGAATGTTACCTTTTTTATGTTTTAGGTGAATTTCCAAGGCCGATTTCGTTGTGAATTCATATTTAGATTGCGCATTGAAGAAAATGTTTGGTACTATTATATATACTATTAGAGGAATGCATTTAATTTATTTTTAGTACAGGATAGAGACAAATATAATTTACTTTAGTCTGAGTATTCTTTATATGGCAGTAATGACATGCAAGCTACTGAGAAATGAGCGATGTTGAATCTTAATTTAATCCCTCCTTATATCTTCTTCGACGCCATCAAAAGTGTTACTTTTAGGTCACTTTCCGATGGAATTTGCTCGATGTGCGATAAAATCAAAACACTGAAATCGATGAGCTACCTCAACCAATATTTGAATGGTGAATATGTTGGATAAACATGCGGATAAACGTCGCTGATAATCTCAAATAACAGAAAATCTACGAAAGATTGGAACCATGCTTTATAATGATTTATATGGTGATTATTTTAATTCTTAGGAAACAAGGTGGCAATATATTGAATTAAGTAAGACAGAAAAATTGCACACAGAATTTAGCTTCTACAAAAATTTTAGAATTAATATTTGTGAGAATGTTTCTTTGAGAAACGACTTAAGTCACGAAAACATTAGATCGTAAAATCATACTTCATGTTATTTCGAAGGGAAATTAAAATCCAATAATGCCCGTTACTACTGATTGTACTTAATGAAATAGGTCCTATGCAAAACTTCTATGCAATACTGGAAAAATGGGTTTTAAGCGACGGTACGGATTAATCTGGATAACTCTTATACAAAAGGTACATCATTCGTCCAGGCCCTTGATTATGAACACCGAAATATTTCTTCTTCCTTTTCAGAGTTTCTTAATAAAACCTTTGACGACTGCCTGAGATTAGCAGAAGGATATTATTACTTTACATCGCTAAAAGCATGGAAAGGGTTATGTAGTTATAAGAGGCAACTTTGCAATGGTTATGAAATAAAGAAGACCATTCTATGATATTTAGCTGAGCAATTCTGCTTTAATTGTGAATACCTGAAATGATTGTCTTTATTCTACTTATGCCTCATTTACTAAATAGTTAATAGCAGTTTGTTAATAAGATTAGGCACGTAATGAAGAGGAATAGCGGATGACGTAGTATGTACATCAGTTTAATATCCTCAGAATTATCTGAAATTTGGAATGTTTATGTCATCAAATTATATGAACGAGTATTTATTTCGGGAAGAGTAAAATAAATCTAGCTTTAACTTTGAATAGATTATTCTTATCATCTTTCCTTCTCTGAAGACCTTTTCCCCGAATGTATAAATAAATTACAATGCAGTAAAATTGTAAGAATTAAAACACTCTTATTTATTAACAATAATAAATAATCGAATTACTACAATTCTATTAGCTTTAACTGTTTTGCAATTATATCTATAACATATATTCATGTTTTTCCGTTCAACATGTATCCATATTGGTATTATTATTACATCAATACATTTCTTCGGACACAACACAATTAACTCCTGAAGAGGGAAATTCAATTAATTATGCTCTACAGATATTGCGATTCAACCTCGGATTCCATGAATTATTGTGAATTACATATTTATTTTGATTTTTATTTTGAAATCATTTAAAAGAAAAAAAGATGTCTTATAATTATATCAATGATTCTATCCAAAAAATCTTTACGATTGGGTACTTCAGTCAAACGAACTACGTGAATATGTATAAACTGATAAAGAGACAGATATAAATTCAATTTATGGATTTAAATTGTTTTTACGGTCTCAGAAATGAATTTTTAATATTAAATCGGATATACAGCTTACATATAACATTGATATGTCAAAATTTCCATCGAAAATGGTTAAATTATTTACGGAGGTATTTTATAAAAGATAAATTGGAGATTTTAAACGTGATATTTTGAAGGTGAATGTCTGCTAATCAATCGATCCAATGACTTTCCCACAAATTTAACCACTTTCTCTTACACAACTGAAAATAAAGCGGAATTTCGGAAGAGGGAGACTAGGGTGACTACCAGGCAGATTATATCATTTCCTCTCCCCAACGATATTACTACCTGGCCTTGTGCCTATTTGTAGTTTTGATTAATAAATAAATAAGTTAATGGAAATTAGTTATAGACAGCCTACCTTACCTATATTTTAGAGACATTATAAAATTATAAATAAATAATTACGGGTAATCGTTTCAAGTATTTTAGCAGTATTAACCATAAATAAAATATATTAAGTTCACTGTCAGATTGAGATTAATAGTAACTTTTGTAATAACGATTTATAAGATATATAAGCTTACTCGTGAGATGAAATTTTAAACTACTCTTGCGTTGAACATTTTCCATCTTTCTAGGAAATAATGTACACCCTTATTTTGTAGGTCAGTAATTTCCAGCTTCAGTTAACCGAGAAAAAGAGTTCAAGATTTGCGATGAATCGTTGGTTGGGATTATATATGCCTGGAATCTGTACAGACATTTCATGAACCATAAATCTTAAATATCCCGGGGCATAAGTTCGTCCCGAGCAACAGCGTTCAAGTAGTCCGCTAAGACATACAAGGTCACGCTGCCGGTGAGCCATGGAGAATAATTTTCCTTTCTGCCGGAGATGAAGTTGAACAATTATTTCCTGGGAAGAAAATATGGGAGTCATCTCCGCAGAAAATTGCACATCTCACGGTAAAAGACGGTGTAGAGATTAAGAGCGTTTAAGGAAAACTCTTTTTTCTACTTGTTGATAAAAATTAAAGAGAGGAAAAGAGGTAGGGAGGAGGACAAAACAGCAAAATTCGGAAAAATACGAAAGATACATGAATGCAGCTTGAAATAATTTTCATCGTATATCTGCGGATAACAAACCGTACCAGCTCAAGGGTTCGGTGGAAGAGGAGATAATTAGTCTCAATCTCGCTTGAATTAAGATTTTTAGCTATAATTTCCATGTATCTCCATGTATTTCCATGTATAAAAAATGTTCACTGGTAAGGCCAAAATTGTGATGATACTTTATTTAAACTCTCGAGTTATACCAATTTATCCCTTGTAAAAGCAATAAAGTCTAATAAAAGTAGCAGAAGTGGATGCAAAATTACGTAAATGAGCGGGTGTTAATCTGTGCAAGACTTAAGATTGCTGTTCTGACGCCAATAATATTCACTACTGAACGATCAAATCCCGAACTCGAATTGATTCTTGATTTTTGGGTTGTTTAAATATGTATAATCCTTAAAACACCATTTAAGATATTTAGTTGATAAATCAGAACGTATTGCATTTATAAATATACTCCATCTTCAGTTTGAAAATGCACAAACATTTTCGGTAGTATATAAAATTTGATTGTAAACCGAGAGAATCCTCAATGAATAAAAACTAATCAGCCATATCAATTATCGTCTTTATTTTTCCGCGTGTGTTTTGAATGAATGTCGATGGCATTCCATCCGGGTGACCTACTTCTAACTGGGTCCATTGGGTGGACTCACAAAAACGCACGGGGTGTCGCAGACAGTTTCTCCATTATTCGCAGAAGTAGGTTAGAAATCGTTTCTCCAAATCACGTTTAAACTACATTAGGTAAGACAAATATAACATATATCTTGCCCCGAAAAGTGGAATTCCGAATCTAATCCAAACCGATCTCCAGGGCGTTTGAATGAGGCGTACGCGAAGGAATTCGAAATGCAAGTGCTCTATTAGGGGATTTATTTTTCGTGGACGCCCGAGGTGAGCGTAGGGAATAGAGAGCCTCTGCATTCCCTCAATGCGTAACCTGCGCCCTAGAATAAACCCAAAGGATATTTGGACATTTCGGGAAACGAACCGAGTACACCACTAAATGGATAATTTGATTCCTGGTATCCACGTACAATTTAACTGCATTTATAATTTATATTTATTTATTTAAGATGTTATCGCAAGTTGACCTTCAGGCCAGGTGGTAATGTTTACGGGGATCATAAAAATGAATTTGAACCTGCCATTTGCCCAAAGACCTCCAAAAACCTCCCGTAGGCTGTACATTGAAATTACACTATACACATAGGTACATAAGATATAAAATCTATCATACATAAAATATATATATCATCTATAATTTAAATAAAATAATACTTTACATGGTAAAGTAGGTATCCACATAGTCACTTACATATGAATAAATTAAATGAGTATAACAAATACAACTCGAGATAATAATACAGAGGAGATAGCCGTGAACTACACTATAATAAACTACATACAGTTTAACTTAAGCTTATTTTTGAGAATTTTCACGTTTTTAGGCATTGGCATGAGAATTTCACCAGGTAAAGCGTTCCTTTCCCTAATACCCCTATTAGAGATATATTATAGAGATATGCATATAGACTTTAATATACTCCACAACATTTCCTAATTGTTTCAATTTTTTAATCCAGAGATATTGCGTAGTTCGTCAGGAGAAATTTATTTGATTAAATTAAAAGTAACATCCATGCCAATGTGTGCCGAATCATATTAATCAATCATATATGATATAGTGCGATTCTACAAAAATATTAGTTATAAGGTCAATGATTGACTTTAGAAGTTATAAATGATGGGACTAATTCTAAATTAACTTTTTTATTAATAAACAAGTTTTTATCAACAAATTTTTTATTAGCAAGAACACCGTTTTTGTACATTTCATCAATACTGTTCTTTGGCTGTTAATTTCGATGGTTTTATGGTCCATAAAAATATTTTTATAAGTAGTGATGATATACTATAAGGCAATTTCGTACTTTATTCTCTATGTTTTTTATTATTGTTTTAATTATCCCTCTAAGAATCTGACATCACACTTACTCAGTTTTCCCACAATTAAGCATATTAATTAATAAACACATAAGACTTCCCGTAACTGCCAAATTTTCATACTATTAACCCAAATTAACATGTTTACATTGAAATTGACATTGAGACTGTGTGTGTTGCGTGAACGACAGTTATCATGGTTGAGCACAACTTACTTGGCGGTCGTAAATGCGAATCAAGTATTTGCTCGTGCGATTGACCGCATTGATTCCCTTCAAATAAGACTAAAATCGAAGGATATTCTTACGGGAAAATACACGAGCTCGGATTCAACAGTCGCATTGGTCGTCATGAGGAGCACATTGCTTAAAATCTCCTCATTTTGGAAAATGTTCGTGTAATTTGTCAAAAATCTTGCAATTTCGATTAGAAAAACAATAATTCACGTCCATAATAAGCATTAATATTAAATTCCCGTTCTATTGGTGCTTGTTTCGAATCTGTAAATATATTTCTTCTAATTTAATTCTTCAAAAGAAATGAAGCCTGCAACCGATAAAGATGAAGTTTACATGTATGATTTATGGAGTTCTATCTGAGCTATCTTGGTTCAAACCCAGCAAAATCATCGAAAAAATACGACAGTATTTCGTTTCAGCTCTCAGAGAACCAAAGTTTAACAAAACTCGGGCGAACGGTGTGGATTCAAATGAATACAAACACGCAAACTCACAACGTCTTCTCCTGTCCAAGAACTGAGGGACAGAGTAAGTTTTTCGGCTCGGTTAACACAAAGTACAATTATCTATTAAATACTGCTGTTTCGCTAAATGGAAACAATTAAATGTATAGATAATTAAATTAATGAGGCTAATGTATTGGAGTGCAATCAAAGTTTTCTTTTCAGAGCTATTTTAGAGTCAGCTATTTTAATGCACTTTAGGATTGGAATACCGTAACACGAATCAGAGCGAAAAATAGACGAAATATGAAATAATAATTAGAAACGGCAATAAATAAGTAAAATAAATAATGATATCTATCTCAGTTACGAATTAATAAGAGCTACACAATTAGGTTAGAAATTCGTTCCCCATATTTGAAGAGGAAAGACATTGGTAAAAAGGTATGCTCCATTAAACCGGAAGAGTTAGTTTTAATCCTGCTCTATTGAAAATGAAAAAGCAATTTTTATCTTATTTTGCTTTTCATCAACTCGGTTAATTTTGTGGACGAATGAAATCTTGCCAATATTTTGCAGCAAATAAGTTTGGGATTTCGGACAAATCAGTAATTTACTACATACGTTGATGGATTCTGTCCTATACATCCAGTTGCCGAAATTAAGGAAGATAATTATGAGGTAAGATATTAAAGATAATTGCATAACATAATACCCTCTCCCAAATTGTCTACATCTGCCACTGTGTTTTACTGGAGATAATGATCTTTCGTGCGATAGTTCGTTTGTGGAGAAAGCTTTACGTGGTTTCGGAATGGTGGAGAGAGAGAACAGGTGGAAAGAGAGCGATGACGTGAAACAGCTGCTGCGTGCCGGGAATTGAATCGAGGTCGCCCCGTAGTGGCTCTCCGTCCGAAAAGGACTGTGGAAATGGCGGAGTGGCGTTGGGAAAGATTGGAAAAATGGACTCTTTTTCTCGTTGAACGTTACGGAGGGGATATGCAAACAGCTCGGCGGAATTAGAATATATTTCAGAAGAGAAATTGAATTTTCAAATAGTCTGCCTGTAAGACGTCTCGGAGCTGGTTTGACATAAGGGATAAATTTAAGTCAGTAATCTTATTGAGGTTATTGATCGCATTGCATCGAGAGGATCACGCTGCGACGTAAGTAGTACTTCCAAATATACTCTTTCGAGGTCTGCAAAGTCTGGGAAATTACGGTAATGCTATGCGAGGTCATGCGATGCAAGATTCCCTCATGGTTATATCCTTCGGAATTGTTTTCTTCATAAGTCACACTAAAGAAATTGGAATCTTATGTCGGATGCTTGGGAAAATTAAGGCTTTTGTTTAAGAAGACTTCACTCAGAATGAAACAAATGGGAGAGCTGAAGTCAGAAAATTAGCATGAGGTGTTCTGAACAATCAATCTAATGGAACTAACGATGATCCTTATAATTAATAGAAGTATTCAATGATAATCACGATTCAGTTCATTTAAATTTATTACTAAATAGCTTTCTGTGGAAAGTTGTCAATCATACATCGCATTAATCACGTTCGATTTGAAGTCAGGATTTTAGTTTAGTATTCGACTCTGTTTAAAAAGACGCTCTAAGATTAAAAGATATAAGACAACCTAGAGATTAGCTTCCTAGATAACTAACCTTGTCGAAAAATAATCAGTCTAATCAAATACTTAATTTATAGAGGAGTACACTAATTTATGACATATGGAAAGATCAGTGGCGCAGCGAGGGGGGGGTTTTAGGGGTTCAAACCCCCCCCAAGAGTCAAGTCCTATGACTAGCTTTGTACTTTTATTTCTGCTGAAGAGTACAAAACCCCCCCTCGCTAAGGGGGGGTTATCACGCAAGTCTTACAGATACACTGCTTGTCATGTGTTTGCTTGATAAATTCAACGAAAGCTTCGCGTACCCGTAAATATGGCTCCGATTTCAGTTAAGGTGATATTTTCGGTGGTAGAGTAGGCCTAGATTCGACATCGATATCAATGGGACGCTATGATACGAGTGTTTCGTGCACAATGTTCAACGCGTGCACTTCTTAAGCCTATATTATAGTTAGATAACGCCATAAGATAAGATTCCCATGAGAAAAATTCGAAAGTGCTGATTTATTTACTCCTCAAAAAATTACAAGGGAAGATTCGAGAAGTAATTCGAAACTTGCACCCTGAAAACAGAGATTAAGATTACGTATTAGAGACAAACAGATTGATAAAACGCTCAGTTAGATCTTTTGCATGTTACTCTTTTAAGGGTGTGAATGTAAAACTAGGCTCGTGAGTGCTTTTGAGAAATTCACAGTGAACAGTTCGAAGCTTTAGTTTAGAAGAGAGAGTTTAGTAAGAAGAGAGTTTAGCTTGGATTTCACAAGGTACATACAGATGGTCATCCGAAAATTGTTTTCACAGTCTGCTAACAGCTCGAGGCCGCTATCGGAAAAAAACGTAAGTTAATTTCTATGTGTTTTATGTGAAAAAATCATTATTATATGCATAAATTAGGATTGTTTAGAATTTCAGGGCTGTTATCAGAGGGAACATCTCAAGACGAGTTTAGCGACAATTGCAAAGATACTTGTTCCTTTATTAAGCATTCTGGACGATTAAAAGTCTGCACAGTAGACTCTTCATTACTCGGGATGATAGAAAATCTACTTATCTTTATTTTTTGAATTTGATGTATATTTACAAAAATTTTTCGCTAACCGAATTTCCGTAGCAATTTGAAAAAGTATTGGAGCAATAAAATATATCAGTAAAAATTTATTTGCTATGATATTATTTATAATAATATACCATTTGGAAGCAAGTCAGTCAGCTGAAAGGTATTGTGCACGTAAGTTACGCACATATATATTGGAACTGTGACTTGATGACTGAATTAAATTTTATAAATTGTTAAAACTGAGACTTAAATTCTCTAGCTTCCTTTTCGATGCAGCCAATTTTTCTCTGGTAATAGAATCCAACGAATCTCATGACTTATCCTGTCAACCACGTGGTCAATGCAATGCCCTTTTCAAAAAAATGAAAATTTTCTTTCTTTGAACACAGTGCGTAATACTGGGTTTGCGTCAGCTCTCTGCTGGTAATGCAACCTAACTATTAATTAGTCTAAATAATTGTAAGTTGACGACTTCATTTTTTCACCTTGGTATGTAACTTTAATTCTGCAAATTCAATTATAATATCAACAATAATCATGAGTATACTGTATTTTTTAATGCAGCCAAATTTTTCATGCTCGGTTTGTGACACATTTAATTGATTACTTAGCTAATACATAAATAACGAAATGAGACTTAATTGTAAGCCTACCAGAAAATTCTGATATAAATGATTTTTTAACAAAGCGAAACCATCTGATAAAAATTATATTTTGTTTCTTAGACGAGGAGTTAATTTTAAAAACAAGGGATGAATTTATGAACCCATTTATGAGTGGATATTACGTTTTATGTCCCTTGCCAAATAATCGTTACTAATTTTTTCCATCTCACGCTTGGCAACCTCTTCGAAGAGAGAACTCTCAAAGATTCGGGAAGTCTATATCTACAACACTAAAAAACTTCAGCACAGAACAAATGACTTTTTAATAGATATTGGACGTATCCAAACTAGAAATCCAAATAACGCTTATGATAAGTTTTCAAAAGTTCGGTTATGTAAACACTATGTTGGAAAGATTAATAAGTTGACCATATAAGCGTTAAATCCTCTAGTTTTCAATGCATTTAGTTTTTGAAAGAATTGACATACATATTTGCAGTAAGTAACGGGCATGAATATACTAGCCCCTGTAAGTTAGGCATTTTCGTTTCCTTGGACCCCCCCCATTGGCAAATCCTGGCTGCGCCACTGGGAAAGATAATCTATTCATAAAAGCTGCTTGACCTTTTAAGTATGACTTTTAAAGATAAGACTTGAATGAGCACCGATTTGGCAGATGAAAAAGAGGAATTTAGATTAAATAATGTGGTACTACTACTATCGGCAAGGCTATCGGCGAATTTATCACTCGTCATCACTTAAAAGATAAAACATATCAAAAACAATCGGCCAAGTTGGCTCAAGTGTTGTTCTCGAGTAATGAGAATTGTCTGTAGAAAATAATGTTCGATGAATGTGAAACTCTGTAAATTTCTTTTTGAGATTGGTACTTATATATTGAAAGCAATCCCTGACAATCATTTTGTATTTCGCAGAAGGAAAATAAAACGAAAGGTTGAAATAATTGGTGTTTCCGTGTGATAAAGGAAGTCTTATTGATAATTGTACTGGAAACTCATTTTTTGACGAAGTACAGATAGCAGATCAACTGGTTTATAAACAGGGTTCCATGCAAGTCGCTACAAAGGTTAATTGGCAGCTCGAGCTAAATGTCAAGAAGTGCGTTACCGTGACTTTCACGCGGTCTACTAACGTTACCTGCGTACCGTACAGAATTTCAGGAAATCCCTCGGAGCTCGTGATGCATCATAAATCTCTAGGAATTACGCTCAGCAGTAATATTTCCTTCGAAGAGCATATTCGAGGCGTAGTAGGAAAGGCGAATAGAATGCAAAGGTTAGCCAGCAGAATTCTTAGGGGATGTTCACCGAGAGTAAAAGAAATAGCGTACTTTTCCCTAATTCGACCTCTACTTGAGTATTGCTGTGCGGTTTGGGATCCTCACGAAGTAGGATTAATTTTCGATCTCGAGATGGTTCAACGTAGAGCAGCAAGGTTCGTCAAGGGAGATTTCAGATTCGACAGCAGTGTTTCGGCTGTGATAGAATCCCTCGGATGGAACTCTCTTAGTGATAGAAGACGTGAATATCGACGGAAGCTTTTTGATAAATTTATCTCTACCGATTTCGGGGAGGAGATAACAGATATTGTCATCCCAGTTATATTCCTACGCGACCTTCGAGAGAAAACAAGAAAGCGATACAGGGAAGTAGTTGCCAGGACAGATAGCTACTTTTGGTCATTTTTTCCGCGAAGTATTAGAGAAGCAAATAGCTCTCCAGATTAGATAGGTATTTCGGTGTCTTACACCCCCTGCCACGCGCCACTGGCGGATTGCAGGGTTTAAATGTAAATGTAAATTGAAAAGTGCTTCATTTATCTCGTGTACTGGATTTCTTATCTCTTTATAAACGTAGTTTGAATGACACATGTAGGTATTTTGTAAGCGATTCTCAGCGAAAAAAAAAGTTTTCGTACCAGAATAAGAAGACAGCAGATCAGCTGATTTTCAATCAGGGTTCCATGCAAGTCGCTTCAAAGAAACCGTGTGAAGTATTCTTTACTTCTTCAAGTTCATTCTTGTACTTGTTGACAATGTATAAATGAAAATGATGTGTTAGTACTATAAATACTGTCGTATATGGTATTAATGAATATTCCACAGATATGCAAAAGCACCGAGTTTTTTGGGCTCGATGAACAAAATGGACAAAATATAATTCACATAAATTGAAATTGAAAAATCTTTTTCGTGCCACGAAAAAGAAAAAATATTATTACTAATGAGTTAAGTATAATTTTAAGCCTTCGATCAGTAAGATTTTGCAAGAATTTTAAATGTTTGGCTTCATTTACTAAGGTCAAATGAAATTTAACTCTCCTCTTTTCATCAACAATCTTACGTATAGTCAATAAAGCTTGAAAATAAATAAATTTGAATAGAATGAAATGAAATTTTGAAAATTGTTTCGCTGAAAAAGAAACGAAGTAAATTCTGACGAGAGGCAAAAACGAAGCTGAGTACACATTTTTCATTTCTTTATAACATTTAGGCTTCTTTCATTGAAGGACTTTAATTGCTTCCAAAATCTGCGGAATTCAATTATTGAATGACGTCGGTGCAAAATAATTGTGTCTCAAACATTTTAATTCCACTGAGTAAATCTCCTTCGTAAGCTTTGAGTCGATGCGCCACCGATAGCACGGCGATACACTCAGATGCTGCTATTGAATTCCTGTGAAAACGACTCATTTACGGCGTGCACAAATGCAGCTTCCTCTCTCTTTTCTCAATCTCACTGCGGCTGGAAAACTGCAGTGGGTACTTAACACCAGACAAAAAATGTGGGAACGGCTAAAGAGAGGGATATTCAAGGGATGAGGCGACAGACGGCATTAAGAAAGTAAGAGGGACGGCTGAAAAAATATCAATGCCGAAAAGCCGTTGAAAGCAGGAGAGATAACGGGAATTGCACCGCCGCAAACGGACTCCCGCGAAGATCCTGCATTTTTATAGCTATTGAATGAATGAAGAGAAAAATACTACCCAGATGTGGGTGCGACAAATATTTCTAGACCATCTTATGATTTTTGCTATTAAAGAGTTTTTTGTCCTCGCTTTATTCAATATTGAGCAAAGATGAGGGTTTTTACTCGGAATGCCGCTAAAGCGTTAGACCGCGTTTGAATAGCCTAAAATTAATATAAATTGTAAGCAGAACAATGAACACAAACTAAAGGACGAAATTGATATTTTGAAGTGATCACTAAAATACCGCATTTATATTTAGCCGATTCTGATATCTGGAAAAATGCCACTAAAGCCACTTGAAGCCAGAAAAGGCCGAAAAGGCCAAAAAGTTTTAAGGGTTTCTCACTTCGTTTAAATTGAGTGGAAGGTTATAGTGTTATAAGTCCTGTTTACTTCTTTGAGTTCTGCTCTACGAAGAAAGTTTTTTGGTGTTAGCTAATAAAGATTTACTTTCGATGTTGTCAATTGTAAGTATTCTTTACGTAAACCTTACAATTAATTAATGGTATGAGATAACACAGTTCTTGATTTGATTTATATTTTGTCCTACAGGTATATTTCTGTCAAATACACACTCTAACGTATTTTGTGTAGAATAACACAAGAATGAAGTTTCACTTTAGTAAACATAATAATCAGATTTTATCTGGATATTAATTTCCAGCAGCTAAGAAATTACTAAAGATATGTGCTGTGTGTGATAATTGCTAAAGATATGTGAAAATAAAATGAATGAAAATATCTTTCTTTTCCATTTTCAGCAAAGCGTACGTGGATTTTCAACTTTTTGAAATTATCGAGAGATAAATTCAATAATTATCTCGAGATCTCATAATACAAAAACTATTTCCCTTTGGTAGCTAGGAGTTGTTAAATAAGTATCAAAGGATTGTAATTACATGAGAACTATAACACAATTATATTGGTTTTAATCACTTCGGTTTCTAATTATAGTAGAAAGTCACTAATATTGCTGACAAGTTTGCTTTTTCATTTTCTTATTTTCATTAATTTGCTTATTTATCTATATTATATCACACTCAAGCTGTTTTCCCTTGTAAAATCAATTAACATTTATACAGTTCCATTTTACGGTATAATATTTATTGAGAACCTAATATTTTTAATGCTATGATAAATGTAGTGGTACCATCAAGTGAATTCATATTGAAACAGAAAGCCGCAGCGAACCCTTAAATCGCCAATCCTATGGGCCAGTCCAACTCGCAAAAACGCGTACTTGCAGTATTAACTTATCTCTCGATTTCCTCAATGTGGGCATCGTATCATCCACTTCTACCGAAGCACCGAATCGTGAATTCGATACCGAAAGAAAAGCGATGGAATTATTTCACAAATGAAGTAAAAAAAGTTCGAAGCACGTTCAAGGCTACATTTCATGCGTGGGGTATGCAAAGTGGGAAAGGTATTTCGAAGTTGTTAGAAAGATTGCTCTGGCGTTATACTTCTCGATTTCATCTTCCTCGATTCTACGGAGTGGATTCTTATGGTAAAATGGTCTTTTAAAGATAGTCCTGAACTGGTCTAGGATTTATGTTTATCACCTCCGGAAGCAAGGAATTACTATGCAACATACTTGAGCAGACTTCAATCCTCATACTAACGGCCTGGTACACCCACAAAGTTATGCTTAAATTTGCCAATGAAATTATCTTTGTTTCTTTTATGAAGGTTCTCCTATTTCCTAAAAAATCTTTTTAGGATCGAACTAATTATTAGATTACTACAAATAACAAAATTTTAGGAAGTTTCTGAGAACGACCATTGCTTTTTTCTTGGCTAGATTTTCAGTTAACGATTTTTGCCATAATTGACCAATTTAAAATTTTTGTTTTTATTCCCGTTCAGGTGACCAAATGATATAACTGAAATTATTTTTAAATAAAACATAACAATAAGATCAACTAGGACAACAATGAATGGCAACTAATCAGTATAAAATAGCGTAATATAAAAGCGTACTCCAAAGACACAATCACAATGTTTTGTTGAATAATTTTCACCAAAAGAATTGAGGTTAACGTGATCCGTAAAAATTAAGTCTTTTTTATTTAACTAGGTTAAATATTTAGATTACCAGTCGACTATATGAATAACATCTTCTGCTCATTTCGTGAACATTGAGCAAAAATCATTTCCATTTTCACAGAGCGCAATATAGTCATGTTTTGCGTATCCCTCGTAAGCCCTTTCCATTAATTTTCCATCGAACCCTATTCATAACTGGAGCTCTATTTGCTCGTGACGCTTTTATGCATTATTTATGGGCTTTACGAATGACTCGAATTTATTTTTGAGCCGCGGAATCCCTTTTCAAACAAAATAGCCAAATCACGCGCAACTTCGGATTCGCCTGCGGGACCATTCGGTCACGGTCATCCATTTTTCACTATTTTAGGAAACGAAAAAGTACGGCCATAATTCATGCGGAAATTTATCCACTCTCCCGTCAGAAGTCGGTGATAGAAATTATTTGAGAACCTTGATAAAATATCCGCCGCAACATTTTACTCAGAAGTCAAAAACAAGCTTGTTAGGATATGAAAAAATGGAATGATGCTATCAAGGTTGGGTTGCTTTTTTTCGTTTATTGTGTGCTTAAGAATGCCATATTTGCATGAATAAATTTGGGATGGCCTCATTTTTTTGAGGATCCACTTATTCATAAGCTCCATGACGGAAATATATTAATATTCAGTAACAATAAAAATTAATAGGATAAATAGGAAGTTTTTTATTCTCACACATCACTCACGCTTGAGGTCATCAAGTTTATGTTCTTGAATGCAGAAGCTTGGGGACAGCTTAATAGTGAACCTATCGATATATTTATAATGCGGTCCTCGTTTGGAAGATGGTAAATTAAAAATAAGAATATGTAAAACTCATTTACTAGATGACTTAATACATATGCTGACAACTTCTGAGTACTATTGATAAATTTAAATGCATTGCTAAGTATGGCTGACTTCTAAAGGTGAATATTACTATTTGTGCATCGAATAGAAGTAGAAGAATTATGATTTAGGTTAAAAGACGAATTCCTTATTTCCGGAATTTCGGTGGGAAAAACAAACCTAAGCTTATATTCGTCCAAATCCAGTTTTCAGAAATCACAGGATTTTAGTAAAGTGATGGAAAAATGCAGATTTTAGCGTTAGATAGTTCATTAAAATACTATTTCTATCATGAAATACGAAATCAAGTTTTAGCCATAAGAGCGGTCAACAAATATTTATCGGTAGCTTTCTAACCAAAGACAGTCATCATACTAT
The DNA here is from genome assembly GCA_947579665.1 of Sympetrum striolatum. Classification (NCBI taxonomy): domain Eukaryota; kingdom Metazoa; phylum Arthropoda; class Insecta; order Odonata; family Libellulidae; genus Sympetrum; species Sympetrum striolatum. The sequence continues at coordinate 291,404 of OX388343.1, forward strand.
ACCTTATATCATCAATTTTTGTGCTATTTTAAATGAGTCAAAAACACTCTTATACCGAAAAATTTCCATTAAAAGTGGAATAACTACCCCGAATGCCCGTTTCATACATGCGGTAATATATCTATGGTTCCATGCAATCACTAAATCTACAGCATAAAACTCCAAATTATTTCTCGAAGTCTACAGTTTTAGGCCAAACCGAAAATATAGTCGATTAAATTTTGAGGGGTTTGTTCGTTTCGTACAGCATAGAAAAAGCATGCTGAAATCTTGATTAATCTTTTTCTCTTTATTTTGCCGAATATGAAGCAAATGATTTAAGGTAGAAAATAGCTGTTCCAAACCATACTTTGAATAACTTCCATTCTTCATCTCCTCTCTAAGGCTTTTAAATAATTGGGCGGTGAATAAGGATCTAACCAGATATTGAGATACTCACTTAACTGTGCAAAACGTTGCTACACTCAGTAGTGACGATTAAAATCTCTCATATTTTGCAAAAGAATAATATGTAGGTTAATAATTCGTCTTTTCATGAATATATGTGTCGGATGCAACTTGGCAGGGGTTTTCATCACAGACGGAAAGAGTTAATAATGCTAAACTTAGGATGCCGCTCATTTTCATATACTGTAGCACCAATTTTTATCCTTGGACTATCACTTTTTATATTTTTACTGATATTTTTTCGTCAGCAGTAAATGCTCTGACCACCGGCTTGCAGAGAAAACTCGAAATACAGGAATTTATTGCTGCAGTAATATTCGTAGTATTTCATTTACATCCCGGAATTGTATTTGCAATTGAAAATAAATCTGACGAGAATTAGCGGAGAACGTCCTCCGTTGTTGGAGATCTGTGGTGGATGAAGCGGCTGATTACAGCAAATATTAATTATTTAAGAGGTATCAGGTTCAGGGCGAAAGGAATTCATGCTAAAATTCAGTTTTCACCGGAAATTCTCAACTCCTTTCAAAATAAAAAAGATAATATGATAAGCAGTAAATATAACATCGGAGTGTGCCTAAAATAAAAAAAATAATGTTTAAAATGTTAAATATTAATATATATATTACATATTATATTTATATGATATTTTTATAGGTTTTAAAATTAGCCGAATATGTGCGAAAATTCATTCATAGACATCCTCGGAAGATATGAAACTATAATTGATATTCTATTCATCTGTTGACGGCCCCTGTTGACTTTTTAATTTTATTATATGAATTAATTGTCAACAGAAATTTACTTATTAGTTCTTAGTAATAATAACAGTTATTTTGGTACCTACGCTTTTTGAATTCTTCTGAAATACTGAATTTCCTGCAATTATTACCTGCTATGGATTGTTAGGAATGAAAATTGACGAAAGCTTGGGGTAGTGTAAATTGGCTTCCATTAACGAACGTTACATACGTGATAGAACATATAAATTTTAATATAAGAGATGCTCTTAAAATAAAAACAGCAGCCACCCGCTGTTTCTTTTCGATACGCGCAAGTTAGTCTTCAAATAGCCACCTTAAATTAACTGTGTAAGAACACAGCCTTTGGGATGTATTAGATTGGACCGTAAATCCTCCTGCAACTTTATACGAATTATCTCCCTCTGAAATTTGCATTCACGGATAAAATACCTTCGCAGCTTTTCCATCACTCAATACTCACGCCCATCGAAATCAGTCCTTTAATAATTAATTTATAGAAGTGTATACTAATTTATGACATATGGAAAGATAATCTATTCTTAAAAGCTGCATGACCTTTTAAGTATGACTTTTAAAGAGAAGACTTGAATGAGCACCGATTTGGCAGATGAAAAAGATGAATTTAGATTGAATAATGTGATACTACTACTATCGGCAAGGCTATCGACGAATTTATCACTCGTCATCACTTAAAAGATAAAACATATTAAAAACAATCGGCCAAGTTGGCTCAAGTGTTGTTCTCGAGGAATGAAAATTGTCTGTAGAAAATAATGTTCGATGAATGTGAAACTTTGTATATTTCTTTTTGAGATAGGTACTTATGTTTTGAAATCAATCCCTGACAATCATTTTGTATTTCGCAGAAGGAAAATAAAACGAACTGTTGAAATAATTGGTGTTTCCTTGTGATAAAGGAAGTCTTGTACTGGAAACTCATTTTTTGACGTAGTACAGGTAGCAGATCAGCTGATTTATAAACAGGGTTCCATGCAAGTCGCTACAAAGGTTAATTGAAAAAAGCTTCATTTTTCTCGTGTACTGGATTTCTTACCTCTTCATAAACGTAGTTTCAATTACACATGTAGGTATTTTGTAAGCGATTCTCAGCGAAAATAAAATTTCGTACCAGAATATGAAATCCAGTTTAACTTTAAGAAGTTTTTGAAAATGTCATTTTTAATGCCCCCGCGGCTAAAGGGCTACTCCATTTCCGAATGTAACCGCGATATTCTCTCGTCCTTCTGCTCCATTTGTTGCTGTAACTCGAAGGTATTTAGATTCATTTTGGAATCAGAGTTAGGAATGCACCCGAACGATAGCTCATGTGACTCAATAGTTCGAGGAATCTAAGCGAAACCGTCGATGTAAGCACACACATTTCGATATTCCCAATTGAACTGCATTTTAGCAGACCAACGAACCGAAATTAGGACTCGATGATTTTCAGTCGACATATCACTTGAGTCAATATGAAAACCACTCGAAAAACCGTGATCGCTGCCAGTGGCTTCCGGTGGAAGTTCCGAGGGCAACTGGCTTCAAATTAGGCGTTATTCGCTGAACCTAAGCCAGTAGTACTTAAGTAGAACAGTATTTAAGTACCACAGTACTTAAGTACCACAGTACTTGAGTAGAACTGACGTCATAGTATGCAGTAGTTTATTTACGTCATCGATGTCGAGAGAGAAATATGACCTGAAAAAAATGATGAGACTGCATTACGTTCTGCATGTAAGAGATGTTCTTCATCGATGGATATCCTCTTGGAATGATCTTTATTAGGAGCAATCATTTGAATGAAAATTCGTGACTTATGTGCACACATATAAAAGAAGAACGCTGTAAGGAGCTTACAAAGAGGCTTTTGAGCCGAAATAGATCTGTAAACTGTGACCCCATTACAAAACGTTCTCATTCCTCGGGATTTATGTTTATTGCACAGAATTGAGTAATCCCTTCCCTTAGACAAGTGTATTCACTTTATTTCATATCAAATTCATCAAATCCGTAATTCTAAGGTCATTGCAGTCAGCTGGGATAAAAAACCTTGTTCATTTTAGTTTATCAATTTTTTAATCAGTGAAATATTTAGTATTTATTTTTATACAATTCTAATTATCCATATAAATGTTAAGGTTTCAGATTTACCAGGGTCATTCATGCTGAAGATAGCGGCTGAATTTTATTATTTAGTTATTTTTAGCACCATTCTATTTATTGCTCTTTTCTCGTATGTTTAGTTCCTTTCTTTCCATATGGTACACAATGTGTTTTTTTTCTAATTTTAGTAACTAACACTGTTTATAATATGGTTTGCATGATTGGGTTAAGATATATCAATATTATACCACTTAGTAGAGAGTTAATTCCCTATTAATAATAATATGTCAAGTGTACGATTGTAAAATCATAAGTTATTAAATAAACGGGATTAAAATCTTACATCTAGCGTCGTTTCCCAACACATCTCCGTCATTCTCAGTCGGAGATGGCAATAACTTGGCGGTATCTCCGTCGCAATTCATGCATGTAATCCAAGGAGAGGAACATGGATCAAGGGCGGAATGAATTCCAACCGCGTCCCTGACTGCATGGCCAACGGGGCCCTCTGGCGTAACTGGGCCTCCTTAAGACCCCCTCTCGGCGGAAGACGCGTCCTTTCTGATAAGAAGTAGTATTTGGCGAAGAGGAGGACTATTGTCCGAAGGAATTTAATCACGACGCCGAGTAGCGTGGGGCTTTTGCTGACTTTGGGTTGCTTTTCCAGGGTGCGGCAGGGTGCGGCAGGGAGTGGAAGGGACGTCTTAAGGGTGGGAGACGGATAAACACGCTCAGAAATCTATTTATTTCGGGCTAAACGGGTTCTATGGAGGCATTGCGTTCAATTCCAACTATTCAAATTAACTTTTATTAGAAATTTTCGGTTGTTTACTCTGTTCTTCTCAAGGATTGGAGTTATTGTACAGTTGTGGCACACATATCAACATGAAAGCAGTAGAAATCTTACTGAGTAAATCCTTAACAATCCTGAATTATTAACTAAAAGTAATAATTATACTCGGAATGAAATCATTCACAAGTTGAAAGTTGTTTTCCCAGTTTACTTTAATATAAATCAAATTTACTCACAAGATAACTACATCATAGCCATGATAGCCATATTTTTGAAAAGCATTGAGAACATCGATTAATACCTCCACTACGAATGATTAATTATTCTTTAAGTCGAAACTTATAAATTTTATTTTCAATGCTTATCCACTTATTTTAAGCTTTTTCCATTATATAATAAACTAGAATTAAATCTTTGCTTTTATACAAATTAGGGATACAGCAATTTCCGCAATTTTTTGGTTCCCAACAGTCTAAAAGCTCATTTTAAAGGTGACAAAAAAGAATTTTCTGCTTATCAAAAAGATTAGGAGCATTATAAAATGATCACAATCATTATTGGTCTAAAGATACTTTCTTAATAGAGAAATACGTTTTAAAACCTTCAATAAATGATATAGTGTAATTTTACAAGTAAAGTAGTTTCCATGTAACAATTTTCTTTCAAAACATAATACGAGTACAACTGCTTGCTGATAGGGCAAAGAAATTTAAAAAATGTTAAGAACTTTAGATCTATTCATCTGATAACGAAAAAGTTCGAAATTCATTTTTTAAATGAGATAACTCTTTTTCTCATATTAGATAATAAAGAAGAAAAAGGATTTATTAGCTACTTAGTGCACGGAGGAGAAATATTTCGCTCGTTCAAATCGTATTCTGCAGACGTCGATTTGCAGACGAAGAACACAGGTTTTGGAAGGATTTTGCAAATGTGTCGGCTGCAATTCCTGTTTGGAGGGACCTCAAATTTGCGTTTGACGTTTGGATAAGGGGCTAACGCGAATCAGTCGGATTATACGATTCGAAGGAGCCGTGGTCAATCCTTTAATTTTCTGGGAAACTTTAGTAATTCCCATATTTTGGAGTTAAAATACCTTTGAAGATAAATTATAACATAGCGTGTGCATTCTTTACTAATACTAGCCGCTGCAATGAATTCCTGTTGTTTTTCCAAAGGCAACTTATTTCATTTTGGAAATCGCTCTTCCAGGTGAAAATGATTACCTCTCTAAAGCCTACATTACGATGAGGTAAAATTTTTAACGGAAAATTATTTTCTCTCGCTCCTTTTTTATGACAATTGAAAATGGAGGCTAGGCAAATTGGTCTAAAATATAATTTTAAGAAAGTAAAGTTTAATTTTTCTAATTTTAGTTTTAATCTGTATCTTAGTTGAGTGAAATTGTTGTAAATGTATAACGTAAACTGTTTTCTCAAGGTGTTTTAGAATACCAGACCTCCTTAGGGGGAGGTCAGGTATTAGAAGAAGAACATAATCAGAAGAAAACACATCTAAAACCTCTCACATTAATCCACTTTCTAAGTAATATAATGCAAATTCTTATTGAAAACTTATAAACTTGTGAAATACGAAAAGATGAATTCTGTTTTAAGTATAAAATTTTTAATTACAAGAGGGAACGAAAATACTACTTCAAATCAAAGAAAGCATTCCTTTGTAAGCTCATAAGCTCAAGCAATCACAAGTTATTTGAATGTGCACCATTTTTACACACGTCGGGCGTTTGATTGTTTTAATCGTTCGTATATTGATTTAAACGACCTGACTCGATGAAAAGCGATGCATGTGTATGCGCTACGGTTATTTCAGCCGAGTGGATTTCGTTTTAAACTTGCAATCTTTGTAAGCAAACCTATAAATCCATTACCTATTCCACCCCATTCTTCCCTAAATAATCTCCAATACATATTGAATATTTAATTTTATAAATTAAATAAATATTAAAACATGGGCATATATGTAAATTGCTCTCATATAAAAATAAACTAGAGAGCGTATAAAATGATGCGATGGGAAAGCTTTACTCAAAAAATATATATAAAAACATCAAAAAGCTGAAATATGCTTTACTTTACACAAACTTTATTCCTAACAGACACTTTTTAGGTGTGTTTAGGCCAGATTAGACCTCTATAAATCGACCCCTACACTCTTTTGTCAGAAGAGAGAAATTTTTAATAAAAGAACAACTCACTTATCAATGTGGTGCTAAACCAAACTGTGAGATGCTGAAATTATTTTCGATATTACGTCTACTATAGGTTTTCTGCTGCCTACACAAGTACTCTTTTAAAACATTTGGTTTATATATTTAATGGCTCATACGGCTGCAGCTAGTGACGAAGCTTTTATGTTCGTTCCTATCTTTTATGCTTGTTTTTCTATCGTAAGCCCATTCTATCCATTCAACTACTCTTGAAATCTTTTCTAGAGTTCCATGGATTTGTTTCCATTCGATTTCTTTTACTCTGTTTTCCAGTGGACGTAAAACAGTCGCTTGGCTTTTCTATGCAACATATCCGATGAAAACATACACACCTGCTTTCCCTCGATGACGAGTGGCAGATTCCAATGTGCTTTCTCTCAATATCCGTGTTCATGTTCGGATGAGGACAGCAAAGACGCCTCATGTAAATCGAGCGATTCCACTTCATCGTACCCATTGCGTTTCTTATTAGTTTCCAGAGTTTTTCATGAATAAATGGAAACTAAATTTAAATTTCAAGGTGCACTTCATTAAGGTTTACGTAAAGTTGTCAATGAGGCGACCTTTATTTTGTTGATTGAAAGTTCTATCTTTTGCCGTTGAACAAAACTGGATTAGTAAAACATCGTCAGATAAACATCTCTCTCTTATTTTTGCACCTCAGCTACAGACGAGCCTCATCCGTAATCTGTAACCAATCTTTTATATAATCATAGACATCAGTGGGAGTTTAATTATTTACAACCAGTAAACCGTTAGTGCATGAGATATGGGTTATGGATGAAAATCTTTATTCTCAGAAATTATTCTTCAAACCAAAAATGCCGACCAATATTTTTATAATGGTTAACCAGATCAAATGCATTAACTCAGTACAGAAATTTCGTGAAATACAAGGAGCAATCAACCACAGTAATGGCGGAAAAACTATTCAAATTGATTTAATCGACGAATCACTCTTGCTTCTAAGTAGTGATACATTTTCCATAGAATTAAAATGGCCGTCAAGGTCGAAACCAGTGCTATTTAAAATAAATTTGTGGAAAACACGAAGTAATTTTTTGAATTTTTTTAGATGGAGTTCCTCAATGTTAGGCCAGGACACCTACGTTTTCATGGGCTTTGTGTTTTTAATTCAAAGTCTATTCAGGGACTGATCGCCTAAAAACACGATGACTATTATATGTTTTGTCCGTCGTTTTGTTACTTTTTGGTCTTTGATGAATACATGTGTTGCTGTGTTCTCAGCGTAATTTGATTTTATTTCTCTTCACTAGAAGTTGGTAATTGGGTAGCACATATTGACGACAAACAAGTCTTAGCTCATGAATTCAAATTCGAAGCAATTACCGGCAGATTTTAATTATTACGAAAGAGAATATGCTCGTGATAATTGAAATTTACTTGTGCTCTTATCAACGGAATCCCCAGGTTCTAATCCTTGCTTGGGCATGGTTATTTTCGTGACTTAATAAGGTTAATCGTGAAAGAGGTATTTTAACCCTTAAAGGACCAAGGGAGGGCTAAAAAATGTCCACCACTTTTTTCAATATTTTAAGAACTTAATCGTGTTATACAGTCTTATAACTTCATTACATTGTCAAATATGAGTTGTTAAAGATATGTTGATGCATTTAGTACGTTTTTTTAAGCAATGTAACGAGAGCGGAAATAGGCACAAAATGACCCTCCCTTGGTCCAACCTGCGACATATTTTTGAACCAAATGGAATCATATATTTTGACTAAAAGTTTTTTATTAATTTTAATAATTTAATTTATTTTTTAAAATTATACCTTGTTTTTGATTTATAAGCATAACTAACAGTGATTTACAAACTTATCTTCCGAATTAGAGCTTTAAAGCAGGTACCATTGAAGCTTTAGCATATCCTCGTCTTTGATGAGTTAAAAAAATAAAAACTTCATTATTTTTATCGCAGTAATACAATTTTTAGCAACAAATATTATTGTAAGAAGTTTTTGAAAAACCAATAAGGCAATTGCTGAAGAGATATTATGTTTAATTATTATTTTATCGAAAAAAAACAAAGGTGGACAAGTTTTGACCCTCCCTTGGTCCACGGAGTAACCAAAAATAGGTTGGACCTTTAAGGGTTAAGATACAACTTCGCCAACACAAAATGTCAATTTTATTTGTGAATTCGTTTATGAAGTTGGTAGGAATTACGCCCTTCAATTCCTTAGAGCTCACCTCCTCCTTTACGAAACGAAGCGCAGCTGCAGAATCACCCACCGCTTCCTTATCTCCTGGAATTATCGATGCCGACGGCATACTAAATTCCGTATGAATGGCTCCTTTTCCATCGCGGATCGCCCATCAAGTCATAAGGGAGACCATTCCCCTTCTTTGTGGAGGCCTCCGATGCGCTCGTGTATTCCGATCGCCTTCCTCCGCGGCCGATTCCACTCGCGCGATGGATAAACAGCCCTTTTAAATCCATAAGAGCTCTTACGTCGCAAAATATACAGTTTACTGGTGCGATGTTATTGAAATGCGCTTTTACAGAACATTTCTTATTTAGATAGCCATTTGATATCACTGATCACATAAGAGATTGTAGCCGACATTCACTTATGAATTAACGGATTGACAGATATTCCTTCTGCCATATCTTGATGAATAATTTTTTTATTAACTTCTGCTGTAGTAAATACACATATATTTTTTGTTTCAGTCTTGCTCATTACTGTGATTATAAGAAAGCTAGAAAGGTACTAATGTTTCTTATCATGAAACTCTTCATAGAATGCTATTGAAACTGGTTAAATGAGTCACTCTTCGACACTGGTGTCAATCCTGGGACATTTTTTTGGTAAACATTAGGTAGATCTCTAACTGAAAATTTATGTAATTTCGAGATGATAAATATAACTGTAAGATTCCAGTGTTATTTTTCAAATGTCATCTCTGAAATAATTGTAATTAACACTTCATAAAATGCCATTTTATTAAACATGGTAAAATTCCTGTTGGCCCTTGGGCCCAATGTATCCCGGATAAGACGTGTTCGGATGGAACTTGTTTTGGCTGCAACTCCGCGGAGATGGTTTTAAGTCGTGAATCCGATTCTACTACGAATTAACTTCGTTAGCCGAGGTGTCACTTTTCGCAGAAGGCGCGTCATTTCTTGCTTCTACCAGTCCGTAGCTGCCATTCACGAATGACAATGGACCGTAATGTCTCCTGCAGACTCCGTTTGGATTCCTCAATAAACAGGAATAGCCGCAGTTATATACCCCTCCTTCCTCCACCAGGTGGTCTTCGTTTCTTCGCTACTTTGGCGTCCATAACCGGGGTCCGCTCTGAGGAAGTTTGTCTCCCCAAAAGCCCCTTTACAGCGTAGCGAAGGAGAGCCGTTAATTATACGCGCTTCCGGTGACTTGCGCGGACAATGAGCCTCCGAACAGAAGACCATCTCTCGAATTCCCTCACTCGTATTCCCTTTCGGAGTCGCGGCTGTACAAACAAAAGCCTCGCTGATAGCGGATTCGAATGAGGGACGCAATGGCTGCTCAAGGTGCGTTGGGAGGATATTTGTAGATGAGAAGGGAGAAAAAAAGGGAGGATATGCAGCCTTTTTCCAGCGGTGTTTTTTAAATCACTCGCAATGAGATTCAGATTAGGTCCGCCTTCAGAAGGTTTGAGAAGAAACGTCGAAGACCTAACGGGAGTATACTCTATATGCTGATACTCGGGACTGAGGAGAGACTTCCTCGCGTCTTGTGCAGATAGCGCGGAGGAAAAAGGGAAAATTACATCTGTACGCTGTACTCATGCGTCACAAACTTAAATGTGAATAGTATTTAGGAAAATTTGAGATTTTAATATAAAATAATGAGGGATAAATATGAATAACAATTCAGTTGTAACAGCTACCTTTTTAAATTAATGTTTTTTAACACGTTCAGTGCGGTGTCAAATTTATTGGTTGCTGAATGTAAGTATGTAATTAGTAGTAAGCACGCCCCTGAAGTTCCCCTATGCTGGCTGTACAATCGGCTGACGCCCTTAATGTCCGCAGCCACCAGATGGCAGCACTGAAGCTCGCCCTTTGAAACCATACTCACATATGGAGTAAATGGAAAACACAGCACGATTATGATACTTTTTCCCTGTTTTTCTTTGTGGGAGCAGTATATACGAAGGATAGAATTCAGAGTTAGTGATTTATCCATTAATAAGTACTTAAAACAATTGAATAAAATGGGTAAATTAGTAAATCCGAAGAATAAGTGCAGGTTGCCTTCAGTGCACACCACAAGTGACTTGTGAAAACATTATTCGTAGATCAGCGAAGTGCAATGTATTCTGCTTGGATACTCAGAAAATAATTGAAATTACCAACGTTACATCTACTTTCAACTCGACCTTTTAAAACTAGAATCGCAGGATGTACATGGGTGGTCTGAAAAGTTTCCGACATTTCAACATTTCTTGACATGGTTTCTGAAAATGTTCTTAAGATGTCAGAAGAATCTGGGGTCGGAAACTTTTCAGACCACCCTCGTATTAAATTTCCTAAGAAAAAATCGAAGTTCCCAGAAATAGTCTCCAGGAAATGAGTAAACGGTCAAATATTGTTGAAACATGCATAAATCCAAGAGTATCAACTTTTAATGACTGGCCTGGACTGCATTTCATCTTGGGGAGGCTGAAATGTGAATTTAGGTTATACAATATACAAACATAAAGGATAGAGTGGTATAAAAAATTTATTGACCAAACATTAAGTTTTATACAGTTTCGCAAATTTCCTTTTCGCAAATTTCCTGAAGACTATTTCTGGGAACTTCGATTTTTTTCAGGAAATGTGTATACGAGGGTGGTCTGAAAAATTTCCAACCCCAGATTTTTCAGACATCTTAAGAACATTTTCAGAAAACATGTCAAGAAATGTTGAAATGTCGGAAACTTTTCAGACCACCCATGTGCATCCTGCGATTCTAGTTTTAAAAGGTCGAGTTGAAAGTAGATGTAACGTTGGTAATATATTATGGATCGATTAATTTCTGTGTATCCAAGCAGAACACTTCGCTGATCTACGAATAATGTTTTCACAAGTCACTTGTGGTGTGCCCAGAAGGCAAAACCTGAACCTATTCTTCGGATTTACTAATTTGCCAATTTTATTCAACTGTTTTAAGTACTTATTAATGGATAAATCACTAACTCTGAATTCCATCTTTCGTATGTACTACTCCCACAAAGAAGAAGAGGGAAAAAGTATCATAATCGTGCTGTGTTTTCCATTTACTCCATATGAGAGTATGGTTTCAAAGGGCGAGCTTCAGTGCTGCCATCTCGCGGCTGCCATCTCGCGGATGCGGACATTAAGGGAGCCAAAAAATTTCAGCAGTTTCCAGTCCTATAGTAATGCAATAAATGATACGATCGAGATTATCCTTGAAGCCGTGAGTATTGATAAAAGTGTTTTCTGAAATCTGAGGTAGCTTAGGATTCTATGGAGCCCACCGGGAATCGAAGCCCGCTTTTCTATGCGGGAGAAGCCGTTATAATAATAGTCAGAAAGATTATTTTAACTTCTTCAAGATATATTTATAGTATTAATACCAAAAAAATCTCTGTGTTAACCTCGTGGTACCTATCAATTTTGTATTTTTAATTTAAATTCGCGAAAAGTTTTCTTTTTCTGAAGTTGATACGATATTTTCACTGATTCTATACCTGCATCATATGTAATGGGAGAGATATTTCGTTAATTTTCTCTTATATTGGTTAAATTAGGTTCTTTATTGACGTGTTTAATTCCATTAACACACGGGAATTCTCTGAAATTATTCTAGAAAATAGATATATTTCAGCTTCCGAACCCGAAAACCTCATCCAGATCTGCCTTTGTATTTCTATTGATTAGAACCAGATTCCATGAAGTAGAACGCAATCTATTTAGGTTATATAAGCAAAATTCTCGGAAGAATCAATGCACGTGTGAGGCCTTTGGTAGTTTGAGCGCCCGTTTAGTAAGCAGCGATCGGCACTTGTCGCTGAAGTGAGCTTATGTGGGATACAGCACCTTATCCCTAGAGCAATAAATACTGCTGGGGCGGAATACGCACTCGAAGAATTAATTTAAATGTCAAAACGAGCTTAGCGCCTTAATTGCATCATTATACCCTTCTCTAAATCACGGAGCCAACGCTCGGAGTGCACATTAGTTTTAAACAGGATATTTGCATGATCCAATTATGACACAAATAAATGTCCATATTGGTCCCAGCGGGACTTTTAAAGATAATTACATGGAACTTATCTGTTTTGGAACTACTTTTAGCCTCTCTTTGAACTTCCGATAATGAAGGTGACACGGCCTCGGGCGCATTGCTTTCGCTCGGCGCTCTTTTTCGGCGCTTTCACTTCCCATTCTCGTTGCAGTCACTTCTTCGCGGTAATTGACGATGGAGACATCGATCGGGGATGTGTTTCCTCCCTTTTATCTCTCACCGAACTTCTCTTCGAGGAATCCTCCTTGACGAATGGATGTATTGAGATAAGAATGCGTCATATTACAGCGTGCTCGCGAGTCTTCATCAATCACGCGTCTCAACCGTCGACGTCTGTGAAATTCGAAAAGTTTTCCTCGAAGCCTCCTTTGGAGCGATAGCGAAAAAGTGCTTGTTTTTCTTTCTCCACCGTTGTTTCGTGATAACGGAAAGAGGTTTTCCAAACTCCTTTATCCATCGCAGCAGAGGTGTCGAGAATCTTACGACGAAAATGCGATAAGAGAAACTGACTATTAATTGCCATGGGTAATTCAAAATGGACGTAATCATCGTTTGTTTACTTTGGAAGCAACTGAGAGCTACTAACTTGTAGCTGATTGAGCGACTGACTAATGGTTACTAAATTGTGGATTTTATAGAGCTCTACTGTTTAGTAAGTAGAGGTAACTGAATAAACAACTGCTACGGAATATTACATCCAAGATTTGGCATCGCTGTGCCGTTGCCTTTGCTCTTGTGCAGTAGACAAATTGGAATGCCGAAGGGTAGGTTGGAAATAATATGTGTTTCCTGTTTATATAAATATGCGAGTCAATTGAGAATCAAAGCTTTTAACTGCTTCTTATGCCATGACATATTTCGCGAGAAGATAAACCATATCCTAAGTATTTTATGGCATACATTATTTACCCTAAAAATGCATTGAAGCCAGGTTAAATTTTCGCCCTAATAAGGTTTCAAAACCGGAAATTTTTATATTCAGAGCATTTCAAAGATGAAAAATATGGCATCGAAATAATCGCGAAAGATGAATTATGGTAGTTAATCATAAACTCATCAAAGGAATAGTATATCGCATTGAAATACATTAAAGAACAATTAAATTCATCGGAGAGATTTTTAGGCAAAGCTATAAGAAATCGCTTTGTAGCAGAGGGATGGGGAGCATGTAATCTGCAACGCAATGAATCGAGGAGGACTTTCTCCATTCCGACTCTCCTTGTGTACAAAGTGTTTGTTCGGATGGATAACGTGTCTGTAGAAATATGTCCTGCCCTTGAATAGCAGTAGATGACTAACTTAGAATAAATATTAAAGAATTTAATCAAAGTGATATATTCAGTAATGGCTAATTTCAGATCTTTATTATCATATCATTAACGATGGATTAAATGGCAGATGACACTTTCTGTTCACTAATTCCCCCAATAAAGCTGTTTGTGATGTTATGTTTGTTATGATCAGTTTCCATTTATTCATCGTCTCGTGTTGTTGACAACGCCCGTTACGTATTGCTCGCAAAATGGTTTCTGTATATCGATAGGCACGTCAATAAATGGAATACACAAATCCGATTAAAAGCAGGATTACGGAAGGGATGCGATCTAAAAAGAAATCCATGTAAACAAGGCGTGTTTCGCGGGTAGTCATGGCGGCGTGTAGGGGTCACAGGTCGCCTCCTCCGCCACTCACGGTTTCATTTAAATTTAGTACCGAAATATCAATGTCGAGCGAAAAAATCAGAATTCAAAAAAGTCCCGCGAGGCGGGATCGCGAAAAATAAATAAAAAGCCGTTCGTCGTCGGGATTTTCAATTATACATTCGTTTTATTTGGCCGGAGGCTGGACAAATGATTGAAAGCCATCAAAAAGGAATAAATGTCGTAACCCACGTCATGAATTTTTCCGTGCGTGTAAACGCACGGATATATTTACTCGAGCCTAAACTTGTTACACTCACTTCTCTTAATATGAGGCTGTTCTCAGATGCACGGGCTGCTTTCGAAGATATTTCTGACCGAATACAATGCGCAGTCCCTGTTGCGGTTGATCTACATGAAGAACGACTCATGTAGTACGCTGTCCAAAACTAAAAAGTATTTTACATCTACATGGAATTTAGTTTAGTTAAGAATGATTTACGGTTTTACTGCGCTAATTACTTCGTTAAATGCAATTCTACATTGAAGTAAAAAAATGAAAATATAGTCTGTTACCAATATAATTTTTAGGTTAATTTATTATCTGATTTCTTTAAGATCACATTTATTGTTTTTTTCAATTAGGTACTTAATAAGAATAATTTATTTTTTCTATTGATAAATATTCATCTGGATAACATTGATATATTTTACTTGTGTTAAATTATACAACCACAAGGAAGAAAAGACTTGGTTAATTTTCCACGCAATTGTTTTATTAGACGACCGATTTCGCTGCCGGAGTAGCGTCTTCTGGGTACTGCTCCGGCAACGAAACCGGTCGTTGATTAAAATAAATCGTGAGGAAAATTAACCAAGTTTATTCTTTCTTATTGTGTAATGGCTTTCCAGTAAGTAACACCTGTTAATTTTGATATCATTAAATCATACTAGAGGAAATGGGCTTACGGCATAATTGACTAAAATCCTTGTTTTTAAGAAATTCTTATAAAATATAATATTTTATTTTTAAATTGCAGATGTTAATTTTACAGATTAGCTTATTTTAAGTGTTAGTTGTGTATTCAATCGTGTCTAGTGAAGATTGAATAGAGTGATGTGAACATTACGCATAAAAATAATTAAAGAAAGTACATAGATACACATTTATTATTCTACATTTACACCCTTAAGAATGTTTATAGAAGTTGGATTTAGTTCTGAAGCTAATTATAGTAGGTTATAATTACTTTACTCAACTTCGTCGTCAAATTCGAGAATATAATGTAAAATTCAGGAAGCCTACAATTTGGCCAAATATACATAACTACATCAGTATCTTAGTTGGGTTCTCATTGTCAGTATAGTGAGCTCACAATGTATGTAGATGAATTTTCCCGGAACACTGCAAGCTTCGTAACTCTATGAATAACGACAGGCTTAACTTCGCATATTCTGCTTGAATTGCAGGAAGTAGCGAATATTGAGGTGTAAAATTTTGCATTACAATGTCCCAGATGATATTCCCTCTAGGAGGCACATCATAGCCAGGAAAAGCTACGTTCCTCTAAATTACAATATTATTCTTTATAGGAACTTCAATTCGTCTGTTTCTACCATCATATCCTACAATCGTCCTCGATTCAATGTCGCAGACTACAAAATTGGAAACTCACGTAGTATACAATGGTAAGTAACTTTAAACTACATCTTACGCGCATCTGTACGTTGAGTTTTGCAACCCCCCTTTGAATAACTTCTGTTGAATGTACGATTAATTGCACAAACTCATGTGATGATCACTACCCAATTTCCTTTACATGTTTTCTGAACGAAAATTCTTATTTTTATTTTCCCTTCGGATATGAAATTAATTTTACTTAGCATGGAAATACATGTGAGGTATATTATACCTCTTGTCCGATGCTGCCGAATTCTCTCTCTCCCCTTTAAACTGAGAAGGCCTTGCAAGAGAAACAAAGTCTTTTAGGGCATAATCTATATTGCAATATGAAGCATATTTCCTTCATAACTAAATCGATATCGATTCCAAGGAGCTAAATGTCATTATTAGTGGCTAACAGAAGCTTATGAGTCGATTTTAAGGTCGATGGAAAAGTTTCAAATAAACTCATTCAGCATTTGAGGATTAAAGAAAAGCGAGATATACACTTGCAATAAGCCTCACTCGAGCCGAATGAGGCTTTCTCAGAATAACAAAATATACTGAAAAACTCGGCTTTTACTCAAGTTCACACGGTAAACGGTGAAGGAAGTGTGATGAAAGTTTGAATCTTGTTCTTGAAGTCATCGTCTTTATTAGTTATTAATGTCTCATTAGACATAAAGTCAAATTAATAGAACAGAGAACAAATACTAGTAAACTTTCCTTTTTAAGCATACTGTTTCGGATTTGAATAATTTGCCTAGAAAAGTCTTGAAGCCCTCTCCAAATCATCATAGGAAATTTATAAAAAGATAGAGTAGAACTATGAAGAACGATTGAGCTTGCCGTTCACGAGTAAATATAGAGTAGGGGATTGCCTGGTAGGGTAATGTACGGTGGGGACTCGTCCCCGGGACCGCTACGGTAGCCGTGACTGGGAACCCTGAAAAAACTTGTATTGAGAGGAAAGGGAAGTAGTTGATAAGTTAGTGCGTAGTTATACGTTACTTTTGGTATTTTATAATTTTGTACAGTTAGAATAATGTTATGAAATAGTAAATGTACCTATAAATATGTAGATAAGAGTTTTATGCATTGCATTATTGTATTGTTGAAACTTGATGTAGTTAGGTTGTAATTGTAATGAATGTACATCATTTATTCAATATATTATGTGTTAACACCGGACGATAAGGCCAATTGTAATAAATTTTAAATATTAATAATAAACCTCAATTTCACATCCTGTGTGTTAACTGTCAGGCTCCCGGATAGCCATTGAGCAGACGAAGGCAGTCTCGGGTTCGATTCCAGATGAGAGCCTATGCGTGAAACAACCTGAGCTGTCGAAGTACTTTCAACAATGTAACCACCATATGTTATCGAGTGAACTGCAATTACCAACGCTGTGACTCAAAGCGGAGCCCATTCGTGAAGATCGCCGCTTGAATCCGCGACAACTGCCGCTCTCTCGGATTAGTTGGAGTGTCTCCGCAGAAGTGCTCTCTCCCCGTCCTTTCGACATCGATCATCCCCGTGGGAAGCTGGTCGCGTGACCAGCGGCCGACCAATAGGACACCGGATGGCCTTATGGGCGAGAGAAAG
This sequence comes from Sympetrum striolatum, assembly GCA_947579665.1. NCBI lineage: Eukaryota > Metazoa > Arthropoda > Insecta > Odonata > Libellulidae > Sympetrum > Sympetrum striolatum. The sequence goes on from OX388343.1 coordinate 308,918, forward strand.
CGGTGGGAATAAGACCATGCGGTCACACATCACCGCCATCGCCGTAATTTCGGAAAACAAGTGAATTACGAAGGTTTATTCAGCGCCTCGGCCGTAGGCGTAAAATTTAATGGCTCCATTGCAGTCGGGGGCCTTGGGGAAGATGTGGGAAGTTGATGTTTTGTGCCGGATCGCACTTCCGCGGAAAGAAAATTAAGGCCGGAGATGTAGTATATCATTCGGTCTGAATCCGGGTGAAAAATTTTGCGGTGGGATAATTATGAAATAAGTTAGGGACGAAAAGGTGAAGCGGAACGTTAATGGAAAGTTTGCAAAAACACGGCGCTCCGGTTCCAGCGCTGATAAATTGGGCTGAAAAAAGGTTGCGAGTGTTGAGGGATGGAATAGCAGATGGAAACGCACGCTTCTTCGGGTGGTGGTGTAAAATGGGAGTCCTATCTTTATTCGGAATGAAGGGGAAAAGGTTATGATACAGCTAGATAAGGAGCAATTTATATGAGAATGCCGTACGGGAGACCACTAGGGCGATATTGGGAAGCATGGTCTCTATAATTAGTGTGCAGTCATCGAAATGTTTGTCATAAAACGAATGTAAACGCTATGTAAACTATAGATGATATTTTGCAACTTCACTTGATAGATGAGCCGAATGAGACTGTAATGTTGTTTTGAATTCTGTGTTTGATTAATGCAGAAATTCCCTTAGTCTATTTTAAAAGTTTAACACTAATTTATATAAAAAGTGCAACAGTAATGAAACAGAACAAATGAAAATTTAGATGAAATTTCTAAAAATAACAATTTTATTTGTTAATTTCACGTGTGCCTAAAATATTAATTTTTCAGTTGAAATTGTATTGAAGCAACTGGAAGACATTTATAATGAGTTTCTTCGATTTTTAATTACAGGGAAGTACAATATATACTTCCAGCGAAGAGTATATGGTAGTTGATGGAAGTAAATGGATGTTCTAACGTGAGATCGGAAGGCCCTTCCGAATGCTGACCCTGCCATGGACCATCCCTTCCCCTGTGAGCCCTCCGCTTCAGAGGAATTCCAAAGAGAGCCACAGAGCGTCGTGCAAAGAGCAATTACTATGAAGGTTTCAAATTTAAGGTTTGTACGTTTTTTTAAGTTTTCTTGTACCCTCATATAGTAAGCATAAACTAAATAAAGAACGGAAGTTAACCATATATAAATATTTGAAAACAAATAATGAAGAGTCATAAGAAAACTTTACGTTATACTTCCTAAATTATGCTATCTTCGCTTTAGCGTCAAATTTGCAACTCAGGATTAAAGCTTCCTAAACAAATGAATGAAATAGATTATTGAGAACAGATTGGCGTAAAAATATTTTCAATAACCGAAACTAACTTCGCGAATAACTTAAGGCTTAATAACTAGGAAAACAACAGAGAAATTTGTATCTATTCAACGGAGCATTTTTATTGTAATATACTGATGCGTGAACTATATTTCCATGATTTTAATGAGAGGAGTTGTATATTTTTTCCTTGCTGAAAAACAATCGGCTAGGATGGCGCTTGAAATTTACAAACAATATCCTCCATGCAGCTTCAATTTGGATGATTATTTCAGACCACAAACGAAATTTCTCGTTTTCTATTATCCAATAGCAAATATGGGACATTTATGTAGTATTATAGAGAAGTATTTTGGAGTGAGAGTTCGTAAAACAAAAAACCTTTATACGCGAAAGCAAGAACAGAGCAGAAATGACTGAATAGAACTAACGCAAGGTTGATTTTGTCCATTAGAAAGAAATGGATATAGAAGCAGCGAGAGGAAGAATGAAATTCCGAGAAAATGTAAGCCATTAAGAGCTTCCTTTCATTTCCTCCGCAAAAAAGAGATGAAAGCATAACTAGGAAAAGTTTTGTGAAGAGACTCCAGTTATAACTTCCCAAAAACGCTTCGATTTTTCAATTTCGGGTGCGTTCGCTAATTTTAACCATATATTTTGGCCAATGAAAAAACTTTCCATTTCAAAAACCTCTGAAAGTAAGCTTGTCACCTCTTTTCTGCATAATTTATCTTTATTTCCCAACATTCGCACTTTACTCCGCTTTCCTTTTATCCTGGAGATTCTTTCTCCGGTTATTTCCATCTCCCTCATTTTCATTCTCAGCGATATAACCAAAATTATAATATAATACCAGTGGAAGATGTCTGCTACGCATCGTGTGCTATGAACTGCGTTAGATTATACACATTGTAGAAAACCTCAGAATAACTGTTGCCATATTTAAAAAGACATGGTTTTGAAACCTGGAGTCAATCATTTTTCGAGAGATTACTCGCGATTATTCATTCTCCAAACAGCAAAGCATTTTTCTTCCATCATCATTTAAAATATTACGGAATGACATAACACATGTTTCATTCGACGACTAAAATTCTACAATATCTTATTATGGAAATTATTTTGCATTTTGGGATAAAAATTTTTTTTATTTTTTATATCTAAATTTATCGTGTATTCCTCTCTATCCTCGGTTATTATTGATGTGATCGTTATCGAGATTTTAAGAATTCGGGGATAGCGAGTGACAGGCAACTGTCGTTTTAACCAAAATTTTCTTTATAACATCGGATACATTTACTTTGCTTTGAATTGATACAGTTTTTATTTTTCCACAACGATTTTTATTGCGACCAGTTTTGCAAGCGAACTCACATTTTCAGGTACAACGAGGGAATATTGCGATTATATACGAAAAGGATGAATAGTTAAATTGCCAGGAGGAGGAGGGTTGAGGGACCGTATGTTCCTCAACTAGAAAGCCACACTTCGGGAAACAGTCTCCACATCTTCCGGGAGGTACTGACCCATTTCCACAGTATAAATCATTGCTGAAACATTTGAAGTATATAATTTTAGTCATGGCTAAGAATTTTAGAATACCGAGTTCATTTACTTCGTAAATGATGCAAAATGTTAATTTTTATTATGAATGTCTTCAGGGGTTTGATTTACAAAGTAATAGAGAATATTATTTAAATCGAGGATTAAAATAATAATCTAAAATAATGAAAGATTTTTCTTGTATGAATACATCCCTATATATCATGACTAACATTTATAGACTCTAAAAAAATATATATATACAACACACCACGGTGAGTATTACATTATATTTACAGGGTGGCCGAGACGGAGCAGTAGCGCACGCGCGTAATAAAGAGAGATCTAAAGGGGTGGAGGAACCGTTGATGACTTCTAGATTAGCGGCGGGATACTCTCCCCCTCAAAGCAGACGAGCGGAATAACAAAGAAGAGATAAAAAACGGCGAATGTAAGAAAAAGTGGGAGAAAGAAGAGAGACATTCGGGGACGAAAGGAATTCCTCGGAAAGCGATATAAAAGCGGTACATTTTGGGGCGAAATCCACGAAATTTCGGATCGAGAAGGGATGAGGTTTCTGTGAAAGAAGGGAAACTTTAAGTTGGATATATGCTCGCATTGAAGTTCTACAGGAGTAGAAAAATAGACAATTCTGTCTTTAGTGGATTCCAGAGATACACACTGCAGTTCAATCCCCTCACTGGTTTTTCTTCAGTCAACCTTGTTAAATCCTGAAAAAATTATGGAATCGATGTTTATTATTTTTCTACGGTAAAAGGTAAGAAAAATTCAATCTTTTGTCTGCTATTATCTTATTCTTGTTAAATGCTGCGATATTCAGAAAGTTTTTTAAAAGTGTGTGACTTGGAATAATGGATTTATTCAAGTCTCCTATTGTACGTGGGCGTAATACTGTACTTAGGTGGACATTTTTCACTCATTCTGAATGAGAATAATGAGGAGCATGTAAATCTTGTTAGCTCTAGCATTTGGGTTCGAAGTTCAAATTTTCCTCCGAACTAAATTTACAATGGCTAGAAATGCTTAATGATTGGGATAAAGGATGATTCTTGGATTATTTTGTTCTACAATAACATCACACTAATCATACCTATATCGTTCTTTCCCCACTCATTTGTATATCCTTTATTTCTCGGTATATTGTCTTCCCAATTGTCCCAACCTGAAATTCAGCATTCTTTCTGTCTCCTGAATCCTTATAAGTATCTTATAATCTGTTAGAATGTGTATTCATAAAACAAAAACACAATTTCTTTGAGTTGATCAGTTTATTGCAAAACACCTTTCACACTAGACAAGTCAGACTTTAGGTCTCTAGTTTCAATGTTAGTACATTCGAAAACCAATTTATCATTTCGGTTACCCAATCAAAAGTTATCACTAAAACCTCATCGACCAATGGTGTTATGTCTCCGAGAGAGGGACGTTGAAAGATGTAAAAACGTACTTCGAAAAAAAAATGCTGGAGCTTAAAATTGACTATTGAAAAAAGAGGAACGTGGAAAAGGTTTTTAAGCGGACTGGAGAGAATCAGAGATTTTCACATTTGGGATAATGCGAGGGAGTGGAAGACGTATTTTGTATACGTGAGAAAGCTTCTAAAGATAGGAAAGTAATTATATGTGCTCAGATATTCTCCGGGCGATGGGAGTAACAGCGGCGAATGGAAATGTCTTAAAAGAAGCCAGAATAGCGCGAAAGAGAGAGATTCAACGTTTTATTTTAATATAAAAGGAAGCGGATAATGCTCGGAGGGGGCCTTAAGAATAAAACTACAATAAGCATAAAATGATACGGAGAGAAAGAAATGGCGCGAGATGGGGTGAAAAAAACAAAAGAACAGAGGATAGCCGAATGGGGAATGAGAGAAAATTCGTTTGAGAGATAGCGGGCGACAAAGGGTACGAATTTTTTAATAGGAATGCCTCCAAAGAAAACAAAAGAGTTTCTTAGGGCGACGCAGAGGGGGTCATATAATGCGAAAGTAAGGGAATTGAATAACACCAAAGTTGGTTTAAACTAACGAAAATTATTTAAAAAGGAAAAGAAAGGAAATAAAGAAGGGACGGAGGCAAATATATATGAAAGGGAAAAAGAAAGGAATGGAAGGGTATGAGATTCCTCTTCAAATAATTCGTACTTTGCGGAAAGTGAAATCGCCATCTAGAAAATAACGTGTTAATGTGTGGAAATGTTGATAGATTCAATAAAAATTCACATTAGTGGATTAAATACATTTTTTCCCGTATCCCTAAAAATCTCAAATGGGAAGAAAAGATTGCTATATTTCGATGCTTTATTTCTAAATCTTATACATGTTTGATTTAAATTTATTACCTTTTCATTTACTTTGTTTTTTTTCCCTTTACCTCTCCGTAATTCCATTCAATGTCTTTCTTCGGTCATAATTCCTAACATAAACCATTTTTCCTCGGTCGTAATGCCTCCGAACTAATCTTCCTCAAAAGTAATCTCTCCTTCCACAAAAATTCCAGAAATTCTTGCCCTCTTTTAACCCTTAAGGATTCATAATGCATTGCGATATACACTTCGTACGATATTCGAGGCAGAGAACTACCGCTACAACACATTTTCAGGTTACTGTACTATCGAATCAGAAAAAGTAATAACATAATTGTGAGAAATTCAATTTCCTTCACTGCTAGAATACGTTTTACTCCTTTTATATACATTATTACTTAGGTCAGGTTACGGTTATAATTGAATAATAACGTAATTAAATTCCATTTATTTTGTTAAAGCTGTAATATATATGAGATATACGGTGGAAATGTTTAGCCTACTATTGCATTCTATGCTTCTAATATGACAGTGAATTTATAACAGCGACTTACAATTTCTAATACTTATATCGTTTGTGCAATGTTCTGCTCAATTGTGGTTTCATAACCGTTTGCTATGCGAATCTAAGGAGAGAGAATTGAGGGTCACCAGAGAAGATGGAGGATGACAGTTTGATTTTTTTTCGTAGCCTAGTAAGAAAAATGTAAAAAAATCTGATGTGGCCAACACAGGACTTTCTCCATATTTATTGAAAACAGAAGCCTATGCCGGTAATATAAAAATAACTCCCAAACAATGAGTTACAGAAAAATGGTTCTAACAAAATTTGTAGCAATGTACATTATCTATAACTTTTGTTTGTAATTGTATATACCTACATTGCATTCTGACAGAGATATTTAAGAAACAAAATTTTGTTCCGGATAAACCGCAACTTCCTATTAAGCGTTATTCATCAAAAACTAATCAACTCTTGGCATTGTTAGGAAAACACTAAATATGAATTTTGGAAATGATCGGATTATTACTTTTTAAGATAGAGCGCCCACGAACTTTTGTACCACAGGCAGACACACACTCAGACAGACATATTCGGGAAAATAGCGAAAACGAGCTCTATGGCCCCCAAGACATCTATTTCCGTTGAAATCTGGAGGTCGAATTTTTTTGCGAATACAATACTTTCTCTATACTATGTATAGGGAGAAAGTAAAAAACGTCCATAAATAGTTCGTTGCTATAAAAGCATAAAGACCTTGTGAATAACACTTATGAGTCAGTCGTTATGAAGTAGCCCACATGAATTATCCTGGATCAGTCTTACCTTATTAACTTTCATATTATCCCAACCGTAAAAATTAATGCGGTAAGAGTAAATTAAAGAGATTTCTATACAGCACCAAAAGAAAATTATAAGATGATAATTTAAAATTTGATATTCCAGAAGTCCGAGGAAGGCGAGAATTTGATGCTTTATTTGTAAAGCAATGAATGGAGATTCGGATAAAGAGAGAGAAATCTGGGAGTTAAACGAAGATGGAGAGAAAGAGCGGGCGCGTGAAATAGACGATAGAAAGGGGAGTAGTGGTGGGAGGAGGTTCATTAGCGGGGAAGAGGACATGGCGAAGAGACCTTTATTGCATCTTACAGAGGAAAGGGGAGGCACATCTTCAGAAGCCGGCGAATATACGAGCGAAAGCAATGACTGGGAAGAAGATCAAAATGTAGATCGTCCGGAGACTGGGAAATGACGGAAGAATGGGAGAGTGAAAGTGGAGGGAGAGGATGAGGGATGGAGAGGAAACTGAGGGAAGTAGCTGATAAGAATCGGACTGTAAAATCGGCTCGTGGAATTCGTGTTTCCTTACACTTTTGCAGAGGGATCGCTCTCGCATCACTGAATGTAGAGTCGCAAGATCGGAATGCTAATTTGAGGAAGGAGTGCCCTATTGTATTTCTGCGTTTGCTGGACGGTCTTCTTTGATTCCTAATTGCATGCCGCGACGATAATCATCGGATGAATTAAAAAATTTCTTCGAAAACGAATTCCGGCGAAATTGCGTGTTGGCCAAGACAAGAGATTTTTTCGCTCGATAAAGGTGAATCTGCTTTTATGGTGATCACTATGTTGCCTCGGAAATAAATTTGAGTTATATCTGAATATTAATAATCTGAGAGATCTGAAAATAACGCATTTTTGACAACTGTCTGTATTGAAGGAAAAATAGGAACATAATATTTAGATGAGTTGGATCCTAAGCACCTGTCGCTCCTTCATACTTACAGAACCAATTTTATATTGGAACTAGTTTATACAATATAAGGCTATGGGGATTCAATTCTCCCTTAAATAATAATAACAGATATCAAACATAAAATTTTGATAGTTTTGGTTTCTCTCTAAATAATTATGGTATTTATCTGCTACTGCTTATTTTCATCTCATTATTATCTAGTCTCTAACTATATAACCTTTAGATTAAATTCCTCAATAATGAATTTTACCTTTCAACTTAAGTGAATATGTAATACATATTCAATTGTATTCCGTGTATTTCTTTTCTTATATGTTTTGAAATATTAAATATACAAAGAGAGTACTAAGTACAAAGGATGAATCCATGTGTGTACAAGGGATTCTTAAATCTCTTTAATAGTTTTATGAGTAACAAAACAACATGCATGTATGGATACATCCGAATTATGTGTATGAGTGTTTGATTGGCCATCAAAGAATATCTACTATCATCGTAAAAATGTTTGAGTAGTGAGAGGTAAAATACTTTTCAGAGAAATAGAGATTATTATTGGTAGAGTATTTATCATTGAAGTTACTAAGTACTAAATAAGTTGAAATCATACGTTACTTAAATTCAGGATTTGGATTGAAATTTTCATTTTGAAATATATATATATATATATAATTATAACTCAGAGTTCTTTTCTTTCATCGCTCATGACCACCGCAGCTTTAATATTGAAATTGATTTATTTTCGACGCATTGTACTGTTTGAGTAGATTTCAACTGCCGCTTGAAGTAATGCGATCAATAACCGTAGCCCAAGATACGATAAAAGAAGGGAAAACCAGTTGATACGCTACTTGCGGACCTTGTATTTGATGTTCAGCCAAATAACAACGCTCAAAGGCTAAAGTGGTACTCCTCTCTCCTGTGTTTTGATCTGCCAAACTAGATTCGCGTAAAAAGCAGACAGAAAAAGCGCTTATGAGCGAATGGGCTGGGAACTCGAATAGCTTTATGTCACTCCGTTCAAACGCAAAAGAATAGAGGAAAGAGGCAGTGGCTTTAATGCTGTGGAAATAAAACGCGGGCAAACATATGCAACGGAGACCCGCCGTTAAAAAAAGATGGAAACGATGAAACAAAACTGGGTTTTCGAGAGAGGCAGATAAGGGACGTTCGTAGAAAAACTGTTACGTTTACCTTGTGAACTTCGAGAGCGCTGAAAATGTTAGCGTCTGTCGAATCTTTTACGTAATCTTCACGTTTAGCGAAATGCCTTTGAGACTGAAGTCCGTCACTGGACCTCCAGAGAGACAGCTTCCCCGTTATAGATATAACAACCTCCACCTTTTCCTATTTAATGCATTCCACTGCGAAGAATTACTGGCATCTTACTATGAGAAGTGTGTCTTAGCTTCTTGCAGGATAATTATTATTATAATTATGGGATTTTTACGGGAGTTTTCCTATGCATTGAATTATCATTTAATTCCAATATAGTGATGCTTAATTTCAAATTCTGTTCCTTTATCACAGGAAAAAGAGGAGGGAATTGGTGGTAGTATCAAAGGGAAACAACTTGGCTTGGTTTTCGGCCCATCGTTCGCTTTTATCGGTCCTATTCAAAGCTAGACACGCTAAGTTGGAAACTGATATGAAGTTTCCCAAGGAAAAACGGACTTGAAAAAAAAAGGTTGACAGGGCCGGGAATCGAACCCGGGATCTTCCTCTATCCGGGAGGCTGCCTTAACCATCTAGGTTACCCGACCAGAACAGATGGTTAAGGCAGCGTCCCGGTTAGAGGAAGATCCCGGGTTCGATTCCCGGCCCTGTCAGACTTTTTTCAAGTCCGTTTTTCCTTGGGAATTTTTCTGGGTGAACGCCCTTATGTGAAAAGTTACCTCAACCCTTTCCTTATCTGATATGAAGTATTCATTGGCTTTTGGTTTACCTGTGTCGGACAAGGGAATTTGGCTTGATGTTTTTATACTAGCGAAAACTATAACGCAAAGAAAAAATATATTATCCTGACAGCTTTATGGAAGATGTATTGGCGTTGTCAGACTAATCAAGTGAATATAAGATATAGATTTCCTATCTTTCTCTTACATAAGTCCACACATCAGCTCAAAATTGCGGTACGTTCAAGATTACAAAATTCCTGCCAGAAATGAAATTGGACTTGAAAAAAGTCTGACACTGTCATACTATTTTCAAGTTCGTTTTTCCTTGGGAATTCCCTGGGTGCACGCCCTTATGTGCAAAGTCACCTCAACTCTTTCCTTATAAGAAATGAAATTAAGAAAATGAGAAAACGAAGAGCTTTGAGTCATAGTGCAAACAATAATAATATCCGATCACATGTTCATTGAATACAACTATGGGTGACGTGTAAAATCTTAAACTGGTGATATCATCAAAAATTTGGTTGTAAAAGAATAAGAGTTGGTAAATTGGTTGTGAATTTTTGATTTCGGGAATACCTTTTGAGGTGTAAATTATTCAATATCTGTTGAGAAATGTTACGCTAAGATGCTTCAGTTTATTATCCACGTTTGTAACTTGATAATGCAAATAAACGCCTATTGACATGCGATAGCAATATATTCAATTATAAATTTTTAACTTAGAGCTTCATGCTACTTTTAGAATTTTTTCATTTATTTATTTCTTTTTTCTATTTTTTCTTTTTTAAATTTTATTTTAAATCGATACTTTTATGAAGTTTATGAAGTTTTAACTATCTGAACAATATCTATTTGGTTTACTTATTGTAGGTGTTACATACATTTAAATGTTATTAGTACATATTTTGATGGGGTCTTGATCTCGGATCCTATCCAATAGATCGAAACATAAATTTTGTCAGCTAAATATGTTTAGAAACTCCACAGTCGCTTGAATTCTTTCAGAGCTAATTATCCTAAAATATTTAGCCATTTGAAGTTTCTAAGTAGGGGGATTAAAAATTTAAGGACCCACTCAAACACAGGCAAAAGGAATTAGCCATTTCGTCCGCTTTTTCTTTAAGGTCGCTAAAATCCACTTTGGGAAGAGAGCGGTTAAATCCGTCAAAAGTCTCTTTGGACGCCTTCGTTCTTGAATTCCATACGCATTCTCCCCACCTGCCTTTTGTAATGCCTTCCAAGTCTACCAAAACACTTATTCTTCCAAGCAGTTTTGACCTCGTTCAAATTCCTTTCGAATCATTCTTCTAAACCTTTTACGGATTTGCTCCAACTACTCCCGCTCATACGTGAAGACTACTCAAAACTTTTAGTGTGACGCCTCAAATGCTTTGGGAAATGGTGTGTTAAACAGCGCCCACTTTTGACTTTAGTTTAGAATTATCCATTCCAAGGGGAATGAGTCAAAGAGTACAATGGGGAAATGTCCTTTTCGAAGTTTACGGAGCCTGCGAAGGAATGCGTCCAAACAAAAGGATTAATGATTGCAGTATTAGTGCCCTCCGCAAATTACTCGTAAAATCAAGGCGAATGTTCCCCGACACTGTTGGAAGACGTTGGATGTCCTGAGTATGTCGATTTAATCGGACGCGAGAGGAGTCCTAAGGAGCTATCATTTTAGAGCACTCATTTATACGGGAATCCAAATTTGTGTCGCCTCGTAAACAATTTATTCAAGTATTATTAATATACTGTAATTCACTTGATAATTAACTAAATATCAAGAAAATTTATTTACTACACACTAATGTACACATGCCAATATCTGCTTTATTATTGCCATTCTCGTATCGTTATGTATCACTATTTAGCTTGTACTATCAGTAGGTTTGCGTTAAATATTTTCACACCCCACCTTCTTCGAGGGTGTTTTCCTGCAATGGATCTTTTTTCCTAAAATAAAAAAGAACGTCGTTTCCTTACGTTCTTTTTTATTTTACGCCATCTAATGTTTTCCTCTCTATCTCTATTCACCTAAACAATACCTATGTTTTTAACATCAATGACGAAAAGTTAGATGGAAGAATAGACTTTTAAGCCTTAATCTCTTCTTAATGAAGACCTCATAGAGCTTTAAAGAGCTTATGATAGTTAAAAAATACTTTGTAACTACCAATATTTCTACTATTACCAAATAGTGGAAATTACAAAGTTAGTTTTAATTTTCATCATGCCCTCCTTCCACAAAGTGAAAACTTCACTTTCGCTTAAATACCTTATAATTGGAGAAATGTATTTCACAAGTAAAAATAATCATATATGTGGAATAACAAGGGTAATATTTAGCATTTCCAAGAAATTTATTGTAAAATACACGATTGGTTTCTGCGAATATGTATTTAGTACCTGTAATAAATTCACAGGATAGTATTTTATTATTTAGACTCTTACTTACTGCGTAGTATTTCCTCCGTGGATTAGCTGCATATATTTTATATTTTAAAATGCTATCCCTTCATAATTTATTTCCTAAATAGTCAAATACGCTGGAAGGTCGATCAGTTTAAATAAGGAAAATAGGTAAAGGTAACTTTGCAGGAGGTGCAACCAGGAAACATCCTAAGGAAGAATAGAATTTGAAAAAGTCCGACGGGACCCGAAATCGAACCCTTAGGGATCTAACCCTTAGGGAGTGATAGCTCAACGGACAGAGCACCCGATCGGCAATCGGGAGACCCTGGTTTGATTCCTGATCCCACCAGACTTTTTTCAAGTCCATTCTTCCTTGGGTCGATCAGTTTCTTTAAAGAGTTGAGTTTAAACTCAATGGCCTATGAAAAAATAATCGATTTATAATAGTTTTTACGACTATAAATTATTCATCTTGTGTATTAGTTGTAAATTTCGTGATCATTTGTGTGGAAATGAATTAATAGTTATAAATGGACAAATTATTTTCACCCTCCGATTTTCCTAAACCGATTTTAAATAATGAGACACCGGATCACTGAATCGCCTGAATTTGGAAGAGCGAACAGTCAAAAGACAAGAAATGAAGAGAGTATTGAGGAATTAAGGAAGAAAACAGTGAAGCAAATAATTAATGAAGTTAATGATGACTATAAGCATCCATCTCAGCTATGTCACTTTTACACGTTTTAAATATGGAAACAGGTACATATCATATTAATGCACCCCAATTCGCTTCAAAGTTACGCATTGAATTCTTGGCATGTACTATTTAGACCACGGAATAGAAGTGAGACCGAAAATCCCATTGTCAATTGGGATCTGTTTGGGTTAGACGAAAGGCGACTAAACCATTTGTGATGAGTATGCTCTCAAGGTGTTGTCAGTCGGCCTCATCAGTCGCCGATCGGGCGTAAGAAGGGAATCCTTCTCGAAGGCGCAAAGTGATATATCGCTAGAGTGGGACACTGGAGATGAATGGATGCGGTGGAAAAATCGACATCGCGATGTGTTTGTTTTATACCAAATGACAAATGACCCGCGAAGGCTGCCATTGACATTTACAATGCTAAAATACACGTTCCCATTCATTCCTAAGCATTTTATAACTACATTGAAGCCACCTAAAGTCCTTCATCAATTCCTATTTGATTTCTGTGCGTTTTTGCATATCGAAAAATTAAGGAACGTCGCACAGTGGGCTAGAATCGAAAAAACCTGGACAAGGGGCTAAAAATGGTTTTTTTGAGTGCGGTTATTAAAACTTGGCATAGTTATTGCAAAATGATTGAATTTTATGTTCTTGCTCGTCGTTTTTTTTTAATTTTCGGGCGTCAAATAGATACAGGGCGTCAAACTTGAGAAATGTTCACGAAAACGGGAAGTTTCGGATTTTTCGGAAAAAAGTTCAAGTTCGTTGATATATAGTTGCTTTTGAGAGAAGCTTTTGGAAAACACAACACATTAATAATCTAGCATTACTCTTTTTCTTTCAATGCGCTGAATGTTTTATGCTCTAAGATGATTCTTTGGTTATTTAAAGCAACAAAATGGCGGACACCTTTTTCGGACAAATTTCGAGATAAAGTAAGGACATCAACTAGGTAAACAGCGATGGACTATCAAGTATCTTATACCACGTCAATCTACAAGGCTTCTAGATATGGAATCTGAAGAGACTGTTTCATTTCACCTGCTACCCTGTGATTGCGGTGGACTTTTCCTAAGCGCTGCGCGGTCCGGCTGGGCGCCGTAGAATCCCCAAATCCGGTTTCGGTGTCTTTTTGGATATGTTGATTCGAAAATTTTGCTTCTTTTATGTTTGATTCTGGCAAACCATAATATAAAAATATTTTAATACACTTTAAGATATGAATTTGAGACCATTACTTTAGATAATAAATGCGGAATTGAGAAATTTTGGCACATTAGAGACATTGGTCTATATTATATTTTTACCAGTAAAAATTACTCTGGCGAACTTTATATTTTCTATGCTGGTCGAAAACACTGTTAACAGAATTGAGAAATCTTCTCATCTGCCAATTTTAGCCGGCCCTTATTTTATGGGTCCTGAGTTAAGTACGGCTTACGGCACTCTAGTGCAATGCCAACATCCGTACGCATCCGCCCCTTTGCTAGGGCTATTGGGCACGTGCCTTCGGAGTTGTTAGGAAAGAGAAAATATTTTGGAAGTTTCAGTTTTAGTCTTTCTTTGAAGGCAAAAAAATAGTTTCTTGTGCTTTTGGTTTTCGGATATCCTGCCACAGTATTTAGGCTTCAAGAGACTCCACGAGATACAACGACGATCCGTTTGCCCTAGGGCTGTTATTTGGAAATCTCTAGCTGATCCATCACATAAAGTATGAGTAATTTATTAAAATTAGAAAAATATGGGTAAATGGCGTCTAAATAAGATTTTTAGAAAATCTGATATTTTTTACCAAGAGTGATAGGGATCTTAAATGTTTTTATGCCGAAAATTGCTTATCTAAGAAGTGAATTGGGTACTTTTCATTATTTATTTCCGTTTTTAAAATAGTCTTTTACAACGTTTATTGAAACAATGGATTGTCTTTTGTGAAATGCATTTTTTCGAAATTACTCGATCGGTGATTCATCAAGTAATTATAAAAGTGAAGGGAACCAAATCAATCTTGGATCGAAAGAATCATCTGCTGAATTTTTTGATTTGCAATTTGAACTGGAAAGATTAAACTCTGATGTGAATGATTCTCTTAGGTACAGCCTTGCTCCATAACCAGAAGGGATTTCCGTTTCGAAAGAGACTTGCGAAGTGAATTTGCAATCTCTGATAGCACATACAGCGTCAAGAATTGTATTTTCAGTATCAACCGTACAAGTCTCAAAGCGTAAAATCAAATGCTCTCTAACCTACAAATATGGTTTCGATGGAAACTCTGGCCATTCACTGTAGAAGCAAGGATGGTAAGAGGGAAAATCGTACGAGTTCTTATTCGTGAGATCCCTCGTTCCTCTCCGTTTAGTCAACGATACTACAGGTAAATAGCACAAATTCAGCGTTTTACTGAAATTTAAACTTAAAAGAAAAACAACTTTCATCTAGCAATTTGAATAATTTTGGTTATCATATTACATTAAGGTAAAATAATATGGTCAAATTCGCGGCCATCCTCAACATGTTTTGGCAGCCAATTCGCCTTCAATGGAAGAAGGAGACGAAGAGCATTCCGAAGATGGAATAAATTTTCCATTCTTTCAAGCTACTGCTGGGATACTGCCTGTCTCTACGTAAATTTGTATCATTGGTGCTATATGCCTCCAATAAAACATAAAGTACTTATTCACGGAACAGAAATATCAAAAGATGCAATTCTTCCGTTGGGAGAGCTATGAGAAGCAGCCATGGAAGCTAGAAACAAGGATATCAGGAGGTTTCGGGGAAGATTCACGAGGAAACACTAGAGAATAGCCACTAATGAGGATTTAATAAAATGGCTGCTGCTAACATCAGATGCCAGGTTGACCATGTAAGGCACATTGAAATCCAAGAAGAAAAGGATCCTAACAACAGAGTTAAGAAATCTCCTCATCATCGACGACCGAGAGAGTGAGTTATTTGAATCCGAGGATTCAGATGAAGAATCTTCTGACGACTGAGCGGGAGGCACTTAATAAGGTAATTAAATACGTTAATTACAATTAATAATTGACTTGTAAGCAGCCATTCCGACAATTAAGGTAATATGTGTAAAATTCACAGGAATATTAACAATTTAAAGAGTTTTTATACGTATTAAACTAACTAACGAACAATTTCCCTAATTTGCCAAAATTTCTCAATTCCGCATTTATTATCTGAAGTAATAGTCTCAAATTCATATCTTAAAGTGTATTAAAATAAGTTTATAATATGGTTTGCCAGAATTAAACATAAAAGAAGCAAAATTATCGACTCAACATAACCAAAAAGACACCGAAACCGGATTTGGGGATTCTACGGCGCCCAGCCGGACCGCGCAGCGCTTAGGAAAAGTCCACCGCAATCACAGGGTAGCAGGTGAAATGAAACAGACTCTTCAGATTCCATATCTAGAAGCCTTGTAGATTGACGTGGTATAAGAGGCTTGATAGTCCATCGCTGTTTACCTAGTTGATTTCCTTACTTCATCTCGAAATTTGTCCGAAAAAGGTGTCCGCCATTTTGTTGCTTTAAATAACCAAAGAATCATCTTAGAGCATAAAACATTCAGCGCATTGAAAGAAAAAGAGTAATGCTAGATTACTAATGTGTTGTGTTTTCCAAAAGCTTCTCTCAAAAGCAACTATATATCAACGAACTTGAACTTTTTTCCGAAAAATCCGAAACTTCCCGTTTTCGTGAACATTTCTCAAGTTTGACGCCCTGTATCTATTTGACGCCCGAAAATTTAAAAAAACGACGAGCAAGAACATAAAATTCAATCATTTTGCAATAACTATGCCAAGTTTCAATAACCGCACTCAAAAAAACCATTTTTAGCCCCTTGTCCAGGTTTTTTCGATTCTAGCCCACTGTGCGTCGTTAGCCGGAGTAAAATCGTAAAAGATGCCAAATAATTAAGATACTGTTTTCTTGCGCAGGAATATTGACAATTTGCTGAGACACTCTTGAATTCTGCATATGCATGACATTTGGATCGATTCTTGGGTACAACAAATACATTAGAGGTCAATGTTGGGAGAATAAAAAAAAGCAATACAGCATTGAATCTTCGTTGAATGATCCGTCCGATGATGAACCCGGAAAGAGAAGGCACCAGATTAAATACGAAGACCAAACCTATTCTTTTCCTTTTATAATTCGTTATTTGAGTAACAAAATAACATTTGCATGCTTATGCTCAAATTAACGAAAGTTATTAAAGACATTCCTAGGTTCAAGTAAAACAATCTTTCATAAAATCAATTATTATTAATTTTTGATAAAGCACCAGAATGCAAATATTAAAACTGTGTACATTCCTTTGGCGTAAGCTAGTTGCCTCGTAATTGTCTTCATCAAGTATACTCAAGCCATGGAAACAGTAAACAACCCGTGATCTAGACCTTTTTTATTTGTGCATTTCTATATTATTCAGTATTCATAAGATTTTATAAAATATTTATTAAATAACTTCAATGTCAATTGAGGTTTTTAACTATAATTAAGCATGTTAATGGTAAAGCGTGATGATGTATCGGTTGTGATCAATAAAAGCAACTTATGGAATTTGGAAATTTGTTTTACTACCACGAAGTTACTCAAACCAAGAAAGTACGTATCATATGGGCAGTGCATATGACTGTGAGAAGATCTTTTGATCTTAAGTTTTTACCATTTATATTTAGGGATATATTAGATTTGATTACTGCTTTATTTGGAAGAGATTGACAGTAAGATTTTTCCTCTTATCTATAAAGGTCATAATACTAACACCGAAAAAAAAAGTAATTCTGATTTTTCCTTTGAGAACAAAGGACGATAGTGCGATATGTTGACACTTCGTGGCTTTGCGAAAATCGCTCGGAATCAACTAACGTTTTGATAAAGTATCGAATTTCAAAGGGAGATTGGAATTATTTGAATGTGAAACGATATTCTATTTTCAAATAGAAACCTTAGTATATTTTACCGAAATGATATTTTTATCTGAATATCAAACAATCAAATTTCAGAGGACCAATTATTTCTAATCTAATCATGCTCTAGGATAAAGCGTGTTGGAAGGAGAATATGTAAATTATGGCATTTCTTTCTCGGCTTTTGAAATGGAAATCAGGTGGAATATGATATCCTTGGTATCGTCATGTAAAGATTGTTAGGGAATTTATGTAGTGAAGGAAACACGTTTTCAAAATAGGTATTCGAAATAATTCCGCCTAAAATTTACAATACGTTTCCTCGCTAAATATGTCCTCCCTAGACAAATGACGCAATAGATAGTACTTAAAATGAGAATGGAATGTATTAAGTTAATCTAATTTCAGTTTTTTATCTCCATCTCCGTTCCTTAGAACGGTATGATTGTTTTAAATTGAGAAACAATTTGTTATCGCGTTTTAATATATCACTTCTTCCGATTAACACAGAATTTTCTTTTGTATATAATGGCAGTCATAAGAGTCAAGCGGAGATCATTACCGCAAGAAATAGAATATAGTGGATTTTATTAACGATCCCCTTCGAATGCCTCTCATGAAAAAATAGCTATTCTATAAAATCGATTATAAACCACTCAAATTTTTTTATTGCATATTGAGTACGATTGAGGTTAAATCAATTCCTTTTTATGTTTTGAGAGATAGGTTTGACTTACTGCGCATAAAAACATACTGGAAATCCCTCAAAGTATGCGCCAAGGTGGAATAAGTCGTATCCGTGTTTCTTAACAGTAATTCAGTGTTTATTGAAGGTGAGGAAAGGTTGTCTAGATCGTAATTCACTCTCAATTTATGCAACAGATCAGTGCCAGAAGGGAAATGTTGATGCTTCAATGCGCAACAAAATTTATCTGAAACCACATAAGAGATCAATACTTATAAATATTGGATATTTTTCATACAATATCACAAGGCATATATTTTATACCTCTCACTTTATAGTAACAATAAACAACTTGAAAATACATCAACGCTGCTAAGTTGTAGTTTGATTTCTATAAAATCAAAATTCTAATCCTATTCAGAGTTTTCAAGACATTCAAAATTTATGATATGTAGAATATTTAGAGTATAAGATATTTCCTTCAATTAGTTGATGGAAGCTATCGAGGCATTGATAAAACTGGTGCTTCTTTTTAATGAGAATAACATTACACCGTGTTCAAAGTCTCGAAATATCTCTCTTATCATTTCACTTATCTTCATTGTCAATCAATTAACAAAAGTTCTGTGTAAATTGGCCATATAAATACAAATCCATTGATAGTAGTGTATTCTTGAATAAGAAATAGCTCCTGTAAGAATCATCGATAGAATTTATTCAGCTTACAATGCTAACGCGGAATTGGGAATTTCACAGTTTGTGGTCCGTTGTTCTAAAAATTGAATATTTCTGCAGGAATAGATAATGGAAAATGAGATTTTGTTCTCGAACATTACGACTGAGTTAAATTCGCGTGAGATACTTCCACTCTCTCCTCATTGGCCAATACCACGACGAGATATTCGCGTCTATAAAATGAAAAGCGGTTAGAGATATCGAGGAATAACTTAAACCTTTGCTCCTTCCTTCATCACCAGCGCAACTCCGTCATTCATTTTTTTTCGAATCTACGACGGTGACGTCACATCCGCTTTCTCTCGCTTCCCTCCAGATATTGCAACACGGTTATCGCATTTCTTTCTCTATTGCCCAAAGGCCTACGTTTCTACCATTCCATATCGATTTGCACATTCGAATATTTAAGCTCCATATCCAACCCAAACCACATAACGGAGTTGCGCTACCGGCCAAATAGGCTTTTATGCAGTTAACTGAGCATTACTCCGTACGAACCTAATCCACCTCCTAAGGGCTAAAGAACCTTTATCCCCTGCGTGCGAGACTGCTAATCTACGAAATGCTTTTGTGAATAAGGGCGCTTGGGTGTTCGCTGTGGATTGCAGGTGAGCTCCGTGCTTGTTGTATTACGTGTATAATTTAATTCTTTATCCATTACAGCACCTCCCTCAGAAAGCCCTGAAAAGTATACAGAATATTCTCTCTTTGATTTCAGTTACGCCGGCAATCCACTCACGAAACTGAGAAGTCCATTTAGGTGTCTTTAACATTGCAGCGTATTATATGGTGCACAAAGGGGAAAAATAATGAAATTTATTGCTGCCCATATTTAATTAAATATAAGAAATAAATGATTCGTATAGTTATTTAACTGCTTATATTGGGCTTTTTTCAAATATTTAAAGTATACGCTTCCTATTTCAGAGATGTCCAAATAAACCACATGGACAACTGCTTGGTATTAATCCATTTCATCCAATATTTACATATCGTGATATTTTTCTTATTTATAAGCGTACAAACAATAATAAAAGTATTGTTAAAAGTTCTTTGACAGCTTAGACAATTTCGAACATGGATTGCCATCAGTAATCGAACCTGGTACCGCTCCCACCAAAGCAAAAAGCGCTGCCCTCTAGTAAATCGGGAGCCCGTTTTCTAATAGTTATATGTATCTTAAATTCAGCAATTTGTTGGCGAGTGCAAATATTATCATTTGAAATTGATGCTTAAGCGATTAATTTCGCGGTTAGTAAGAAATACAAATATTATTTTATCTGAATCTCTCGGAATCGATTACCGTTATGAATGTTTTTAGTGAGATTCCAGATTTGGAAACAATCACATTAGCCTCGTCACAGACGGTTTCTGCGAATTCAGCTCCGTTTTACGATCAAC
The DNA here is from genome assembly GCA_947579665.1 of Sympetrum striolatum. Lineage (NCBI taxonomy): Eukaryota > Metazoa > Arthropoda > Insecta > Odonata > Libellulidae > Sympetrum > Sympetrum striolatum. The sequence goes on from OX388343.1 coordinate 329,139, forward strand.
TAAACGAACTGAAGCGCGAATCAGCGCGACCATGTGAATCAGAGCGTATGAACATATTTTTATCTCTGGAAAATGCGGAATAATTAAAAACAACTTTATATTTATCTAAATGCGGATTTCACGATTTATTTAACGAAAATTTAACATTGTTGATACGTTTTCAATAATGAGTCCCGTTGTATTTCACTATCACATAGTTAAGCATGAACTCATCACTTGAAATATTGACCTTAATCGCCGAGAATGTTTTCCTCGGAGTTTATTGATCATTATCATTGTATTGTTTTCAGTGACTGTGAAATCTAATATTTTTATTTTATCTGAGAGAAATGAAGCAAATAATTTCCCTGGTCGGTGGAAATTGAAAGTGTAAATGAAACTGAGCATTAATTCTACAAGGAGATGCAGGGGGTAAAAAGGATGAGAACAATACAAGAAAAGGAGCGCATTGACCGAAAAGGAAATAATACTGTTTCTAAAAGGGCAAAATTTATGGCAATAAGGAACCGGTATTCATGTACCATTAATAAACAGTTTTCTTATTTTAACTTCAGGATAAAGTTTTTATTTCTGTTTTTACTTCTTTATTTTGTATATATATTTGAGATATTATGCAAAGATTTCCCTGCGCTCAAAATTTTATATTTATGGCTAAGTCATTGTATTCGATGTTTTCTTTCAATTTTTATTCGTTGTGGTGTTTTTTAATGTTGAGAAATACTCGTAGGTAGTCATAATACCTTCACCAAGTTGAGTGGCAGCGAATAACAATTTGATATATAATATTTACGAAGAAATCGGAAATGAATTTAAAAGTTAATAGCATTAAAACATCTGACGCGCATATGGTGATCACTTCGTGAATCGCGATTTTCAATTTAACGAAAGATTTTCGAATGCAGCCCAAAAATTCCAACGCAGTACAGTGAATTCTCCGCTCGCTCTAATTCAATTCCCCGTGACTCGATTCCCTCCGCACTTCAAATTTGCTCCTCGGGGACCTCACGCGTGCAGTTCGCAAGGTTTAAAGCTTCCCTACACCTTCCCGAAGCCCATTTCGGAAAAACCAACGTCATCTGCCGGCGCGATTTCCTACTCTGCCTTTGATGGGTTTCGCCCAAGGAAAGATGCACATTCAGAGGCAGATCTATAAAACTCGCGTTTAGCTGACAAAAATACATGCGCCCGCGGAAGAGAGAGGAGCATAAAATTTCGAGAACCAATATCCGAGGAACGATTTTCTCCTCCCCGTATCATTACTTAGGTTGAGTACGAGAGCCATCTTGCGCTTCTTCATTATTCCCCTTCATTCCCAAAAGGGACTTTTGGGAACGAAGCCCATTCCCCTCCTTTACATTAAAAATTGGAAAACAGAACGATGTTTTTGATGACGTAATTTGTAAGCGTATTTTACGAGGTGGATTCAGATACTGTTTCTGATAAAAGGACATGCGATCCCGAAATGTTACTCCCGGCGGGAGACTGCAAAACTGAGGTCTTCTCGTCTAGAAATAAATTAATGTTCCTTTTCACGCGTTGCTCATATTGCGTTTGGGCTACAGAAATTGGGAAATCTAAACATGACATATATTACCTAAAAATAAAGAAACAGATTCATGTTTATTAAATATTGAATGTGTATGCGATTAAGTTTTCTGGATTTCTCTTATCGTATTAATAATTTATCAATAATGATTTTTTAGATTATTGTAAAACAGCCAAATTAGTATTTCTTTCAGTTTCAACTTAGTGAATATGGCAGGAAGTAATAGAAGGAAGGCATTGACTTAACTAAACGAATATTACGAAACTTATTATTTATTAATTGCTCTTTGCATGCTAAGATATATTTCTCAATATATTTGTTCCGAAAAGTGACTCATCGAATCTTACAACTGGTGCAAGACAATTGGTTCCTTAATTTCCCGCTTCAGATCATATTTATCAGAAATTTTAGTCGCCCAGTAGGGAATGAATGGATACTCATTAGCAGTCGATTGGCCAATTATTACAGTAAGACATCTAATTACCGTTTGCTGGAGAAAAACAATCTGGCAATCATTAACAAACCTAATATTAATTGTCTCAATAAATATCAATCCTGGAATATAATTTGTTTATTGAAATATAGTTTTGGGATACTTAATCTCTAAGCCAAAGCGGGAAAGGAATTCCGGATATGTTTTCGGCGACCGTGATGTCAATTGAAATATGCGTTTCCAACAAGAAAAGAAAAGATATGGGTACAAATGCAATTTAAATATCGGGTGATATATTGAAGGGATTTTACAAGTTTTATTCTCTCTGGGAAATATGGTCACAATGAAAGATAAACGGCGTGGTGCGAACGGAATACTGATAAGGAGCTCTCGCTCGGTTAAAAATAAGCAAGAAATATGGATAAAAGAAGTGGAAGAAAGTGGAAGGAAAAATTTATTCCGAACAAAAACTAGAAGAAAATGGTCGGATGCGGAATCACTAAATGGAATGAAATTTAAGAAATCTATCGTTTCAATATTCGAAGTTAAATCTCTGTTAATATACTTTGGAATGAATCTATACTTCACACACACACATATATGCAAGCAAACGTTGCTTGCATTCTGCAAGCATATTCTTGATACAAATTTCAAGTCAATATCATATCGAGAAGGTCCTCAAACCTAATTCTGTATTCCCCCTTTGAAATATATCTTAGAATAAAAATGGTGCCTCCACGTCGAACCAATGATCATAAGGTACAAGACAAACTGTTTTTAAGATACATTCATCAATTCTGTTCACATGCCTGGCCATAGAGTTTTCAAATTCTGGGTACATGAATAAAAACAAATTGGAATTCCCACCATGCATCCCAAATGGTAGAGCCACCTGGTCTCGAACCCAGGACGTTTTAGATGGTATGAATACATATTACGACTCTATCCTTGTAGGAATAAAACATAAATATATATATATATATATATATATATATATATATATATATATATATATATATATATATATATATATATATATATATATATATATATACGAGTAAAATGTAGCTTGCATACTGCAAGCAGATCGGCAATACTAATTTCATATCTGCACCATATTGGGACGTTCCTCAAAAGAAAAAAAAAGGATTAAAATTTTTCTTAAAATTCTCAGACATTTCACCGTCTGGCATCGAAACCGGGTCTTTACTGTGAACTTACTATGCAGCACAATTGAAGAACACCATCTCTAACTATGTGAGAAAATTCAAGCAGAAATATTGGCTAAAACTGCCTCAAAAGCCGTTCTAATTTTCACGAATGTAAATGGCTCTCTGGATTCGAACCAAGGACGATCTTGAAAATCTAAAACATGTTTCTGAAAGTTATTAATGATCTCCATCTAGTTGCCGAATTTCAAGTTTCTATATTATTGGGAAAGTTTTCAAAATAATTCCTAAAAATCGGATCAACTTCTGATTGCAGAGACACCTGGTGTCGATCCCAGGACACGTTGATAAATGTGAATGCACAGTTTGATTTGTAAAGACTTGCTCTTCTATCATGCAAAGTTTGAAGTCGATAACATGCCGGGAAGTACCTAAATTTTGTTTCCGTTATCTCCGTAAGAAATGCATTGAGAAGTGCAAATGGCCCTCTGGGATCGAACCAAGGACCATCAGCAAACATGTTAAATTTAATTATGAAATATTTTCAACATATATATCCACGTGCCGAGTTTCAAGTATCCATGTTATCGGGAAAGGATCCAAAAAAAATCTTCAAATTCGCCACAATGCATTTTAAACGGCCGATTTTTGCCCCAACCTAGCATCGAACCATGGACCATATTTGGCGATGTCTTTTTGATTTTCGTTGGATATGCATGGCTTCTAGCGATTCCTCGAATTTCAACTCTCTCCTTTTCCGGGAAGTGCCTCAAAAAAATTTTCGAAAATCCCCGCAATGTATTCTTATGGGGAAAATCGCGACTTTGGGGCCCTCTGGAATCGAACCCATGACACTGAGGTTCAAAATCGCAATTTTTCTGGTGGTTATACGTTATGGCCAATACGTCGTAAAAATTTCAAGTCGATGACGCTTCTAGTTTAGGCTGTGAATTAGTATCCTATCTATCTATCTATCTATATCCTTGAATGAATCCGGAGAAGCATCTATATTTAATAGATACGAGTAAAATGTTGCTTGCATACTGCAAGCAGATCGACAACACTAATTTCATATCGGCATTATATCGGGACGGTCCTCAAAAGAAAAAAAAAGGATTTAATCTTTTCTTAAAATTCGCTGAAATTTCATCGTCTGGCATCGAACCCGGGTCTTACTGGTAAACCTACTATGAAACACAATAGAAGATCACCATCTGTAACTATGTGTGAAAATTCAAGCAGAAATAATGGCTACAACTGCCTCAAAAGACGTTCTAATTTTCACGAATGTAAATGGCTCTCGGGACTCGAACCAAGGACGATCTTGGAAACTTAAAAAATTTTTCTGAAAGTTATTATTGATCTCAATCTATATGCCGAATTTCAAGTTTCTACATTATTGGGAAAGGTTTCAAAATAATTCCTAAAAATCGGATCAACTTCTGATTGCAGAGACACCTGGTGTCGAACCCAGGACACATTGATAGCTATGAATGCATAGTTAGATTTGTTAAGACTGGATCTTCTATCATGCAAAGTTTTAAGTCGATAGCATGCCGGGAAGTACCTTAAACTTGTTTCCGTTATCTCCATAAGAAATGCATTGAGGAATGTAAATGGCCCTCTGGGATCGAACCAAGGAACATCAGGGAAAACATAAAAATCGATTATGAAATATATTCATGATATCTAACCTCATACCGAATTTCAAGTTTCCATGACATCGGGAAAGGGTCCAAAAAAAATCTTAAAAATCGCCACAATGCATTTTATACGGCCGATTTTTGCCTCGACCTAGCATCGAACCAAGGATATTTTCCGTGAAACTCATTTATGTTTTCGATAGATCATGACCATTTATAAAGGCTCCTTGAGTTTTGATTCTCTTCCTATCCGGGAAGTATTTTTTTTTAATTCACGAAAATCAAAGCAATGCATTTAAACGGGAAAAATCGGGACTTTGGAGCCCCCTGGCATCGACCCCATGACACTGAGGATCAAACTCGCAATTTTTCTGGTGGTTACACGTTATGGCCAATACGCCGTAAAAATTTCAGCTCAATCACTCTTGTGGTTTAGGCTGTGAGTTTGTATCCTCTCTATATATCTATTATATATAGATGCTTCTCCGGATTCATTCATGTATATACCTATATAGATAGATAGATAGATAGGATACTAATTCACAGCCTAAACCACAAGCGTGATTTACTTGAAATTTTTACGACGTATTGGCCATAACGTATAACCTCCAGAAAAAATGCGATTTTGAACCTCAGTGTCATGGGTTCGATTCCAGAGGGCCCCAAAGTCCCGATTTTTCCCGTTTAAATGCATTGCTTTGATTTTCAGGAATTAAAAAAAAATACTTTCTGGATAGGTAATAAATCGAAACTCAGGGAGCCTATATATATGGTCATGATCTATCGAAAACATAAATGACTTTTACGGAAAATATCCTGGGTTCGATGCTAGGTCGATGCAAAAATCGGCCATTTGAAATACATTGAGGTAGATTTTCATTAATTTTTTTCATGCACTTATCGAAATGATAGGAAGTTCTCGCTTATATGGAAGATGTATATTAAGCATAGTTTTATGAAAAAAATGTAGATAAGACCCCACTGTTCCTGGGTTCGATGCCAGAGCACATAAAAGTTTCTCTCATAAGGAATATAAGGGAAAAGTAGGATGTCCTTTGAGGCAGTTGCACCTAATATTTCTGCTTGAATTTTCTCACATGGTTAAAGGATGTGATCTTCTTTATTGCTGCATAGAAAATATTACCAGAATGACCCGGGTTCGAAGCCAGATGGTAAATATATCCCCCATTTAAAATGCATTGAATTAGTTTTCATTATTTATTTTGATGTATTAATCGAAATAATAGGAAAATCTTGCTTTGCTAGAAGATGTATATTAAGACTTGGTTTAAGAAAAAAAATTAGATATTACCATGCTGTACCAGGGTTCGATGCACGAGCACATAAAAATTTCTCTCATAAGGAATATATGGGAAAAGTAGAACGTCATTTAGGGCAGTTGAAGCAAACATTTCTGCTAGAATTTTCACCCATAGTTAGAGGTGGTGATTTGCTGTTGTACTGCATTGGACGTATCACCAGAAATACCCGGGTTCGATGCCAGACGATAATTTTGCAGCGAATTTTAAGAATATTCTTAATATATTTTTATTTTTAGGACCGTCCCAATATGATGCCCATATGAAATAAGTGCTGTCGATCTGCTTGCAGTATGCAAGCTACATTTTACTCGTATATATATATATATGGATACATGAATGAATCCGGAGAAGCATCTATATATAATAGATATGTACTATATATTTGAAGTGAATTAGTTATAAAGCATGAATGTAATTAAAAGATATTAGACTCGAAGACATTGGAGCATATTAACATTTGGTAAATTTTGATTCTCTAATTCAGCTTACAATTAAAGATCATTAAAAAAATGTTGTTGCTATTCGTTAAAACTTAATGGATGTGGATCTGTTACCATTAGCTTATGTTGCATCCAATAGTTAACATACACCGTAAATACAATAAAATATTAACAACGTCATTAATGCTGGTACTAGGAGTTTAAACGCTGAGCGCAAGTTATTCAAACAAATTCTTATATCACTGGCTGTGTAGCACAGATCAAACTTACCAATCGAAATATACATGTGTAACAGTAAAGTAATAAATATTACTATTGAAATTGCTATTTAACTGAGCAATAAGTTAATTTTTCATCGCTTAGCCTTAGCGATATCTACAGTCACGAAAATTAGTTTCCTATTTGAGGAAAAAATTTGCTTGTTATTATTCACAAAAATTACTCAGTTGTAACGCATAATTGCATACATATGATTTAATAATTTGTTATTTAATATTTTTCAGGTAAATAATTAGCAGATGAGACTTAAGGCAAGTGTTGTATAATAAAAGGAGTTAAATATAAATTCAGCAAAAAACTATTAATTATTTATGATGGGATTAGAGGGCTTCGAATCAAAGAAAGAAGGATTCACACATAAAATACATCTAAATATATCATGTGTTCGTATAAGTGAAATAAATTGCAGCTAAGCATCTTCGCTCCAGTAAGTTAAAATTCCAAATGCGGTAGATTCTCACACTTGGTGAATAATCCAGGTTTATCGAATATTAGTTCTTTTGCTTGTTTTGAACTGCATATTGCAATCCTCTGGAATAGCGCTCTTCGACCCATACAGACAGTCTTCCGTTTATGGCTGCCATTAACCTCACCTACTTTTGCTAAATTGTCTAAAGATTTTTTGTTCCGCTGTGCGAGAGTTGTATGCTCCGTGTCCCCAAGTTATAGAGCAGAAAAACGCAAACTTATGATGGAGTTGAGCATCGTAAAGTTTTGTGTCGTCGTTTCGTTAGACGCAAAAATTTCAGGACGAGAAATAAGGCGAGTCCTTTTACCTTTAACCCCTTTTCGCGAGGAGAGCCGGCTCTGGCACCAAACTATGCATATAACCATGACTACCGCAGATAATGATGAGGATCCTGCTTCAGAAACGTCTGCAGGAAATGTTGTGTTGAAAATACAATCGAATTGTATTTAACGAAATTATTATCATATGATAATAATAATATTAACATAGTTTTTTCCTCTTACAAAATATGCGAAAATGTGAAATTGGATTTTTCTAGTACGTGACATTTTAGTACCCAAGATGCAATCTTTATCGCTATAGGGATCTTCATCACACAGAAGTGTTCATGACTTAGGATTTTTACGGTGTATATGCTGTAACAAGAGACGTTCAGAGAAAGGATAAATCGATCCCAACTATCATGGATTTGATTCCAAAAGGCCTCATGCCTTTATTTCTTCCATAAATAGTATTTTTCCGGCACTTCCCGGAAACACAGAATCTTGGAAATCAGTAATTCACTAATCCTAGATTCGTCTATTAGACGCCGGTAATTCTCCCGTAAGGTTGATTTTCCAAAGGTTGGATTTAATTCTTAATATCACTTCGCATAGCTTTTATTTCCGTTCCCTTTCGATATAACTGTAAAAACTCCCATTTATTGCTATCGAAAAAAAGCACATGGCAACCATGTCAACATCAACATTCAAACCAAATCTTAATTATGTCTATTTCTATGCAAGAGCCCTGCAAGTCGCCATTCTGGGAATTATTTTGCGGCAGGGGGTGCAGGCACCTTCACTCTATTTTCCTAATCAATTGCTTTCACGTATCGTTCGCGGAAAAAATAATTTCTTGAAACGATTCGTTCAAATAACTTTTTCTCTAATCTTCTTCGCAGTATCAGAACGGTCCATATAACAGAGGGGGCCGCATGATATCAGTTACATATTCTGAGAACGTAAATTCTATGAACTCATTTGGTAAATTTATCCTTTGAATAAGTACTCTGCCTTCTAATGATTCCCGTCCCGCATTCTGTATCATCTGAATTGCACTTTCTGCTATATCGTAGACATTCTTTACAAATCGTATCCCCTTTCATTGTACATACTTAGTTAATATTAAGTTCAAGTTCAACTTAATATCACTCAGATGTGCCAGAAAGGCATTGTAATAGTAGGTAAATTAATATCTTGAGACTCTCCTTACATTGTGAGATTCCGGTTTAGTTTGTCGAAAATGAAGTTTAAAAAGTTTCATCATAACCCAATCCAAATTCGGACTAATGGAACATCAAATACCTTCGAGATTAATATACTTAAATGAGAACGTTAACCCGATCATAATCGTGCAAAATGAGCTTCTTTACGAGGACTTGATTTTTTTAATTAAGTTGCGTCCCAAGTGCTTCCATCGAAAGATGCATTGATGAAATAAATTCCCTCAACATTTAATTAGAAATATTGACACCGAACCTCTTCTTCATATTAAAGAGTAATTCAAGTTTTAACTCTATGATTAAACAAGCGGCGCTTACTGCATTAATTGATAAGTCAGTCGCTTCCTCTAGTAGAGACTCCTTAATACGCAATGAAACATGCCTAAGCATGAATTATTGGTAGAAAATACATCGACCGTTGAATTGATAAGAGTATTTAAATCTAATAATTGATTAGTAATTAAATCTAATTATCTTCAATAAGGTACAATAAATAATCATTCACTCCGCTAGCTTACAAGTATTTAGCTTCTAGTTTAGGCTGAATGGATTCTATCCAGCGATTGATTTATTAATAATGCAGTTTCGTGACCATTCTTGAATCTCTGACTCATGCGATTTGATCGAGTCTCAGGTTTACTTTTCCGTCAACAGGGTTGAGTGTGACTAACGAGCTATATCGGGTTTTCAAATTAAATCTCCCGCTTTCATCGGGTTAGTCGAAATACTATTTTTGTTAATTTTGGTCTGAAGAAGTTACTCTAGAGATTAAAAAAGGAATTGAAATGAAAATTTAAATCGAAGTAAATCTATGCTGTCGGCAGAGTAGACTGAAACCAAGCCTGCAGTTGCTGACCGCATAACAGAAACATCCTGAATACCTCAGCGTTATATAAATTTGTTTTGGCTTATAAGATAGGACAGAAAAGTAGATATTTTTAGTATGTCTGATATATTCATTAACCAGATCAAAGCTGCCCTGGCCTCTCGGTATGAAAGCCTCTTTTATATCTTACTAGCAGAAGTGCCCGTTGATTCTCAACGGGGAAATCCCAATTAATAATTACTCTTGGTACAGTCTTGATCGTAAAACTTGCCTCATAATTTTAGGTGGATGGCTGATTCCAGGCTATAATATTTTCCAAACCAATTAACAAAGCAAATAAAATTATAATTATGTCTACAATGTCACCTAAAGATTTAATCTCATATTCTTTAAATGAACACTTTCTTCGATGATGACAAAAATGATTTAAAGATTATAAAATATATTCGATGATCACATTAGGATAAGCAGCACCACCTTCTCGTAGACATTTTCTGAAAGGGAAAAATGGTTCTCGGAAACGATAATTAAACTCAAATAACAGAAATATATTCTAATAGGCCCTAACGTGAAACCCCCAGAAAAAAGGTGACTTTGAACTTCAGTGTCATGGGTTGGATGCCAGAAGGTTACAATATCCCGATTTTTTTCCATTTAAATGATGTTCGGAAATTTCTAAAAAATACCTCCCGGATAGGTAGAGAATCTAAATTCAAGGAGCTCACAGATATGGACATTATCTATCGAAACCATAAATTGCTTTTATAGAAAATGTCCTGGGTTCGATGCGAGGACGATGCAAACATCTCCAATTAAAAATACATGGGGTCATTTTTAATATTTTTTGGTGCATTTATTGAAACGATAGGAAGTTCTCTCTTACCTGGAAGATGTATATTAAGTCACGGTTTAAGAAAACAATTTTAATAAAACCATAGACTTCCTGGTCTCGATGCCAGAGCACATTAATATTTCTCACATAAGGAATATATGTGAAAAGCAGAACGTCGTTTTAGGCAGTTGCAGCCAATATGTCTGCTTGAATTTTCACATATAATACGCTGTAAAAATTTCAAATCATTGACGTTTGTGGTTTAGCCTGTGAATTAGTATCCTATCTGGGTATCTATATACGAGTAAAAGTTGCTTGCATATTGCAAGAATATGAAATGTATTTATAATCTTCATTCACATTGCACGTTTTGAGTTTCAATGTCATTGGGAAGAGATTAAAATATTTTTTTTTAAATCTTAGCAATTTCTAATTTTGTAGACGCCTGGTGTCGAACCCAGGACTTATTAGCGGATGCAAATGGGCTATCATAACTTGATAGGACCTGATCTTCGTAAATGCTAAGTTCGAAGTCCATATCATACCGGGAAGGTCCTGAAATAAGACTCCATTATCCCCGTCTGAAATGCATAGGGCAATGTAAATGGCTTTCTGGGATCGAACCAAGGACGATCAAGGAATCTTAAAACACGTATTTGAAATGTATCTATGATATTTATTTATATGACAAGTTTTAATTTTTTATATTATCGGGAAGAGGTTCAAAAAATTCTTAAAAATCGTAAAAATTATTAATTTTAGAGACCCCTGAACCCAGGACTTATTGTTAGCTGTGAATAGACCGTAAGACTTATTAAGACTTGATATTATTTGATGCAAAGTTTGAAGTCGATATCATGCCGGGAAGTAATTAAAATTTGTTTCTGTTATCTCCATAAGAAATGCATAAGGACATCCAGTAGAACGGAACTCTAATTTTCCCGCGCTCTCTTTTCCCGCTCTCTATTTTCCCGCCCTTTATTTTCCCGCCCTTTATTTTCCCGCGCTCTATTTTCCCGCGGCTCCTGCGAGCAATTGGAAGTTTAGTTCTGGCGTTTAATGCGTTTGATGAAACGCTGAGCGAATATTGCGCGGGAGTAAATTCGGCGAAAAATTTCAGCGCGCATTTCTGCACTTACATGTAGCATCGAAATATCAGATTATGAACTTGGAGAAACATGTCGTCCAAACACATATACTACATTTAATGCCTGATCCCATCCTTATTACCGTTGATTACATCTCTACCACTATTCTGCACTTTAAAGCTTTGCTCTGTTTGGCTCACTGCGAAGAACTTCAGTGAGTTGTGGTTGGAAATTACTGGTAAATTAATATCCAAAGTAATACGTTAGTTTCCTTAAATGTGCATCATTCACTCCATATCCATAAAAAAGGTGTGATGCTCTGACATCTTTTCCTATCAGATAAGAAAAACCGCATATTCAGGTAATTTTACGATTATATTTAACGCTAGCAGAAGTGCTCGTTGATTCTCAACGGGGAAATCACAATTGATTATTACAACGTATATAAAATATATTTACAGTCTCTATCCACTTGCCGAGTTTCAAGTTTCTATCTTATCGGGAAGTGATTCAAAATAAATCTTAAAAATCGCGATGTAAATTAAACGGGAGAATATTTGCCATGACCTAGCGTCGAACCAAGGATAATCTTCGATGATGTCTTAATGGTTTTTGTCGGACACGCACGGCCTCCAGCGATACTTCGAATTTCAACTCTGTACTTAGCCAGAAAGTGCCTCAAAAATTTTCGAAAATCCCCGCCATGTATCTTTATGGAGAAAATCATGACTTTGGGGCCTTCTGGAATCGAACCCATGACACTGAGGTTCAAAGTCGCCCTTTTTCTGGAGGGTACACGTTATGATCACCATGTCACAAATATTTCAAGTCAGTGGTACTTGGGGAACATGGGTAGAATTTCGATCCCCTATATATAGGTGTATCCGGAGAAACGTCTATATGTATAATAGATAGATATGAATGAATCCGGAGAGGGTATTATATATAATAGATATCTTACAGCATTAATTGTATCTGGGCATTCATTTTCCATGTCTTCTTATGGAATTACGCATGAGCTCGAAATCAACAATCGCCTTGATCGTCAGGGGGATGGGTTGCTTACGACCTCAAAAGTTCGATAAAATGTTCACGCACTTTATCTAATTGTGCACAATTTCGAATCGGAAACGATATTCCACGACCAAAAAAAGATTTTTATTCTATTCTCCTTCTTTTGGTGCTAAATTCGACTTTCTAGGACCATTATTTCTAATTTAATTTTGAAAAAGAAATGAATCCTGCTGCAGAAAACTGACCTCTACGTGTATTTCTTATGGAAACGTTTTCACCCGTCTGGGTCCGAACGGTGGACCTTAAGGAAATAAAAAGTAGCCTATACTCTGCGCGGGGTCGTCTTTTAATAATGTAGAAAATTGTAAAGTTTTGCGTCTCTCGGTTCTCGAGTTTTTAGCGAACATACATACACACCCACACTCTATTTTATATATCAAGGATTCGAACTGGCAACCCTATCATTACTAATTCGTGATGCTACCGCATCAGCTAGTTGGCAGCCTGCCCACACGGTGAATTTAAATATATATAAATCGCCTTAGTTGTTTACTACATGGAAATCTACCTAAAAGTTTCTTATATTTTATCAAAATCCTCGCAATTTCGAATCGCAAATGATATTTCTCGACCAGAATAAGAATCTTTATTCTATTTTCCTTCTTTTGATGCTAGTTTCGACTTCCTACAACTGTTTTTTCTAATTTATTTTTGCAAGAGAAATAAACCTAACGACGAAAAAATGAACTTTACGTGTATTTCTTATGGAAACGTTCTGAACCTTCTGGGTTCGAACCGTGGACCTTAGGGAAATAAAAAGTAGCCTATACTCTGCGCGGGGTCGACTTTTAATAATGTAGAAAATTGTAAAGTTTTGCGACTCTCGGTTCTCGAGTTTTTAGCGAACATACATACACACCCACACTCTATTTTATATAATAGACTAGCAGAAGTACCCGTTAATTCTCAACGGGGATATTTAATTTCATATATATCAGTGTAATAACCTTGATCGTTACAAATGCTTCATAATTGTTGATAAATAGCGAATACCAGACTTTCCAAACCAATATATCAAGAAATGTAAGTTACAATTAAGTCTACAAAGCCGCTCCAACTCAATATTCAATCTCATATACTTTGAATGAAAAATTTCTTCAACTGAAAATATATAAGTATACTCTAAGATCACATTAGGATAAACAGTACCACGTTTAATGTAACGTTTTCATACAGGTACAAGGGGACAACTGAATCAAACATTTAACATAAATTGCAGAAATAAATTATATATCACTCGAAATAGAAAGAAATAAATTATATATTATATACCCGTTGCATCTCAACAGGAGAATGAAGTACTGTTAAATACAAATACTAATACAAAAGCTACAAACGATAAACCAAATACTAATTACCAACTACTTCAAACTGTCCACTATAAGTAAATGAAATCGTGTGAATGTGTGTATGTATGCATGTAAATGAACATTATTTGCATATAATAACCATGCCTCAGTTTAAAATTCCGGCAGCGAAGCATACATAGCAAAAGAAGTGGGTTCACTCTGTGGTGCAAAGTACCAAGTGAGACCACCTGACCCAAAAAAAACCCTAATAAACAAATGCTTCAAAGTGTCAGTCTATAAGTGAATGAGACCGTGTGAATGTGTGTATAAATATGTATGAAAATAACCAAGACTTTCTTAGAGTAACCCCGCCTTGGATTATAAATGCAACAGTGATGCATGCGAAACAAAAGAAAAGGGGTATCCATCATATATAATTCCTTCTCCGATTTCATTCATATCTATTATATTTAGACGCTTCTCCGGATTCATTCATGTATCTATTATACATAATTCCTTCTTCGAATTCATTCATATAGATAGATAGGCTACCAATTCACAGACTAAACCACAGGTGTCATTTACTTGAAATTACTTCCCAAGAAGATTGCATCGAAATTCAATCCATAGTTCACAGCCAATATCATCTCCCATTTTTACTGATATGCTACAATATGCCTAGTTCACCTCAAAATTAACCGACAGCCAAAAATTTTATGGAATGTTAACTAAGTTTGCTTTTCAATAGAACTGCTCAAAACTCCTTGTATATGTCAGCAGCCATCATTTATTTTTTGCTCAAATTACCGAAATATCTTTTGCTTCGAATGCTTTTATGATAATTATCATTTGGGTGCTTGCGAATAATCAAAAAATCGGATAATGAATTAATATAAGTACAAATATTATTTCTATTCTTCGTGACTTCATTATTCTTTCATACACAATATATCCGATCATGCACATTCTTACGATGTATGATGATATTTGCACGATTATTAGTATAATATTAAATTAATTACAAAATAAAAAGAATATAAAACGAATTTTGTGAAAATAAAAAGGAAAAAATTTTTGGACTAATAGGGATTCGAACGGGGAAGTTACTATTACCAGTCCGAAATGCTATCGCATCAGCTAGGGACACCTTGCTGAACAAGTGAATTTAAATGTATATAAATCGCCTTAGTTGTACACTACATGGAAATCTAGATAAAAGTTGCGTATATTTTATCAAAATCCTCGCAATTTCGAATCGTAAACGATATTTCTCGACCAGAATAAGAATCTTAATTCTATTTTCCTTCTTTTGATGCTAATTTCGACTTCCTACAACTGTTTTTACTTTCTCCATATACGAAGTATAGAGAAAGTATTGTTTTCATGAAAAAATTCGACTTCGAGATTTCAATGGAAATACATGTTTTGGGGTCCCTAGAACACGTTTTGACTATTTGTTGGATCAACACTAAATTTCATATATAGTACTTTTATTACAGTTGTAAGAGTTGATTAGTTTTTGGAGTAAATCGGTTGACCGGAAGTCGAGCTTCATTCATTAAAGCTCATTTCCGGTTTTCAAAATATCTCCATAAATATGATATATACGTGTATTTTATTACTTATAAAAGTTTTAAATAATAAAATTTACTATAACTTTTGTATTTATTATATTTTTGTATCACCGGTTGATTAGGAGTTATTCGTGAAATACCGATAAACCGGAAGTAGCTGTTATGTACTTTGTGGGCGCTCTAACTTAAAAACTGTTCATTGTATCCATACCAAATTTCATATATAGTACTTTGGTTAGTTTTTTTAGAGTTGATTAGTTTTTGGAGTAAATCGGTTAACCGGAAGTCGAGCTTCAATCTTCAAAGCTCATTTCCGGTTTTCAAAATATCTCCATAAATATGATATTTAGGTATATACTTTTTTTTACAAAAGTTTTAGAAAATATAATTTACTATACATTTTGGTTGAAATATATTTTTGTATCACTGATTGTGTAGGAGTTATTCATGAAATACTGATAAACCGGAAGTTGCTGATTATGTACTTTGTGGGCGCTCTGGGCTCTATGGGCGAAATGCCAATTTCATCGTTTTTCATCGATCATGTCCCGTGAAACATTATTTATCATGTGTTTGGCGTCAAAGATAATACATAATATTAATCACTCATATTCAAAGTTTAGATGGAATATAGAGTTCGAAATTACTGCGGTAGATAAATATTTGCATCTTATATATATGGAGAAAGTCATGTGCGTGCCACATCAGATTTTTCTAATTTAGTTTTGCAAAGGAAATAAACCTTACAACGAAAAAAGGAACTTTACGTGTATTTCTTATGGAAACGTTTTCACCCGTCTGGGTTCGAACCGTGGACCTTAGGGAAATAAAAAGTACCCTATACTCTGCGCGGGGTCGACTTTTAATAATGTAGAAAATTGTAAAGTTTTGCGACTCTCGGTTCTCGAGTTTTTAGCGAACATACTCACACACCCACACTCTATTTTATATAATAGATTGTACACTATAAGTACGAATCTTTAATTTGAGCTACGTTTTAAAAGATTTTCAAACATTTTTCTCTAGGGTTTGCAATTCAATTTTAGGAATTTATCTTTGTAAATATATAGTGCATAAGACTAAAAAAATCGAATCGGTGCTAATGAGAGAGCATTAACACTGATCATTCCAAATGATTTATATTTTATTTTATATTATTGCGTCGATTAATGGATGCAAATATGGTTTCACACCTAATTTCATTATTTTACGTAATGGCCTCCGAATTTATGTTGATCTATTATTTTAAATTCGCTTTCCTGCAATTCAGATGAATTTTTGTCGAATCATTTCACAATATTTGGAAATGAATTTGTAACGTGAGTCACTTTAGAAGCACGATTAAGGTCGGGAAAGTTAGGAGACTTCTGCAACATTAAACTACTAGTTACCAAGGAAAATATTTGCAGAAGCACTCACTTAAATGAATTGTCCTCTTGATATGGAGACGGAAGGAAATGGTTGGTTTCTTTCTAAATGAACCTTTTTAACTTTTTTTAATTATGACAAATACGTATTGTGAATTCGAGTAGATGAGCATTGAAACTAACTCGCTGTAACGTCTAGCAATTTCCCGCAACGGCTATTCCTTTTGCATTTTTTGAAACACCACTTACAGCCCGGGCAGTATGGTGTTCGCCAAAACGATAAAGTGGTGTCCGACATGATTGTAATTGTAATGATAGGCCCAATCAGAACGGAGCACTCGAGGAATTTTTATGCCAATATAGAGAGAGGCCCCCGACAGCCAATTGGGCATCGCGTTCGGCTTGGATGTAGGCGGTCTAGGGTTCGATTCCCGATGGGACAGTACGTGCGAAATGACTTCCTTTGTCCAATCAATCATAATGATACTACTACTGATAAAAGTGAGAAATTCTGTGTATTGAGTTATCGATACGCCTTGCATGATTGTGATTTTCTTCAGATAATCGTAGCGTAAATATTTTACTACATTAGTTTATTTATGGAAATATGGTTTGAGCAAATTCGCAACCCTCATGCATTTTAAAATATGACGTAGTCTTTTAACTGCTACGAACGGCGGTTTAAAAATTATGGTTTCCTACAAAATGAACCTTAAAACTTTTTAAAATGATGGCTAATTAAAATAATTTATACATCTATTTAACTATAAATGTGTTTTAGTCGTCAATATTCAAGGGAGCCGGAAATTATGAGAAGTGGAAAATGTTGGGTCTCCTCGTAGCGAGCAAAGAGGAATCTGTCTCTAACCTACAGCCACTTCCTTTGTCAAAATATAATACCTTATTATAAACCGAAAAAGTCCGAGGAATCTCTGGTATCGCATTCCCTGGGACCTCACGATAAGTGCCATCCTATCGCTCGGCCATACGGTGTTGCCAAGTCCAGAATTTCAAAGCCCCTCAATATTGTGCAGCTACGACTACGTCGTTCAATTTTTCGTACTTTTCCTAAATCCCGAAATTGACATTTTTCGGCAGGGTCCCTTACACTTATGGTCACTTGGAGAGATCCTTTATCTTCCTCACTCATAATTTCTTTACGCTACTCCATTCATCTGATATTCGTAGACATATTGTTAACATCCGCAATAACCGAAGTAAATGCACTACCTTTTGCGTCTATTTTAGATTCGAAGTGGCTCTTTTGCGAAATTTTTCTAACTAACAGAAATTTTATATTTATATGTTCAGCCAATAAAGGACCATTTAAAGTTATTTGGTTGCAGTTTACTGAAATTCATTGATGAGTTAAGAACAATATCGCATCGAGAGCAATGGTATTATTGAGAAAATACATATTGTTAAAAAAAATCAAGATGTTTTAGCCAAACGTTGTGGAACGCCATAGCAAATAAATTTTAAAAAGATCTTCGTATTTTCCACAATATTTTATTTCATTTCACATTTATATTTATAAGCTTTGAATAAAATATTGTGGAAAATACGAAGACACTTTTAAAATTTATTTACATATTGTTTAAATTATAGCAGCTTGTAAAATATTCTTTCGAAGAGAGGACTAAAAGCTGTTATGATATATATATGGCATGGGTGCATACCCATAAAACCAGCGGGAGCCAAAATATTAATACGGAATCTTTCTTGGCAAAGATTGGGAAGGACATTCATGAAAAAGGCTATCAAAGTATAAAAGAAGAAGTCTGCCCAGGCGTTAAAGGAGAAGGGAATATTTAAGTCTGGAAGAATAAAATTATAGCGGCTATAAAAGCAGACAGCATGGCATCAATGATCTTTGAATTCGTATTTTTCGCTTATATTTCTTTCGAAGCCCTTAATTTGGCATAAGTGAAAGTCCGCAATATAGGGAAGAATATATATATTCTTCCATTGAAAACTCGATATTCGTTCTGGAGCCATTCGTGGGATTTTATGAGTACCGATTATTCTTCCTAACGTTACTACGATTTATACACTTCTTCAATTGTTTCTAAACTGTTCTGGGAACTGATGGACTGGGTCAGCAATTAGGTCTAAGAACCAAGACGGACAAAAAGAAAGTATAGCAAACAAAGCCGTTCAAAGAAATACGAAATTACAGAAAAGGAAAATGGCAACGATGCAGTTGCCTACAAGAGTATCGAGACAGAAAGCGTTGAGAGAGAATCAAGGTCCAAAGTATGAAATCATACTCACAACAGTCATTACTTCCAAATTGTCAGATATGAGTTTTCCAGTTATACTATGGTCTTTCTTTTGTGCATAAATGTTTTATACAAATATGAAATTTGTGTATTGTGGGTCTCGTTTTTTGAGATTTGAAAATTTTCCAAAAATCGCGTTCCGCATTCCAAGTTGCAACTGGTTCGGGAAAAAAAGAAAATACTCGGATTTATGATTTTATAAGAAGCAAGTCTTACATTTCAATAGCCACGCTGCCTTTCTCAGGGCATTTTTCTTCCACTGAGGGCCATTTGACAGTTCGTAACCCACTTAATTCATTAACGGATGTATCATAATTTCTTTCCTCTCAGTTTAACCCGTTTTTATAGATCTAGCGCATGAGCAGTTTGGCAATATTGGTCCCCAATGAATAGCCGAACTTAAAGAAACTATTTAAATTTAAATTCCTTTATGCTAGGCAGAATATCGCATTTGTCCATAATCTTTTTTACCTTCTCCTGTATGTGATTAATTTTAAATTAAGAACGGAATTGGGAAATACCAATAATTACCTTTCTTCAGAGAGATAACTGGTTTATATAACAATCGAAGATCCTTATGCCAGGTAGTGAAACAGTTAAGTTAATTCCAGGTGAGATGGCCCACCGAGAAAGATGCCAGTCGTAGTAATTTAAAGGAAAACCACAAGATTACTCTGCTAACGATATGCTTCAGTCAGTTGGAGGGCACCTGTCTATCTGCAAGAGTTACATGGCGATTAATTCTTTTTATGCAGTTTTATAACATCATATCAAGTAGGTTCCATTTTCTTCCGCCCTGTTATATGATAGAGTATAATGTTTCTGGTTGGCATCAGTTTAAATTTTTGAATATTTTGAATAAAAGGGCGAAAACTTTAAAAATATAAATTTTTTTCCGAAATCAAAAAATATCTTCTGTGAGAATGTTTGCCTCGAAGTTTCGAAATTTTGACAAAACATCAAAATTATCATAATTTTTTTCGGTTAAAACAACAATATTTTGCGTAAAAAGATGTCACTTTCAAAAAACTGATGACCAAGGCTCCATATGCTATTTATAAGCCTCTAAAAAAGGCTAAATGTCTCATGCGGGACTAGAAAATGAGACAAACTCAATAAAATTAAGCTGTTTTGTAGCACATTCCGTCCTCGTCAATTCCTTCACATGGTTGCTTGTAGCGGTAGCTAATCATTGCTGTTTCGCACTTATTTATAACACTTAATATCTTATTTGTTGTATGAATATGTTTATTATATTTCCGAGTACACAATGACCCAAGTTAAAGGTGATGAGATAAATATTCTCGGTAGGAAGGAAAGAAGGGACACCAATACAGGAAGGATGGTATCCTTCGAGGAATGAAAAGCTATGGAATGGGCTTTTTGCGTTTAAATTTACAACGAACTCACGTTAGGAGTACTCACATATCGACGGCGTTTAAACTAACCCCCATTCTTACAAATTGTAAATTTCATTATAATTTTAAATGGATGTTGTTCTCTAAATATACTGCAATATTTGGTTAAATTTTTGCAAATGAAACTTCTTAATAGACTTTTAAAGTTAACTTAAACGTTTGGTAATATCCTAATTTCGAGTTAAATTTAGCAACTTTTTCATATAACAAGCGCTTTCCAGATTAAATTCCGTTTAAGCTAATGGGATATGTCTCCCACAGAGGAGGGGCGTCTCACCCGGACACTCGGGAGAGATCGCCAAATGCATGGATGCAGAAAGAAATTAATATTTTTGGTGAAAATGATTTAAAAAAAATTTGTTTACATACTGTCAATAATCAATAAATGTTATATTCTCTCACGCAGTTTCACATTTTTGTTATTACTTAAGTCATTGTTATCAAGTAATTTCCTTAGATGGGGCATCTCTACCGAAAAACTACTTTATATACTGAAATGTTTCAATTAAATTCATTGTTCTCTAATATCGCACTGAATCTATGAAATTTCTTTTGCCGTCATTGGTTGCGGTTCACTGCCAAATTTGATGTCTCTCTGCAGTGTACCCGAGTGTAGCCGAGAGTCCTGCTAGAACCTCCTAATCCTCACCATTAGCTACCAGAAGCTCACAAGAGGGGATGTAGCTTACTAGGCAAGATGACGGTTGAGGTGGTTCGCCTTACTCTCCGAGCCAAAATGCTGCGGGTACCAAAAGTAAGCTAAGCTGCGAGAGCAGAGCAATGTATTGAGTCGAAGGGAGTCCGAAATTTTTCGATGATGTTAGAAACAGTAAGCGATTGTAATATTAGGGTTAAAGTAGAAGAATTCACGAATGATTTACTACATAATCATCAGACGACCCCAATAAAATGCGAAAAAAGCTATTGTAGAAACAAAACACATGAAATAGAAGATTCATGAAAAATTGTATGAACATGAAGTCAATGGAGATAATGATATTTACTGCAATCCCAAATTAATAATAAATAGATTTAGCTGTAATAATTAAGTTCCACATTTTCTTAATTAGTAAATTATAAGTAAATTTCTAATTTTTGAAAAATGACTCTTTATAGCTTTTGAAACTTAAACTTGGGGAACCTATCCGCTCCAAAACTTTTTCCAAATATGCCTAAATGAGCAGAATGCTTTAGGAGAGAGAGAACAAGGAATTCCACCAACGTGGAATAGTGGAGAATAGAACCGAGATACCTGGGAGTGCTCTAACAAGAAGGAGTATTATGTGTCCATCTCCATTTGATCGAAGGTGTGAGCAGAGAGGAAATGTTCATCGCTGAAGGAGTATATCAAGTTCTACTCCTTCAACTTACTCCTCTTGGCTTCTAACCTTCGCTCTATGTAACGCAAGGAAATGTGATATTTCTGTGATATTTCTTTCTATTAAAACGCTAGATAGATTTTATTTAAGGAGAAATCACGTCATAACACCTTGTACATATCATTTCAGTTTCTTATCAGTATTTTATAACAGTAATTTAACGAGTACAACAGTTACTAAACAGTAATTTAATAACATCAAAACAAACTAAACTTACGCTCTAACTGTTTACCCTAAATCTCCTACCAAATTTGCCTTTTTATATAATCACACGCCCATTGCATCTCGGGATAGTTTTAAGAGGCGAAAAAGTGTCAACTTATTTAGAGTATTGAAAAGCGAAGTTTGAAATACCACAAAATGGGGAAATTTTCCAGAAATAAGATGATAAGATTCAAACAGAATAAGATGAAGGTTGTGAAAATAACTTCTACTTACTTAATGTAGAGATCCAGGCGACCACTGCCGTTTGACCGTCACTTCCTCACAATCTGAAAGGAATTGTTTTAATAAATTATAAAAACTGTGATTGAGTTTAATCAGGCAAGAATTGTGACATAAAGCTATGGGTAGGCATACTATTTTATCGGTTTATTTCAAAGGACGGTTTGCATTATTTCGAAATCGTTGTGACCGTTATCAAAATAGCTTTTGATTTTATGCACGATCAAAAGATGACGTATTTTACAAATATATTTTCTTTTCGAAATCAAAAATTATCTTCTGTGAGAATTTTTGACTCGAAGTTTCGAAATTTCGACAAAAATATCAAAATATTCATAAATGTTTTTGGTTAAAACGACAATATTTTTGCGTAAAAAGATGTCACTTTCAAAAAAACTGATGACCTAGCCTCAGTAAGCTGAGTATACCCCTCTAGAGGATGAAGATACCTCATAATATTTTGAAAATGACTTTTCTAAATAGGTTTTAAAGTTAACTTAAACGATTAAGCAGATCATAATTTCAAGTTCAATATAACAATTTTGTCACATAACAAGCAATTTCCAGATTAAATGCAGTTTAAGCTGATGCGGTATTTCTTTTACAGAGGTATCACCCGGACACTCGGGAGAGATGCATGGATCCAGAAAAATTTAATATTTTGTGTGAACATTTTTTAAACAAAATTTGTTTTAATAATATTCATAATTAATACATGTTGTATTCTATCACGCAGTTTACATTCTTGATATCACTTAAGTCATCGATACGAAGTAATTTCCTTAGGTGGGGCATCTCTCCCGGAATCACCTTATACAATTTTAATGACTCTCAACCGTCGATCTCCGATATGAATCCTCAAATCGAGCCTCGATCTCCTGCTTGCCAAGACCATTCTCTTGTCGGATGAATAGAGCATGAAGATGGGAGTACCAGCTTCGAGTCCCGGCAAAGTCATTCAAGTCAAGCATTATCAGAGCCTAAATCACTTATCCTAGTTCCTAGTGTTGTTACCTATGTATTAAGTTAAATCTCTATGCCTTAATGATTAATTTATTTTTAATTTATGCATTTCGTGTTGCATATGATATTGTGTTTACACCCTCTCCGAAACCATTTTTTCTCTCCTTCTTGTCGTATTATTTGGGAGCAAATGTTGGCATAACCATACATAATTAGGGAATTGGGTTATTTTGTTCTTAGGATTATGATTAGATGCACATTTATTGGGTATCACCGATTCTGTGCATTTTTTATCATTAAGTAATCGTTTCTGTTATAATACAAATTCAGTTTTTAAACACATAGCATTATAAAATCTAACATTAATTCGCGAATTAACACATTCTTCAACATTATTAATCAAGGAAAGATGAATGATAGATAATGATGGCCATATAAACATTGGCGACCTCACCTCTGCTTACCAGGTTGTTAACCACAGTTTATACAAGCTATTCACTAATAAAGCATAATTATTATTTATTTCCATTACTTGATCTCTTATCAAAGCTGTAAGAATTCACAATGTTGAGCCTATCTTTACATCAGTTTGTTTACGTAGCTTATCAATAAATTATGCGCTTTGCGTCGTTTGTTTGAAAGATGCACTTTTGCCCTTTCAATTTACTGTAAATTTTCGTCTGGTGGTGAAAGATGTTTACATATATATTGATATGTTATTTCCCTGTTTTCCTTTTCTCTCATTGCATTGTCATCTCAGAAAAGGCAGCTGGGATTATTCAAATGTTTTCCTCAGACCCATTCCTATTTCCCTAAGATTTTTGAAACTCAAATTGGCCTCTTTCTAACTTAAAAGGGCAAAATCAGTGATTTTATTATATATTTTTGTTATTTATTCGGAATTATTAGGACTTACAAGTGCTATACTTTCCTTTGATATCGTAGAAATCATTTTTCCTATGCACAATGAAGATTTTGGACTTTACGAATGCCTTTAATACTTACACAATTACATGGAGATATCGAATTTTTAAATTTATATTTATCTGTAGATAATTCTACTCAATCGATATTTGAACTTATCTTGCAATCTGTAACTTATGAAATATCCATGAGATCTCAGTCCCGGCGTTTGATGGATCAAATAAAGTTCCTTACTAAAATTTGAGCTTACAACAATATTGGAATTAATGTGCAACTTCCTTACGATTTTTAAATCAAATCCCGGTTGACACATTAAATTACCTATAACGCTTTGCGGGATTACGAATTACATGCCTACTATCCCCATAACAGTCAAAACATTTTATTATTTTATGAAATACACGAGACTGAGAAGTGAAATAATTTCCACCGCATTAGGCTGCAGAGGTCGCATTAAAGCCTTGGAATGGCCGTTCGTATGTGCTCTCAAGGATGCACGTTCTCTCTTTGATCTACTTGAAATAATTTCGGAATAATAGCTGCCCCGTGATTACAGACCTCCCGCTGAACACATGTGCACCACGCGCTGCATAAGATTTAGGAGCGGAATCCTTGAATTGCTCTCGACAGTTACGAATATGTATTATAGATTGAATTTAAACATAATTGGAATCAACTTGACAAAATTGAATAGCTGCAAAGACACCGCCACTTAAATATCTTAAAGTAATTATATATAGCTTGCTTGATTACAATTCGTATTTCCTATGAAGTATATTCGTTTACATTGCATCTTAGGTAAAGAAGTAAGTAGTGGGAATTATGGAATCAACGATACTGAACCAGGTTTATTGTGGTAGTTATTGACTCGAGAAAAACTCCACGAGAGAAAACCTTTCTAAACCGCAAGAAGAATAATATGAGGTGACATCAGAATATACTTCTTATTATTCACCTTGTGGTCTAGTAAGCACACACTTTAGTCTCGAGTATTCATAATAGGAAATTGTTGACATATATTTCACATATTGCATTGGCTCTAAAATTATATCTGAATTAAATTACTTTAATGCCTTTAATCCGAACAATAAGCGAATATTCTGACATTTTTAAGTAAGATACATAGTATCTATTGCATTTTTGCATTTCGCATTTCATCATTAGTTGCATATGCATAAAATATGCAGGCTTATGTGTTTCTCTACCATCTTTTTAACACTTCTTACAGCCATATTTTCCAATATATAACTATTATTATATCATATTTTATTAGAAAATTAGATGGATGGATGATTATTGAAGATTTTAAACCTCTAATTCATTAAAAGCCGTGTTTCAAGTATTTCCTTAATAGCCAATAGTTGGGCATTTGGGATATTTCGGATTATGTTCCATTCTTGTACATACATTTAATGCACTGCAATATAAAATAATATTGATAATCTAAAACATGTACATAGATGGTAAAGTGTAACTAGATATATAGATTATATAATCTATAGAAATATAGTTTAGATACGTACAAGTAATGTGAAATTAAAGCCGAACGATCACTTTGAGTTTTTGTTTTTTGTTATCCTGGAGCCCTTAAAGCACTCTTCGCTTTCTTTTATCCTCTCGCGGAAAGTAAGTGAAGTGTAATCTATTGATTTAGACGTAGCAAGAAAGCATGGCACCAATCACATTAAAAAATATAACACGAATTTATATTTATTTTATTTAAATATGACGTTCGCAAATTAATTATTCCCACTGATAGTTTTTTAAAACAAATAATTAAAATTCGATGAAATATTATTAGTAAAAACATAGCGCTATAAAATTTTATAATACGCCCTTAGCTATACGTAGGTCTTGAAATTCAGTATTATATTTTCATAATTGTAACTTATAAAGAAAATAAAAAACACACACAAATACAAAAATTTCCTTTATTTCCACCAAAAACCACAACTTGTTAGTTTTTCTAACTTCAAATATAATAAAATATATCCTCCCTGGTCAGAAACGCATGTAAATGTCATTATATTGGTTTATTTTCCAAGATTAAATTACAATAAAGCTCAACTTCCGGTTAACCGATTTACTCCTAAAAGTAATCAACTCTGACAGCTAACACCACAGTGCTATATATGACGTTTGGTATTGATACGATGAATAGTTTTTACGTTAGAGCGCACACAAGCACACACACACATACACACAGACATCATTCCGAAAATGGTCGCAACGTGTTCTAGGGACCCCAAAACATGTATTTCCGTTGAAATCTCGAAGTCGATTTTTTTCAAGAAAACAATACTTTCTCTATGCTTCGTATATGGAGAAAGTAAAAACTGTAATACGGAATAACGCAATCACTAAAAGAAGGAAAATTTAATGAGTAAATGTTTGTTGGTCGTATCATATTGTTAGCGAGAATTTTGATGAAATAAATTAACCTTTTTGGAACTTTTGTGATTGTAAACAACCCGTCCCCTTGAAAACGAATGCTGTTTTTGAAAACGAGCTTATAGGTTCTCCCATAAGAATACATGGAAAATGTTGGCCCCTATAGAGATTACGAAAAGAATTATTGATAGATAGATACTCAAGAGGAGTTAATGAAGTTAGCGAGTTAGTTCCTGAAATTTTATCATTTCCATTTACGATAAAAATCACTCACACGACTATTCTATTTAACCCTAAGTTTACTTTTCACGTTGAGAAACAAGGGGATACTTCTCCTAGATACCCCAAACACCGATAAAATTTGCCTTCGTAAGAGCAGTTTAAAAGTCAAGCTAAGACTTGGGGGCGAAATGTTTAACAATTAACAGAGCCTTCCTCCTGCTCTCACATTCGCAAAGGTGAGCAGACTGTAGGTAGACTCGAAGGGTGGAAAGTTGAAGAAGACGAAGGAAAAGTAATTAAAAGTCCGACAAAGTCAATCTTTACCTTTGGACCTTAATTATATCCGCTTTCATTCCGAAGATTTCTTGTGCTCTAATGAAGATTCTGCACCGATGGCTCGATTTAAAGGAACAAGGTATGGAAAAAAATTGGAATATCAGAAAAGAAATAAAGATGGATATTTTTCGTGATGAAAAAGATTCATGCAAAAGTCAGATTACTGATGCATTATTAATCTTGTACCATAAAATTATCATAAAAGCCCGTTAATTTGCCTATCCGTCCATTATCTCCTTTATGTTTGCAACTACTAATAGCACTCTATTTAAAGTGTTTAATATTATGCGAGTAGAATTTTTCAGAGCATGTAGATATTTCTTATGAACCCGAGTTCTTACATTTTGTTTACCCGAGAGAACATATTTCTTCCTTATCTATTCCTCGCACAGTAATTCTTTCATTGCATTCATTAACCCATGAGGCAGTCCTTCTACGTTTCAGTTACTTTTTTCGTGGGCTTCATCTGACTCTGACTTTGACTGCACAAGATCATGTGGATTTATTTGCTTAATTCATCTATGGAGTTTGATGAACCTATGAGAATACTCAATGACTATTAAGACAAATATCATATTTCCTCTCACTTAGTCATTTAATACTTGTACTTGGTTAATTAGTTGATATTGTTTACTCGCCCTTTCCTTGTATTTCTCTTTCACACTGTAGAATAAATGTAATTCAGCAATGTTTAAATGATTAGCTACGTAATTTTATGGACAATTTTGAGATATAAATTTATACTACATACTTTCTCACATTATGTTAGTTATGCCAGCGTAGTACACAAACGACATTAGAATAGGTCACCGGTCTTCTCGAATGAATAATATGTCATGATATGGGTTATTCGACCTTTATTAAGGTGAATACCTGCAAAATCTTTGATGTTACTAGTAACGGATAATCTATTAATATTTTTATTATTAAAGCAGTATTTTAGGCAATTAGTTTTATTATATTGTAAATTAATATTAAAAATACATTGATTTACTTTTAACAAATTAATGGAAGTCAAAACATGAGTTAGAAATCTTTGTTTGCCAAAATTATATTTACCATAAAATGCCAAAACCTTATACCCACTGCCAAAAAAAGTTTAAAGAGATTAGCAATGTGAAAAAATAATTTTCCATTTATTTTTTCTCAGATTTGGATCCCGCTTACAAAGATAAATTCCCCAAAGTATCCTTTACTCCCAATCGTATTCCATTGCCATGTTCGGAAAACATGAAAAAAATCTTCTTCATTGGAGAAATCACTCCATTTTATTGGCTGGAAACGATAAAGAGTCAGATCTTATTCAGGAATTATGGATATATCTTGTGCCTAATGGCTTAGACGTAGGTAGCTCTTTCAGAAGTTTGAATTCGGAACATAAATTAGGGAACTTTCAGCATAAAGGCAGATCATCGCCCTAGAACTTGGTATAGGAGCCCCAACGGAGAAAGTTGGTCGTGAGGAAAGGAGAGTGTAAAGCTAACTAGCGGAGGGCCTTTAATGCAGTGAGACCTCAACGAGGACTGAGATTGTTCAATAATTCCTCTATTCAAGAGTTTCGGAGCTCGTTTTGGTCTAAATGTTGCATCAGTGAAGGAAATACGCTCTCATAAGAGAAGTTATCGTTTATAATTTCGATAGAGACTGATTGGTATTATACTATAAATTCATTTAAAGACTTATCGGCCTTAACAGGCTTTTGAATGTATCTGGAGGAATTTTTACTATCAAGGAAGACTTCACTTTACATTTCCATCGGAAAAAACTTATAACTCAGATTTTGTCATAACCTCGCAGGAAGGGAAGTGATGTTGAGGTGTAGAACTAAATATATTTCAATAACTAAGATTTACTCAAAACTATTTATTTTTTATTCAATAGGAGTACGTAAATTTGATTTTTTTATTGTGCTCGAAGGGTTTATTGGGCGATTCCATATAAAATCTAGTAGTAAATAACAAATATGAATGCTATCGATAACGTTTTACTCCACAGGGCTCATTTACGATTAACGTTTACTTTTTCTATCTAAATTTGCTCAACCGATAGGCCAGTGGATGAGATAAGTGACTTTTTTATTATCATATAAATAACTGTCGTAGTCTACTGATTGCGGTTAATATCTGCAATAATTCATGTAATAACGTACATAGACTGGATGGACGTTAGCAATAAATGATTTGCACAACTTAATTAAATCAGTGATTTTTATTTAATTTTACCAATGTTGCTTGAAGTTGATTTTTTATAAGATGAGGCAAAGTTGTCAGCTAACGTGTGTTAGATGTAAATATTTTTCTGAAATTATGCTTCTTAAGATCTGGATGGTAAATATCGAAGGACAAACTTAAAAAACATGTTTCGAATCTATATATCACAATCATACCAAAAGAAATGTGTCGTATTTCTGAATTTTAAATCATATAACAAAAGAAAACATAGTACGGAATGTAGCCTTACTGGACCAGAAATCGAATTTACCTCTTTCATTTGGTAGCTCTAACATCACTTCTTTGTAGAACAAATGTTCTAAATAGAAGAATATCAGAAACCTTGCGTAGTTTTGAAAAGCTTGATTGCAAACCTAAGCCGTTAATCATCTTTGCTCCTCCAGCATTAGCCCTTACGATACATAGCATTCACTTAACCTGTAACTTTCCAGGAATGCATTAAAACGAATATGATCAACTATTATATTCACAGTATTATCATATAACAAGGATAAATATATACGTGTAAAATATATCCAGCTCTACCGAGTACTGATATAAATAAGGAATAAATGTACTCTTTGAATTCACCGTTGATCTGAGAAATTATGATATCTTCTATTTTATTTTCGTGAACGTGTGTGCTAGAATCTCTTAACAGAATTTGCATAAACGCGCAACATACTACTGTATTTGTATTTTTCACAAACGAAAGATAGCAAACTTACGCGGGAGCTACCGAAGAATCGTGCTCAAAAAATACTCTGAATATGCGATTATATTAAGAGAGGAAGAGGAAAAAAAATTCATGGTAAATTGCAGCATGAACCAATTAGAAAAATAAGCGAGAAATCACGGACCAAAATAAAACCTGCCCTACTTCTCCTGTGTATTGGGTTCACGGTGAGGGTCTGGTAATGGCTCTCGAATTTGCTGTCAAGCTATTCAATCATTCATTTCCTTTGTATCCCTTCCACTCTCTCAAAACTCTTGCAATCAGTCATGTCATGACACGACCCGGAGCAATATCGGTGCCCGCGCGAGTTAACACTCTTCCTCCTTAAACAGGAAATGAGAAATTTCAGGAAAAGAGGGATGAAAGGGCCTTTGGTCGATTGTGTACAATTGCGAGCTACGAATCGGCTCTGCGTATATTCGAGAGTGCGTATACCACTTTCTTCAATGGAGTGACCCTTGAGGAATCCACCGGATGCGTGGAAATTTAGATTTGGTTCTTTTTCGGCAGTTGGTTGCCGATTAAAATCTCTTATGCTATAGCGCACAATGTGTGCCGCACATACCCTAAACTTTTTATTAAATGAAGCAGTTTTATTCAGTAATAATAATAATAATAATAATAATAACCCTCCCCATGGTTCACGCCTTGTCGTGGTGGGAGGGCTTGCGAGCCTTAATGATCCTGAGAGCGATGCCGGCCGGAGATTTTACTCCTGGCAGGGTCACCCATGCCGGTAAGGTTGAAGGTGAAAGGCCAGACGAAAGGTGAACCGAAGAAATCCAAACGCGTCTGATATCATAGTGTGCGGCGTCCTGGTCAGCGTCTGTTTCCCCATGTTAGGGGCGGCTGAATTGCAGAACCTGACAGTAGGTATAAAATGTACACCCGTCTTGGGCGGAGATGGAAATGAGAAATAGGAGCCTCGGAAAAGTGCCGCTGCCTGGGGATCGCCAGGGCATGTCTATGGCCGGTGGTAGACATGACAGAGAGCAAGCCGGTGTCAGGGAGCTGAGGAGGCGGGCCCCTGTCTCTCAAGAAACTACAGCCCCATCAGAAGAAGATTCCATGGCTAACACTCAACAAGCAACAAGAACTGATGCTGCCTCTAATGGCTTGCCCGCCCAAGTAAGGGGGGCTGCTGGTAGAGAAGATCGCACTAAACGTATCAAATGGTCTCGTGAAATGAATATGGACATTATCAAAGCATTCTACCGGGCCAACAAGTGCGAAGACAAACCATTGCCTGGATATAGACATATTTTCCATGCAGAATTTAGCAAGATAAGACCTGAGCTACACCAATCTGAACAGAACATAGTAGATAGGAGGAACGTAATCCTCAGAAAAGGATACTTAACCACGGTGGAAATAGAGGAAATAAGAAAGCAAGTATTTGAAGAGCAGAATCCACATCTAACTGATGAAGTGGAACTAGAAACTGAAAGCGTTAACGGAGAAACCGAAAATGTGGAGTCTATCAGTAATATGGCTACCAGTGTTACTTTCCGCGAGCATGAGAATGATGAATTGCTTGCTAAAATGCAAAGCTTAATTGAATTTTTTAAAGGGACAAAGCCATCAGAAAGACCAAAGTTACCCAAGCTAATTAATCCAAGTAAAGCTTCGGGAATTATTGATAGAGTGAACAAGATCCTTAGACTGCATTTAATTCAAATCAATGATTTAGAGGAAATCCAACTGGCCTTATACTGTGGTGCTACAATGGTGATTGAATTGAATGGGCAAAAAGCTTACAGACCGAGAATCACAAATCAACTCCACAGAAACAGAGACGAACGCAAGCCCCCTTGGAGAACTAGGTTGGAAAAGAGTATCAATTATTTTAGAGCGAATGCAGATATAATTGATGCATTCCTTAGTGGTAACACCTCTAGGAAGATTGTTGGGAAAGTTTCCAATATCTGTTGTCAAGCAAACATAGATCAGAATGGTAGCAATGCCAGGCAATTACTCCAAGATTTAAAAGATACTTTCCGTCAAAAAGCCAAGGTCAAAGGAGCAAGATTGAAAAGATATAATGAGCTGACTAAACGTAAAAAACAAAACAGAGATTTTATGAATAATAGGAAAAAGTTTTTTAGACAACTAGAAATGAATAACACAGATTCCAAGGAATTCAAAGAACCTGATGCGGAAGAAGTTGTTGAGAACTGGAGGAACCTCTGGTCAATACCAAAACACTACAATCATGATGCAGAGTGGGTTAAGGATATCCAAAATAAACAACAAAATCTGATTCCAATGCCATCAATAGAATTGAATGAATATGACATATTAAAAGCAGTAAAAAGAACTAGCAATTGGAAGGCACCAGGTCCTGACCATCTTCAAAATTACTGGTTAAAATATTTCACAGCCGCTCATAAACCACTTGCTCTAAGTTTTTCAGACATATTGGAGAATCCTGATCAACTACCACAACATCTTACGGAAGGAACAACTTATTTAATATATAAGAAGGGAAATCCATCAAATCCTACAAACTACAGACCAATATCCTGTCTGTCTGTCATTTACAAGTTATTCACTACCATATTATGTGACAAAATTTACCAACACTGCGAGATCAACCATCTGATTTCAGAAGAGCAAAAAGGGTGTATCAGAAAAGCTTTAGGTTGTAAACACCAATTAACGGTTGATGCGGTGATTTTGAAGCAGGCACAAGTTAAACAAAGAAATTTAGAGATGGCGTACATTGACTACTCTAAAGCCTTTGATTCGGTTCCCCACTCCTGGTTAATCAAGGTTTTGGAAATTTATAAGATCTGCCCTAAAATTAGAAATACTCTAAGTAGTATCATGTCAATGTGGAAGACCAGACTGATGAGAGGTAATTATTCCATAGGTGAAATTAATATAAGAAGGGGCATTTTCCAAGGGGACTCGCTGTCACCCTTATGGTTTTGTCTTGCCATCAATCCCCTATCTACTCTTTTGAAGGACACTAACATCGGCTATAAACTAATCAGAAATGGAAAGAGAAGACTAAACCATCTGCTGTTCATGGACGACGTAAATCTCTATGCAGAAACACCTGAAAAACTAAAATCATTAATAAAAACTGTAGCCCTGTTTAGCAGAGACATCTGCATGTCCTTTGGATTGGAAAAATGTGCGACTGTCAGCATTAAACGAGGAACTATTAAAAAACACGAAGAGGATTTCCTCGGAATAAAAAATTTAAGACAGGATGAGATCTATAAATATCTAGGATCTCTCCAAAACGGTAGAATAGACCACACCCAACTAAAAAGGGAGTTCAAGGAAAAATACATAAGGAGAATTGCAAAATTATGTAATACAAAGCTATCAGGGAAGAGGATAGTTGAAGGAATCAACAGCTGGGCAGTTCCAATCCTTATTTACTCCTTTGGGGTACTAAAATGGTCTGAGAGTGACTTAGATGAAATAGACAGGAAAACAAGAACTCTCCTGACGAAGTTTAGATTCCTTCATCCAAACTCATCTGTCAAGAGATTATATTTACCTCGCAAGGAAGGTGGAAGAGGCCTGCTGAACATCAAGAATATGTGTAATGTCCAGGTTTCTCAAATGAAAGAGAAACTAAGAACATCTTCTGACGAACTTATGAAGATGGCGGTAGAAGCTGATGAGGGATACACTCCCCTCAATCTCCAACAGGAAGGAACCAGTAAAGAACTAAATACTCAAGAGGATAAAAAAGTATGGGAAAGTATGGATATACATAGAAAGTTCCCAAGATTACTAGACGAACCTTATATCGACAAAAAGGCCTCATTACAATGGATGCACAAAGGATACTTGTATCCTGAAACCGAGGGATTCCTTTTTGCAATCCAAGACAGAGTAATGAAAACGTTAAATTACCAAAAACACATCCTGAAGCTGAATGTGGAAGATAGATGCCGAAAATGTGGAAAAACAGGGGAGTCCATCGAACACATAATGGCTGGTTGTCCAAATCTAGCAGACACAGCATACCTAGGAAGGCACAACCAGGTGGCGAAGCTCATACATCAACAACTGGGTATGAAATATGAACTCCTTGATGAGGATATCGTTCCATATTATAAATATCAGCCTGCTCCTGTTTTAGAGAGGAACAAGATCATCCTTTATTGGGATAGACCAGTTTTAACAGATAAAACGATTAATTACAACAGACCAGATATTTTGCTAATTAATAATGCGAACAAAACCGCTATAATCATTGATGTAGCTGTGCCACTGTCTCATAACATACGAAGAACGGAGATGGAAAAGAGGGACAAATACGAAGAGCTTGCGTGGCAATTAAAGGATATCTGGAAGTTGGTAGAGGTCCAGGTTGTCCCATTTGTAATATCTGTTGAAGGATTGATGACCAACAATTTTGGTAAAAATATGGAGAAAATTGGTTTAGAGGAATATACCATCGATGCAGCACAGAAAGCAGTATTACTGCAAACATGTCACATTGTGCGCAAGTTCCTCAGCAATTAATAATAAGATCACATGGGTTAGAGTGAATTCTCTCTCCGTGTCGACTGAGCCTAGTCCTAACCATCTATGGACAGGTGAATATTTTCCAGCGGAAACTCTGAGAAAGTTCAAAAACTCAAATAATAATAATAATAATAATAATAATAAATCGTCTTTATTTGGGCGAGAATGGGACTTAAAAGTCTCTTCTTCCATAAAACCCATCGTCATTAATTATAAAATAAGAAGTAAAATAATTGGAAGAATTGTGGGTGTAAGAAAACCTAAGTAATAAGACCAGTATTTAGTAACAACCAGCTATTTATCTTTCGGGGACTATAAACTTCAACTTCCATAGAATGAGTAGTTAAAACGGAAATGTGGATATCGAATTTTGCAAATAAACATTTAAAAGAGAGATTGAATGCTTAGCGAGTTACTTAAAATTTTTAAGAATTCATATGCAATGAATATATTTCTTATATTTTTCAATTGCGCATGAAATGAGAAAGGAAATATCGGAGATAAAGATATCGTGGGATTTGAATTAATACTGTTTGGGCGTACTCAATTAAAATATATGAATATTTTATACTCTATGAATATTTATCGTAAAATTTTAGTTTAAAAATTGATAGACTCCTTAATACTGTATTTGCATTTAAAATCAAATTTTCACGATACCCAAATAATTTTTTGTCAGAAAACAACTTTTTAACGTAAAAATTTTCAGATTCAATATGGATATGGATTCAATAAAGAATTTTTAATTCTTTAAATCAGAGCACTATTTCATGACCAATCATTTCAAGGTGGTAAACATTTTTACAATTGTTATATTGAAGTAAAATTTCATTTTTTTTTCTCAAATCAGGGTTTTTAAAACACCACCAATTGAACAGTAACTAATGGTCATAAAGCGTCTTTCATTAGGGCTGGATGGAGACTATTGAGTCTCTTATTATATTACTATTAAATGGATTTTTTTCTATACGTTATAAACCAATATAGAAATTAATATAAATCAGTTCCTTAATTAATCAAGAGGTATGTACGAAGAACTCAATTTACACGTTTGATCAGGACTTGATTTTACGCGACGTCAACACTGGTAATGAGAGAGAAATTCAATTTCTTATAAGTTGATCACCTCAGACCGTGATTTGCACACTCTTGAAGAATGAGTACTGCGAAAGTTAAATAAGAACACTATTTGCAACGCTTCTCTCCTCTCTGTCTCTCAATGAACTCAATTTTACTTATATTTTAGAAGAGTGATCATGATTTTATACATGAATGGAATCAGAAGGTTTTGATCCAACCCTTCCATTCCCAAATTATGCCTCAAAAATATTTACTTAGGAGTAACTTCGCTGCATTTCGGCTTAAATAAATTTAAATATCATAAAAAACTTAGGTACTAGTGACAAAATTGATAAACGCGGATAAAAGTGATTCAATAGACTTTTAATGAAGGCTCAAAACATCTTTCCGTTAATTTTCTCTACAACACTCTCTAGTAATAATCTTAGAGCTTTCTTTATAATGAACATACTTCTCTTCAGCTTTATTTTAATAGCACCAATAGCATGATTTTAGAATCCTCTCATGCCTTATGATTGTTAGTCATCAATTCTGCCATGATCTTACCAAATCATGCCCAAAACAAATTATTCAATTAATTCAATTCAATCAATCAATTACATACTGTCGAACAACGAAAAACCACCTTTCCGTGGACACATTTAGGGCCTTAAAATGTAGTTCTAGAGAATAAGGATCTTGCAAATATATAGATACACAAGGTTAGGGCCAATATATGTCCTTTATTTAGGATTATCATGCTAACATTAAAAATATATTAATAAAATCGGGCTCAAAGGGAATGCTTCAGAATCCAAATTTAACTCATTTGCATGTACCTCAGAAGAAACGGAAACTCTGTACAGCATTAGTCGTGTTTCACTATATCTGGAAAGAATTCTTTTTGTGCATGCCCGCACAATTTACAGTAATAGTTTTGTGACGCATAAACATACTTGAGTTTTCATGAGGTGTACGTGCAATCCGTTCCTATGAATTTCTTTTGAGGTTATCTGCTACGTTTCTCTTTACAAGTTTGAGCTTTTTCTATTATCCGTGCCTCTCAGAAACTCATGATATATCCAATTTTCTATTTTAATTTAGGTTATTTATTATATTACTACTTTAAGGAGAATTAGATGCTGAAAACGTTGTGGAAAAGTGATACTGAAATTATTAATCCTAATTTATACGCTAAATATAATGTATTATCTCCTAAATACCTACTTTATTTTATTTTAATATGTAAATACTGTGACACAGAAGAATATCTTATAGAATATAACACAAGTTCTAATACTAGACAAAATTACTAAGACAATTAATGTTTATAATCCCTAAGCTGATGAATAAATATAATGTGCATAGTCAAGTATCTCATTTAAGCAGCACAATATATCGTAAGGATGTTACAAAATATCTTGTTTTAAAATATATGTTACTCGAAGTGTAATTTTCTTTTTGCCAAGACTGAACTGCATTGTACCAATGAAACTATTTAACCTTGTTTAAGTTTTAACTTTCATCTTTGTTCCATTGACAGGCGCTTGCCAGATGGAACTAATATGTTCTTATTGTATTAATAACTAAATAAAATAAATAAATAAATAAATAATTTGGAATTGGAAATATATTTAAAGAATATTTTTAATTCCTGTAATTAAACAAATGCAAAAACGAAATTTCTATAACGCATTATAATGAGTCACCAACTGAAACAGATCTGAGAGGAATTAAATAATAATTGGCCTCTAACTCGGCTTAAGTTCAATTAATAAGTCCACCTGCGTCGAGGCGTGCTCTGACCACGAATTCATTAGGCAAGCTTCAAAGAGTCATCAGCAGTGGAAATGAGGAAGGAGATTTATTAGAAATAGGTGAAATTCAGGTTTGCAAGTGAACTGATTATAAAGGTTGAAAAGTTCAAGTGTTCGGAGAGCATTTCAATCCAAGAGCAAATATTAAATCAAGAAAAGTAATGGCAAAAGAATCGTCGGATCCAAAATGATGTTACGTAGTAGTAAATTAGATTAGGAACTATGATTGGGATATTCAATCAAGAGCGAAGAATCCTCTTCTTTGAATGAGCTTAAAAAATTCAATTTCATTGATTTGCGTGTTTTCGTATTTTTTAAATTTTACAGATTCCAAAGGATAGGCTCTTTATCGTATGAAGAAAGGTCAAATTTTAAAAGTAGAAGAATATTTATTCTATTATTCCCCCATGAGCATCTGAGAAGATAAATGTTCCAATTCAGTGTAGCAATCAATCAAGGCAAAATCTTACTGCTTTATTTTAAATATTACATAGTATTTACGACTAAACAAAAATTTCCTTATAATATATTTCTTTAAAAATACTACATTTCCATTACAGCTCCCAATCTTGAACGAAATATCGCACATCAACGGTTCTCGAAAACCAAATCTCCGTTAAACCAAGCTAAAACAAAAAAAAAATAACCAAATGTTTATCAAAAATTTCATAATTTCCAGGAGATTTTTTCTTTTTTAACTTTAGACTACTCTGAAAACTGATAAAAGTTATTTTCTGCATGAAAGCGCAGCGTTAATAAACTGGCAGAACCTTCAAAACTAAGACCGGAATAGGACACAAAACACAAACTTTAATTCCGTCATAAAGATAATGCTTGGAGAAAAAATGTGGAGAGAAGCACCTTTGAAGGCGTCGTCTCAGATTAACTGCAAGGTTAAAGTTCATCGCTCCAACACGCAGGGAATTGTCTAATTAGAGCCCAGAGTCGAAAAACCACCCCGAGAAAAATGAAAAGGACGGCGCTGAGAAATAAAGAAGTAGATTACAAAATTAGAGTCCTCTCTTGCGACTCGAAGCGCGCGGGTTCAAAAATTACACTAATGACTGGCGATTGCTTAATTTGCCGTGAAAATCAGCGAGGGCGGGACGAGCGGAGGGAGGCAGAGGAAATGATTTTAAGCTGGAAATTCTTGAGGAGGAAAACTAGCAAGAGGTAAGAATCGCCCCAGTTGAGGTATCCCATGCATTTCGAAAGATAGACGGGCGCAAGTAACTCTGATAAAGATACTACAACGGGGACAAAAGGCCAGAGACTGAAAAGAAGTCGATAGAATTGAGTTCAAAATGAGAGAGAGAAGAAGTATGATGATTAAAAGGCCGATTTAGGGTGGAAAAGGGGGAACACGTAATAAAGGAAAAAGATGATAAGTGAAAGAAAGTGTCAGAATAAAAAGATATAGAAAGGTAAAATAACGAATCTAAATGAAGTAAAGGGCAGAAGGCGTTGGAAAGAATCAGTGAGAAAAGTTTGAGCTCGGGAATGAATTTAAAGAAAAAAGAAAAAGTCGTTGGCATAGAATAACTAAGAGATTGCAGACAAGGAAAGAAAAGTGGAAAGAAGCGACAGAGTAAAGAACCAAGTAAAAGGATAAACTGAAAGTAATTATACAAGAGACCTAAAGGGATGAAAAAATACAGGAGTGAGTGGAAGGAGAGAGGAACAAAAGTGAAAAAGGGAATATATTAAGATGAAAAATTAAAAGAAAAGAGAAAGTGATGTAGAGGGCTATGGGTTGGAAAAGGGATGAACCAGATGTAGCAAATAGTCAAGTATGCAATTAAAGGTGAGCAAACAAAGGAAACGAAAGGATGATAATAACAAAGTAACGGAAAAGAAAGGAGCACAATAATGAAAGTGGAGAGGAAGTAGAAGGATAAAGCGAATCAAGCTAATGAGAGAGGGCGATAAAAGATTACAAAGGAGAGCGAGAAAACGCTGGAAATAAAATATTTTTATAAATGTACCATATTCCTACGGAGAAAGTGTAACAGTTGAGAAATGTGGCGGTATGACGAATCAGTAACGCCTAAGTAACCCGAAATAAAGAGAGATTCCAGTTGCATAACTGTCCAACTATTTTTCAATATTAAAAAGGACGTGCTAATTAGAACTGTAGTTTCAGCATCAGTCTCCCGGAAGTACCATAATTACATAGATAAATGTTTAACTGACATTTATGCTCTAAACCATGATATTTGGAATAATATCTTCAAGCTCGAATTTGTGGAAGGGAGCCATAGTTAAAAAGTAAACTACTTTTTAATTTCCACAGACTATTTTTATAAAGGGCACCAGTTTCCCAAGGAAGAATGGATATGAAGAAAGTCTGACAAGACCGGGACTTTTTTCATGTCCGCTCTTCCTTGCGAATTTTCCTAGGTGCATGATCTTTTCGTGCAAAGTCACGTGTTGCCTTTCTTTGTGATCAATTTCGTGCACAAATATACATCTTTGAGCCTGAATATATCTTTTAGTAGACGAAACTAGCCGCCTTTATGGAAAATACATGTATTCTTTGAAAATTACTCGTTCAAATTCTTAAGCTTGTTATTGAATTCCATTCCTTCACAAAATATTCAACCGAGAAGCCAGTTTGAATCTCCACCATTTGCCACCGAATGCTCTGGAAAAGACTAGAAGTTTACCTTTTAAGATGAGGAGTACATTGCCTTCACATTCCCATTATTGAGCGAAGATTCTTTAAATTGGTCGCGTAGGTGGAGCAAGATGACCCTTAGAAGAAAGTAATTCGTAGCATCGGATATGGAGTAAACTATATGAATTATTCTGTATCACTCACAAATCGATTTTCGTTACCAAAGTAACGAACAAGACTCAAGAAAAAGTTAATAAATATAAATTATTCCATTACTCAACCAATATAGATTTAAGAGAATACATTTATTGAATGCCCTTCAGAAGATTAATTAGTAAAATAACCTAGGTTACCACCGAAATGAATGGAACACATTTTTAGTTTCATGTGATCGCAAGGGAGGATGAATAGGTGTAGAAAATAGAATAGAAAAGAATGAAAAAAACAGGGATGTGGTTAAGTGCCCAACCTCTCGATGCACATGCAAACCTCGTTAACTGAAGCGCGGTAAAAAGCGCCATCAAAATGCTGACATTTCCTTAAAAATCCCTCCACCCCTAATGTCTCGCCTTTTAAAAAAATAGCCTCCTCGGTCTCCTTATGTCGAGAAGTGAACGGTCGCATAAGGTCTACTACGGTACCTTCGAATCAACTGTTTTTTTTATTTTCGTCTTCGCACAAACAGCCATTTCCTCGTTTTCCGCTCGACGTACCGCATCAGTAAAGTATAAAGACTTTGCGAAGCGGCCAAGATTATTGCGGCGGACATGATTTACCGGGGTCAACGGAAAAACTTTGGCGCGAGGAATGGAACGAACGAGGATATCACCGTTGTTTTTTCGGAGAAAAATTTGCGCCCAATCCGCTGCAAACTGGTCGTTACAGATTCTGCTGTAGAGTCGGACCGAAATCGTTAAAAGCGAAAGACAGAAAATGTTCCAAATCATCGAAGAAACACATGCTGCGTCGCGAGAAATATTGTGCTTTGGCTTTATTACAACGTAGTTTCAAAGCGATTACTTGATTGAATCGAGTGCATCGCTTAATCGTAAAATCGATTGCTTCAATTCGTTTATTAGTCATTAATCGAAAATTATGAAAGAACGGTCTCTTATATTTCAATATTTATGTCGCTGAGAAGACGTTTTCACAAAATAAATTCACAGGAAAATTACGCAAAAATTGAAAAAGCAACAACATACAAGTGATAAAGAGTTAAGAATAAATTCTTGTAAACATTAGCCCGAATAATAACAAGTATTAACGGAATTTACAGAATATTATGTGGCATACGATTCAAATAGCCGTTTATTCGAAAAATAATAGTGTAACGTTCAAGGTATCCATTTTACGAAGACGATGTACATTTTCTTCGATTTGATGCAATATTTTGTACATTTTCTTAAAAACTGACACGACATTGATTTTAAGAATAGGTGTACACGTCATAAGGAAGTAGAATCAGAAATTGAAATAGGATTACGTCCGACGAAGACGTGTCTCAAACCCAGATTTCTCACTGAATGAGCGAATTTGCTGTGTAGTTGATCTTCAACGGAAGAACTATTTCTTTATTTTGGGGACAGTTAGATTGTTTCATCAAAATGAGAGTTTCTCGCGTTGCTAGTCACAGAGATGATGAATATGCACCATATACTGAGTACTGTCCACAGATAAAAAGACGATGTTAAATTAAGACAAAATCCGGGCAACAGTCTCAAATTGAAAGCTGCAAGGATTTAGGGAGAGAAAGGAACGTCATTCTGGGCGACTAAATCCATTGGAATTTATGAGCTGGGATGAGAGAAAAATTCGAAAAGAAAGCGTATAATGAATTATACGCTTCCTCCTTCGGAGATAAAAGAAGGCGCGTATTGACAAGTGAACGGCTGACTCCTCGAGAGGCAAGAAAAATTTCCAGGAAATGGAAAAGGGAAATTAAGAAAAAATATATATAAGAGAAAGGAATCGGAGCGGGACTTTGGGGAAAGAAAAATGAAGACACTGTGTGCGAGATGATATTTTCACTTTATCTCATTGAAAATTAAAAAGAAGTGTTCAAGAAACGGCAGTTCGAATCTCTTTTATTGAACAGATGTTGAATTAATGGCCCGAAGACGAGCCTTCTTTCATTCTCTCCTTCCCAAAGCTAATATTCCACTTATCAAAATGTTATCAAAACTCATTTTCAGCCTTGCTCTCGGAATTTTGAGTGGATAGAGCTTTAATGTTCTGCAATTTTTCCAAAGCTTTCCAACTTCTCCTTCGAAGTCCTATTTTTTATTTGCATGTTTACTGTTATGCATTCCACAAGGTCTTAGTCGCACAAGGTTTCATCTTACTTTCAAAAATCCATTTAGAAAATATTTTCCAAAGAACCATTTGCTCTTTAGGAACC
This sequence comes from Sympetrum striolatum, assembly GCA_947579665.1. Taxonomy (NCBI): domain Eukaryota; kingdom Metazoa; phylum Arthropoda; class Insecta; order Odonata; family Libellulidae; genus Sympetrum; species Sympetrum striolatum. Next base: position 371,663 of record OX388343.1, read on the forward strand.
AAGAAAACTTTCCTTTGAATATCTTCTTTAAAGAAAGTATTCACGCTTTATATTCAAAACCTTCAAATCTGTCAGGGTCATTGTAGAAGGAACACGTCCTTTTTCAAAAATTTCAAATAGCGATTAATGAATAATAAATAAACTCATAAATTAACTTTAAATGCACTTAATATGTTTATTAAAAAGGGACTAATTTGTGTTTTATTTAAACAATTTTCAATAAAATACCTGATATTCTGAGTTTTGTTTTTATGACTTTTGTATAAGAAATTGTGTATAAAAAGAAATGCCTTTATGAAATTAATTAACATTGTATTAGAAAGAAAAATTAAATTAGGCTAGAAGAGACAAACTTCTTTAAATCGTTCACTATTTTTTATCGCAGTAACTGATAAATGAATATATTTCAAGCGTTTCGAAAAAGAAAATAATTTAAAATATTAAAATTAATATGTAAGTTATTATTAATTTGCAGTTAATACATTTTGTATCCACTTTTAAGAATTTTACTTGCGGAATATTTTATTATTTATCGTAGGAACTAAACTAGGTATATTCAAAAGTACACGTGACTCCAAAAGAGGTTAACGTTATATATTTTTGGAACTCAGGATATATTATATTTATTAAGATTTTCATTTCATTTTGTATTTTTGAGTAAAGTTATGTCATTTATCAAGTTAATGTCAATACTGGTCGTTTAAAATTTGCCATTTCAAGTAAACGGTTTTCGAAAAAATCCAAACTTGCACCTCAACTTTCATCAATGTTTTACGAACTTTAGGAAAAACGTTTCAAAGAGAACGTTGCAAACTTATCCGATGGACTTGTTTATCATTCCCGGCATCGTACTTGAAATTGCTTCCCTAAACTATGAATAGTTTATTTGAGCATTTATCACGGGGCAATCCCGCGAAATTATTCCCGACGGTGTCGTTGCAATTTGGGGACGGACTAATTATTGCGTCACGAGCTGGGATTTTCATTGTGTTCCCCTTGCGGATTGCAGTCACGCCGTTATGATTGCAGTTCCCTGCTTCGGAAATAAGAAGCCGACGCGGCAATAACAGAAATGAACAATTGCTAATATTATACAACCTTTTGACGTTCTAATAAACGAACGAATCTCCAAATTAAAGAGATTGATGAAGGAATATCCATCGCTACTCGACCAGAATTCCCTCATTAAATCTAAAGCAACCATTCATTCAGTTCAATGAGTCTTCCGGTAATTTATCCGGACCAATTAAATATATAAATTAAAAATATATAGATTTTAAAATATAGAATTGCTATCTACAAACTATAAATTATGAATGGAAAAAAAAAGTTTTCACATACTGTCAATTTTCAAATTCACTGAGGATATCCTGATCAATAGCAGATAATTAGCTTCTTATCAATATCTAATCTTCAGCAATTGCATTTATTATTAAAGTAGATTGGATACCATATGTGAACCCATATTATTTAAAATCCTAGTTTGATACCAATCTCTGTTAATCTTGTTAAGACATAGAGGAAGAAACCTTAACCATAAATGTTTCCTCTTTAATTAATAGTTGGTAATTTCCCTTGCCCAAGATTCTTATGCCTTAGCTCTCATACCAAAGGTATAATTTTAATCGAATCATTTTTATTAAAGTTTCTTTTCTTTTCCCATCTCATTTTTTATCACTGCAACCCTCCCTCTCCCCGCCTCAAGAGTTTATCTAACTACTTCAGCGGAGATAAGTTACAAACGAGACTTAGAGATAAGGCAAAATGAACACTCCATTCATTTTATTGATGACAAACCAATGCCAAAATACTCATGAATATCATATATCTTTAAGCTGTGCAACTTGCCTACACTACTGACCTCTGACGTAAATTAATCCTGAGCTGAAAGCAACATAATTAGCTCGAAAACTTTTTCATCCTCCAAAGTACTTTACCACTGCAATTTGGAAGTTATATAGATCGCCTAGATTTACAGTGAAACTGAAGCTAATAGTTGCGTCAATCTAGTAATACAAGCAATCATATAAGAAAAAATGCTTAATAATAATACATTACAGCAATTAATTATTTTGATGTTATAACAACGAAGCAACATAATGTATTTTAATAAAAATATGACAATAAAGAAGAGAATTAAAAGTAAAGATAAAGAAATAGTGACAAAGTTATTACTTGAACATGAATACTTAAAACGTTTTGTTAATTATTATCCAATGAAGGCGAATGGAACTATAGAACCCAAGAACGCCGATTCAACCGCGAATTTCGATTTGTTAACTTAATGTATCTAAGCAACATATACTTAAGTTTTACGGGGGAACAGTTCTAAAATTACGTACATTTTTGTTCAAAAATCAGTGATTTACAATATTCGTATCGATCACGATTATTAATGTAATGCTAGAGACGTAATGAGCGATATTATAAGAAAACTACTCTCAGAAATGATGAAAATTTAACTTAGCACAGGAAAGCGTTCGACTTAACCCAATGTTGAGCAAGAGGTGAAAAATAGTTTAAGTTGTGGCCGGTGAATTGGTCCGGGGGGAATTCGTACGCGAGGAATTGATCTTTGATCTCCCGACAGATTGGTACGCGGGGAATTGTTCTCCCGCGCTGATGTTGTACTTCTGTTATTCAATCTAATTTTAATCTACACGCCCTAATTATTGGTTAATGTTATAAATAAATTAACCGGGGGGTTGGATTGGTAGTGCAACATCAGCGCGGGGGATCAATTCCCCGCGCACCAATTCACCGGGCGCCGAATCAAAAATATTAAGGATATGAACAGTGACACTGTTATTTTCACAATAACACAGCGATACAGTCTTATTCACGATTATATATTTCATTAATTAGATATGCCCGTTATTTTTTTATTTTTTCTCACGGATGAAATTTTAACATTTTACAATTTACTACATCACTACTATTAATAAATAATTAAATTGGCCTCGGGTGAATTGGTCCGGGGCATATCTAATTAATGAAATATATTATCGTAAATAAGACTGTATCGCTGTGTTAATGTGAAAACAACAGTGCCACTGTTCATATCCTGAATCTTTCTGATTCATCCAATTTGCCATTTTCCGCCCCACTAAAGGGAGAACTATCGAAAATAAACAAGATCGATCAATCGTTTATTATATGCGGTCGAAAAGAAGCAACAAGATGGAGAAACCATTAGAGCCATAAGCAATACTGCGCGGAATGCGGTGGAGATAAAAAAGAATGCGGGAAATTGGAAGGAAGAAAGGCATTTGTGCTATATAACCTGGTTTCTCCATTTCCCGTGCAATGATGGATTCCATGGATAACGTCACGCGACAAATCCTCCTTCCATCGCTGTAACTGATGATGGACCACTTTTTCACCGATTTTACCTTTTACGGCCATTATTTCGGAACTTTCTCGGTTTAAATGTTTTCTTCAATTCTGTTTTTAATCGTACCTTAATGCACTTCGGCTATTAAAGATAATTAGCAGCACTTTGTTATCAATAAGAATGAGAACTCCATTAGTGTTTGGAATCTTCAAATAGCTAAAATTCAGGCAACGTATCTGTTGATGACAATAAGGAAATGCATGAGGTGACGATAAGGCTGTGCACCTAGGAAACTTCCCAACGGACATGAAATAATTCTGACAAGACAGGGACTCAAACCCAGACCTTTCGAGTAGATGCGTATTGAGTGGAGAATATTGGTGGAGCAGCTGACCGGCAATATGACCTAGCTGACATATCCTGGTGATGAAAATTGAATAATTTCTCGACAGATACCATTGCTGGGAGGATTTAAATCCAATACTACATTATAAAGGCTTCCGCAACTCTTAAATAACACAAGGATAGAATGATAAGGGAACTAATTTTAAATGCAATAAATAGCAAAGTGGGCAGCGCGTCGTCACAGCGGCACTTAGGACTGTGGGAAAAGCAAAAGGAAGATACACAATCGTCGATTAAAACTTTGAGAATTCACAATTGAAATAAGCGTGTGAGTGCACACGGACGAAGACGTAATGAAACTTGATTCGAAAGTGAAGACTCACATTTATGAAAACTTCATACTATAAGAGTATGAAATTGAACAGAAAATCCCAAAAGTCTTTAAAAGGGTATGTTGATAACTGACATAGTTCGGAGGAAGATCTGGAATAACTTTTGTTAAGTAAATTTTGTCATTCTGTTGAATTATTTTCAATTGTCAAAATTCTGATGATAGTCTGAAATGTGTAATCATATTTGTGTGAATCGTTATTTATAAAAATTGTATATATACCAACTGTTCGCATCTGCTTTTACTTATTAAAACATCAATTTTGTATTCTAAATACGAATACGATTCCTTAACAATGGTTTGAGATGAAATAAATTACCAGTATTTTTACTAACCCGGTCATATTTTTGTTGTCAATTTTATTTCCTCCATTAGTTATGAAGATTATAGTTTTAATTCTGTTAAAGGTTATTTATCTAGTTCATTGTAGCTGCTTTCACGGAAGACCTTTCACTCGATTGGCAATAGAAATTATCATCTTATTTAATTTAATTTTCAATTTTTATTGCTAATGGAGTTGATCCGAATCGCAAATGGCGTAGTGTAGTATAGAGCTTTTAAATATCCTTGCAATTAACCAACGATTGACTTTCAAATCCTCTGAGAAGAGTTCCAAGCGATAGCATGCATGAAATTATTCAATTCCCGCCACTGTGGTTTACGATTTACTTCATCATTTAAAGCTGGAGAATCCCAGTCACGAAAGGCGAGTACACAGGATTTTACGCTCACGGATTCCGCTGACCGTGACCTTTACTATTTGATCTTCCTCGCGGCTATTTGTTTATCCGAATTCCATACTCAAGAAATATTCGATCACCCTTTTCCGATAAGATACAAATATGCATTACACAAATGCAGTTCTTTTCTGTTCTACTGCAATGCAATGTTCCCCGTAGAAGGAGTTTTTAATTTAATTAATTTGGTCTACATTTTATAAATAGGGTCCCTAAATTAGTATAGTCATAATAATAGAGGTCAGCTCTATCTATCATATAACAAACCAGAGCTGTTTACAAGCGCCTAAAGTGAAATTTATCCGTCAAAATAAATTTCAGTAATTGTCAGTCTTTACTCTGTTTATATTTTTATTATCAGTCTTTATTCTAGTTATATTTATATTATCAGTCTTTATTCTATTTATACTGTTTATAATATATAATTTTCGCCATAAAAATGTGGATCAGAGAGAGAATGGGATATTTAAATGAGGAAAAATGGTGGATAGGAAAAAAGCGGACGCTGGCCTCAAATTTGTTCGAAAAGTGAATGTCTGAATGGGCTCGCATAAACAAATTGGGTTATTCATGCAGATAAAACTAAAATGGAGCGGTTTATAGGGAAATAGATGCGCATGACTGATTCCAGCATCCGGGAACGGATCTCGGATAAATCGATACGAGGAAAAATATCGAATTCAAATATTGAACGATATTTTTTCAAGTAATCAGTTTGCATGGAAAATTTTACTATTTCTTCTGCTTTAATGCATTCAGATAATGAGGTCAGTTTCAAAACTATCTGCTTCAGTGAATCACTGTTATTTTTATACTCGGTTTTATCCAGCGCGGTCAAGCTTCCATTCACCACGGTTGCCATGCGAAACGTTTACTTTGTTAATTAGCGTTGTGAACTATTCAGTGAAGTCGGGCTTACAAATATTTCGTCATCTTCATGAGAGAAGGAAACGTACATTCGTTTGAAAATTTATTTGAATATATCCCACTGCGACTGCGTCGCACAGTGGGTTAGAATCGAAAAAAGCTGGCCAAAAATACGAAAGTGGTGTTTTTGAGTGAGGACTTTGAAACTTCGCATGGTCATTTTTAAATAAATTCTACATATAACTGCGAAATCATTTTTTTTGGTTCCAGCGAATTACAATTCTAAAGGGGGCCAAAGTTGACCAAATTTTACGAAAAATGCCGGTCACAGATTTTTCGCGAAATTCTTCAACTTCAAACCGATGCTGAACCCAAACTAGAAAAATCAACAGGTAAAATATAATTCCATATTATAAATATGTTTTCTGTCCTTCATAATATTTGGTTTCAATGAGCTCTGTGGAATATTTATATACTTTACATTACAAAATGACGGACCCTTATTTTGGAACACATTTTTACCAAAAGCGAGGAGAATAGTAGATTTAGACAACGTGTGACACGGGATTACTTACACCACAATAAGCTATGAACCTTCCTTAATGGGAATCTGAAATAAAATCTTGCCCCAATTCGCCCCAATAATAAATAAATCGACTTTTCGACAACGCTACAAGTGCCAAATCCGCGCGCAAATGATTTCGCAGTTATATGTAGAATTTATTTAAGAATGACCATGCAAAGTTTCAAAGTCCTCACTCAAAAAACCACTTTCGTATTTTTGGCCAGCTTTTTTCGATTCTAGCCCACTGTGCATCGGTACCTATTCCCTCGGATCTTTTTCTAACATCTAGGACACACGACGTTTACTCAGTAAGAGATAAATGGAAGAAAACTCTTCATTGAGAAAAATTTTTTGTTTTGTGTATCATTACAAGAAACATCTTAGAAAATAAATTTCGCAAGCAATGTTAATTCATGCCACGAGTTTCTCTAAAAAGGTGCTTAGTGGGAAGGTGGAAGTATTTTGCAGTTCTCTATATGTAATCCCAGGATGGTGGACTATTTAATCTCATGTAATGATGTTTGACATGAGGACGCATTGGCTGCGAAATATCGGTTAAAATAAAATTGTTGAAGTTTACGAACCGCTTGAATTTCCTTTACTAAATTGTTGCACATCAGACAATGCTGGAGCAGATTGATTTTATCTACTGTTTTTGTTTGAAGTTGATCTCATTTAGTTAAAATGAATCAAAAGTGCAAGTCCAGTGAAAATAGGAAAGCGCAATTTTCTTTTCCTACTTGAAACAAGGAAATGAGTTAAATTTTATTCTCAAATACTGTTCTCTGCCACATTAAGCAACTGTTTACTATCAGCCCTTTAAAAAAAATAGCATCCCTTTGCTGTGAAAATACGAGTACTCATTCTTGCACTATGATCACACTGCACAACTTATGGGAAGGAAGAAATAGCAAAGGGGGAAAACTTGAAAATTCCTTAGAAGCTCATTGAAATTGGTTGCAGGGTAATTATGTTCCTTATTTTTATCCAAGGAATTTGACAATTACCCTGTCGCATACATCCTCGGGAATTCTTCTCTGCCGCTTGACATTCTAAGAATTTCAAACATCTGCTCGAGGTGCGTTGTTTCTTCCTACTCTCTGCTGCTTTAACATTCACTCTTTATGGCGTCGAGGATTGGTCTCCCTTCCGTTAATCACTTCTGAAGATTCTTTAAAGATGTCAATATCTCCATGAAAGCGCTTCTTTTGGCTTCTGCTGTTTACTTATCTCATTAGCGGCCTCGCGTTTTTAGATCCCAATCAAAATTCAAATATAACATATATAGAACGCCAGAGGAATAGAATAAAAACTCATTTCCAAAAGAAAAAATGGACTTGAAAAAATTCTGACAGGCAGATCTGCCGGTTCTAGTTTCCGACTGTATTATCACTCGCTATCCCAAATATCAACGGGAAGGTGTCTTTAAATAAGATCTTACTTTAGTGTAACGGTTTTTGAAATATGTCTGTGAGTCTACTATCTTTGGATTATGTGTTTGATTTAAGTATTTCATAGACTACGGTTGGGGATACCACTTCTATTTGCTGCATATATAATAATACTCGTAATTATTACAATATATGAGTAAATAATTAAAATACATATTACCGAAATATTCTGATTTCCAAGATATAATGGACTGTAAGGATGTGACCTTGTGTTCACTGCTCTTCTCGTAACTGCACACACAGGTGTTCCCATCCCTAGTGGATGCATGAGGCACCCGTGAGAGGTGCATATCTAAGGCCCGGCGTCCACAGAGGCGGCGAGACGGAGGCGCGACGTCCCCTTGAAATACAACATTAGTTACTAAGTAGATCGACGCCAAAAGACGAGACGCGGAGAGGACGCTCTTCGCTTCCGCCGTCTCTTTGCCTCCCGATTAGAACGTTTTCTAATTTCGCCTCGTGCGCTCCGCTTCCTGTACTGCGTTCTAGGAGTAATTTGTGTAACAGGCCAGGATTTTAACTTAACAAATGAATAGAATGAGCTTAAATAATCATAGCGTTTAATCATGTGTGACAGTCACGATTTTAATATAATTTTGTGCAGCTCTTTGGACAAGATCAGTGCTTATATGACCGCAGCTCGCTGGATTATCACCGTAAAAGAGTTGAAGAACATGGTTCAAGGTATAAAATAGTTAAAAATGCTGGATATCTGATTTCTAACCACTTTGATTTTACAGCATATACACGCGCTTATTCTAGTTTTATGCTTTTTGTGTTTGTAATGCAGAGCTATCATCCATAGATTACTACAAAAAGTACTCGCATAATCATAATTTATTTAGGATAGATAAAACTCCCCAATTATGTACGCTATAATCAATGAAATACATCGCCAAAGAAATTTAGTGGAGTGAACAGGTAAACATTTAAACAATTAAAATGATATGCATTAATAAAACGAATATTTTATGAGCTTTCTTTCTAATTTTTATAACAATATTGAATAAATATTGCTAACCCAAAATGATAGCTTAAAGAAGTTAAATCGGAAAAAGGTCGCAAATAATAATACATATGAACGATGATTTATTGCACAAAATTAATTATAATTGTAATAATATATTATTATTTAACCCTCCGACAGTCGCGCTGTTGTATTTTGTACAACACAGACGGTTTTTCGGGTTCCGTTTCTACCTGGGTGGTCCCTTGAACCTCATACCCGGGTCTATTCTTTATCGCACCTACCATTAACTTTTAAAGTCGTGAAATGCTTCTTTTTAGTCTTAAACCGACTGCAAAAGCGAGTAAATCTGTGAAGTGACGACTGTTGTAATACACACCACGAGTGCGATGGCCACCTTTTAGCGTTAGTTAGGCCTCACCTTGAGTATGCATGTAGTGTATGGGACCCCGCCAAGAAATGTCGTATTCGGGATTTAGAAAAAGTACAACGAAAGGCGATACGATTTGTAAAGAATTGCTACGATAAAACAGCGAGTATCACTCAGATGTTACAGGACGCGGGATGGGAATCATTAGAAGATAGAAGAAAAATTCAAAGGATAAATTTATTAAATAAGTTCAGAGAAATTACGTTTTCAGATGATGTAACCGATATAATGCGACCCCCCTGTTATATGGGCCGTTCTGATACTGCCCGAAAGATTAGGGAAATAGATGCTAGAACGAATCGTTTCAAAAATTCATTTTTTCCGCGAAGTATACGCGAATGCAACCGTTTAGGAAAATAGAGTCAAGGTGCTTGCACCCCCTGCCACACGCCGAAAGGCGGCTTGCAGGGTTCTTACATAGACATAGACACCACGAGGGACCGTTTGGGTAAGTTTTTCGTCGGTGAACTCTATTTTTGCATATTTTAACATTTACATGGATTTTTTCACTTATTTCGTCTTAAACTTTATTAGACGCATTTCAATTTCGGAACTAATAGACATCTAGCTTTTTAGGTACTCTCTGAACGCATGTAAATAAATAATGGTGAATAATAATATTTTTACTATAAGTTGTTTAGTTCTTAAATTATCCTCTTAAATTATGTTATTGCCTAAAGTTTAGTGCTCAGAAATAATAATTAGTTCAATTAATTTTACAATTTTTGCCGAAAAACGATCTATTGTATGGAATACAACGCGCGACTGCTCGAGTTATGAAAATAACACTGAAAAAGGTTATTCCCATTCATGAAAACAGAGAAAATATACTTTGTTGTCAAACGCTCAACCGTTTATCAAAGATAAACGGGTGAGCGGGTGGTAGCTCGCTGTAACTTACGAGTAAAATAGCATAGAACAAGAAATCAGTAAGTTAAGCAGGAAAGTTTTATTTAACGTTTATATTTCATTGAATCTAGAAAGACTACATTATACCGAAAATAAAATTTGCATTAGTTATTTTTAAATTCGACTGATGTTTTGATTTAAAAAACTAAATTTCCACCGAATTCAGTAAATAAAACAGAATACTACACTCCTCGGATTATTTTAAAACCTCCCAAATTGCTGAAAAATAACCCAAAGGTTTATAAAAATAATGAAGCTATGCGTTGTTGTTGACTCAAGTGAGGCTGAAGAAAATTAAGGAATGATCTATTCAGTTAACCACAACATAGTCAGACAGTTTAAGCTAAATAATGGCTTTTCTTAAGTAAAACGCGATGCAAGTGTTCTCGGACATGTATGTATATTGATGTTGACTAGAACTCTTTTGTTTCTCGCTTGGTTTTAGTTCACAAAGAGCTAAATTAATCTCATCGATCATCTATACGCTGCAGTTAATTGGCGAATGTTGTCATTGAAATTTCGATGTAATCATGCAAAGACTAATGGAATGTTTTCTCTTCACAGCCGGTTACTACGCATTCCCCTCTTGTAATTGGGATTTATTTTAGGGTCGGGTTTACTTTTATATTTAAATACCCAATGTTCCCCTAAGCATTACATAAAAGGATTTGAACATTCTCTCCATGCAGGTTCAATTCTTTAAACAAGTTGTAGAGCAACGAAATCATTCATATCCCGTAAATATAACTGAATCCAAAATAGAATACTTTTATAACCAGCTTTGTTTTTATGCTTGTCAAGTTAAATTCTTTGAGCAAATTGAACGTACCGCAATCCTTTATTTTTCTCCAATAGGGATGTACCCAAAATCGCCTTTTTCTGATTCAATTTGTTTAAAATATTGACAATAACCAAATGCGCTAGCGCAAACACATTCTCATCATCGGGGGACGACTGATGCGACGGCCGCCTTCTCTTTTGGCGTTACGACTCCTCACCGCTGCCTCGCATCGAAATTTTCGTCTCCCATCCGGCGCTTCCTGCTTGCGCTTTGCTTTTGCTTCTTCTGTGGGCGCCTGGCCTAAGTACAACAGACGGGGGACACGTTTAAGGGAGACATGGCGAGGCAGTTGGAAGTGTGTGGCCGCGGATGTAAGATGGAAGTGCGAATAAAGAGCTAACACCAATCTCCAGAAGTGAAATTATTTCTCAGTTCCCTGGTTACTCCTGGGTGAATCCGCAACCGTTTCGCAAGGGCTGTTTACAGGACCTTTAATTATTGCATTTCAGTGCTGTTCCATCAATTTTATTTCATACGTATCTTTTGTGTATCATTTTGCACACTCTTTTATTTGTCTAATTTATCTTTCCGCATAAAGAGGTATTTTTGCATCATTTTTAATTCGGAGTAATTTTTAATACGGTAAAAATTTGAATATTTTTGTGCATATAAATATTTAAAGATTATAAATTAATATCGATAAATACTCAGAGCCATCGAGAGGGGGAAAACAACATTGCAAAGAGAAATAAAAATGAGAGGAAAAAAAGCAAAATCAGATTAAAAAGATTATCTGCCAAAAGACCAATAAGTTAGAGCTAGTGAATCCAGAGCATAAAAAATGATCTCAAATTTTGATGCATTTTTCATTTGCTTCGCTCGTACTATGACGTCATTTTTTAACAAACTAGCAGCGGTATTAGCAGAATGTCGAGCCTTAATTCACAACGTAAGGAGATTTCCGTTAAAGGAGAAAGGTGGACGGGGTGAATAAAACATCGAACCGGAAGCATGCTATTCCGTCTCAAAAGAGAGGAGAGAAAATTTCGCCGCCCACTTACGGGGCGCGGCGGGACGAAGTCGTGTCGCTGCGAGCGTCCTCGAGTGCAGAGATATGAATTTTCGATATTCGTACTCGCTCACGCATTGAGGAAAGTCGACGAAATGGAAATCGGCGCGTATAAGAATTTGAAAGTCATGTCGCATAATTTCATTCACAATCTTCCGTCTCAAGAAATCGAGGTTTGCATTTCCGGGAAATTCTTGAGAACATCTCAGGTAAACATTCAACTCGTTTTAGGAAAAGAATTTTCTTGGAATGAACATAGAATGAGGTTTTTCCTTATCAAAACGGATGCATCATAGAAATTTGTTGAAAAAAGCATTATGTACAATTCATACCAAACGAGAAGAAGACCACGGAAATGCATTTGTGAGGTGGGACTAAAATGGAACTTGGTGAACTTCATGAAACGATAACCTTTGCCCTTCGTAATCGAATGTAATTTCAAATTCAATCTCTCAAATTGACGATAAAATGACGAAACATGTCGGATGTTGCATCTGAAGATGTATTTGTGGAATTGAGTAAAGTTCATTTTATCGCATTTAATACGTAATTTCGCTTAATTAGTGAGTGAGACATGTGGTGATGTGGTCATGGATGTGGCTTTTGGGTTTTTCCAAAAATGAAAGACACTCTTCGTGGTCGCACATTCACTAGCCGTGCTGCAATTGCATCAGCGATTTTCCAGTGTCAAAGCAGATCCCTAAAGAAGCGTTCGCAGTGGTCATGGAATCATGGCATCGTCGATGTAAAAAATGTTTACCGCTGCAAGGAGATTACGTCAAGAAGTGACAGAAGTTTCACAGTTTTTCTGTGATTAGTTTATGAGGAAAAAAATCGGTGGTGTTATAACTTGAATGCACCACGTAGATAACTAGATGTCTCACAACCGTAAAATCAGCATCTTTCACGTAATAAACCAAAATTCCTCTCCAGGTCTTTCATAAGTCTCACCATAAGAATTGTGGGTAATTTTCACCGTTGAAATCTCACTTCTATTTGTAATCGAAGTTAGAAATAATAACAATGCGATAGAAGTTAAGACCCTCAGTTTAATGAGGACTCTCTTCTTGAATCAGAAATTATTTAGTGAATCGTTTAAACAACGAAAAGATTTTGGAACAGTCCGAAATTTTGTCTGAATTTACTGTCACGGCAACCAATTTTAGAATTCCATCGCATGGAATGGTAAAAAATAGTACTAGATTCCTCTGATTTAAAAACGTATCACAAATTTCCGTCTGGCTCATCCGTAACTCATCTGAGGAAAGCGTGAATTGCGATCTCAATATTACTCAATGTTTAACATAGAGTATTTTTTAGATTTCGAACAATACATATTTGCTATATGCTATTTGCCGACGCATTTATAACGAGTTTCCCAGTTATGGAAGTTATGCGGCATTCCGAATCATTATTCTTTCATCTCTTGAATTTCGAGTTAACCAGGTTTTCCCCTACATATTTGATGACGCGGTAGTTTTCAAATGGTAAGGAAATTCTCACGTTCCGCGTCGGTCGGTGGAGGAGGCCCTTCATTATATGCATCCCCCGCATACATTAGCAAACACGGCGCTCGAGCTATTCGAAAATTAAATTCCACTTTTAAAATCCCTCGCGCTTTCGCAGAGCGAAATAAATTCCAGAATAAAAAACGCCTTAAAGAGTAAAGAAAGGTTAAATAATCCGATATGCAGAGTGAAAAATTGGGGCGCGGACGATTAATTATCACTTTTTAGGGAAATAGTTTGAGAATTCACGCAAGGGAGTCTATCTTGCTATGTGTAGGAGCTGAGGGAATGAGATAGGGCATGTGTAAATTAGGGGGAACATTACAGGGCACGAGAGGAAAATTCTTCAAATGCTAATTCTGGAGAGAGAATCAAAAAGAAATCAGACGGGAATTATCAAGAGCAAACGTTAAAAAAGTGCGCAAGCATTAAGAACTTATTAAGCTCATGGAGAAAAACTCGAAAAAAATGCAGGCACTAAACAAATAATACATTTGTAGTTCTCTATAGAATGGATGAAGAAAACGCTTCTCTTACGAGGAATAGACGGATTACGGAGAAATACACAAATTCTAAACTCAGTAGTTCTTTGGGAAAGTCATACACGGAATTGTGGTTCTTAAAATGTTGTTGTGGGAAGTTCTCGAAAAGTCTGAACTGGGGGAAAATTTTTATTAAACACATTTCTTTTATGAAATATTCATTAGGTTAAAAATAGTTGAACTTCTCTGATTAAAAATCAGAATCAGCAATGATTTCATTATCAAAATTTGAAATATTTTATATTTGCATTCTCAATGCTTTATTTTTTGCTTTTCTTAGAATGCCACAGCAATAAATTGGCAATGACATGAACATTGAGAATAAAATATTACTTTCATAAAAGCAGTTGATTTTAAATTTTCAAATACGCACACTACGTGACTCAAAATATCAAACTTATGAATATATAGGTTATGATGCATACTACTGAATTATAAACATTATCGATTTTTATGCTTTTTCATGTCGTAAAACCTATATGATTTCCTTACGGCATGCTTTTCAAGGTTTAAGGTAGGAATTGTGAACATAATTTATGGAGTATAAATATTCATCGGTTAGTCTTGACCTATGTCATGTTACATCGTTTCATGCGCAACAGAAACTTTTTGCATACCTATGTACTTCCAAAATAACTTCGAATCTGTGCCACAGACTTTAATGATTTCGGACACGAAATCGCTTGTAATGTGTAGCGGAGGACCGCCTGTTCGACTCTTCTAGAACATAATATCGCAAACATTTAATATTCTAAGGAATTAATGGATACAATTTTCATTCGGTTCGTTCCACGATAACAAAAAATCCGATGTGGCCAGCACATGACTTTCTCCATATATAAGATGTAAATATTTATCTACGACAGTGTTTTCGAACTCCATATTCAATCTAAGCTTGGAAGATAAGTGATTAATTAATATTATAATATCTTTTACGTCAAAAACATTATAGATAATGTTTTTCGGGACATATTCATTGAAAAAATCTGATGTGGCCAGCACATGACTTTCTCCATATATAAGATGTAAATATTTATCTACGACAGTATTTTCGAACTCTATATTCCATCTAAACTTGGAAGATAAGTGATTAATTTCTTTCATATTATCTTTTACATCACAAACATTATAAATAATGGTTTTCTGGACATGTTCGATGAAAAACGATGAAATGGCCTTTCGCCCCAGCGCACAGTGGGGCCAAATCCCAAAAAAGTGGTCATTATGAGGAAAAAAAAGTTCGGGGATATGATTTCTTTTTACATGGTTGGCAAGTAAATTTTTTGAGCCACCGAGAAATGCATTCGAAATGCAGGTAAGTATGTAGATGTTTGTAAAAATCAATAACAAAATGAAAGGTTTGCTGCTCGGATGCCTAACCATGCTTTCGCTTCGAAATAGCCTCATCTTCAAAATTTTTCTGCAGCTACCCCATTGGCGCAATTTGAAATTCTTTAAATGAAATTGACTTAGCAATGTTAGTGGATTTTAAAAGCTGTTTTACAATACCTCTGAAACAAAATTAACAATGTTATTAACATAAAAAGTAACCACTAATTTGCACAAATTTCGTTCAAAAACAAAAATACAAACTTCATAAAGTTATAAAGTCCCGCATAGTCCTGCGTTGATATACATATATTACTGTAGGCACATATCTCAGCTATGAAACCCAAAAAAAATTGGCCACCCCGAGCCACCCCTCCGCGAGTAATTGATGAAATACGTGAGTAACCTCAGTATCCGTAAAGTAGCCGAAGCGCGCAGGCAGCAGGCATGGCACTTACTTATAAGGAGAACACCAGGTTTGTGGTTGACGTATTCGAACGAAACTTCCAGGGCACATTCTTTGCTTAAACATAGTGGACACGGGTCTGACCGTTCAACTGAATGAGCCTTTGTTTATGAAAAATTAGCAACTGAAAATCGGAGTTAGGCAACACCGCCACACAAGTGCATTACCATATCGATATCGAGATTTTCCACTTAGGAAATTATTTACTTCCATATTTTACTGATAACTTATCTTTATGCAATTAAATTTCATCTTATTACCTTCCAAGAATTCTGTACCTTTTAGTTAGCATTTATTGTAATGCACATAACGCCGCGCAGTGGGCTAGAAGTGAAAAATGCTGGACAAAAATAGAAAAGTTGTTATTTTGAGTGCGGACTTCAAAACTTCGCTGTTGAATTCAAGCAAATGGTATTTCATAGGACAACTAAATTAAGTTTAAAGGAATAGCTTTTTTCACTAGTGTTGTGCCGCTAAACTCGTGACCAAAGGGAGTCTGAGATGCATTGTTTGGCAAAACAGCAAACCTGCATCTCCTATATTTTGCCGTCCTCCGAAGATCGAATTCAAGAAGGAATCAAAACAGCATGCACAATGACAAGTTAAAAACGTGCGCAACGAGGAGAGGCAACTTTCACCATTTGAGACTGAAGTTAATGATAATAAAATCAATGTTTCCTACAAGCTGTAACTTACTATGATTGACGGAAAGACGGAGAAATGCTCTCACGGACACAATGTCAACACAACGGTGTTCAATCTGCAACGCTACATCCACGGAGGTCAATAATGATGGTGACAACATATCTTGTCCAATAAAGGATGATGTCTAATAAGTGAAGATTTTACGCGAAAGTGCTCGAGGAAGAAGACTATAGAGGACTTGTTCGTGCGATTGATGTTAATTTCCGACCCTAATTTTTCAATTCAGGTTGTAATATGTTCCAAGTCATCAAAAGTTTTATCTTCCCAGGCCTTGTAAATATTGTTTGTATCCTACCCAGCAGAATCTAAATCGGAAGATGATTCTTTGGACGGATCAGAGTCGGATAGTCATTAGTGTTTTCGTGTGTATGAGTGTGTTAGCGCGTGCCTTTTCATATTCTACATCAGGGTTTCCCAAACTATGTTCCGCGGAACACCAAGTGTTCCGCAAGGTGTTCCGCGACAATTTGGAGAGTCAATTGAGAATTGGAGAATAAAAGTCATTAAATGCTTTATTGATTCATATTTTAAGTTTCTATCACAATATTATAGTTTTATATTTAAAAATAATTACCTAATAAATAATTTGTTATATTTAGATGATTTTTTAAATTATACAAGTAGAATTACCTAACCTAAAAATAAGCTAAGTGTTCCGTTAAACTTCCCAGGTTTGCGAAGTGTTCCATTGCAGAAAAAGTTTGGGAAACCCTGTTCTACGTCAATAAGCTGTGATATATTAATGTTTTATATAAATGTTTTTCTTAACTTCTCATATGTTCCTACCAAGATTGGAAACAATAATTGTGTATATTTGTATAGTTTTTGTGTGTTAAGATGATTCTTTGGACGGGCGAGAGTCTGATTATAATTATTGTTTATATTATATTGTATATATAAATAATTATTACATAAAACATTATAACAATATACAAACTTTGTGTGTATATTTTATAATGTATTTGTGTTACGATATATGTAATAATATCTAAAAATAACTTGTTTGGAATGGTTTGAAAATAAAAATACGCATTAATTTGTAATTGTGGATTTAAAAAATCATATAAAATTATTAATTTATATATTCGAAAAAAATTGAAACGTTTTCACGAAAGAATAGTTTACAAATATCAGTTTCAAATGCGTGATCGGCGATCACGAAACCAATACTCACGTTTTTTTTATAGGCATGCTATACAAATATTGTCTTTTTTGTCAAAATATGCGAATTTTTTTTGCGAAAACTTAATTTTGAAATGATTTCAATGTCATATTCGGAATTATTGACCTTATAAACTATTACATACAGGATTTCAAACGGATTAGATGAGATTTACTTGTTATGACCATCTTTTAGGCATTAAGGCCCACTGTGCAGCGCCCATAGCGCCCACAACGTACATAATCAGCAACTTCCGGTTTATCAATGTTTCACATATAACTCCTACACAATCAGTGCTACAAAAATATGATTCATACAAAAGTTATAGTAAATTTCATTTTCTAAAACGTTTATAAATAATAGTTTATACCTAAATATCATATTTATGGAGATATTTTGAAAACCGTAAATGAACTTTGAAGAATGATGCTCGACTTCCGGTCAACCAATTTACTCCAAAAACTAATAAACTCTAACGACACTAACAAAAATACTAAATATGAAATTTGGTGTTGATCCGACAAATAATTTTCATGTTAGAGCGCCCACAAAGTACATATTCAGCTACTTCCGGTTTATCAGTATTTCACGAATAACTCCTAATCAACAGGTGATACAAAAATATGTTAAATTTAAAAGTTATAATAAATTAATTTATCTAAAACTTTTATAAGACATACAATATACCTATATATCATATTTATGGAGATATTTTGAAAACCGGAAATGAGCTTTGATGAATGAAGCTCGACTTCCGGTCAACCGATTTACTTCAAAAACTAATCAACTCTGACAGCACACACCATAGTACTATGTATGAATTTTGGTATTGATACGACTAATAGTTTTTGCGTTAGAGCACCCACTATCACACACACACACACACACACAGGCATCATTCCGAAAATAGTCAAAAAGTGTTCTAGGGACCCCAAAACATATATTTCCGTAGAAATCTCGAAGTCGATTTTCTTCATGGAAACAATACTTTCTCTATACTACGTATATGGAGAAGGAAATTATTCCGAAAAATCGGAATAATTCATTGTTCTCCATTCTGTTTTCCGTTCAAAGAGCGGAATCGTTGTTCAAAGACAATCTGCCCGTTCAGAAGGAGTAGTACTTGATTTGTTATTCATTAAATTTATGCATCTTTCTGGAAGCAGACGAAGTAATGAAAAATGTCATTACTCACATTCGTATCATGTGAATATTACTTATTAAAGTTTCAGTTTACCTCAATTATAAATTAATATTTTTTCATAATTAGACCATGTGGATAACCATTTAATTTGATAAAAAGACTAATTATAACGTAATATATTTATGTATTTCTGTATAAATCAAAATCTTTTTCGCGTCAGATTATTCCTTCTTTTATTTGTTCCAGAAATTTATCGTTTGATCAAAACGTTGAATTAAATTAATGAGATTGAAAAAATAAAAGTAAAACAAAGAAATGTTAATTGAAAAGTATGACTCACACAACCAAAAAGGAGAGAAAGTCTTTAATGACTCTATAATGCATCATTTATGTTTTAATACAATTTAATAAATGAGAGGACGACACTTTCTACTACGACAATCCTTTATAAAAGGGAGCGAATGAACCCATTTCACTTCATTTGAGAAATAGCAATTTTCCAAAAATAAATGACAAAGATTTCCAACAAAAATAGATAGTATAATTAGAGATCGGCGGTAAAAGAGAACAGAAAAGAACATCTTGGATGGATAGCGTAAGAAAATTGGCTGGATTGCCAACTGCAGAGATACAAACAGGAACCAACAGGAACGAAATACAAAATACGGTCTCCAATATCCATTAATGGATTGGCAGAAGAAGGTGAGGACTGAATCGTAGTCTACTTGACCAGTAAATAAATGGTTGAAATGGCGATGAGAAAATAGAATGAAGAATGGCTAAGAAACGTATATAAGAGTATATACGTAATCAATCAGATGCTTAACGCATATTATGAATATAAATATAAAAAAGGAATTTGACGATTAAGCAGAAGGTAAATATATACGGAACGATAGAGAATTACGAAGGAATATTGTAAATAAACAAGACATATGAGCTTGAAAGTAAAATCTGTGAGTGATGCTATTGAAGTATTTTTTTATGTCAATAATCCGTTGTAAAAGATAAATCAACTCAATTTGCTTTAAGGTATTATACTTTTTGAGGAAATTTCCTTTTTAACCTTCCCCCAAAAAATACAGATTTTTACTATTAAAGAATCATCCGTAGCATAACATATGCGCAATGCTCAATGATTTTTATTTTCATCACCAATAAAATATCGAATATCAAATCTCGCAGTTTAAAGAAGTGATTGTTGTACGATTTTGTACATTTATTATTTGTTTGTTTTGAAGAAGTAGTAACAAATAACTCTTTTTTAAAGTTTCTATTTAATACATTCCTAAATTTCCAATTAATTTAAATCAAATAAACTCAGGACATCATTACAGTATACCTTTCAGATGGAACACCGGATGGCAAGAGGAATACATTGAATAACATGTTTAGAATGTGATAAGCAACAATAATTATGTACGTTAGATCCAAGCATACAATGCACAAGGATAATTTAGTGCACTTCAAGTTACAAACTAATGTAACCACGAATAAAAAAATCTGATGTGGCCAGCACCTGACTTTCTCCATATTTATTGAAAACAGAAGCCTATGCCGGTAATATATAATTAACTCCAAAACAATGAGTGTTTCAGAAAAACGTTTCAAACAAAATTTGTATTAATATACTTTATCTATAACTTTTGTATATAATTGTACATACCTACATATATTGCATTCTGACAGAGATATGTATGAAAAACTTACATTTCTGGATAAACAACAACTTCCGGTTAACCATTATTCAAGTATAACTCCTAAACAATCAGTTTTACTAAAAAATGTTTCAAACATAGGTTGTAGTAAAGTACATTATCTATAAATTTTGTAAATAATTGTATACACCTACATTGCATTACGATATATTTAAGAAACAAAATTTTGTTCCGGATAAACCACAATTTCCGTTTAAGCTGTGTTCATTAAAAACTCACCAACTCTTGGAATTGTTGGGAAAATACTAAAATATGAATTTTGGAAATTATCGGATAATTACTTTATAAGATAGAGCGCCCAAAAACATTTTTACCACAGGCAGACACACACACACACACACACACACACAGACAGACATGTTCGGGAAAATAGCGAGAAGGAACTCTATGGGCCCCGAAACAACTATTTTCGTTGAAATCTGGAGGTCGAATTTTTTTGCGAACACAATACTTTCTCTATACTACATATAGGGAGAAAGTAAAAATGTACCAATGTTTCCATTATTAAAAGAATAATATTTGATATCAAATTTGTTTTATTGTAAAAATAGTACTTTCCGTATCTTGTATGATGTATTTTTGATTCGATCATCAGGAAAATTTTTTAAATCATTAATGTAAAACATTCCTCAAGTTGATAAATTTGAAAATTTTAAGCAAAATTATTCATCAGCAAAGAGAGTCTTAGCTGTTCTCGAACACACGCTATCTCAATCCCTTTAAACCACTGGACAATTAATTCCGAAATCCTCGACTCTTATTGCGAGCGTCCAAGGGTATGGATGGAAAAAGGGCGCTCTCTGGTGACAAAAAGAACACGAAAGGCGGGAAAAAGCGAAACAGCGGGTGTGAGAAGATTTATGTGGACCGAAGGAAGGACATTGGAAGAAGGATCGATGGCAGAGGGGGCGAAGAGGTCTCTGGAATCCACAGAATTACCATTGTACGAGGCTGGAATGGAGGAACACAAAGGGGAACGTGATTTCGGATAATGGCGTTGAAAAGATGAGAGCGCGGAATGAGAAGAGAGCATAAAAGATAAATAGGGGAGATGGAGATGAAAAAAAATTCTCCATGCACCAAAGTGGGATATGGCACGAAGGTAGCGATAAAGAGGAGGAAGCGAAATAAAGGAAGATGAGTGAGATAAATAAGGAGAATGGGGTGAGGCGATTTAGATAAAAAAAGTAGTGAGAAAGGGACGATGAGAAAAATTTCCAGGAGAGAAGGTAAGGCTACGTAATGCACCTTCTGATGACGTAGTTACCTTTAAATGGGCCGTCAATCCTCTATCATTGTGCTGCGTTTGATGTGGTTTATGACTGATTGTTTGCCATGATGTCAATTCAATTCTTTGATATTTAAAAAAATCAAGGTGTATTCAAGAAAATATCGAAAAGTAAAAATAGAAT
This sequence comes from Sympetrum striolatum, assembly GCA_947579665.1. NCBI lineage: Eukaryota > Metazoa > Arthropoda > Insecta > Odonata > Libellulidae > Sympetrum > Sympetrum striolatum. Next base: position 393,495 of record OX388343.1, read on the forward strand.
TCTAAACATTAGAAAAGCCAGTATCGAACAAAGCCACCGACATCAGGGCAGAGACGCAGAGAAGGTGGAAACTGTGAGGTTCGAAGTGATACTATAGATTGGATTTGTCATAATTAGGTGATGAATGATGCTCATTCCTTCCTTAATTGTATTTGGTTTTTCTGTCCACTCAGTCATTTATGAGTGGCTCCATTATTAACATAGTTACTACACTTACCAGAGAGACTCTATATAAGCAAAAATAATATCTTCTAACGAGCAATTATGCCTTTTTATAGTTTAATTCTGAACATTCGTCTTAAAATGTATTTATTTTAGCAATCAATAATTTCTCCACACATTTCGTAGAACGTCCAAAGACAGTTTGATAGCATAGCAATTGACTTGTAAGTCTGCAAAATTACTAATCGAGCTCTAATAACTGTGAAATATAACAAAAAATGAGCCTGTTTGCATAATAAATAGAGAAAGAGCGATTAAATGCAATGGAATACTTTTCGAAAACAGATTCCAAATCCAAAATTAATAAGAGCGAAATAAGCAACAAAATATTCGCTAATTACACTCAGTAAGAGGAATTAAATTAGCCTATCATAAATCCAACGGACGGAATAACGGACTCTAGCAATGGAGTAATGTACGGGAAGAAATTAATAAAGGCAGGAGAAAGGGAGTAGCGCGATGTGGAATAATGATGAAGTGCTCACGGTGTGGGTGATTAACACGTAAAGATGTGTATCTTAGACGTATCAATATAGATTAACGTGACCAGCAGCCGATGAGTGATTAATTTCCAGACTAAATTACGAGGGACTTTGCGCAAGGCCGGAAGGGAAAGGGGGAGAATTAGTTTCGCATGACGCAGATGGAATTTATGGAGCCAAGCGTGGATTTGACTTAAATTAATCACCTCAGGATTCCGTTAACATATCAACGGGTCTTCGTTATTGGTGATTCTCCCGTGATTAGGACGCGGCTTCCGTTGCCCACAGCCACTTTGCTAAGATTCCGCTGTAACAGGAATGGGAAAGGATCTTAAATTGCAATAATTCGAAAGAAACATTTTGAAATTATAATGGAGAGGCTTATTTTACCATTCATGTTTTCGGGAACTTGGTATAGTAACGCAACCCTCTTTTCAACTTATGTACTCGTTGTTACCGCAGCTCACACGGAGGTGAATTCCAAAGCAGATTAACAAACCATTCACATTATTGTTACTATATGAAATCTGTGAATTCGATCCTATTTATTGGAACAATTCATTCGTCGTCTTGCAAGTATTTTTCAATTGCTTCAAAGTACAATTCACGATTCTACGTTAGTTGAAAAACTTAATTGCAGAATAAGTACAAGTATTCACATTCAAATACTGAAGAGTAAATAAAAAAACCTCCGTTTAAATTTAGGAGAGCACAGCAAACATGAGGATTATCGGTGAGACAGAATTGAGCGTATCGAGGAATGTTTGCTATTAAAAAACCCGATGGATTAATTTGTTATTAATATTATTAATCATTTTCTTAGATAGCTTATTTTCTTTAAAACTCAGCCTTAATGATATGACTTTCAATTTCCCTAATCATAATAATTTTTAATTTGATAAATATTTATTTTTACTTTCTCCATATACGAAGTATAGAGAAAGTATTGTTTTCATGAAAAAAATCGACTTCGAGATTTCAACGGAAATATATGTTTTGGGGTCCCTAGAATACGCTTTAACCATTTTCGGAATGATGTCTGTGTGTATGTGTGTGTGTGTGTGTGTGTATGTGTGTGTGTGACAGTGTGCGCTCTAACGTAAAAACTATTAGTCGTATCAATACCAAAATTCATATATAGTACTGTGGTGTGTGCTGTCAGAGTTGATTAGTTTTTGGAGTAAATCGGTAAACCGGAAGTCGAGCTTCATTCATCAAAGCTCATTTCCGGTTTTCAAAATATCTCCACAAATATGATATATAGGTATATTGTATACCTTATAAAAGTTTTAGATAATGTGTTTTACTATAACTATTGTATTTAACATATTTTTTTATCACCGGTTGATTAGGAGTTATTCGTGAAATACTGATATACCGGAAGTAGCTTATTATGTACTTTGTGGGCGCTCTAACATGAAAAGTATTAGTTGGATCAACACCAAATTTCATATATAGTATATTAGTTGGTGTCGTTAGAGTTGATTAGTTTTTGGAGTAAATCGGTACACCGGAAGTCGAGCTTCAGTCTTTAAAGCTCATTTCCGGTTTTCAAAATATCTCCATAAATATTACATATAGGTATAAACTATAACTTATAAAAGTTTTAGAAAATGTAATTTACTATAACTTTTGTATGAAAAATATTTTTTATTACTGATTGTGTAGGAGTTATTTGTGAATTACTGATAAACCGGAAGTTGCTGATTAAGTACGTTGTGGGCGCTCTGGGAGATGGTGCGAAAGGCTATTTCATCGTTTTTCATCGAACATGTCCCGAAAACATTATTTTGAATGTTTTTGACGTAAAAGATAATATGATATAAATTAATCTCTTATCTTCCAAGTTTAGTCTGAATATAGAGTTCGAAAATACTGCCGTAGATAAATATTTACGTCTTATACATGGAGAAAGTCATGTGCTGGCCACATCAGATTTTTTATTTTCATTCTATTATATGAACTTTGCCAAACATAGATCTCTATCCCATATAACTATACACTAATGTATGCAATCATCCTTTGCTTCGCATCACACTATCAGTGACTTGAAATAAAGAAGAAATAAATTTTACTTCTCTAAAATTGATTCATTTACGTTTTCTTCACTTCTTTTTATCTCAATTTTGAATAATATGCTACATTTTTAGTTTTGAGAATATTTCATATTTTCATTATTTAAAACACTTTTTTAGGTTTAATGGGCTTTTAATATTTGGAATAAAGTAATGTATAATTAATGATAAAGTAAAGTAAGAATAGATAAAAAATGGTGTTACTGAAAAAGTCTCATAGTCATGATTACATCCAAAAACGATATTCTATCAAAAAGTATCGGAGGAAAATAAAATGAGAGTAAAGGTAAACGATTGCTGCAACATCTTCCTTATATAAAAAATCGTTTATTATATAACATTAAATTCCTGAAAATACTAATCCTAATAAGAATCCTAAATATTTAAATTAAAACAGAAAGAATTTTCTTTGATCTGTAAGAAGAGTCGTAAATATAAATGAATATCTAGGAGGCAGTGAATTGGCTCGTTTAACACGAACAACATCCGTTTTTAGCTGCATAAGTTACTTGTAAATAATCACGAAAATGCTTTTTATTTTTAGCTAATTTCCGGTTGGTTGAATGCAACATCGATCGACCTATGACTATCTTATATTATTTTTATAAGTTTGTGCTAATTTGTGTGGAAATCTACGGAATATATTTGCATAATAGCTTAAGCATTACGCATGAGCTGAAATATCAAATTAGATTATGAAAGTTTTTTTTTTGAAAGTTCGGCGGAACTGTTTGCGGCGGAAAATTTTCCAATATCTCTTAATTAAGCATCCGCGAAACATCCGAAGGATGAAGTGGATTTATTTTTGTATATTTTGTACTATAATGCAATAAGAGTATGGTCAAAGGTCGGTCAAGTCATCAGGTAAACCGCATATGACGTTTGCAGTAAATCCGTCGGGCTATTGAATCAACACAAATCGGTATCTTCCGTCGGTCAAACATCACCATGGTGACCAGGATTGGTTGGGTTTGAAGTAGCATGTGCGGCCATGTAAATAGCAGTCTCTTCAACTAGTTCCAACTAGAAGAAGACCAAGTACTGCTTGTCCTCCGATTTCGCCTTGCGCGGTCATCGCTGTACGCAGAGCAAACAGTGGGAGAAATTCATATTCTTGCGTTTACATAGCGAGCAATGCTCGAAAAATACACGCGATAGATACTTTTTGACGCAGCCATAATTAATTCATGCTTCATATTCTTTAAAATGCAAATATAAAAACATCTAAAACTATTTGTTATCACTTTTGGGAAAAGAAAATATAGTGCCAATTAGCTTAGAGAATGCAAAATTCAGTCTGAAAGTAATAAAACTAAAGTTCCAATTGATACCAGAGTTAAAATGACATGCATATCCTTGTCTCTAATAGATGCTAATGCTAATTTCTGAAGCGTTCAATCTTTTGAGAGTGACAAATAGCTAACTCGACGTGGAAGTCTGAGATATATCACACTTTCAAGTTTCATACTGTTTCATTACGTGTCCTATACGTATTATCCAGAAGCACAGCAGTGTTTCCAAACGCTTTAAGCGTCACTTAGCACTATTGATAACCTTTTATTATAGAAAATCTTCTCCTCTTAAATTTCTATTTAATATTCTACTCTACACACAGTAGAATTTATTTCTACGTATGTTACTTTCAATCTGATCGGAATTTCTGTACAAAAATTTCTTATAGTTGGCAGCTAAATGTTTTGCCACTATTCAAATAATTAGTTAATAATTAACGCATACATTTATTCGAAAAAAAGTTTTGGGTGATAAAAACCAAAACCTACGCATCTTTGGAGTGTAATAAAGTAATCCCTTTTATGTGCAGACTATCAGACTAAGAAAGCAGTTGCATTCGTATACACAACCGTAATTGATAGCTTTTTAATAAATCATCGTTGACCTTCAGATAAAATAATCCCAGGAATTATTGTTTAGGATATTTTTATGATACTATTTACCAAACTTCACTAACCCATCGTTTAGTAAATTTAATATATTAATATAAAATGTAATTACATATTTTATATTTTTTGAGATCTTCTTTTAAATCCTCCATTCTTCCATTTAATTCTCTAATGTAATTCGTTTGGTGACCTCTCGTGCACTGCACTCACTGATTTCTCGGGTATCGGAAGCATAAAAACGTACTGCGGAAAAACTCCATGCTCAGACGCACATGGTATCTCATCGCTTCCACCGTGGTTCGAATTGTTTATCAGCAGGTAACCAGGGGCAGTTTTTATGCTCAATTACACTTTCGGCTGCATCCGAAGGTGGGGCACACATCGGACGCTACGCAAACTCATAACTAAAGTCGCACGTGGTATCCCTATGACAGAGATATTGCGCCCGAGTGTGGATTCATTTGCCGGTGCGCTTCCTAATTCCTTCTGATGAAAGCGGAACGTGTTTTATATCTTTCCCGCGATATCATCCCCAAATGTGAGAGAAAACTAAAACGGAAGCCAATTAAAGATGCGCTGCCAACTATTACCTATTCTAGTATTTATAACAAAATTCACTTCTTTTATTCATGCATTAAAAATATATTTATTTTTATCTAACGTAACAATCACCGACGTGTAAACATGTATCCATCCAATTTCAATAAATCTAAGTAAGAAAATATGGAATCAATTCCATGCACTTCCCTATAGAATAGAAATTTGAAATTTCAGGGATTCATTTGAGTGTAAAATGAACTATTTATAACGATCTTTTTTAACGAATTAATCCTTGCTTCGGATTCAGATACCTCAAAAATACTCTCATATTAAATACGATACGATAAAGTGTTCATTCTGATCGATTACAGCCTTTATTTATTTTCAGAAATAAATTTCGGTAATGTTCATAAAAAATAGAGACAAGTAACATATAAAAGAAATTAAGAAAACAAACTTTGTTTTGATTGCGGAATTTCGCTTTGGATTTTTAAGTACGAGAAGTCGGTGGCTGAGGACAACCCAACCACTGAAGTGATCGTTGAATTCGAGCTCAAGCACCCTGACAACGAAAGTGACGTTCTCTTGACACCAAGTTCGAGTTAGTTGTTGATTGCTTTGGGAAGACTCCGAATCACCCATTCCATTCTATCGCCGATCAAAAACAAAATAGAATCAAAGGGCATCGTATTTCCTATAACCTGAACAGATGTTTCTGCATTTAAATCTCAAATTCCTTGCGCGTGCCGTTATTATCAGTAAGTGCTGAGGCTCAAAATATTTACGTTGAAAACAGCATTACCGTGCAAATATGCGTGCACTGTTTTGAGCTGTACTTATTGGTAATTGGTTGGTATAATGTCGATGTTGATTTGGAGAATGCAAATACGCGTACGTTACCGAACGGAGCTCATGTCAGATACGAATCACAACGCTCTGCATGTTCTGAACACAGACATCTCCAAAACTATTCTCCTAGTATATATATATATACTTATATATATATATTTACCCCCTGCCACGCGCCACTGGCGGATTGCAGGGTTTAAATGTAAAAATGTATATATATATATATATATATATATATATATATATATATATATATATATATATATATATATCTATTATATATAGATCGCGCATATTTCGTAAGACATCACAGATATTTCTGCTCAAACTGAAACGGGTGAAAAAATTTGAAATGGCGAAATATCGTTAAATATCGTTTAAGGAGTAAATTTTATGGAACTTTTCTGCAGAAATATTTCTCAGAAGTAAATTTAGAGAGTGAAAATGAATAGTTATGAAGTTGTTCAAAATTGGGCTGAAATTTCACCAAAATAACAACTGAAAATACATTTGCGCAAATGATGAAAGTGAACAGGAGAGAAGAAAAATTCTGCTGCTACTTTTTGCTAAATAGCCACATTTTCATTAACTTTACCTTTTTGTAAAGAATTTTTACGACGAATCGGTGAGCGTTAATCAGAATCAGTGGTGGGAATCCTTAAGTAGACGATTTAAGATAAGGATTGATTTAGTCGATGAATTCAGAGGAAGTACGCTCTTGGAAAGAAGATGTTGCGGCTATTGTGCGACCTTCAAAGCCCTTTCTGAAATTGTAAGAACAATATGGAAAATAGATGCGAAGAGAAGTCGCTTAAAAAATTACTACATTTTTACCATGGTAAATTAAATTATTAATAAATTATTATTAAATAAGTGTTATAGTAATTGATTAGAGTATAGTAATGGTGGATGCACTCACAGCCATACTCCATATTGTGGCTTACAGGGATAAGAAACACCAAAAGAAGTGAGGGAATCATTTGATTGCTCTGTTGTAAAAGGAAGAAACTGAGGATAAAAAAGAAGTTAGTACATCTTAGAGATGTGGGTGGAGTGAAATGAAGGAGTGGGAATCAGGAATTTTAGAAAACTAAGAAAAAAAATCTGATGTGGCTAACACATGACTTTCTCCGTATTTATTGAAAACATAAGCCTATGCCGGTAATATATAAATAACTCCAAAACAATGAGTGTTACAGGAAAATGTTTCATACAAAAGTTGTAGTAAAATGCATTATCTATAACTTTTGAGTGTAAATGTATATACCTAAATTGCTTTTTGACAGAGTTATGTATGAAAATCTTCCATTTCTGTATAAACAACAACTTCCGGTTAACCATTATTCAAGAATAACTCCTAAACAATCAGTGTTACGAAAAAATGTTTCATACAAATGATGTAGTAAAATACATTATCAATAACTTTTGTTCATCATTGTATATACATTACGTATACTACATTGCATTTTTACGGAGATATGTATGAAAAGCTTCAGTTTCTGGATTAACAACAACTTCCGGTTAACCATTATTGGGGAATAACTCCTAAACTATCAGTGTTACGAAAACATGTTTTATACAAAAGTTGTAATAAAGTACATTATCTACAACTTTTGTGTGTCAATGTACCTATATTGCATTCTTACAGAGATATTTAAGAAACAAACAACCGGATAAACCGTAACTTCCGGTTAAGCGATATTCTCCAAAAACTAATCAACTCTAGGCATTGTTAGGAAAATTCTAAATATGAATTTTGAAAATGATCGGATAATTACTTTTTAAGATAGAGCGCCCACAAACTTTTTAACCACAGACCGACAGACACACACACAGGAAAATAGCTAAAACATGCTCTATGGGCCCCAAAACATCTATTTCCGTCGAAATCTGGAGGTAGAATTTTTTGGCGAATACAATACTTTCTCTATACTACGTATAGGGAGAAAGTAATAATAGTGAATGGAAATAAATGGGTATTTATGGCAGATAAAAATGAGTAGTAGTAGTTGTAGAGAGATGACGGATACCGTGGAAACTGAAGATATTCACCCCTCAGCACATTTAAGAAACTTTTGAAAAATTTCTGTACCAGATGATGCTACTCCGGTTGCGAAACCGGTCGTCAGCTAAATAAAAGAGTGGAAAATTATTGTTTTTATTCATTATCCGATATTCTTACTATTCTCCGATATGAATTTGCAGTAAAACTGAGCGAAGCGCAACTTTAAAATAGGGAATAAGAACAAATATGTAATGCTTAAAAGAAGTGTTTGATTTAATTATCACCCTAACAAACAAATGTTGATATAACCTTCGCAGGGTTGAATAGAAACATGTAGTTGATTGAAGGCATAGGAATGGAAAGAGGAGAAAGGCAGAAGTTGATGGGAAAGTTTGATAAGGAATAGGAAGAGAATTTCAAGGTATAGCACTAAAAAGAATAAGGGGTATTTTTATCTGTTTATATAAGTAAAACATTGATATTCTCAAGTATTATTAAATTTCCGCTTTCTCTCTATTCGCTCACTGAAGAAACCTCTCAATGTACATAGCAGTATGTGTTGTTACGAATACGGAAGATTTCCAAGAAACGAGTCCTCCGTATCCGGAGTGAAAACAAGAATAAAAGATGAAGAAAGAGTATAGTTGGAAAATCCATGGGAAACAAACTAACATCAGTCATAAGCAAAAGCTTATGTTTAATATTCTAAAGCGGAAAAATGAAGACTTGGAATGATTTATGACGAGTTTGGAATCGGAAGATGACATCGAATGTGTTTAAAAGAAAGAGAAAATGGATTCCCAGTAAACGGAGGGAGGAAGTGGGGAGAAAGACATGCGCCGAATAACTCAGAAAAAGAAAGGGAAACGTTATGAAAATAATTTTGGTAAAACGAAAAATGGAAAGATATAAGTGGGGAGAGCTCGATAGAGAGAAAAGAGAAGTGGGAAACTCGTAAATAAGGAATTAAAAGAGAGGATAACATGAATTTGGTCTTCATAAGGAAGTTTCACTCTTCACGAATTCGTAACGGGATGCACCTGACCAAGTTGAGACATATGCTGGTGTCTCTCCTCTTCTGTTTATTCTTTTATCTGTAGCTGCAGTATTCACTCTAAAGACGAGTATGAACTTCATTCCCTCCTCCTGTAAATACCAATCAGGAGCGATCTGGGAGAGTATAGCAGAGGGTGACCTTCGTTTCGATGTGCTGCCCTAATTGGAAAACATTAAAGTACTGAATTATAAATCCAAAAATTACATATTCTGTACAGAGAGAGACCTAATGAATTCAACTATTCGTAATATTTATCTTCTCAGTAAGTTTCAAATCATATAAGCCATTAAAAACTGAGGCAAAATTAAATAAAAGATATGCATCTATGTATGCCAAATCACAAGTACGTTCAGCGTGGCAGAGCCCATCTTCAATGAAAAGTGAAGAAGAGTAAAGCAGGAAATTGATCAAAAAGTAACGAAGATGAAGAAATACATTTGTAATAAATGCGATCCTTAATCTGTATCGTTTATTTGTAATGTTTTTAAGGGATGCATCGTAATATCATACTTAAGAGAAACATCTGCATTTTAAGAAAACATGTGAATGATAAAACTGGCAAAACTACTGCTGGCGTTGTCTATTTATTTTAAGAACCCAATCAGCTACAAATTATAGAAAGTAAAAGAAAATAAAAATAACGAGTTTTCACGAGTGTAAGCCGCACATTTTGAAACCTGAAAATCCTAAAAATTACATATCTACGAAAACATAATGCAACATTCGTGAAACGCTATATCTATTGTCAATGAATGGGCTTTGAACTTCGTAACATTTTAAGCAATTATTTGAAAAGAATCTAACATAGACGGACGCTCTCCTTTTGACTAAATATTATGAAATTAGTGCGTGTTATTTGTGGGGAGATACAGCACATGAACAAAATCACGCGGTGAAGAAGAAATTGTAGTTAAATAAGAAAGAAAAAGGAATTTTTGGAACACGGCTGTTAATGATTTAGAGGTTTAGAATCTCCAATTGCCGACAAAGATTTTTAACCTCTAAAGCTAAATAAGAGATTTAAAAAATACATCGATAATGAAGAAAATTAAACATTTTTAGGCCTTTATTTAAAATCCTATGTATTTTAACATCCGGAGATGCTTTAGAAACTTTTAGAAACGTTATACCTGCCATGGTGTTGTAGAATAAGAAAAGGGAGATGGCAAAAAACGCTAATGTCACAACTTGGACATCTAAATGTAAATATGTATTTTAGAAGACCACTATAAAGAAATTGATTGATGTGATATCTACGATTATCTATAAAAGTTATATACAATAGTTACTCTCACATTCTCCTTCATCAGATCCATTTTTATAAGGTAAGTCCGGTAGAGATGCCCCACCAAAGGAAATTACCTGATTGCAATGATTAAAGTGATAACAAGAATGTGAAACTGCGTGATAGAATAGAATTTTTTTTATTATTAACAGTATATAAACAAATTTTGTTTAAAAAAATTTTCACCAAAAATATTAAATTTTTCTCAATCGGTGCATTTGGCCATCTCTCCTGAGTATACGGGTGAAATAACTCGAGAGAGCTAATGGGACATCTCACCTCTGCGGGAGAGATGTCCCATTAGCCCAATGTCCCATTACTGAATTTAATCTGGAAAGTTCTTGTTATATGACAAAATTGTTAAATTTAACTCAAAACTAGGATCTAACTAAACGTTTAAGTTAACTTTAAAACCTATTTAGCACTTATATTTGCGAAATTTTAGCCAAAAGTTGTAGTACACTTAGAGAACATCATCCATTTAAAATTATAGTGAAATTTGCAATTGGTAAGCATGGGGTTTAGAATAAGCGCCGTCGATATGCGTGATGAGTACTCCTAACGTGAGTTTGTTGTAAATTTAAACGCAAAAAGCCAATTCCATAGCTTTTCTAGTTTATTCCTCGAAGGATACCATCCTTCCTGTATTGGTGTCCCTTCTTTCCTTCCTACCGAGAATATTTATCTCATCACCTTTAACTTGGGTCATTGTGTACTCGGAAACATAATAAACATATTCATACAACAAATAAGATATTAAGTGTTATAAATAAGTGCGAAACGGCAATGATTAGCTACCGCTACAAGCAACCATGTGAAGGACTTGACGAGGACGGAATGTGCTACAAAACAGCTTAATTTTACTGAATTTGCTTCATTTTCTAGTCCCATACGAGGCGTTTAAGCCTTTTCTAGAGGCTAATAAATAGCATATTGAGCCTTGGTCATCAGTATTTTTGCAAGTGACATCATTTTACGCAAAATATTTTCGTTTCAACCGAAACCAAATTTGACAATTTTGATGTTTTCGACGAAATTTCGAAACTTCGAGGCAAACATTTTTGCAGAAGATATTTTTTAATTTCGAAACAAATTATAACTTTAATATGAATAACGGTTGGCCACTTTTGCCGGTTTTACATTTCAATCAGAAAAAAGCGGCAAAACGCTCCACTCTAGTGCTTACTAAACAATATGTCATCTTTTGATGGTGCATAAAATGCATTCGACCGTGGACTTAAATCTGAATTGAAATTTAAATGTAGATTGCAAACGTTTTCATGAAAAAATCCTTAATCAGTATCACCTCAAAGTTAAACCGATACTAACAGGGCACAAATACCTAAAGATAGCACTGGAGTATCTATGCCGAGAAGAAGTGGGGCGTCTATGCTTTCAGTACGGGAGAGATGCCCTTAGAGTGTGGCTACTCCTTGTTCAAGATGGCCAGTAACTTCACGTGCATATTAGATTAACCTATAGCTACAAGTTTTTGCTATTTAATTAAAAATACTCAAACATTTAAACTGATTCCAACCAGAAACATTACACTCCATCTTATAACAGGGCGAAAGAGAACAGTACCTACTTGAAATGATGTTATAAAACTGCTCAAAAAGAATTAATCGCCGTGAAACTCTTGCAGGTAGACAAGTGCATTCCAACTAACTGACCGACACCGTCAGTAGAGCAACATTGTGGCTTTTCTTAGAAGTACTGCGAGTGGGGCATCCACCCCGGTGTGGCATCTCACCCGGAATTACCTTAGTATTTCTCGTATGGCCTTTTTATTGTACTGAAAGTTAATATTGAACCTTTGTATTTAGTTTTGTACTTTCATTGTAATGTTTTATTTAGTATTTATTATTATAATTTTTGAAATTTTTTTGTTAAGTTTATTGTTACTATTGTATTGTTCTTTAGTTCAATTTAAAGATACTCTGCAGTTTATGGATGAATATAAATAAATATAAATATCAAATTATTGACCATATTTGTGATTAAGTTAATTAATCAAAATCAGTGATACACGACGTCATTTAGGTTGACGCATCCGCCGTATTACCTTATAATCATACGATTACAGTAGGCTTTAGTGATTGAGAATGGACAAACTCAAAGTAAATAAGACCTTAAGATTAAAAAAAGCAAGTCAATGGAAGCAACCCCGCTGGAAGTGATAGCACAAAAAATAAAATGAGAAGATATTTTAAAATGCATGAAATCTCTCGAACATATAATTCGGGAGTCCTTGATCTTCAAATGTCTTATTTCTTTGAAAGGGAATTTCTGTGAGCAAAGAATTTATGAAAGGTTTCGATTTCCCACTTACGAATTATATTTATAAAGCAGCCAACGAGAGAGAAAATGGAGATGTTGACATGGCGATAAGTGGTCATTCAGAGACGAGAAAGCTGAAGGATGTCGCAACTTCAAAGGAAGAAATGATGCATTAGAAAGACAAAATTTTACAACCCCCCACGATAAAATAAAAAGATGCTCATTTTGACATATTAAGGACGAAGTAAAGAACCGATTTGTAGAGTGGAGAAAACATTCACAAAGGAGATTCGATGAAAGTGGGATCTAAAAGGAAAAGCGTAAAATGGAAATGTGGAGGAGATTGGAATAGATTAAAGGAGACAAATCGAGAAGATTGAATGTATGTAAAGAGGAAGGAGAAAGAATCATGCGAGTTTCTAAGAAAAATGAAGAGCAGTAGTGAAAAAAAATATTACCGAGCGGTGGAAAACTAGCAAAATAACCAGTATGGGTCAAGTACATTACTGTGTGGCAAATATAAGCTGTTGATTTACGGCGAAAGCTTAAATTAAAATTTGACTAGGATATCTCTGGAACCCAGACCTATGCGGAGGAAACCCATGACGCTCACTACACTGTCTACTCTCAGATAAAAAAATCTCATCGAGATTCTTGACATCGAGCTGACGATTTCCTTTTGTCACTCTTGTTTGTTAAGGAATATGCGATGTACTGAGATAATATGACAACTGCTGAATTATAAATGAGTAATTTAATGACGTTCGTCCGATTCATTTCCATGTGAATGCCTTTAAAAACTTCTTTCCACAACATCATTGTAATTGGACCACGAAGACGTTTCCTCCTCATAACATTAAGGCATAGTGAGAATAGCGGGGACACATTACCTCACTCCTCATATTGTCCAGTAAGCCTCATTCCCACTCCAAAGCTTCGTTAGCTGACAGCGTAGGACATGAGATTCAACCCAGCCTTTGGGCAAAATATTTTAATAGACACTACAATTTCTAATTGGAAAATTTTTCGATTGCCATTGCTGATTAACGGCAACGAATCAATTGTTCGAATTTTCTGTTCAAAGGTTCGTCTCTAGAGGATGGGATACGACATCCCTTCGTAGCGATGCAGAAAACGCTGGGAGAACGGAGGTGAAGAGCAAAGTAATCCCTGAGGGAAGGGAAAAAGCAAGGGAGGATTAAAGTGAGGGAAATGAAGAGTTAAGGAGAGAGACAGGGTTAAAAACGGGGTGCTCAGTACTTCCTCAGACCACGCTGAATTAGAGCCATATCGAAGCATTTCGATTGATCGATAATCGAAGGGACCTGAATAAACAACAAGGGTTTCGTTCCTAATGGAACTCTCTGCATACACGCTCAAACTGTTGCAGTTATAATTTATTCCAATCTCCTCCAAGATAAATGAATATATTCCTCTTTATAAGATCGGGAACATTCTTTGCAGGGCAAAGGAGAAAATCCATGGATATTGTCGAATGGTTTTCTTTAAATTGCATACGGAATAGTGCCAAAGACCTTTACCATCGTAAGGAAAGATCACTAATCAGCCAAGATTTGTAACTACGTGCGAATATTGAAGTAATATATTCTTATCGGAAGATAAATTATACAGTATTCAGATGATAAAATGCATTTCAATCCCTCAGTTTTGTTTTCAGCGAAATTATTCAATTAAATCAATTTCATTTCTCAATTTTCTCGTACTTTGTAACTTAATAAACAGTTTAAAAAATATTTTATAACAAAAACTCGCTTTTAATAGTGATATAAATATATGTAATTGTTACAATTGAAACATATGTATTGGACCGATACTTTCTGTTTTCCAGTGTAGTGCCTTTTTCATAAATTTTACATTTCTTCCAAATTCTCACGTATTTGATCAATTAAGCCATAAAAGAGTTTAATCCAATATTTTATTCAAGAGCTCACCATAATTATCAGGTATACAAATTATTATATCGTTCAAATTGCAGCATTTTAAAAGGCTTAAATGATTACTGCTAACGGTGGTTGAATTTGGTGGGCTATCTATTGAAATGTTCTACCAGACTGCATTTGCAAAATGGCTAATAATAACGCACTCAAGCTCATTAAGTTATTAAAATTTAAGTGAATGCAAGTAATGAAGAGAATTAGGATGTATGAGAAAATAATTTTAATACTTAATGAGATAAATTTGAACTTTAATTACATGAGATTATTTCACTTTATGGAGCTTCGCGAAAGTGGCTATTGAAGCTATACCGTGGAAACGTTTTGTCGAAAAATAAGTTAATGTTGCATGTCTTACATTTAGTCGCGAAATGAAGCTTTTTGAGAATAGCAAGCATTTATTACGAATACTATTTAAAACTGTTATACCTAATTGATATTTTAATTAGCTTTAGATAAACTGAGATTTCAGAGGTAGTAAGAAACCTATATCGAGAGGCTTAACAATAAGGTACAGGTAATGAAAAAACTTTTATAATGCATATCGAAAATCTTCATAATATAGATTATATATTTCATTTAAATGATTCAAAAACGGAAATAACAACCAACCGAAGCTTTAAAGCTCTCTTTGCGTGCATAAATCAGTCTATTACATCTAAACGAAGCTTGCATGCACCAAACTATATTTAACATGTTTATGGGGTCATACTTTACAGATGCGAAAGAAAACTAATTGATATAGTAGGAACATAAATAAAACTACGTTATTCATAGTTATTTGGCCGCCACTGGATAATATCCTGTGTATTTTGGCGAAATTTAGTTTGTTTTGCTGCGGAAGCCCTGGATTTATTAAAGTAAATAGTGACGTGAACGAAGTCTGACGTAAAACCGCGATGTGAAAATATGAAGCGAGGCAAAAACAAAAGGCTAGCGCATGATTTAATGACGCCGCTTTACATTGATAATCTCTGCCAGTAAAGCCTTTGAGCGTAACTTGTATGCTTTTATTGGCGCACGCGGATATCTATGGAAACGCGGAAGTAAACAAAGCATATGACGTATAAAAAACGCTTTTGCGATGAAACTGTTTTGGCGTGAATATTCATTGCGGAAACAGAATGAAATTTTCCCAAAAACGCATAATACTTATTTTAATTACTGCGCAAATACGCAATCTTTCGAATAACTACTGCAAAGATTGATAAAAAGAAGAATGTCAGAAGATGCGTTCCAATATGACGTAGGAGAAATTTCGATGGTTAAAACATAGTTGCTCTCTGTAACGAAGAAACTTGATAGGGTAGAGGGCGTGGTTTTGAATAAATATTCCTTTGCTTCAAGATTTAAATCTCCACTCAGAGTAACTGCAGCTGTTTTTTGGCATGATCTCATGGAATTATTGCGATGATGTCTATATACAAGGTAGTATATAGAAATCATGACGTATTTCCGGGAATAAAATTGCAAACCTTTAAATTCCATTTACATTTTAATTCATTTACAAATGTTAAAACTTCTCATTTAATGATAGTGAAGCTGAAAATGGTCGTAGTACATGAACAATGCCTTAACAGTTGAAATTTCCTTTCTATAGTAATTTCGAATTAGTCTTTGACAATAATATACATTAATTCAATGAAATTAAGCTGTTGACTACATGTAATATTTTCTACAATTTATCGTTAAAAAGGAGTGGCCTTAACGAAAAAGTTTCCCTTTTTCCACAATTATGTACTCTGACATTCGATTTCGTTTTATTTGCATTTCTCACTTGAGATTTCATCAAATTTTTAGTTCATCAGTTGTCCTGAAATGATTGAAATCCTTTTGCCCTACATTGTGATAGTAATAAACACTAACTGTAAAAGGTAACAAAAGAAAGCGAAAATGTAGAAAAATAAAACTTATGAAAACCCAATTCAAATAAAAACTCCGGAAAAAATCGAAATACTTTCAAAACATAAGAATAGGTATACCGAAGAATTTGTGTTTAATTGTACTCAGTAAAACAATAATATTGAGTATCACTTCTACGGCAATTTATCTGCATAAAATCGATAATGCCATGGCATATAGGAGGCCTCTGTGGGAGACAACCGCGATGTTCCAACAAATAAGAGATTAGCATAATACACTCATTCCCAACGAACACTTTAGATCAGAGAAAGAATCTTCGAAGATAATTACCGAATCACCACCGGATAAGAGCTTATCTCAGCCTGTACCACCGACTGTATCGTTTTGTTCTTAACAAGAATCGTCGGTGAAAATTGGGACGTATCTCGTATCCCGATAAGGGGTTTTCCCTCGGGATCCTATCTCGTATGAGTGGCCGAGCTTTAATCCCTTGACCAAGCATTTGTCTTCGAGATCACGCGAGCACAAGTGTTAAAGGGCCTTGACCCCCGCGGGCAAAGCCGCTATTGACGGCATGCAGATGGGCCTTCTGATTAAAGGCTCAGCTGAGCAACGGCAGATATGGGCACAATACGTTCGACCGATACGGAGCCGAATAGCACGCAAATTTCTGCATCAGGCATTGCTGTGCCTTTTCGGAGAATAGAAACCTCTGACACTGTGGGAAATAAAACACTGTTTTAACGAGTTCAAATACGTTACTTAGTAAGTTGGTACCTTAAAACGAAATATATATAAGATAATTTGATACGCGAGTAAGATGTGATTTGTGATGTGACTTTTAAATGTATATAATTCTTTTGCATTTTTATATGTATGTAGTTTTATTTCTCTAGCGTAAGAATACATGCTTTATTACATGTAACGAAAAATTAGAGTAAAATGACAAAGCATAAAAAATACCCAACCTTCTTATCGCAGTGTTTTCATTCGTTATTACCATAACTTATACAAATTTTCTCTTCCAAATAATTGATTACTTTCTCTGAGGGTGTAATTTTACAAATTCGGTAAAAAAGAGATTAATTTTTGCAATAAGCGAAAATTTAGAATTTTGGTTGAGTAGAAATGGTGTGAAACATTGTTGACGGCATTGTAAATGTTTATAATTATGCCACTGCAGCTGTTTGCAGAGTAATTTTATATACACAACTTTCGAGTATGTAAATTTTATCATAATCCACAAAATAACTTCTATTCTGTTTAAATAGAGCAACTAAACATTTTTAAATACACTAGTACTAGGAGTTTTTGTACCTCTAGATGTTAAAATATTGTGGAAAAGGTTTGAGGTATGGCAATAAAGCCTTCTTTCCAGTGTTTTCATAAGAAATCACACTCATTACATACTTAACCGTTTATGATCTTGATAATCTGCTAGCTATATGTAAGACAGCTATTTTATCGAACGAAATTTGAGGACATAAATAATAGAAACAGTCTCTTTCACCGCTTATCGCATTGATATCTTGTAACTTGATCGTTTTCCGTATGACAAGGGAACATGAGCTCAGGAAACATATGTTATTTCCAATTGGGAATGATTCCAGTTCGAACATTTCTACTGAAATAACGAACACGGGAAACTGAAGCAAGATCATTTTCAGGATACAACTGTGTCATTAAAAAATCTTAAATCAAGTACGTCTGATTTTTAACAACGTAATACTCAGCACTTAAATTTATTATTAAATAGAAACACATCATATTATGCTTAGATAGTCAATATATCCTGCCGAAACAGCGAACTTAAATGTAAACTTTGAAAAACGACAAAGTGAGATTTCGCCATCCCAGAAAGAGGTCCTCATTCTGGGCTCAGGTCGTGTTAAATGCACAGTAGGAAGGGTCATGAATCCAT
The DNA here is from genome assembly GCA_947579665.1 of Sympetrum striolatum. NCBI lineage: Eukaryota > Metazoa > Arthropoda > Insecta > Odonata > Libellulidae > Sympetrum > Sympetrum striolatum. The sequence continues at coordinate 411,930 of OX388343.1, forward strand.
GTGGGGGTAATGGTCAAATGGCTGCTATACATTTGATTACACACATCCGGTCGTCAATATACTGGAGCAATTATGTTAGAGCCACCAGAGAAACTAGTCCGAATAACCATAGATACGAGAATGATTGCCTTGACTACGCATTACTTATACTGATACCGGACAGAAGATACTATAATTGTATCATTCTAGAAAGGTACATTTGGAAATTTAATCACTATTATTTGGAGAGTTACTCTTAGTGTTATTATTTTTATTTTCTGTGATTAAGAAATTTAGCTGAAATAAACTGGAAAATTACTACCAATTTGAATACGTCAAAAAAGAATATCTGAGTTAGCAACATAACCGTATAAATTACGTATTTTTATTAGTCCCCGCTTTAAGAATCTAAGAATTCAACTATTTCTCATTATATACATATCCTTCTTGACGATTTTTAAATACTGTCAACATGTTAAGTTCAACAAGACAACAAGTTGTCAACATTCCCAAGGAAAAACGGACTTGAAAAAAGTCTGACAGGTCCGGGAATCGAACCCGGGATCTTCCTCTAGAGTTCGATTCCCGGACCTGTCAGACTTATTTCAAGTCCGTTTTTCCTTGGGAATTTTCCTGCACGCACGCCCTTATGTGCAAAATCACCTTAACCCTTTCCTTAAGTTGTCAACAAGTTAAGGGAGAATAGTTATCATATTTCATAATACCAAATATGATCATAATTTAATTACTTAAACACCACATTGACAAATTATCATTTCATTTCGTTCGATGTTTGCCTTTTTGAGACAGCTATTTTTTCTTTTTCTTTCTGTAATTTTGTAATTTTGTAAATTTAAGGAAACATACAAGTCCACAAAGGGTTAGCCAAATCTCTCTTCTATAAGCGAGGTTAGTTGATCGCAATTAAATTTCATCTGGTGGGAGGAAGGAATTTTTAAAAGTATTTAACAACTTTCTCTTTGCAATGGTGAAAAGGCACAGAAATTACGTTTTTTCCAGAATTCTATAATACCTACTTATTGTATTTTGATGCAAAAGCTCATATTATATCAGAAAAATATATCCAATATTTGAAGTAACAAATTTTGAGGCTGAGCGGCATTGTAAACTAGAACGAACTGATTGAAGGAAATATTATTCTAAGATTTATAATATCAAGGAATCTGTAGTATGCAAATACAATAGGTAGCATAAGTTTATACACCATCGTCAGATGGCATTTTTCTATGTCATTATTGAAATCTTGTACTCAAACTAAGAATCGGAAGATGTTACTTAGTATATTTCACAATAAGACGTACAAAATGTCATTTCTGTAAAGTTGGAGTATGAACTCATGTTTCTTATACGCCAAAAATTCCTCGATATCCGAAAAGTTAGAATAATGGGAAAGCAATTAAATTTAATCCTTTATATCACTTCGCTTTTTATTTCCGTTTTTTGTTTTCGATACAAAGGCATAAACCTCAATATCATTACTATCTAAACAAGCTCATGACTACCATATCAACATCACCGTCAACAAACTGACTTATTTACATATTTAAATTACCTGTGTTTTTACAAAATATACACACGACTAAATTCACGACATTAGGTAAAGCATGTTACTTTTCTTCAATCAGTGCCTTGGAGTTTCCAATACATTTTGCATTGTTTCATTTCTGTAACATCTTATCAGTGGTATTCCATGCAGTATATCAGCCCCTAATTGATTTTGCTGTAGTTGAAGGTTTTGGATCAAATTAAACAAAAAAAGATGCCTGGGTGATGTAATGATTCGAAAAGGAAAATATTTTTCACTTGGAAGATATACTCTTCGAAAGACTACACTGAAATAGGCAGGATTTTTATACATCAATAGATCATTCGTAAGTACAAGATTCATGAATACATAGAGATCGGAATACTTTCGAGCGCCTCAATTGAACTACGAAGCGACGTCTCCAATTATTTTATTTAAGACGGCGCCCATTAATGTCTACAAAATGCTTTACTTCTCCAATATGAACGCACTTCATTCACCGTGAAAAATTCCTCGAGAGTATGGAAATATGAAACCTTCTTTCCAAGTTTCAACCGCTCTCCGCGAAATTCTCCGTGGCCCAACGCACTCCCATTCAAATCCACAGCATCGTCATATTCGTCTGCGGAGGGCGCCAAAGTGGCATGAGACCAAGTGCTTGATTTATAGACAGTCCGAGTTTCCTTAAAAAAAACGACGCTCCCCATTTATTCTTTAGTGGCTGTATACGTTATTGAAGATGAAAGAGGAAGTTAAGGTACATATGGATGAAGTTAAAAACCTTTCGGTTTAAAAATAATATTTGTTCTCCAAAATATGTTTAAGATATAATGTGAGATATACATTTGCTATTCAGAAGTTACAGCTTTTTTATGGAATGATTCTTAGTTACTGAGAGGCTTATCGACAAATCGTAGTAGTAGTAGTAGTATTGTTAAAAGTGCTTCGACAGCTTAGGTCATTTCGCACATTGGCTCCCACCGGGAATCGAACCCGGGACCGCTTTCACCAAGACAAATCTTCTCCCTAAAAATTGAAATGTGGCAGCGATCAAACTAGTCGATTAAAGTCTGTCGGTCGTTTTGTGTTTTACAGTAGATCTTCTTTTTCCAACAATAGTGGGGAATAAGAGTTGAAACTACAGTTTCTTTATAAATAATTTTCGTAGCGTGTGTCCGTCCACCCGTTATTTCAGAAAGGGTTTGATTTAAAGATTCTAAACAATCTGCATTTTGTTCATACGAGTGAGAAACCTGTAGAATAACTCGTATTTCCATTACTGAGAAGGCTCGAACGCAAGAGCCCATAATACGTTTCCATAACTTCACTTTTACAGGTAGCAATACTTATTTCTTTTTCAAAATTAATTTAGAAAGAATCGTTCTTTAATTTTCAGAATGACTCTAAAAGATGAGAATTTAAACGAAGTTTCTTAGTTTGGTCAGGAAACATCGTTTACGAACAAAAATTGCGAGAATTTTAACAAAATGAATGATGAATATTTAAAAAGTCTAGAATAACATTAAAAGAAGGGAAATTAAATAATGTTTCTCAGTTTGGTTGTGGAATATCGTTTTCGATTATAAATTGTGAGAATATTGATAAAATAGGCGAAAATTTGGAATATAAACAAGCCCTTGCAAATTAAATACGAATGTCATCGTTGAATTTTCTTGTCAGATCACCTCCAGAATTTAGATTAGCATTCAAGTCATATTTGTTCACAGCAACGGAATTATTTACATATTGTTATGTGGTTTTGCTGTTAGCGTGTTTCTTGAAATTATTTTCGTGAAATCAAAATATTTATTTGTACATACCGTTGTAAGATGAGGACGTTTTTAATGTTACATTCTGAATTAAGTTACGAAGCATACCTATTTACAACATCGTAAATTCCGGTCGATGAACGTGAGTGACCTTATGCGTTGTGATGTGTCAGTGGAGGATTGCCTGGGACACATTTGGCTCTATTAAACACCAAACTGCTAACATACAAAAGATGTTTAAATGGTATAATTAATAATTGTAAATGCATAAAAATTAAATACCTACGTATTTACTATCCAAGCATCATAAACAGGGTTCTCCATCCATTTTCATAGAATTGAAGCTTTAAGGAATGCCAATATACAAACAGTCATCAACCTAAAGGCTGGAAGGGTCTTTACTTTACTCAACGGACAATTCAGCTAGTATTCGTAAGTTATATGTGTGCATTTTACGATATGTATGTAATAAAATTATAATTTAAACAACAGAATGCAATCTTCTTTTCCTGGATATCATATGGTATGATTTATTTTGTCTTTTGATATCTAAATGTGCTATTTAATTATAGTTAGCTATAGATTCAATTTCATACAAATGTTTATACATTATTGCTTCTTTGGTTACCGATCTAAGTACCAGTTTATCTTACATTTGTAGTCTTTGCTAGATTTCTGTAGGTTTTTCACAGGGGTCTTCTTTGTGGCTATTTTCCGTATTTGTTTTTGTAAATAATTGTGTTAGGTTATTTTTAGACCCACAAGGCTTTCTTATGTTTCCCTATCTTTTTCTATTTACACCAACACTTCGTTACTTTTTATTAATATGATTTACCAACTATTATAATCAGGAGGAGAATTTGTAGTTCCAATACCGTCTAAAAAAGACCTTCAAAGACTTTTATACAAAAACTCCCACAACGGTGTACCGCAGTACTCTAGTAAGCCGTGAATAAAATCATAGTACAATGCAAAATGTACTAATATATCCCCCAAAATCCACCTTATATAAGTACTTGGTTACTACAGCTGCCAAATCTTTAAAAGGTGTATTTTTTTTCGTTTATCGTTTCGGTAACATGTAGAAAAAATCTGATGTGGCCAGCACATGACTTTCTCCATATATATAAGATGTAAATATTTATCTACCGCAGTAATTTCGAACTCTATATTCCACCTAAACTTGGAATATGAGTGATTAATATATATATATATATATATATATATATATATATATACGAGTAAAATGTAGCTTGCATACTGCAAGCAGATCGGCAATAATAATTTCATATCGGCATCATATCGGAACGCTCCTCAAAAGAAAAAAAAAAGGATTGAAAAATTTCTTATAATTCGCTAAAATTTCATCGTCTGGCATCGAACCCGGGTCTTACTGGTAAACTAACTATGCAGCACAATAGGAGATCATCATCTCTAACCATGTGTGAAAATTCAAGCAGAAATATTGGCTACAACTGCCTCAAAAGACGTTCTAATTATCACGAATGTAAATGGCTCTCTGGATTCGAACCAAGGACGATCTTGGAAATCTAAAAGATATTTCTGAAAGTTATTTATGATCTCTATCTATATGCCGAATTTCAAATTTCTATATTATTGGGAAAGGTTTCCAAATAATTCCTAAAAATCGGATCAACTTCTGATTGCAGAGACACCTGGTGTCGAACCCAGGACATATTGTAAGCTGTGAATGCAAAGTTTGATTTTTAAAGAATTTTTCTTGTATCTTGAAAAGTTTGAAGTCGATAGCATGCCGGGAAGTACCTTAATTTTGTTTCCGTTATCTCCGTAAGGAATGCATTGAGAAGTGCAAATGGTCCTCTGGGATCGAATCAAGGACCATCAGCGAACATGTAAAATTTGATTACGAAATATATTTATGATATCTATCGACGTGCCGAGTTTCAAGTATCCATGTTATCGGGAAAGGATCCAAAAAAAATCTTAAAAATCGACGCAATGCATTTTAAACGGCCGATTTTTGCCCCGACCTAGCATCGAACCATGGACCATATTCGGCGATGTCTTTCCGATTTACGTTGGATTTGCACGGCTTCTAGCGATCCCTTGAATTTCAACTCTCTACGTTTCCGGGAAGTGCCTCAAAAAAATTTTCGAAAATCCCCGCCATGTATTCTTATGGAGAAAATCGCGACTTTGGGGCCCTCTGGAATCGAACCTATGACCCTGAGGATCAAAATCGCAATTTTTCTGGCGGTTACACGTTATGGCCAATACGTCGTAAAAATTTCAAGTCAATGACGCTTGTGGTTTAGGCTGTGAATTAGTATCCTATCTATCTATCTATCTATATAGGTATATACATGAATGAATCCGGAGAAGCATCTATATATAATAGATATATATATATATATATATATATATATATATATATATATATATATATATATATATATATATATATTATTATCTTTGACGCCAAAAACATGAATAATAATGTTTTACGGGACATGATCGATGAAAAACGATGAAATTGGCATTTCGCCCATAGAGCCCAGAGCGCCCACAAAGTACATAATCAGCAACTTCCGGTTTATCAGTATTTCATGAATAACTCCTACACAATCAGTGATACAAAAATATGTTTCAACCAAAAGTTATAGTAAATTTTATTTTCTAAAACTTTTATAAATAATAGTATATACCTAAATATCATATTTATGGAGATATTTTGAAAACCGGAAATGAGCTTTGAAGAATACAGCTCGACTTCCGGTAAACTGATTTACTCCAAAAACTAATCAACTCTTAAGAAACTAAATAAAGTACTATATATGAAATTTGGTGTTGATATAATGCATCGTTTTTAAGTTAGAGCGCCCACAAAGTACATAACGGCTACTTCCGGTTTATCGGTATTTCACGAATAACTCCTAATCAACCGGTGATACAAAAATATGTTAAATACAAAAGTTATAGTAAATTACATTATCTAAAACTTTTATAAGTAATACAATGCACGTATATATCATATTTATGGAGATATTTTGAAAACCGGAAATGAGCTATAATGAATGAAGCTCGACTTCCGGTCAACCGATTTACTCCAAAAACTTATCAACTCTGACAGCAGAGAGAGCGGATGGCGCATTATCCAGTCAACAAATATAAAGCATCTAGTGATTGGCGTAGAAATTAAATTACGGAAGTAATCCGCTACTTTTAATTACGAAATCTTGAATCAGTCGAACGCAAGTTTCTTTTGCGTTACGAACCTTAAATAAAAAATCACGCTTGTGAATGAGATTTTACGAACCTACTATCAATTTATGAGAATAGCCAATGTAGTTATAACCACCGAATACCAGAGGATTCCAGAAAGCTATGTTACGAACCTTCATTCATCATACTTTAAGTGAGGCTCTCCGTCATCAAAGTTCATTTGGTTGAAATAAGGTTATTCGATCGGATATCGAGTGCAAGAATGGAAATATTGCTCTTAAGTCTATCAGTGAGTAACAAAGAAAAAATATAATAATTTAAAATGAAAATAATATAACAGAATTACTCGCAAACAGCGGGCTATTCTCTACCGATTTGGCAGGCGCGGATGTGTAATGCGTGGTTGCCTATACTCAAATTATCGATTTTCAATTAATTATTGCAAAGAAACTAAGGCCCATTCAGACGAACGGCAATACAGTTTTTCATTACTCCATTTCCTGCACCACCACAAAAATTTTCATCAAAATCCCCGGACAAAAGTGAGAGTCTCCCCTTGTGAGATATTAAGGTTGAAGGATTGGAACTAAACTTTGCACGGAGCGACATAAGCCCATGTAGAAACAGAGGCTATACCTGTTATCGGAAAGTCGTTCAGAGAATCTGTATCTGCCTGATCGCAAGAAAATTTGTAGGAGCATTGTAGTTTGATATTCACCAAGAAAGAGAGAGAGCTGGGTTGGATTCCCATTATCAAACTTCCTTTCTCGCACATGCATCGCTCTTGTTCCAGAATATCCTATTTCCCTCCTTCCACGTCCATTCGCTACTTTCACTGTCTTCCCCTCCTTTTCTGTCTACCACGTGAGCCATTGCCGTCAGCCAACTGTCATCCATCCTCTCAACATGACCAGAAAAGTACAGTCCGTTCACACTAATCTCTTAAACTTAATTTTGATTCTACTTCATCCATCGCTCAAGACATTGACTATCTCTTATCTTTTTTATTAGTTTTTCATGAGGTCCACTGTAATTTTATTGATCAATCTTTGCTCTTTCACGAGTTATACGCACACAAGTGTATACATAATGTCGTCACTACTTATACATCAATATATATATGATTGTAATTGGTTCGTTTAATGTGTAATAACTCAATAATTTACTACTAAAACTAATGAAATGTTGATGTAGGTTAGTTGTGTATCAACTCTTAATAATATTACACCCTTTAGGTGACAGAATTTAAATTCAGCTGTGATATAAAATTTTCTTTGGTGCATCTTAACTTACTCCACATACTCGAATTTGCCATGTTTTCACTGTATCACTCAAAATTGTGCTTCATAAGAGCTTCATACACGCATACATCTTCAATCAGAACAAAAATAATTGTGTAACAATAATATAAAGGCTACTTATCATGACTTTGAAGATTGTTTCGGTTGGATTAACTAAAACGACCACTGATTTAAAAAAATTAACAACCTATTTCAGCAGTCAAAGTTTCTTCTAGAAATACAAACTCGGCATTTTATACATACTGGAACTTCTCACACGCTTCGCATTGGCTATCAATGAAACGAGAGGATCAATCGAGAAGATATCAAACGTTCCTTTAACTTTCGTGAGCCAAAGTTCCAAATTGAGAGGGAGAAAGAGTATTAAGACTGGTGGGATTCGAGAAAAAATGGAAATTTTCTCCCGCTTCCTACCTGTGACCGACTTCCGAAAAGTTTTACATCACGGCCCTTATTAAAACCTTTCCATTCAGCTTCAAAAAATATATCACGAAAGATATTTTAGTTTAGCGAAGCAAATGGAGACCATAATGGCGAAAATAATAAGAGAATGAGATTGAAGAGGAATCAAAGTCCAATGATCGACTCAATTAAGAATTTTTGTTTCAGAAATCTTTTAATGCGCCGAATTTAAAGTAATAAGAAAGTTTTCCCGTCAGTTTGGGAGCCGAGTTGCGAAGAAGCGGTAATTAGAGATAAAAAAGAGAATTTTTTAATTGTGGATGTATCTCAATAACTTGGAAGTGAAGTATCTTCAAATATAAACTGAGTGCTAGTACAAGAAACACGCTCTTGAAAAATTCTTTGAAATTCATTCGTACATGTCCACCTCATCTCGAAGCAACTAAGTTCAATTAACGCTCAAATCTCGAATCGCATTCCAAATGCTTTTTCTTCCCTAATATCTGCTTTCCTCGAATATGAAAATTGAGTTTATTCTAAGACGAGGAAAAATTGGAGCTTTGGGGAGTGATTCCTCCTTGGAAAAGTTCTCTGAAAACAATGTGCATGAATTATCGAAAGAAATGGAAAATCCTACTTCCACTGGAATTCCATTTGAGTAATTTACATTCCTTAGAAGAAGTCTAGAAGAAGATTTGATCAACTGAAGCTAGGCGCATAAAAACGGAACTTTCCAGATGCCCCGGAAAAATTGTACTTTCTAGACACCATCATTCTTTGGAGGAATTCATAGGGATGGGAGGTGATAAAAAAATTACACAAACTTTTCTCAAACGATTCAAATCAGAATCGCATCCGTGTGATACCAGCTCACAAAGATCATACGAACATCATTATAAAGACTATTTCAAATAAATCCCTTTTCAGTTGCAACTAAAATGGAACATTTTCAATATATTTGTAAATAAGAACGTCCTTGAATACTCTCATGGCAAATGTAAGAGGAACCCCTTGCATCAGCATGCTAGTTCTGTTTATGCGGCTGACAAATATTCAGTATGACTTATTTTTTTGCCATTTTGCTCATAAGCATAGGGTAACTTACGGAAGTAGTGCTGGAGTTACCTTTAATCACTGCAATGTTATTACGTTGACCACTGACCACGAAATGAAGGTTTACCATTATACATATGCTTCATTTCTGTGGTGAAAGGAAGCGCTTAAATCGAATGCCAGAAAAAATATCGTAAGATGCTGTGAATAACTTTTTTCTATGATTAAGAATAAGCATTTCTTCTATTTCTATTTTCTATGCACAGATGAAGCTGAAATGGAGGACAAAAGTTGCGTTAACGTAGGCAGCTCTGAGAATCGATTAAATAAATATCAGCAAACCGAAATTACGAATCGGTTTCGGATTCCCAAAAGTTTGCCATTGATTATCTTAATGGAAAAAATACCCTAGATTCCCGCGCATGGTTGTTTAGCTCTTATCGGATAATCCGACGAATATTTTGAAAACTAAATCACCCGAAAAAATAGAAATCCGAAAGCTTTTGGGCGCTAACAAATTCAAATGGAGAGCGAAAATCGTTAGGGATCAGTCATGCGCAGATAACACAATCCGCCGGCAGATTAAACGGTCATTATTTCTGCATTTCTTTGAATAATAAATGAATAGTTAATTATACATCCAAAATGCAATTTTCCGCCCGGGAAACGGAAAACAAAACCGGAGCGGAAATAAAATAAAAAAGACGGCGCTTTCGGCGAATCCGTTATTCCATCCATTTAGCAAATCCGCCCCAAATACGTATATGTATGTATACGAGAGCAAACAAAAAGCTATCGAAACTCCCAGCTACGGCAACGATAAAAAAACAGCCGTTTTTGTTTATTTATAACTTTCTTCCAGGTGGAGCGGTGGGAAGACGATCTCTGAATTAGGTGAGAGTTGCAGTGGGCAAAAACGTTGAGCAGGGACAATAGGATGCTGAGGGGAAAAACAGGTCCAGAAACTTTCATACCGCGCTTTAATGTATGCATCGTCATATTTCGCTTTCTCCGGAACCCTCTCTTCTATTCGCCCACCGGTTTTTTTCCTGAGCAAGACTTGCTCCTCCTTTCTACGCCCTTTTTAACGCTCCCTTCTCACGAAGGAGGGGAGAGAGAGAGAGGAAAATAAAACGCCAAACGTCAAACAAAATCTCTCTCTCGATGCAGGGAAAATGGCGCAGAGAGAAGAGAGAGAGAGACAAAAAATGAGATTTTTTGACAGCAGAAAGGGGAGAGGCGATCGAGAGATGAAATGGGGAAAAAATGACGGATCCTCGACGAGTCCCCCGAGAAGGATGGAAGAAGAGGCTGAAGGAAGGACATCCTTAAAAGAGCGGTAAAATATATCCCGAGGGTGCAAGAGTGGAGAGTGGTGTGGGAAGTGGAAAAGGATTAGATTTAAGAGGAGAATGACGAAAGAATGTATGGGAATGAAGATTAGAATGAAGAACAATGGCAATCTGATATTTATTGTGGGCGAGAGCTAGTATTGGAAGGTAACTCATACTTCGGTTAAAACGAAGTGCTGGTTAAACCACATTTAGGCATTTATGCAATTCATGGGACCAGAGGAAAGTGTTTAATTCGTGAATTAGTAATGATCCCGTTCAAAGGTCCGTGGGTACTGTTATGTCTTTTTACAAAAGTCGATGCTGAGATTTTCTTTGACGTAAGATGGGAATCGTTATGTACGTGTGTACATAAAATTAAAAGTTAAAATTACTAAGTACATTATAAGATAATACATTCAAGGGAGGCGTAGTTGAGATTCAGAATCCACTCTGTTAGATACGGCAAACAGATGCAGTTAGAGAAAGTAGAGGAATAGGTAATAAAAGTGGTAACTTCAAAGATCCATTGTTTTATACGGACGATGCATTGACTGTACTGTTGCCCTGAAACATCTTGGAAAAGCGGGAAGCATTGGAGGATGTAATTGCAGATTTCAACAACCCTTAAATTTAAAACGCAGCGAATATAACATTAACGACGTTAACCAAAGAAACAGGAACCACCCAATCATTAATTTTGAAGTAATATCGTTAATTTAGTCTTATGTATATTTTGGGAAAATACTTAAATATGTAAATAAGTTAAATCGATTTTACGCTTTCTTGGTGAACTGATACTATAAAATTTTCCTGGGTGTCAACCCGAGAAAGTTTTATAGAATGTAAATAAGTTAGCTCGTTCATGTTGATATGGTTGTCATATGAGAAGTTTATAAAGGGTGAATGAAAATGAAGAATTGAGATAATTTAATCGAAATACCTCAGGAAAGAATCGCCAATGAAATAAAAGAGTAAAACAAAGAATTGGCGATCAATCACTTAAATTTGCGACATAAAGTTTATTTCATTTGATTACCAAGGAAAAGTACATAATATATACATATAAGAGAGAGCCAAATCCAGAAAATGGATGGTCGATAATGCGGAAAAAAATGAAATATTCAAATCAGCCTTAAAACCAAAACTCTCTATTCTTCAATTAAACGAATTAATCGATGCAACCGATCTCGGTCGCAAACGCTCTCTCTAATCCACTCAGGATGAAGTCTCGTAAAACAAAATAAAATTGATTTTGGTTTTACGACATTACCAGGAAATAAAGTGCTAATCAACTTGCAAAACGACATTAAAGCTGCAGTATTTCGCATTTCCACCAACAGTCAAAATGACAGGTGTTCGGAGTCATCAAAAATTAATTATTACTGTAAATATTCGTAAATTCATACATAGTGAATTTATAAAATAAGAGTTGTACTAATGTTTTAATATGATACCATCAAAATCAATATATTTTATGAGTCTTCAATGTCGAAATAAGTAACAATTTTGGTAAAACCTTAAACAATTTAGTATTTTTCAGTGTTTATTTTACATTTATCAACTTCGAGCTGCAGCAAGTGATCTTGACAATTAAGTTATATATATTAAGTATGTGCGAAAAAATTGTATTTTTACATATATATTTAACCAACTAATATTTTATTAGATTAATTTTAAATCTTATCCTAGAATGTCATTCCAAGGGTGGCATCAATAGATTAAAATAAAATGCAGTTAGAATCCGAACAAACGGAGAGAGACGAGTGGAAAGAGATAAACGGGAAAGGAAAATAGCAGAGGAGAAGGGAAAACAGAAGGAAGAGCTTGGAGAGGAAGGAACAGACATGTCAAGAGGAAGGGCAGACGGAGGGGATAAAGGGGGAAAGATAAAGGGGAAGAAACTTCCATTTTATGAAGTTTTGAAAATTCAGCTCAATCGCCGGCCCTTCAGACCGTGGGATCCCTCGAGTTCATTCCGCAATGCTCAACACTTCCTTTCGTCGGATTCTTCCTCCGTTTTCACTTTCGACCATCCGCTGCCAAAGATGCAACACCACCCACCCCTAGAGGATTTTACAAGGGCTCTTCCTTGTATCGCTGAGACTACGTTTCGCGTTCGCACATTTTTATTGTTTCCATTTATTTTTTTCATCATCGTTTTGTTAGGCGCTCCTTATCGTATTTTAATGCTGATTCGGAGTTCTTCTCAAATATTTTTCGTTGGAATTCACTGACTGGGTTTACGCCAAACTTACTACATTATTTTTCATTCACAAAATCATTCATTCAATAAAATATAGAGGATATCCTCATAATTTTCAGATTTACGATATTTAAGTTATACCATAATATCTGAAAAAATCTTTTCTGCAAGGTTAATGAAAACTTACATCTTTGCTAACAATTATCTGCATTATATATAAAACATGAGTTCGTATATGTTTTCGTTTATATTCATTTACATTTTTCTATATTACGTAAATGCGTATCGAAACCAGATGTACATGCAAAGATAAAAAATGTAACCTCCTACACCTTAGCTAAGAAATATTTAATTCTTAGTTCAAATTTAATTTATACAGCACAGAATCAACAATAGATAGGTTTGGATAGAAACAAATGCTATCCCATAGAAAGTGATTGAATGAATGATCACAAAAGGACTTATGTAAAACGTTACTGCGTACATGCAGTATGCATGTGCTCTCTCAGTAACATCTAAGGTAAGCTCAGGGTTAGAAAGGATGTCTTTTTACTTTCTCCAACTACGAAGTATAGAGAAAGTATTGTTTTCATGAAAAAAATCGACTTCGAGATTTCAACGGAAATACATGTTTTGGGGTCCCTGGAACACGTTTTGACCATATCGGAATGATGTCTGTGTGTGTGTGTGTGTGTGTGTGTGTGTGTGTGTGTGTGTGTGATAGTGGGCGCTCTAACGTGAAAACAATTGGTCGTATCAATACCAAAATTCATATATAGTACTGTCGTGTGTGCTGTCAGAGTTGATTAGTTTTTGGAGTAAATCGATTAACCGAAAGTCGAGCTTTATTCATCAAAGGTCATTTCCGGTTTTCAAAATATCTCCATAAATATGATATATACCTATATTGTATTACTTATAAAAGTTTTAGATTATGTAATTTACTATAACTTTTGTATTTAACATATTTTTGTATCACCGGTTGATTAGGAGTTATTCGTGAAATACTGATAAACCGGAAGTAGCTGAATATGTACTTTGTGGGCGCTCTATCATGAAATCTATTTGTCGGATCAACACCAAATTTCATATATATAGTATTTTGGTTGATTTCGTTAGAGTTGATTAGTTTTTGGAGTAAATCGGTTAACTGTAAGTCGAGCTTCATTCTTCAAAGCTCATTTCCGGTTTTCAAAATATCTCCATAAATATGATATTTAGGTATATACTATTATTTATAAACGTGTTAGAAAATATAATTTACTATAACTTTTGTACGAAACATATCTTTGTATCACTGATTGTGTAGGAGTTATTTGTGAAATACTGATAAACCGGAAGTTGCTGATTATGTACGTTGTGGGCGCTCTGGGCGCTTCATCTTTTTTCATCGAACGTGCCCCGAAAAACATTATTTATAATGTTTGTGACGTAAAAGATAATATGAAAGAAATTAATCACTTATCTTCCAAGTTTAGATTGAATATAGAGTTCGAAAATACTGTCGTAGATAAATAATTACATCTTATATATAGGGAGAAAGTCATGTGCTGGCCACATCAGATTTTTCATTTTTTGGTAGTCACTCTCATGTATTTTTACTTTCTCCCTATACGTAGTATAGAGAAAGTATTGAATTCGCAAAAAAAATCGACCTCTAGATTTCAACGAAAACAGATGTTTTGGGGCCCATAGAGTTCGTTTTCGCTATTTTGCCGAACATGTCTGTATGTGTGTCTGTCTGTGGTAAAAAGTTTGTGGACGGTCTATCTTAAAAAGCAATTATTCGATCATTTTCAAAATTCATATTTAGTATTTTCCTAACAATGCCAAGAGTTGATTAGTTTTTGGTGAATATCGCTTTACCGGAAGTTGCGGTTTATCCGGAACAAAATGTCGTTTCTTAAATATCTCTGTAAGAATGCAATGTAGGTATATACAATTACAAACAAAAGTTATTTATGATGCACTTTACCACAACGTTTGTTTGAAATATTTTTTCGAAACACTGATTGTTTATGAGTTATTCTTGAATAATGGTTAACCGGAAGTTGTTGTTTATCCAGAAATGTAATATTTTCATACATATCTCTGCCAGAATGGGATGTAGGTATACACAATTATGTACAGAAGTTATAATGTATTTTATTACAACTTTTGTATAAAATATTTTCCTGTAACACTCATTGTTTTGGAGTTATTTATATATCCCCGGCATAGGCTTCTGTTTTCAATAAATATGGAGAAAGTCATGTGTTGGCCACATCTGATTTTTGCATTAGTGGATGAATTTTCTCAGATAAAATAGGCAATGCAAATCGAAGATAAAACATGAAAATGTCGCGATACCGTTTTTGCGGAATATTTTCCTTAGAAAGGATTTATGTCGAGGTACGTTTAGCAACAATTTTTATGTCACGCGAAAACTCTGCTCCAACTACATTGCCTCAACATCCCAAATGGTCGTGTGGATGATCAAGTTGCTCGGATGCTTTGGATCAGTGGGAAGTTAATTCCCATTCAGACCATTTAAAACTCCCCGGAGGGCATGGAATTCGGGATTAGCACTGTTTCTCACATCAGATGCCCTTGTTTCCGCGAATCATCTGCATTACACTCTCCCAGTCTTCCCAACAAAATGGTCTTTTTTACAGCCACACCAGATACTTGGAAAAGCCAACTTTGTGAAACTTCCTCGCAATTGCCACAATTAAACGTAATTATACTTTGCGGAAGCAGCTAATTAATATCCCAGATATTCTTTACTCTTCGATTCCATCACTATACAGCCAAAACTGCAAATAATTGTATTCACCTCGTGTTATTATAAATATTAACCAAATATGTATTTTTCTCTCTAAAACATTTCTAGGCTAACGATCAATATTTAATTATTATTATTTTTTTAAACATTCATATCAGAGACGATGATTAAGGGCAAGACAATTCAAACATACATTAATATATATACACCTGAAACACAAAGTGCCAAAATTTGATTACGTTCTACATCAAAAATTATAAAACGAGCATTCAAAGTGGTTGATTATCTAATGTAACGTCGATTTTGTGGTATGATTATTTGTAATATTAATTTTGAAGTGGTTTTAAAAATTTTTATCTCCGTTTTCCGTAGTATAATATTGTTTTCCGCAAATAAATGACATTTTCACATTATCGTAAATTGTAGCTTAAGAATAACATTTTTCAAATAGTTATACGGAGAAGACATACTTTTCTGCAATTTTATAAAATAATGATTTCTATAAATAGATCAAATGATAGAATCAAAATTACTGTAAAATTATTATCATTCTCATAAATATATATGACGATGGAATAGGCATTTTAATTCCCACACATGTGCACGTCACCGAACGAGCACATTCCACACAGGAAAGGTGAACGGCAGAGCGACAACCCCCGTACTCCGCTGCCAACTCCTCTTTTTATTTGCTTTCGACTCTCATTCTCGAGCACTTCTAACTTTCCTCCTCAACTTCGCTCGTTTTATGCGCATCTTCCCTCCCAAAAGGGAAGAGAAAAAAGCATTTTTTCCTCGAGGGTGTCATCGCGTGAGCTGGAAATGTAAATCCACCCAAAAATTATATTCCGGGGGCGAGGGAATAAGGTAACGGGGGAAAATAGCTTAGGAAGGGTGTGAAATAGCTTATGAAACTCTCTATCGCCAGCAAATTGCTACGCTCAGTCCTAGGAGCATGCCTTTTTTGATGGATGGATAAATTGGTTTCTAAGAGGCAAATACTTATTTCACCACGGAATTGCGCAGTCGTATGAGCTGTGGGAAACCGCACTCCATTGGGATAAATCGATAGTGCTCAGTATGTTACAGATTCATTTGAATATTTTTGCGGTGATTAAAACCGAAGTAAGGGTTTAAATATTCATTTCTTACTTTTGCGAGATGTCCGCGGCAGAATAGTGGTTTAGCGCTAAAAGCATCGCGAGCGCCGCATAAAATGGTGTTCAAAAGCCTAATAGGCTAGAATTTATAAATATATGAGTGTATAGTTTAAATATTTACTACACTAAAGGATGAGGTTAATGGATAGATGAATAAATGAAAATAAATAAAGTATAAATCAAGCGCTATTGCTTCTATGTTTCACAAGTCTGATTAAAATTTACCACTCGTCGCAAACAATTTTTTAATCCTAATTAGCTAGAATAATTGGCAAAATAATTGCTTACGCATATTTATGGGGAAATTAATGGGACAATCCTTAAATGATTCACAGAGAAAATATTCACCGTGCTGCAATGCGCTTCTATGATTCAAACAAATGGGGTATACGAAATTCGCTCCTAAAACTCAAATAAATGAGGTATTTGTGATTTGAAACTTTTAGTTCTAAATTATGAGGAATGGTCTCAATGTAACATTTATTTTATATTCGGGCTTCTGTGATATATCGGCCAGATTTTTTTTTTAAGATGCCTATAACAACTAATAATTGGGAACCTGAAACATGGAAACGTTTTGTTTAACATAAACGCAGAGGGAATAAAATTAATTAGACCAAGCACTTCGTATAGCAACGAGTAAGACAATGATAGTTTTATTTCCATGGTGATGGAATCTATTGAATTTTAACATTATGAATCTAATACTCTTCAACATTCTTTCACATGGTGAAATATCACTCAGAAATATAATTTATATAAATAACTATTGGAATAAATAATAACGGCCAAAATGCAGTGAAATATTTGTACATTCCCTACGTCATCATATTTCTAACAAAAACTTAAATTTACATTGGGTTGAAATGCATTCCGGAACATTCATCGCATACCCAAATAATGCAATGCATTTTTAGTTGAAACCTTAGGCCTATGATTAAGTAAACGATGTACTTATTTTTTACCCTCAGTTATGAGCACAGAAACCAATTCCCTGATAAAGGATAGAGAGACAAATCATAGGTTTCAATAATTTATTTTGTTGTAATGATTTGAAACCTATAATTGGGCTGAAAAGTTGTGAAGCTTTTCATCATGTTTATTTACTTTCTCTCTGTTTTATTTCTCCAACGATTTAGTTTTATTTTGTTGTAAACTACATCGTCCCTTTTATAGTTAATTTATTTGATGACTAGTTGAAGTACTCGTTGATTCTAAACGGGAAATATTGCTGTAGAATAAAAATTAATTATCTTCTTTGCTCAGAATACATATTCTAACATCTCACATCATTGCTTAATTCAACGGAGCAAGTAAACGGAAAAGAAACTTTCCTGTGAAATTACCAATACCACTTAATCTTATGAATATGAATACTTTATGAATAGTCTTTCTTTAAAATTTGTCTCGAACTTGTTCAAAAATTGATTCTTTTTCATTTTATTTCGTTCCTAAAATAGAGATGATTAACTTCACATGAACTTCTTGGGAGAATGCTTCAATTCCTCTGAGATCGTAAAGGAGACCAATATATACTTGAAAGTTTAGTGTACGACCATTTCTGAGTGCACTTGAGCAAACGAGGACAGCAGTCGAGCTATTGCTTGCACGACTCTCAACAGGGAAATTTAAATTGATCAATACTATTAAATAATTATACTATTTAATAATAAATACTATAACACTCTTGTTCGTAACACCTGCCTCATAACTTTTGGTAGAAAGCAAATTCCAGGCTATAATTATTTACAAACAAATAAACAAAGAAAATAAAGTTATAATTAACTCTACTAAGTCACCTAAATATTCAATTTCATATCATTTGATTTCTTCGACGAAGACTACAATTATTTAATGCTTATAAAAAAAATATATTCGAAGATCACATTAGGATAAGTAGCACCACATTTAAGGAGATATTTTCAGAAAGGCAAAAATGGTTCTTGAAAACGATGATTAAACACAAATAACAAAAATATATTATGTGTCACTCTAAAACCTCAGATGAATATTCTTTGAAATAAAGTAAGTGCAATATAGAAATGACTTGTACTCCAATTTCTAAAATACGTAACACAAACATGGAGCTCATCAAACAACACAAATGCAATCGCAATGCCAAAAAAGATACAAAGATCACCAATAACAGAAAGCAAAGAATAAGAATTGGAAGTACTTAAAAAACCACAATGAATAACTTGTTGCATTTTTCAAATAACAAACAATCCTTTGCTTTACCTTTTTTTCGGGATTTTTACGCGCATTCAGCTGAATTGATCGAGAAAAAGCAATTTCATGTAGCAAACTTCTGTAAACATATTTATCCCACAGAATAGTCAGTAAACCATTACGTTGATATAAATAAAACTTTGTTGCTACTGACGCTTCCATAAAATTAAAAATCTTTCTTAGATACTGGTATTCGTACGTTTGTACTGTTTGTACGCTCGATTCTTCACAGTATATAGTTCATAGCTGCAGTTACTAATGTCCTCTTAAATTTCTCCCTCTTCATATAATCTATCGCTTACTCTTAACATTAATTTGAAGTGGGGATATTTTCTCAATGTGTTCTTATGGATAAATACATGAGATGGCGACTCAACATCGCCTTGATCGTCAGGGGGAAGAGTTGTTTACAATCTCAAAATTTCGATAAAATATTCACGTACTTTATCAAAATTTTCGCAATTTCGAATCGCAAACTATACCTCATGACCAAAATAGAAACACTCATTCTGTTCTCCTACTGTAAGTGCTTGATTCGACTTCCTACAACTATTATTTCTAATTTAATTTTGTGGAAGAAATGAAGCAAGCAACGAAAAAAAATGAACTTTACGTGTATTTCTTATGAATACGTTTTGACCCGTTTGGGTTCAAACCATGGACTTAAAGTATACCAAAAGTAGTCTATACTCTGCGCGGGGTTGACGTTTAATAATGTAGAAAATGTCAAAGTTTTGCGAGTCCCAGTTCTTGAATTTTAACAAATATGCACACACATACCCACACTTCATTTTATATATTTAGATTCGACAAAAATATATAAAACAGAGTATGACTGACAAGAGCATGAAAGCTAAAGAGCCTCATAGCTTTTCAGATAATCGTAAGTTAAATTAGGCTGCCTAAAAGTTTAAATTCTGCCTTAAAGTTGAAGGTAAGAAGAGAAGGTAGTCTGCAAAAAGAATTATATACATAAGATAATATCGATACCTCTATCTAATATATATATATATATATGTTTGCATTATTCAAATGATCATCACCTGATATGTCGTTGGAACCTACACTCTATTGTGAATTTATTCTTAAACTATTGAAAAGTATACAGTTTTAGTAATTCAGTATATTAGACATGTCCAGGCTGTTGTTCGAAGATCGAATCAGAATCCCTAAAGTTGTATTTGATATTCTTATACTATCTTCATTCCTTCCTAAATTGGTTATGCACCACTTTCAAAAAAAATAACTTAGCTACTTCTTTAGATTTTCCCACTTTGAGTATTTGCGGTCCATCTCTTACAAAATCCGTGACTAAAGAATTATGGCTTCGTTATTTAATGTAATTATCATTGATCATATGATCAAAGAATTCCTCTGTCATAGCTGTTTAGTATACGAAAGCATCGCCAGGACCTCCATCCGTGAATTGGCCTTGAGCAGCCCGTATATCCTCAGCAACAAAACAACTTTATTATCACCCCATTCGCAACAGTTCGGATTGAGCGATCCGGAGTTCCCCGAGATTTAGACCGGCTTTGTCATAGGCGTTCGCCCAGTACCGTCGATTGCAAGATTCTCCACTGCTCCTTCAGGGATTCTGGGAAAGGAGTGCGGGATCGGAAGGTAAGTACCATCCGAAGAAAGAGGTACAACTTACGTAAGTTGCGGCTGAATATTAATGGGGCTCAAGGGATTCGTCACTATTCCTTATGCGAAATGACGGCGACCCAAAGGAGGCGATTGTGGAAATGGGCTCGAGGGGGAGAAGGAATTGAGGAGGGGTGAAACGGGTCTGAGGAATCTAAAACAAAAGGCACATTTCGCCTTTCTTGATTTATATGTTGCGTGTGCTCAGGGCTTCAGCAACCATACCTTGATGAATTAAACATTTTAAATTTACCCTCTTTGATAGAAGATGGAGAAAAGTGGAATTTTCATTTACTTTGTCTCAGTTTATATCAGTTTAATCTAAGAATAAATGAAAGCTACTGTATGATTCTGAATGCCTGAATTAATTTTTGTCACTCCTCCTTTAATGCTCTTGAAAATTGCCTTTCAAATGCCCATTGTGCTGCATCACGTGATCTCTCTCTGCTTAAAGGAATCATCACAGTAAATGAAAGTAAGAGTAACCATTCCATCTTCAGTGGCTTCTCGAAAGTTTCCTATTAATTGGCGAAGAATAAAACTAGACTAGGGCTGAATACATCTTATGACTTATGTAGCTATAAATATTACTCTACGACAAGAAAGTTATAGAAGAAAAACTACAATCATGCGTAGTATTCAATAGAAACTTTGGGTATTCACATACTTTATAATCCATGCATTGCCTGTCAATTAGTTGCGTATTTAGTGAAGAATAGGTCTTTATTAAATGTTATCGCTCAACAAGTATATAATTTAACAAATGTAGCATTACGAATACAAAATTTGCGCAGGATTATTACTTAAATTTGGTATTGAACCCTATAAATACTTCTGTCATAGTTACTTCATATCATATTTGATTCCCATGGAAAACCGGACTTGAAAAAAAGTGGTTTAAAAAAGTCTGACGGGGCCGGAAATCGAACCCGGGATTTTCCTCTATCCGGGAGGATAGAAGGTGCTGCTACATCTGCTTTTACATCATATTTGATATTTCTCTCAAAATTATTTGATTTTATTCATTCGTATAAATTTATTACAGAATAAATGTCAAAAACAAAAGGTCAACTATTCTTTCTAATACCTCCCAAATTTATCTGAAGGAATCGCACACTTCATTCCTTACATTGAATGTAGTTTCGGAGGAAAGCTAAAACAGAGTGAATCATAAACGAAATATAGAAGGAAGAGGAGAGTGAATAATTCTTATAGAACGGATCGTGGGAAAAGGGTGGTTAGGAGGAGAGAATTCGGGAAGAGGGCGTGTCCGCAGGAGTTGGTGGTGAGGCACCCCTGGGTGATGTTACACATTTTGTTTCCGACTCACTTTATCAACTTGGAAGACTCTATTCTATATGGTGAGAGGAGGAAGTGGTTTTACTCGAGGATTTCCACTGGAGAATTGTTCTTATATTCCTTCGAATCCATTCAAGACACTCGGACGCCATTTGCACGTGAGCGATAGTCGGATTCGTTTTCCTTTTTTTTAATCGAAATATTCAGATTTTACGACCCTCGAGAAATCTCTTGAGGTGTTCCCTTTATGACTTTTTTTCCGACTGGGGATAATGGAAAACGACAGTTTCGAGTTTTCCTTGTTTCCAGTATATTTCGCGACCATGTTTATGTATGCATTTCTAATCTACGCCACCGCTAGTTTCATTTGCTCGATTCCTTGGGAAAAGAGTGTAATTTGACACACTAAATACGATGGAGTAACAGCTAAATATCGTCGACTAGAAATAAGTAACAGACCCATGAAAAATATTTTTGGTCCTGATATATTTTGAAATACTGGGAATATTATTGGAAATTAGTTATGCTATCAATTGTATGATAAATAATTACCCAAATTCCAAAAACCATCAAAAGTAAGTATTACTTTTGATGGTTTTTGGAATTTGGGTAATTATTTATCAGTTATAACCATCACCGGAAATACTCTTGTTATCAATTGTATCTAAATTTCAATTAGAGCATCACTTGTAGAAGTTGCCAATGAATGAGACACGTTATATTATACCTAATGGGAGGATCGAAAAAGAGTGGCAATGCCTAGCGTAAAGTTAAAATACTCGCGATTGCGGAAATCCGAATTCGACGATAAATTTGTATAATACAAAGCGAACAAGGAAAGGAAAATGAACTTGAGCCCATGGATAAACTAATATATACTGAATACTACTAATACTAATAAATACTAAAATAATTTTTATCTCTTCTGTTTATCGTTGGATAAATAATCTGATGTGGCCAACACATGACTTTCTCCATATTTATTGAAAACAGAAGCCCATGCCGGTAATATATAAATAACTCCAAAACAATGTGTGTTACAGAAAAGTGTTTCAATCAAAAGTTGAAGTAAAATACATTATCTATAACTTTGGTACATGATTGAGTATAACTACATTGCATTCTGACAGAGATACGTACGAAAATCTTCCATTTCTGGATAAACAACAACTTCCGGTGAACCATTATTGAAGAATAACTCCTAAACAATCAGTAGTACGAAAAACTGTTTCATACAAAAATTATAGAAAATTATATTATCTATAACGTTTGTATATTATGTATATACCTACATTGCATTCTGACAGAGATATTTAAGAAATAAAGTTTTGTTCCGGATAAACCGCAACTTCCGTTAACTTCCGCAACTTTTTAAGATAGAGCGCCCACAAATTTTTTTACCACAGACAGACACACCGACACACAGACAGACATGTCCGGGAAAATAGCGAAAACGAGCTGTATGGGCCCCAAAATATCTATTTCCGTTGAACCAATGCAGCGGCAACGTTGAACCTATTATGTCATAAATCATCGTTATCTCCTTTCATAATCCACTAGCAAAATCTTAGCTGCATTTCTATGTTGCGGCTATGTTTTTTTCTGTTTCCTCTTTATGGGAATATTCACTTAACTTTAAAGAAAGTTAACTGAACTAAGATACATATCAACATGAATCGTGATACTAGCCGTAAATAATCATACACCTGATTCTCATTTCCCGTTAAACTTACTGAAATATTGTTATAGGCTTAACTAATATTTTGATAATTTCCAATACCATACAGGTCAGTTTTTCTTTGATTGTCCATGAATATGCAATTATTTTTATCATTGACTAATTCACCCCAACATTAACACGGCCAAATCTAACCACAGTTTTATCAAATTTTATACATCTCCTAAAATTATTAATTGCATTCCGTTATTTTTGTAGCAATAAATGCAGATTAAAACTAGTGATAGTGTGCTATGTTCATGTTTAAAAATTAGCATTTGCTGAAAAATGTGTGACTTAAAAGAAACAGAAACCAACAGAGAGAGCAATTCTTAATTTTTTTGTTGTTACTGAATATAATGATTGGTAAGATCTCCTATTTTGATGTACTACAGTTATGAAATATGCATATAATATTAATTTAAGGAATATTTCAAATGACTTTGCAACGGATTTATTCGAAAAATATTATTACTATCCATGAAAAATTACATTTTGTCTTTCTAAATTTTACTTCGGTTCCAGAATATAAGTTGTGTTGTAGTATCAACGTATCACTGCTGTATATAATAATTGTAATTTATTACGAAACATTAAAAATGGTTACACATTTTGTTCTTAAAAAGAACGATCAATAAAATTAAGAGTACAAATCTTTGAAACATATGTGGATTAAAAATGTTATATTTATGGTAAAAATCCTCATACGGTGCATAATACATTATAGTGTTACGTTGCGTACTTTATAGTCCTTTGGAAATCGTATTCTCTGGAAATCATCCTGAACCTCCCATCTCCCGGAGAAAAAAGGTCGGCTGTTATTCGAAACTTAACCTCGGATTGTTTAAGGAAAAGTAATTTCCCTCTGGTGAGTGCTCTTTTGGAAAGCGCAGTGCTCGTGAAGCGCTAACCTGTGTAAAAATTAGGACGACCTTCGACAACAATGGGGCTCTCCAGCGAAACAAAAAAACAACGCATGGGGTTTCTCCCTCAGAAGAGAAGGTAAGAACATTTCATTGAAGACGGGAAATACGGAGCGGGGATAAGAACTTTTTCAATCCCAGACTAGCCAGCTTCCCTTTTGGCAACGCAGACCTGCTACTCCGTTTCATCTTTTACCATCTTTGCATTTTTTCCGCCAGAAACCTCTTTCCCGTGCAATTTTTCGCTCCATTTTTTTAATTTTTGTCCGTCTGCCCTTTGTTTGGCGACCCTTTCATCTCCTATCTCTGCATCTCTGTCTTTGCATACCCTATTATTTCCTCGCCATAAATTTCCCTTCTTTATTTCGTCCCTGTCCAGCTATTGTCACGCCAAATATCTCATGCCTTCCGCCATTGCTAGGCACAGTCCTTTTTATATCAGGCGCCGAGTGCATTCTGTATGCAGAAAGCTAACTAGAGTTGAGAGCTCTCTACACCTAGCTTAAAAGGCTGTGGGAATGAGATTGTGGATTTTTAAGATTGGGCCCACGCGTTTATAATTAAAGAGTTTGGAATTGCATAACGAAGATTTTGGCATTACCATTAGTATGAAGACTATTATTACTTTCTCCGTATATGTAGCATAGAGAAAGTATTGTTTTCATTAAAAAAATCGACTTCGAGATTTCAACGGAAATAAATGTTTTGGGGACCCTAGAACACGTTTTAACCATTTTCGGAATGATTTCTGTGTGTGTGTGTGCTTTTGGGCGCTCTAACGTAAACACTATAAGCCGTATCAACACCAAACTTCATGTATTGCACTTTGGTAAGTGCCGTTAGAGTTCATAAGTTTTGTGAGTTAATCGGTTTACCGGAAGTCGAGCTTTATTTTTCGAAGCTCATTTCGGTTTTTGCAAAATATCTCCATGAATATAATATTAAGGTATATATTATTAGGAATAAAAGTTTCAGAGAATTAAATTTACTACAACTTTTGTTTGAAATAGTTTTTGGCGTCACTGATTCTTTAGGAGTTATTCGTGAAATACCGATAAACCGGAAGTAGCTGATTATTTACTGTGTGGGCGCTCTAACATGAAAAGTATTTGCTATAGAAACATCAAATTTCATGTATAGCACTTTGGTAGGTGTCGTTAGAGTTGATTAGTTTTTGGAGTAAATCGGTTAACCGGAAGTTGAGCTTTATTTTTCGAAGCTCGTTTCCGATTTCGCAAAATTTCTCTTCATTAATCTGATATTTAGGAGTACACAATTATTTATAAAAGTTACAAAAAATTAACTATCTATAAGTTTTATTAGAAAACATTTTCTATATCAACCACCGTTAAGGAGTAGCATTATAATTAACCATATTTCTTGTTAATGCAACATATTTACGTTAAAATGTTGTTTTCATTCATACCATTTCTTGATAAGATTATGTACATCATGATTACTGTATTTCTTCAAAGTTTTATTTAGAATTTGATTTGGAATTTGAAACACGCGTATCTATTCCAAAATAATTATTCAATTATAATTGTTTCGTGCCGTTATTTATTACTCTTTACAATAAAAATAACCTAACCATCATTTTGTTCTGGTCGGGTAGCCTAGATGGTTAAGGCAGCCTCCCGGTTAGAGGAAGATCCCGGGTTCGATTCCCGGCCCTGTCAGACTTTTTTCAAGTCCGTTTTTCCTTGGGTATATTCTAACCTCTTGCCTCGGAAGCTCATATATTCAGGATTTATTCTGAGACTTTAAACCTTGATATTAATATTGATATTGATGCGTAACTAACTTTCCCTCCGCGATTGCCTACTTCACCCTAGATAGTGTTTCACCCTTTTACAATGTGATGACATGGGATACACTCATTCCTGAGCTGCGAGTTGACTGTATTTAAATATTAAGATAAATTGCAAGGAAAAACCTTAGATCTTTAAAAGTCCCAGTCATGTTGCTATTTTTCCCCTCTGTTTATCATAGGGGAATCTTTCTTGGAGGAAATTTTCAACTTTATTTCCACTCGACCTAACATTTGAGGAACAAACGAAAGATTTTTAGCGTGTGAATCTATTAAAGCTAATGATGAAATGATCACTAAAAACTTCATGAAACTTTGAGTCCATTCTTAATCATTTATCTATTAAAAATGATTAGGCACGGAAGTATGCGCTTCGCTGTGAACCATTGATATAAGTGAAAAAAAATAAATGATAAGAATAAAAATAATACTTTTTTTCATCTTGCGCAGCCTCGAGACATATGGTAAAAGAGGAATTAAAAGTGGAAAAGTTTCATCTCTTTCCGTTGTAACTCCCGCGTACTTTGTTTCTATTTCTAGTGCCCTCTGGTCCACTATTCATTCGTGGTCCATTATTCCATTTCACCTGACCTCAGTTTTCCCTTTTTCTAAACTCATGACTTGCTTTCCTCCATCAAGTATTCCTTTATGCAACCCACAGATTCCTTCATCCGTTTCATCTGAGAATGAAAGGAATGCTAGTGCAAATGGAGCAAATGTCTTTCGGCCTCTCTCATTTTGAGAAGAGACTTCCTAGTCTCAATCTCGCCCTAATAAAGTACTTTTAATATTATAATTATGATTTTGATGCACTTTGAGCAAACCACGTATCGATCCACTCGGATACTTTAAATCAAAACTAGCAAGAGAGACATCTTCGATTTTATCCTCAAACTGCTAGAAAACTACAAAAGATAATTGTACAATCCCTTGAACTACTCGGTAAGCACTGAATACCGGTTTCGCGGAGTCAACTACGGTTACCTTAAGCCCCTGCGTAAGGGCCAAATATTTTGCTGTAAATATTACTAAACCGATTTGCCCACTCATTCTTAAGAAATTTGAAAAGTCAACAACTACATACTTAACAACAGAATTGAAGATATTGGTCATTTTGAATGGGGTAGGGTAATAGTTTTACCAGTACGTTATTAAGTGATCATTACCATCTTGATTATAAATCTCTTTTGTATTCTAGAACATCAGCATTTTTGGTAAAATTTTCCTTTTAAAAATTTGTACATGATTTTTTTAACATTATAATCTTTGGGAATGATAGCCGTTATATGAGCGCCCATAGAAAATTTTCTTCTTCCAGAATTAGAAAAATGCTTTAGGGAACTTTGAACTCTTCCTTTTGCAAGTATCGCATTCAAAACGATATGAAATAAAAGTTTTCAAAAGAGAACAAGTTGATAAATTGGTTATTATGATTTCCCTCGGTCATTGTTTCATAATTCTAAATTCCTCAGTTTTACTCGAGGAAAATCGGATCTCTTCGTAGCTTTTTAAGGTATCGATTTTCAGGGTTCAGCAAGTCGCGGACATGTATCCTTAGGAGCAAGGGAAGCACTGCGTTGCTCAGATGAACGAAATAAAGAAAATGCGCGGATGAAAACGCCGAGGGAGAGAGTATGTGGAGATCAAAGAAATAGAAGAGAATGGAAGCGAGGAGAGGAACCAAAGAGGCCTAAAAAAGGGGTGACAAATGAAATAATAGCCGTTCATTATCGAAGGCCTTTGTACTTGCATGTCGGAGCAAAAGAAAAAGAAGAATGGGGGACAGGAACAGAAAGTCCTGCGGAAAAAAAACAATCTTGGATGACATCGGGGGGCAAAAGAATCCGTTGAATGAAAAGGAGGGAGTTGTATATCGCCAGGAGAGGTTAAAAAAAGGCCGTCAGAAGGCGTTGCGGTCTGAAAGAGAAGTGGAGGTGCTGAAAAATGGACCATGTAAGGCAATTAAGCTGTTGATGACTGAAAAATTACGCGGCTTAAAGTGGGGAAGAGAAGTGAAGCTGAAAAGGACGATTTGCGAGGGAGAAAATTGACGGAGGAAGGTTGATTAATTTGTGCCGAATAAACAAATGGCACAACAAAAGTTTTAGGGGAGTTCTCGTTTACTTAGCCATTGTATAATTAATCAGGTGCTCGAGTCAGATTTCTAGAAGGGTGATGTCAAAGAAGGGGAGAAATTTAAGCGAATTGCATAGTTCGGTTACGGAGAGTTTTAAATATTGTTGATGGAAGTGGAATCTAAAATAAAATATGTGAAACATTATATTAATAAATACGTCAAAATTTGAATATGTCGCATGTAGAAATTTAACTCAAACTGAAACCTTAAAGTTAAGTTTAGCATTTTCCTCCTTCTTCGAGATCAAAATCCTATTGGACACGAGATTTAAAATTTATGCAAGCAAAAAATTCAAAGATAATTAAATTCACGTAGATGTCAACAAATGGCAGTCTGAGGCAGGTGATTTTGCCTCTCCCAAGTTTTTATAAATTAACAAGAGTTAAATTGTACTCAGACAAAATGTTAGAACGGATTCCTAATCTATAATTGCCGACTTTCAAATGTAATGTGAGAGGCACTTCCTCCTTGCTTCTTGTTCACAAGTAAATTCATTCAAATCTTTAAATATGGTGTCGGCATTGACAAGGTATTTTAAGATTTAAAAATCTAATTAATTCCCATTTTCCGCATAAATCAGCGAAAATCACACAATCATTCTTTCATCTCTAAGTGCTTACATCTTTCCGGAAGTTCCTACAAACTGTTGGTTAAAGAGTTCAAATTTAAATAATTGCAAGAAAAATTCTCAAGAGATACATAATGAATAATCTAATGTGTAACCCATGTCATAGATTTAAAGCATTCTCAAATAAAACTGCAGAATTTTATAAAACAACACCATAAGTATCTAATTAGATACCTGGGACATCAGGGAAAGAAATTATAATACGATTTCATGCTCAAAAACTTTCCTTATTCAAGAACCACACCCAGCACAGGCTTTAAATGGAAGGAAGTTAAGATCGATGGAGGACAATATTCTTTTCGTATTAATTGGACCTCTCCTTCAAATGAAGATAGAGTTTGAAGAAGGCCCATGAACTAAGAAAGGACCTCACACACACGGGGGCATATTTATTCAAATTAGAGAGCACTCATCCCGGCCCTGTTTAACTTAATTAGATCGTATATCACGCCCCAGTAAACGAGTGTAAAACACGGCAAAAATCCCCCCTTCCGCAGTAAATTCACGTTACCCTTCTCTAGGAAAAATGTTCCCTTTAGCCTTTATCGCCAGGATCGCCCTTCGAGGCCATCCTACAAACGTGACTCGGGGCAATGTTCACCTCATCACGGAAAGTAAACGTAAAAAACAGCCCACTGCTTATCTCTCCCGTAGAAAAAGGTGAGCGTATATTTCAATTTAACTTTAAACGGGCATTTGTATTCATTCCGTCCCCGAAGAAAGCGCTGACGAAAGAGCAAACGGAACTGTAACATTTCCCCGTCCTAACTACGCTTCCTTACACCACTCCCAACCTCCGTTTCCCCCGCTCGTCTGTACGCCAACCCTCGAAGCATTCTGTACCCCCGTGTACTGCGGCGGTCTAAGAGCCTCAAACTAATGACTCGGCCATCGCTTTCCAACTCCTCATTTTTTCCATCCCCTGGTTGCGAGGGATGCGTACAGGCGTTGCGTGGCAGCGATATTGGACTGCGGGATGATTTTCAAGTGGGAAAAGGGCGGCGTGAGGAAGAAGAGGAAATGAAAGGGATGGAAACGAGGAAAAAGCGCATTGAGAGAAATATCGCGCTTGTAGGAAGTAAAAAAGGTACGTCGGGATGTGTAACGTCTAATGAGGAGCTCAAAATGCATCGAAATATGTTAAAAGGGAACCTATGAATGGGAAACCTTCATTCGCTGCAAAATGAAATTTTCAATGAATGACATATCCCAATTCATTGATATGCGCATGCATGCATTTCTATTGGAAAGGGGATAGTTTCAGGAAAAGTTTATTGCTTTTTATGATGAGAGCGATTTCAATGGAATATATTTGTTAAAATCTTGTTGTTGGGGATATATAAGCATCCGCCCTTAGTGGTTTGTGATTAGGTCCTTGTTTCAAATAGAGAAACATAATATGTTGATTCAATGTGTGCTCTTGTGGAAGCCCTTTCTCACCTCTCAAGCAATAAACGGATTTTCTTAATGGAATAACCTGGTTGTTTAGAAGAAGATGATACATTAAACCAATTTGAATAATTTCACAAGAAAGGAATCGCTCTCCAAACTGCATGAGTTGGGACACATCGTGAAGATTCAATGTCAAGTGAATAGTGGATGCAACGTAGCATTTTCAAGTTCATCCTTTCCAGGTCTCGCCGATTGTGTTCAGATGCTTTTAAACCATGGGTCGGATAATATTTTATTCTATTGTGCACTCTTTCAGCGTCCAATATTGATATTCATCAAATAACCCTAAAAAAAATGTTCCCTCAATCGGTTCTTTTTCACGTTTAAATCAGAAAGTCACCAAAATCATTCCTTATATGTTATACAGAATACGTAAATACACATGTGCAAACGATGCGTTTTTTTTAGCATTTTAAATAATGCAACTCGCAAACATTGCTTTCTTAGAAAATATGATGAAATATTCTGTAAGAGAAAAATGACTGAAATATATGGTGAAATAAATGTAAATCGCAATATTTTGAATCCTTGAAAGATACCTTTGAAACACAAATTTTTAATTTAATTGAATGTGTGTGCATAAATACTACGGCCATCCTCCAAAAAGGTAAGAAACATGATCCTAATCCGAATGTTTAAAATGTATCCTCTAAATCTAATTATCAAACAAAACTTGCCTTTAAACTCTTGGAGTCGACATATGAGCATTTTATACTCAGTTAAATTCTAGTTTTTAATACGGCATCATCAGTTTAAATTTTATTAATAAATACAATACTTTTTATTTAATATAAAAATTCAAGCACCACCTTGTGAAATTTGCTCTACTATTCGTAACTTTTTCATATTAATTTTTAAACGTTCTCAGACAGAGGTTCTTAAATCTAATTCTGAAAATGTCAGTGCACAGCTTCTTTTACTATGGCGAAATCTTTTTTAGCGACAAAAGGCATTCTAGTTTGCTTAGCTCACCGGTTGGAAATTTCCGTCACGGCGATGAATATTTCCGAAAAATCGAACCAATACCCTCCTCATCATTCCTAAAGTATCTAAAGAAGTGCCGTTCTAAACCGAAGGGAAAATTTAAATTCCTATGGAAATCGTTCCAAAATCTCATCAAAGAAGGCCGATGCCTTTTTTCGATGGGGGTGCTGGGATAATAGCAGCAGCTCACTAATGAATTCGACGCGAGAGACATCTGGAAGTATATAATCCATCAAACGCATCCGCCGCGTAAAACCACGTTTTAGTTCGACTCCGGGTAATAAGCGTTATCTATGGTTAATATGGCATTAATCACTCATCTTTCTTCGACAACGCCTTGATTGGGGTGGACGCCCCTCTGGGCGAAGCGGTGAAAGGGTGGGCTTACGAAGGAAGAGATGCCCACGAAGAACGATTAAAGCAGTTCCGAAATTCCTCAGCTACAAGCGGTGGGAGTTGAGACAAAGTTAGACACTTAACCGTGTACAAGGAGAGAGCTTGTTTTTCCGTTTCTTCTTTCTGAATGAAGAGTAACCTTTCCTTCGGTAATTCTGAAGACCGGTGGGATTCAACTCTTTTTAAACTCCAAGGTTTGCAGCTAATAACATTGATATTTGAGATATACTTTAACATGTTCAAGCAGAATGATTTATGGTGTTAGTTACTTTATGAAAGGACAAGAAGAAAGGACTATTGGTTTAGCTTCCTCCAGACTGGAAGAAATTGAATCCAATATATTTCCAATATGTGGATGTTAGTCCTGGCTTTGTGAAAAGTTTCCAAGACACTGAATCCAAATAATGATATTCATGTAAACTAGTTTAGTCAATAGCTGGATAGAATATTAACTTTGAGTATCATCAAATCTTAAATTGTTCTTCTTCTATGAAAAAAGCTAAAATTGATTCGTGATTTTTAGAATAAGTCGTATGGTAAAATTATTAGTGACGTATTAGCAACAATTGAAGGTCAGCCGCATTTACCATAGGATGAGAAAGCAAGTCCAAAACCTCTAAATTTACTTCTTGTAGCCTAGAAGATACAAATCGATGCTGAGAATTTCATATAGTACCTATATGATGATTGGTCAAATTCTTGGGAAATTTGAATAATTCAATTTCTTTGGTTTAATTTAATGCACTTTTTATATAGGGTGTAACAGTGAAAGTTCACCATATATATCATACCAACAAAAAATGAAGAATTGTACATCTAAATAAAAACGCTTCTAAAATTTAATACGTTTAACTCTCTTAGTCAATAAATGGCTAAATAAGAAAAAATATACTGCGATTGGCTCCACCACGTTAACTGAATCTTAAACGATAGTTTTATTCGGGTTTATCACTTCTCTCTTCTCTTTTCTCTATCACACTCAACGGTAAGAATTCCCTCCTTTGTTTCTCTGGAAAACTCTTTCTGATTAAAGCGTTGAAAAACTTGGGGAATGTTCCAATACCTGTAAACTTTATATTTTAAAACAAATAAACTTGAGCTTGCTACAATTTCATTCCTCGTACGTTTTTAAGACATTGTGTGTAAATTACTCAGATAATCTCTAAATTGAGAGATAAAACATTTTAGATTCGGATTACAATTCAATCAACATTACATCATCGAAATGCCATACATTATTTATGCTAGCATTTAACATTAACCAAAGAGGTTAATGTTAAAGGTTAGGATATATAAAATTAAATATAATATTTCCATCTAAAATAGCACAATCTACATTTACGAGACGGCTCACGTAAATCAAACTTTGCCTTAAAAAGAGACGATTTCTCGGATTGATAATTATAAATCAATAATATTATTGATAATTATAAATCCTCCTGCCAAGCTCCAAACAAGATATCTTGGTGCAGCCAGAAATCATTCAGTAATATCATAGTAACTGAAAACTTATTGGCCATCACCATTTCGTTATTTTTACCACTTATTGTCAATGGTTAGCTCCTTCCACCTTCCACACACCATAACGCATTCCTCAACATCCTCCATAACTACTAGAAGGTTTATTTAATAATTTATATCTTAATCCACATCGGACTATACTTATTATTTTAAACAGGTAGCATTATTTTCCATGGGTGAAACTGATATATCTTTAATTTATTTTAATTCTTTTGGAATTGCACAAAGTTAATCAACTATATTGAAATAGCAGAGAGTTAAAATGAGTTCTAGGAACTCTATTCTAAATTGTTTTTCATTAATAATTTTTATAAAAATTGCATACGTCTATATAAAAATATATGAACGAAATAAACTGCACGTGGATTGCCCATTAGGGGGAGAGGTAAATGCGAACTTTTTCCATTTACAGCGGCGTTACTTATAGTATCTATATATAAATTATATGTGTTTTTTAACGAATTTGAACTGTAGCACTCCACTATAGACTTGGTCCCCCTGCCACGCGCCATTGGCGCATAGCAGGGTTTAAATATAAATGTGAATGTCTACAGCCTTGTAATTTATTATTAGCTATAACTATTATGGTAAAGTTTGCTCTCAACTCTTGTTAAATGTCTCAGGCACATGGATTAGTTACTTGAATCCCCCTTTTTTAAAATATATATATTATAAGAGATATATTATAAGGATATTGAGCATAGAAAACGAGCTGACAGCGTCATTGATCCCAGGACACGGGGCGTAATTGAGTTTTATCGCACTACAGAAATCAACATTCCTCCTCCAAGATTGAAATGTATACAGGGATAACTGCGATGAAGAAATTTGAAATAGCCGTTTGAGAGTACGTATTAGAAACTTCAAACTATATGTCCTAAGGATACTGGAGCGTGTCGTTTTGTGACGACCAAAAGAGTTTATCCCGACTTTATCAACGCCATAAATGCCTCTCGCTCCCGGTTTGAGGGCACACCTTTTTCGAAACTAAACACATCTGAAATCCATTTTAATTTCGCTCGATTGACGAGGGAATTGCAACCGAGTTCCATCACGGTAATGATCTTTGAATGCACGGGTGATAATCGTGACCCTCGAAATTTTACGCTTCGATCCGCTCGGCTTTTTCCCTTCGAGCTGTCGGTATTATAATGGGAATAACAGAGGTAATCAGCCGACTTTTAACCACGGAAGTAAATGGGGGACTTAGTGGTCTGGAGGGACAGACTCCCGTGCAATTGTGTTCCCGGCGCAACCCTTGGTAACCATGTAACAGTTTCATCAACTCCGCTGGCTACATATTCATTTTCGAATTGCCGCTTGTGAGTCCCGGGTTGATTAGTTAGTCGGGCCTTTAGGGGAGAGGGAATCTGTAGATCCGGGTTGATACAAATGATTACTTTTAGAGAAGATTGGTTCCAGATATGTACGGAGATTATGTAAACCATTTTTGATTTTGCTGTGCTGTGATAATAAAGATTTCAAGTAAGCGATGAAAATGTTGAACGAAGAGTTGGATGAAGAAATTGAAGGATCATCAGAATTTCAAACGGGACAATCGTTAAAACGTGCAAGGACTTAAGATAACTAATTTCAATACGCGATATATGACATGCGATACAATAAGATTATATGATTGCATATCAAGCATTTAGAAAGTTCCATCCTTTCGATAAAAGAGAAATAATTAACAAATACGGACAGTTAAGTAAATAAAAGATAGTTATTTTATTAATCCTACTACCTAAGTGCTGTCGTAAATAATTGATAGCAGGCTACCTCTGAAAAATAAGGTTTATATTTATTTATATCGTATTTTTATTGTGCATCATTTTTATTTTATGCATGTTCCATATACTACCATAAAATCAATAATCGTAAGAACAATACTGTGGAGTGATTAAAGGATTGCGATCTTTTTAAAATTTAAAACTTACAAATATAAACAAACATAAATTATACGCATACTCTGGTTGTGGATGTACTGTATGCTTAGTCTAACTACTTATGGACTCCAATTAGATATAGTTAAAGTGGATAAGAAGAAGCTGCCTTTCTATGGACATGGACAAAGAAAACCCTTAATTAGAAGAGACGAATTTGATATAAACACCCGTGTACAAAACGAAGCACGATTTATATTATTGCAATCTACAATTATCTTATCCATCGCAGTAAATACTACGGAAAATCTATAGCTTTATGTAAGGCGCACGGAGATAATTTTCTGAATATTTTGGAGAGAAAATTCGACTTAAATGTTGGTATATACGGCATATCACTCGCCATGATTCAAATAAAATGAGAGAATATTTATTTAGTCTCATTTAGTATTTCTTTTTACATTGAATTTCATCACTATATTTAATCACTCTATGAAAATTGAATTTGAATCCATGGCCATTATTTGTAAGCGAATCCATCTCTCCAGAAGAGTTGGTGGGAGTTTATTCTTTGATTTACCTCTCATACAAGAACATTTAATTAATTTATTTATTAAAATGATAACATTCTGAGTTAATTGTTAATTAAACTCAATAATTTCATTGAGTTTAATTGTGTTTCGGGTTTTCCATGAATTTAATTTTAAAGCAATTTTCCGGATTTTGAACCGTCAGTATATTACTTTATTACGTTGCTTATATAATTTCAGAGCGATTGACTTCGCTCACTTTCCTGTTTCAAGCAATTTCAATATCGAATAACATTTTAGTCACTACTCATTGGCCGTTCTGCAAAATTTCCGGTTTGTAACCAAATATTTTATGCCGGAAGTCACCTGGTGGCCAATCATAAAAATCGATTTTGTCTGCACGAACATGTTAATGACCGCTCAAGTGACATTAACAGATGCCGATATGCGATAGAACGGAAATCAATAAGCGTTTGAAACAGTCAAAGCAATTTGATAAATACAACTAAAAGTTGCCCATTATACATTGTACTACATTATATGCAGCAAGTTTACATCTTGTCACTCTCTCTTAAGAAAATGGAATTTCTATTAGAGAAATTTCCATTGCAGATAAAAAAATGGGAAGGAAAAATTAATTTAAAGATCAGGTATTATTTATGAAAAATTATAAATTAACTATGTTTTACATTATTAAACAATATTAATCTTGTAATCAATATGCATGGCATTCATATTTTCATGAACTCAGGATAACGAATAAAATGCTATAAGCTCCCTTTCACATACTAATGTTGATTCCTCTTAAGGTGCTGAAGCAGAGGAAAACAAATGATGGAAGTTAAACTCAGCACTGGAAAGTGTGCGACATGACCAATATTGTACCGGAAGTGAAAAATAGTGAGTAAATAGTGGTTAGAACTCCTGTCGGAAAGATCTGGGTTCAAATCCCAGACAAGTCATTAGTTTTTACTTCTTGTAGAGATTTAAGATTAATTAGAGGGGGAAATTGAGGACCTTCAAAACGGTTTTTTCGGTTAGAAAAATGTTCAGATTCCTGCGTTAAGTAATCGAACAACCCAATTCTGATTCCGGTGAATTAATTAAGAAGCACCTGCGAGTACTTTAATGTAAATGAACTGGTAGTTAGTTGAGGTGTAAACATAATTATAAGTTAAATAACTATAAAAATATGTAAAATGCAACAGAGCTGGAACGCAAAGCAGTATCATAACATTAGTAAATCCTGATCTGCTTCCAAGTTCATCTAAAACTAAACCATCATAAATAAGATAATACTTGTCAAGTATTTACTTCATTTGCAATGTATTGACTTCATCTACAATATTTTATTTTTCAACTGGTTTCCGTTGGCCATAAGCCTTAGTTCTTAATTAATCTGCGGTAGATTTCTACAGCTTCTCGGCCACTCCGTAGATGAAAGAACTAACTCATTTGATCCCAAATTTAATATGAAAAGATTTTCTAACGGACGAATAAAATTGTATTCTGTTGAGTTTACGCACGACTTATTTCGCTTCTTAATGGAGAAAGTGTATGCATTTCGACATCTTTTTTATAGAACTGTAATTTCTTTTTTAGACCACGGGACGGATCGATTTCGTTTCTGCTTAACATTAGATACACCGGTAAATGATTTTATTAGATTTCTACACTGTATATAGCAAGAAAATAAATTTTAAATTGAAGCCAGAAAAAGAGATAAAGATTTTTCGCCGCGTTGCTGATTTTGTGAAACTGAACAAAATAAAATAGAACTCTGTATAAGAAGATGAGTTTCGCAATTAAAAGCTTCAATGAAAGGTTCAATCACTATTACCGCTCCAATTCGTAGGGTATAAAATCCTTACAGAAGATGTAAATGGGTTCCTTGTATTGGATCATCCGGAAAGATATTTCCAAATCCTAAAATCAATTTCCTTTGGTCGTGATACAAAAAATATAATCCGATCCGACGCGGAAAAAAATCCAATGAAGGCGAAATAAAAAAAAGAGAGGACCTTTTCAAAGAGCGTATTGCTCAAAACATCATAGAAGGTGAGAAATGGAGGATAAATACGGAACAACCTACTCAAAAAGCATTTATACCTATTCCAGACGAAGGACAACCTGATTTAATTTCTCTGCGTGGGCGGAGGAAGGAGACGCGGAAATCTCGTTAACAACGAGAAAAAAGGCAAGCGATTAACTCCACACATCTCCCCCTTGACAACCCTCATGCAAACCGAGAAAGACTTTCGGAAAACTTTTTAAAGAGACGCGCCGTCCTCAGAGGCGATTGTCTCGCAGGCGTTGAGCCGGAAGTGGGGGCGCGCGGGGGACTCTGGGAAGGGCGATGCGTCACTAGAATGGTGGGAAAGAGAAAGACATGAAAAGGAAAAGAGGGGAGCAAGTCGCGGGTGGTGGGGGGAGTATCGCTAATTCGATGGCAGGGAATCGAAAAGGATGCTAACTGAAGCGTTTCATAAAAGGGCAAGGGGTGGAAAATTAGCGGGATTGTGTGCACGGTAAGAATGAGGGTGGGGGGGATATAAGGAAGAAGTGGAGAAGGGTTAGAGTCAAGGAAGCGAGGAATGAGTTGATGAATAAAGGGATGGGATAAGAAAGAGAGAATAGGTAGGGTGGTAATGAGTATGAGCTAAAGACAGAGGGAGTAAACTGGCCAAAGAGACCTTTACAACTTTAGCTTTATAAAAACGAAACCTTTTGGGGCTACCTCTCTTTGGAACACCCAATTCCAACCAAGAGGAGAAATATTTGTTATTTTTTTATCTATTGTGATTTAACATTTACTAAATTTAAGTTTGAAGATGAAAGGAAGACATCGGAAGGAAAGTAAAGGAAGATTCGTGCAGGATGTTTTAACGATTTGAAAATTAAGTAAGTATAACGCAGAAAACATAATGAGTTCGCCTCTCTATCCACATAGGCTCATAACCTCGAATAAGAATGGAACACACAAGCGATAGTAAACTGTACATCAGATGGCTTACAATTTATAATGTTTTTA
Source organism: Sympetrum striolatum (assembly GCA_947579665.1). Classification (NCBI taxonomy): domain Eukaryota; kingdom Metazoa; phylum Arthropoda; class Insecta; order Odonata; family Libellulidae; genus Sympetrum; species Sympetrum striolatum. Next base: position 450,832 of record OX388343.1, read on the forward strand.
CAGAAGTTTTTAGTAGAGACGATTAGCACCCTATCAATAATAATTACACGTTGGCATTTTGAGGTTGAAATTTTCGCTAATTATGAGGGTGATCTTGGTTAATTCTTGTGGAGCATTATAAAATACTTATCAATTCAGTTTTAGACATTCAAAAGTAAGAACAGTCTGTTACATTACTTCCTTGAACAATCTTATACTGAAATCCTCTATGGCTCTCGAACTTGGGTTCTCTGTGTATTTCTTCAGTTACTACGTACATTTCTATTGAATCATTGAAGAGGCATAGAGAGGAGGAATGAGGAATTTAAAGAGAAGAATCGGGTTTCTAGAAAGGGGTAGAAATAAGGATGAAGAGGCATGAAGAAAAGGACAGAGGAATGCATGAGAAGAGGGAACAAACGATATTGTACGGGACATTGAAGATAATAGAGGAATCGAAGAAAGAATGAAGAGGAAGCAAATGGTTTAGAAGAGGGTTGAGATGAAGAAGGAAGAATTGAGGAAGCTGTGACGATTGAGGATGACAGGAAAGGTAATGAAGGTTGGATGGGAAAAGGTAGGGTTGGGAAAAGTAGATTGAATAGTATGTTAAGGTAAAGAATGGAGGATGTGGGAGTAGATTACTGTATATAGGCAAGCAGAATTGAGAACGAAAATGTAGTAAAAACTAGACGAAGATGTGAATTAATTACGGAATGGATTTAGTTTACGCGAGTGAAGGAAATATAGAGACTTTAGAGAGACAACATTTTCAAAATTTGCCAACCAAGAAAGCGCGGAAAAAATATTATAGAAAGATAATATTATGAAACCATCATAACGCAGAAGCGTTATGATGGTTATATAACCAAAAGTCAATATAAACCAATACATTATTATGTTAGTCTTTTCTTAAAATGCAAGAAATGTATGCACTTATAATAACTTATGAATTCTTTTGTATTTTTTTATGTGTTGTATATAATCAAGTGCTTCTGATAGAGTGCTCCATGGTGCATAGATTTCTGTGAGTAAATTTCCTCTTGGTTTTCTTGATAAATGAGGTAAATACGCTGCTAATAAATTACACATGCCATTGAAAAATAGAGTGAACAGTGCCTCTTTCGATTGGTTGACGACTAGAGCAGTATCTATAAAAGAAATTAGAAGTGAACTGGAAGCCTTTTCATATAAGTATCTATTTGTGTTTTCTGCGAAACATAAGAAAACAGTAGAAATGTACGGAGTGTTGCAGCAATGAATACAGAATAGAATACAACTGATTTAGCAGAAATTTATAATTAGAAATTTCTGGGTTTCAGAACTACAATTTTTTTGTTTTAATAAAAAGTCATCTGTAACATGCAGTAAGTGACAAAGCGATTTTTAGGGGGTCTTAAGTGATGCTAATAAGGAATGAAAACGATTTTTGTCGACGAAGTTATTTACTTCTCCAAATCCAGATTTCCGCCAAACGCAATCCATGAAATATTCCTAAAATTTTACCTTGAACACACATTGAATTTCCGATAAATTTTGCCGATGAGAGATTTTGTGAAAAAATATGTTAAATGAGATTCAATTCTGTACGTTTATTGTGTTTCTTCTCAAAAAATTCTTACTGAAGCAATTAAATTTTTGGTGAGAAAGCTTCGTATTGCATGAGCCAATTTACTATCTTGTAAGTAAGCTGTATGACACCATAACGTAAAAATTTAAGAAATCGGAAAATAAATTTGCAGAATAAATCATCCTCTCGTAGATTTAACTCCCACATCATTCCGTCAATTTCTGTACACACGATGAGTTCTCTCTAATGATTAGGTATTAAATAAAGTATTCAAATGTTACGAATTTTTTATTAATCAAACTTAATAAAATCCGTTGACAAAAATCAAACGCTAAGTAATTACCACAGTTAGCATAGTGGAGCATTAGCACATTAGATTTATTTTGGAAGCCGGCTAAGCTATTCAAGCCAATTTATATCGGAAATATTCAACCAAGTCAAAACCGCATCACTCAACATTGACTTCGTCAATAAGTGCTTGAGACTTCTTCCCGGGGTTCGTCGATGTCGAGACCAGTTTTACATCTGCCTATTTCTCCAAATCGTTGGAAGTTATTATGTTTTTGATTTTTATTTAGCGTGGCTCTCTTCTACAGAGTTGAGTTTGCGCATATGAGATTTATTATAAAAATCACGTTACGTTAATAGAGATCTATAAAGCTGAATAACGTACATGACAATAATTCACGTATCATGGCGTGAAAGACAAATGTCAATAAGTTCAATACTTAAATAACAAAAAGCATAAATAAAAGTATATCAAAAGCAAGGTATGATAGCGTAAGAGAAGCGAGGGAGGAAAGAGACAAAAGATGAGTGAAGGAGAACAGGAAGAACTCGGATGCAGGGGTGGTAGTCGGAGGAGGAGAGGGGGAAGAAATAGGGGAGGGAGGAAGATGGGAGGGAGAAGATGAGGGATACTCAACGAAGCAAGTGTTAGATGGATAACGAGAGTGAATTTTTTTGGACCCACCGGCAAGGTGATGAGAATTGAGAATCAGAGCGAGGGGCACAAAGGAGGTCTCGAATGAAAAAGATAAGCGAGGCGGAGAAAGGGTTTCGGGAAAGAATGACTGAGCAAATAGCTTTTTCGGGATTTGATTAGTTTGAGGACGGCGTTTTTGCCCCCTCCACACGGCTGCGTCACAGCCCTAAGTGCTCTACCAGATGAAGGGAAAGAAAGTTCGGGGAGAGAATTCCTCGGGGGAAGGCCGCGTCTAAAGAGATTTGTGCAGTTTGCTTGTTTGGAGGGAGCGGTCGAGGAATTAATGAGGAAAGGAAGTATAAATGGAAGGAAATGAGAAAAGTGGCCAACAATGTTAATAACAGACTATTGCGCAACAATGGGACGAATCTCCTGATTTATGAGGATCCCTCCGGTTGAAGCCAATTGAATTTGAAAACCCAAATGATTGTTCTCGAGGAAGGTTGAGGGCGTGATTAAAACTAATGATCCGCGAATTACGCAAAGCGGCATTTTTACACGCGCTTGCAAACTCACAGAGTGAGGGGCAAAGTTGATGGAACTCACATAAGCAAAATTGAAAGCCTTTTCTGGAAAAAAATGAAGTAAGGCTATGTTTTTTTAAATTTATATATTCCACTGTATCACCGGGTTTAGACACTATTACTTGGTGTGGAGTTGGCGATGCCAACTTATACTACAATTATTACGAATAACGCCATAAAGATCCACTAATGAAATTGCTGAAACGCCTAAACTAACCCCCGTTTAATTCAATATTTGACAGAGAACGTCTATTCACAATTCAAACAGCTTAAGTTCACAGAACAATCCAGAACTACTACATTAGATTCATAAAATAATTTTTATGATGGAAATATCACTTTATAAACTAACTATCTAACTTCTTAGTCAAGACAGTGGAAGAAAGTCGATTCTCCAAAATATTCTTAACGCACAGTAATTGTAACATTCATACAACTCTCGGTAATTCCTTTCCTTAAACTTAAGTTACATACCTTGTTCATTGACTATAATACTCAACAGTTTAACCCAATACTTTCTCAGGACTTCTGCGTCAGTTAATCTTTCACGATATTACTGGAAGAAGCACATTCAACAGTGCAGCTGCGCTAATTTCGCACTGCTATATTCGCTTGCATTATATTCATAACTAACGATGAAATGAATAACACTTACATTCATTGACCAAGTTACAGGCATCACCAACTAGTAACTAATACCATCACTCATTAAAATGTTTGTTCGTATGAATACTTTAGAAATTAAAAAATACAAATATTTATACCATTAGATCGCATCATCTATAAAAATCAGTGAAATTGTATATTACATAGGATGAATGCTTTAGCAATTAAATCAATCTTTTTATATCAGAATGATAATTATTGTAATAAAATAGCATTTTTAAGTTATAATTACGGGCTGTCCATGATAAGCCTTCATTGTGAGGATGATATATGTAAATAATATTAAAGATATTTCTGTGATACATTTTCCAAAAAGTAAATTTGTATTTTATAACTGTATGAAAGTAACATAACTGATATTAAATCAGTAAAACGTTATTATGATATATATATATATATATCCCACGTATATACTGAAGATTTTGTGAATGGAAATAGTGAATTTCTCCAAATGAATTTATGTAGATGTGCTTCCTTCTCTTCACCAAGAAGCCTGCTTACGTTTCTCGTTCTTTTGGTTGACACTTTTGTCTTAGGATCTCATACAGAATTAAATGCTCCTGAGAAAGACGAATTGTTCATCTGAAACAGGAGTTTACGTTTTGACGGTGTGCATCTCACTGTCCAAACGAATAAATGTCTTCTCATTTGATGTCTCTGGAGCTAATGCGACACTAGAATTAATCTCTTTGTCTCCTTGCATATCTCTTGACTTGCGTGTGCTCGCGTTTTCGTGTCATTCATTACTGTAAGTCGATTAGTTGGAGAGAATTCCTCTGTTTCCTCCTTTAATTACTGGAATCATCTTGCAGGCGGAGTAGAGGAATTAGAGCGATTTTTTTTACGGTGGATTTTGGAGTACCGACGCTGCTGATATACATGTATTGCATGGCGTAATTTAAACGGAAATTGTAAATTTAAGTTATTTTCATGTGAGCCATATCGTAAAAATCAAACCAGACCACACATTTATTGCTTGCTGAGCATTTTTGTTATTCAGCGAATTATTATGGAAGACAAAGAAAAGAATTGAAAAAGAATATTCTCAAATCAAAGCTACTTATTAAAATATATGAAATAAGAGTTTCAAAATATTAACTAAATTATGCCATTCTATGGCATCGGAAAAAAACTTCCTAAAGTGAAAATTTTCTGTTAAATGTAGCAATAAAGTAGAGACTTTAGACAACGCAAAGTAGCATGGAGCGATGTATGCTCAGAATCACAAGAAGTGACAGGAAACGCAAAACCAGATGGAGTTTGATGACTGGAGTTACAGACATCATAGAGAAGATCGCTAAAATGAAGGAGGTCCGGCCATGTCGCGAGACGAAACAACAACCCTTGGACATCTGCAGTTCTCAACTGGATACCAAGAGTTTAAAGGGACCAAGAACTAGACAAAATGAAACATGGAATAAACACATCAACAAGTACTTAGGCATAACATGACAACGAGAAGCTCAGGACAAATAAAATCAGAAAGCACTTGGAGAAGCTTTTACCCGACAAACGATTGTATAGATATATATAGCTGATAATATATCCATGATATATAAACACTTTACAGCCCTAAACATTATGACCATCTGCTAAATAGTGTGAAGGTTTACCTTTTGCACACAATAAATCAGCTATTCTGCGTGGCATGGATTTAACAAATACTTGGTTTCTTTAATTATTTAGCCCCAGATGTCAATCAACCAGAAACCAATGGGGCTTTGGTTTTCGGGCACAGAGCTGGCGCTTGATAACCTCCCAAAGGTGATTTGGTGGCCAGGGCATCGACTTGAATTCACTATCGTGCTCGTCAAACCAATGTGGCATGATTCATGTCATTTGACAAGAACAATCATGCAGCTGTGAGATGCCATCGCCGACAGGGAAGGCACTGGCCACGAAGGGATGCTGGTGGTCTGCAATAATTTTCACGTTTTCTACATCTTTAATTGTGGTTTTGGGCACTACTATAGGCTTTACGCTAGTACATGTGAATGTTCTCCACAGCATAATAGTGCCCACGCCGGCGTTTTCCGTGGTGCGGTGAATGAGTCAAACAGCCGCTTACCTGGAAGACGGCTTTTCTGGAAACAACCATTAACCTGATAAATTCAACCATTACATAATAGGAAACGCGATTTATCGGAGCAAGCCAAATTCAGTCTCGGTCCAATTGCGATGTTCCCACTGCAGTAGTAATTGTCACTGTCGTCGGGACAATATAGGCACACGTGTAGGTCGTCTGCTGTGAAGACCAATGTCCAACAAGGTGCGTTGAGCGGTGTGCTCTGTGTTTGGAGCAGAAATGTAATCTGATGTCAATTCTGCCACTGATCGCTGCCTGTCAGAGCGGGCACGCCTCCGACGTCTGCGTTCTTGGATGGACATCCAACGCTTTGCCGACTGCTTGTGGTTTCACCACCAAATATCCATAGTTGCTCACGACAGCAGCACGTTTAAGACGTTTCAGTGACGACCGTCCCATCACAACTTGCACTTTACGGAACTCATTCATTGTAATCACTCAATTGTTTCGTTGGTCGCCTCTGTTCCGGTTATATATCTTCCCCTATCGCATGCCATCTACCACCACACGTCACATTCATTCTCGCGGTTGACAATGGTCATAATGCTTTCGCTGATCACTGTATATACGTATAAATACATACAGTGCTTTAGGTATATTAGGCTTATAATTAGTAGTTAATTATTTAGATTTGTATTAAATGTCATTGCATATTCCACTTTAATTTCAACGTTTTCATTATTTTTATTTCCCTCAGTAAATTTTTCGGTTTACCTTAATTGATATACTTCCTGGATTTTCAATTTTATTTACAACAATCTATTTTATTCCACAATAATTCTTGCCTCCAAAACTAATTTTTCTTTTAAAAACAATTATAACGCTTACAAATTCACCTTTACTTTATATTTCGATTTACCTGAACGGTTATCTATATTAAAAAAAGATAAACATATGATAATTATATTTGATTTAATTTGAGTTAAAACAGTATTAAAATTATTTGGGACTTGGGTCTTAGTAAGCCAGGCCAAGTAAGATAGAAAAGCTGCTATAGCAAATACTTGTAGTATATATTAACTATTAAACGTATGGTACGCTATTAAATAAACCAATCTTATAATATTGAGATTGTTTGATTGAAGCCATGAGGGAGGCAATAGGCTTGCTATGTATAATTAACATTCACGAGACTAACCACATTCAGCATTTTAAGTTTATTAGAGATATCAGCGACCGACTTCAGTCTAGCCCTTTGCTCCTCACAGCCGACAAACGAAACACCCAAGTTAAACATATTTTCCAGGCGAAAGGATATGCGAACAATCCCATGCGAACCAGCGAAGCGGAGGCTGCGTCTCAGAAGCGATGAGCAAGAGAGACACATCGAGATATACCAGGGGCGCTTCTTCGCTGCCTAATCAGATGATTGGGATAGACAATGCGAAAGGATCTTAACTGCCGTCCTCGCAGACCTTTTCCTATCAGACGGAAAGTTTAGGAAGATGAAGCGCCATATATGGCAATAGATTATGCAATAGTTCATCCTGCAGAAGAAAAAATATACTTTTTGGAAAGCATTCCTGGGGTAGATAATGATGATGGTAACTTTATGTAGACGACTTAATACTCTGCAGGGAAAAAATACGAAAGTAAAAAGATAAACTATATCTCTTCAGCCAAACTTATAATCTCCATTAATTATACAATTGCAAAATTATATGTTCTAGAAAGTGGTGATAATTTCTGAGGGAGCCGAAATATCCCTTCAATTATCTCAATAATAAACATATCAGTGAGGCATGGCGAAACAGAGACCTTAAAGCTATGATTTAAATAGTAATGTAATAGGGAAAGGCCATGAAGATGAAATGAAGGATTCAGATTATTTTAAATGCTCATTAAACTCGAATAAAAATCCCGTCAGATAAGATCAACTCTCGTAGGTTTTGTTTCCATATTCATTCCATTCCTTTAAAAGATTGATTTCAGGTGTGGGTTCTGTAAGAGGAGCATCGCATGAAAATACAATCATCCCTTTGACTGTAATGTCTACAATAGTATTATTTGGGTGAAAATTTAATTGTCTTTCATAAAGTACATAACGGATTGCTGGGATTGAATGTTAATGTCTTTTTGGGCGAATGAAACCGCTAATTTGCGAAAGAATAATTTCTTTAAGATCTTCGATTGAAAAAAAAGAAAGATTTTATCTTGTAAGATTGTAACGAGGTTTCAAGAAATGATACTGAGGTGTTTAATTATACCATATTGAAAATAAGTATATCAACGAAAACCTCCATTTATCAGTAGAGTTTGAAGCAACGATCGTCATCCTTAAATATCACTATGAAAAACACTTAGTTAATGAAGAGATTTGTCACCTCGAACGTCAAATTCCGAGTTCCCTATCGAAGACGTCATTCAAAGAATAGCATTTCTCCACTCTTTTCCATTTTGGCGCTGACGAATCCGTCGTTCTCGAGCGGCATCGAAAGATCCCGAGGCGGAAGATTACGTTCCCTCCTTTCGCTCGGATGACCGCGTGTTTTCAAGGGTGGCGAGCAACGAGTCGAAAGGAATGCGACCTCTGGGTGATGTCAATAGGGAAGCGTAGGAATAGGGGAGTGACGGTTTGAGGGGGGGATTTAGTGGAGAGATACGTGCAAGGAGGTCTTATCCTAGTTTGAGCAGCCGGTTCTCGCACGGCTCTTGGGATTGTCTCGTGATAACGAGAGATTTGAGAATTTCGCTGTGGGAGGAGGGGAACAGCCGAATAAAGCGACCGAGTTCATTTCTTCCCTTTTTTCCGCAAAGAAAGCATTTCACATCCTCGAAAGTTACGGGTATTAATCCCGTTGTATCCAAAAGCATCCTAAGATTGCTTTTTTTCCCTTTGTACCTCAAGTAATGAGGGCGTAATAGAAAGTACCGCAGAGGTTTCTGGAGCTTGTATATTTGTTCGTTATCTACTAAAGTGCTTGGGTCTTTTCTTGGAAATGCTATCAAGTGAGTTTGTACGAAGAGGATTTAAGTGAGAAAATAGTCAAGGTGGTGGTGTAACCGTTGAGGTGGAGGAAAGCAAAGGAAGAGCACAGAGAATAAATGGTGTCAATGCACTGGATACTAATTAATCCTCGTGGAAATAATATAAGAATTTCAGGAATACGCAATAACGAGGAAAACTGTTTTTTAATTCAAGCAAATGCAAGAACACGTAAATCATAGCTATAGTACGTACTCACTCGTACTGTACTAACGTATAAGCCGAGTTTCTCAGCATATTTTTATGCTGAAAAATCACCCTTCGGCTTACACTCAGTTGATGGCCACAATTAACTTAATATATGGATTGCATAATGGAATAAATATTTGTAGAAATTAATGAACTGATGCCTCAATTTCTGTAATTTCAGGTAATTCTATTTTTATCTTCAAAAATATCAATAGCTGCTGCACTTCCCACCTTAGGCTTACACTCGAGCTAATTAATTTCCCCAGTTTCTGCAATAAATTGGCATCAAGGCTTATATTCGAGTCGGCTTATACTCAAGTTTTTTCCTATCCTATAAAAAAAGTATATCCTAAAGACTCTGAAAACGTACTTTCGATGAAACTTATGGGCAGTTTGACGGATTCGTACCCAAGAATAATCTAACACGAGAAGTAGGCTAGCTTTTTATGACCATTTCATAATAGTTAATACTGAATCGTATTGTGAGCAAGATCTTGTGAGTCCAATAAACAAACATAAGCCAAATTATCCAAGCAATTTAAAACAATAAAATTAAATTATTTACGTAATGGCCCAATCATCATTTTAATATCAAAATGCATCACAAGTCGAGAAAATCCTCTAAAGTTTCTTCAGATTAATTCACCCACTTCGTCATTCCCCGATTCAAAAACAAATATTTACTCGCTCCGTTCTCCGGTTAATCGCAAAAATTCATATTTACGATCATTCCCTGCGAAGTAATCGCACCCTCCTCGTCTATTATTCAGTTCCTTCATCGTAAGCTCACCTGCAATAATTATCTTCCGCAGACTAATTAATAGCGACAAAAAGTGACCCGTGCATACGCTAACTGAGGAGGATACAATCTCCCTGAAACTATTCACGTTTCGATTAACTTTCGTCGCTGAATGAAGGGAATAGGTCATCTCCCTCTAATTCAATTTCACCGGAATTGTAGAACTCTAGCGTCAATTTCATGAGAAGAGTTCGAACCGGTGACCTTTGCAGAGGTGAACGGATGGGTTAATCTCTAATTTATCGAGGCTGACTTGACGAGCACCGGACTGGAGTTAATTTTCAAGAACCTCTTTGGAATTGATAGCAGCAGTCGTTACTGTCTAATCATAAAAGCAATTAAAAATTAACGTGATTCAATAGTGCGTCGTGAGCCGTTCGAATACAGGATCTCAATCGATCATGATTCGTTCATATGAATCATTTTTCCTTAAATGGTTATAATGCAAGGAATCTTGATGCGGTCAATAACAGTGCTTTTGGTTCCGAATTTCATCGAATATTATTGAATTTTTATTATGGTATTAATATGGTGCATTGACTAACGCAAGAGGAAAGATATAATTATGGTGGATTCCGTTGACTGTATTAAGCGATGCTCAAAATGTTTGTCATCATCCATCAAGTGTTTTAGAAAAACTCATGTTTCATTTGAAATATTCTGGAGTAAATGCAACTTAATCCCGTATTTAGTTTTTCCCATTGCACGCCTCGCAATGTATCATGTGAAAGGTAGGTTAATAAATTAGATTAGTGGAAATACAAATAAATAAGTTCAGTATTACAGGGATATTAAGATTTAAAAGTCTCCTTCGCTACTCATTCCATGGTCAATATATTTCAGCAAATAAGATGGAGCGCTAGTAATATAAATTAGAAAGTTAATTTAGAGGGAGAATTAAATATGGGAGGAGTTGATGGATGCAGAAAGCCTTAGTTAAGTTTATGTGAAATAATCTAAAGCCTAGAAACAGCCACCAAAAAGGTGGTAAAATAATCCCAGGTGGTTGTTGTTCTAAATAATCTACTTATCTCTTCATGGAAAAATATCACATAATCGGACATATAATAAAAATTGAGACGCTCCCTTCAAATAATACTGCCAGTTTTTACTTCAGATCTTAACTTTAAAAAGGAGAATAATTTAAATAAAGTAAAACTAAATATTGAGAATCAAAGAGAACATCTTAACTACGGTCGTATTCATCGCCCTCAGACACGGGCATTCGAGGCACCTTTCCGACGTAAATGGTCAAGTCCGTCCCAAGAAAAACAAGAGAAGCGATCAATTTTGTAGACAATAGATAGGAGGCTAAACATCAAAGTAAACAACCATTTTGGTTAGAGAGATATGAAGGTGGGAATTAGACGTTGAATAGGGGGCGGGATGCTCTCTCCGTCATTAACAATGCAAATAGGAAGAGGTTAGTTGGAGGGATGCGAGAGGAGAAAAGATAGCTTATGTGCGAGGGAAAGCGGAAGCCCTGGGAATTAGAAAGGTAGGAGATTGGGGAGGGAATTGATAAGGGGAAGAGAGAAGAAGGGATGGAGATAAACGGACGGAAGAAGCGTTCCACGCCGATGCTGCGAAGTTCCTGCAATGATAATTTGCGATTAAAGATTCCTCGCGCAGAAACACCTATGAGAGGTACTTCTTATTAGCATATGCGAAAATTAATCTAAATAACTCGAGTTATGTGAATGAGGGAAAATGAATGTATCCAGCTCTCTTGCTCATTTAAGAAATCAGATAGGATTTAATTTTATTGAAGTAATTGCTACAAAATAATCCACTATTTCCTCTCATGTTTCAGCCCATGTTAATCCCATCCATGAATAATTTCAATAAACTCTTATGGAAACTTCTTAAATTACAAGTTTTTCATTTCAACACGGATTATAATTGCTCCAAAATTCGAGTTCGATAGCTTATCTTGTTCATACGTAAACCATGACAAAAAATGTAATAGAAGATACTAAAATGTGAGCAATTACACTGGGAGAAAAGGAGTTCTTGTTTACTGTGCCTTGTGAATATCACAAAAATGTAGACATTACATTTGATTCAGTCCTCACCAAAGTACGCTTTTACAGCAGAAATTAACTATTTCCTGCTCTTACCTTTCAGTATCGACTTTTGCGATGCACAGCTCCGGGTTCTTGGTGTTTTTACTTAGTTTTAATAGCCTCATATACATTTATATCGAAAGAGAAGACCCGCGTATTCAAATGGCAGCAGAGTATCTTTAATATCTTATCATTCCAAATTTAAGATAAACTTAGATAATTTAAGGAGTGAATGTTACTTAAATAATTCTGAATAGGAATTTAGCTACCCTCATCAATAATGCACGAGTAAAAGAAACATTAATTTCTAAATATTTGGTCTTTTATGAGTAGATAGCAATGAATGTGTTCTACGCAAAGCGATACGTAAAAATGTGATTTCAGAACGACGATGAAGCAGAGGAAGATGCTTTGAGTTTCAAATTCCTAATATAACATTCAGCGGTAGCGCACATAGTTTAACTTCCTACAAATTATCACGTGCAAGCGTTAAGTTATCACGAATGTGGAGATATGCTGAAGCAGCGGAGTTATTTGACGAACCAAGTTTCCTCACAAGAACTTAGTTTCGCGATTCACTCCGTAAACAGACGCATTGCTGTTAATCCTCGTTTTTATTTCTTCGAAACGACGCCGCGTGCTTCAATGGAATGTAAAGCAGATTCTAATATTAGATTAAAGGTGTATCCAAGGTCAGTGTATAAAATACGATGCTGAAGACGGGCACATTTAGGAAACACGCACCCTTTCCGTAAGCTTTTAAAATAAACGCACTTTATAAATGATTTTGCTGCTCGGTCTAGTCTTTCACTTCAAGTGAAAATTAAATGTAAAGTAGATTGCATTCTCCCGGCATTCAAACAACCACTAATTTAGTTTTCTTTCATTCGATTTCGGCGAATGTAGGCAATATGTCTTTGACGTGCGATGTAATGGTTTTACTTGTTCCCTAATGGGTTATTGACAAATCCTGCCTTCCTAAGAAAAAAGGTCGCCAGATACCTTACATAGGGCAAGGATATAGGTTAGGAGTACAGGGTGTATTCTGGGTACATGATATATATGGAGGATAAGATATGGGTAAATGATGATATCTAGGTAAAGACTGCATGCAGCTAATAGGATATGTTCAGGGTTTAAGGTAAGGATATGGCTCACAGCTCTTTCGTTTTTTCCTGATTTTTAAGTGAGCTATCCCGAACCATCTATTTTCTGTGGATAGGAAACAAATATTTAAATTTAGTCAAAATACCACTTTGGTCAAATTTGCTGATGATAAACTACAAGGAATAGTATTCCTGAGACAACAACCTTTGGATTAGTCTGATATAACGATATTACCAACAACTATTCACAGCACTTCCAGGGCAAACTTCGCGTTCCCCAGGAGGTAAGGAGGTCCAGGTTTGGAACCCCTGGTATCGGATTTAATTCGGGGGATAGGGTGCATTCAACGAGAGAGTAAAACACAATTAAATCAGGCAATAGGATAAAGCAAAGTTGACAAAGTTGGCGAAAGAAAGAAAAGAGAGGGCGTCGCATAGGATTTTGGAGGGAAGAAAGAGGAAAGTGAAAAATGAGCGATAAATAATTGAATAGAACGAGAAGGAGTAAAAGCAGGCGAAAAAAGAGAAAACGACTTTCCCTGGAGATATGAGCGCAGAATAAGTGGTTTCGCAGAAAAAGAGGAAAATGGAAGGTGTCAGATTAATTATGAGATCATTCTCCGGCAAATCTCGTTGAGAGGAGAAAGCGAAGTGAAAGAGATGAGAAAGGAAACTAACGAGAAGATGGAGGCAAACTGAGGAAATATCTCACGTAATAGAAAATGGAGAAAATGTCAAATATATTGCGGAAGAAGAAGTGATGGAAAAGTTGACGAATTCCGCAAAAACATGGAAATAAACCTGAGGAAAGCGTTAACATAATCGATTTCTACAGTAATTCCGTATTAGTTTTACAGGTTTAAAATCTCCAAAAGCCCTCGTTCTCGGCGTTCCTCTTCTTACTTCCCGGTAGTCGGATAAAGCAAGAAAAGAATACCTCTAATTCATTAACAGCCATGTTCTAATATTTCTTTCTTTACAGTAATTCCGTAGGAATCGAAGTTATCTTGATTAGAAAATGTGTATTATATTTAGAGTGCTGAAAATAATTGATAATTTTTCTTTAAAATGTAAGGAATACGTTAAAGTCATAACATCGCTTGGAAAGAAAAACTAATCATAAATGCACATTTACGAATGGAATAAGAAAAGAATCACTCGTTGATTTCTTAAATTTAATGTTTTCGAGAAATAAGGTAAATTAGAAGTTATCATGGTAGAGAAAATATGAGCTGTAATTTTTCGAATAATCTGAGGAACTCAGGTTGTTTTACACATTCTGGGAAGATTCAACATGCAATTCCAAATTTTGGTCACATTTCTCCAGCAGCTGCATAATTATCATGTCCATTTGGTAAAATTGATGTTGGGAAAACCTACCGTATCAATATATTTGACGATAGTGAAAAGAAAGTAGCATAAATTGAGAATAGGTCAAATTATGATAATAATTATAATAACTTATTTATCAGTCGAATTTCAATATAATGGGACAACACTAATTATTAAGTTATCACATAAATATTAACATAAATAAGATGAGAATAAATAAAACGATTTTGCGGCTGGAAAGAGGGATAAACTTTAGGTAAAATATATTGCCATTGGAGGAAAGCATTCGAAAATTTGGATGAGATAAATTATCTGCGAAATGTTTTATCCCTTTTAAAATGTTTCATATTTAAAATCGTTAAATTAATCCCCTGTAAAAGAAAGCACAAGTAGATTGAAAAATATGAGTTAGTGCTTCTTTTTTTAAATACTTATTAAGCACACAATCTAATTGCTCAATATAATCCAAACCCCACGTTATACCGAAAGAGAATATATGATATTTAACTCGGTGGCACATCGATCAGAAATTCTGTCAGCAAACTGTTGGACACCTTAGGCGGTGCGTTGGACAGGATTAGTTACTCTCTCGGGCCGATAATCCTTCCGCCTACTTCATATCGAGCGCTCATGATTATGCATGAAGCTGTTGGGAATCCTCCGTTTTTAAAGGAACTGCATTTTATCGTCGGAGAGACGCCCAATCTCTCCTGGGAGAGATTCGGTTCTATAAAGGTCCTCCATCGGATTGTGAGGAGGTACACCGAAGATTAATGGCTTTCATAAATTTGAAATATGTTCCTTGATTCTCACATGTAACCGTTTCTATGTATTCTATCAATTCCAAGGCGAAATATCAGAGAGGACTATGGTGCCTAGAGTTAAAGACTGATGTACGTATATTAAAGCCTATTCTTCATCCAAATCAATTGGAAATCGATATCAGTAAGCCGATGAAACATATTGTTCTGCAAACGCAAAATAATAAAAATTTCCAGTGATTCGTATCTTTTTAAAGAAAAAATCGCAATAAAAATAACGGAAATAAAAATCGCTGCCTTTCACCGTTGCAGAGATGCGCTTTGAAAACTGACCTTGATGAAACTTTTGGAAGACGAAGAAAGGTCAAGCCCAGCAATCGAGTTTTTCCACCCTCACTTCAGATTTCTTTCGAAGCAATCTCATAAAGCCATTAACCCGCTCCCTAAATCCGTTATAATTACAATTTTTACTGTGGAATAAGGCAGCGTAATGACGTTTTCTAGCCAATCAAGCTCTTCGTCTTTAGAACATAGATGAACCTTTCAAATTTTTGTTTTTGAGTTCAAGACTAGAGTAAACAAGGTTGTGAGTGACACTTCTGTTTCGTGAAATGAAATACTTCGGCACGTGGGCATGAGAACGATTTGAAAAGGCGACAGAACACAGAAAATGTGAGAGCGAATCTCAGAAGGCAGGGTGAATTTAAATCCACGCCGCGGAATAAACTCCATTCTATATTTCGGGCGTCCTTCATTTTGCGCTGCATTTTTACCGCGGAATGGGCGTGCGGAGATCCTTGCAGGGATTCCGGGAATAAAAGGAGTGCACGGAGGTCAGCGCGAACGGGATGCACGCTTCCCGATAAGTGGCAGAATTGGGTCGCGGGAGATACATCGAGGTTGCTTCAACCCTTTTATTTCGCTCAATCTTAAAATTGTTCCAGCCACGGGATCTTTTCCAGTAATTTTTCGGAGAGCAGTTGAACGGATCTAAAACACTGCGGAGGTCTCATTTGGCTTTGTTTCACGGAGAGGGACAAAGCCATTGTGTATATCTGCCTTTTATATCTAACCATTCTGCCTTTTTGCAGAAAGTGGAGGAAAAGTCGCTCCACTCCTCTCCCACTCCTTCCCTAACAATAGCAATTGTGTTGAGAAACCTTGACTCGGCTGCCCCATTCTTCTGCTGATTCAAATCTTTTTTCGTTCAATCTTTCAAACACAACTCTTCCTGGGAAGAAGGAGCGATTATTCTCAAATCCTTTTGGGAAGCGACGAGGCCGTGGCGGAGGACATGTTTCGGGTACTTTGCTAATCATCTTGTGAGGAGAGGCCTCGATTCGGACGACGTGCGTTAAAGAGACTTGGTTCGAGTCCAAACAGTCGCTGCGAGGACTTCCTCCTCGACCATCTTGTATACACTCTGGAAATAAAAGGAAAGTCCTCGTAACCCACTCTCTCGGGATCGGAATTAAAAGAAGTAGTGGGCGTTTTTCCCTCCTTAATTCTATAGAGAGCTATTGAACTAAGGTCGGGAGTCTTTTGTTTCTCCCTTAAACTCACTCAAACGAGCAATCTTCAAGGAGTTCATTTAGAAGCGGGGAATAAAAAAGGCCGTCGCGAGAGTCCCGTTGCTTTCTACCTCCAGATTATTACTTGTTAAAGTTATGCTTTTTTCGCAAAAAGGGGAAAGAGAGCGGAAGAGAAGTGTTTCTTCATTAACTAAGAGAATGCTTTGATCTGTCGACAAAATGGCAGATGGGAAATAGGCCGAGTATCGCCGTGATGCACAGGTTACGACCAAACGAGAATGATCTTCGTGCCATCCTTTAATACGTGAGAGTGCATCTCAGGAAATCGAAAAGCACCGCTTCGAAACATATTGCTTTTTATAGAAATCGAAAAGTGTATACTTTCAGTTGCTGTGTATGGATCCATTCTTTCATCATAGAGAACAAAGGGATCAAGAGATCGAGCAACTGACCGATGAAATATATTTGTAGGTTGAAGGATTTCTCGAAGTAAATGAAGAGCATTTTTCAATAATGCATATTTATAATGACTATACAAGAAAAAATAAAGAATTATTGACTTACGTGCTGCAGGAATACTGAGGGCAACATATATCCTAATTTCCTCAATTTCAACAAAAATGAAAAAAACTATGAACAATAAATCCAAGCAAATGTATTTATATTATCTGCATTGTAATGTAATCGTGCCTCATTTTATGGATACTCACTATGCTGGAAAAAGAAAATTGGGGCCGAATTTGACCCCATTGGTTGGACTGTTTACTATTTAATTTAAACTTTCTTAGAAATAAAATGAAGAGCATTTTTTGAAAAGGTTAAAGGTCAGGAGAAAAAAATAAAATGATCGTTATTTCACAATAAAAATAAATGGAACCTAAAAAATGAAAATTACGAATTATGTCGTTCTCTTGAAGGCCTTCCCATTGTATGTTTTCTAAATGTTTACAAGGAAGAAAAAATGAGTCCTAGATTATTTTATGGATCGAATTAAGGGCGGATATTCCATCAAGCAAAAAAGGAATAATTAACAGCAATGGAATATTTTATATCTACACTAATTCTGATATGCTAAAGAGTGTTGCACATTTTGGTTCTGTATGACTGGT
This sequence comes from Sympetrum striolatum, assembly GCA_947579665.1. Lineage (NCBI taxonomy): Eukaryota > Metazoa > Arthropoda > Insecta > Odonata > Libellulidae > Sympetrum > Sympetrum striolatum. Next base: position 468,522 of record OX388343.1, read on the forward strand.
GAGTATTGGTGTTTTGTATGGTTTCATACTACGTGTTTCCCCCACAAAATCATTCGCTAACACATTATATTGTATTTACTTTTCCAGAATGCGTGCTTCGTTGTTAGATCGTTTTGTTTGCGAGTCTAGGCGGTAAACGAGGTAAGCAAAGCATAGGGGCACTCATTTTCTAAGGGTTCTTTGGGTAAATGCTCTACTTCACTATTTGTTGGGGCACCTTTGTAGGATTTCGCATTGGGGCGCCTGGGTACATAGCTGCTCCATCTATAGTGTGGGAAAGCTTTAATTATGCGATTTTAGAGGAGTATTCGGAAGGGTTGAAAGTCTATTTCAGAAGAGGTGCATGCACCAGTATTTCCCTTTTGCAAATCAAGTGTTTGCTCTGCTTATCACATATTTGAAATACTACGAAGCTAATACTGAAAACCTAGGAGTTATTTTTTCTGAGAAAGTTTTGACAAGTCTCAATCGTGAGAAAAATAAAATAATTTGTCTAAATTTTATTTTTCCCAATATTTACAATTTGCCAAACGTAAAAATTTCCAACCCGAGACTAAAATATTAATCGGTTTAGTTTTCGTGCTATTTAACATTTAATGAAGTTGCGGAAACATACTTATAAACTACATATATAAATTGCTCTTTCATTTTAAAATAACTCAATTTTTCCATATATTGACTTCGAAAGACCATCTTTGAAATTCAATTAATATTGACAGAGCCCTTGCAAGGTAAAAATGGCATTTTTGATTATATATAGAATTCTTAATGCAGCGGTTGATTGCACTTGAACAGCGCGTTGTCGCTCTTTTACATTTGCTATTCGCAATGGAACCATTCAGTATTAAACACTGTACGGAGTTTGCAATTTTAACCAATAATTCCTAAACTTGAGATTCATAGCTTTCAACGGATTTGAACTCGGAACTGTATGTCCAAAAACGTCACCTAATGTGATATTATTAAGTTTCCTGCCGCAAGGTATTTTTGTATTGTTTTGTAAAATTATATACAATCTTAAGAATGGTCATGGATTACTTGGTAATATATTTCATATAAAATACATCAGTTATTTTACATCAAATACTTTTGAATTTCCTACTAAACTTTTGCTTTTTGTGAAATAACTTTTCCATTATAAATTCACATAATTTGTTGAGGGATGAATAAAAAGTGTGTCGTATCAAAAATTTAAGGAATATAATTACGGATTTAAGGGACAAAGATCTCTTAAGCCATAAAATTTAACCCCGATTCTTTGTGAATATAAGAAGGCAACTTGAGCCCTTTTATCTCCGGATGAATTCGACCTCGTGACCGGGATTGGAGTAATTAAAAGTAGCTATTCTAATTTAACAAATGCATGTTCTTACCTTTTAATGCATTAGGTAATAAAAGCGATCCGTTAAAACCCTTACTTTGATGGAAGCCTTCGTCTGGGGATATATTACTTAGGAGAATATTTTTTAATGAAACGAAATATTTCCTTTCAAATAAAACGAAAGAATATCTCTCTATGGTTTGAAACTAAATAATAAGCAAATATATTTAAAAACTCTTAGCCTTTGAATCTGCTTTCCGAGGTTTTTCAGAGGCTTAAATTGTAGAATGTATATCAGGTAAAGCTTTTGCTGACGTATTATGCTGTGATAATAGTTATCAATTGTGGAACCAATTATTCTCCCTACAATGTGACGTTTCTCAAAAAATAACTTCTCCTTTACGATATATAAAACTTTAAGATTCTGCCTCAAGCGTATTTCTGTTTAAAAATTTTATATATCCTGTATAATTGTGTTTGGCATGGTAATAAATAATATTAAACAATTGTAAAATTTAAGAAAAACGTTTCAATTTGACATCCCCTAAGCTAAATTTGAGATCTAAATATCATATCATTCCTATTTACCTCCAAAATCATATTCAATATTATCTCTAGATATTTCTCATAATTTGAATTCATACAACTCTCTACGGTCTCAAAATCTGACAAATATCTAAAAGAGATATTGACGCTTGTTACCAATAATGCAAAATAAATATTTTATTCAAGGAATTGAATAACCATAGGTTACTTTTATATATGACCTTGTAGTCTTGTATTTTTTTAAATATAATTTCGATGGTAATATTTTTGACGTCTGCTGATGATTGTATAAATAATAAGCTAACCCTTGAGCAAGTACGTCTTCCAGAATGGCCATATTTCACTTCCTTGTTAAGATATGTATACAATATATTTTTTGTCTCAAGTAAAATAAATCATTATTATTTTTATTGAAAATCATAGTCATGAACTGATAATACTCGGCATTTCTTTGTATCTCTGAGCTTCCTTCTTACACTAAAAGCATGTCGGTGTACAATGCATAGTTATGTCAATGTTACATAGGAAAGAAGCAAATCTTGACAAGGATTGACGCTATGTTATGTTTAAAATTTCGGACACAAAAATGAAAGGATTCTTTGCAATTGTTAACCTTAGAATATCGTTATGTTTGCAAGTCATTCAATTCGTACATTTTTCTTTGTAAATGTTCTATGCCTTACTTCCCAAAGATTAATAAAATTTCTTCATCGTGGATAAAGTAAGCTTTTTGATAGACTTCAAATACTCGTCAAGTTTGAAATACTTCTTAGAAATATGATGAATATGGTTATTTTATGCTCACATGCGACTAAATTTATTTCCGACTACGAAAGCTTCCGCAGTTCTTTGATGGAATAAAACGGCAGCATCAAAGGCTTTTTGGCTGGTTTGAAATTTTAAGTACCCACTGCCAAATAATTTATTCGGAGCTTCTTATTCTCAAGGTTTGCTCTGAAATTTCGTTTCGAAAGAGAGGAACGCTTTTTTACTTTGTTAAAAAGGAAATTCTTTCTCGTAACCCTTTTAAGAAAATTAAGAAACCCCATCCTGAATACATAGCATTTTCTTGCTTTGGGATTCAAAGAATATTTAGATTATACTAAGAATGTTGAAGCATGCTCAGGACAAACTTCGCACATCTTTATATCGATGAATCTAGGTTCAACTAAAATCAGCATACTATTTAGTAATCGTTATTCGATATAACAATGAACAAATTAAAGTATATAATTCAATGTTTTATCTTATTAGACCCATTAGATTTTCTACAGAGATTGACCAAGTTATTTAACTTCCTCGTGAATGATTATATGAACCTAAGGCTTGTAGGAAACTCAAAATATTTTCCAGAGTTGTAGTTATAGTTTTAATCGAGCGAGTTTATCTGGATTCTTGTAAGTGATTAAATTCAATCGTTGAAGTAATGATATGATGGAAAATTATAATAGTACACACGTTTGTTGGACACATGCTTCATTAAATAATTTTGGGGAAATCCTGCATGTTCTATCACCGTGATTACCAGGATACAGTGCAAAAAAATCAACGTAACTGTACAAGAATTCCCATTTTCATAGAATTCAATAATTCTATTACTCAGAGAGAGTGCGAATGTATCTATAGCTATTATATCAGCCATGGAGAAGAAAAACAAAAATAAATTAAGGATACGTTTACCTCTATGCTTTACCAAAAGTCAGACGAAAGAATATGTCACTCATTGAGGTATGATAGTTGAAAAAGTTTTCGTTACGTGGCTTAGATATCTTTAAATTATCATTACAAAGCTCTGAATTTTGAAACAGATACAGGGAATATTTTTTTGTTTTGAATTTTGACTATGTGATAATCCAAAGACATTTACTACGAACTATTGGAGAATACACCTATTCCTCCAGGTTTAACAGGTTTTGACTTACATCTTCCTCCAAAATTGAGAAAAACTCTCGCTGAAAACCGATCTTCGACGGATCACAAGCCAATAGCAGACGTGGAGAGATATTTTCCTGGGGTTACTTGAAAATCGTTACGGAGAAGGAATAATGGTTTTAGAATATGAATAGAATAATTTTATCATTTGTTTTTTATCTCTTTTTTCAAAATTCATATGGTGAAGTTTTAATGCAAGGAGAGACTTAAAAGTTCCAATCTCACTTTAATAAAAGACGTTTATTAATATAATTTTCAATGGATTTCACTTTAAATAAAATATTTATAATCCATTATCATCTTTTTCATTTCCAGACAGAAACATTTTTGAACTTCTGAACTGTGGAGTGAACAATTGATAAATATTTTTTCATTTAAACCAACACAGTTTGATTGAATTTAGGAATTTTCAAGGGATGTTTTTAGATATTTCTGCCTATTAAATGCGAACATCCAAACCTTCTTCGTTTTCCCGCCGAAGTAAGTTATCCCCCTTTCAACGGCCGCGCAAAATAAGTAGTTTAATTGGAGCCTCTGAAAGCGTCCAGTTTTTAGAGAAGAAGATTTCGTGCCATGATCCCTCCACTCAAGGGGAATTTCGGCATAAAGACGAAGCGAGATAGCGAGCCGGCGTAAATTATTCTCGATGATAAAGCTCGGTTGTTGAATGCCTCATAGAGCACGAATTGTTTCACACCCTCTCTCTTTGCCCCGTAAATGATTAACAGGGTCGGGTCATCGCTCTGATTAGATTGAAATCGTAGATAGCGCTCTCACTTAAATCCTTTAACTAAATTGGAACAAGGGGAGTTGCGTGACTGGTAATCTTGCATGATATCCTCCGGTGCTCGAATATTCGCCGTGGGCGTTTATGCATTCATCCAAGATTCATGGACGCCCACTAATCCATCGGAGTTTTGGGTCGGAGAGAAAAAGAGAGAACAATTGTGCAATAAACGAGCCATCGTTCCCAATCGATCAGTGGCCCTTTTCTTATGTGCGAGTGCGCGAATCCATGGTAACGATTTGTTCTATTAATGGTTTGCGCAATTTAAGTCATACGCAAGGGAATTCAACTGAATTTTATAGTGAAGGCTGCGGAAGATCCAATCGGCTGTAGCATAGAGATTGGAAATGCTTCTTAAGCTGTTCTGCAGGTGCAGGACGGTTGATTCACTTTAGAGGATCCTAAGAGAATCAACAGATAAGCAATAATCTTCACAGAGGAAAAATAGTACGCCTGGCTAGTTTTATTTCAACACCTAATGTATAGCAATCTTCTGTCTCTGAAGGTGATAACTTAGCTATAATTTTATTATATTCAGCTTATAAGAGAGCAATTTTCCTCTCATTCCTTACTGCGTGTCTCTAAACTACCTATATTATTTAAAGGTCGGATGGAAGAAGATACTTTTCAGTCTCAATTCCTCCTTAATAAAGACCTTATATTATCGATAATGCAGGTATACTTCGGATTAATTCTTCTTCAAACAAAGAAAATGTTTTGAAATTTTTAGATCTCAGTAAACGAAATCTTATTAGAAGAAATATCTTGTTGGAAACTCGCAACCACTCGCTAAGAAGTCAAAAATAATGTTGGTCTGCACAAATGGTTACAAATAATTGGATGCGTTATTAAGTCGTTTTTGAAATTTTTATTTTCATGAAAAATTAAAGATTGACTGAAAAAAGTGGTTCTGCAACGATCAATTTTCTGTGATGGATTTATCACTCTAGCAAATACAATTTTCTTCGGTTAGTATTTCAAATACTGACAAGAGTCGACAACTTAAGCACCTATCTTTTTTATGTTGAGGTTATTTCAGATGTTCGTACGATCAGCTTCCGGTACTGATTTCTAACGATGTTGTTCTGGAACGAGTATCACCATATCTCACTTATCTTCTCACTGTATAGAATTTATGAATGTGAACATCGATTAAATGCAAACACTACACTCGTCTCTTCACACAATAACATAATTACTATAATTTGGTGAAGTTATAATTAATAGTATATCTGCTGATTATCGAATTATCACGTAAAAATATCAGAGAGATAATCTTATATTTCACGATAAATATGATTAGCTAGTTTTCCCATTGGTGTCGCTATCGAAATTAAAACAAGATTTGGACCATTATGATTTTTTAGGGTAAAGGTAGAACATGCATAAATGTGATAACATTGTATACCAGATATTGCCACCGTTACCACCGTTAATTCAAGCTTAAATTGGAGTATAGAATAAAAATTCCTTACATTCTTATAATTTTTATTATTATTTATATTATTATTGGCCTTGCTATCCCAAGTGGATAGCATGTCATCTAAACTATCGCTCCTACATCAAGGTCCCGGGTTCGAATCCCGACCCGACTAAGGACTCTTCCGATAAGGGAATGGTTGTGTGTGCTCGTTGGTACTTTTGCCTCGATGAAGCACTTCCTGATACGTTCATTAGATCTTAGGAGGGCTTCACCTGTTAAGGGTAACAGTAGTTAAGCAGAGAAAAAAATCATTCGTTAACTTCTTATGATTCAGGCAAGTGTGCCATCGCATAATTGACTGATGTTAAGATTATCAGTTGCGTAATCCATCCTTATGTAATTTCACTGAGATCTATTTTTAATCACATATATCCTATACTTTCACTCAGAACTCTCTACAAAATATCCAAATAATTCTTACATTTGAATTGGCGCCAGCTAGCTTTCAAATTTAGTCCAAGAAAATAGCATTTGGAGGAGTATAGTTGTTGTCCGTGGAATCGGTTTTGTGATAAGACACTACGGTCATATCTTGATCCTTTGGTTAAATTGATCTTCAAACAATACATGAATTAGCAAAAACAATAACAAACAGTGATAAGCTCACGAACCTGATTTTCTTAGGAGACAAGAGGACTAGAAGTATCAATATAAAGCTCATTTTATTCGTATCGTTTGTGTGCACATGCAATTTTGAGATCAGTTTGACAAGGTTGCACTTTAGTATCCCGTAATCTCTAATTTTCTCGATAGAAACGTTTTCCCGGGAAAAAGTGATTTCGAATGTTTGAAAAAAGGCGCTAAAACACGGGGAAGGTTTGATTGGTCACTGTAATGTATGGAAATGGTTCTGATTGATATTATAGTGCAACCGTGAAAAAGCATATCATTTGTGCATTGGAATATTGATTTAAAACATACAGGAATAAAATAAGAGATGTATGATGAGAAGCGTAGATGAATTAAAAGTGGAAGATTCGAAAGACATGGAGAAAATAGAGAGGAGGAAATAAAGTGCTTACCAAGAAAGGAAACAGCGTGAGCGATGCGTAGGTAGAATAAATCACTTTGCGTTAGTGAAAAAATCGAGCTTAATATATTCCGTAAAATAACAATTCAGCGGCATACAATAAATTGACCGAAAAGGGAAACATTTTTATGAGATTGCTTTCCAGTAATATTCCCTTTTGTGTTTACATACGAAGGCAAGGTTCTACGATTCTTCTAAGTGGAAACGGGTGTTTCCAATCATCCTTCGACGGATCTGTTGCTGCCTCCACTTTTAGGGTTTGTATTCGCACAAGCAAAACTAAAATGGCAGTTAAATGGCAATATTATTCGCTGAATCGAAACTGAATTCAAATGGAGAGCGCAAGAGGAACATGAGATCCTTTGCATAACATTTACTCTTCTCGGGAATCATCGATTCAATAATTAACCCGGTAACGCCTGAAAAAAATGTTTTCTTCGAATTTAATTTAAATCAAGTATGTTAATACGCATTACTTTCTAAGTCATTTCGTCCAATCCTTTTTCTTTTAACATCATTAGTTACGGAGATATAGCCTGGTACCATATGGTACCGCTAGGCGCTTGGGGGTATAAAATTGAAGGTTTAAGGAATTTTCGGAAATTTACAGCTAGCTGAACAAATTATTTATTATTTTGTTTTTTTTTGCTTATTTTTACATTTTTAACATGAAATATCATAAAAATTATCAGAATATGTTTAAAAAAAATATTGCCCTAAGATTTCAAAAATTATTAAAATTTTATAGAAATCCTCAAAGTCAAAAATGGTGAAAGTAAATAAATAGTTTGCCATTGTGGCTTCATTTTATTACTGCAGAATGTGGAATTTTTCGAAACAGTCAATGCATAGCCCTACATTACATTTTCCGCACTCCGTTCGTGTTCTGCTTGTGCAATTTTCATGGGCACACCTTCGCCTCTGGGTGGTGAATTGCATGAAGTAGTTGTACCCATCGTACCTTATTTCATCAGAAACACTGGAAAGAAAACCCGCTGTTAGTAATCATATGCAGTCTGTTGTATGTCAAAATATCATCTCATAAGTTTACATACCTCATTCCAGTTTCACTGCTTCTGGACGCAGGTAAACGTCCTACAGATTTCGGCTTATTCTTGTATCTCTCCAGGTAAGTCTGCACAACTGCCCGTCGGAACTCTAACTGGGTTATACTTTTCCCTGTTTTCCTCGTCAACAACCATGCATTGTGCATCACGGCATCAAGCATCCACGTAAAAATGGGCCACCACCATTTCTTTCCTCTGACACCCACACGATAAAGGGAAATATTCCAGTCCATGCGATCTGTGCCCCCCATAAATTTATTGCATTTCAATAAAACATCGGGCCGTGGCACAAGGAGTCTTTTTTTCTCACTTTTGGAGAATCTCCCAACCCCAGATATCGGATTAAATCCGTGACATGACGACATAACCGAAACGACAGCATTGTCCACCCACTTGACCACAAGAATGTTGTCTTTTGGCCTCAAAAGATCCTCGCTTTTACTTTTCTAATTCCTTAGAAGACTTCAGAGGACATTCTTTAGGAATTCTATTTTCCCTCACTGTTCCTGTTGCACCATAATTCCTTCCGCGAAGATATTTCACTAAGTTGTAGCTCGTGAAATAATTATCAAAATAGAATCGGAAAGGTAGCTCTTTCTGTTTCAGTTCATCTATCATTCCAACTAAAGGTGCTGCGGCCTTTCCAAATTCTTTTTCGTAGCTTTCCACTTTCCTGGGATTATTTCCCTGATAAATGTCAAAATTTACAAGGTAGCCATCTGGGGTATTGAGGCACCAAACCTTGTAGCCAAATCTTATGGGCTTCCCCCGAATGAATTGTTTGCATCCATGCCTCCCAAAATATGAAACCATGGACTCATCGAAACTTAAGCACTGCTTTTCTTTGAAATATTCACTAAATTTTTTCTTTAACATATCCATAAGAGGGCGCAATTTCCACATTTTATCAGAGGTATCAACAGCAGTATTGTCACAGCAATGAATAAATCGGTTAATTTGCAAAAATCTATCTCGCCTCATTGACTTATAAACAAGTTCATGTCGTAAGGTTTATCCCAATAGTGCCTTTTACTTGGAACCGTATTGTACCCACTGAGGAAGAGAATTGCAACAAATAATTTTATTTCCTCAGTTGTTATATTCGGATTTCCACAATTGCAGAACAGGGCATACTTATTCGATTCCTCTACCAGATGAGAAATTACTTCTTCGTCAAAAAAACGCTCAAAAGCCTGGGTGGGGGAAACTTCACGAAAGGAGGAGTAATCAGGATCAGGAAAAATCGCGTCATGGACGGTGATGTCTTCATCATCCCAATGGATCACCTGCTCGCGTGTGTAAGGTCTCTTACGTAGTTTGCGACTAGGGCCAGGCACATCACATGCTTGGATATTCTCGGGTTTTTCTTTAGGAGCTTCACTAGCTGAATTTTCACCGTTTCGAATAACAACTTCAACTTTTGCACGCAATTGGCGTCCACTCAAGTTGTCCACCATTCCTCCGCTGTCTTCCTCGGCTGAATCTTCATCAGACAACACAGTTACCTCCGGTGGTTCCAAGTATATTTCATCAAAATCAATATCATCATCCTCAAGAATTTGCATAGCCTCTTGAAGAGTCAAATCACTGAAATTGATAGAAAATATATTTTACTACTTCACAGAAACAAAAAAATTAAAGAGATAGCGAAAAAAGCAAATAGGCGAAACACTTTTCATATAAATAGAATATTTTACTCACTGTAGACGGACATCCATGTCTGTCACTGTCACAGATGATACTGGCTTCAAAGAGAACTAGTCCCATATGGCATACGCCAAGCACCCTTGCACTATCAGCAAGCACCAGCTATCCACTGAACTGACGGAAGCCGCGCGGATTCCGCCAAACTAGTGGCTGATGCAATCCATTCTATGATTGCACACTACGGCGGTTCTGTCCACGAGGATCAATGAGAGGGCAAGAGCAATGAAAGCCGCCACCTCTGAGGAAAGTGAGAGGCAACGGTTCCTTGAAATTAACCAACATCCAATACCAAACCAACCGTGCAATAAATGCCGTTTACTCTGTAGGGACAATTCTTGGCGCCGGTAGTTCAACATTCTGAAAGAGCTTTCAGCTATCCAAACGCTCCTTGGAAGTGAACGTGGCAACTCAAGATAAGGAGTAAAAGGCGCAAATATTGCTCGGTTGTTCGCGATGGAGAAACGGAAGCCCAAAACAATACGAATTCTTTCCAAATTGTCTCAGGTCGTGTGTTCCTCGCTTTTATCCAGCCATCTTCGGAGTTTACGGTGGTAATCCCTTCCACCACTCCTCATCCATTAGCTTCTTTCGCTCCTTCAGAGAATTAGTTCATTTTTACAACCGGACCCAACATCTGTCTCTTCCGAATCTGGTCAAGGGTGTACGTAAAGAGCCCGAAAAGGGTAAATCCATACCTCCGAAATCAGCATAAATTATCAAAAACGACTTAACTAGATATATTTTTGGGGTGTACATAAATGAAATGCAACTATATTCAAATATTTATTTGCTATAATATCACAAGTGCAAAAGAAATCCGATGGATATACCGTAGCGGAAGAAGTTTCCGCGTATTCGCTTCCCGCATAAAAGTATAATAGGAACCGCCTAGCGGTACCATATGGTACCAGCAAAATGTAATTCATTGTAACTTCCTTATAAATAAACTAGCAACCCAAAATTTTAATTAAATCTATAGCTAGATGTATTGACATTTGATACCACTTGAAAAAATCTCGTAGATAGCCACGAAACTGGAAATATAAAAAAAAAATCGGAAGGTCTGCACGAAAAATGAGTGTTTTTTGGGATTCATGAAAATTCACCTTTTTCAAACATCGGTATTGGCGTAAAATAAGGACAAACAAAAGCAAATTTTTTGTGATCGTGAGCCTCAAAGTATGCAAATAGATATAAAACTGAAACAAATCTAAGAAAATATTCGGAGGTATCATAAAATTCAATTTTCTTAATACCCTACGGGGTGGTACCAAACGGTACCGCTAGGCGTTACCGGGTTAAGTGAAAAATCTAACGCGAGTGAAATTAGTGATGAAGCGGTACTATGCATTCGGTGAATATTGCGATTGAAGTCCCACGAGCGACCATGAAATTGGCTTATCCGAATCAACTTTTTTACCATTTAAATAATCTAGCACCATTACGAACAGCGTAAGATAATTGTTGCGCATGAATCGGCATTTGATAAGCAGCTACATAATAAACCACATGTATCGCTATTGGGAATATTTAATATTTAGTGATTTATTAATAATGGAAAAGAATTCAGAAAGACCCACATCCTTCCACCTACCGACTTATGTTGTTATTTACTTTTCGTAAATTAACTTCATCTGTCTGTATTACTAGCAGAAAGTAAGGATATAGTCCTATTATATAAGGAAAAAATTATTGAAAAAATCTTATAAAAATTAATGAAAACGTTTTTCTTCAGATTTAAATATTTTATAGATAAATAAAACTGTTCAGCACGGTATATTTCTAAGCCTATGCTCGATTTTTCACAGCATTTATACTCAAGAATTAGTGAAAAATTCGCCAAGAACTTACAGTTATGTAATTTTGCGGGATATATGTAAGGCAATGTAATAAAATTAGTCGCAGTGAATTAAAATGACGGATCCTTTTCTCGACCATCGCCTGTTACTGCACACTGTTTATTGTTGTTTGTGTGTCTAGTATCATTCGCCGAAATTTGTAAGCGTTTGTCAAATATTTGGAAGGGACCCATTCGTTTCTCTTCATCAGAGTATTCCAAACTGAGAGGGTAGTTAAAGTATTGCTAGAGGAAGCACGAGTCCCGGGAAATGTTTTATGGCAACGTCAAAGCAAAGGTTTCTATTCGTGAAGAATAAGAAATTGTGAAAATTTCACAAAATAGGAAGTGACATTTGCAAAATTTCAATAGTTTTATGTCACTATCGATTATTTTGTCGGTGAACTCTGACCTGATGTCATTACACTAAATTGGCTACCACCAATTAATTTTTTTAATTTAAAAATAATGATATCATCGAGAATTTGATTTTTTAGCCATAATACAATTGAACAAATAGCTCGAACGATTCCAAATAGTAAATGAGGAATCACGAGTATATGTAATTTACATCCAATTTTTGAAAAATGCGCAAATACGTGTTCTTACTTAATAAATAGCATATATTTATATTTGAATCGAATTGACAGAAGATCGTCTTCTTTATCTTTCCTTAATGCGCTTTTTCAGAAAGACTCCTTATTCTAACCGACAACACATCGTTGTGATTCGTGAATGTCGTCTGGAGATCAGAAAGCTTCAGCCGAATCTAAAATATGAGCAACAAATGACAATTTATACACCATAATTCCGTACTTAGAAGTGGTACATTAACAGCTAAAGGCAAACTTTATCGTACAATAGATTCCGGTGATGCGCTCCCAATTCAAGCCGCCTGTTTCTCCCGTTTGGGATCGTAACGATTGCTCCGTTTGGATGCGTAGAAAATGTCCTATTGCGGTAGAATAACGTGCATACGGGAGATGCAAATATCGGACGGAAATTAATAAGTGACGTGAGAAAGGCCTTTTGGATGAGCAAAAAGAGCCTTGGAAAAGGGAGGATGCTATTGAAGGAAGTATGAGCGGAGTGGACGTCGCGCAGTTACTCACTTAATCAGAATGTCCGCAGACACCGAAAAAAGGCACATAGAGGTCAGCAAGAAGGAGAAATATTCCGAAATTAAAGTTTTTATTAGCGCCAACTAAGAGGAACGGAGAGAATCTGAACTAAAGGCCGCTGCATTTATCCAGCTTTTGTTTCTTTCGCAGCGCTGGCGCGGTCATTTTTACTCGCGCGTTCGTCTTCTTTTATTTTTTTCGGCGCTGGAGGAAAAGGGCAGTATAGATATTACCGTTATCTAGATGCCAAAGGTCCGATGACCTTTTTTGAGGCAATACGGCCATTAAGTCTTCTGATAACGGCGGTTCGCTGATGGGGAACTCGGGATGGCGCCGAATTGCGTGATAAAGCAAAGTGACGAACAAATGTATTCGTTCATCGATTCGTTTGACTCATCCGTTCTATAAATGACTTCTTTCATTCCAATATGACGACGTCAACTCAATACGTTTTTATTACGGCCGTCATTTATTTCTTGGAAAATGAATCGTGGATATTTTAGATTTCGTAAAATTTTATGGTCGATCGTAACTCGGTGCGGATTCTTAAAAACCATCTTTAAAAAATAGCTGTCTGTATCTTACACAAATACGTGTATAGTACAGCAGACCTTTCATCTGATCATGTTGATACGTTGACCGAACCGGTTTACTGGCATATAAATTGTGGAACTTACTAGGTGTTTTTCTTTTAAGATGGTTAGATTTTGTCGTTAAACCTTTGCTTCATAAACATCAAATGCATGTTTAGTTAACATAATGTTAGGCATTGATTCTCTCATCCAGCTAAAGTACCCGATAGGAGGCTGTTTTATTATTTGATTAATTTAATGTTATCTTATCTTGTTCTTTAAATTGTTTCATGACAGTATTGCGTAACATATTAGCGATAAAATTATGTTACTTGCCGATTAGTAATTTATAATTATTATATGCTCGGAATTACCTACGGATACCTGAAACTTCAGATTAATGTTCTATGTAACGAGAGAAATAAATTGTTTATAATCTTGGTGTGTATGGGCTGTTTCATCGACCTCCAGAGGGAAAATGAAAGACAATAATTTTTCAGTTAATAACTTCAGTTAAATGGCTGACAGTTATAATTCCACTGCATTGCGTCAGTCCATTTAAATAAAATTGCAGCGATAATAATGAAAATTATGATGAAATTAGAATTCTTGCTAAATTTGAGCAGCTTCCCCTAAAGATTACAATTAATTAAGTTTTTCTACATTTGACCAACAGCTCTCCTGTTTCCATCTCATCTTCTATTATTATTTTATATTATTATTTTATATTATTATTTTATATTATTATTTTATATTATTATTTTATATTATTATTTTATATTATTATTACTCTAATAATTACTAAGGGACAATCATGGTCCTAACCTCGCCAATAAAGGGTCTTTCTATCTATACATCTCTCATCTTTATGGTTTAGGTCATCATATTAAGTGTCATGAACAGTAAAGAGTCGCGGAAAAAATAATTCTCCTTGAAAGTAGACAACACCTTATAAGGAGAGTCTTGATGAACAATATCTCACTCCTTAAGGGTCGACAGAAGAACGAAAAGGGCACGAAGTCTTCCGTCGCTCATTCACGACGCAGCAATAACCGTTCTCTCCGATAAAAATCACGACGAGAATTAGCCGCAAAGACAGGAATGCAACGCGGAGGCCTTAATCACGCAGTCTCGACACGGCCGCCGTAAAAGAGACTGCAGCGGAACTCAGACGAATACGCAGGGCGTAAACACACACTCGAGGGACATATTGAGGGAAGAGAGAAGTAATTTCGAAATTTCTTTCGAAAACTAGATGACGACGCATCATCCGGAAAGCAAAGAAGACGCAAAAAAGACGCTCTCGTCCGAAAAAAAAGAAAAAAATGGGAAAAGAATGCAATGGCTGAAGGGTGGGCGACTGAGTAGAAATAAAAACAAACCGTTCGTAAAGGAAGGGGAATTGGGAAATGAGGGGGGGAGGGAAGACAAACAACTGAGGGGGAAGAATCAACAAAGAAGTACAAAATGATGGTAAAAAAGGGGATTCTAGTGCTGGGGAGTAAAAGGAAAAGCGAGTAAGAAAGGAAGGGGAGAGAGGCCGGAAGGAGGGAAGGATGGATGGCGAAAAGAAATGGGACGAAGAAAATAGATGAGAGTGAAAAGGAAGTTTCTGGGAGCGAATTAAGAGATAGACAAAGGGAAGATTTCAGGGGATCCTTGGGAGAGGAAGGATCCTGAATAATTTATACCGTTCGGATGAAAGTCTACATGGACCAAATCCATCTAAAACAATTAAAAGACGAGGGCTAAACGGATGAGATTCCAGAAGAAGAGATGGTTCTAATTCGGTGTCTCTCAAACGCATTCGTCTCATGACCGCTGTGTGCTCCTTTACAATATCTGAACCTCTCTTAAATGTCTTCATACGTTTGCAGCAAACACCTATTTTCCTACAAAAAATGTCAAATTTCTCGGAAACATAATATTTACCATTTCGAGTTAAAATTTGGTATTTTACAGGAATTTTTGATAAGTTCAATTGAATGTGACTGGTTACCAGAGATTTATTTGTACCGAGATTTCAAATGAAATTAACTCGCGACGTAATGCGCAATCGATAAGCTGCGAAAAAATTGATCGAACTCTAAATCTATCATTGCAAATGTATGCAGCGTTGTTTAGTTATGTCCAAAATTAAGATAATTTACAAACGAATGATTGAGTTTATTTTTCCATGCTAAAACTGAATTTTTATTACAACGTAGACGATCCATTGATACACAATTGCATAGAATCGAGTATACACAGTAAAGATACCCCCTATTATCAAACTACTGATACAAAAATTACCTAATTCCCCAAAATTTGTATGAGACACATAATTGTGCCAAATTTCGGTATCAAATTAATACGGCAAAGCGAACAACGAAACAAGCAGATGTAGATGTCGTAAAATCAAATTAACATGCAACACAAAATGCTTAAACTAAAGATGAATGAATCATTGGGGCAGGGGTTCAACTACACATAGCTATAAACACTGACCTACACTTTGATAACGCTCGAATCAAATTGAATGACTGTTTAGAGTGGCAATCGTTTCTAATTCAAAATAATACGAGAACAGGGACACAAATGAGGCAAAAAAGGCCATCGAACCCATGATATGATAACGAATTCAATGGCTAAGAATTTAGGGGCTATTGCACACCACTCTAATTCACGACAGCTACAGTAAGAAGTACCGAAATATTCTGAGTTTCGCGCTTGTGAAGGGTCGTGATGGAAAGCCCACTTTGAACTTCGAATAAAAAAGCAGGAAGCCTGAACGCAGCTTGAGCCATTGAAATTAATTTTCTTCGCATCCTTTTAATCTAACGGTGTAAGTAACAATGAACTACTCTTTAACATAAAACTTACTTCTCTGCCTCTAAACCGGGGAATTATAATTGGCAAGATCCATAGCTATCCAGGCCAACATAAATATATGACTAAACTAAATTAGGTTATTGATATCACATAGTATTTGAGTTTGATTTAACTGGTGCTTACACTATAAACTTAATTGATATTTCAGCGCGGAACGTCAAAGGTTTGACAAGGAAATATTAATTCATGAGAACGGTCAAAATTAAGAAAACTTAAGAAAGGATAGTCAAATCTGATTTAAACAATCTCCGGATAGTAATTAGTTTAAGTATATACTAAGTGTGGAATTGGAGAATCCTGTAAAATTTACTCTATTATTCATTAAAGCTCTGCGGGCAATCGAATATCATTACACAAGTGCCGGTTACACTTAGCTGATCTAAAAGATATCATATTGACCATTATAGCCAATTTTATGAACGTTCGACCACTTGACGCAATTGTTGGAAAGCTATTAAGTCCCCTCAGTTGTCGTTTACAATAACAAACATTAAGGAAAAAAGAATTTCGTTCGAATCAATGCCGAGCCAGTAGTTCATATCCGGTGATAATATGTCTAAACATAGTGGTAGGTGGACATTCGACTTGTCCGTCTAAACTTACATCATCGTCGTTTCTGATTCTAATAACACCATGCAAACGTGAGGCATAGGGCACTTTTGTCAGGATTATGAACTATGAACCGTAAGGTAAAGAGCAATCTAGCAGTAAAAACGGATATATTTATTTCTAAATTAGTAACTTTTAAGAAAAAAAGTCTGCTTTCGGGTACTATCCGTTGCTTTTATTTAAAATACCTATGATAAATGAAATGCAATCACTGATAGAGAGGCAGTAACACATTTTAGCAATAGGAATTGGGAGGATGGGAGTACTCACCATTTGGTCTCTAAATCAGGAGATACTGATGGTGTGCTTCCCTATAATGAAAGAAATACAATTATTAATATGGAAAACTTTACATAAAGATTAGCTACCTTAAATATATTTTCATAATCAAAGTATTTTACAAAGAAGGGTTAATGCATTTTGGTACCTAACGACAGCCAGCTTACAATGCCCTATTAATGGAGTATTTTTTAGCAGACAAAATCATTCGAGTTTTGAATTATCTTCCGTTATCACCAAATCTTCCTCTGTGTGACTTCTATGTTATATTGGAGTGAAAAGTGCAGTGAGGGATACACATTTTAAGTCTAATGAATAAGGGAAAGTAAAAACGTTAGAGTTGTTCAAGAGGCTCACCCCAATCTGCTACAGCATACTTTTGAACAATGGAATATATGTACACTGCGTTAAAAGATAGTATCTTGAAGGAGATACAAATAATGTTTAACTTATTTTTCAATAAACCACATTTCTCACACCAGTCTCGTTATGTGATTATCACACATCGTATTATTAACATAGAACAGTTATATTAAACGTAAAGAGAATACACAATATCAAACCGAGTAAGCTGACGAAAGTCTGCTAATCAACCAATCTGTTTCGAGTATTAAAGAAATAAATCCCTCAAATGTACGTAGATAACTCACCTTAGACTTGCTATACATACATGAGTACATTGTCCGCATTATGTGCAAAAGGATTGTCTCCATTGATCTAAATTAAAACTTTCGCTTTTATTTTTTTACAAGACGGAAATAATTACTATTACATAGTTGTTCCCTTACTGTGATGGATTTTCTGTTCTAATGTTTAGCACTACGAAATTTCAATAACTGTTTCTTGTGTTATTAAAAGTTACCTGATCGCGGGAATTCCAGGCAGAAGCTGAATGAAATTCATATTCCATATATTATGTGGGGCTTCGGAATTTTGCAATTAAAGATCAGTAACGGACAATTAAAATAAACAGCAAGCGAAATCCAATTTAATATATTTCACCCCTAGTCACATTTTAAATCCATGCGATCTTAAGGAACTAGTGCAAAAAGGAAATTTAAAAATTTCCAAAATCTCTTAATGAACAAAGTTAGTTTTGAAGCCTGGAGTGTTCTCGTTCAATATTACAGGTAAAAATAATCGGTGATGAAAATTGTAATTTTCTAGAAGATTTATTTATATTTCTTTACCTACTTTTCTATTGATTAAAAATTATTTTAATGGGAAAGGAAAAATCCGTAATAATAGTAGCATTTATTCGATAAGTACAGCGAAATAACTTATGCGCGGTATGGGAAGGTGACTAGGTTGAATGGAACTCATTATTTAAAGGCATGATACCGCTTAAGTGATTCCAAGTCACCGCTGAAATATAAAATTTTTAATCGCATCAAACAGATTCCAAACGTTCGCATTCATGAAATCCACCATGAGGGAAAAAATACGTAAAGTGTCCTTCCTATTTCAGACAAACACACGTGTTAAAATTGGCACAAATTTAATTTGCGAGAGACCTATTTTAGGGTTCTAAATCATGATTGTGTATAGGAGAAACTGTGGTATTAAAAATTAAACGAATGTATGACGCTACTCGTTTAGCTTAGCGAGATGACGAAGAAACATAACAAGTTTGAATCTCAATACCTAAGCTACAGAATAAGAAAGTAGCCATGGCTTTGACCTTCAAAAAAAATACCGAGGTGAAAAAAATGAAGGCCTTTGGAACTCATAACTTGTAAACTGAAATGCAATGAATCATTAAGGCGTCAGAGAACGCATAACTAGCAACATTAGAAACTATCAGAAATTATTTTAGCATCCGAAAATACTCTACCACACTTCGATGACATTGATGGGAAGTGGTTTTTATTCAAAATAGTACGAGAAAAGCTATAGGGATTCAAAAGAGTTAGGAGTAACCCCTGTAGCAATGAAGTTCGTCGACCTAATGACATGATAATGCAGTCAGAGCCTAGGGATAGAGTGTTCCGCTTCATCCTAGATGAAGTTAAGAGGAACCAAAATATTATGTATTTCGGGAATCTGTAGCGCAACGATGGAAACTCAGCCTTGACCTTCAGATAAAAGAAGCCCGAAGGTCGTTTGAGTCCTTGAAATTCACATTCCTCAAAGCTAACGCTTCATTTGAACGAAAAATACCCCTTTCTAATAACACGTTCCACGTTATTTATTATTTTGGCGATGCTTGCATTGTTATTCAGGATGACTATCACCTCTGACAAAAGAGAATAATATTTAACAAAACATAAGATTATGATGGTAATATCCATTAATATTAGATTAAACCATTATGGTCTAATGAAAGTTGAGCTTACGCTAAAAATTAAAATGATACTTCGACGCAGAACGTCAGAAGTTTGGTAGTGAATAATAAAATCGCGAGAATGTTCCAAACTATAGTGCAACAGAAAGACTAGCTATTCTGAAAGGGTAATATTTTGATCATTGTATTTAATTATTTTTTATAATTTCAACCATTTGATAAAATAATTGGCTAGTTTTAAAGTCGAATTTGTCGTTTGCCATAGTAAAGCTTTGGTGAAGACAAAACACGAAAAATTCCCTTCTACGATTATGTGTGTGATTGAGTACAGTATGTCTCTTGAAACAAAAATTAATGAGTGGACAATTAGAATAATATTACTTTACTATGAATGTGATAAGTACCTGTAAAGTAAGTACTAAAATATTCAAGGTAGTTGAAATAAGTGACATATGAGGAGTATGGCGCTGCTGGAATGAATTGCAAGGTAACGATTAATATTCGGTTAGTATTTATCTAAACATGGTGATACGTGGGCACGAATTCATTTTTAGGTATAAATCTTTATGATTCGTATAATATTAGGAAACTTTGATACAATACAAACTTCTACAGGATTTATATTTAATCATAACAAAATCTATCAGCGTATTAAAGTTTACTGAAAATTAAGAAACTACTTCAAAATAGATGCACGCGTTCGCACAGCAAGAGCCGTGAGTTTAACCGAAGCAACTTCGATGTGTCAGCAGTATGACAGATCTTATCCCTAATTTCAAAAACATACAGCGATTATAAAGTCGCAATATATGTACGTAATATTTTAATTTCAATTCGATCTATAGAAAATTCAAAGCTTAGTACGAGAATTTTTGTTCAATTGTCTAAAATAACTGATGTGGTAGATGCATGAAAATTTAACCTAAGTCTGCTTATCTTAATCCTAAATAATACAAAACTTACATTGAAACTATTTAATTTCAACAGATCAAAAGAGGATTCAAATAAGAATTCCCGAATCATAATTTATTAAACTGCACGATAACCCTTTCGTAGTTTCATTGAAAGAGAAGTAAGTAAAATAGCCTTCACCTCCATTTAATTAACAGTTATTTTCAAAATTCCTTCTCTGTCTACGCTACAGCTAAAACCGATTAGTGGGATGCCTTTCTTATATAATATGCTTGATTACATTCTAGAGTGTCGGGATTTTTAGGGGAGAATCTTGATTTAGAACATCGAAAAAACTAAGTCTTTTGAAATTTCACAGATGAGGAAATATTTCAAGCAAAATATGATAAAGCATATGAAAACAAGCTCTTCTTTTTTATTTAGAGATCCTTTGTCCTCGAGTTTCCATAGTAACGAATCATTTCCACGACATTTTCTTTCGAAATGCGAATGAATCATAAAAACTGCGCTCGTCAGTCATCAGAGCAATAGGAAAAAATCAGATATCTCAAAAATATGAAATAAATTGAAAAACAAAATAAAAAAATAATAAGTACTAAAGTGATGAAACAGTAGGTAGCTTGTAATGATATAAATTAACGCAGATTTGACCCGAATGCCATGAACTCTCATTACGCTACGAGAACAAAAAATAAAGAAACATATTGCTCCAAAACAATACTGTCATTACGACAATACCGCTGAACAAATTTGAATGTCATATTTTACACAAATAACGGTTTAGAGTAGAATTTAGAGGTCCTCTGCGCTAATTACAGTATTATTGTCGCTGTAAAACTGCTCTGCACTCAAATGTTAATTGACTATTAACTTCGTAATTTTAGATATAATGATTATTACGAAAATGAACCGTAAGAATTATGTATTACGCTCCCAAAACCGTTGTCCAAATCATCGTGATGCAAGAAGATCAAATCGGAAACGGTATTTTTAAATAAATGAAATGGCGACGTAAGCAGAAGTGCTAAACTCACCCAACGACTGCTCCAGAAGAAATCTCGGCGATGACTGAGGAAATAACCGTCACTATAAGCTTTGAACAAAATTACTGTCTTCTGATTGGTCGGATTATAGTTCTATGCCCTTAGCACCACCAACTATGTTTTTAATTCGATTTCGTTAATAATAATTCTAATTAAACTGGAATTAAGATTTGAAATATTATATCTGTAGAATTTTATAAATTTTGAAGAGCAAATGTTTCCTATGACTAACATTTTTAAGCTTCGAATGAATTGCAAAGAGGCTGTTCCAAATCAATTTCTCAAAATATCAGAGAGGTATGTGACAAAATGTATATTAATTTAATAAGAATAACTACTTAAACGAATTTTAATTCGAATAAATACATTATTTAAATGTATAGCCAATCTAATTATATTAATTAATTATATATATAAATATTACAATTTCTTTATCCTCGTAAGTCACAATGAGAAGAATATGATTAGCGCATCGTCCCACTTCATTTATTTACATTGTAGTTACTCATTATATTATATAAACAAACTATTTTGACTAAGAAAACCAATTTTTCGTTGAATTTTGATGGTACCGACGTCTAAGAAGAAAATTAATCACTTCTATTCTTCGGAATATATTAGTTACGATTCACTTTACGTCCATCTACACATTGAGCATTGATGAATACCATCCTTGTGTCTAGCACATACAAAATAAGTGGAAATGGATAAACAATGATTAGATAATATCTCCTCGTAAACCTTCATTGTGAATTCTAAAATTCAAATACAAACTTACGTCTATGAAAGAGATGATACATACATTCACACCACTACTTGAATCACATAAATTGAAACGCTTTCAAAGATTTCCATTGGCGTGCAGCTATAGCATAAATTCATTAATTTTGATGCTATGATTCAATCGTCACAGGTAATGAATAACATACTTTTAAAACTAAGTTAAGGTAATCACTGAGCAGGGGGTGAACTCTAACTGTCATAAAGCATTTTTCTGAAGTATCCTATTGCATCACATATGTTACACACTAACTGTTAAATCGACATTTAGAGGAAATCACCATCTTATTCACTCACAACAGAAGGAAATCTCATCCATATTAGCACTTACATAGGACTCGTATTTAGAAATCCATGACGACCTCAACATAACCTCGAGGCTTCGCTGTTTCCGCGCCTTTGGAAACTTCCGATTGTCTTTTAAAGTGAATCACGTAAAGGCGGACCAAGAGCTAGTGACGGATGAATGACTGTTCTCGAGCTGCTTTCGCAATGGTGGTGATCATCTAATTCCAAAATAACTCTCAATGAATTATTGTGTATATATAAGGAGTGCTTAAAATATCGAACGGATAATTTCGCCAGTATTCGAAGAAAGAGTTCTTTTCAAGTTCAACGACGGCCATCCATTGCGTAAGTTCCTTCAAAGGTCAACATTGTGTATGAGAGTGACAATTTCACCAGCATTGTACGTCTATCTAAGCAATGCTAGAAATGTTTTAATGCTCAATTATTATTTACACTTTATGGCGTACAAAACTACAATCGGAAGGTAAGAATGAAAGTAAGGAAGCAATCTACAATTTGAATGTGTGAAGATGTAAAGAAAGGAAGAATTTTAAGAGGAAAGAACCAAGTGAAATATAATTCTGGTCATATGGTTAACGTAATTGTCCCGTTAAAGATAGTTAGTAAGATTCATGCTGTCAATGTAGACTCTGCTTTAATTTAATGAATACCAAAGTTGGCAAACTTCGTATTCATTAAATTAGAGCAGACTCTACATTGGTTGGTAGCGGGAATCTTTCACCGAAATTATGTAATTAAAAAAATAAAATTCATCGATTATTCATAATAGAGTGTTGTTATTTCGTTAATGATTTATTCTTGTACACTGATAAGAAAACTCGAATTACTTCACATTTTTCTTTGCAGTGAAAGCCATTTGTAGATGAACGATTGAGGAATCCTAACAGTGATTAACGTTCTTTCAAAAAATCAATCTCATCATAGAATTTAATTTTTTAAACTCATGGCAATATAACCTCGAATATTCATTTTTAAACAATCTTATCCTTCGAAATTATTAATTAAAGGCTAAATAATCCACAATACTGGGCTTATATTCAGATCTGTTCAATTTTAATATAATAAGTAATCTAAAAATAGAATTTATCTTATTATTCAAAACATTTTAGAACTGTTTTATTCCGAGAAAGTATTTCATAAATCTAATTAGTTTTTTTTAATTTTGAATCATGCAATTTTCATTAAAAATGAAAATACCTTATGCAAAAATCATTAAACCTTAAAAACAACATCGCAATATCTCTTGAAAAATAGTTTCTCCTCTGACATGCAATTCATAGTCGAATTAATACAGCATTTTTTAGTATCTCATTCATATTCTTCTGGATCTAAATAGGCATCGGTTCGAAGTGTTCTAAAGTCGCCCATAGCAAAGCTAAAAACACGACCAATTTTTCATCAAACCAACAACTTTCCTAAGAGTATGGAGGAGAGAAGTAATTCTCTCGAGAAGGATGACGAATCAGGCTCACCTCGCAGAAATATGAGAAAGAAGATTGCTTCGTTTTCGATCCGCCGTTTATTCCAGTTGGACGCAGGGGCGTCCTTTTCTTTGACTCCTTCAATGAAACCTTAAATACATTTTATCATGTCAGATCGAACTTCGTGGAAGGACATTAAATGGAAAAATTACACAGTAAACTTCCAAAGAGTGTGGAAGTTTACTGTGCTATTTTTCCATAACCCTAAACCTTAAATACATAGATAGATCGATGAAAAATTTGCAGCATTTTTCTCCTTCGTCAATGTAATACCATAAATAATGGACCATGATATTAATTAATCACAAGGATATTTAGTCCTAGAATATAATTAAGTGGATCCAAAATCAAGTTATTTGAAACTACTTTGGGGGAGTTATTATATGTATGTATAGAAAAGTGAAAGTGAAGCAGAGACTGGTATAAAAGGCAATGAAATCGCTCTCCCGTACCTGAAGACGTCCGCATGTGTCGATGCGAAGAAGAAAGATCGCGGTGAATCTCGAAAGATGCAGAGTTCGAGTTGTCATATAATTATAACTTTTAATCACTACAAATATAAATACACGGAGATACCTAATTTTATCACAGAACTACATTTCATCTAATATCCATGATTAATTCATCAGTATTTCACACAGTTCATTAAAACTCAATCTATAGATGTTAGTTATCAATTTAGATTGAATTTACCTGCTTTATATTTCCTAGTTCAAACTCCGTCAAAAGGACTTCTCATCCAGGAAAATTACAATCAAGAAGGTTTATATCTACCATTTTACGAAAAAATTAATTCTGATTTAACACTCGTTTACATGTTAAAGTAATGGGCCACTTCTTATTTTACAAAGTGTCCCATGAGTCTAAGCAAGATCATTGTGACAGCCAACTATAAGAAATACACTACAAGTTCCTTTATTTCCCTCTGTAATTATTATTTCTGTAAAAAAAGGAGTTAGAAACAATATTGGCTTAACCAAGTCAGTTTCCACCGTCTGGGGTGAATGACTTTTAGTAGAATATCTCTGGAGCTAAGAGATTCTTGGTTCATAAATAATTGCGTGAAAATTCTAGAGTGTACAGTCTAGAGTTGGCTTAGGGTGTAAAGTCTAGGGTTGGCTTAGGGTGTCTGATTGAAAATTCCCATTGGCGAACCGGGTTTCTCTTTGGTGAAATTTTTTGAAGAAAATTCACTTAGGTGAAACGTCTCTTGGAGGAGTAACGTCGGTAAATGTATAAATAAATATTGTATGAGGTGCGTAATATAGTCTTTAGCTGCTTAGTGATATATTCTGAGAACCTTCGAGGATCCACATCTCCACTACGCTTCCAAGGAGAGCGTTGAGGGGAGACCGGAAGTGAAAGGGTTTAACGAGTTCAGGAAATGAAGAGAGGCGACGAAACCAACCAGAAAAAGTGCAACAGAAGAGGAAAGAAAGATGAAGGAGTAGCGAAAGTAAGAAAGGCGTGCGAAGGATGACAACGCCCTCGACGGGGGGACTCGGTTTGATTAAACGAGGGATGAAGTGGACGGAAGTGAGTTGGTTTGAAGGAGGAAAGGGAAATGCGTGAGAGGAATAAGAAGCAGAGGAAAGGGGATAAAGATTGAGAAATCAAGAGGATGAAAGACAAAAGAAAGAGGGGGAGGAGGAAGAAAAATAGCTCCTTGAAAACTCGGGGACACATTGTCGTCGGGTTCCATTGTTGGAATTTCTCCAGGTCAGTGCGGGCCGTGGGGGTGGGGGAGTAGGGGGGGTGAGGAGAAGGGATAGGGAAGCTGGAGGAATAATAAAAAAGCAGGAAAAACAAGAAGGAGAGGAAATGGTAAGTAAATAAAGGATTTTAAAGAAAGGGACTTTCCCCTATTCCTCCATCCCCCTGAATTTCCTGCTTTGTCGGATAGAAAATGGGCACTTTTTTCGTTCTGGCGATCTCGTTTCCCACCAGCACCGCCCGACGCAAAAATTCCGTTAAGGCCTTTTGATGTCTTCTGCAGAGGGTTCGAAATACTCTCCACCGAGGAAAGTACGGTCGGTTACGCGGATTACGGTAATTAGCGAAAAACGCGGAATAATGTTCGCTTCCGCGGTGCGGTGTTTTCCCAGCAATCTAGTCGACAGAACGAGTTCGCGTTCCTTGCCAAATTTTTGCGGAGAAAAACAAGTGGGGAGCGCAAAGACCCAGAGAGGAAAGAAACTGCTCCGCAGAATCCAAACTTCCTATCTCCTAGAGTACTTCGATATGGAGGGGGAATGGGTGTGGTAACGAAAAAGTTTCATGGAAAAGCATAAGAAATGGGAGCCTCTTGTGTGGAGCGTTTAAATGAAGAAGACTGTCTGTGAGAAGAAAGCCGCTAAAGAAACTACGAGTCCAAGAAACTAAAGAGGAAAACTTATAAAAGAAGCTGTTTTTATGCCCGCCTCTAAAAAGTCAAGGAAAGTAGGGCTACGAAAGAAGCCAACGAAATAGTAAAGGCACGAGATTAACGCCGCGGGAAATAAGTAAACATTAAATCAATTTCGAAAGCCAATAAACAAAAGAGAAACGCGTTAAAACCGTTGCCCTAGCCGATAACCACGAGCAAATTCCCTTTCTCCTTCGACTCGGAAAAAAAACCGTCCAATCACAAAATCCTCGTAGTAATCACTCGGAGGGGTTGAGGCGGTTTTTGGGGGACGAGCGTTAAAAAAGAAAGACGCAACGCGCGCTTCGTTGTCTTCCAGCGTTTTTTTATTGCGAGCGCCTTCCGATTTTCTTTTATTTGTCGAGTATCATCCCTGGCGAAACAGGGGTCACGGAGGGCAAAAGGGTCCCTCGAAAAGGGTTTCATGGACTAGTCTATTAAACGCGCCATGCACGTGATTGTGACATGCGTGATCACTGGGATGTCTGCGGCGATGACGAGGCCGCGGGGCGCAGACGTCGGGTTCGAACGAATAAAATGGGACTTCTATTTCCATTCCTCCAATTCTCGCTCGCAATTCCCCTTTTAGAAATGAATTTTAGTTATATGGAATCTTCTCGAAGAGTGAATCCACCGCAAGAAGGAACGCAATTATTCTTTGGCAGTAGCCCGAGGATCTTTCGGCTGAATGACACGGGACGGCCATTGAAATCCGCACTTCTACACAGATCGCTACTGAATCATTTCTTGCTGCCATTCATTTTAGCTTATGGCACCAGTGTCCTAGGATGCGGGTTATTGTAGGTCCTAAGCGAAATTTTAGAGGAGACGGTATTGTGTGATAGAATTGTTTTCCCAAATCTTCACAATTTGATGATGAATGATCATGTCATCCCATGTCACACCGTACGTTTTTTGTCTGATCCACTTTCGTTGCAATCCGTCGGTAGTCGGTAATTTCTATACGGAATTCTCTGTGTGTTGCATCGGAATACGAGCATGCAAGATATAAAAAAATATTTGATTAAAGACGCATATGAAAGTCAATATATCCATAAACATGCATTGCGGTGTTCCTCTTATGGTTTCATTCCTAAAAGGACAAGAAGTTTGAGAGATCTTGGTTTTGGAGAGTTTTCACGCATCTAAATGAAGTGCTCACAGAAAACCAATAAATTTGTTTCTTGATGGAGATTTATTTATGACAATATTAAATCAATGTTTCAAATCAGTTTCCTGAATTCATTTCTTAACTATAATTTATGCACCCACTTAAATATTTACTCCTATAATCTCATTAGTTGGCCTTCAATTTCACCCAATTAATTATTCAAATAAGACTATGTAACGCGATCCCTGCCTAGAAAACAACTCCACATCATCCGGTTAATCTTCTGCAAAGGATGTTTTCAGTCGGGAAGGATCCTACAATTTGTACGGGGACTTCAACTTTAGGAAGTAAGCTTAAAATAACATAGAATTCTATCGAGCTAGGACATTTTGTTGTATTCCGAATACATTTGAATATATTGTATTTATGATACGTTCATGGACAACCTCGAACCACAAATTAACACCCCTTTAACGTGTGCAGATAAATCAATATTCTAAATTTGCTCTAATATTAAAATAAGATTCGGAAACTTGCTCAATAAATACATTAAAACGATTCAAATTTTTTATCTTTAAATCTATGTTTTATTAATATTTGAAGCGCATAATTACATTAGCCGTTAGTTTAAATAGGCTAGTGCTAATTTTAGCATGGAAGGTAAAACGTTACGAATGCATAAGCAAAGCTGTGATTAAAAACCTCTGTTAGATTATCGATGAAAGTAGTACCATACGATTGCAATGACGCTCATGACTTAAGGAGTACTACAGTAAAAAGTTTGCTCTCTTGCAAACAAGACAGGCGTAGGAATTTTGGGCAATTAAGGAAGATATGATAGAACTTTATCGCTCAACTCCCTTAAAAATTTCATCGATAAATGGAATATTCAACACAGTAAGGATCACCCGATTTGGAGCGGCGAATAGAGTTATCCCAAAAAAGTATCTAAACGATTTCGAAAAGTAAAACGCTGTAGGGTTTAATTATCCTGGGAACTCGAAGAAAAAATTATCAGAAGAAAGCAAAACTTTGGAGCGTTGAGCACAATCAGAGCCGTTTCCCCCCGTTTAAATCCGTTATGTTTTTCTGCTCTTCAAAATAAAAACGAAACCTTTCACCCACTCCTGAGAGATTCTCTCGACATTTTGAATAAATGGGCGAAGTAAATGACTTTGGGTTCATGACTAGCGATTGCGGTGACTGTTATTTCTTGATTAAAATATAACAATGTTACCATATCATCATGAGGAACTGATTATTTTGAAACATTTTGAGTAAAATATAGAGGAATTATACCTTACATTTACTTCAATTGCTGAAAAGTGGTTCCTAATATATTAATTTAGATGTAAATGAAGTAATTTATTAAGATATCCATAAGAATTCTTTGTATCTCCACAGTTACTTGAGGGTGTAAGTAAAATTTTCATAAATATGAAACACAAAATTCATATGAATGCTATCACCTACATTCAGAGTTAAGAATGAGAGTATTACTCTACTTCGATACCTAAATCACTTATTAATTTAATTGTTCATTGCCATTATAAATGTAATTAAGTGATATTAAATAATTAAATATGTATATAACTTATTATTGTAGAAGGTATTCGGACCGATAAATCTTCTATCCCATCTAATCCAAAGTAAACGTAAAACATATCTTATTGAGACATCGATAGAAATTCGGAGTTGAATGGAAAATCTAAGTTTGTGAATATAAAAGAGTAACGCTCAGAGAATGTTATCCACGACTATAAAGCGCTCAAAAATAAGAAGAGGATTTCGGTATTTCTTTCAGTGCCTAAACATTCTCATGTTTTAAGAAGTGTAGGTATTGTTAGGTTGTCGTTTACTTTCGCCATCCATTTGCACATATTCATTATGCCAATCACAACTGTCATCCGTCCCACGCAAGACACATCTATCTCCATTTCTGTGATTCCCAGAATACATCTTCCCACAATTTGTTGTGTGCTTTAAAATGCTCGCTTGCTTAGTGCGACTTTCTGCACCAAAGTTTCACTTCCAGATGGTGAGAAGCATTTATGAAGATACGCGATTCTTTATCTCAAGTTTAATAATTTTTTATCTAAATAATCCTGCCGTTCTTCACTATTGTTAACATTTTTCCTACACACATATATCTTGCATATAAATAGAGAGGAATTTAAAACACAGTATTATTTATTTTGAAAAAGGGTAGTAATATTTCCATAAATAGTTAAAAGTATATTTTTAGGGAAATTTCACCGTGTAGTAATATTTATCGAGTTTAGCGAATTAGGTTTCATCTGTTATATTCGAAGAATGCATTTTTCAGTGACTTATTTTTGAAACGCTCTCAAGAACAAACCAGAGCGAAACAAAGCAATCTGTGAGCAAATGTGCAGAAGCGAGATCCTACGATAAATTAGCTCTCGCTCAATTTAGCACCTTAAGAAAACAGAGTGCACGTCGTTGCGTGATGCGAGAGAATGGATTGTTTCCTACTGCACTACGCAAGAGCACGAACGTCGCTCGTAATCGCAGCTCCGGAAAACTCATTTGTACTTCAAACGATTGCGTCTCTCCGCTGCTTCCAAAGTAATAACGATAAAATACGCTCGCAGTTGTCCTCGGAAGGCATTGGACTGAACTTGCGAGTCAGCTGAGATACTAACAAGTGAATATTTCCGCAGAATTGTCCCTTATCCTCGAACCCACTAACCTCGAAACCAAAATTTCTTTTATTTTCTTTTTTTTCATGCCTAGCTACTGTTGCCCTTCACCGGTGAGGTCCTCGTAAGCTGTGATGAAATTATCAGGAGGTGCTTCACCGAGGTAACAGTAACAACGACTACACACAACCATTCCCTAAATCGGAAAAATCCGATTAGCCGAGATTCAAACCCGGGACCTTGGGGTTGGAGCGACAGCTTAGATGTCAAGCTATCCGAGGGTGTGGTGGTATCCCAATATTATTTTCACTAAGGCAGGATGCTTGTCCATACAAGAGCTAGATAATGACAAAATGAGTACCATGTTTCATAGAAATCGATAAAGGAATGATCGAACATACCACAACTTGGCACAATTAATATATTATGAGCAATCATTAGAATCACAGCCATTCACCAGATTAAGACAAAAGTGAATTAAAAAATTCCTATTGAGTGCAAATTGAAAGGAAGAAATATTTCATCCGTTAAGTTTTGATAGTACAACCGAAATAAGGGAAAAATTTTGCGTAGATAATTTTGGTTCTTGGTTTGATGAGGAAAAAATTCTTAGCGTCTGATTAGTTGTAAGAGAATTTTGTAGTTTATTACATGGTCATCGCTGCCAATCGAAATTACTATCTTTAAGTATATGGTGCTGCTGTTTTTTATTGCGATAAACTTTTGAACTAAGGAGGAAAAGTGATCGATTACTTAAGCTATCAATTATAATATAAATAATATCAATCAATAATTATACTCTGCTTTCTGACTGCATCATGCTGTTCGTAGCACCTGCTCTCACAGGGATTCAGCGAGTTGCAAGAAAATCGTTGTCTTGTGGTTTAAAGAATTTTATTTACCTTAATTTACATTTAATTTATGAGAAAACGTCAACAAACATAAAACCATTTCATTAAATCACTAATCGATAGGAAACTAGAATGATGAGCATTTACAATCCGGTCTAAATTCCGTTCTGAATCGGGTTCCAATTAGAACTGAATAAGTAAATTCCATTCAAGGGAGGAAATTAGCAATCCGCAGGTCCGTAGTAAAAAGGGGTATCATAGGATCGCTTTTATTCATCACGAGGGGCGATATTTCAGGATCACATTACCGCTTATTTCCTAGCGCCAATGATATAACCCAGATCCACTCCTATCTCCGAAATTTATGAATTTCACGCTCGCATCTGGTCTCATTTCTCTTCTTCGTTATCAAACCACGCAATTTTCTTGTCTCCCCTCTCTTACGCGTGCCTCTCCCGTAATATTCTGCGCTTCGCTTTTGATTAATCGTCTCGTGACCACGTCCAACCCATATTCAATCCCAACTCACTTGTTACTCGCTGAAGGAGAGCCCCAAGGAAACTAACCTCTTTTTACCGCTCAACTACATGACCTTTTCCAGTATCATATTCATATAATAAAGTGATATATTAACATGATTCGCAAAATACGGTTATTTTTGGTTGATGGCCAGTAAATGACTGTAATTTAGTACGATCTATTAACCTCCAGAGAGAAGAATGTAATTTACAGCGTCACATTGTAGAGTGTCTTAGAAGTAAAAAAAACAGAACAATTTGGGAACAAAATTACGATTCAGTTACTACTATAATTTATTCACAATAAAAGTGGCAAAGTTGCAAACTATTTAGAACTAGTTTGAGGAGTCAAATTATTCCGTTTCCTCGTATCTCGAGATGAATATTTACGAACCTCCAAAAGTGGCCTAGAATCGAAAAAGCTGAGAAAGAGGCCGAAATTTGTTGTTTCTTGAATGCGTAATATCTCTCACAATTAATAAAAATTATAAAACATTATGTTTTTCTAATATTTCCAGGAATGAAAATTCTCTTGGTCATTTCTGTCTATTACATTTTCGATCCATATAGAGGATAGAATTAGCGTCTCAATTTATTTTTCTGGTTAAAATTAATATACGTACAAAATTCACTAAAATATCCTTAAATCCCTATCTATAATGTTAATTAACACTTCCTACGACTTTTGGAGTCATATCTGTGATTTGAAATTTTTCAACAGCATTTCAGCTCTTAATTGCTTTTTTTTGTCCATGCAGAGGCATCAACTTCCTATCAGAACGGTTTCCACGTAAGGTTTCAATCAGTTAAGTTAGAATGTATCATAAAATTTTATATTATGCTATTATTAAACCAATACTTAATTTATAAAAGCAAGTTCAAAAATATATGTTAATTTCGTGTCCTGTACTAAAAACACCATTTTGGACTCTTTCATCTGCTTCTCTGTATCACTCTGCCGTCAATTCTCTGCATTGGAAGTGTTTATTAAATGACGAATTATATTATAGAGTGCGCATTGTTTTATTTCTGAAGATTTTGTTTAAATTCATTGAGAACTAAAGTAGAAGAAATTTTATAATGGTTGGATTTTAACGTTAGAGGTTAACGAATTTATTCACTTTACAATTATTATATAATCCCAAAGAAGATAATAGAGGTTAGTATAAATTTTAAACTCCCACAAAGGTATATACGACTCACAGTATGCGAAGATGAGTTTAGAAGAAAGCTTAGATTGCTCTGGAGCACGAACTTAGAAAGTATAGGACTGGAAACTGCTGAAATTTTTTGGCGCGCTTAATGTCCGCATCCGCGAGATGGCAGCACTGAAGCTCGCCCTTTGAAACCATACTCTCATATGGAGTAAATGGAAAAAACAGCACGATTATGATACATATGTAATAAAGAGTAATATTTACCAAAGGTGGAATTAAGAGTAATTGTTTTATCCATCAATAAGTACTTTTGAATTGAATACAAAACATTTGAATAAGACGGATTAATTAGCAAATCCGAAGAATAGGTGCAAAACACAGATAACTTTGATAAGGTGTAACGGCGAAGAGGTCAAATAAACATAGTGAGTGTGATGAAAATAATGTCAGAATAGTACAGGTAACTTTGTCGCCCTAAAAACATTCTCCGTAAATCACTGAAAGGCGACGAACCGTGCCGTAGACAGTGGCCGTTTTTTAGATAAAAAAAAATATTTCTGTATTCAATTACATTCTCTATGCTCAGAAAATTTAAATTACATGAAGGTAATTCTTATTCATGCAAATCTAAATATTTTTCTTAAACAACGGAATTTGTTTAAAAAATAAAGAATAGCGGCCTTAGGCACCCCAACCGATGGGGTGACTTTGGTCACTAAATATGTTTCCTAAATATCGCCTGTGAAATTAACTATATGACTAATATTACGACCATTGATATATTTTAAAATCTTTAAATTATTATTATATTTAATCTTTGTTAAATAGGTACTGAGATAAGAAGTTATTGACTCAGTATAACGTTTTTCCACTTTGTTTATAAATCTTCAAAAGAAAAATAATTGTTTAACATATTTTAATTTTTTTCCTCCAAAAACAAAAAGAATGAAAAATTATCGTAGAAAACTTCTCCTCACTGTCACTCGAACCCTTTTAATTTTTTTCAAGCCTTAGAGTCAGTGTTTTGTTTCTACTAACGAATCTCCGAACCCAAACAATTTCTGGAATTTTTGTCAAAGCACTGAACATTTACTTTTTACTGTTCAATTCGTTTGTACTAAAATTTGGATATCACGAATACTCATAAAAAATTTAACAGCACTTCCACTAATTTAATCTCTTTTTCACGATGAAGCACTGTTTGACCTCCAATTGTCTTCAAATGTTTCCCATATTGATGAGTGTTACTGAGAGAAGTTAACAGACTGAGGTTTCGTAGACTTGTCTCGCGAATGCACGATTTTCAATTTAGTTCCCAATGACAATTGTACTGTCAATGTTGCAAGGAGCAAGACGGATTTGCTGGCGATATGTCAAGGCAATATAAATTCTAAAGGGTAGGAAAAAATAGCTACTTCGTAAAATTTTAGTACTACATAATTTATTGTACTACAAATTTACAATTTGCGGAGCAGTGTACGCGTGGCCGAAGTCACCCCTTTCTAAGTTAACGTTGATGTAAGTTGGAAAGTGCGACCTCGTTGTGTGATTTGGAGATCTTCATTGTCGTTACTGCGCTTGAAGACTTTTGATATATTTTAAGATATCCTTAAAGTATCCTTAATCTTAAAAATGCCTTGTCATCGTTGTATTGCACCAGATAAAAAACACAGCAAGTTTGCTGTTTGCCAGGCAGCATTAATTCATCCGGGGGCATTCTCTCGCCATCCAGTACCAAAGTTAACAAATCTGAAAAGTATGGGGGGTTTGGTTCATCCTAATGTAAACCTTCATACTTTCATCCTCAAAGAGGAGGAACAATTTGTAAAGCACTGTGAGTCAAATGATGTGCTTAAGTGCATAATTACAGAGTTACTTGAAGGTGATGAAGAGATAACTTTCCCATGCACGGAAGTGAAATCATAGCATATATAATAAAATATTATGTAACTATGAGGATTAGACAGCATGCAAAGTTTATAAATTTAAAGAAAGTGCATCGAAAAGGAAAATTGCAAAATTATCTAAAACTTAATGTTTGGTCAATAAATTTTTATACCACTCTATCCTTTATGTTTGTATATTGTATAACCTAACTTCACATTTCAAGCACCCCAAGATAAAATGCAGTCCACGCCAGTCATTAAAATTTTATACTTTTGGATTTACGAATGTTTCAACAATATTTGACCGTTTACTCATTTCCTGGAGACTATTTCTGGGAACTTCGATTTTTTTGCAGGAAATGTATGTACGAGGGTGGTCTGAAAAGCTTCCGACCCCAGATTTTTCAGACTTCTTCAGAAAATTTTCAGAAAACATGTCGAGAAATGTCGGAAACTTTTTAGACCACCCATGTACATCCTGTGATTCTAGTTTTAAAAGGCCTAGTTGAAAGTAGATGTAACGTTGGTAATTTATTAAGGATCAATTATTTTCCGTGTATCCAAGCAGAACACTTCGCTGATCTACGAATAATGTTTTCACAAATTACTTGTGGTGTGCCCTGAAGGCAACCTGCACTTATTCTTCGGATTTACTAATTTGTCCATTTTATTAAATTGTTTTAAGTACGTATAAATGAATAAATCACTAACTCTGAATTCCATCTTTGGTATATACTACTCCCGCAGAGAAAAAGAGGGAAAAAGTATCATAATCGTGCTGTTTTTTCCATTTACTCCATATGAGATTAAGGTTTCTAAGGGCGAGCGTCAGT
This sequence comes from Sympetrum striolatum, assembly GCA_947579665.1. Lineage (NCBI taxonomy): Eukaryota > Metazoa > Arthropoda > Insecta > Odonata > Libellulidae > Sympetrum > Sympetrum striolatum. The sequence continues at coordinate 503,916 of OX388343.1, forward strand.
GCTGCCATCTCGCGGCTGCGGACATTAAGGGCGTCAGCCGATTGTACAGCCAGCATAGGGGAGCTTCAGGGGCGTGCTCTGGAGTAAACCAACAGATCTGTGTGTAGGACAGCATGGAGTAGGGAACTGTTAAGAAATTGTACTCGTTGATGCATATTGTGGCTCAACCTGTATTTTTATGGAAATTACTGTAAGACCTCAGCCTTTATCAACACTGAACTACAAGTACTTTGAAATAGAAATAATTTAAGGGGAGAAGGGCTATTGAATATACATATAAAACAAGGGAATGCGAGGATAGGATCAGGTAAGGATATAATGAGAGGCTCGGGGAGATTTAGATTCGAGGAAGCAGAGAGATTTACGCGGATATTCGTCTTGGATGTGGACAAGAGTAGATAGGTATTATGAGATAAGTGAACGTGGAGGTTATCACAGTTCTCGAAAACGTTATCACATTCATATTCAGATGAGAGAATTAATTATCGATCCATCTAACGAGAGAATGAAAACTCTTTGCAAAACATAAAATAAGGTAGCTTAGATTATAGAACTCATATGACACCACAGTCATACGATTGGATATCAGATCGATATTAATATTTCAGTCTTATTGATTTGCTATTATCACTTTTAAGACATAATTGTGTCTATAAATTTACACAGAATTTTTCGCGAGCCAGTCCTCTCTGTGGTGAGCCAATATATCAGGCATTTGTAAATCTATAAAGGCGTCATAGTTCAGATCGTAAAATTACGTATATGCGTACAATTAGGACCAAATTTCAAGCTAATATCACTACTCCAAGTGAAGAAAGCCAAATACGGCTGAAATTCTGGAAGACACTTAATTCTCACATCGAAAATCATTCATCGTAATATCGAAAAATAACAAAAGGATAACATTGTACATTTCGGTGAAATCAATACGTAGTTCTTTGGAATGTTAAAATTGCAAGTAACTTACCAATTCAAAAAGTAAATTTATATAAATCACTATTAAATATTCCTCCTGGTGATAAGATTAGACTCTCTTGTGACTAGAACAGTTTATTAAGTTTACAAGTATTGCTTTGAATCATCTTCCTATTAGGGTGAATTTAAGGGCAGACTATACATAGTAAGAATTAAATAGAAATATTGGTACGAGGACGTCCCTCCTGGATTAGGATTACAAGATGGCATAATTTTAAACTAAAGAGTGATATCTGGAGAGATGAACCGGTTATAATAATAAAAATTTTAAATTAAATTTTACTAGATGAAGTGAATATGGTTAACGACACCAGTCCAGGTTTTCAGACACCTAGAAAAATGCATATTTTGTAAACGATCATATTTTACCCATTTTATCACAAATAAACACTATTTTGGTCGACTGCTTATGTCCAGCCGCCATTCGGAGTGTGGCAGGGGGTCATGGCTCTATTTTCCTAGTCGATTGCTTTCGCATATCGATCGCGGAAGAAATTAATTCTTGAATCGCTTCGTTCTAGAATTTATTTCCCTTATCTTCCTCGCAGTATCACAACAGCTTATATAATACCGAGATCCTTATATCCATAATATCTTCAGAGAATTTAATTCTCTGACCTTTTTTAGTAAATTAACCTCAGGTGTTAATTCTTTTACCTTCTAAGGAATCACATCCCACGACTTGAACGACCTGAGTAACCCTCACTGAATTATCGCAGTAATTATTTACAAAGCATAACGCCTTATGTTTTACTTTTTCTAATTTCTAGTTACAACACTTGTCAGCATACAGTACATTTACACACACGGTGAGAGCTAACTAGCACATAGCTACATTACTAGCTAACTTTTTCTTCGCTCCTACCGAATATTCTATTAACGAGTTTCTTAAGTGCAATTTCCCATATTTTATTATTATTAAGGTATTTATTAAAGGCGATATTGATACTGAAAAGTCTCTTCTTCCATCTAACCTTTCGTCAATGGTATTATATGCTTAAAAGCTTTAGTATATGTGAAAAGAAATAGAGATGAAAACTTTAGGAGGAGTGGAAATAAAAAAAACCTAAGGTGATATCTTAGGAAAATATATCCACAGCAGGGAAACACCCACAGAGAAGGGGGGTGTGAAAAACCTGCGCAAACCTACCGATACTACAAGCTAAAAGATGTTAAAGAAAGCTGTGTATGGAGATGGAAGGAGACTGTACATGGAGATTAAAAAAGCAATATTGCTATAACTAAATTACAAATTAATAATAAAATAAAATCAGAAAAAGGAAAAACTGCAATAGTAAACCATGAGGAAACAATTAATAAGACAAAACATAAGATATAACATTCAGACGAAATTACAAAAAATAATAATAAAATAAAATATAGCATTCAAATGACTGAAAATAGTTTCGAAAATGACAATTACTAAAATGACATATGAAAAATTTAACAGTTAATTACAAAAGATAAATTAATAAATACGAATGCAAATATTTTTTATGATGAGGACCTAAGAAATATAAAATAAAAAGGACAAGTAATATATAAAATTGTGCAGTGAAATTATTATTACAAATATAAATCATATATAAATTATAATTATATAATTAAAATATATTAAGGGTATGGGTACTGCTAGATAAATTATTAGTGAGAGTTACTCCAAGGTATTTTACCAAGTCTAATTTCAAAATGTTTTCCTCCCGATGACTGTACTAATAATCATTAGCTATAAATTTTTCGAAGGAGTTAACTACTGAAAATTTGTCTGTATTTATCTCTAATTGTCAATCACCGCGTCATTTTAATTCTATATAAGTCGTTCGACAGAGTTAATGTATCCTCTCTATTCTCTATGTCCCTGTTAATTACCGTATTGTCCACGAATATCCTAACTTTGTCTTTATCGATTCACCGGGCGAAATATCCCAGTCCATGAAATTGTATTCAAACAAAAAAATTTCATGTACACAAACTGTCAATAAGTATATTTATATTCCTTTCGTGCATTCATCGACTGGCTAAATAAACAACTAATGCCTCTTTAATATTAACTAATTTTCATTTTATCACCCAAACAAAATTGTAATTCTCTCATTTCCTTCTATATAACTGCTTTTAATATATATTTTTCAGTATTTATTGTCGGAAACATACTTAATTTTCAGTGAGAGCACACAAACATTCATTGTGAGCTATTTGGCGGGATATTCTTTGAAAATTATATTTTAAGAGGAACATCTTTAAAATATAAATTTTATCTGATTTTTCCAATATATTTTCTAATACTCTAACATAGGAAATAAATAAACAAAAATCTTTGTGAATTTAAAAATATTTTCAAAACATCTCTTATGAAATGTGCATTTATGAATACTATTGACCATGCGAGGGCATCTGCAAATTTTCTAAGGAGTGACGGTGGCTGTGACTTCCATCAGAGTTGCCCGTATATCCCTGAATCAATGTATGAGTCATAGTTTATCTCAACTAACATTGTTTCATACGTTTATTTTTGAATTTTAAAATGTAAATGACGCATTCTTTAGATCATAAGCGGGTCTTAGGCCACCACTTGACGCAAGTCAAATTGTACCTAAAATAAAGAAAAATAAATAAAATATCGTAACGAAGTTGAAGCGTATTTTTCGTACGGTTTCAGTCGGAGGGATAGGAATGGACAGAGTGAAGGAGATACAAAGGAGAGGGAGGAATTGGAATGTAATTACGAAGAAAGAGCGAAATACCGAGGAACGGCTAAGCCACTTTTCCTCGAAACCGTTAAAATCAATTAAAGGGACTTTTTTGCGCCGCTGGGGAGGGTGTTGGGTCGGGAGTTGATAGAAGTAGATTTAAAACTTGTGTGCGAGAGGCGAAAAGAAGCTATAGAAATTCTTTCCGCCTTAATTTTAATTTGGGATCAGGGTAAGGAGGCTATAAGGACGGAGTGCTTTAATTAAAACGGGCTCGGAGTGCGAGGCTTTGAAGGAACTTATCGAGAAGCAATTGAAGTAAGTAATAAGTGTATCTCGTGGGCAAAGAGAAGTTCACTAACACCTCGGCTTGTTTTATTTAGAGTAATCCCTCCCTCCCCAGAATTATCGACCTAACATTTCGTTTCGTGGGCACTTTTCCGTCTCAGTAGGAATAAATAGCTCATGCTATAATTCAGAATGACAAAACATCATTCTATCGGGAGATTGTGAATATATTTTAATCAGCAAATAAATGGACGTGAGAGTTTCAAACTGAAAGCTGTTAGTAGTCATGGAGACAACGACACGTGAAATAAATTGATTAAATAATCTAATAGAATTAAATATGCGTGATTGTATTTTAGCCCATCTCGTTATGATTAGTGTATCCAATTTTCAGAGTTTGTACAGTAAGACTGAGCAGAGATGCTATTTTTTCAAGATCCCATATGAATTTTTTGACGAAAGTTGGTAAAATTTGAGATGCAAACGAAGAGATTATACTAAAACCAAAAACAATTATTCCATGATATATCAAATTTTGAAGAGTAAAGCCGCAAAATAAAAACGGAAGTATTTAATATTAAATGAAAGAGTTATTAGAAGAAGGAATGAAATTAAAAGCATAACAAATTGACATTAATAAACATATCCAGAGAAATAATATTGAATTACTTAATGCAAAAATAATATAAATCAATACCACCTTATAAAATGTACATTTATCTTGGAAGATATTAGCTTAATACTTTTACATTATTATCACTCAACGAAACATTAAAATTTCAAAAATGAGTAAATTATAGGTTTTATTGATTAACACAAAGTTATTACTGGACTTATCGTTAATATATATTCTTCTTAGATAATTTTCAGTTAGCTTTGTGAATGCATGTCATGAGACTCCTTCGTAAGAGTTGTTCAGCCTTATCGGTTATTGTTTCGCTTCGCTTTGGACTTGAGCAGTTTAGCGATGCTTCCGTACTGTCATTCCAAAAACTTGGCAGTTATTCAGCAAAAAAGAAATGTTTCCAAGAATGATCATACTTGCGCTTCTTGAGTTCGGCTCCTCCGCAAAATGAGATAATTCGAAACGAAATATGAAAAGGAAGGAAACCAATGGCACTCGTTCTTTCCCCATCAAAAAGCCCGAGGCTGTTCATGTTACGGGAATGCAAAACTTTTTGACAGCCGAAACAAGAGTTATCTGAAAATTTCTGGTCCTACTCAGAATGACGACACTCCGATCGAAATGAACCGGAAAAGCGCAGAGAAAGATGTGCAGAAATAACTATGGGAGAACGCGAAACGAGGCCTTTTCTATAGTAGGCCGATTCACGATAATGATAAGAATACAGACGGGAATATGCACAAGTCATTTATCCATTCACTAATGATGACGAAAATGCTTACCATGGGTACGCCGATCTTTATTATACGTCAAAAAGGCTTTATAATTCAATATTTTAGGTGTTGGAATGCCACAAAGTTAAACCAGAGTCTGTGTTATACAGCAAAATATAATATTTTATTCTACGCCGAAATAGAGTTCACGGAAGAGAGATTAACCATGCGGAATGATTTAGATCAAATACTGAATTTGTGCATAATTGGTAATTACGAATTATTGAAGATATATGTTCAGTAGTAAATTTCTCCATAGGAAAGTCTATTATGTGTTAATTATTCGTACGGAAAGTCAGGAAAAATGTATGAGCTGCGTATTCAATGAATATCTTAGAGTAGCCCTCGAATAAGTGACCATGGGGAACAAATAAATTTTGTGGAAGAGCACTTAAGAAACTCGGCTTCGTCAAGAAAATAGTCCGTATGAGCAAAGAAAAAGTACGTCAGTACCATGCGTTAGTTACACTTTGAATATGGGTGTAGTGTACATGCCGACAAGAATTCTCGTGAATTAGAAAAGGTAAAACGGAAGGCAATGCGCTTTGTAGAGGATTGCTACAAATCGGTGAGCGTGACGCAGATGCTTCAGGACTTAGGATGGGAATCTTTCAAAGGATAAATGGTTTTAAGTACTCGATAAATTCATAGAAAATGCAACTTTAGAACTTTTCCGCTAAATATACGTGAAAGTTTATAGAAGTAGAGTCTAGTTATATAAAAGGCAGCGTGCAGGCTATAAATTTAAATATAGATAAATAGATTCCCAAATCAGACCCAATGTACTCTTTATCTTGTAGCAGCCGATATCTTCCTAATTTGCGGTGGGGTGTTGTAAATTTAGTTTGTCCATGAAAATAACTGTTGCTTTGTTCAATTTTGCAGAAAATAAAATTCTATAATAGAATATAAAGTTCGCAATATTGTGAAATGGAGCCAACCGTAGAAAGTTTATGCGTCTAAAGCATAAGCGTTGATGCTTTGAATTCCATTGAATATAAATTTAGTGACGTTTCCTTAATTTTTATCTTTAAAAATTCTCTTTAAGTTTTCCATGTTTCTATTTCCAATCTCATAATTAATATGTAAGAACTCAAAGGAAATACGATACATACGTACTTGTCTAATTTTACTAAATTTTCCAATGGCCGTCTAAATTTAAAAATTAAATATTCCAAATGTTTAAAGGCCTTTATATTTAAAGTAAATACTCTCCAATGCAGCCAACACAACTGAAATCCCACATTTCACTCTTAAGAATACGAGCAATTTGCGTGTTTTTTCGGAATTTTAACTTGCTTATCTGCACAGTCGCACATAATTCCCCAAACTCCAATCTGGCGTTTCACTGAAATAATTAATTTTCCCGATCAACTCGTAAATTATATCTGCAGCGTGCATACATTTAAAAACCAGTCGGTGGACTCCATCTAATAAAAACAAAATATTTAATATTCTTTCATATATAAAGTGCATGGCCAATTTGTTTCCACAAATCGCATATTTGCTGTTCATATACATGTTTGGAAACTGCAGCCTTTCTTTATTGCTTACCCTCAAAATCGCATTCGATTGCGGACCTTCTGGTCAATCTGGATTGCGTTTGTGTTTTTCCAAATTCATTCTAATAACCGGAAATTTGCTCTAGAAATAAACTCCATTAGTTTACACGTCAATTAATGTTTTATTTTAATGCTATGAGGAAAGTTTTCGCCAGTAACTACCACATTTGATTATTTTTAGTCATGAGACGAGGAATTATTTCGAAAACGTTTTCCCAGAATAACCACCATCCTTGTATGCGAATAAAACAATGCTTATAGGTTCACCTACGATAACTCTAATTAAAGAGAACGAACTTTTTAGCTACATAAGTGGCAATACTAATTGACGTTTAAAACTAAAGTGATAAATTAAAAGTAATGAATGTATCGCACTCCAGTATCTTGTCTCTTTAAGAGATCATGAGAATTATTGATAATTTTACAATTGTGCAGTTTCAACAATAATTAACTCGTGAACTGGAAGGCGATTATTTTAGAGGTTAGAGTTGAATTCTAATCAAAGGACCTTTGAATTTTGGTACATTATTATTAAGTAAATCGCAATGACTTAAATCTGTCTAAATTCTTTACTTTAAACTCTCACGAAAGATTTTAATGACCATTTGACAACTAGCAACATCGGAAATATCGGGAAACAGCGGGAATTGGCTCTGACATATTTGGAAATCGGGAGAATGAAGGAGTGTCACTTACGTAAAGTCGTGCAATAAAAGTAAACAAGAATATACAGAAAAACATTATTGGTTAGCATCCCCAGATAATGGGGACCTAGATTCTAGTTCCATTAATTTCACTAGTTTTCACTTCCTTTTATCGTTGGGATTTCAAAATTATAACTACGTAAGTTAATTAATGGATTTTGCATTGTCATTCGTTTCTGTTGCGTGTAGGATCCCATAATTACATTAACCAAATGTATATGTCTAAGGATCTGGACACATAAATCAGATTTAATGATTACTCATAAAATTATTAAGATAGAGGAACAATATAAAGAAGACGAATTATCAGTTGGTACTTAAAACTGACGTATAAGGGTATTAAATGTCGATAAAAGGGCGAATAGAAAACATAGAGAACAGTTGGATATAATATCAATTCTCAATTAAGTCGATACATGCATTAAAATATGTTTCATCCTGCGCTTCAGCATTCAGTTCGTATAATTGAGGCGAAAGCTACCGAAGTTTCTACTTCAGCCGTGTGAGGCACCACGGTCACGATGGCATCAATCGTATAATAAATAGACAATAACAGAATATTATAGACTGTGATTGAACTCGTCGTGAAAAAAATACAATTCCAAAACAGAAACAAATTGATTGTTTTAAATTGTAGCTCTGTATCGTATCCGTGCACGAAAACTTGACTACTGTGAATTCATCTTTTATGTCAGAGAAAGGTAATGTGTGCTTCAAGAAAACAGCTCTATTTACTTTAAACTCAAAGGATTTTTTGAATGGTGTAGGCTACCAAAGATTTTTTAACAATCAGAAATATTAACGTTAATATATTAATAAGGTTTTTATAATGAAAATAAGAGAGTAATAATAGCAATTGTTACAGGATACTGCATCGATGACCTTTATAGAAATATTTTCAATTTAATAGCGCCGGCACCGCTTTTACATAAATATCTTAATTGATAAATTAACTCTTTAAATTGTGGCGGAGTATATTACAAAATTGTTTTAACTACATTATAAAATGGCTATGACATATAATATCGCTCGTAGTAAAGAAAATAGTTACTAAATGTTATAACTATATTTTACAATTAACTTATATTTTAATTATGTCGAAATTATATTAAAGAATTATAAAATTGAATTGATACGTTACATAGATTATGATTTGAACGTGTTGTATTTTCCTACAGGGGTTGCTCGGAAAATTTCAGTTTATTTTTAATCAGAACTGCTTAGCGGCAAATGAAATTGAAGAGTCGAAAGTGAAGCACATCCAACGCAAACCGTGGAAGAATCGTTTAATCGTGGGTTACCTGTGTGTGTCCATTAGCCCTTGCCTTGGCTCCTTCTCATTTCCTCGTCTTCCGGGACCGACCGACACTCGTAACGAGGGAATTTATCGAATTCCACTTTCATTTCCGCCCTTTTAAAAATCCGCATCCTGCCCCTAATGGACACTTCATGGACTTTTCCTCGCTCCGAATAATAAAAAAAACTGGCAAAACGGAGAGAGATGAAGAGAAGGTTCTTTTCCGATTCCGCACGCCGATGCTCATATGTTCTCTCGTTGCTAATAAATTGATACGTCTTGCAATAGATTAGCATTATGAAAAGAAGAGAAGAGGGGGTCATTAAACAATATGATTTGGAGATGATTCACGTCGAATCAAATATAGTACAGATTTACTATCTATATTTACTGTATCTGCATACCTTATATCTCCTTGTCATGCACCTACTGGTATTTATAAATGATTTCTAAACTTGTAGACAGGTTCATATGCCATAAAATCTACATATAAGTAATAGAAAGGGTGCTGTCAATAGCAACTACAGCCTTTATACCGTACAAATGTTGACTATGTCTTGCCATTAGCTTTTCTCTTTTATCCTTTCTTGAATCACTGTCTGAAGTGACACATCATCTGCTTGATTGATTCATCGTTGAAAACACTCTCTTCTCCCGCCATCTATTACTCTTCCTTGTTTGTTTTCCCACCAACCTTAATTTTCACATTCTGAGCCACATATTTAAGTTAGGAAGCCCTCCAAATCTCTTGATGTCCCCCTTTCTACTTGTCCAAGTTTCGCGTATATCTTGTAGGACTTCCTGGACTCTGCCAATAAGTATTTTCCTAGTTCCGCTGCTTTCATGAAAGATTCCTAGGTGAAATGAAAGGCGAAAATACGAAGTTGAAACAGTAATTAGGAAAACCAAATAAGTGAAATAGATTAAACGCTGACTCTGATGTGGAAAAAAATTGCAACGAGAAGAGAACATATGAAACAGATAAGAAAGGAAAAAATCGGTCCATTTACCTTGAAGAGGGAATTGTAAAAGTTATGTTAACAGAGGTATTCGTACAGATAAAAGATAAAATAAATTATGTCTTAACCTGAGTGAATAGAAATATAGCCAAGAAATTCGTAATATAAAGGTCAGAGTTTCTCAACGAAGTCAAGTACAAGACCAAGAAAAGATTGGGAGAAACATTAGGGGGAGAGAGATGTAAATATATTTCCGGGTTTGAATAAGTAGGCGGAATATTTGAGAAGAAATCTGAGAAATGGAATATACGGCTTCGAGGTCTTTGAATTGATACAAAGAACAACATTGTGCAAACAACTGTCAAAGAGAACTGCTAGAACAGCGAAGGTAAATAAGCTAAAAGAATGGATAGAAAAACAAAATAATTCATCGTTGTAAAATGAAAACAACTCTAAGGCGAGAAGTAAATAGAAACGAAAGAAGTGAGAATAAATACGAAAATAATTCGGTAAACAGGAGAAAATGAGGGCAAATGGCACAGAATACAACGTAGAAGAAGATATAGAAGAGATAATACGATTGTTCAGTAGGGAAGAAAACAAAAGTGAAAGGAGGTAGCGAAAAACAGATTTGTAAAAATTTCTGAAAGCATGTTGGAAAAAATAGGAAAGAAAAGTAGGCGAAGTTATATTTGAGGTCACGGAAAAAAATAGTACTAGTCTAGAGATGTCACCGAGGTGGGGAACAAAAATATAAATTCAAAGATAAAACGGGAATAAATTAAGGGTCGAAATTAAGCAAGTGGAGAATGCGGAAACAAGTTCGAGAGAGAAAGAGCGGAAAATATCCGAGATAAATTTGTATGGAACCAACAGGAGAAGCCGAAAGGAATAAGACAGAAAAGAGGTGTATTAAATATAACGAGCATAAATAATGGGAACTGCTAAAAATAACGTCAAGAGAGCGAAGAACGAGATAGGAAAAAAATCGGAGAAAACTATTTAGAGTAAAATGGCGGAAATAAATGGAGCAAACGGTGGCGAGGGAAAGCAGACGAAGGGAACGAAAGAGTGAACGGGGAAATGTAAAATCGTTCGTAATTGTCGAGTGATTCGGAGAGAAGTGGTGGTTTTTAATTGTTTTCCCGCCGTCTGTTTCTCCCATCTGCCGCTCGCTGAACGATGGCGCTGGGCTAAAGTGGGTTTGTCGTGTTTTAATGACTATTTTGACGCCTTCGCGAAGATTGGAAATTCGAGGTGCTTGAGGACATTTTTCGCCGCCCTCTGTGAGTGTTTGTACGCCGATCGACGATTGAGCAATCAAGTCGGGAATCGTTCGGTTGATGGACTACGCAAAGTTCCTCGCTTTTTTTTTACTGCGAAAAAAGGATTATAGTTAAACGCTCTGTCACTCGGATGGGCGTAGGAGACGTAAATGATTATGCAGCGCAGGTTGTCCTCGATCGCTAATAAATCGCTCGGGCTGAATTCGAATAAACCCGGAAATCGGCTCAAAAATGATATTTTCGAGTGCGGAACTTGAAACCTCACATAGTTATTGCAAAAAGATTGAATTTTATGTAACGAATTTTCACGAATTTTTCGTCCAATCTATCGGTAAGGCATACGAATATTTGTTCCATTTGCATCTTTTCTTGCCTTTAGCGACTTCCTACAATTACTGTTATACATTTTTGGCTCAATCACAATAAAATATACATGATGAAGGAAGAATAAAAAACTTAAACCCGATACCACAAGATTTAATGCTCGCAATATATATGTGTGTATTAAATCTTGTAGTATCGTGTTTAAGTTTTTATTCTTATTTCATCATGAAGAACTACCACAAAGTAGATGCCGTAAGGCTGGATTTTGTTCAAAATTAATATACATTTTTTTATAAGAGTTTCGAGTCATCTGAGGTCTAACAATAAGTAGGGATACTTCTGAGACTGCAGTAATCAATAGACCCTCTAATAAAACGCTCATATTTCATATTTTTATCTCATCTGGGAGTACTGGAGCCTAAGTTACAAAGACATTGCTTCAATATATATGTCGGGAGCGTTACTAAAATCGGATGGATAAATTTATAAATGTTTATATATAAGAGATTATTATAGAAGGTAATAAATGGTTTTGATTGTAATTGAAGCAAACGCTGCACAGTGGGCTGAAATCGAAAAAATACGGACATCGGCTCAAAATGTTTTTTTTCTTAAGTGCGGAAGTTGAAACATCGCGTAATTATTGGAAAAAGATGGAATTTTATGTTTCCATTTGTCGTTTTTAAATATTGGCAGGTGTCAAAAAGATACACGGCGTCAAACTTGAGAAATTTTCACAGAGAATTAGTCTCCCAGATTTTTCAGAGAAACACTCAACTTCGTTGATTTATGGAGACTTTCTGGAGAAACTATTGGAAAAACCAATGTTGCAGCAATCTAGTATAACTCTTAATCTCTTGATTTGTTGAAGTTTTGGCTCTCAAGGTCTTTGCTCATTAAAAGCAACAAAATGGCGGACCCCTTTTCAGCCAAATTTCGATAGGTAATTAAGTAGAGTAAGGAAAACAACTAGATAAACGGCGATGGACTATCAAGTATCTTATACCATGTTTATGTAAATTATTTCTGGATATGGAATCTGAAGAAACTGTTTCAATTCACCTGCTACCCTGGGATTGCGGTTGACTTTTCGTAAGCGTTGCGCGGTCCGGCTGGGTGCCAAAGAATCCCCCCTAAATATTTTATTCACATATCGTGTAAAACGTTGCGAATCTAGAAGGAAATATTATTGAACGTTTGTTTATTTCACTCTTAGAAGTCTCGTATATATCAACTGTTAAATTATTTTTTGTTTTATTTATGTTATATCAAGTAAAGTCTACTTCCGTGAGCGTATTACAGATTTATCTAAAACAGTATGTCCATAACAAAAGAAATTCAAGAAAAAATAGCGTTTTTCCTTTAATGTATTCTTTTTTCTTTAACCAAGCCTTACAAATTTGTTACTTGGTACGTGCTGTTTTTTTTATTTCGAAGACTATGTTTAACAGAAAAATATTCATTTCTCTTTTTCTGCGCAGATGGTGACTACTTCTTTAAGCTTTTTTGGATTTATAGAATAGAAAAACTTACATTATTAACGCTATATTTCTGTTACATCATTTTCCAGAAATGAAAAGTAGCATTATTAGTGGGAAGGAGAGAAAAGATCTCTGAAGGTTGGCATACTTCTGATAAAGTCACTCTTCTCTAATAATAGTTCCCGAATTATATTCCGATTATCATATATTACAACCATATTTGTGGCCATTTATTTCCGGTATCTTAGTACATGTTTTAAATTTTAAATCTCTATGAATAATTCCGTAAGTTAAATTTCACCATAATACGCTAGTTATTACGCAACTGAGTCACAATGGTCTTCAGAAACAACCCATCCTTTCTTCTTTCGCCTACATGTAAAAGGAGGTTTCCTGATAGTGTTTTTCTATACATTACAAGTGCTTTAAAGGAAGTCACAAATGTGTATATATTAAGAGCAAGGAGATTATATGAGGAATGGAGAGGAAAAGACTATTCTAACTCAGTCTACAGAAGAAAAGGCTCCATTACTGATATTAACGAAGTCTGTATAAAATAATCCGCAAGACGGCTTCAAATATGAACATTAACTAAACCCTAGCTATTGAGGAATACAAACGACTAAGTGTGCGACATATTCATATGAGATTTACGTTTAGGAAGAAACATTTCAAGAGAATTTGTCGTCCAAAATTAGTGTTGGTATTGACTCTATCAGCCTCAGAGCTGGAGATTAATGCCCTATGACTTCTATACACAGATCTGATTGAGTCTCAGACCATACACAATATAAACGAGAGAGTGGATGAGCTGGAGGGAATGGGCAATAGTTTCCAGCTAGAGATTGCAGACCTAGACATTCGGTAGGAGGTTGGGTTTCAGACTGCTGCTTTAGGTGGGAACTGCTGACTCAGGTATGGAATCTTTGAGAGACATTGTTGTGCGGACGCATCTTTAGTGTGACTGCGTTCCCACAAGCGCATTCCAATTGGGTCCAGCACCCATAAATTCTGGCGATGGCTGGTGGGGAACCCTTGGTCCACTTCGCAGAGGTGCCAGGGAAAGCGCTCTCCTCACTCATCGCATCGTAAGTCGGCAATGATCTTGAGAGAGACCGCGGTGATAACTTGCAAAGGACCAAAGCCAGGAATGACAAGTTACAGGGAACGCGCAATCCGAGACTTGCGCTTGGGCACGCCAACCTTGGGCGTGGGGACGCTAAGAAAGCGCGGGAACACCACCAACGCTTCCCCAAAATCAGTATAAATACGCCCCATTTTTGGAAATAAAGTCACTTGGGGTTAGGGGCTCGAAGGGAAATAGTCTTCCTCCGAGCTTCTAATTCAGGGTCACCCCGTAGGTCCCAGGGCACGATCTGGAAACAGATTTGGACCCCCCCCTCCAGTCAGTAGCGTTGGGTACTTGATGAAGGGTTGATCATCAAGCCCCCATGTATTCTATTTTTGGGCATGAGAATTAAGGATTTGCTTAGGTTTACTCTGGAATCCATCTTTGTTCTCTTCTTTGTGATCCTCACGGACCCTCAAGTGGTTGCGGTGACTTACAACTAGTGTCGGAAATGGGATTAAGGATCAGTCGCCACTGAGGAGCGAAGATAATCAGGAGGGATTCTCGCAGGTCATGCCGTCACGTGTAAGTTTATCCGGGCGCCAAATAGCCGATCAGGCGAAGGATAAATCAGCTGGGGCGCCACGAAGCTACTCCTTTTTCGGAGCGATAGCGGGATTTTCCGAGGAGGACGTCGAAGAATACCTCGAACAGGTTGAGGAAACGTCTCAGTGGTTGGACGGACTTGGAGACTTTAGATGTGGCGAAGTTGCGGTTGAAAGATGGGGCCGCGGACTTTGTTAAGACAAAGAAGGAATGCATGGAAGCAATTACGTATGAGGAGTTAAAGGAGCTAGTGATCGAAAGATATCGGTCGACCATGAGCGGGCGGTTCTTTCGGGAGTTGCTCTCGACTTTAAAGTTAGGTATCGATAGGATACGGAAGGTGGATGCCAGGACGTACGAGGTGAGGGGCACGCAGGAGCGTGTCGAAGTCCCCCACTAGGTGGCGGATCAGAGAGCGCTGGACTCCTTCCTAAATGGACTCGGTGGCCGTCAGTGTCGGTTTACATTGCCAGAGACATTCGGAGAGGCAGTAGAAACGGCCATCCGCCTCCAGGAGGTAGAGCAAAGGCCAAGGGCACCTGATGACAATAGTTTCCGCAAATGCAAATTATTACAGTATTAGAGCGAAATGAAAATTTTATTGGGGAAGATTGAACACTTAAATGGAAGTTTTAATACCATGTTTCTCTAGCTTTAGCTTTATAAAACTGGTGGGTGTTGGGGAATACAGGCTTGGTATGGCATCCTTCGGTAAAACTGTTCACACTTGCTGTGACCAATTCGAAAGACCCTGATAACTTCTAGCATTATCTAAGACCTCTTGCAAGCCCTGTCATGAGTGCCAATACACTAAGTTCCTTATTTACAGTTAGTAAATAAAAAAATAAATACGACTTAGAGTTTCATTACATCAAGTTTTGGAAATAAATTCTCTAATTTTAAGTACATTAAAGGATTAAATTTTCAATTCTTAATAAGAAGCGTGATAGCATTGAAATCCGCGGAATTCTAACTACCTCTTTTCGTCAATAATGCAAATGATTCATTGTTCTATGGTAATTGTTGCGTTTTATTTAACTATGAGAGCAAATTCCAATTGAGTGATATGCATTTTTGCAACATTAACTAATAACTTCTGACAATGAATGAGAATGGCTGAAACTAAAACCCATCTTCGCTCCTCCTAAAATTTCAAAGGACGAGAGAGTTATACGAACAAATGTTTTCCTTCCAGATTTTCATCTGGAACGTATTGAGATAAATTTAGAACGTGGAATTTCAGAGGCAAACGCCCCTTTGCTCCGCCGAATGACAGACAGACAGATAAGCCTTTGTATCGGCAAAAGGCGTTAAAAACAAGCAGTCGAGCTTCTTGTTAAAAGCTTCTTATTTATAGGAGAAATGCGTCGTAGATGAACGTCACTCACCCCTTCCCTTATTGACATCTCAAAACCAACGAAATCATATCTTGAATTGTTTCTCTCGCTCCAGCTTCGAGAAGAGGATTGAATTTCCTATAGTCGAGCTGTTGCTCTAACAGATTTGAGGTTTAACGAATTTATCTCAACTATGGACTCACGTCGAGCCGTCAATTAAGATATCTCTACGTGAGGATGATTTGGAAACTGAATGCACAAAATACGAAACTGTTCATTGGAAATCTCTCTTTAGCTTCATAAAGAAGAAGATCTTTCTTAAATTGTGACTGTCTTACTTCAAATAAAAAAACAATTTGGCATTTCCTATCTCATTATGTATGGAATGATATTTAAGAGGTGATTATTACAATTTTAGCATATTCAAATTTAATATTTCTGAAAACAGAGGTCAAAATTCTTTTACCATCTCCAGCCTCTTTCGAAGTATAATCACTCGTTGGTTTCAATATCTTTTGATTTCATAGCTGATCACAAGGTATTAAGAAGACGTTGCTTGTTTCTTTACGACGAAGAGAATTTTCAAGCCGTTCTTTCAATTTATCACTACTTCACATTATACTGTTAAAATTAATATTTATTCAGAAATGATTATGGTTAAATAAGATATTTTGAATATATCTAACAGTAATTGAATATATCTCTTACTTGACTTGATAATTATTATTTACCTGAGTAAGAGTTATCCGGGAAGAGCTTATATAATTCAAGGCTATTATGTGCGAAGATTATTGAAATAACGCAGAAAGATAATATTAGCTCAATAAACTCTCGCATGGACGGTCGAAATATATCACACGGATATTATTACAGACTGACTCCTTTGGGCTATGACAGGCTATCTGACAATCTGTCATCGACGACTTATTAGTTACATGTTTTATGACACTAATGAATGCTGCATGATAACATAATGGCAAACAGTAGAATTTAAACAAAATCTACATATAATGGTTTTCAAATATTTTTATTTGCGATTTTTCGGACGAATCCTGCATTAAATATATTAACTTTTCGCGAGCCAAGATCGTTGCCGAGATAAGGAATTTTCAACCTGAAATTTAATTTCGTCACGCATTACCCGCGGAGACCAGGGAGGATTATTGCAGAACCTTGTAGGCGACAGACTCCGGATGAGCAGCTTATTGTTAGCAAAGGGAGCTCAGCTTGCGTATGCGTCGGAGAGGTTTTAGGATGAGATTTTCGAGAGCGGTCTTTGCGAAAGCGGGATATAATAGGCGAAGGAAAAATGGGGGACGCTGCTGCGATCCCAAGTCTATTTGGGCGGAGAGAGATTGAAAATGGAAGAAAGGAAAACAAGGAGTGGAGCCCACTGGCGCTTAAAATGGAAGACAGATCTGAGAGTGATGGTCCAGTGAAGAAGCTGCGAGGGCATCTTTCCATTTTCGAAGGCAAGGGATCACGGGAGATGATGGGATGGATTGTTAGGAGATATTTATGTATTTTGTTTGGAGGAGAAAAAAATATTGCTGGAGATGGATGTGTGCGTATGTCTCCTGACAAGGTCAATATTTGTCGCATCGGATGGACAATCAAACAGTGGCTTTTTCCCTTCTTTCTTTCACTTAATGGCCCCTGCCAAACCTATCCAAGACAGTGATTCAGAGGCAGTTAAACGAGAGGTCCCACTTGAGATTCTCAGAGTCATCAGGTTGACGAAGAAGAGGACAATTCTTGTCTTCCGAGGGATATAGAAGGACGGATGTTAATTAGCGCAATGAGGAGAATGACTCGATGGCAGTGCATGCGATTCGTGCATTTTCTAAAAGAACTTTCATTCGGCCTTCGTTAAGGTAGAGGTTTAAATATTATCTAAGATAGCTAGGTTGCAGCTAAAGGTGCATATGAATATTGAATCGTCAATAAAATCATAATTACTAACTTTATCAATATGAAAAATACAAAGAATCGCGTAATTAGTCCTACATCTGAAATTTTACTCATGCCTTTCAACCTTTGCACGTAACGCTCAGCAACACATACTCTTGCGAACGCAAATGACTGCAAAATGAATGAGTAACACTAATTTAAATATACTTGGATAATCTTGGATGAGCAGTAATTCTATCCCGTCGGAAGAGTGTGACATGAAGTCAGACACACTTGGGGTAAACCCGGAAACCGTCTATATCTATGAATGATGATTAATATAGAATTGAATAATTTCTCCCCAAATCAACGATTAATTTAATCAAATGAACGTTCACAGGAAGTCTATTAAATATCAGGCCAAAAATTAATATGAGAAATAAAAGTGTAATTCGTGGATTCTTGGATTTAAACCAAAATTCCTGTATATTACCAGTTCGAAATTTCATTTATGCGACATTCTACCGAAGGAAGCCAAGGCTATCAGTTTATAATAATTACAAAGATTTAACCTCTAGTAGCATTAAAAAAAAATATAGATGAATCTGTGACCAACGGTATTACAGTTACATAGTTTAATTGAGTAGAAAAGTGGATGTATATATTGATACATTTTCACGTATAATATTTCATGCATAGGAATTTATAAATTTTTCATATATGATGTTTCATGTTTAAGAGTCTTTTAAAGCTGTTAGATTTTAATTTCAATTTTCTGTCAATTCACTCTGTACGATTCTACTGTTTATTTTGTATCAACCAGGAAAAGGGAAGATGTTTCATGAATGAGTGATTGGTTAACAACAAATAGTTTGTTTATATATCAGAAGTTTATTGATTGTATTGTTGACACGAGCTGAATTAAAGAGTTTAACTTCTCTACTGATTTAGGAATATAATTGCTGATTTGTTCAAGATATATCCATCTACGTTAAACGAAAAGGAAAGTAAAGGGAATTAGCTCGCAACCAGAAACGCATGGGCTCATCTGTTAAATCATTATGTCCCGATGTATTAATGGGTAGCGCTCGTTTAAATGGAATGTGTTTCAGATTTTCATCCTAAACAGTGAAACTAACCTTTCCGTCAGTTCGCCAGGAACTTAATTATTGTAACAGCAGAAAATGAGATTTTCATACGCATTAGTAAATGAATTAGTGAAAAGAAGAGGATAGTGATGCCCACCTCGAGGCATATATAATGATTTCTCTCTAAGCGAAGGGATCGTTGCTTTAGAATTCCGCTTTTATCCAATTACACGTGTTTTTATGCTCATGTGCATGAAAAGGCGAGCTCATGTAAAGCGACCTCAGAATTTCGAATTATTTATCACGCGATGAGTTTTGCCTTTGAGCTCAAATGGTTTGTAAATGAGAGAGACAAGTTTTTGAGGAGGGCGATGAGGCAGTAATTTCGGAATGATTCCAGAGAGCACGAGGAAGTTTCGGGACTGAGCTAGGATTGTCTCATTATGCCACATCATGTCCATGGACTTGCACTTAATTCTAATCTTGCCATTCCAAGTTTTACTTCTGCCGCTTAGAATTAGAGCTTAGAGTTGTTTGCATTTACCAAATGTTTCCATTTACTCATAGATAGGACGTATACTTGTGAATACGAGTATATATTAATCTAAAAATCGATACTCGTAACTTTATATGGAAAACATAGTATGTATCTTAATCTGAATTGTCGCTCGAATTAACAAGTTCAATTTTAATACAATCTGGAGGGACTAAATTAGGCTCGCAATTTTCATTGCCTGCAAATTTCATGTTTGCAGGAAATTCACCTTTGACGTTTTTAATTTTTCAAACGTGTAAACGTCATTGATCAATGACGTTTACATTGTCTAATGAAATCTTAAAATCCGCCATTCAAATTACCGACTACAAAAAATAAACTAAAGTGAAACAACGCTCAAAGGATTTCACTCATAAGTGTTCTTCACTTTTAAATTAGAAATTATAAGTTCCTCATGAAATGTGTTAAAAATTAGAAAAGAAGAAACAGTTTGTACTGTAAAGAGAGAGTGCAATGAAGCACAATACAACCTAATATTCTGTTAAAGTTTTCGGAGGTTATTCTTTAAAATTATAATAAATAATAAAGTTACCGATATTTACCATTGTGTAAAGTGCCTACAACATCAATTGTATACAATGAAAGGTTAATATAATAATATATTCTATGTATAGAATTAAACAGAAAGATATATATTGCATATGATCAACGATGGTTTTACAAATAATGATGGAACACGATCAAGGTATTGGCACACCCTTCCGATATATTGTACATAAATTCTAGATCGGAATTTAATAATTGAATCAACAGTACGTTTCCGGTGATTAACCTCAAAACTTATGGGTTACATGGAAGAAGAGACTTTTAAGTCTCAATCTGGCCCAAATAAAGACGATTTATTATTATTATTATTAACCTCAAAACAGTTAAATATAAAAAATATAGGATTAAATTTCGAAACGGTTATTTCTAATACTCTTGATAATATGTGCAAGTCATTGGTGCCGAATTTATTAAACAAGAATTCGTTCCACCATTTCAAATGCAACGCACGGTTTAACGTGACATCTTTGGTCACGCTCGTGTGACTAGATGAGTGCCTATGGCGCCAAGTTATCAACGATCGACCATGGGTCCGTATTTGGTAATGTAGGAAGTTGTCTTTGAGATATGATCCTTCCCTGATGAACCAGCGAGCGTGCGTCCCGCTTGTTTATATGGACTCTAAATAATAATTCACCGGTGACACCTCTTTTTCCGTTCATTTTCATCGAGTTAGATTCCATTACTTGGTAGGCGGTAATGCTTTATAAGGTCTATAATGCAGTTTCGAAGGACTGCTTGCAGTAACTGTTCCATTAAAGGAATATTTCAATGTAGAAAGAAAAACTTGTTTCCCGATATAGTTCTTTAAGTAAGGAAGTCTATCCCTCTTCTTTTGGAGAGCATATGGTTTCAATCTCTTCCTGACTTTGTCAATTAACTGCTTTCATGTAACGCAGGCGGGCCGTTTTAAAGCAATGAAGAAAGAACGAATACGAACTTATGACATGCTTCTCTCAAAGATTGGAAATAATCTTCCTTTTATAATTAAACTTTCAAAAAATGAGGAATGGTGAAAGCTGTTTAATTAGAGTTACTTGTTATGGGATTAAATTGGCTGGTATTTTAGAAAGGAAAATGTTGGTATATAACCATTCAAAAGTGTCATTTAGGCAGCTCAGGTCTAGAAATATCCTGAACCGACATTTCGTTGATGTACTGAACTATCATTCATGAATTTTCTCTAAAAAAACTCTGGCATTGGGATTCTATATCAATTCCTTAGCGACATGAAAAGCGATGTTACTTTACATTTTACTGCATTGAGAAAAATAGTTTGTAAGCAAAGGGTGTAATATGACACGCCAAGGTAATATAATGACAAGCCCGAGTTAAATCAATCGTTTCAAATCTTGCAGAGAGCCAAGCGTCTTATCGTACTTTAACACAAGGATACATCACAAATGACCAACTTCTTGGTTTAAGAGTCTTCAAATTATATCGGTATATTATATTGTTAATGATGAAAACAAATTGATATCTTTAGTTAGACACTGTAGTATAGTCAAACAGAAATGCTACTTAATGGCAAAAAGGCTCATTCTCTGATAAAGATATTATCTTGGAATGATTAGTGTTCGTTATTCAATTATTGGCGAAAGAAGTGAATCAGCAGGAATTGTTATCATTAGCTATGATAATTTTTGACACTTTGTGTATCAACATTGATACTATTATCTTTTCGTTACACTTAAAACAAAGGAAAATAGCATATTAATGCAATGATTAAATGTGATGTAATGATTATGAATGTTTAAACTACATTTAAAAAACACGCAAAATAAATGAAAGACGGCGTTTCTTTTACCATGTTCGCATCTAGAGATTGGATGTAGCTTCGCGAAAAAGCGAATCAATCCTCTCTCTGCTCATGATAGAAAAAATATTCATCGTTTATAGTAACTCTCCACTTACGGTACATCTCATTCAATAGCCGGAGCCTTGCGCATTAATGAGTTATCGGTGGCTTTTTGAAAGATAAATTCAGCGGTAGAGAGGACGCCAACAATTAAGCTCTGCTCCGCCCATAAATTTCCCTTCCCGACCTCGATGTCCATTGGGGTGTCTCTCTCAGAAAAGATATCTCTCTCCAGTCTCGTGTTAAAGGAAACATAAACTATCGTTCCCTGAAACAAAACACGGCGGATGGGGATTCATCGCTACAGATTATCCACGCTTGTCACATATTTTTGTTACGCTATATGAGCGACGGCGGTGCAAGATAAAGAAGTCCGCTTACGTAGACGACTTCCAGAACGAGTGTGACTAACTGAGTTAAAAAGGCTGCCTCGTGACATTCGCCTCACAGATCTTCTTTCGGAGGAGGGGAAACGGATAGGGGAGGGTTTTAAAATGGAGGGGGCCATGAATGGACCGGAAACCGAGAAAAAACACGTAGCGGAAGGAGGGACAAAAGAACATCAAAGGGGGGAGAGCAGGACCAAGACGTCTTTTTTACTTGGCGTCTTGCGTAGATAATAACTTACGACACCACAGCAGTTTGTGAAATATCCAACGTTTAGCATTTTGACATTTACTGCTCTCTCTAATTAGCCCGATAAACGCAATGCGACTTCTACGCCATACGAGTAATAATATATTATTCGAACTGTTGTATTATGTCCATTAACCGTATTAATAATGTCTATAAAAGTCATTAGTACAATTATGCGATCTAACATACGAGATAAAACTAACCTTGGTTGATCACAAGCAAACTATTACGTCGACGGTAAAATTATTAATGGAAGTCTCCCACGCGAGTGTAATTACTGCAAATAAAATATTTTATCAATCGTGTAAACCCAGCACCAAAATTGACAAAACAGAAGCATAAAAAGATCTTTGTGTCTTAGATCATGATACGAATAACGCGAACATAAATTTACACAAAGTTGAATATAATTCCTTAAAATAGGCTTTAACGTATATACAATACGTAGCGAAAGGGTAGTTATAGTGATAAGAGGATAACGTAGTCAGTTTCATAGGAATAAAAATTCAATCGTTTGATCGAACATTTTCAGTTACGAGTGGAATCGTAAAAAAAACAGACAATCTTAATTTTCAGAATGGCAATCTCATTGGGAGAGGCGAAAACAGTTTTTGTTATATCAAACTCTTCTCCGCCGCTTCTTTGAGGTGGAACTTATTCTTATATTTCGAGAAGAATTCCTTTCCTCAAGTATTCTTCGAATTAAAACAACTAATTGAAATAATGGAATTCTATGCTGAACAGCGAAAACTTATGATCTACAAAGGAATGCCGTTTCAACTTCTACTTATCGAAGGTTTTCAAGCTGCATTCGTAATTTCTCAAGACTACTCAAAGATACAGGGTTAAACACACGTCAAGCTTAAAAATAAATTTTAGTATGTTTGCAAAGTGAGCCAAGAAAGTTGATATCCCCTCAACTGGAAATCATCTTGAAACAATTCTCGACTCAATTTATTCACTGAGAATCCATTATCTCCATCCTTTACAAGGATAAATAACAATTAAGGACAGCGCATTGCTATAAAGAAACTAGATTAATCTTCCTCAGTGAATTCAAACTTGAGATAATAGCAAAACATTATTGTCGGACCTCTTTCAAACAGCTTATGGGTGAACAGCTGATAATAGGTATTTATCGCAAGCAGTGCCTGGTAATTATAGATTACATTTCGTGTCTTTGCATTTTTCCTTTAACTTTAGGTTATTCATTAAAAACTCATCACAGAAAATCATTGGAATATGAACATTAATAAGAATTAAAGCTGATTTTATTCCTATACCAGTTTAAAGTACCGGTTTCAATTGCGTGGCCAACATCAGTTGATGGCTATCAGTTGCTCCGTTTTCTGTTGGGGATCATTTGGCCTTATAAAATACTTACGTTATATCTTGCAGCTTTTCAAGAATACTTGGCGCATCCTAATAGCATAATAAAGTAATTCAATTGTTATTTCTACAATTAACTACCACTCAAAGTATTAAAGAATATCACTAAATGCACATGGTAATTCATCTCACTGGATTCACATGGTAATATATCTCACTGGACAAACGTCCACTGCGAAGTCCCTCAGGGCTCCGTGCTTGGCCCTCTCTCATTTTCTGTGTATGTCCTCGATCTTCCTAATTGAATGCAAATTGTTAATATATGTTGTATGCCGATGACCTCCAGATTTACTGTCATTGCCACATGAACGATTTATATGACACAATTGGCAAAGTGAATCAAGAGGTAAACGCCATCAATTATTGGGCCGTAGAAACCAATTTTGTACTCAATTGCCACAAGACAAAGTGAATGATACTTGGTACGTAATTCAAAGCTACTCAGAAATGTCGACGTTAATTTTATACCCAAGATAACAATTGGTGAGGCGGAAATATTACACTCAAATTTTGTTAAAAATCTAGGGGTCACTATGGTCCCTAACTTATCTTGGCACAACCATGTGCTAGCCATATGTAATAATTTTAATGTAATTCCCTATCAGCTTAAAACTCAGAAAAACCTCTTTCCCCGTCATATCCATAAGCAACTAGCATCTAAGCTTTTTTACCTCCATTTTGACTATTGCTGCCTAGTGTACCTCACCGAGGAGCTCAACGCCAAGATTCAACGGCTATGACTATGTGTGTGTGGTTTATTTTTAATTTAAAAAAGGATGAACATATTACTCCTTACATTACCAATCTCGCATGGCTAAAGGTCAAAACAAGAAGAAAATATATGTAAGCTTGGGTCTTATTTGTATTGTCTTTATAAATATCAACAACCAGAATACCTGATGCAATTTCTTTCAATTAGGAATAAAAAGACTAATGTAACGACCAGATTGGTTCTCAACTATTTAATCACCCCACAACACAGATTCACTACATACCATAAATCTTTTTGTATTGTTGAGGCAGAGCTATGGAATAGCTTTCCTAATGTCATTAATGATTCCAATTCATTGTTTATTTTTTAAAACAAATTTTTTCACTATCTATTTGTATTTGAAAGGGAATAATATGCCATTCACGCCATGATGTTACATAAAAAGTCTATTATTTTTTATAATAAAATTGTATACGCTTTTCAATTTAATTCATTATGTTATGAGCTATCTTGTCATTGTATTTTTTCCTGTATGATTTTAAGGGGACGAAGAAGTCCAAGAACAATAAAATATTTCTTTATCTTTAAACCGGATTGCAATAACATCTACTTCCTTACTTGGTTACGGAATTGTGTATTCAAAGTACTTTTAAATATAAATATGTTTTAGGAGATGCTATGCCTTCCTTGGGAAAATAAAAGTAATTAAGCGATGTCCTAAATATATTTTCAATCTCTCGCTCATTTTCAACTAATTGCGGATAAATTCTCAGTATACTAGGTGTTTTAGTTCTATAATCTGTTGTTAGTAATTCTAACTGTATTTAATAACATTCACTCAACGACTTTACGCCCAATTAATTCCAGTTCTCAGCTGCAGTTGCTTGCATTTTCCTTTTCCTTGCATATGAATACTTGCCGTCCACTACCGACTCTTCCAAACGACTGAATTACTCAATCTAATAAAATCTGTAACTTCTAAATCAATGTAATTTAATCCATTCCCATGACTGTATAGCAGAATTTACGCTAAATTTAATCTAGTGTCCACTCAGTGTAAACCCAACTAAAAATTTGGACTATAATTGTATGTGAACAATTTCAATGACCAATGTCCAAGCTGCGATTAGTCAATTAAATTTTGTCCCTCCACTGGAGCCGAAATTGAATGCTCTGTTGTTTTATAAATGTGTACATATACCAATCCGGAGTTCCATTGGGCATTTGCCGCTGCTGTTCATGGATCGCAATTTAGCTCCTTTATTTAAATACGCTTCGTTAAATCCGTAAAGAAAATTCGGCGGAAAATTTCCCTTTCATCTACCCGTAAGTTTAAAGCACGAAAATTCAGTGAAAAACATGGAATGAGTTAAGTTTGACGTGTGAATAACATGAAAAAGTGCAGCCGAAAAATATTTAGTTGAAAACAATTTCTGTGGAAAGTCCACGGTTTCATATTGAGGCTACTAAACGGATAATCTTTCATTTTTTTCTTTCTCATCTCCTCGCTTTTGTGTAAAACTCTTGGAACTCTTGGAAGAGACGATTTATAAAGAGCAAAGAGTGAAGCAAAATCATTGTTCGTAAAGTTGCATTTAACGATATTAAGATGAAAAAGCTCGATAAAAATAAAATGCTCAGCACAATAGATTTTTCCGTAATTATTTCTGCCTTTTTTGTAGTGACTGGCCGAGGCAAAACAATTATCACAATGAAAGGGTTGGAAGAAATCCGAGGAAGTTCCAGAGTCCAAAGCCAAAGAGTACGGCTCCAGGTTCCAGAAGAAGGGCTCAAACCAGTGAACAGTAATCAAAGATAGTGATCGATTAAAAAAAGAAAATTATAGATGACCCTCCTTCAACCCAAATGATTTAATTTATTGATCCATTTAGTTATTATCGGTGTGTAAATTAATCAACTCAATGGCCGGCTTTGGGCCAGAAACTCTCCGCCATTTGATATAGAAAACCCAAGTGAGGGAATCTGGCTTATCTCTCACTTACTTATAATTATAAAATCACATCGAAAGAAGATAATTTCATTTCGCGTATTTTGAAACTGGCAGTTTTTGGTTTAAAATTAAATTATAACTTAAATTTAATGTATGCAAAGGTGGTCTTTTTTTCAATTGTTTGGATTTCTTTTGCGACGCCTCCTAAAGTAGTTTTATTTAGTTAAAAAAAAATGCGTAGACCTAAATATTGTAAAATATAAAATTAAAGTGCGATGCAGTACGTCTTTCCGTTATCCGATTCAAATAATATTTTACACAAATTATTTTCTATATAAATAGAGTAGTTTCAGAGGGCATCCCGAAAGAAATGCATATTTATAATACTTCCCATATAAATAAACACCAACATAATGCAACACGCAATGAATTCCCGATTTTCTTTCTTTCTCGACCTTTAGTTAGTATTCTTCTATATCATCCTACGCCTCGGGGCAAAGAAACCTTACAAGAAATAGAAGCTGAGGGAAGATGCTATTAGCAGCAAACGAACGAACCCGCCAATCGATGTGCACCTTCGTGGAATCGCACGCATCGTTTGTGCGATGCTTCACAAGACGAAAAAAGAACTTCCCCACTTAAGCTAAGGAGTTCTCCACTCTCCATTAAACGTCTCGGCCCTTTACGTTTTTTCCCTTCGTGAGCCATAAAGGTGCCCTTTTAATGCCTCTCATCCCTGTAACGCCATCACCCTCTGCTTCTCCTCCATCACTGCTTTGCTTTTCAAACTCTCCCCTCTCTACTTTCTATCCCCCCCCTTAGTTTTCTTAAGCATCTCAACTAGACATGGGCGCCGTTATGTTTTTTGTCAGCGGCGGCGTAGGGGGAAAATGAAGCCGGCGGCGGCGGCGTAACGGCGTGAACGCTGACTGCTAAATCGTTGGCGGCGGCGCGGCGTAACCGGCGGCGTGAAAAATTTCGTTCGTATACGGCAGAAAAAAGGCGAATAACTCGAATATCTGAGAGTATTTTATTATAATAATATCATACCAATAAAGACAATGTAGAGCTATCTTGAATGCGCAGCACAGTGGGCTAGAATCGAAAAAACCTGGTAAAAAAATCCTTTTCTTGAGTGCGGACTTTAGTACTGGCCATTCTCGAATAAATCCTGTCTATTACTAACAAATTATCTACGCGGATATCTACCTATTAAAATTCTACAGGTGGTAAAAATTGACCAAAATTTACCGATAATAGGTTTAGATTTTTGCAAAATTCTTCAGCTTCATACCAAACCCAAATGAGCAGAATCATCGGGAAAAATCAATACATTGTTAAATAATCAACCCTTAAGCTTAATTATGATTTTTTAAGTGATCACAGTAGAATAATTGAATTACTGAATCACTTCCATCAGATATCTGAATATAGCTTCTGGTGGTGAAATACTTACTTCATGCAGCATGTCTTTTAAGTTATATATCTTTCTCTTGTCCTCTCTCGGACCCTCCGATTTAAGTAAAACGAGCTCACATAAGACGCTGTCTGGAAATATTATATGCAGAAAGTATTGAGGTATGGCAATGCGAAGTTTCAAAGTTCACACTCAAAAAATATTTCCTTATTCTTGGCCAGCATGTTTCGATTCTAGCTCGCTCTGCCCCTTAAAGGGGTTAATTTGGTAATACTTTGCTTTCCTTATTTTCTCAAAAGCATGCTTCTTATAATTACGCTACCGTTTAAAGAGTGGTATCACAAATTGGGCACAAATAGCCGGTAGAATGTCGATCAATGGATGTACTATTGTTGTGAATTAGTTTTGACATCACATTTGCGCCACATTTTTCAAGTATGGAATCCAGGAATTGACATACATTTGAAATTTTCAGAAAACAAAAAATGTACACCCACACGCACCCATTGCATGTCATCAGTTCAAATACACAAATCGTCAAATAACGGGCAGAACCTCAGCTGATTTTTCATATGTTCTAATAAATATTCAAAACGATTAAAAGGTTTTAGAACTCTGGATTAGACGTTTTTTATAAATCAAAAGATGCTTCAATTTAAAGGAATTGAAGGTAATCCAGGAAAATACTGTTGTACCCTATGAAAAAAATTCTCTTATTGGAGTTAACATTTTGGTTTACAGTTATGGTCAAGATTGTTTTTATCAAAGTATTCACATAAATTATGGTACGTAATGAATACACATTACTTACCATTACTAAAGCCCAACTTATCTCAAAGGGCCCCATGTTCATAGGAGAGATTTATGCACGTAGTAGAAATATACGCGTTGAAAGAGAGAGTTAGCCTATATTAATTTTCATGTTATACCACATGGAGATACAGTTATTTAAAGTTGTTCAGTGAAATTTAATTGTGGTTAATTATTATCATATTTACAAGGAAAAATGATAAAAGAAAAATATTTAAAATTAAAAATTTGTAAATTCGTAGCGAATTTGTTTGTACTTGTTCTTTAATACTCACTCTCATTTCAGAAACGAATGAGTTCTTATTCTAGATAATTTGCTTCCTTTTATGATCTTTTTTCGATACTTTTAAATTTCCTGTTAAATATTCTGGGAAAATACATCTTGAAAATTTTAAAGGGAATATCGAGAGGTTTAAGAAAAATGCGTTCAAAAAAGTAGTTGCCAACTACTTTTCGCTATACTTAATTCATTAAAATCATCCAGCGAGATAGTATTCTGAGAAAAGACCGAATTTTATTTGTGTTATTTTAAATCCCTATTTTCTAGTATAAACATTCGAAAAAGAACATACATTGCGGAAGTTACATCTTCCGCAATGTATTGTATGAATTATATAACGTATGAAATATATTATTACATATACGTATTATGAAATATTCTACCTAGATCTTGGTAACGAAAGCAAGTTTGCAAACGTACCCACTTTCATTACTGAGAAAAAGTTGTTTTACGTAATCGGTAACATTATTCTGGCGGCAAGGAAATATATTTAAAT
Source organism: Sympetrum striolatum (assembly GCA_947579665.1). Taxonomy (NCBI): domain Eukaryota; kingdom Metazoa; phylum Arthropoda; class Insecta; order Odonata; family Libellulidae; genus Sympetrum; species Sympetrum striolatum. The sequence goes on from OX388343.1 coordinate 533,521, forward strand.
TTTCAATTTTGATTAAAAATATACACCGCAATATTGTGTTAATATTTTGTGTTAATTAAATTAATATTTTATGAGATATCATTTTTCAAATTGGGCGCTCTGTTTTAGAGCGCGAAATAACGGAAACTTATTTATTTCTGACTGCGATAAAGCACCAAAAAGATTTTTAAAAAATTTCTATTGCATAGTTACACATGCAATACATCAAGCTAAAATTTGATGGAACTTGTTTTTCTGTGGACATTCTTGTTTAAGTTTTATTCAACTCAAAACTCAAGTAACTATAATGGAAAGACCGACAATAAATAGCTTTTTCATTTATTTAAAATTAATAACTTTTTTACTAATAAGATGATATAATAATTTATAATTCCTTTAAAACTTATGTCTGATAATTATAAACAAGTTTCCGCAAAATCTAAGGCAAAAAACTGCTAATATGTGAAGAAAACTATGCATTAAGTGATAGCCGCCTGAGTAAAGTGTACCCCGCCCTGGCAAGGCACACTTGTCAAGTATTTGCCACCTTTTGGTGGGACTCACTGTACAGTGACTCCTGCCGGTTAAGTGCTCCTACACCCGCACCGATTTTGCCGGCACGAGTGCAAACGGCCTAATCGTAACACGTATCGATATCACGTAGAACTCAACGCCCTCGTGGAAAGGCCGAGATGTGTTTTATCAGTTCAAAGCGCATCTCTTCGAGCTACTTGTTAGCATATTTTCGACTGTGGGACTTTGTTTTTAAATCAAAGCCACGCCGCGCCGCCGCCGATAAAATTTCCGGCGGCGGCTCGGCGGCGCGCCGTAGTTATTTCTTCGGCGGCGGCGGCGTGCCCGATATTGTCGGCGGCTGGCGTAATCGGCGCGGCGCCCATGTCTAATCTCAACCTTTTGCTTTAAACACAGCTTCACCTCCTCCCTTTTGTATATTCCTGCTGCCCTTTGGCTTTCCCTACGACTTCTCCCCTTTCCTTATAACATAAAAATATATATACATCTCCTTCCATTTATGAAAATCTCCTTTTTTCGTTCCTAACAAGGGAGATCTTTCCAGAGCGTTTGGCTCTCTCGATGTGATTTTTCGCTCGACTTGTTTCGTGCTTATGTTTTAAATATGTGAACAGGGGCGATATGAAGAGATGGCTTTCCCGCCCACACTCCAGTATCGTTTTCTTATATTCTTCCCTCGAAAGAAATCCTTGGGAGCGTGATCTTGAAGAAGCTCAAGATCACCTGTATCTTTTTTCCATAAATGGGAGAGAATATTCAATGGGGTGTGAGAGGTTATACGGAAATACACATAGAAATATGTAGTAGTGATCTTATCTTTCGTCATTCACATACTATTAGGCATGTATTTCTATGAAAACGTTAACGAAAATTGGACTCATATAAAAATAGAACGAATAACCAAAACACACATTTTTCATTATTTCGTTCACCACAATGACGTTGCATTAAACAAATCCCTAAATACGTTATTTCTGAGAGAAACTGTTTTCATATTCTTTTATCAGCTAAAAATTGCTGAGTTTTGGTATTGTTTTAATTTGGTAAACCTATGGCACGCTTGAGAATTATTTATGACTATGACAGTAATAATCTTATTATGTATTATTTACTAAAAATATAAAGATTAGAAGTATATCGTTACGAAGTCCCTGGCTAAATAATGGGTTACCAGGGACAAGTATATCTTAGGGCTATAACTGACGTCATAACAAGGATTATGTTAGCATCTCACACGATCGTTTGGAAACTAACTTGTTTTTTATTCCATCAAACATATTTCCTTCGACTCACGGTTTGCTAATACAGGTATAGTGTGTATAATACCTATATGCCTAATTACAAAATAAGTTTCAAATGAATAAACCGGACTGAAAATTGTCTCTAGACATTGATTTATCTATTAAAAAAATATTTTGTTGCAAATGTTCTTTGGAATGTTTAATGAACTGAGAATGGCATTCTTGAAACAATATTTTATATTTATTTTTCTAATGAAAAGAATTATGTATTACAGATTAATTCCGTATTCTATATTTTATTTATGTAATGGAATAAAATATACTAAATATATAATATATATGGAATAAAATATATAAAATATATAAATATAAATTTAGAAAATTGTATAGCACCACCATCTACCATTAGGGGTCGTACACAAATTACGTAATGCAAAATTCTCCAACTTTCGAGCCCTCCCCCAATGTAACAAGACCGTAACGCCAGGCAGGACCCCCCCCACACTTCGTTAAGTAGCAAGTGCTTTGTAAAAAGTTTTGGAATTGTATTCAGGAAAGAAAGATTTTTAGTTCCCAATAATAATTCACTTTTTAATAAACAAATTCAAGAAAGAACTTCAAGATGAAATTTCACTTATCACGAGGAAGCGTACTTTAAACAATCTCAATTTTAAAGGCCATTCATACATTATATCTAGATTCGATGCCATGGCCTGTTGATAATTAGTACAGAACAAGGGGACAGGGGAATACCCATGCAGCCTACCAGTGGCGTACCTATCGTTGGTGTCACCTGGTGCAGTAATTAATGGTGTCACCCCCTCAATTTTATACATTTAGTGTGCATAAAAAATTTATACGTTTAAATTTTCATTTGAATAATGATTTATATAACACTCAAAATAGTACATACACAGATAGAAATACCGTACTTATGTCCAGATAAAAATGGAAATGAATTTAAATTAATAACACGTTATATTAGAAATTTCCTTTTTTAACTTTTAAAGCTGAAAATTTAATAATAATTTCATCGAAATCAATGTCTCTTGCTTCGCTTTCTATTATTCAGGGAAATAGTTTCTAGAACAAGTCGCTTCAAGAATTCTTTAGATTCTCCGAGAAATATTACGAATTACATAAATTTGATTCTATGTGTAATTTGCCACACGTACAACAGCACATGATAGTATTTAATAATTCCCGTCATTGCTTATTTTACTTACAATCATTTCAAATGCTAGGTCTTCCTAAGGCTCTTAGAATCTCAAATCCCGCCTCCACGACACGTTAGAGACGACTGAGTTTTTCTTAACTGACCCCCCATTAGATATATTAACTAAGTATTTTTTCTGCCTTGTAAGAACATGCTGTCAGATAAAGAATTACGATCTGTTATCTTCGATAGCCTCATAGAGGAAAATAATTAGCGTATGAAGAGAAGAAGACAGGATACTCACCCTGGTTTTTTTGCTCAAACTAACAATAAGATGGGGATTGGAAGAAGACTCTTTTCAGTATGCCTCTTGAGATATTTTAAAGTGCGCTGGGAATCGAAAATTTCTCTCCGGGTTTCACGTTACCTCTGTCTAGCAAGGAAGCGGTGATGACGACAACCGAATCGATTTAACCGAGAGATTTTCTTCAAAAACAAAGTTATCATAACGCAGAAAATTTTGGTATTTTGTCCTTTAACAGGTTTTTAACTTATAAAGATTCATCTTGTAATAGATGTTACCGTATGATAAATTATTTATTATTCCTTTTAAGGACTGAAAAAATAGTTTTGAATTAATTTGGGGCCCCTTGCAATCGGGTAATTATGCCGACTGCGCCTCTGCTTAGAACCGTGGTACTCAACCGTTTTGGTGCCGGTGCACCCAAGGGCATTTCAGAACAACATACGGGAACCGAATAGCATTTCCGTCCAGGGTGATATTCAGACCATCCCTCGTCAATATTTCATCACAACCTCGCAATGTGTGATAGTCTTTAGCTCCGAAGGAGATTTGATTACTGGGAATTTGATACCCTGATAAGCTGAGCCGAGCTGAATCTTCACATTCACATTAATGACAAAATATGACATAGATACGCGTAGTATCCCGGGCTTATAATTATACATTGTATGTTATCGCCATAGTTATAGTGAACGAATTACAGAGAAGGTCCAAATATGGGCTAGCTTTTGATTTTTTAATATATTGGCCCCAATTTTGGACATGTGGGAGCATTAAAACATTGAACCGTATCTTTGACTAGTATCCTTCAATTCTGGAAAGTTTCAGAATTAAAAAAACACTTTTTCTAAAAAAAATGCTTTATTAAAAAAAATGCAAAAAGTCGCATTTTGAAAATGAGGTCCAAATATGGTTTCCCCCTTATTTTTTAGAAAAATTTAATGAAAAAAGTAATGACTTGAAAATTCACTTACAAATAGCACAATATAAGCGTAAAATCGTAAATTCACTTGCAAAAATGACATATACACACAACTCTCACCCAACCAGCACATTCCGATTTGAGCATCCTTACAAGCCAATATAACTAAAGCTATTATGTTCCTTTAGTTCATTAAATGGCATAATTATAATTAGTTAAATAAATAGTTGGCACATTGTAATTAGGTACATCATTTTCAGGTTATTTGAAAATGGTTCGGGTCTGATCCAAATATGAGCTACTCCAGAGAGATAGTCCGTTTTTAGACCACACTCACTAGCCCATATTTAGACCAAACCCCTTTTACAAAACCATCATGGCGGCCATTACTGGTATGAAGTAGAAGGATGAATGAGGCATTGAAACCGTTCACCAACTCAACGTTAACACAGCCCTGCTGCCAAATAACATTTACAGCCAACTGGTTAATGGTGAAAAACAATATTGTACATACCTGCTGAAAGTTTAACGATGGAAAAACACTATGATTTTTTACGCACAGCTTTTGAACGCGTTGACTGATGGGCACCAACTGCTCTTCAACAGGACCTAGTGGACAAGTTTCACACCATTTCTGTTGGAGTGCGAAACCCTCCGTCTTTGCAACAGAAACTAGCCCGTTTTTATACCCTAGCCTTTGGACCTTCTCCTCTATTTTAAGGCTAAAGTTATTAATATTCACTTCATTTGAGACCGTTGGTGAAAAATTACAGTTTGATACATTTTAAAGGCATCGGGTGTCACCACAATGATTGTGACACCCGAAGTGATCTTTTTTTTTTTACCTGAAAACGCTGAGCAGGAGAAATGTAAAATTCTGGTGGTAGATAGCGTTACATATTGTTAGTACAGCTACTCTATCTACAACCATAATTTTACATTTCTCCTGCTCAGCGTTTTCTTGGAAAAAATAAGTTTGGGCACTTTTTAAAGGCAGTATTATTTATGAGACCATTTTTTAAGCGAAAATCACTGATTAACTCTGATTTGATGGTTGAAAAATCATGTTTGATTTTGACCTGAAGATTATTTATAAGCAGCTACGTATCGTACGTATTTCCTCAAATGAGCAAATGCATCTTTAGTTTGAAAAAGGGAAGAAATATTTGTTCAGAAATTGATGATCGAAAGCATGCAGTAACGCAGATGAGAATAGCTGAAATGGGTTCGAAAATGAGGTTTTGTAAGGAAAAGGAAGAAAGAAAAGAAGGCCAAAATCGTAAAATTTCGACAGCTTCTTCAGAGCTTAGCTGTGGTATTATGAAACCCCAAAGACTTAAAACCTGAGTATAAGATGGAAAGAAGTATTCTTTAATGTTTAAAAAAAAATTAAAAGCTTGAATATGACCGATCGACTTAGAGAGGAACAGAAACAATTATTGGAATCTTTCCTCTGTAGTAATTTATTTAGGTATCCAAATAAGTAATTTTAGGTATCCCTGAATGTTATTTTAGAAAAATAAAGTATATTTGACTACTAAATTACTATCATAATTAAAGAAGGAGAAGAAATAGCTTAGTCTCAGTTCCACTGAAAAATTTATTATAAACGACTGGTTTCGACTAAGATTTAGTCATCTTCAGGTACAGAAATTGTTCAAGTATTTATACAAAACGGAGCTAAGGGGAGGGGAGGGGTAAGGAGGAAGGGGTAGTGGAGGGATAGGAGGAAGCAGGTTGACAAGTGGCAGCAGGGGGGAGGTGGCGAAGAATTGGTGGACATTAGCGAGAACAAAAATTTAGTTGCAGTTGTAATTCGAGTAAATGCATATATAAATGTGAAACATGGGAACCATTTTAAAACATTGCTTGTGCTCCTTAATACGGGTGCGTAAATGCCTGCCAGTTTGACCTATGTAAATAGCCCCAAAGTCTTGACAAATTAATTTGTAAATACCTGATTTTAAAGAAAGATCAACTTTATCTTTTATATTAGAAAGCGTTTTACCTAAACTATCTTGTCAACCTGCTTCCTCCTATCCCTCAACCCTCCACTACCTTCATCCTTACCCCTCCCATCCCCTTAGTTCTGTTTTGTATAAATACTTGAACAATTTCTGTGTCTGAATCTGAAGATGACTAGACCATAGTCGAAACCGGTCGTTTATAATAAATTTTTCTGTGGAACTGAGACCAAGCTATTTCTTCTCGTTCCTTTATGGAGTTCCACAAAGTTACAGTTAACTCTATTGATTAGATCATAATTAATGTTTAGTAATGATTAAATCATTTTCAGTTTTTACAATCGTTCAATTCAATATTCTGAAAAATAGCAAAGAACATGGAGAGTAACTCAATAATTTATCCAGCAATGAGCACGTGTGATAAATAGGAAAACATGAGGGTTCATTCCTTTTTTATTTGAGGGTTTACTCGCTATCAAAAGTTTCGCCCAGAAAGAAGCCTCCGCTATTCGCACGAAGCAGACAGAAATTCTCTCAAATTGACAGTTGGAAGAGCACGACAAAGGTGCTGTCACGTGATCGCAGAAAACAGCATCTTCCTTAGCTCCAATCCGAATTCTGGCAAGTGACAATGGATTTATTTATAAAAAACACTCGAGTCTTGGCACCTCAAATCGGAGGTCCACATTTGTTTATCTTTCCTAGGTTTGTGGAGTGATTCCAAACGACTGTTGGGAAATCGCTTTCAAGAAATAAAGTAGAAATGATAGCATTGTTCCATAACATATTCAAAGAAAAAGGTAGACATAATGGTATAGAAAATTCCAAAAAATCGCATAAATGGTAAGTAGTGTATTGAGTTTCCAGACGATAGAACATAATCTAGTCTCGTTTAAAGAAACACAATCGTAACCAAGATAATAGACTCCTTAAAGTTTTATCTTCTTTTACGGATTTTCGGTCTGACTTAAGGTCTGAATCATAGTGAATCGCCTCTCATTGTTGACATATTGGATGAAGAACCGTTCAATTTATCAGCAAAGGTCTGAAATGTCGGCGATTCTTTACGAATGAAGATACGTTATCGAAGTAAGCGGTTTTAGTTATCTAAAAGCTAGAATTTTAATGAATCGAATCATAACTTTTCATTTAATCCTATGTAGATAGGGATCTAACACAAATTACGTAACACAAAATGTTTCCAATTTTCGACCCCCCATCTGACGTCTGGCCGTACCCCTCCCTACCCCCAAATTGCGTTACGTAATTTGTGTACGGCCCCATACAACACATTAGTAATGTATATAAATGAGGAATATATTTGAGCTCAATTCTTCTTATAAGGCTAGATTAACAGATATTTCTAGTCATAGAAAAACCTTAAGAATGTTGCTCCCAAAAAAAACGGACTTGAAAAGTCTGACAAGAATTGGACTCGAACCTGGATCTTCCAATTGCCGGTCATTTGCTGTATCGATGGAGCCATCCAGCCAGAACGTGCCGTTTCGGAGACTTAGGGGTCCTTTTCATGTCCGTTGGGAATTTTCATAGGTGCACGACCTTTTCGTGCTAAGTCACCATTCCTTGTTAAGAATGTTGATTGAAGAAAATGATTTACGACAAATATTTAATGTTAATAGAGAACAATCTGTCCACGCCGATGATTTTCCCTTGTTTTAGATACCACTCATGTTAGTTGACTTAATGTAATAACTGAATGTTGATTAGCTAATTATATCCATAATTTACGGATTCTTATTGCTTTTCTACGTTTTTCTTGTATAGGTCTTCCCTCAAACTTTAGTTGTGCGAACACTCTTTGTTAATATTCTCCAAATTTGGCAAAGACTAAGCAGATTCAAAAATATTAAGTAAAAGAGGTTATCATTTTTGGCTCCCCAAAAAGGTGTCAAACAATATTCGCAACATACTAATATAGTGGTATATTCCTTACGCCTACGTCGTCTTCTGAAATGCGTGTAGTTCTTATTTATAACTAATGCATCATTTATCATTCCCTTCTTTTACAGCCTTGCAGAATTTAATCCTAAGATTTCAGGCTGCCTCAAATTCTGAACGGAGTCATTTCGGAATTTGACGGCTGTCTCGAGCAAAGTGATCTTCCATTATATTACAATTACTGCAATGACTCAATTTTTCGCATTGAGCCGGTAGGAGTAACTTAATTGTTAGCATTCCATATTCGAGTCTGATTATACATTTAGAATGTTTTCCGTTCGGCTAGGATGGCCTCTTTGCAGTATAATGTAATGGGATTAATATTAATGGCATCCTTTAATTTTCCGGAAATGTAAGTAAATCAGGCGCTTGCTGTTCCAGGTATAACTTTTGATTCCGAAGACCATTTAACCCCTCGCAATATCTGTATCGCCTATATTCTGTTTCTTGTTTTAGGGGAGAGCGGGGCTAGTTGACACAGGGGCAAGTTGATACACTGTAATTTTTTAAGTACTCTCTGGTCGTAGCACTAACTGAATATTTACAGACGCCTCCCTAGACCCTATGGAATGCACTCGTGTAATCCGAGTGCCGTGCTACTTCGAGGAACGTCGCTGTGTTCACTTCAGTGTTTTTGAATGTGAAAAGTAATATTTTGCATCGCCGTTTGAATATCTCTAGTAACAACTGCTTTGTGATTATTGTGTTATATTGAAATACTTTGCACTTAAAAATTAAGTATTAATTTGCGCTATTTGACCTTTTGTCAAACCTAAAAATCGATTTATTTGCAATGGTGGCTAAAGGGGCAAGTTGATACAATGTATTGTATAAGTAGTATTTGTAACACTTTACGTTTTTATTACTTTATAGCCCAGTCATTGTCCGTATATACAAAATACAACATTTGGCTTTGAACTGTGGCTTTGAAAGGAAAAATATCGTAGGCAAAAGTAAAGAAATTTTACTATTTTTCAAGTAAATTTTTTTACTTTCTCCATATACGAAGTATAGAGAAAGTATTGTTTTCATGAAAAAAATCGACTTCGAGATTTCAACGGAAATACATGTTTTGGGGTCCCTAGAACACGTTTTGACCATTTTCGGAATGATGTCTGTGTGTGTGTGTGTGTGTGTGTATGTGTGTGTGTGATAGTGGACGCTTTAACCTGAAAACTATTGGTCTTATCAATGCCAAACTTCATATATAGTACTGTGGTGTGTGCTGTCAGAGTTGATTAGATTTTGGAGTAAATCGGTCAACCGGAAGTCGAGCTTTATTCATTAAAGCACATTTCCGGTTTCCAAAATATCTCCATAAATATGATATATGCGTAAATTGTATTACTTATAAAAGTTTTAGATAATTTAATTACTACTATAACTTTAATAACTTACTATAACGTTTGTATTTAACATATTTTTGTATCATTAGTTGATTAGGAGTTATTCGTGAAATACTGATAACCCGGAAGAAGATGATTATGTACTTTGTGGGCGCTCTAACATGAAAACTATTTATTTGATCAACACTAAATTTCATATGTAGTATATTTATTACAGTCATTAGAGTTGATTAGTTTTTGGAGTAAATCGGTTCACCGGAAGTCGAGCTTTATTCTTCAAAGCTCATTTCCGGTTTTCAAAATATCTCCATAAATATGATATTTAGGTATATACTATTATTTATAAATGTTTTAGAAAATGTAATTTACTATAACTTTTGTATGAAACATATTTTTGTATCACTGATTGTTTAGGATTTATTCAGGAAATACTGATAAACCGGAAGTTGCTGATTATGTACTTTGTGGGCGCTCTGGGCTATATGGGCGAAAGACCAAATCCATCGTTTTTCATTGAACATGTCCCGAAAAACATTATTTATAACGTTTGTGACGTAAAAGATAATAATATATAAATTAATCACTCATCTTCCAAGTTTAGATGGATTATAGAGTTCGAAATTACTGTCGTAGATAAATATTTACATCTTATGTATGGAGAAAGTCATGTGCTGGCCACATCAGATTTTTTATATTGAATTTATCTTAATTTTCAACATTTTTATTCATCTTACATTTTAATCAATTAATCATATCACGTTTTATTGTTAAATTTTGTGTTTTAGTTTGTTTTTACCAACTAATTTAATGATGTATCAACTTGCCCACTGTGGATATCATTGAAAAAAGACGATTGTATTGTAGGTAGTTAAATGATAATACATATGTGATTATTTTCTGGACTAAGGAGGCTTGAAGCTTATATTTAGGCATAAGATTGGCGAAGTAGATTGTTTCTAAAAATTATAAAAATGAAAAACCTAAAACTGTATCAACTGGCCCCGCTCTCCCGTACGTGTATCTCAGGCTAGATCATTTCAGGGTCTACATTTCCTCCTCGAAACCGCAGCACTGTTTTCCCCTCTATTCCTTTTCCATTCTATCTCTCTTCCATTCTATCTCTCCTCCAGTCTATTTCGCATTATAACGAAAACCCGCCGAAATCTTATTCCGGGGTCTTCGAATGCGTTGGCGGAAGTGAGATGCGAAGTGGAAAAGATACGGAATAGAGGAAAAGGTGAAAATTTGGTGCTGGGAAGATGAATGATAGGAAATGGATGAAGCCATGGGGAAAAGGCTCGAAAAAGAATGCAGAACATATTGGATGGAGAACTGAATCGGAGATCAGAGTCACTGTGATTAATAACGGAAGTCACTTTGATCTGCCGCAGCATCGTTGGCGTGACGTTGCCACTCGTGTTGACAATTGACAAATACACCGAGTATTTCCGAATCGCATCATGATAAGCTAAAGTAACCCATACATTTTGCTGCTATTTATGATTTCCCCACTCCATAAATAATTACTTTGTACATATACAACGGTGAAAGAGAAAAAATAAATCAATTTAATAAAGGAAAATTTCTACTGGAAGATGCACTCTCAAATGAGATTCAGAAGAAAACATTTGGATGCTGTAATAATTATTTTCATTGCGATAAGTATAAAACTTGAAAAATTACTAATTCATATGCGAAATTGAGAGAAAAGTAATAAAGTAGGATAAAAAATAGAAAATACGAGGTAACATAACATACGCGCTGGTGTTAAACCAACATAGCTTTGCTATATTTGAACTGTAGTGAACCAATAAAAAAAAACAAATGTTTTATGTTTTGTCTTATTTAGAAAAAGATAGGTTGATATACCTACAGCTCTTAAGATGGAAAAATTAGAAAAAACAACATTTTTATAAAATATGTTCAAGTTCGAAGAGCGAACATATTCAACCAACCCATTCGATAAGGAAAAATTCAAGAAAGATAAAACAAAAGCCACTTTACATCATTTTCCAAATTATTTGAAATCCATATGTGAACGTTTTAAGCTAAAAGACTTTGAAATTGAATGTTTTTGACTCTGAGACATTTTTGAATTTCAATACTCTCAAAATATTAACAGTATTTCCACTGACTCCTCTGCCAAATGAGAAATATTCCAAACCTTTTCCAACGAAGGTGTGACCGATTAATATTACGCCTCTTTTAGCATCCTCTTATACACAAGTAAAAGTAAAAGAGTAACGTAAAAGTCCTCCTTATTAAATCAATGGCTTCTGGAGATATCTGGTGGAACTTATTCATAATAAAATGAAAAAGACAAAATCTGACTATGTCCACTTAAAAGTGTGCACATAGTTTTTCTTTCTGTGGACATAGTCAGATTTTGTCTTTTTCATTTAATTAAGTCCTCCTAATTGCTAGAAATGAATAGAAAATTGTGCAATTGTTTATTCTTCGAGCCTCCAATTAAAGAACAATTAAATCTAAAGTATCTGTTGTAGATTAATATGTTAGATTGAATTCATTAACCAATCACACACTACATTAATAAGAAACGTATCACTAGTCTCAGCTGCAATGCAAAGATGGAACTAAAAGACGAGGATTCGAACTTTCAATTTTCCTGTCAAAGGATACTCACTTTTTACGAGATTTAAAGAGGAAATTAAAAAAGAAAAACTCTCAAAACACAAACGCTGCACAGTGGGTTGAAATCTAAAAAATCCGGACATCGGCTCAAAATGTTTTTTTTCTCAAGTGCGGAAGTTGAAACATCGCGTAATTATTGAAAAAAGATGGAATTTTATTTTTCCATTTGTCGTTTTTAAATATTGTCAGGTGTCAAAAAGATACACGGCGTCAAACTTGAGAAATTTTCACAGAGAATTAGTCTCCCAGATTTTTCAGAGAAACACTCAACTTCGTTGATTTATGGAGACTTTCTGAAGAAACTATTGGAAAAACCAATGTTGCAGCAATCTAGTATAACTCTTAATCTCTTGATTTGTTGAAGTTTTGGCCCTCAAGGATGGGATGGGATCACGCTCATTAAAAGCAACAAAATGGCGGACCCCTTTTCGGCCAAAGTTCGAGAGGTAATTAAGTAGAGTAAGGGAAACAGCTAGATAAACGGCGATGGACTATCAAGTATCTTATACCATGTTTATGTAAATTATTTCTGGATATGGAATCTGAAGAAACTGTTTCAATTCACCTGCTACCCTGGGATTGCGGTTGATTTTTCGTAAGCGTTGCGCGGTCTGGCATTGAATCCCCAAATCCAGTTTTGCTATCTTCTTGGCGATGAGAAGTCTAACATTCAGCCTTTTTCATATTAAATTCTTTCTAATCATATTAAAATTCATGTGAAAAGAGTTTTATATAGGAATTCGATGCCTCTACTTGACAAATTGGACATAGAATTATGGAAAAATTTAATTTTACCGAAATGTCTCTCTTTTTTAACTTCAACCGTAAAAAAATCTGATGTGGCCAGCACATGACTTTCTCCATATATAAGATGTAAATACTTATCTACGACCGTAATTTCGAACTCTAAACATTATAAATAATGTTGTTCGGGACATGCTGGATGAAAAACGATGAAACTGGCCTTTCGCCCATAGAGCCCAGAGCGCCCACAAAGTACATAATCAGCAACTTCCGGATTATCAGTATTTCAGGAATAACTCCTAAACAATCAGTGATACGAAAAAATGTTTCATACAAAAGTTATAGTAAATTTTATTTTCTAAAACATTTATAAATAATAGTATATACCTAAATATCATATTTATGGAGATATTTTGAAAACCGGAAATGAGCTTTGAAGAATGAAGCTCAACTTCTGGTTAACCGATTTACTCCAAAAACTAATCAACTCTAAAGACTGTAATAGAAATACTAAATATGAAATTTGGTGTTGATCCGCCAAAGAGTTTTTATGTTAGAGCGCTCACAAAGTACATAATCATCTTCTTCCGGTTTATCAGTGTTTCACGAATAACTCCTAATCAACCGGTGATACAAAAATATGTTAAATACAAAAGTTATAGTAAATTACTTTATCTAAAACTTTTACAAGTAATACAATGCACGTATATATCATATTTATGGAGATATTTTGAAAACCGGAAATGAGCTTTAATGAATAAAGCTCGACTTCCGGTTGACCGATTTACTCCAAAAACTAATCAACTCTGACAGCACACACCACAGTACTATATATGAAGTTTGGTTTTGATACGACCAATACAATAACCACACACACACACACACACACACACACACACACACACACACACACACACACACACATACACTCAGACATCATTCCGAAAATGGTCAAAACGTGTTCTAGGGACCCCAAAACATCTATTTCCGTTGAAATCTCGAAGTCGAATTTTTTCATGAAAACAATACTTTCTCTATACTTCGTATATGGAGAAAGTAAAAACGTATGGCTATGTCTTTATCGTCTCTATTAATCGAAAATATAGTTGGCAGAATTGATATCGAGAAACATTTACATATGACAAATTTAGCCGACCCTTATGTTACCGGCTTGGAGTTAAGTCTATGGCACTCGAGGGCTTTGCTAACACACTCTCGCTTCCACTCCTTTGCAAGGATTACTTGGCAGCTGCCTTTGGTTCCGTAAGGAAAGAGAGAATTTTCTAAAAGTTTCAGCTTCAGTTGCCTACGAAGACAGTAAGTCTGACGTCCGTTGACGAAGGAGGAGATCATGAAAACATCGATTTCGTCCGATTTTCCCGCTTTATAACTCCCTGGTTTATATTGTGTATGGCCTGAGACTCAATCAGATCTGTGTATAGAAGTCAGAGAGCATTAATCTCCACCTCTGAGGCCGATACAATCGACACCAACACTTTAATTGGCGATTCTGCCTGGAACAGGCACATGACGAATGTCGAATTCTCTTCAAATGTTTGTTCTTAAAGGTAAATCACTTATGGATATGTCACACACACATTGTATTCCTCAATAGCTAGGGTTTAGTTGATGTTCATATTTTCAGCCGTCTTGCGGATTATTTTATACAGACTTCGTTAATACCAGTAATAGAGCCTCTTCTTCTGTAAGTTGAGCTAGAATAGTCTTTGCCTCTCCATTCCTCATATAATCTCCTTGCTCTAATATGTACACATTTGTGACTTCCTTTAAAGCACTTGTAATGCATAGAAAAACACTATCAGGAAACTTCCTTTTACATGTAGGCGAAATAAGAAAGGATGGGTTGTTTCTGAATCTCATAGTGACTCAATTGCTCATACTCTATGGAAATACGACATTTATAATAACTAGCGAATTTAAATTACGGTCCTTTTTGGATTTTTTGGATAATCTCTTCTATAATCTGTTTGAATGGATTCTAATACTAAATAGTAGAAAGGACTGGAATTATCAAAGGAGAGAAAAGTCACAACTAACGTAAAGAAAAATAATGTCACAATCACAATTTTGTAATGATCATCATCTAAATGTGATTTTGGAAATATAATTTTTTATTAGCAGCTGTTATATATACGTACCAAACGATGTTCGTTTTTATTTAAAAAATTGATATAGTTCTTGGATATAATAATGGTGTAAATAGTAAAATAATTACTTGGAAAAATTCGTCAAAATAACTATGATATGTTTTTAAACATTAAGTGAAACCAATCCACAGTGATACATGTGGTTATGATTATTATGTTGTTCATTAATTACCATCTATATTATATTTCTATTCTTTACATTATCAATTCTCATGCTATCATCACTCTTATCATCTCTCGGATCATTAAAGGTTACAACATCTGGTAAAATTAAAATAAACTCTGTAATATCTTCTAAAAATGGGCAACCAAGTAGGTATTATAGCAATTGGCATATAATTTTATTTCTGAATTATCACATTCATTCATAAGTAGTGTCATTCACATGCCAGTGTAAGTTAGTTACGCTTAACCTCCCGTTAGTTATCAAATAAATATTGGACCCTTTCAGTGGACAGCCATCTTATCTCATTGGGATATTTCGTGTCCTCCCACGACCCTGGAAGCTATATCGTGCGAGGCTTTAAGCTCCTTACAGGACCACACAAGTCAGAGGGGCCAAAGGGTAGGAAACAAGTGGTCCCTGGTCCTTTAGGGTCGCCATGTAACACGATAACGCTATCTTGTAAAACAATTATGCCCCTCAGCATCGTAAAGATAAGGCGGACAGAATCTTAGATGAGGACCACATTTATCGAAAGGAAAAACCAAAATCTGAATGCGGGTGGGAGAAAGTTAACGAGAGCTGGGAGATCAGAAGATCGAGAGAACAAAAGGAAGCATTAACTAAAGAGATAAAGAATATGCCGAAAGGTTAACAAGGCTTTGCTGAAGTAATACCACATTTCGTACATGTTTACAATATGGATATAAACTTAGTAAATGTAGCTGGAAATATGTTAAATCAATTACTTTTATTAATAGAACAGTTTTATAAGTACTATGTGGAATTTTGGAAACAGCTGCTTTAGTTTTACTAAAATAAAAATTTACTTGGGTTACAAAAAGTGTGTCTAAACGGTTACTTACTCATACAGAAACGTTTCACTCCGTCACAATCGCTATGTGAAAGTGGATTTTCATGTACTCTTTATAGGGTTACATTGCATCAAAGAATAAAAAGAGTTTCACTGAGAAATGAATAAAATAAGCCTATTAAAGATGCGCACTTAGCAGGAACTGAGAAAAGAAATTGAGAAATGAGAAAATATCTGGAAGATTCAGATCAATCGAGGAATTCAATTGGTGAATATGTGTAATATATGTAATAATGTGTTTGAATACTACTATGTAAAGCAGGATATTTAAAGTCACCGGAATTTTTACTTTATTTGCACGAAATACGAGCTTTTGCTCACTCTCTCTTCAAATAGAAAACATGTTTTTATATCAATTTCAAACTTTGAGTAATATGTTTATATTTGATTAGAGTAAGTAGATAAATTTGCTAGAAAGTAAAACACGTATGACAACAGAAGATACCGCATGCCTCTTAGAATATTTCATAACAGATTAGGAGTTTTCTGCTCACAATAGTTTCATTCCGGAAACTAAACACAGAAAATATAACGTAAGCTTAAAGTTTTGTGAGAGTTTATTTTAATTACAAGATCCGGAAGTTTACTTATAAAAAGAAAGAATTAAAGCCGTTGTGAATTTACACTAGCTTCCTCTACCATCATTGAGTTTAAAATTACTTTAGGAATTTATTTTCTAGACTTACGAATAATTGAGATAAGTAACATCATCAGTAAGACAATAGCAAAGATAGATCGGATTAAATAGAATTGAATTTGGTGTTTCCTTTGTAAACTTTTAGGTGATGAACGTCCTATAGAAAATATGTACTGCATTTTTAATTGATTGTATATCATCCATGTTCTATTTTATTACAGCATAGTGAGAGTCTTGATAATCGCCTAAACAGAAGTCCAAGACTTTTTTAAATAAATTTAAATTTCCATCCGGAGCGACTTTACGACAGGAAAGGGTAGACACATTTAACAGTTCGCCCATCCCATCCAAGTTGCAGCCGCCTTACGGAGGAGCATTCTCTCCCACGAAATGGCAGCAACAATGATTTATAACCAGGTGAGAAAAGGCCGCGCGAAATGAGAAAAAAATTCTCCGTTTCTAAAAACTGAAAAACTCCTAACCCTTCCCATAAAACCTCTATTTAACATCGCGCTCCCTTAAAAAACTCATCCTCTCTCTCTTTATCTCCCTCAAATACTCCCTCAACGAGCTTATCTCCCTCGACTTCCCCTCCTTTTTTTACCCTTCCGACCTAACACGGGGTTTTGTACAACATCCACAGCCTTCCTTTGGCCCCTTATGCTTCACCATTCAAAGTGCAATTTTCACAAAACCTCTCTTTCCACCACCCTTTTACCTCCATAACCTCCTTTCCCGCCAAATTTTTCCCTCCAAAAAACCCGTTACCGCCATGTTCCCCTCGCAACCACCTCGGCCCCATTCGACCCTTCCTTAACTTTCTTCAACTAGCCCCATTCTCCACTTGTTTCCTCGTTCCCTTCCTTCCACCCTCCGTAGACGAGGGCATCAGAAATGACTTGAAATTGAGAAAAACGTATTTTAGATCATTAATTCACTAAGTAATCGATTCATATTTTAACAGAGGAAATATTTTTCCCATTCTAGACCACAGACTTTTTTCATGGTGCAATCTGCTAAAAGCTTGCAAAATATTTTCTCAAAGCACGGAATGTATACAACAAAACCTAGCTGAAGAGACCTAAAATGTACACAGAATAAATAGAAATCAAAATTGCAAGTCAAGATGAAGAATCCAGTAATGGATAACTGGGAGGAAGAAGCTATTTCGGTGGAAAAATCTTAAATCATTCTCTCTCAAACAATTTATATCAAAATGAATGATGCCTAAGACGACCATGTTCCATCTTCATGGGTGAATACTTTCGCAAAGCACAGTTTTAATGTACACAAATATTTAAACATCAAGAGCGTTGAAAATATTAATTCACCTATCATCTAAAGGGAAAAAAGGAAAACGGCTGTGTTATTTATATTAAGAGTTAAAAGAACTCCAAATAGCCGTGTCCAACGGCTATTTGGGGCTCTTTGGAGATCATCTATTTATAATAATACTATTTGTACAAAGTAGCGATGTCTTTGAAAGTAATTTCGAACTTGGGAAAAGGAAATTACTATTTGATAGGACCAATCAACTTGACTAAGTTAGGGAAGAAACGTCCTATTATATACTAGTCAGAGTGGGGATTAACTTTCTTCAAGTCTCCCCTTTCTCGCTGCGACTCCCTCTCTTTCAAACCTGCTTTTCCACCCTTTGTTTAACCTCCTTTCCTCCAAAAATCTACCGGCAATCCACTTTCTCTTTCTCCACCGCTTCCCTTATCCTTCGGCGATGTACCTTCCAGAAATAAAGCGACTCCTATGCTTCCATGAGTTTTACGGCCATTTAGTCAGCGTAATACCGACTGGGGGCCCCGAGAAAAGTGGGGTGCGTGCGTGCGGTGTAAGGAAGGCCGTCGGGTAAGGTTCTTCTCCTCTTCGGATGCTGGAAGAAGGAAGTGAAGGAGAGTGGATAAACGGGCGAAGGGATTCCGAAAGGTGCCTTAAGGAGGGTGCCGAAGGATCGCTGAGCCAAGGAGGCGGTCTCCCGCGCTTGATGCAACTGCGCCTTAAGACGTGCGCTCCGGACTACAAGAGCTTAGAATGACGAGAGTGATTCGACCGATATTGTAAGCCGTTTGAATGGATTGCTAGACATATTGTAGGTGAGGGCCACTCAGGCCCGTTCTTATAATTTTGGGGGCCCTACGCAACATTGTTGTATGGGGCCCTATAGACCCCAGTCTATAATAATTTAATAGAATTCATATTATAACTATATATCGTTAAAATGTCATAATATGGTACGGAAATTGAATTCATTATGCCTTTAATTTATTTATTAAATAAAATTTTAATTGTTGAAATGTTTTGTCCTTTTTGTGGCTTGGCGGCGGGGCCCCTAAGTTGACGGGGCCCTACGCGCCGCGTATGCCTAAAAACAGCCCTGGGGCCACTCAAACATATAAGTGATTCGCTCCTTGTTGCGCTCCTTCGACTGAACAGGTCTTCATCGGAGACGGGATTCGACAACGACCTTGGTCGTAAAGGGTTGTTTGTGATCACAACATTTCGTCCATTTTAAAAGAATTCTCACATCTTAAACTCACGATACACGCTACCGCAATACATGTATTAATAGAACTCACCTGGTTCTCAGGTTCTCGCTTCTATTTCTGAAGAGCAATACTTATAATTTAATTTTGTGAATGAAACGAGGTCTTCGAGGAATAGAAAAGAACTCCACGTGTGTTTCTTATGAGGCTATTTTTTAGACGTTCAGCATCAAACCCAGGTTACTTTGGGAGAAGCAACAACAAATTCTAATGGGCCCTGTCCCGAATTTTATAGCGACATATTAATGTGTTATTATGTTAGGAGTGGAGGAGTAAATTATTTTTGAATTAGTTTCTCAGTTGATTTCTCATGGATGGTTACACATATAATAGATATGAATTTATACTCTATGGTGATTAGTATGGTAGATTAATCGTTTTTATCAGCTATGTAATTAGGTGATGTGCTATACTTAATTTATAACTTTTAACCTATTACCACCACCAGATCTGAGAAAATAATGCGCATGAAAGAGTTTAAAGAAAACGATAGATATGAAAACGGTGTATCGCTAAACGTTGGCACATAAGCACGAGCGAGGCAATTGAATTCTAGCGTGACGAAGAGGGAGACGGCGTTTGCTCCTAATAAAAACAACGATCCCCGAAATAAAAGACATCAAATTATTCTACACAGATCAGAGCTCTCCGAGTATATAAGGTGCTGAGGAGCGAAGGAAGCACATTTCGGAGCTGCGTTTATTCTCCGAGGTTAATTGCCGGAAGAAAGAATTCCGCTGCAGAGGGAAAAGAAACAACTTCGGTGGATGCTGCAAAGTGCTAATGACATTTGTATTGTTATAAAAGGCGCTCCAGAGAATCTGAGAACCTTTTCGAGGGCCCGAATTAATCGAAGAAAAGGTTTCCCAGAAGAGTTCGAAGGTCCCTATTTTCTCTCTTCCGAGGTCAAAATAATTAGCAGAATGTCTTTTACCGCGAGAAATTAAGTTACTTCCAAGGAGTGACGTGGAGTGGCGTGAATTTGAAAACCGTGATGCCATTAATGAATTAACCTATTCTGTAATGTAAAGATCAAATTACGGTGAGGATCATATTTGCAGATAAAATGTTCCTTAAACGGTTATCCAAATTGGTGAGGGGCCGGTGTCTTTAATTCAAGAGCATCCTTTACTATGATCATATCTTGGACTGTGTACAATATTTAAAAATATTAAATACGAGTAAACTGTTGCTTGCATACTGCAAGCAGATCGACAACACTAATTTCATGTCGGCATCCTATCGGGACGGCCCTCAAAAGAAAAAAAAAGGATTGAAAACCTTCTTAAATCTGCTTCAGTTTAATCGTCTGGCATCGAACCTAGGCCTTTCTGGTGAACCTACTATGTAGCACAACAGAAACTCACCATCTCTTACTTTGTGTGAAAATTCAAGCAGAAATATTGGCTCCAACTGCCTCCAACGACGTTCTATTTTTCAATAATGTAAATGGCTCTCTGGATTCGAACAAAGGACGACTTAGGAAATCTAAAACATGTTTTTCAAATGAATCAATCTTTTCTATCTATATGCCTACTTTCATGTTTTAATATTATTGGGAAGGGGTTTAAATTAATTCTTAAAAATCGGATAATTTACTGATTGTAGAGACGCCTGGTGTCGAACCCAGGAAATATTGGTAGCTGTGAATGCACAGTATGTCTTATAAAAACTTCATCTTGTTTCATAAAAAGTTTGAAGTCGATATCATGCCGGGAAGTGCCTAAAACCTTTTTCTGTTATCTCCCTAAGAAATGCATTGAGGTATGTAAATTGCTCTCTGGGATCGAACCAAGAACCATCAGCGAATATGTAAAATTTGATTATGAAATATATTTATGATCTCCAACTCCATGCCGAATTTCAAGTTTCCATGCCATCGGGAAAGGGTCCAAAAAAAATCTTAAAAATCGCCACAATGCATTTTAAACGGCCGATTTTTGCCTTGACCTAGCATCGAACCCAGGATATTTTTTGAAAAACTCATTTATGTTTTCGATAGATCATGTCCATATATATAGGCTCCTAGAGTTTCGATTCTCTACCTATCCCGGAAGTATTTTTTAAAAAATCCCGTAAATCAAAGCAATGCATTTAAACGGGAAAAATCGGGACTTTGGGGCCCTCTGGAATCGAACCCATGACACTGAGGATCAAAGTCGCTTTTTTCCTGGGGGTTTCACGTTATGGCCAATATGTCATAAAAATTTCAGAACAATGACGCTTGTAGTTTAGGCTGTGAATTAGTATCCTATCTATCTATCTATATAGGTATATATATGAATGAATCCGGAGAAGCATCTATATATAATAGATATCTTGAAGTAGTAGTGTTAATTTAATCTTGTATATATATTTTAAATCACTCATAACTTAAATATGTATATAAGATAGTTCGTCGATGGTGATTATTGATGTTGACAAGGTTGTCATATACATGTTTAGATAGCAATAATTATTGAAGTTTTTGTCGTTACATTGTAAAGAACGGAAATAAAAATATATGCGGAGTGATATAAAGAACGTTTATCTCTTAGTGCATCAATCTTATATTATGAACATTATTTTGCATCCTCGGTTTAACTAATTCAAAACCAACGACAAATGTATAAGACGGCGGAAAAGAGTTAATAGCTTAAAAACTTAAGTGATTCTAATTTATGAATAGTATGATGGTTAAACTCTCAACCAGGTCCCAAAATAGCACTCTCCCAAGCAATAATTGAAAACTAGAATATTATGGAGAATGCAAACAAGAAAGCAAAATGAATCTCAAGATATCGTCGTCGTACACAACTGAGTAGCTGAGCTCTATACAAAGAATAAGAGTAAATTTAGCTGATAACAGGTACGTGATGCTCAAAAGGATACGAATAGCTTAAATTTCAGAGTCGATTTTTTCGAAAGGATGGAAAAATGTGATTGCGGTTATTGAATCTCAAAAAATAAGTAATTTCTCATCGATATAATGTTTAACAATAATATGGTCGAGTTGGTTTTCTTTTATGATTAGTTGTCCGTAACTGAAACATCCCAAAAGATGAAATGGTTCTCCTTATATCACTAGCCTATGACGCTCACAAAAGATGTAAAACAAATAGACCAATATGTATTATTATATCAATAAATTGCTACCCAGCATGAGAACAGCTAGTTAACAAAATATTTTGAGTTCATTTGTTATTTATTAGCCTTAAAAAGTAAAGCTCATGGCGCGATATCCCTACGAGGGGATTTGGTCAGGCAGCATTCACAGTGGGCGACGCGTGGTCAGCGCGTTGACTCTTACTGGTTTTGAAAAACCGTAATTTGCTTTTTTAAATCTGGATCCACTACTTATGAATTTAGGTAGCTTCCCAATTGCTCCGATGCTGGATAGTCCACTGTCCGCTTCCTCCGAAAGCGAACCCGTTACCCACAGGGGGTCCTGATTTATTAGACTTATATCTCTAAGAAATGTTTCATAATCGACGACTGTTTTAAATGCCAATTATAACTCCACCACTCGCAAAATTACTAACACAACTAGATTTTAGGCAAAAATAAACCTGTAAAATTTGAATTGGAAAATATCATTGCCTAACGTTATATTAACATCTAAGCGTAGCATATTGGTAAGGGAGGTCTTTTAGTTTCATACCCTTTGATAATGACGATTAGCTTGATCTGAAATAATAATTTTCTAATAAAATGTTGACAGAGAAATACTAACAGTAAATATAAGAATTGGATGACACTATTGAAAGAAATTCGACGGCAGGAAATTTTCAAGACATCTTATTCTTTTGATTTGTATGAATTATTTTCCACTATATTTTTTGAGGTTTTTCCCCTGAAATACTAAGAAGTGTTGACATTTTTGCTAAGGGGGTGTAGTAGGTAAACCTTATAAGGTGCGACAAAATTTTTTATCTGCATTTAAGTATCGTAAGTTTGAAATTAACTAATCCATAACTAAATAATGTCCTTTAATGGGACAATTTTTTTATTATAAAAATTTGGCCACATGTAAGCACTTTGTTTCATTAATGCATGTTTAAACTAGTAGGAAATAAAGTATTCAATACCTTTTGGCCCAAAAGTGTATTCTTGGTAATTTCAGTTCTGCCTGCATATGAAGGATCGTTAAAATTCATAGAAATTTGGGGTCACATTGACCCCAAATGGCTAATTAAAGGTCTATTTTTACGGCGTGACTAACTAAAGGCTGATATTCTCCGACTCACTAAAGAGGAATCTTCATTAAAGACTCAATGACAACGGACTGAGTGCCAATCGGGAATTCCCTCGCTCATTTGAGAGACTAAAAAACAGAGCCATTAAAAGGCGTGGATTTGAAGGAAGGAAGAACGACTATTGGCGACACCTGATTTGCCAATTCCGTTTTATTAACAGAAGAGCTATCTGGTGGAAGAACTCGTAATTACGGAAAAGGTTACTCGCGGCCAAGTTTATTCTTGCCGCAAAGAAATCCAAAATGGAAAGGGAATGATGGGCTAGAAGAGGAAGTCCGAGGAAAAATAGCAGGTGACTCCCCCTTGGGATCCTTAAATAATTCAGGCCCAAAAAGGTCCTCAATGAGGAGCACGAGTAAGAAGATTGAGGGAGAATAAAAAAGGTCGAGCTTTATCTAAGGATTCTCCGGTAATACGTAAAGTAAAGGCTGCTGACCACTCTTGTGACCTCCTTTGTTTTCTAGTGGCCTCCGGCGGAAATTCTTGAGAGTACCACAAGACGTGAGAGGGATGTACTCTTGTACCGTGACTCTTTAGAATGCATTAATAAAATCGCTCTCTCGCTCGATGAGTATTACATACTGTTACTGACATAAATAATCAATGCATGAAATTCAATGTTCATTCACTGTTATATCTACGTGTTATTATCCTATTATTTATTCACACCAGTAGCTTATCCGATAATGCATATTAATCATTTCATACATCTGATCCATGTAAGGTAGAATGCGAGAAATATAATACTCTAAAAATGTAGAGAATTTCTTATTTATAATTTGAAATTATCAATATAAAACCAGCAATATAAATTCTTTAAAATTAAAAAAATAATTATAATTAATAAAATGAAAATACTATCAGTTTCTAAATCCTTTCAGTTTCAATTTGATAAAAAATCAGTATTATTTTAAGATAATGCAACGATCATGTGTCATCGTATCACGGCTAGGAAATTGTCCCCATCAATAATGCATAATAAGAAATGCAATGCAAGTTTATCTCAATGGTTTTCTAATTCTATTCCTATTAAAATTTTAGATGAAAGAGATACATCATACTAGTTCAGATATATTTCGTGAGAAAGCAATTTCAGAAATATTTATGTGTGTATCGCCAATGGCAGGTTTTGGTTTCAAATCACAGCAACTCTGGTAACAATGAAAATTGTTTTTAATAAACAGTACATTTTATCTAAGGTAATATGTAAGATGGATGGATATTCTTGCATTTCTGAATCGCAAAATATTCTAGTCAATTTACATTATTCTATAGTCATTATAGCCCGTAGAAAATAAGGAAAAAACTTCAAAATCCTAAAAATTACTTTGTTTTCCCTAAGCAGATTTCGAGAACTGCCGTGAAACAGGATGGAAAAAATGGGGGAAATTCGTCCAATGAATATTTTTCTCACTTCACCAAGAAGGCTGCAATTCGAGGTCGGAGTGTTATTTTACAAGCCGCTTATGAAGAATGAAGGACGAGCAAAGGAGGAAATTGAATGATCTTGCGCAATGTCGCTAGGACAATGCCATGTAAAGAGAAAAAATTGTGAAAACGCGTTCCGCAGAAAAAAATGTGCGGTGGGCATTTGTAAACCATTTCCCAGATTTTCAGTAACGTTTAATCTGAAGGGGAGCTAATTTTTTCGACTCTCTTTACATCTCCGAGCATTTTATTTTCATCCTCAAGGAAAGAAAAACTACAGAGACCAAAAGAGCGGCATCGTTACACCTGTATATGAAGCATTTCTTACATCGTTCGGTTATTCATTTTAAAGTGATCAATCGTCTTATTAATGA
The DNA here is from genome assembly GCA_947579665.1 of Sympetrum striolatum. Classification (NCBI taxonomy): domain Eukaryota; kingdom Metazoa; phylum Arthropoda; class Insecta; order Odonata; family Libellulidae; genus Sympetrum; species Sympetrum striolatum. Next base: position 558,756 of record OX388343.1, read on the forward strand.
CTGTGACTCCCAGGCTATTCGAGCGGAGAATTTTGGCAGAAAATCCCGCCAACTACTAAATCCCGCCAACTACTCAACATTATATTTACTGAATAAACGATGCTAAAAGTTGACTCGCTGAACGCAAGATATACATCACGCATTCTTTTAGATTCTAAATAATGCATTTTATAATTTTCAATATAAAAACTATTCACTCCAATGCTAACGTATGATGTATATACATAATAGGAAAATGCGAAAATAAATTCTCGCACAAACAGAAAACCGTTGACAGTAAATATTTATTAATTTCAAATGCAGTAATACAGTAAAACGGAGATAAACCAAATAATAGCTAATTAAAATTTGAGAAGCTTTGAAAAAGATTAATAAGTATATTGCATCTCCCTCAACGCTATTCGAAGTGTTCACTAATGCCATTTTTATGAATTTAAGATAAAATGAGGCAATTTTCTCTAGTATTCAAAACGATTTGAAAAACTTGGTTACAGAGAAGGATTTTTTGTATTTTGTATGAATTAGTGTTCTACAGTTACATAAACAAAACGAAAAAATAAAGTCATATCTAACATTTTTGCTGAAGAATCAGACTATTGGGTGAAATGTAGAAACAAGATGGGTGGTTTTATTTATTCTTAAAAAATCAAATTAAATCAAATAATGTGCATTAAGGTTTTGAGTATGATCTAAAAACATGTTCGATGCTTGAAATCAAGGACTTATAATGATTTGAATCGTAATCTATATACTTGTGTTTATTCCCGAAATATAGATAATTCAACGAAATGCATTTATCAATGATTCACCTGTGAATCTAATTGAGATACACGTCATACATATCACCGCATTAGAGTCAAAACCAAATATTATCATTCGTGGGATGGATAAATTTCAAAGCATATCTTAAAAATTTGAAATTCCTAGCAAAGCATGAAATTTCGAACACTCATACACACTATATTATTAAAATTAAAGAAAAAGAAATAAGCAAAAATAAGAAAGAAGCAGAAAAAGACTTAATAATAAGATAGCACGCAACTACGTACATTTGGATGCTCTACGGCCATTGATACTCCAAAAACATCACTTTTTCCATTACTATGCAATTTTGACTCTGAAACTTAGATAATTGGTTCTTCTCATATACTTCCAAGTGAAGTTTTCAAGTTTTCCTGCTTAAAATTAGGATTTTAATCAGTTTATTTCTAAGATTGAATTTTGCAGCAAAAAATATAAAAGAATAAAAAAGCTGCAAAAATGTACTGTATTATTCCTTCCCATTTTAATTCCACGAGAAAACGTAGATACGTATGTAATGCATAAGTATGCCTAAGTCCATTTTCAATTTGGATCTTATAACAGTTTCATTAGACGAAAATAATTATCTAAAAAACAGCGAGTCTCACACAAAATCCGGCAATTGTTAAAGTTATTCGCTCTGGAGGAATAAAAAAAAAGAGATGTGCTTTCAACTCCTGGTGATCTTCAAAAGAGACGTCCAAAAGGAACGAGTTTGGCGAATTTCTTAACCGACGACGACGGAAAAAAATAAAAGCTTGCCTTCGGTAATAGCGAGAGGATTTCGAGAAATAATTGGGTCGGAGATTAAAAAATGGTGGAATTAGGCGTAATTCTCTGAAAAGATCTGCATCTGGCTTAATTTCCTGTGTGAGGAGAGCGAGTGCAACGCAGCTCCTCAAACAAGAAGTCCCTGGAGACGTAATTCCTCAACCCCCCCTACCCCTCCAAGTCGCTCCCCTAAACGGGGTTTATTTACACCGATGCAAGACCAGAAGGTAATGAATGAGGGGATTTAATTTGCAGCTGATTATTTTATGGAAATTTCCCTCTGGAATGCAGACATTTTTTCCTCATAAAGGAGTCCTTTCTGCGAACTTAAAAGAAACGTAAGATCGAGAACTTCTTAAGGTGCCTATTATATCATGCCTAAAAAATATCCGCTTAATTTTTAAATGGGTATAATTTACCCGGAAGTACTTTGAGAACAACTTCCTCATATCATTCAGTTGTAAATTACTTTCAAAACGGCCCGGGATGTATTATTGGAGAGCAACAAAAAAGGAATTGAAAAACACCGAAATTGGCCTTCACATTGCTTTACAATCGAGGCATTTCAAATAAAGTAAGCTTCGATAAATAGAAAATAGTACAGCATTTTTTTTAGACTCAAAGACAACGGAGCAGTATTCACTCCCAAACTGAAAGAAAGAAACTTTCTCGGAAAATAATTCCTCATTTTTCAATGTACGGTCCTCGCACCCTTTTCAGGAAAAAAGGCAAGGAAACTTGTCTTTTAGGATACAGAGATGTGCGTGAGTAAAGGGAGACAAAGGATTCGAGAATTTTCACGCTAGGGTTTCGAGGGGAGCGCCCATTTCTCTTGCAAGCTCGTATCCTCTCACCCTGAGAATATCTGACGTGAAAAAATTCCCAACATGCTCCAGCATCCATAGCGGCTTAAACCCTTCCCTTTGCAATCTTCATATCTCTCACGTACACATCTTGAAATTGGGTTACGATATTAAAGGTTTTACCTTTTCTTTCAATGAGAAAAAAGACTGTGAGGTGAAGCCATAAATGAATGTAATGAAATATATTCCAGATTTTAAATGCATTCCTTTCCACAGAACATAAGTGAAATGCCTAATTTATGAATGATTGAGTATAGCATTTGTCGAAAGGTGCAACTATGGACCTTTCGTTAATTATGTTGTACTGTGATACATATGACACATGGAAATATAATAGTGAGGGAAGAAGTTGGAATCATATAATAAATAGCTAAGTAAAGCGAAAGGTTGCATAAAGCGTGGCAGTTTAAAAAAGTGGCTCCCTTTAAAGGTGATATAACTTATGTTGTGGATATTCCACATTTCTTAAGATGAATGTTTTCTTCGTTCTCATTTCATCGAAGATTTTATTCCAAATAGAGGTGCTAAATGAAAATTGAATTTAAAATTCTTGAAAACAGTGAAATTTATGTAACGATTCCCATTCACGGAATCACACCACCTTTTTTATTATTCATCAAGAATTAGAATACAGCAGAGAGGAAAACTGCTGCTTCTTAACCGTACAAAATTTTCACATGGAGAACAAATATTTCACATACACTCTATCCCCGGGGGCTCTGTAAATCCTTTTCTTCCCCTATTTACTCTTCCTCCTTTTAGCTCAACTATAGAATGAAAAATGTCTAAAGATACATTCTTCGAATATCTGTTGCTCGAATTTGCACTACTTAACAGTGATGTATTGCCATTTGTAAGCCACCGTCGGTTTCATCGAAAAATGTCCGTGACCTGAAAGCGTAAGAAAGCAATATTTGTAATAGCACTAAATGAAATCTAAGATATATCCTGCGTACTAGTACATGAATGCTGAAGCTGAAAAAATGAAACTAATCCATATTCTTCCCGGACAAAATTTGCTATAAAACATATGGAATTAACTACGTTGAGGCTTACTAGAGGATTCTAATCCACCCTTTTTGATTATAGTCCGGTATTTTTGGCCGAACTTTGACAACCTAGGCGAAGAATTGAATGTCGTTGAGAACACATTCGAAGGTCGAAGAGAATTTTTTGCATGAGCAAACAATTCTCATTCAATTTTTTTATGACTTTAAATTTAAATGAGGACATAAATGCAAAATATCTGCACAGATTGGAGAAATCTTATTGTAAATACGAAAATATGATTCGCATCTTTTTACAGAAAAAGGTAAAGCGGAATGGAAAGTGTGTGCTTATGAATGACAAAGTAATACACAAAATCTAATTGGTAAAGAAAGAAAGGAAAACGCCATAAAATCGAGTTCGAGCCGTCAATGTAAAAGACCTTTGTACGTAAGAAAAAGATAGATTAATATATTGTTTCCAAAAATTATATTTTAATAATGAAATTACAATTACGGCAAATAATTACAATACAGTATATAGTAAAAAATTGAATTTTTATGGGGTTAATACTGAATGAAGCAACTTTATCAATCAATTTCTTACTCCACGAAGAGCTTTCATTTTTTGCAAGAGAACATTCGAAACTCTCCGCTATCTATCTACATTTATTGGCATGGAATATTGCCACATTTTACGAAAATACAAAGATCTATAAACGGAATGAGTAGGGTTAACAATCTAATGAATATAAATTATGAAACTCATTTTAATGTTACGTAAATAATAGTTTTACACTTTGTGGCATATCCTACCGGTGCATATTAGGGAAAAAATATTTTTTATTCCCGGGTCAGTGTATGGAAGTGAACTTGCAATTTTAGGAAATATTAAAGCAGTAGGCATAAAGACCGCTTGAGAACTTTCCGGTTTACATACGAATTGAGTCCTATTTCTTGTAACACCTTATTCTCTCGTTGTATGTAAAAATTATAAATATATACCATGACACCAAAATATCCATTGTTACATAAAAGATATTTAGGATTAAAAATTGTTGTTTCGATGATTCTCTATTGATAAATAAGAGGTTTTATAAAATGGTAGATTTTACCTTTCACGTAAGCAAAAACAAATTATAAATCAGGTGCTAACCTTAATCTTGAATAATGCGAGCTTGACATGAATTACCGTCATTGCGGAAAAGAATTTTAATTAAAAGCTCTTATAAAATTGTATTTAATTGCAGTATATTGCCAAATTAAAAACGGACTTGAAAAAAGTCTGACGTGGCCGGCTCCTGCCCTTATGTGCAAAGTACCTTAACCCTTTCCTTGTGCAGTATATTGATAAAAGAGCATCTTTAAAATATAAAAATGTTACTTTTTTAAAAGACGTTTGTTTTGTATCACTTTCCTAATTGCTATATTCGAATTTTTTTACCATTCATTTATCATAGTTGGAGCTCCAATCAACCGTTGACCTTGAAGCTTCGTTACTAAGCACTTCATTTCACGAGTGTCCACAAAATTCCGATTTGCCCCATACAAATGCATTTGGCAAATTTTCGGGAACTTTTGAAGGACATTCCGATAACAAAGGGAGTTGCAATTCGAAGTATCGCTAAGTGTCACGCAAAATTACGAAAACGTCATCGAATATTGAATATCCGACTCATAAGCATTCTTCCGTAATCCCCTATAAAAAATCTGACAAAATCTCCTCTATTTTTCCATATGTTATTTCCTTATGCTGACGCAGTGCATTAACATCTTTCTGTTGAACTAGTCACTAGACTAGAGCACACAATTGATGCGTTCCTTTTCTTTAAGATCTAAGAAACTTGAACCATATTAGCCCTAATAATAAGACACCTATCCTTTCTCAAGTCGAATGACAGTAGAAAACTTCATCCACTGCAACTTTGCTTTTCAATCAACTTTCACTATGAACCAAATATCTCTCCACATCATTTAATGGTATGAGCACAGTCCACCAACGCGGAACAAGAGACAATCACTTAATGCAGATTCCTATTCACAAATCTGATGAGCACAACAAATCTTTGCATTCCACCGCCTTTAATTACTAGAACGCATCTCCTAAAGTCATAAACTCACCTTCTCCACCATAACAGAAGAAGTGCCTTTCTAACCTATTCCTTTTTAACACATTTGCATCGACGGTAACACTTACTAGTATGTTTTAATTATTATAGTGTCTTTCTTCACAATCCATGTTCAACAACTTTAGTTTAGTATTTATTTATTCGTATATAATAATATTTCCTCCCGTTCAATGTTTGCATCTTTGATAATCATATTCTCAAATTTTTAATTTGAAACATTTAATGTGTTTAAATATACATATTTAGTATTTGCATTTTAATGTTTTTATTATTCATATTTTTATTATTAATATTTGCATAGGTGAATGGGAAATGGAACTTCACAGTACAAATTTCGCCTATTAAAGTTCCCAGATTGTGCATACTATTATCCTGCGTTCGGCAGTTGGTCAGAGACAATTCATCCCATAAGAATTACGCGGTGGGAATTTTCCTGATATTTTTAATACTGGGTACTTTGATTACTGGGTATTACACTGCCTTTAGGAATTATGTATTTCACAACCCCGACTTTAAGCAAACACTTCCTCCTATTATTATTTACATGGCTCCACGATGATGCTCATGTGCCCAAAAATACATTTTAGTTCCCGAATCACCTTCACACAATTACGTTGTACGAAGCTAGAGAGCCGTACTACCGATCAAGATAAGACAGGACGGTGTGTTATGGAGTAAATTCTGATGAAACGGGAAGGCCTTGTTCGGGCGGAGAGGCGATAAATTAAGGGAGGGAACGGGAGCCTCGGATTCACGACCCCCGAAAAATACTGCCCAACTTCCGAGAGAGGGGGGGGGAGGCGGGGGGGGGAGGCGGAGGAGATGGGGGAGGTGGAGGAGAGGAGGAGGGGAGGAAAGATAGGTGAACCAAAGACACGACCGGGCGCGCCGCTTACCTGCTTTTCCGTGTTAAAAGTTAAGCTCCAAAAGAGAGAGAAATGCGATTCTCTTTTGTCGAATAGGGCAGGCGATGGCCTTGGGATGGCGACTTGAGGCGTTCTTCGGTCGACCCATGTTATTGACTGCACCCTGAGGAAATATATTCTCAAATTTGCTATACCCTCGAACAACTTCGTGCATCGAGGTATCTTATCCTTTACTTTTCTATTCCTCCGCCTTCGTGGACTGTTTGCTGTCTGGAATGAATTGGGGCTGTTAAAGGACTCTTGCTGCGGAAAGAAATATTTGTAAACCGTAAAAGTGAAAGCGTTGGTATGAAGGAGGACGCTGATTGCTTATCAAAAGTGGAAGATCGTAAGAAAATAGAGGTAAGAGAATAAAACATGTCGGTGCTTTTGGCTCACCATAAAAATGAGTACTTTACAGTGTCACCCATAGTCACCGAACGCTTGGCTAATCGAGGTGATTCTACATTTTCGCATTTTAAATTCATATCCATTCATAAGTGAGGCACAGTCGATTGAGCCCCAAAATAGTTTAAGAAAGTGTGGCATTACGGAGTTCATTGTATGTCTTGAACATTCTCAGCCTCAGATGAATTCAATTGGATTTCAATCGAAGACTGCTTCGCGTAATGAGAAGAAAATCTTAAGAAGGCTCTCAATTACGAGGAGACTTGAAGCGAAAACTGTCTTCCATTCAGAGAATGTCTCTTCTTGTGCCACCATCTTAAAGGAAGTAAAGATCTGCTTAAAGAAGGAATAATATCTTAATTTTCGAGTGATGTTTTAAATTAGTCAAATATAAATCAAGGAAATAAATTCCTTCAAAAAATTTTATTGTTTACTTCTTTGCAATTCCCCTGCTGTAATATCGTTTTTGTATGCTTGATATGTCTTTATTACAACTTTTTGAGATAAATTATTATTGTATCACTTTTTAGGTGACCCCTGAAACATCTATTTACAGGGCAGGAGTGGTAAGATCAGTACGGAATATAAACGAAAACATACAACCTCCCCTAACCAGTAGTAGCCGGACCCCGAGCCCAATATATTGGCGTCAGTAGGCTTCTATGGCAACCATTCTAGGTCTTGTTATCATTTTGTTAAGATATTTCCATGACGGTATTGTAATTTTATCGCTCTGCGGTTTTTATTCTTTTCTTATATTGTATAATTATGTAGAAATGCTTTTATTATAATCTATTTTTATGTTTTTTTAATAATTGTTTTAGGTAGCACTCCTGTCCTTGTTGTATGTATGAAAGTAACGCATGAAAGGGGAGACTATATTTGTTTGTGTGTGTCATAGTAACTCATGGAGTTGACACTTCGTCGCCACTTCGCAAAGTTTGCGTGAGTCTTCCCGCGATAAGTCCTCCGCGGATGCGTTGCGGGCAAATTTAAGAGGAATTTCGCCAGGAATTCGAATTAAGCGCAGGACGTGCGCACTATTTCATTGTCTTGTCCAAAGGGTTTTTCTTAGCGACCCAAGGGGGGATCCCAGCTTATTTCAGGGGTGAAATGGAAAAAGTCGCTGAAAACTGCGATGAAAAACAGTTGGGTTTATGTTGCATTGAGTTTATCTTAATAAAAAACGTCGGCTTAAGAAATTATTAAGAATGTGTGTTGTTGTAACTTAAATTCGGATTCTGTCACACAGAATACGTACTTAGTTTGCTCAGGACTGAAAATCAGCACGGCGAATTTCCCTATTAAGTAAAAAAATATTTTTGAAATTAATACCAAAATTCTCAACAATTACCGATGTCATAATAGTATATTATCTATCACGTAAAATTTTGTCTTACTTTATTAATGATAGAGTATGTTATTCGTATTAGGGATGTCTCAATGATAGCTATTTTGCAAGTGATGGAAATCACGGTGAACTGGTTTAAGGATGAAAAATACGTGCATACTCATCAAAACTTTTTGTCTCACATTTTGATGGCTCTTATAAAGCGATGAACCGTCTTCTCCACTTTATAGGATTTTTTGTGCATTCTTACATTAGAAATAAGATGCTGAAGTTATTTTGTATGTCTAAGTCCTCTGCCAGTTGACACCTTGGATTGAAAAGATATTTAATTATAAAAGTTTGAGATAAAATACTCGCCAACAACTACCCAACAACTATTACTCGATACTTGCTAACATTTTATTATCATTATTATTTAAGTTCGCGTTGCAAGTCCAGGTGGCAACGTTTGAGAGGAACATAAAAATGATTCTAATCCCGGCATTCGCCCAAAGACGAGAGGGAAACCCCTCCAAAAACCTCCCGTAGGCTGAAAAATACTTATACTAATACTAATACTATACTTATACTACAATACTTATAGTACAAGTACAACAAATAAATCATAAATCATGAATAAGAACTATCATACATAAATATATACTAGATTTGTCAATTTACTAATTATTAATAATACAATACGTGGTAGAATATCCATTTAGTGACACATATAAATATAAATTGATGGAATATAACAATACAACTCGATATAATAGTAATGATACAGCGGAGGTAGCCGTGAACCACATAAAAATTTTCTTGTTAATCGTCGTAAATATCCAGTAAATGTCTATAAATTCTTTAATAGGATATGGGACTTAATACAGCGGATTTCATAGAAAGTTGCAAGAAAGTACTCGTTACCCTTTATTCTAAATACATCGGATTGTTCACATACTTCGTGCCATAGCTTTGATGTAATGTCATCAATTTCAATTTAGTCTTGTGCATATTTTTTTAAAATAAAAGTAACTTCAAAATGTAATCAGCTAGTTCGTTGATGTTAGCATGGTTGTCATGTGCTCGTTTAGATGGCAATAAGATTGAGATTTTTACCATTATATTGAATGAGAATGGAAATAAAATTTATGGGAAATGGTATCAATAATTTAAATTAATCGTTTGCGCGTCAGCTTTCCATTAATATAATTCATTAAGAGTCTGTTTAAATTATAATTTTTCCTCTTGCTTCTATCGCGATTCATATTTATTTCGTGTTTAGTAATTTCTGATAAAATCAGGTTCTTCATTAGTGTCGACTCCTTAATTGTTCATAGACGTGTCTAAAGTCTATGAAACGTTTCATAACTTTATTTATTTCATGAGTTAGAAAATTCCGCGTAGAAACTTTCGTTTATTTTTCAAATGAAAAATAGGATCGGAGAGGGACGTTATCACGCTTTTAAGGCTGGCTGTCTATCCACAAGTCACAAGTGCAGGACAAGGGTGACGTCATGCGCGGGAAGGCACAATTAGCGGAGTACGACGCACGAGAGAAAAACACGGAGGGCGAAATTAATGGAGTGAAATGTAGGAGGAGCCACTTTCCGATGAAAAACTAATAACGAAGACATTTCATTCGATCGCTGGGCTCGAAGGTGAGTAAAACAAGAGACTCGGTTTATCTATTAGAGGAAGTGGTTTTCAGAAGTTGTCGGAAAATAGAAGAAGAAAATCTATAGAAATCTATATTCTAAATGTTGGAGAATGATGTTCATCCGCTCAGAAGAATTTGCATTGCGTTATTTTTGTTTCTAGTGCACATCGGTACAGTCAGTCGTAAATGTCGTCGGAGAAGTTGAATGAGTGGGAATAATAACTTCAGACCGGGCGAAGAAGACCAAAATACGAGTGCATTCTCATGGAATATTACGAAGACGATATGCATACGTCATTACGAGTAGTTACTTTTGCCTCGTACATTACGAAGAGAATATGCACATATTTTTCAGTGACACCAACTAGCGGCTTCTTCAATTAGTTCGATGAAGGTCCCATTCTAAGGTGGTGTGAAAAATTATAGCTTTATATTAATGTGAGTAACTGCTCCGTAGTTATTATTTTCGGAACGAAACAATTTCGTCCGAATCACACGTATGAAATAAATGGAATTAATAAAAATCTAATAGATTATGTCGATTATATCGGGATCATCCTAACGAATGATTTAAATCGGATTCGAAAAATCTGATAACTAAATGATACTGATTTTTACCCCCTTTTGCTACAAAAGTGGCTTTCAGCGTATTTTTGTAGAAGTGGATGTATACAACCTCCCAGTTGATTGAAAACCCATAAAATTTCCTATCAAAAGCCATAACCTCTTCCTTAATGCCATCCAACGACTTTGCCATTTTACTTGGACATTACATCCGATCACTTTCTTCGAGAATCTGAACCCTCTCAAAAATATCTGACCCAACTTCTTCTTCTTCTTCCGCCTTTTATTTATGCTTTCATCGTCGCAACTCTTTTCTCCTCCACTTTCGTCAGCATTTCCCCTTTTCTTCCGGCTCACTCTTTCCATTTCACGCCATGCCAGATTCTCCTTCAGCATTCAAATGTCTTCTCTCCGATAAATCCACGCTTCCCACAGTTCTCTCAAACATTCAGTCGAATTTGGTTCCGTGATCTTCGAAGAGTTCCTCTCTCGAGATGAGTCGGTAACTTAGGAATTAAATTTAATTAACGACAAGAAATCACGACAATGGATTTTATCTGTCTATTCCTTTTACATCTCTTATGGCTCTTATTTCCCCACCTTCATTGTATATGAAATTTGAAATTGAAAATATGAAATCTTGAACGAATTTAAATTCCACGTGCTTCCTCCTCTTACATGAGTATGATCCGACCTTGATATGGACAGATCGCCCAGAGAAACTAAAGATCCGAAGTAACCGGGATTGGGCCTGCTTACCTTGTGGAAAGTTATTATTGCTGTGAGATAGGCCGATCAGACACTGATTGAAGAAATAGGGAAGTAAACACAAAAGCGATTCACTTGGAAGATTTTTTTCCGCAGACACCGACTGGTTAGAGAAGAGGAGTGATGCATTCGCCAAAATGCCACTTTTGGGGTCCCCGGGGAGATGTACGTAGATGAAGGAATGACACGTTTTTGCTACATTATTTGCTTAAATTGCAATATTATTGGTAAACGCCTGAATATTTTATTTATGAAAATGTATTTATATCCCTCCAATTTTGAGTGCAATTTTAGTAGTGAATTGTTTAGTCTAAAAGGTTACTGTGTTGTAATAAGCAATAAAGTTGTATTAGGCTGTGTGTGTGCATAATAATAATGATATCAACATAATAAACAAAACCCGTTAAGTAATTTTTATATTTCTGATTTAAAGCAGCGCCTTTTTGATTTTCAATCAATGGCGACTGAGGTCAGAGTTGTTTGTTTACCTTGGTTACTCTCAGAAATTTTAACTGAACGATCTATTCTTTTTCCTTATCAAGTTTTCTTAACAGGTTTCACTCCTATTTCACTCCTATTCATGCACTGTTTCCTCACGCTTACAATTTTAGTTTGGGTTATCAATCGCTACAGCCGAAAAATTATGTTTGCCGCCAGTTTAGATCAGCAACGAAAATTGCATTATTTGCAGAAACTGCTCTCTCGGTCACAGAGTATTTGTGCTGCAGTCCATCCTTTTATGCATGACCACCAGACAATGTTTGAAGAGTCTCCGATACCGTCGACCGACTGGTTATTTTGTGCTTTCCCAAAAGGATATTTGTCCAGTCAAATATTAAATCCCTCTTCCGTGCGCAATGACCTTTAATCTTGCCATGCGATTGGAGGTAAACTGGACACTGTTTACGATACTCTAGATAATGAATTTTTATATTCGCTAATCGTCAGGAAAAACAATTTTTTAGCGCGGCTATCTTCTTCCGAAAGTACGTCATTGGGCTTTCATAGTTACGATGGCGGGGTCTCCACGGAAAAATCGAGGTTAAATCACGAAGGAAAAAATCATTTATTTAAACCCATTGTCGAAAGAAATGAAAAAAGTTTTATATTCATTATATTATAATTTTTATATTCATATACTGGCTATTGTCTATTTTTGTATTTATTTATTTATATCTAATGTAACGCATCAAAGTGGGTATTTATCCTATGTTAAATACATTGTAATAAAAATTATTATTAAAAGTCATGCAGAACCGGGATTCGTACCTAATTCCTCCTACTTTCTCGGCTACTCTCTCCCGAAAAACAGCGTGAGAGTGGTTACAACACCCTCAAACAAGGACTTTGTTACTTCAAATACTTACTTTAAAGTAGGCAAGGAAAATTATGATAAACTATTTGTGGTTCCCGTTGACATTGAACGAAAATCAAAGGGAAAATGAACTTAACGTGCATTTATTTTGATAACGCTTGGTTAATAACCAAGGATACCTTGGTTGGACTCTGGACGACTTGAATCCCCTCTCATAAGAAATGCACGTAAAGTTCATTTTGATCGGTTGCATTCTATTGAAGACATATTTTCTTTTGCATAATTAAATTAGAAATAATGGTGTTGCGAAATCGAGATAAGAGCCAAAAGAAAGGAGGTTTAATGAATTTTATCGAAATAAAAGCATTATCTATTATATAAATAGAGTGTGGGTGTGTATGTATGTTCGCTAAAAACTATTATATACGACCGAGAGTCGCAAAACTTTACAATTTTCTACATTATGAAAAGTCGACCCCGCGCAGAGTATAGGCTACTTTTTATTTCCCTAAGGTCCACGGTTCGAACCCAGACGGGTCAAAACGTTTCCATAAGAAATACACGTAGAGGTCAGTTTTCTGTAGCAGGATTCATTTCTTTTTCAAAGTTAAATTATAAATAATGATCCTAGAAAGTCGAATTTAGCACCAAACGAAGGAGAATAGAATAAAAATCCTTTTTTGGTCGTTGAATATCGTTTTCGATTCGAAATTGTGCAAAATTAGATAAAGTACGTGAACATTTTATCGAAATTTTGAGGTCGTAAGCAACCCATCCCCCTGACGATCAAGGCGATTGTTGATTTCGAGCTCATGCGTAATTCCATAAGAAGACATGGAAAATGAATGCCCAGATACAATTAATGCTGTAAGATATCTATTATATATAATACCCTCTCCGGATTCATTCATATCTATCTATTATACATATAGACGTTTCTCCGGATATACCTATATATAGGGGATCGAAATTCTACCCATGTTCCCCAAGTACCACTGACTTGAAATATTTGTGACATGGTGATCATAACGTGTACCCTCCAGAAAAAGGGCGACTTTGAACCTCAGTGTCATGGGTTCGATTCCAGAAGGCCCCAAAGTCATGATTTTCTCCATAAAGATACATGGCGGGGATTTTCGAAAATTTTTGAGGCACTTTCTGGCTAAGTACAGAGTTGAAATTCGAAGTATCGCTGGAGGCCGTGCGTGTCCGACAAAAACCATTAAGACATCATCGAAGATTATCCTTGGTTCGACGCTAGGTCATGGCAAATATTCTCCCGTTTAATTTACATCGCGATTTTTAAGATTTATTTTGAATCACTTCCCGATAAGATAGAAACTTGAAACTCGGCAAGTGGATAGAGACTGTAAATATATTTTATATACGTTGTAATAATCAATTGTGATTTCCCCGTTGAGAATCAACGAGCACTTCTGCTAGCGCTAAATATAATCGTAAAATTACCTGAATATGCGGTTTTTCTTATCTGATAGGAAAAGATGTCAGAGCATCACATTTTTTTTATGGATATGGAGTGAATGATGCACATTTAAGGAAACTAACGTATTACTTTGGATATTAATTTACCAGTAATTTCCAACCACAACTCACTGAAGTTCTTCGCAGTGAGCCAAACAGAGCAAAGCTTTAAAGTGCAGAATAGTGGTAGAGATGTAATCAACGGTAATAAGGATGGGATCAGGCATTAAATGTAGTATATGTGTTTGGACGACATGTTTCTCCAAGTTCATAATCTGATATTTCGATGCTACATGTAAGTGCAGAAATGCGCGCTGAAATTTTTCGCCGAATTTACTCCCGCGCAATATTCGCTCAGCGTTTCATCAAACGCATTAAACGCCAGAACTAAACTTCCAATTGCTCGCAGGAGCCGCGGGAAAATAGAGCGCGGGAAAATAAAGGGCGGGAAAATAAAGGGCGGGAAAATAGAGAGCGGGAAAAGAGAGCGCGGGAAAATTAGAGTTCCGTTCTACTGGATGTCCTTATGCATTTCTTATGGAGATAACAGAAACAAATTTTAATTACTTCCCGGCATGATATCGACTTCAAACTTTGCATCAAATAATATCAAGTCTCAATAAGTCTTACGTTCTATTCACAGCTAACAATAAGTCCTGGGTTCAGGGGTCTCTAAAATTAATAATTTTTACGATTTTTAAGAATTTTTTGAACCTCTTCCCGATAATATAAAAAATTAAAACTTGTCATATAAATAAATATCATAGATACATTTCAAATACGTGTTTTAAGATTCCTTGATCGTCCTTGGTTCGATCCCAGAAAGCCATTTACATTGCCCTATGCATTTCAGAAGGGGATAATGGAGTCTTATTTCAGGACCTTCCCGGTATGATATGAACTTCGAACTTAGCATTTACGAAGATCAGGTCCTATCAAGTTATGATAGCCCATTTGCATCCGCTAATAAGTCCTGGGTTCGAAACCAGGCGTCTACAAAATTAGAAATTGCTAAGATTTAAAAAAATATTTTAATCTCTTCCCAATGACATTGAAACTCAAAACGTGCAATGTGAATGAAGATTATAAATACATTTCATATTCTTGCAATATGCAAGCAACTTTTACTCGTATATAGATACCCAGATATGATACTAATTCACAGGCTAAACCACAAACGTCAATGATTTGAAATTTTTACAGCGTATTATATGTGAAAATTCAAGCAGACATATTGGCTGCAACTGCCTAAAACGACGTTCTGCTTTTCACATATATTCCTTATGTGAGAAATATTAATGTGCTCTGGCATCGAGACCAGGAAGTCTATGGTTTTATTAAAATTGTTTTCTTAAACCGTGACTTAATATACATCTTCCAGGTAAGGGAGAACTTCCTATCGTTTCAATAAATGCACCAAAAAATATTAAAAATTACCCCATGTATTTTTAATTGGAGATGTTTGCATCGTCCTCGCATCGAACCCAGGACATTTTCTATAAAAGCAATTTATGGTTTTGATAGATAATGTCCATATCTGTGAGCTCCTTGAATTTTGATTCTCTACCTATCCGGGAGGTATTTTTTAGAAATTTCCGAACATCATTTAAATGGAAAAAAATCGGGATATTGTAACCTTCTGGCATCCAACCCATGACACTGAAGTTCAAAGTCACCTTTTTTCTGGGGGTTTCACGTTAGGGCCTATTAGAATATATTTCTGTTATTTGAGTTTAATTATCGTTTCCGAGAACCATTTTTCCCTTTCAGAAAATGTCTACGAGAAGGTGGTGCTGCTTATCCTAATGTGATCATCGAATATATTTTATAATCTTTAAATCGTTTTTGTCATCATCGAAGAAAGTGTTCATTTAAAGAATGTGAGATTAAATCTTTAGATGACATTGTAGACATAATTATAATCTTATTTGCTTTGTTAATTGGTTTGGAAAATATTATAGCCTGGAATCAGCCATCCACCTAAAATTATGAGGCAAGTGTTACGATCAAGACTGTACCAAGAGTAATTATTAATTGGGATTTCCCCGTTGAGAATCAACGGGCACTTCTGCTAGTAATATGTACAATAAAATTGTAAAAAAAGGACCCGACCTAGCAAAAGGTCATGTATGGCTGATTTGTTCATGTTTTTAGAACCAGTAGTGTCTGACGGAAGTTATAGCTTCAGAAGATCTGAGCAATTCCCAAAAAACCATTGAAGGCGGTGTGATTTTCTAAATTTTTTTTTTTTGGTGTCTTCTAAATTATGGGAGATGAGGGCGAATCGGACCAGTGCGTGAATAGGAACTATTTAAAAAAAATCTGAAGCGGTAATGCTAAGATTGGCAGTTTTACATACATTGCTTCTTTCTTATCTTCTTCTCAATTGTGATACATCTATCCTGCGTCGAACGGTAAAAACATAATTTTTTATCATTCTAAATGCCGACGTAGAGATATAACCGGCAACTGCCTGAAATCGGACTTCTGCTCATGGTCGAGCATATGCAATATAGAAGACTGATGCAAAGCATTACAAAAGAAAAACGGGATTTGGAGGATGCTTGGGATTTTTCCTGCCCTTATGTGCAAAATGCTCTTAACCCTTTCCTTGTAAATTTAGTAAATTAGTTCAAAGAAATTACGATCTCAGATGATATAACCGATATAATGTGACCTCCCTGTTATATAAGGCTGTTCTTATACTGCGAGGAAGATAAGGAAAATAGATGCTAGAACGAATTCTTTCAAAAATTATTTTTTTCCGCGAACAATACGCGAAAGCAGTCTATTAGGAAAATAGAGTCAAGGTGCCTGCACCTCACGCCGAAAGGCGGCTCACAGGGACCTCACATAAAATAAGACAAGGTAAGGTACTCGGTAAGGAGTTTTTCTATTCTCATCGATTTACCTTCCAACAATTATTTCTCTTCAATTATTATTATTACGAAGTAAATTGACAAAAATGTAAAAAAATCAGAAATATAAAAGTATAACTTTATAAAGAAAGCCTTTGGTACAGAACTGCGCTTTCCTCGAATTTCTCCTCAAATAGAGGAATATCAAGGAAAATATCTCCTTTAATCCGCATTACAAATATTTCGAGAGGTGCACATCTCGAAATTCTCCATTCCTACAAAACGTTCTGGAGTGTCTGGGGATTAGATTTCAGTATCTTCTTTTGAAGATTTTTAAATTAAAATGAAACTCGCTTTTAGATCAAAACTGAAATCCTAGCTTTCTTACTTTTCTCACTCCTTCAAGTAGTCGCTGTGCAACTTTCTCAAAAGTTACGCATTTGCATAATCTAACTTTAAATGATCGAATTTCGATTTAAACAAAAGTTACCATCGAAGTTAGCGTAAGTGACCGTCATTCTTTGGAAGAAAGATATTCTATCAAACCCTTATTTCTGTATTTATTTACATTACTTGCATGCGTTTATTATCGCATGCTTATCTTTTTTAGATGTTTCTTAACATTGAGAGTTTTTTTATTTTAGTTTTAAGAAACTTTTTTATAGGAAGAGAGTTTTTCTGTTAGAAATTGATCGACTTTTGCGTAATTTTGGAGATCTGCTAACGAAAAATTATTTTCCCTTTGTTTCGCAGTAGTTTGAGTATCTAAAATCATTTTGAAAATTAAATCATACTGAAGGGATTCTTTCCTTTTAATTCTTTATGAACTGCCACTATATAAAGACCTAAATTATTCTTATTCAATGCATATTTTATAAAATATATTCTCATTAGGAGGACCAATTCAAAAAAATCTTTTCTAGCTATGGGGAAATGTACTCAAAACTTAAAATAGTGCTAACGAATAATAAATCCCTATAAAGAGATTTTAATGTGATATAATTAATGATTAGTATGTGATTAGTTAATCCTTTTTTGATTCAAAACAATTACTAAATGAATTAGAGCTGTAGTAGGGATTAATTTTCTCTTCCATGGTGAAGATTTTTGAAAAAATGGGCGAAAACAGATTTTTTAATTTCGAAAAGTTCAAAGCACCGCTGTTCAGGTATTTCAGGCCCGGAAAAAATCTTCTGTCTATCTTTCTCTGATATCCATGGGTGTACTACTTCATTACTCTTGTTATAAACCTATTATATAATAATAATAATAGGGTGGGTGTATGTACCACAGTGTTACCCTACGATTTCATTATTTCAGGTGATCCCAGAAGTAAGATACTAAATTTGGTGAACTTGAAAGTCCCAATATATTTCTTAGTAAATATAATAAAAATTGTATTCACCAAAAACTGATGATATATTTCTGTAAAAGCACATATATTAAATCTATTCATGTGATGCCATAATGCAAATATGCCTAACTTGAATGCATTTCTGTGTAGGGCATCCTTTCATTTTTTATTTGTAAGGTCTAACAAAGAGCGTTATTCAGGGTTCTGGGAAATTGCTTAGGCTTTCTGTCAACGGAAGTGTGGCTATGACGTAATGGAAAGAAATCTTATTGGAAAACAAAAACTCGATAAATTAGGGAGCACCATCATGATCGGCGCGTAAACCACAACGCAAAAAAAATCCATTGGTCTTCATTTGTTTAGTGCGATATATATTTGGTCCCAATCAGCGGTAATGAAGGCGAGATTCGTTGGAGAAAGAAAAAGCATAATTTACGAAGCCCCTGACTCCGGATTTTCTTTCGAGAGGCTTAATCGCGCAAAGAGGACTTGAATGCTAGTTCTGCATTCTCCTGGGAATGACGCACTGCCGGAGGTCAAGAGGAACCGTAAATTCAGATCGTGGCCCACAGGGGAACGCTTTCAATGGACAATGGAGTGGAATAAACCGGAGGATCCACGTAACTGCTCCAATATCGAGATTGATTTATATTAATTCGAGCGATAAGTCCTGTCGATGATCGCTAAAGTCGTTTTCCACCCACCAACACTACCAGTACCGCTTATTTTGGGAAATGTATCGATTCCAAATCCGTTAAGTTCTAAAAGGTAAAAATTGTACGGAGATGAAATCGTAAGGATACAGTAAATGGAAGCCAGCTCGAGGAGTGGGGGAGAAATCAATAGGATGTTGAACAGACACACTGTCAATTTATTTTGTAATTTTAAAGAATTGCATCCAGATTTCACTCCATTTAGCTTCCAATATGTTCTATTTATAAATTTAAAAGTTTATTATATAAAGTTTATATTTAAAGTTATATTTATAAATTCGCATGAACGAATGAAAGAGGTATATTTACATTGATACTTAACTATTTATTTCATTATTATTATAATTGCTATTATTATTAACCCTTAGAGGACCAAGGGAGGGCTAAAAAATGTCCACCACTTTTCTTTTTCAATATTTTAAGAACTAAATCTTGTTAGACAGTCTTATAACTTCATTACATTGTCAAATATGAGTTGTTAAAGATATGTTGATGCATTTTGTACTTTTATTAAGCAATGTAATGAGAGCGGAAATAGGCACAAAATGACCCTCCCTTGGCTCAACCTGCGATATATTTTTTAACCAAATGGAACTATTTATTTTGAAAAATAGTTTTAAATTAATTTTTATAATTTAATTTAATTTTTTAACAATACCTTGTTGTTGATTTATAAGCATTACTAACGGTGATCTAAAAACATATTTTCCGAATTAGAGCTTTAAAGCCGGTACCATTGAGAAGAAGCTTTATCATATCCAAAAGCTATGATGAGTTTTTTTAATAAAAGTTTCATTATTTTTATCGCAGTAGTACAATTTTCAGCAACGAAAATCATTTTAAGAAGTTTTTAAAAATCTAAGAAGGTAATTGCTGAAGAGATATTATGTTTCATTATTATTTAATCGAAAAAAAAACAAGTGGACAATTTTTGACCCTCCCTAGGTCAACGGAGTAACCAAAAAAGGTTGGACTTTTAACGGTTTAGAGACTTCATTAGGTGAAATTGGGACTAGTGAGTCCTATCTTCCATTTAACCAAGAAATTCACGTAAAAATTTAAATATGTATGAAATAACAAAATAAAATACAAATCTATACAATGGGTACAAAATACAAAATGAAAATTAATACTACTATAATACAGTCTTATAGAAATCTATAAAATATGATACGAAATAAAAATGAATAAAGTAAACTGTCGTTTATCAGGAATGATCGGGACGGCGGCCGTTTCGGATAACGAAAATTTCGGATAAACCGAAGTCCCTCGTGAAACACCCCGAATTGCGTCAATATGATCTTAAAACGTGCGTGCGTAGAATGCCAATGATATGGTTGTGAATAAGCCTGCATGTGTTTGACCTAAAAATTTAGATGAAGAGGTGTCACGATCAAATAAGTAATGGGTCGCAATGGTATTCGGTGGGTGGGGGTGGAGCATTTGGAAAAGTTTGTTCGGATAAACCGGATTTCGGATAAACGCAATTCGGATAAACGGAAGTTTAATGTACCTACCAATTTTCACAGAATGAGACTTCTGGTGAGGTTTCGGATCAGTAAAACAAAGAATGTTTATATTTTCTTATGAATCAGTTCTCATTACATGTATGAATAAAGTAGAATGGAAAGCG
This sequence comes from Sympetrum striolatum, assembly GCA_947579665.1. Lineage (NCBI taxonomy): Eukaryota > Metazoa > Arthropoda > Insecta > Odonata > Libellulidae > Sympetrum > Sympetrum striolatum. The sequence continues at coordinate 579,293 of OX388343.1, forward strand.
GAAGGGAAACTTACTGTACTTAAATTTCTACTGCTTAACTTTCCTAATTTTTAACTGCTTACCGATTGTTTTAAGTACAATTCCAAATGGCGATTTTATAATAATGAAATGCTGTGATAGGTTATGAGATACATACAGAAATTGGGCTTTGGCATCTTTGAATGGAAAATGAACTCTCACCTTTCACAACATTTGGAGTACGAAACCACGTGAATCGAATGAATTTGATGAATCCGAATGAACCTGATGATGGCTGCAAGGCCGAAACCGGTCGACATTTAAAAATTTTGTGAAAAATACGAAATTTGCTTTCTCATTTATCAAATAAAGGGTTGGAGTTAGAACTGAAAGCACATATACGTAGTGCACTAATTCAAATATTTCAATTACAGAAATTGTGAATCATGGATAATTATAAATCTTTTCCAATGCCTTACAGAACTGAACGCTTATATAAAAGAGTGTTAGTCCCTAATTATCATTAGCTAACATAATTAATATTTTTATAGGAGGTTAAATGCAATGTTATCTTCATCTGTTTGTGGATATCCATAGATACATTTGATAAAAGAATAGTAAAAAAAATCCGTAATCCTTTTCATCAAAATTTTTGAAAGTTAAACTAGATATGGATTTGATTTTGAAATTCAGATAATTGACTTAAAAATTATAATTTTACAGGAAGAGGTTCAAATCCTCCATTCGTTGACACCAAATATTTCCTCCTTATTTTCCCAGAATGACGCGATTACACTGGTGGCTATCGCTTAGTATTCTAACGTTTCACAAGAATACCCAAAATTATAAGCATATCTCTTTCTTTCCGCAAGATTTAATGAACTACTAAATTCGGCCTATTTGTCCGTTAAACGGATCATTGGCATTTAAACAAAGGCGGATTGGAAACGAAATTTACTACGGTTTGAGATTCAAGCGCTAATTTCTTGGACACAATCGGAGATGCAAATGATACGATTGAGTTTGGGGAAGATATCAATTGAAATGGAGTCTGCAACTTCGGCCGAAGTGCTATCGGAGGAGGAGGAAAGAGAAACGAAGGTGCAAAAGGAAAGACAATGCATAGCGGTGGAACAATGCACAGTGAGCAGAAGAATGGAGAAGGGAATCGAAAAAAAATCCATCGGAGATGTATAAAAGGTCTCTACGCCCTTTGCTGAAGAGGATGAAGTGAGGCAAATTTTCCCAAGAGTTTCCCCAAATACCTTTAATGAAAGGCGAATGGGAGCGGAGGATTTCAGTGATAAAATAAAAACCGGCCGAGAAACAATGAGCGCTGGGAAGAAAACGTTTGGCTATCCACAGAGAGTTACTATTTAAGACGAGGAGCCGTTCTTTCGCATTTCCCTCCCGGATTTTTTTCTGCAGCCTCTTCTTTTTGCTTCCCAATGCAATGGACGCCATATTCTGCAGACGTAAACATTTGTTTTATTTCTCTTTTTTGAAATTTTGATCACTCAATACTCCTTGGCTTTCCTTTAGTTTTTGATATTCTCGAATCTTGGAATATTATCGATACCTACTGATTTCCCTTGGGAATATGAACACTATCCGTTACAGGATAATCTAACTACACGTTAGATTATCCTGCTATTAAAGCTTCATGATGAGAAACTTCCTATAAATTCATATTTTACATAGAATTTTCCTTTCCCACTATATAACGTCCAATTATCCTTACAAAATCAGCGGCAATCATTAAATGGAATATGCATGTATAAAATGAGCGAATCTATTGTCATAGGGTAAGCGCATTTGAAACGATAACCATAAATCTATACACGGAATTAAGCGATTCAGGACTCACAATTCACATGCTTTAAGTGTAGATAAGTAATGAAGGAGAAGAAGTCGGGACTCGAACTTGGATCTCCCTGTGAAGACTGATCTGCCGTCCGATAGCTTAATTGGCAACCTCAAGTGGGAGATCCTGGTTTGAGTCACGGCAGACTTTTTCTCCTTCATTTCATACACACGTCATAATACAAGTATGTGGTTTGCTGAAAGACCTTCGTAATAACGACACGAAATATCTGCGCCGACACTAGGTATCTATCACTAGGACTTTAGCATCCTGTGTTCAAAAGAGGCATTACTAAAAATATCACATTTTTTCTAAATTTATTTTCGCAGTTCTTGAAAACAAATCTGATGTATTCTCAATTTAACGGCTATAAGATACTCAATGATTCAATATATGAATATCATCGAACGCCATTGCTACAAAATTCGAAAGATGTCATGGGTCGATTCTAGTTGATTCGGAAAATAATTCTATCAGAAATGAATACATATTTTATTTTACCATTTACGCCCTGGCACCATTTAAATTTGAAATGTTAGTTTCGATATCGGAAATGATGAGCAAAAGAAAGTAAATACCATAAGGATTATTTCACACATCATCAAACACTCTACAGAAACTTTAATCATTATCATTGATCATGGATTATGTGTATGGTATCATAAAAATCCATCGAGAAATTTAACTTTATGTCATATTAATGCATATTAGGATTTTTTAGCATTCATTTCGAGCACTTCAGCTGATTGCATCGAGGTCTAATTGATGAAATAGAAGCGGATCTTGCGTTATGCTAGCACAGGATTTTGTTTTACATTCATCGAACCGGAACTCAATATTTTTTATTTGTCTCAAAGATCTTAGATTAATCGCAATAAGATAACAGTGAAATTCGAGTTATTTTGATTTACAAGAAGTTAATCGAAAATCCGATCCCCCGGAATATGAATACTAAGACATTCAAACGAGTTTGAGAAAATCGAGCAACGCTGGATGGAGATTTTAGAAATTTCAGAGTATTAATCAAAAAAGAGTCGCGAATTTAAATGCAATGAAACTTCTCATTTATCTGAAATAAAACTTCAAAATTCATCAATTATCGCAATTAAGTAAAATCACGTTACATTAACTTTTAATCAAATCCCCATTTTCATGCAAAAATTAAGTAGAATCTAAGTTAGATGAATTTGTCTTGTAAATATTACGTAGAATAGAACTACCAATGTATAGGAAATATACTGGTATTAGTCATTGAGTAATATATTAAATAAATGTGTTAGTTTATACATGTATTACATTGAAGGCTGATTTATGCATCTTCCCCTTCACCATACAAAATGCCTTGGAATGGTGATATTGCGACTAGACTAAATGGGGAATGAAGTAGTTTGCCCTTGCTTTTTACGCCGAGCCAAAATGCTGTAAACGGAACAAATTCACATGAGTAAAACATAATTACTATGTGAGTAGCAATATTCTTAGCATTCAATTTGGAGAGCATCAATACTAATATTCAGCTTCACCCATATCTCGGTAACTCTCATATCATCACAGCAAATCTGAAATAAGTAAATGGAAGATACATTTTCTATAACCTTTACGAAGATACTGATGAAAAATATTCCATTTGTCGCAATATGGTATCAAGACTGAGTACAATTTTATTAATTTGAATGGAAAAATGGCATCAAATATGCCATAATGCCACAAGTTTTTTATAGCAAATTCAGCTACATTATACTTGTAGTAAAATAAATATGCATAAGGACTCCAAGTAGAAACCTGAGCATAATGATTGCTGAATATCGAGGGGGATTTTTAGTGATAGTACTACAGAATCAAAGGTACTTCCTCCCTAACGACGAACAAAAGACGATCTCTGAAACAAGGAACATCCAAGACGTTTCTTAACTTTCTACCAAAGGATCGAGGCCATCTCATAACCGAAAATTTGTGTGTACTCCTTTAGAGGAAATACCCTGTAGCATACCTCAACAATTCTCTTCCCCGCACTGAAGATTTCCATCCATTATAAATTTTCCCCTTAATCGTAACAACGTTTTTTCTAAAATGCACTTTCCTATAAATAGTGAGTCCCATTTTAAGCCATTTACAAATTATAAAATTCAACCCTTGTATGTTCCACTTCATACCGTACCGTTACCTACTTGTTCTGTATTATTTAATGTCTTACTTCTTAAATAGAGTTCCACACATTTTCTCAGTACCGTATATACTCTAGTATAGACATGGGCGCCGCGCCGATTACGCCAGCCGCCGACAATATCGGGCACGCCGCCGCCGCCGAAGAAATAACTACGGCGCGCCGCCGAGCCGCCGCCGGAAATTTTATCGGCGGCGGCGCGGCGTGGCTTTGATTTAAAAACAAAGTCCCACAGTCGAAAATATGCTAACAAGTAGCTCGAAGAGATGCGCTTTGAACTGATAAAACACATCTCGGCCTTTCCACGAGGGCGTTGAGTTCTACGTGATATCGATACGTGTTACGATTAGGCCGTTTGCACTCGTGCCGGCAAAATCGGTGCGGGTGTAGGAGCACTTAACCGGCAGGAGTCACTGTACAGTGAGTCCCACCAAAAGGTGGCAAATACTTGACAAGTGTGCCTTGCCAGGGCGGGGTACACTTTACTCAGGCGGCTATCACTTAATGCATAGTTTTCTTCACATATTAGCAGTTTTTTGCCTTAGATTTTGCGGAAACTTGTTTATAATTATCAGACATAAGTTTTAAAGGAATTATAAATTATTATATCATCTTATTAGTAAAAAAGTTATTAATTTTAAATAAATGAAAAAGCTATTTATTGTCGGTCTTTCCATTATAGTTACTTGAGTTTTGAGTTGAATAAAACTTAAACAAGAATGTCCACAGAAAAACAAGTTCCATCAAATTTTAGCTTGATGTATTGCATGTGTAACTATGCAATAGAAATTTTTTAAAAATCTTTTTGGTGCTTTATCGCAGTCAGAAATAAATAAGTTTCCGTTATTTCGCGCTCTAAAACAGAGCGCCCAATTTGAAAAATGATATCTCATAAAATATTAATTTAATTAACACAAAATATTAACACAATATTGCGGTGTATATTTTTAATCAAAATTGAAAATTTAAATATATTTCCTTGCCGCCAGAATAATGTTACCGATTACGTAAAACAACTTTTTCTCAGTAATGAAAGTGGGTACGTTTGCAAACTTGCTTTCGTTACCAAGATCTAGGTAGAATATTTCATAATACGTATATGTAATAATATATTTCATACGTTATATAATTCATACAATACATTGCGGAAGATGTAACTTCCGCAATGTATGTTCTTTTTCGAATGTTTATACTAGAAAATAGGGATTTAAAATAACACAAATAAAATTCGGTCTTTTCTCAGAATACTATCTCGCTGGATGATTTTAATGAATTAAGTATAGCGAAAAGTAGTTGGCAACTACTTTTTTGAACGCATTTTTCTTAAACCTCTCGATATTCCCTTTAAAATTTTCAAGATGTATTTTCCCAGAATATTTAACAGGAAATTTAAAAGTATCGAAAAAAGATCATAAAAGGAAGCAAATTATCTAGAATAAGAACTCATTCGTTTCTGAAATGAGAGTGAGTATTAAAGAACAAGTACAAACAAATTCGCTACGAATTTACAAATTTTTAATTTTAAATATTTTTCTTTTATCATTTTTCCTTGTAAATATGATAATAATTAACCACAATTAAATTTCACTGAACAACTTTAAATAACTGTATCTCCATGTGGTATAACATGAAAATTAATATAGGCTAACTCTCTCTTTCAACGCGTATATTTCTACTACGTGCATAAATCTCTCCTATGAACATGGGGCCCTTTGAGATAAGTTGGGCTTTAGTAATGGTAAGTAATGTGTATTCATTACGTACCATAATTTATGTGAATACTTTGATAAAAACAATCTTGACCATAACTGTAAACCAAAATGTTAACTCCAATAAGAGAATTTTTTTCATAGGGTACAACAGTATTTTCCTGGATTACCTTCAATTCCTTTAAATTGAAGCATCTTTTGATTTATAAAAAACGTCTAATCCAGAGTTCTAAAACCTTTTAATCGTTTTGAATATTTATTAGAACATATGAAAAATCAGCTGAGGTTCTGCCCGTTATTTGACGATTTGTGTATTTGAACTGATGACATGCAATGGGTGCGTGTGGGTGTACATTTTTTGTTTTCTGAAAATTTCAAATGTATGTCAATTCCTGGATTCCATACTTGAAAAATGTGGCGCAAATGTGATGTCAAAACTAATTCACAACAATAGTACATCCATTGATCGACATTCTACCGGCTATTTGTGCCCAATTTGTGATACCACTCTTTAAACGGTAGCGTAATTATAAGAAGCATGCTTTTGAGAAAATAAGGAAAGCAAAGTATTACCAAATTAACCCCTTTAAGGGGCAGAGCGAGCTAGAATCGAAACATGCTGGCCAAGAATAAGGAAATATTTTTTGAGTGTGAACTTTGAAACTTCGCATTGCCATACCTCAATACTTTCTGCATATAATATTTCCAGACAGCGTCTTATGTGAGCTCGTTTTACTTAAATCGGAGGGTCCGAGAGAGGACAAGAGAAAGATATATAACTTAAAAGACATGCTGCATGAAGTAAGTATTTCACCACCAGAAGCTATATTCAGATATCTGATGGAAGTGATTCAGTAATTCAATTATTCTACTGTGATCACTTAAAAAATCATAATTAAGCTTAAGGGTTGATTATTTAACAATGTATTGATTTTTCCCGATGATTCTGCTCATTTGGGTTTGGTATGAAGCTGAAGAATTTTGCAAAAATCTAAACCTATTATCGGTAAATTTTGGTCAATTTTTACCACCTGTAGAATTTTAATAGGTAGATATCCGCGTAGATAATTTGTTAGTAATAGACAGGATTTATTCGAGAATGGCCAGTACTAAAGTCCGCACTCAAGAAAAGGATTTTTTTACCAGGTTTTTTCGATTCTAGCCCACTGTGCTGCGCATTCAAGATAGCTCTACATTGTCTTTATTGGTATGATATTATTATAATAAAATACTCTCAGATATTCGAGTTATTCGCCTTTTTTCTGCCGTATACGAACGAAATTTTTCACGCCGCCGGTTACGCCGCGCCGCCGCCAACGATTTAGCAGTCAGCGTTCACGCCGTTACGCCGCCGCCGCCGGCTTCATTTTCCCCCTACGCCGCCGCTGACAAAAAACATAACGGCGCCCATGTCTACTCTAGTATAAGCCAAGGGACATTATTTTAACACAGAAAACTGAGAAAACTAATTGACTCGGGTATAAGCGTAGGTGAGAAGTTCGACGTAAGCGAATCAAGACGTTCGATCAAATATGATTGTTTTCAATCCGACGACTCCCGACGGACGGCATGCGATTGAGGAGAAAATTAACAAAGAACTGTTAAATGAGAAAGGGAGGAATTTAGAAGACGATTTCCGACTACCGCATACTTTTTTCACCAGAGAACATGTAAAAGATATACTCTTTCGAGTAAAAGCCAAAGGAGGCTCTCTCAGCATCAATGTGATGAAAAAATTGAGTTATAAACCAGTATATGCAGAGTTTCTCTACTAATTCACAAAAACCTGTGTGCTCAAAGTAGAAGCTACCATTCCTATTCAATTTTGCGCAAAGTAATACGTTTCCTTCGTTGAATTTCGTATGTTTAAATAAATCAGACTGAAAATAAACTGAGAAAATCCATTTTTAGACTTCTTAAGGAATAAATTTTACTTACGTACGATTTCGATGTCTGACTCTGATTGTATGAAATTTGACGCCCTGATGATTTCTCATGCGGCCTGATTGGTGTATGTAGCCTCAAAGGGAACGCAATCAATATGCACAGACGAAATATCAGCATATCTTTGTGCTGCGTTTTTTTTACTTCTAACATCTCGATCTTCGCATCCTACTAATAGCTGTTCATGCTTCTATTTCTTGAAAATTGGAGTAGTTTTTATTTATCTCTCGATTTGGAGTAGATGATAATACATCCTTCATTTTGTGTTTCGGTCCTGTTCGTGGTTTTGTAAAATTATCTCCAAAGCATTTGATTGCTAATGAAGAAGATGTTAACGTAAACTGATATCGGGATCATATCGTTAATATGATCCCGATTACGGAGTTCCACCAAGTTAAGGCTTCTTCGATTGAATTCATATGTAAACTGGTATTTTGGCTAAGAGTAGATCAGACAGACATCAATGATTAATTTGTAAATTACATGGGCTAAAATACAGATGAGTATTCACCCAAAATGAAAGCCTTCTCTATCACCGAAAATATTCTTGAGATTTCGGAAGAGTTGGATGGAGCGGCGGAGAACGAGGCAGAGGGAGACGAAGAATATTAGGGAACAAATAAAGGGAAAAACCTTCCGCTGGGCGACGGTCAACGGGAGGGACGACGGCCCAGGGAAGCACGAGCCGGAAAAAAACGGACGAAAACTGCGCGAGAAGCATGCACCATTCATTACTTGGAGTCTCATGGGACACCTTTATTCGTAAAATGGAGGATCTGGCAGGAAAATAAAATGCGAGGGTCCGCTTCACACTCTCTTCCACGGGAGAGACTGCAGAGACAGCGGGGGGTGGCTTTTGCGTACGCGGGAGAATTATTTTCCGTTTTTTCGCACAAAAAGACGCACCGTTTGGGAGGACAAACCGTGATTGTTGCTCCGTCCCTTTCCCGTCAGCGCCATTGAGCGCAAGAGACGAACCATTCGATCGAGAGCATTTTTTCCTCCTCATCCACTTTTTTTCCGAACCGCGTTTCCCAGAGGAGGCCGATTGTTGCGTTTCTCGCTTACGGCAACGCGACGCAGAAATGGCTTCTATTTTTATTTGCAGCCGTCGTCCATCCGCTCCTTCGATACGTGTGCGGACGTCAGACTGCGACGAGACGGCGAAAATTGACGGTTATTTGAAAAGGGGTGGACGCAAGAATGGACGAGGTAAATCGTAATGGCGGAGAAAGGATTTGCTCTCCGGCGCAGTTTCAGCTGATGGTTTATTTGCGCCAGGTCGAAGGACCGAAATGATGGGGAAATAAAAGGATCTTCTTGGGCATAAGGGGGTAATTAACAATTTATGACAGTGAGTGAGAATGGCGAGCTGTTGGATCTCCTAAAGGGTACCAATATTTCTGTTACGGACTGTTTTTCTTGCGATGGGATTTTTGGACGTGGCTCTCGGCACATCAAGTGCCAGTATACTCAAAATGTCTACACGCCTTCGACAATTGATCCATAATACCGGAAATGATGTTGGGGTAAGAGGAATGTTCCGTAATTGCAATGGCAGTGACAATGAACTAAAATAGCCTCATTTGAGGTTCTATGGCATGCATTTGCTATAACATTACGCCATATACTTTGATTTGCACTTTTCTGCCAGCCTCCTACTGTGATGGATATTCTTTTCTATGGTAAAGGCAAGTTTATATGGGTGAATAAGAAATGAATGGTTAACCTTGAATATTTATTCCGTACTTTTAAATGAACCATTAATTCAAATAAAAATCCAGAAAATCTACCTATGAAATAAATTTCACTTATTGACAAAAATCATAATGGTTGCTGTCCAGGATTGCATAATTTGTGAACAAGTACCATTTCCTAAGTTCATTCGTGATTTACCCACGACATCAAGAGCGTATGTTTTTAGGATGGCTTTCGTAACCAAATAGAGATAAATGTAAGAAAGAATGAAAAAGTTACTTATAGTAGATTTATTACAGAATACTAATTCCTAACGATAATTTACATGAGTCATCCACGTAATGGTTTTAATAAGGCATGATCAGCAAAATGAAGGTGGAGAATGTTAGTTTTTGGAAAACATATTTGATTTCATAAAGATAAAATTTCCTTAAACTAAAACAACACCACAACAAATATTTCGGTACTGAGTAATTGCTTGATTTCATTTTAAGTAGTAATTTTAAGATACAACTATATTCAACATTTTCCCAAATAACGGTATTTGATTTTTACTTTCTCCCTATACGTAGTATAGAGAAAGTATTGTTTTCATTAAAAAAATCGACTTCGAGATTTCAACGGAAATACATGTTTTGGGGTCCCTAGAACACGTTTTGACCATTTTCGGAATGATGTCCGTGTGTATGTGTGTGTGTGTGTGTGTGTGTGTGTGTGTGTGTATGTGTGTGTGTGTGTATGCGTGTGTGTGCTTGTGGGCGCTCTAACGTGAAAATTATTAGTCGTATCAATACCAAACTTCACATATAGTACTGTGGTGTGTGCTGTCAGAGTTGATTTGTTTTTGGAGTAAATCAGTCAACCGGAAGTCGAGATTTATTCTTCGAAGCAAACCTCCGGTTTTGTAAAATATATCCATAAATATGATATTTAGGTATATACTATTATTTATAAAAGTTTTATAAAATATATTTTACCATAACTTTTGTATGTAACATATTTCTGTAAAACTGATTATTTAGGAGTTATTCATAAAATACTGATAAACCGGAAGTTTCTGATTATGTACTCTGTGGGCGCTCTGGGCGCTGTGGGCGAAAGGCCAATTTCATCGTTTTTCTTCGAAAATGTCCCAAAAAACATTATTTATAATGTTCTTGACGTAAAGGATAATATGATATAAATTAATCACTTATCTTCCAAGTTTAGATGGAATATAGAGTTCGAAAATACTGTCGTAGATAAATATTTACATCTTATATATGGATAAAGTCATGTGCTGGCCACATCAGATTTTTTCATCATAAAATGAATAATTGAAATGGACCCTGATAATTCGGATGAAGTAAATGACTTTGATGTTCCTCAAAGCGCTGACCTTCGTTAGCCTTTTTCGCGACGAAGCATGATACTTTGGAGAGCTACCGTTTTGTTTGATTCAATGCATTTGGGCTACGGCCCACCACTTTCCATGTTTGAACTTTCGGATTCATAATGGAAAAGCTTATATCAATATTAGCCGCGATGAATTGAAATTTCCGACCGCAAACAAAATTCGCCATCAAAAGTCGTGAGCAATGAAAGCGGAATGTGCAAAAATTGGCAAATTATTCAAACTTGAATTCTCGGACAAACAAAGCGTCGGCGCGAATTTAAGAAAAGGATTAATAACCGATTTTCCAGCTCATCGTTTGTCGAGTACCAATGTGAATGCGTTCTTTTTAATTGGTCATATTTTTTCTAATTTAAGGTGTTTCAGTATTTACATTAAAATTTCTCATTCGCTCTGCGATACTGCTTATTTCTCCTATATAGCTAAAATATATTGTAGATATAAATATGGTGATATTAAACATCGTTTAAGGTTAAGAATCAGATCAATCGAGTTAAGTCATAAGTAGTCAATTAACGAAGAGCCACGTTATTGTGTTCTCCGTCAGTTCCTTGTGCGTACCTCGAATGCCCTCGCTTTAAAACCTTAAATTAACGTTAAAATAACCGAAAGTGTTATAAATGAAACAATTAGCATGCCTTTAATTCTCTTCTCTCGATGAATCTTTTGTCTTTACTCTCTTACAATCGGCTCTACCAATGCTAATATTCGCATAAAAAACATCGCTTTGCTTTCACTCTTGCACAATTCGATTCAGTAGTTCCACATTCGATTTGATTATTCCATATTGACCTAATATTACACAAACTGTGTTGCGACTTTTTGATACATTTATACTTAAATACTATTAAACCCCACTAATGGATGAGAATAGGCTTATGCTATTAAATTGCAAAGAATATTACGAGCTATTGAAGACAACTCATGAAATATATTTCCCGAGTTGAATAGCATCGGAAAAAGTCATTTTTCTCTTAATTTGCTGTGAAATAGAATGAAATATAACTTAATGTTGTATTTTATCTTATGCTTATTTAAAGATAAATGACGTGTTCTAAATCATACTTACAATGGCGGAATGGTGATTCATTTCGCCATCCATTAACAAACATTAACGCACGAACAGTGATTGATGGCCATCATCTGATGACAAAACCGCAATCATGTATAAACGCAAGGAAGACTGGTGGTACGATTCGTTGGTATTAAAAATCTTAAAGAGCCCTACATTTAGAGGTGTATGTATCATATGGGTCCGCTCTGATTGTTAATTAGATCAGGAATTTATAAAATGCGATACATTGAGTAGTAGTAGTATTGTTAAAAGTGCTTCGACAGCTTAGGTCATTTCGCACATTGGCTCCCACCGGAAATCGAACCCGGGACCGCTTTCACCAAAGGCAAACGCGCTGTCCACATGAATATCCGGGAGCCCTGCGATACATTGAATAATAAATAATTTTATAAATAAATAAATTGAGGATGTTGGAACGCGATAAATGATATTTTTCTCAATCGGAGAAAATCAAATGCTATTTCTGAAGCTTCACTTTATTAAAGTGTCAAGCAGTGAATTTCTGGGGGCAAAACAACAGAGGTAGAAACACTGTGAGATAATACGCCGAAAGGCAGCGTAATTGTTTGCCTTTTGAAGGTCAATATTTAATGCATAAATAACTACTGAAACTAAGGACTCGCGGATATTTCAGCTGTGGCATTACGCAATCTCATGCGATTTAACGATAATACCCTTAATATCGTGCAAACAGTAACAAAATTTCTATTTTTCGTTCGAAATCACATATTTTCGTAATGGCAAATTCATCCTCTCTTACGATTTAGGTAGAGGCAATGGTAAATTAAGCAATCCCAATTGCGTTGACAATTACAATGATAGAAGTAATGTTACTATTTCATTCCGTTCTTAAATAGTTAGATGTATTGTTAGTCATGTTCTACAACTCTCAAGTAATGTTTATAAGTGTCTGTAGTAACGCAAAAGGAATAATTTAAGTTTTTTTTTGGTATTGGCACTTTGATGTTTATCACCAACTGTATTCTGGCTCGAATATTTTTGAATGTTTTTTCATTGGCTGCAGAAAAAAATACATTCCTCAATATTTTTAAATATACTAACAGCAAAATAAGTTCCTTCTCGTGTTTGATAACCTCTGGCAAAATTTAAAGTTTTCTTTGGTGATTTCCTCATTCAGATATTATGCAAGATCCACACACTTCCCACTTAAATATATAAACTCTTCGCTTTAACCTTATGTTCATTTGGGAGATTACTTTTATTCCTTAATGAAGCGCTAAAAATCAGAAATACATATATATTCCGCCGAGTATCGTGATTTCGTCGGTTTCATTATTTGATAGTCCAAAATACCTCTCAGTAAATTGAGGTCGTATTCGAATATCCATTTATAGGAACCAACTACTAACAATCTTTTCCACTAATAGGAATGAGTATTCCAATTTGAAATCCGCACGTCTTTCACTAATTGCTTGACCTTTGCTTTTCTTAATTTATATTAATGACATGCCCGAATGCATTAAATCATATATCCTCTTATTTGCCGATGGATGCATCATTTACAGACGAGTAAAAAGTAACGAAGATAGGGATGCGTTTAGCCGGGACTTAGTTTCGATAGGAGACTGGATTAAAAAACATAGAATGAGTGTTAATTTGAGTAAAAAATTACACATCTCATTTTCATCTCAAATATACCGTCTAAATGGAGCAATTATACCTACCTCGGATCACTGTAAATATTTGGGAGTTACATTAAACAGAAGATTGAATTAGGAACAACACATAAATCATATAGTAGACGTATAGGACACTACAGAACGTTATGAGAAATTTAAAGGGTAGCAGTTCGCAAGCAAAAGAATTGGAGTACCTTACCTTGGTTAGGCCGATTTTAAAATACGTTACGACAATTTGGGATCCTCATGAGAAATTTCATATAGAGAAAATAGAGAAGGATCAAAGAAAGGCAGGTCGCTATGTTATGGTCAGGTTTCGAAAACAGATAACGTCTCAGAAAGGCTCGATAAAAAGGCTTGGATGGGAATCGCTAGAGTAGAGGAGGAAAATAAACAGGCTAGGCTGTGTTGATTGGAAGGATTTAAAAATTTAATAGAAGCAGATTTTTTAGGAAGAATTTACAACCATAAAATAAAACTTAGGCCACAAAGAACCATTATAGCAAAATATTTATTTTTGAACAGAGGCATAGCCGAGTGGAACAAGTTACCTGTATCGCTCTTAAGGCCCTAAGTAAAAATTTATGATCTTTTAAGAAAAAATGTAAATGTCTCATCTAGTGTGAAGGAACTGTATTTAGTAAAATTAATGTGGTTAATTAAAGACGAAATGTGAGGGAAGTAGGGGACTGCCTGGTAGGGTGATGTACGGTGGGTGAGCTCCTGGACTAGAGGTCTGCATGGGCCGAAACTTTCAGCCTGAGCCCGGCCCGTTCGTCGCTGAGCCCAACCTGGCCCGAACGTTTCCTTCTCAAGCCCGAACCGAGCCCGAACTTTCCATAAATCGCTCTAAAATATATTTTTGTGAATTGTGAACAAATACGTTAAAAAAACGTATTTGTTCACCCTTCACGAAGACCAAGCATTTTGTTCAACCATAGCGCTACAACTTTAAGAGGCTTTTGCTGCTATGAAAGAAACTAACGCTCTTTAAGAAAGAATAATTCTCTCCTTCCCGGATTCTCCATGGTCCCAAGCCCGGCCCGAGCCCGATAGACTGCCTGCTTACCCGGCCCGAGCCCGGCCCATGCGCACCTCTACCCGGGACCGCCACGGAAGCCGTGAAGACCTACCGGGAACCCTGAAAATCTTGTGTTGATGACTAAGTGTTTTTTTATTATCATCACTGTATATGCCAAAAATTGTATATTAAATTTCAATGTGAAATGTATATAATTATAAAAATTCTATTTGATATTTACGTTTCCACCAGACATATGTCTAACTGCTATGGAAATTCTAATAAATAAATAATGGGTTGATTGCAAAAGTTTGCGTATAGTTTTCGCCAATAATTCTGTCTGCAACCTCCCCCCTGACGAGAGGAATACTTTAGTGTGAAATACGGATGCATTTTAAACTTCAGAGGTATATTTTATCAGCTAAAAATTGTTTATAAGAGTCCAACTTTCAATAGGCATTTGTTTACTCAAAGTTTGCATTTGAAATTCTGAGTTAGGAAACACCATCATTCATGTAAATCATGACTAAATCTCATGACAACAATCTGATAACTATGACTAAGGAGACGACGTGACGCTTAATCGTATTTAATTGGAGAGGAAAAGAAATAATCTCAACAAAAAGCATTCCCTTTAACGCCACCCTTTACATCCAACCCTCGTTCCATCGGCGACCATTCGAAACCTGCCTCAAATACGTTATTACAATAACGACAGGAAACAAGCAAACAAAAACACCTCTTAAACATTGTAATTCGGTCAACGTCAGCTGTAATTACTTTCGTAGACTGCCGAGGACGCCGCGGTTAAGAAATAACAAGAGAACAAAGGATTTCCGTAGATGGGGAGACCTCGGGAGGCAGATGCGGAAAACGAGGGGCGGGCAAAAGGGGAAGTTTTATAGAGGGCCGTATAGAAATGCAACGGGAGAGTAAAGTTATGTGGGAGTGGAGTGGCTCTTTCAGAAAGGAGGTTTCGATTGGTGAAGCAGAATGGCCGTGGAGATTGGAAAGTGAATGTTTCCCAAGCACTCAAACGGGGGCACCCCTTTCTCCCCATACTCCTTCTTCTTTCAGGATCAACCTTTCAGCTCCTCACCGCACATCTGTCCCTCAATACATCGGTACCTTCCCCGCACACTCCCTCAAACGAGCAGGTATTGGGAGGGGGTGGTTATCGTTAGGGGTGGGAATCAAAAAGGTTTCTGTAATACCCTAGGCGACGCTTCGATGGAGAGGATATTTCTTATGGGAGAAAAGCAAAACACCGCGTGTCGAGGTTTCTGACGTGCTCGAGACGTCGCCTCAGAGTGGGAGGTTTTTGCAAAGTCTGCCCTGCGTGTTGACAGGGCCGGCTGGAGGCGAGTGGGCCTCAGCAATCAAAGAGGCGTCAATACTTGAATATAGGAAAGTTAGACTCCATTGAAAATGTGGAACTGGTTTTCGTCTGACAATAAAGACACGTCGAGCTGTAACTAATAAGTTGTTTGATCAACCACCGATTACGTTTGGTGTTACATAAACCATGGACAATATATATTGACGTTAGCTAATGCTCCTTTGTTGATGATGTTAAAATGCACCTTTTTAATATTGATTGTTGCAGCTATATTATTTTTAAGTTGAGTGTTAACTCAGTGTTTCGACTCCCTTACAATCAGTTATAGCTAATCTCGTATTGAATATATTATCTCGTTCACTGCAACCGATGCACATATAACAATCAACGTAAGACATGAATGTGATGGGAATCAAATCTGACATGGAGAGCAGCACGTGATCCTTACAATTGCTTGGAACTTTCAGGGCGTGCTAAAAATAATATAACTGAGTTCAATTTTTGATGCCACAATGCCATTTCTTTTGTAAAATTTGCATTTGAAAGTCGAAGTTAGGCAATCGCTTCACGGACAAGTTTCCCAACTTATATAGTGGTATATTCTCAGCCTAAACCACAAGCATCATTGAATCAGCCTTTAAACTCCCATTTGGGTTTAACAAATCACTAATAAATAAAAATATATTGTTCTTATCTATCATAGGATTGATCCTAGAGGGTCACTAATTTCGGATTTTACTTTGAAAGTTGTTCTAATATTCAGAAATTCTTTGGAGTACTTCCTGGTATAGTAGAGACTATACATTGTTAGTAGATGTGCATTTTTAATGTAAACAGTTAATATCTCTTCCAATATGGTCTTCGGTTTTCCTTCAGGCTTACACAAAATTCATTCATAAGAACACTTTGAGGAGTATTTAAGTAGTGTTTTAAGGCAGATTCCGATATGAAAGTGGTTTGACATTGAGGACGACGATTTTAAGTTATGTTTATTCATATTCTATCCCAATTTTTTTCTAAATTAACCCTGGGTTCAACTCCAGGGCGCTGAAAATAGTTTTGCACTGGAAATGCGTAGTAGTTTAGTTAAAAACAATGCAGCAATTTGTAATAATTGTAATTTAAGCTGGATATGGCTTAAAACTGAATTTATGGCGCGTATTATTTTCGGACGGTATTGTAAAAAATATAAATGAAGATTTAAAAGTATTTAAAGAATAAAGCAACACCAAATAAACTGAAAGGATCACTTTTTATTCCTTATTGTATTCATCTACGATAAAGAAGGATGGTTGAATAAGGAGGTGGGTCAATCTAAAGTAAAGATTTCCAAGTGGATTATAGGGATCTGATCATAAACAAGATCACAGGCCTCGCGCAACCAAACTATTACCGTCCAACACGAACGTGAGTTAATGTAATAGACTTCTAACGGAAAGAAACATCGATTCGTATTCAAAGGAGCAGCGGATTCTATCAACGGAGAATCATCGGGGAGTTATCGACTTCCGTATTTTGCAATACCCGACACAGCCTCTCAATGGAGCAGATTCCTTTTTTTAAACACATGCGGCGAGGGAATGTAAACAAGGAGAAGAAGAGGAAAGATCGAAGTTTTCCTTATCGCGAATTTCCAAGCGCAGTGTGTTTCAGGGCCCAAGTTATTATTCATCGTCGGTGCTCGAAATAAGGACATCGAGACGGAAGCAACCAAAGGAGAATTGCCAATTATCATGGTTAGATAACCTTTTCCTTACGAATGACTATGAGAAAAATCTTCATTTCGATGCATTTACACATCTTCACCTAAAAAGCAAATTTAGTATAAGATGACCTTTATCCCATTCCTTGTAGCATCACGTTCGATAAAATTAAGATTTCCTGCCTCACTACATGCATTTCCTTTACTAATTAAACTTTTAGCTTTCTCCATAGATGTGCAATGCTTTCCTCCAATTGGTTCTCCTACTCCTCTCCATTTACTTCTCCTACAGCAAATACTTGCTCGAAGCGAATTATACACTGGTACGATCTGCATGGCATTCCTTCCCTAAGTAACAACTAAAGTTGCACGTTAATTTCTATATAATGTATAGCGTCTAATTCAGTCTCATTAGATTAATATGAAATGCAAATTTCGAACAAACGTTAGGATAGTGCGCCAAGAATCGCTTGTTTGTCCAGATCTTCCATTTCTCATGCAATGCTGATAATCTGAAGACTTAACATGGAGTGCAGCAGAGTATATATGGATGAAATTGTAAAAAGGATTAACTAAATAGCAGTTTGTAATGAAAGATTAATTGATTAGGCAAATTTTCAAGGCATCGCCAAATGATTGATGTTTAGATGTTTTTCAAAATTAAACCCAATATTATGCAAATACATGTAATTCAGTTTTGGTACATTTTCGCGAAATTTAGAGCATTAGTAATAAAGACGTGACCCTATGTTATTCCGGATGGCAATGATCTAAATGATTCTACATCAAAACTAACTTCAAAGTCTCTTCGAAGCCATTTAAACGCATTTAATGTCACTCTTTCAGTAATAATTGTTAAATAATATCGATATGCGTTGACAGGGTATCGTGGAAAGCCATGGCAAGTTCTGAATAAACAAAGCAGTCCATCGTAACTTACACAAATATTTGGTTGAAGTTACGAAGGACTGTAGTTTATTTAGAACTTAATGCTTGTAAAAATATTTGATAATTATTTTATCTATTTACCTGTAATTATCTTCAATCTGCATATTCTTATTTTTGCATATGTGTGAATATTTGTGGGTAGGTAGACTGAACGAGATGAAATAATCTTTACCCTTCGAAACACTAAATTTCATTTTGCGATCCCTTTGGGACTACCTTTTGCAGTTGTATCAAAGCTTGATTTGGTTTTTCTACATTAATATACTTATTTTATTTGCATTCGTTATTTGATTTCTGTATTATCTTTAATTTAAACTGGATTGTCAGGCCTAGAAAGTGGGACAGTTGATGAAGTATTTAAAACACCAATCATGGGAAGAAGATAGGACGCTGTGGTCCAGCACAAAATGAAAGACCGCAGCAAATCAACCTGAGAATCAGAAAAGAAGACGAATCGCAATCAAACCATTGTGAATGTCGATTATTCCTTTTTATCGCACTAGTATTCAATAATTGAAGTCTATTCGAGGAAAAAGCGAATACATATTGATTATTAAGATATTTTTCTGGTTGAACACTAAAGAAGAGTAATAATAACATGATCACTTGTATTTATTTACTCTTATCAGGGAATTTAGGAAACTCCTAAAAGGAAAATTATTTCGTGTTTAGTATAAAAAAGGTAAATTAGATGGCTGATATCTTACTCTCGCTAGATATATGAAAAACATTTATTAACCCCCCATATTTTTCGCTGACCCCTAAATTTCAGTATCGCACGCTGCATTGCATTGATTTTCTAGTAGAGCCACGACGCATTTCTTAGGAAAAATTATCGACGTCGGATAGATGAGTATATACCGCAACACAATGGTGAGATAACTGCTCGTCCTTTCGCTCTATTTGAAGAGGGCCCTCCATCTGCAGTTCTGGTCTACCGATCTGCATCCTCTCACAAACGAGCCATGGCGCATCCCAATTCCTCCGTCTTATCGGTCCCTTTGGGCCCCTTTGTCCCAGGCGAACAGATAATCTCTCCCCATAGAGAGCCAATGGAATTGTATCATCTTAGACAATGCCGATATAATTGTCGCTTCATTTTGTACCTAACAGTTTTAGGAAAGCCAAAATTCATTTAATGTATCCGATGTTTGCTGTGTTTTTCCCTCAAACAAAAGAAGACTTTTACAGATGAGTGGTCAACGATGTAGCGAAGAGAATGGTTCACATTACTAAAACGTTTTTATAATAGAATTAAAATATAAGTATAAAATTCTATGCACGTTCTCACGATTTCTAATCTAAAGCTAATTTAAATGAAAAGTTTATTCCCAAAGAATGCCTTTGTAATAGAACTTTTATATGGTTTGTAAAGGAATAATTTCATATTTAATAATTCCTTTATATATACTTTTATATCTGTAATGCTGCTAATTCCTTATTTGTATAAATCCTTATCCAAATATAAAGTGGATGATTAACAGCAGTGAGAGTCCTGGCGCACGGGATAAAGAAGGCCCTCCGAATTCTCTTGTCCATGACATCAAGACTAGACTATTTACAGAGTAATGGTAATAATAATAGTAATATAAAGTTACCTTAAAATTGTCATCATTCTTACAGATATTAGAATGAAAGTTTAAAATTAAAACCTCTATTTCGATTCGTTCTAATCGAAGAAAATCGTAAACCGAGATTTAAAAGATTTCCGAACGCTATTTATGATACTTCGGGGGAATATGTTAACAAAGACAAGTATTTTAGGGAATGAAACTCAACAGATGTAACAGGTCAAGTAACTAAATGATGAATATCTTTCCGTCTTTACGTACGATCGATATTATCATCCCCAAATCGTGGAAGGCGAGCTAAAAGAGAAGGCATCTTTCTGACTAAAAGGCATAAGCAATCAGTGATTTATAAAATGTTGCTATAAGTATCGTGTACTCTATTACATTCATGTCAAGTAGTCAACAAATTATATGCATAATTATTTATGCACCCATTACTACATTCTCTTTTGCTTAATTATTAGTTACATATTGACTTTATATTATTTTAAAAAAGTATGAGAGAGTATAAAATAATGGATTTCATGATTTCTATAAATTTTATATCCTGGTAAATATTAAAAACTGCTATAATTGTGTTAGTAAGCTTACCGCTAGCAAGTAAATTGCTTGAATGTACCTTGGTAGTCATTTGCCCGCATCGATTGTAAGTTTGACACCCCTTTATGTTACTCAACGACTTTATATCCACCCGGTCACCGTTGATGTAGAATAATTCTTACGTTCGGAACTTTAAATTCCTTTATAAAAAATTAAATAATAAGTAAAATTTAAAATACAAAATCGCTAATGTATCAAAACCTATTTAAAAAGAGCTTCGGCTGAAGTTTGGGAAATCATGGTTTCGCTTTGGATTTAAACCGTACTTTGATGTTGCTGCTCAAGTCCCTCAGCATTCCACATTGCAAGCTTAAATCGAAAACAGGGTATTTCTAAATGTGTAGAATATTTTGAGAAGAACGAACTCTCACAGTACTTTTATAACTCCTAGTGGGAAATACGTTCAATTTTCCCTTATTATGCACTTTTGTTTGGCACACTCCGGTGCCTAGACGTTTCCCTTACCGCTAGTCCTTCTCTCTCAAAAGTATGCTGGATTTTCTACTCTTCATCCTTTCTACTTTTCTACTATCATCATCTTCATAGGGGGTCAATCCCCTATTATGCTTATGTCTAGACTTACGTTTCTATTCGCTCGAACTTACAAGATCCGAATAAGGGCATTTCCTTCGATTGGCAAAACGCGTGGGAAGATTGACTTAGTTGCCTTGCTTGATTCATCCGTTCCACTCCAAAAAGGAAATAACTTAATGAGATAATAAGAAATTATGTTGGAGATAAAATACAAGGGTTAAATGTAGAACCAAGGTAAAATGCTATTCTCAAGTGGCAAGGACAGATAAAATTAATTCCTTAAATAGTAAAGAGAGGCCTCTCTCTTCTGTGCCACTTTCTTCTTATTATCTTCTGAAAAAAAGAATCGCGGGTTGGGACACGCAGAAAAGTTAAAGTTTTGAAAATGCCTCGAACATTATCTCCTGGTGTTTTGCCAAGTGATGGAGAAAAACTGGTTATTGCATTTTTGTAGCTATATAACAAATTCAAAAGTAAATATATTTACGGAGACATTTGTTATCAATGGCAAAATTACTATCCTTATATATATATATATATATATATATATATATATATATATATATATATATATATATATATATATATATAATGTACGCAGTGTGTGTCCGTCCTTCTTCCCCTTATTTAAAAAACTGATTTAGAGATTCAAAACAAACTGCATTATATTTCAACGAGTTAGAAACACTGAAAGAGTCTAGTTTCATATCTGAGAAGGCTTGGGTTCGAACCAAGGAGCCTGAAATACGTTTCTATAAGAAATAACGTAAACTTGACTTTTATCGGATGCAGGACTTATTGTTTGCAAAATTAAATTAGAACGAACTGTCGAAATAAGCCAAAAATAGTATCAAAAGTATGGAAATTAAATACGATTTCTTATTTTGTTCGTGGAATATCATTTTAGATTATAAACTACGAGAATTATGACAAAATAAGCGAAACATTTGGAGGCTATGAAGAAGCCCGTTCCTAGTGAAGACGAAAGCAATTGTTAGATTTTCTCAATATAATAGTGCATGGAGAATTTAGGCACGTGTTAAAGTTATGTCAAGTTAACTATTTACAGAATCTTACGCTGTTTCGCTGTTTGCGTGTTCCCGAAATTGCTTTTGTGAAATCAAGAGATTTTTAGTGTAAACCCTGGTAAGTTGAGGACGTTTTTAACGTTGGATTCTGACTTAAATTATTAAGCAAATAGATTTACAACATCGTATATTTCACGATTGACGAAAATGAATGAGCTTTATAAGTAAGTGAACGTCTTTCTTAATAGGGTATTTATTTTTTAATTCCATTAGCTGCTAAACTGTTTGTAGAGGATACTTTCATTTCTGTTTCTTTATCATCCCCGCTGAATTTCAATTTGCAGTTCATCTAGTAAAAGCTAGTAAGGTTATATTCAATACGTATAATTTATATACAAATTAATTTTTGATGTGTATGTAAAATTAAATGTATTAAATAACTTATTGCACCTAAATTATCTACTGGATATTCCATTGGAAATCATATTTTGCTCTCTTCCGAAGGAAATGATTAGTGATTTAATTTCGATATTGAGTGAAATTTAGCTTCAAGAATCACTTAATGTAAGCCCATAACTATTCGTCTATTTCATTAATAGATTTTGACCTCAAATAAGTCTGCCCTCTGTTGAGGAATTATAAATATACCGTATTTCTGTTTTCATCGCATGGTTCTGGCGATTAGCTCTTTATACGGTACTTATTAATGGTCCACAAGTAGATAAGGCCTCCCTAATAAGAAGACCCTTTAAAATCGTCGGTTTTCATCTCCTTAAGGGTCCATTTAATGCGTCTTCTAGCGAATCTCGGCCCATTAAATTCTCGATAGGACTAAGAGTTCGTAATCTGTGGAGAGCCGTAATCTTGGAATCCAGTTACACATCAGAATCTCACAATTTTCAGATTTTCGCGAAAACGACATCGAAATTTTCGAATATTCGATATTGGGAATTCTTTGCCGATATTTCTTGATGAGTCAAAAGATGCCGTTTCTCAAGGGGATCAAAATATGAATTGCCATGCTCATCAGGAAGGAAGATCACATTCAGAATTGGCAATTCGTAAATTTGATTTTGAAAACCGTGAATTTATGAGGGTGTTTCCAAGGACTTGGACCGCGTAATTTGAATGTAAATAGCATATCGTTCAAAGGCGTGGACACTTGAGTCACATCATCATGCTATCAACAATTGTACAACAATATGTAGATGAATTTGAATTGTAGCAATTCATGTCCGAAATGGAAGAGGGAAGCACAATTTATATGTACTCGTGCGATGATGTATCTCGTGCACAGGTATTCCTGAAGAATCTTCTGTTTAATCTTTTTGCATATCTCATAAGACAATAGAACCTATGGATTTCCATGGACTTTATAATAATAATCTCTCTATATAATAATAGTTTCTCAGCGTAACGCCATCGGTAATTAGCAGGATAAAGTTGCTAAAATTTGAGTTTAAATAATGAAATGCAACAAGGGAAGCGTGACCAGCACTACGGTTTTACCACCAAACGTTTATTGTCTGGTATTCATCATTACAGGCTTAATCGTCCCGTGGTATGCACGAATAAAGCCGGCTGGCAAACTAGGGATTGAACCCAAGCCCTCTGCGTAGAAGGCGAGTGCCTTAACCACTACGGTGTCATCAATAACATGATATTGTTTAGAATATTTAAAAACGAGATAAAGTATATTGATAATGGCTCATAAAATTTCTTAAATGCACATATCAGATTGAATACGATTCAGATAAGAAATTTAGAAATTAGAAGGATCAAAGTGGTGCCATGGATGATTATGTTGTTGCAGGGAAA
Organism: Sympetrum striolatum; assembly: GCA_947579665.1. Classification (NCBI taxonomy): domain Eukaryota; kingdom Metazoa; phylum Arthropoda; class Insecta; order Odonata; family Libellulidae; genus Sympetrum; species Sympetrum striolatum. Next base: position 603,299 of record OX388343.1, read on the forward strand.
TTGTAATATTTTTTCCATCTGACATATAAATGTTTAAAGAAGGGTAAGTTACTTAGAAATAGACATAAGCGTATACTTCTGCGATCCCCAGGTTATCTGCACCACAAATTATCCGTCCCAGGATAACAGGGAAGCTACTAAAACGCCGAACATTGATTTATGTATGTAAATATTGGTACATGATGAATTAAAGCTATATCCTCCTGAGATCGATTGAATCAAGCTTTATCGTTCAAAAATGTTTTTCTTATTTTCAATCATAGAAATTGTCCGTTCTGGTTTTCGTATTTGGATCGAAATTAAACAATTCATAACAGATTCTTGGGTGTAGCAAGTTGAGACATACATTTAATAATTCAAACACTTTTAGGAAATATATTCATGTAGTCTCCAATGTTAAATTGCTCCTCCTTCATTAGCTTCTGAACTTATTCCACCTCACTCTGAGAGCAGGAAAAATCACCACAGTGCTACATATGAATTCCATTCTTCTGTCACATGACATCAAATCACCTTTGTCCTTTCTAATTAGCATATTCTTTGGAGCAAAACATAGCGTCTTTGTCTACTCAGTTTTCCTCGAACCCCATTCGTTCCGTATTTCCATTTCAATTGAGCCAAAAAGGGATTTTGGAGAGAAGGAATAAACTGACCCGAATCCGTGGGCTACGCATACATCATTGCAAAAGTGATCGCCCGAACAAATGCATAAATCTTGGCTCTCAAATTCCTCTGATTATGACGTGCAGAATGCACTCTTAATGCACTTCCTGCCAGCGGGTTGCATTTAGTATTCGGAGTTAATATGTAGTGCTCAGCTGGCCAAAGGCCCCGAAAGGTTCTGAAATTGCTGCGGCTCGAATATACTACCGAAAGCAATAGAACGACTGTTTTTTCCCAAAATATCCAAAGAGGATATATGAAATTACACACATTCATCCGGCAACATAATAATCATCCATCAAATATAAAGAAGAGTAGTTGGAGATTTCTAGTATGTAAATTTAATAGAAAGATATTTAAAAATTTCAGTCCTGTTCACCGATGGTGCTATCCTCAACTCTATAAAACTCAAAAATGCACTATTGATTGAAGAGTGACATGGTGGTTTATACAAAAAAAGTGAACTTTATCTTTAGCTTTTTATAATTTTGAAAATTTAAAATAAAAGGTCTCGAATGACAGTACCAACAGCAGCCGTATTTTGATCGGAGTTTGAAGTTTGTTTTGATAGAACAATATCGATCCACTCAATTCTGTGAAATACAAAACTAATTATCATGTCTTGTCTTTCTCTGCAAAAGTTTTAATATTCTAAAATATAAAGCGCTTATTGTGAGGATGTGATAATTTGCACTATTGAAGCAACTGTTCTACTTGGTCTTTTTAGGAAACAGAATAAAAACAAAATGTTGTGCATAGTTTAAGGTGGTATAAATTCTATCCGTATCAAAGATTATAATCACCATTATTTCCTAATTTACTTCTAAATAATTTTATGAAAAATTTGGAGTTTTAATGGACACTCAAGCTAAACAACTGCATCCGTCAATGCGAAGGGGTTTGATAGTCACATACTCTTAAAACATTGTGAAAAGTATCGTCAAAAGTAATTTGAAGCCAAAAACAGTTATAGTTAGTTTTAAGGGTAACAATAATAAACTTTGAGCACTTGTTTTCATAGCGATAAATTAATCCCTGTATGTAATTAAAAAAATGTCTAGGGAATCTAATTGCAGCTCTTCAAAATAGTTTGATTTCAAGTATTAAAGCGGTTTACCTCTACCGCAAGATTCGGAGTACTTTTGAAAGTATCAACGCAATTGACTTTTTTCAAGCATTAATTCGCATTATCGCGCATTATCGTCATATTCCCTAAAACAATATCTAGCATTAATTATTAAACAAGTGGCTATGGAATTGGAAATAACAAACTCAGCCCTCGGAACACAAGCGGAGGCTAACTATTTACCCGGAGTAGAATGGCTCGTATTGTGAGCGTCTGCTCGAAACATAGAAACGGTTTAATTTTGAGGAATCCGCGTCGAGCGTGAATTTCATGAATGATTGCGGGCGGCGGAGTAAGCGGCGCGGAAGGGGCGCCACACAGCTTTAAAAACAACTGAGCGTGAAATTAAACTACAACATCCTAGTCGACAAATTACAGAAAATGTAAAAACTTATATTTTTATAGTATGCAAATATAATAATGAACTTTATGATTTCGTTTCAATAGGTTGTTCGTTGCTGTTTCGATATTTCAGTCTCTGCAAAGATCTTGATACGACTTTCTTATCAAGGCTAAGGTGAGCCTAATTACATGCAATAATACATTATAGATAATAAAATAAGTTATTTCACACTCACACTAATGAATAGGTTTAATAGAAAATAATAAAATGTTCATGACTTAAAAGTCTCATCTACAGAAGCAGTTGTTTTCAGTAATGGAAGGAATGAAATGAAAAATTTTCCAGTCATATCAATGTTAATCGTCATCTCACTAATTCTAATTTAAGAAAGGAGATTATTTCGAGCTAATTTTAAAGTTCATTCACTTCATAGATGAGTAAACAAACAAAAGATATTGCTAAATATTTAAGCTTCTGTAAATATATTAGGGAATATTTTTCTTAAATTATTTGCGTCAAAATAGTTGTACATATTTTCTTCGTTTAACGAATGCACCACTTAATTTATTAAAATCCATTTTTTTTATAAATTCAAAATGGGGTAATGTTTATAAGTCATTACTTTTCGTGAATTTTATGACCACAATAGCAGAGGCAAAACACCAAAATAAGATCCTCACAAATTGTTCGCTCTATTTGAGTTTTAGAGCTCCATAAACCTCTTACCCAGTGGAGTGTATTATCTTTGCACCGAGTGCCAGTGAGGAAAAATAAGCACTGACCATATCGGAAAAGAGGATTTTACGACTTAAGAAGAGTCCACGCCAGTTGGTCACATATTTAAAAATTCTCTCGGCTTTCTAAATGTAGGAGTCATCAAATGGGATATATTTCTGAATTCTGTGAAGCGCATATAGAGAAGGGGATGGAACGTCATTCCCTTCACACATTGGGATATTGCCAATCCAATAATGCTTCGAAGCGCGGGAAAGCATTATTAGAATGTGAAAATTTGCTGGTACATCTCTAAAAAGTAAAGACATGCGTTATAAGCCATTCCTTTTAAGATAAAGGAATGCATGATTATTTTTCTAATGTCTTACAATTGAATTCACTATCTCATAATAATAATACATAAAGGTCATGGTTAATAAGTGGATGTAAAATAGTTGAAATGGAAAAATATCAGTTTCATAGTTTTGAAAATTCTGTGTAACGACAATTCTATTAATTCAAGTTGAGTCAAGGAAATATTATAAATACACGTAATATGTCATATAGACCTGTATATCATTCACTAATTTCGTTCTATGAAATGGTGATTTTGAACAATAGGAGTTATGTACCCGTGAATCAAAAGAAAACTTATCAAATGTGAACAGAAATAATAAATTCAGGCCACTGAGTACATCTTTAAGTTATCTAAGGAGATGCCAAAATATCAATTTTTATCTAATTTCACTATTGAAGAAGATTTACCGAAGATTATTTCCATAAGTATAGGTCAGATATTTTGAGATGGGCCTATCTTCAAAATACTATTAGAAATTTTCAATAAAAGTCAAATAATGTTGGAAATACTCCCTTCCTCTTAAAAATAGTTGCTGCGCCCATTACTTCGAAAATAAAAGAGGCAAAACTAAAGTTGTGACGGACAGATTAATTACTCTGCTTGTTTTTTTTAACTCGACATTTCTCTATGAAAAAATTATTCGACTCTACCAAAATGTAAGCTGCAGCCATCCATTCAAATGTTTAAATATATCCAATTCGATGTGTTAATGTGTGGATATCTTTCAATTTCAGAAAAAGGGACAGTTCGGTTTATTTTCAGAATAATCCTTCGGAAATCGAAGTATGTGACTGAATGAGCATCATACGTAAACTATTTTATCTTAAAAAAATCATCCTCACCAATTCTAACACTTGAACATGCATTTACGTTGCAACACGTTGATTTACTTACAACTGGAAGAAAAACGTATGGAAATTTAATAAAACGGAAGAAAAAAATCAGCCACACATTCTTGGATTTTTGGAGAAATTGAAAAATTCGAAGGTATTGGATAAATACAAGGAATTAAGATAGAAAGAATCGAGAGAGAAAGGAGCAGAAATTTGCATAGCAGACGCAAAGATATTATTCCGTTTCTAGAGGACTCTTTGGGTGGAGTCAAAAATACCAAACGCGACCGTGGCAGAGTCAAAGAGGCTCTCATATTCTCCATCACAAAATGGCGGACCCTTTGTCAAAGTAGTTGCGTCCCGGAATTAGAAACAAAGGGCAGGAAACCTTTCAGAACACCACCGATCCTGAACGAGATTAAAATGGCAAGAATTCGGAGCGAACTGAAATAACAGCGGAGGCGTAAAAGGAGGAATTACTTAATAACGAATTTCATGAAAGCACATGGAATCGGCAGGAAATGGGGATGAGGAGTTTTCAAGAGAGAAGCAGTTTGAAACGAGAAAGTTTTGAGCAGAGTATTTTTGGCACTATTTTGTATACTCTCTTTCGTTGAACTCGTTCATTGGTCAACAGAATTTTAAAGGTAAGTACTGGACAATGGAAAGCTCAGTCAATGGCGATGGATTCAAAAATGAAATCAGTTTTTCTGCATCGTGCACGGTTTTTTCTAATACACTACTACATATTTCGAACATTTTTTCAAAACGCTGAGGTTTGTTTACTCTGGAGTAGCTGATTTTCGGAGACGAAATTGTTAAAAGAAGGATCAGAATGTACACATCAAAGTCCCGCTTAAATCAACTTCCCCTTCTTCCATCCCGATTTGTAAATGTGATTTTTACTCTCGTAAATGTGAATGTGACACAAAAATTGAGTGTAATCAATTGTTATAAATAGTTGGTGATGATTGACATAGCTGGTGCGACATTCCTTTAATAATTCTCATTAATCTCAATTACAATTATATAAATTTATGCTGCCGTAATATCGTTAATTTATTCTGGTATATAATTTGTAAAAAACACAACACAAGTAACTTAAAGTTGTAATAAGTTTTAAATATATATTATAATATTTAAAAAAATATAAAATACGTGTTTATCTGAACGTAATAGTGTTTATTTAACCTTGTATGTATTTTTCAAATCACTCATAACTTAAATATGTAAATAAGATAGTTCGTTGATGGCGATTGTTGATGATGACATGGATGTCATGTGTTTGTTTACATGGCAATTTGATATTGAGATTTTTGTCGTTATATCGAAAGAGAACGAAAATTAAAGCTGTGCGAAGTGGTATAAAGTACAAATGACGGAAAATATCTTTAACATTAAAAGCGATGAATATTCGCAAGATACACATGCGAGAATTCAGAGAAGAAATGAAGGAGAAAAAGTCTGCCGCAGCCAGGACTCGAACCCAGATCTATCACTTGCAGGGCGGAGGCTTTAGTCAATTAAGCTACCGAGACAGAACATACTATCCTTCAATTTCTGATGCTAGGATGGGACATGGTGTGCTGTGGAAGATGGCACCACTCCTGCGTACACACGGGACATCTAAGATGCCACCTAACCATCATAGCGGACTTCCAGAAGCCAGGAATGACGAAGTATGTAAGCGATGGATATTTGCATGATACACATGCTTGAATTTAGAGACGAAATGAAGGAGAAAAAGGTTGGCATCTTAGATGCCCCTCGTGTGCGCAGGAGTGGTGCCATCTTCGATGGATCCATTCACATAGATCCACAGCACGCCATGTCCCATCATTGCATCAGAAATTGAAGGAGAGGATGTTATTTCGCGGTAGCTTAATTGGCTAAAGCATCCGGCAAGTGGAAGATCCGGGTTCGAGTCCTGGCTGCGGCGGACTTTTTCTCCTTCATTTCTTATCAACTTTAACATTGGACAAGGAAGTGTGACTCCTAACCCAAGGTTATATAAGAAGTGAAAAGTAGTGAGCCAAGTCACTATTTGTCACTTCTTTAGCAGCCTTGATGTAAAGTATTTTATTTAACCACTTGCGCATCAATGTCCAATGCACCTCACGAATTACAGCTTTATTTTGCTACTGTGACAGCAATAATAATTCTACATTTCCACTTTTTCAGTTAAAAGTTAAGCGTTCTAATAAATGCAACGAAGAAAAACACTGAACCCACAATGTCTTCGTGATTTACGCTCCACATAATCACAAATTTGGCAGAAGATTTTTAGAGATATTACTCGTTCAGAAATTATATGACATCAAAATTGGACTGCGATGTTTAATCATTTCTGTTATATATCTAGTGCGTTCATCACGTCAACAAGACATGTCAAATGAGCCGTAGACGACATTGTCCTATATCCGTCATCCCCGGTAAGGAATGGAAGTATTGAGGATTCAACAGGCATACGGATTGATGTTCGAAAATTCGGGAAGTACTTGTCATACTAGCGTAATGTCGTACGACTGGTATAGGGAGTATGTGAAATTAAAGTTGGTAACAAATCCCGATGAGAAATTCCGAGGAGCTAAGCAATTTTAAGGGCGAGGAGATGGCTTGTAGTTCTCGATTGTTCAGGAGATGAATTAATCATAGGGCATGTGTGGGAAGAAAAAAGAACGCGACAAGAAAAGTGGGTTGGAGCGGAAAAAATCGCAAAAATTGGTATGGATAGAGAGAGAAACCGGGGGATGAAAGATTGATGGAAAAAGTAAACTTTGAGGAAATGGAATACATAATTCGACCGAGATTGGCAGAAGAATCTGAGGAGGAGATGAAATGCCAGATCGATTTTTTTCTTTTTTCAGAAAACGCCTTGAAACTGCCTCAGAGAGTTTCTCCGCCAGAAAGTTAAACGAGCAATGCCTTTAGTGTCCTCCGCGATCCAAATGCTGATGAGCTAGATAACTAGTTCTTCGGCGCAACTTTTACTGAGCGCATAATTTGCCGATCGCATTTCAGTCTGCGTAACCCGAGGGAAATAAGTTTGTGAAGAGGAGAATAAGATTACGCTATTAAAGGCGGGATAAGCTGCTAACAACCTTCTGATTGGGTCTCGATGGCCGACGCAAACATTAATCGAAATTCGAGTGTTGGAAGGGTTGTTCGTTGGCGTAAATAACTTGACGTTCTGCTTTCAGGAGATTCGGATGACGACGTCTAGTTTTGCAGCTCCATCAAAACGTACAGTAAAATGATTACTGTACTTATTATTGATTACTGAAATAATAATATACTTTTTAATATGAATGTTTGTAACTACAGCTTCATCATAGAACATAGTAAAGGAGTCAAACCATTTGTTTTACTGTTCCTTATGATCCACAATACCTGATACACAACTCCAGTCATTCTCATTTATTGTTTTTTTAATTCTGCGTTAGATATGGGTGAGTGGCTTTGTTTGAGGGACTTTTTGATTTTAACAGTCTTTTCTTCAATGGAAGAAGTTATCCCAGCGGCAATAGTATAGTGATCAGAAATATTTGTCTTTATGATGAAACCATCAGGATAAAAGAGATTTCCTCTGAAGAATATGTGGTTTATGGTTTATTCAAGTAATTGTTCTTCACAACCACCTATCTTGTGCAGTCATTAATGAAACTGACAAATCTGAGCATATTTGTATCTGATTGTATATACATTGATTCTGTCAGTTATATAAATATTCATGCCCTCAAGAATTAGGCAATCCTGTAGACAGAACTCCTTAACCTGATTCTTCAATTCCTTAATAAAGTTGGCCACACTGAGATTTAGGGGGCCTATAAATGCCGCTTATTGTATACTCTATCAATCACAAGAGTACTCATAATACTTTCAGAGTACGTTAATGATACATTTTATTCAACTAAATTTTTAAAAAATATTTACATAGCCTAGGATACCACCTCCTTTCCTAGAGTTCCTCAAATTAAAAAAATACATTATGATTTTCCTTGTGGTACTTCTGAATAATAATAAAGCGTCTTTTATTAGGGCTAGATTGAGATAATTCAGTATCTTCTTACATCTGACCCTTCGTTAAATAAATTTTAAAGAATCAAGGCTAAATAAGCTTCAAGATTGCTTAAAAAAATTACACACAAAAAAGCTGTATTGCGGGTTTAAAGACCTAAGTTTTGGTTTTGCTAAGGAAAAGATATACACTACAGTACAAAAACACCCGCAATAAATGGGGGCGTGAAAAACTCGTGAAACCTACGGATATTTAAGTAAATCCTTACAGGAAAGGAAGTTAAGAGAGATCTGAAAGGAAAAAGAGAATACAGATACACATTCACATAGTTGAATCAATATAAATGTTTACAAAACAGTGAAGAACATAGTGGAAAGCGTGTTATAATCTAACAAGAAATGATAGTAAATAAGTAGTAGTATGTAGTTTAAAGGAAAGTAGTAGTTTAAACGGGAGTTAAAGGCATGTGGATCACGAATTATTATCTGAGATATCTTAGCAGGAAAATCACGATGCAGGCTTATTACCAACTTGAACACTTTTATTAAAAACTGAAATGCATTTTATTTAGAATAATTTATTCATACAACAAGGCAATATAAACTATATTATAGCCCACTCTCGGACTACTGATGATATCGAAGATTAGTTTCGAATCAAGTAAAATGATTTAAAATTAAAAATTCCGGAATTATACTAAAATGAGTTCATCAAAATAAATTATAAAAGGATGAATACCAAAGACGGAAAACCGATTGGCCAATCGTACCTAACAATTTTCCAACAGCATTTATAGAGATGAAGAAAGGAATTCAACGGGTCATTAACAAAAATATTCATTTGAGACTCCAATAACTGGTGAATGCATCCAAATTATATATATGAATACGTTCATTTGGTTCCTCACGCACGAAAGACCCAATTTACTAAGATTTTCAGAAAAATATTTATTTTTTCAATCTTTATACTTGATTAAATTTATTTTATTTCAGCATAATATTGTAGAACTTGATAGAAATTTTTCTAGGTTTAGTATATCGATTAAATGACGGGATATTATTATCGAAACCGAATGAAAAGATGTCCTTCATTATCCGAAAGGACAATACAGCGATGTCAACAGAAGGAAACGACATTTCACGTGGGATTGTTTATTTTTGGGCTTCTCTAAAAGCAGAGATATGGATGGAATTATGTTAAGAGAATGGCTTTTCAAAGAACACGTAAGGGCACTTCGTTCTCTTGTGGCCTTTTTTAAAAATCAACGAAACATTGTAACATTGACGTTAGTGGTTCGATATTGGAGGGAAAAAATATCATCGGACTTCCTTTTTTCTATTTTTGCCGATTTAAATGCCTTGAAAATAACTCTCGGTGCTCTGGAGAGAATAGATATGGGTGCGGTAGGAAACGTCAAATCCCGTGGAAATAAAAGAGAAGTCTTTATCCCAAAGCGAAACAAGGCAACCGAGTGTTCTGTGAAGATCCAGCCGCCGGCGAAGGGATAAAGGCAAATGGGAAATGGATACTTGGGGGTAATGTACGGTACAGCGAATTGCCATCAGAGGGCTGTTTAAAAATGTTCGCTAGTCCGCAAGCCAAAATGGACCATATATTATTCAACGGACCCTTAGCACTCTTCCACACAAACACTTTCTCTTAAAAAACCTCTCTACTCGCACAGCGTATACGTTCGAAATATCCCGCCTATGAACACTCACATAACGTGGAAATCTCGTCCAAATAGATATTCATTCTATCGCTTCGTGCTTAGTAATTTCTAATAGACTAATTATTGGTATAATAAATTACCATATACTCTTGTAGTTTTATCTTCAAAAATAACTCATCATCAGCTCTAAAACGCACTTTGTTATAAACTTCAACTATTTGGCGATAAATATTTTCTAAATACATTTAAGAAGCCTAACTATGAAAAAAGTTACACTTGGAGAGCAATATGGAACAGGCAGTAAATATGGAATAGGGTGGTAAAATGCAGATAATAATGTGAATATGGAAAAAATATACTTAATGTTCACAAAATGCAATTCTGAGATTGCATTTACTTTAAACTCTTAAAATTATTACTTAATACAACAGAAAACGAATTTATTCGTAAACCTGTAAAAGTTTATTAACTTCAAAACAAAGTTGTAGTACAGTTATTAATTTACATAGTAGCTGTGGTTCTTTTTACATACATCAATTAGCAGAGCTCAAAAATGTAATTTTCGTTTTCAGCACTTGCATAGAAAAGGTGAGCCCACATTTGCAAATGGAATACAAAATATTCCAAATTGCCCAACACGGAATCATTGAATTCACATCAACACAACAACGGAAACAACTGTATTCACAGCCACAAATCGACTAATATATTACGATTTACTACTCTTTTTACTAAATACATTGCACAGTTTTAGACAAAAGTGCACATTTTCAATAATTATTACATATTTTTGAAAACATACCTGCAATTTTCTTTTAAAACTGCGAAAACAATTTTTCTTCGCTGTAACTCGCACGGTGTCTGGAGACGAGCTAGAGCAGCATCACGGGAACATTTTTAAGTAGTTCATGAATTTCCCGCTAGGTATCTCAGTGGATGAGAAATCACTGCATTACATATTACACGGTTATTCCATAGCACCCGACGTTCATCTAATAATACATTTTTCTATAATGTGCATATAAGTGTTCTGCCTTTCAGTAAATTCATGTGCGTCAAAATTCATAAATCCCTATTCAACGCAATCTCTTTGACCCCCTGGCAGTTTACCCCACTCTTTAAGTTATCCAATATCTTTGTCTTCCCCTCTGTTTTTTTCATTAGATTCTACCCTCAACTACATTATTAGTCAGCCTCTCAATATTTGACCCACCCGTTTCTTCCGTCGATGCTTAGACACTTAAATCAAAGTATTCCCCTCCCCAAGCATCTCCAGAACCACCGTTCTAGTTTTTCTATCCATCCAACTTACTACATCCTACTTACTATATCCAACTGACTATATCCAACTTACTATATCCATTCTACACCATATCCAACTTACTATATCCAACTTACTATATCCAACTTACTATATCCATTCTACACCATATCCACTTTCGAAGGCCTAATCCTTCCTAACGTTTGACTTCTTCCATTCTTAACATTCACGTTTCACACCCATAAATTAAAACACTCCACATCTTGGATTTCACTAATATTTTCCTGATTCATTTATCAAGACCTTTGGTCATCAATTTCTTTCACCTTTTAAATACTTCCTTTGTAAGGGAAATTCTTCTACGAACCTTATCATTGCAACTTCCATCCCAAGAAAGACTACTTCCCAAGTAAGAGAATATATCCACCAGCTCTAGTATTTCCAACTCCATCGTTGACTTTGCTATCTTTCCCTTAGTCAACTTCATTACTTTAAATTCTATCATATTCGGCCGAACTTCGTGGAAGGACATTCTGAAGTTATAGAAAATGATAACAGGGTAAATTTCCACACTATTTGGTAGTGATTTGGTAGTTAATAGTGTGGAAGTTTACAGTGTTATTATTTTCTATAACTTTATTACTTTAGTTTTACGTACGTTAGTTTTCATCCCCGATTCCCTTGCTTTATCTTTAAGTGCATTTACAAATATTTGTGAACCCTTTACGGTACCACACGCAATAGCTTTATTGCCTGCACACCTTACAGACCTCACTGGGTACTTCCTCGCCAAATATCTTTCTTCCCAAGCTTCTTTCACAATTTCCTCTGCGTATATATTAAAAAGTGTTGGTGATGTAGGACACCCTTGTCTTACACCTCTTCCCAACTGAGACCATCAACAATCCTTTCTCGGGCTGTTTGATCCAGATATAAATTTTGCACCAACATTATATTTTTCCAGTATAACAATTTTCTTTAACATCCCCATCAGTTTTGGTCAGTAGGCTCTATCGAAAGTGTTTTCATTATGTTATGTGTGTATTCATTGTAAATGCAATCGCCTAGTGCTTGAGTGCCGCTTAATAAGTAATGCAAAGTATTAATCAACTTTCGGGAGAAAGCGGAGTTCTAAAAGGAATGATTTGGTTTGCGCGGAGCAAAGTTTAAGAAAGTCTAAATATTCGCGTGAACACGCTGAGAAAATAATGAAGCAGTTAAGAATATCACAACTTTATCTGCAACTGTTTAAAAATATAATTTTATAGCATCAATGTGTTAGTTGATATATTCTAATTTATCATTTAAATTTCGCAGACGTTCTGGCTTGTGGTCGTGTAGCAATGGCGTTTTTAGGAGCGATGGTCTCTCTGATTGAAGAGCTGCCATCAATTAAATAATTAAAACTAATTACATAAGTATTACTCATTTTTCAACATTACCTCTTTAAATGATAAGAATACAGAAATTATAACTAAATTATAATAGAATGAGATTAAGGTTGAACTATGTATAAGGGAGAACATGATTCGAAGAGTAACCAATTACATTATCTGACTTTAGTATCACGATTTTTTTTCCAATAAAAATATGCATTTACAAATTTTGGCGTTTTATAATTTATTTATAAAACTCATCCTTTAGGATATTTCTCCGTGAAATTTCCTTTTAATGAAAAAGGGACGATTTTTCCCTTTGATTCATAGCGGAAAATAAATATTATAGTTATTTCATATCTCTACGGTAAATATTAAACGCAGAGGAATATAAATGAAATAAATTGGTGAAAATTGAACTAGGAAATGCATCGTTCTTCGCATGAATTTTCCATTAATGAAATTTCAGTCTAATGTATTTTCAAGCTAAAATTTATCAAATAAGAACGAGAGAGTACTTCCCTTTGTTTCCGTATCCATTCCAAATTCGAGATATTTGATGAGAATTAATTTAGCAAGATAAATAGCTGCGGAATTTACGGTACGTTCTTTAGAGAATCGATATCTAAGTGGATGGGTTTGAAAACAAAACACGACTCAACGTCCACGGAGATTCACCTCAAGCATAACGAAAACCTAAGAATAAACATCCCTTAAAGGTATATTAGTTTTTTTCTTTCCTCTCTATTTAAGATTAAGATCCTCTCTTTCCGTCATTTTCCATCAATATGATTATATTCAAACAATCCTCGGAGTATGGAAATGAAGGAGAAAAATGGATAAGAATATATCTGAGAGGGTTGAGATCTATACAAACAAAACAGCTCTCTCCGAAGACAAATATGGTGAAATGGACCGTGGTGAAGTAGTATTGAACGCAAAGGGGAATTGCAAGAAAGAGCAGAAAAAATAAGAATCCTGAAATAGTTTCGCAGTAATGGGAAAAGGCTGTTCGAAAGGAGAGGAAAGATGAATAAGAGTGGAAAAGTGTACACGATATGGGGAAGGAGGGGAATTGCATGTAGGAGGAAAAGGATGAAGAAGAAGACTCGGGAACTTCTCTCTCCATCGAATGTCTGTAAGCGGCTCTTCCTTTAAAAAATAAAAAGATTGAAAAGTGAGAGAGAGAGAGGAAAAAGGTGTCTCCCAGCGAACGCCGAAAATGTCGAGTGAAAAGAGAAAAGGGATGTCTGGTTGGGAAGGTGCGCTCGGATGAAAGTTGAAGACAATTGGTAGCAAAAGGTACCTTACGAATATTAACGCTATCTTAAGAATATTACCCTATCCAGAGAGAATGTTTCGGTTCACAAGGGATGGATTGAAATAAATAATCTTTAGATACATCTCGAGGAAGCCCAGTTTAGAATGAAACAAATTCTGTATTTTTGTAACAGCATATACTTTGTAATAGTATGTAAATATTTTCATTAAGTCTTTAACCAGGTATATGTAGGAATTCCCGAGTTTTTCGAAAACTCTCTCAATGTCATCGCATTATTTAATTTTCGGTCAAAACCTCTACCCTAGCAAATATTTGACACTTTGAAGTCTAAATATACATTTATGCAATGGATATATGGGAAAGGCATTTTAGACAATATATTGATATTTACTATAAACACGAAACGAGGCCAGAGGGATTGAAAATCAGAAGAATAGGTGCACTATTTTCCTAACTGGTTCAAGGAGGCTATATAATATATTTGTATTAGTGCATAAATTAAAAATATGAGTAATTCTCATGTTCAGTAAGACAACTTTTATGAAATTTAGATGATCAGGCGTTACTTGGAGGAAAGCCATTATAAGATAAGGAAGAAAAACCTGGTATAATTTCCAGTTTTGTGGAAAATGCACCAAATTTCTCTTCAATATTTTATATTTTTCGACCACTTTTATCTTCCAGATACTAAATGATCCTTTCCACCTTGCCATATACCCCTTTTGACCCTTCTTGCCCTCCCCATTTCCTACATTACTTAGATTTCCCTCTTCAATGAAGACTATTATCGACGACTTTTCATTTTACCAAAAAGATTTCATGAATAAGTCGGATCCATATTCGACTACTTATAGAGAAACAGGATATATTGTGATCCAGCTTAGCATCATAGAAGTATCGCTAAATATCAAATGATGTCAAATGATTTATTAAGGGCATAAGTGAAATGAATAACTTGGACGGATGAGCGTGTCGATAACGAAATGTGAGGATAAAATTAACAGTCTCAGGCGATGTCTAGCGGAAATGACGTATTTCCACATTGACGTATTTTTTTCATCGAAATGTGAGAATAGAAGGGGGGGCCACCTAGTGATGTACGGAGGGGACTTCGCGGGCCACAGTGGCCACTTTAGATGGCCAATCAGGAATCATGGAAATCATGTGTAATGAGAAATACTGACAAGTGGTATTGCTGCTATTTCGAAGAAATTTCACTATTTTGTGTTATCTACTAATATTGTATTTGCAAAGGTTCTGTGGAACTCTTCCACCTAATTGTTAAGCGTAGAGAGTGAATGTAATTATTTTAATGTATTTTGTAAATTATAACGGTGCAAATAGTAAATTAGACTAATTTGTAAAGTAGTGAATTTAATGGACAGGATTAAATAACGGTTCTCCTAATTTGTATACATAATTTCTTAGAAATAATATCTGTTTAAGTTGTTAGATTTAATGTATGTTAACATCTTCACCTGTTCTTGAGATTAACTGCTGCGTTATTGCATCTTTGTGATTTTATAATAAATAAAATACATTTAAATAAATGTCATGGAGGATGTTACGGAAGATATTAGCTGAATAGTGCCAGTATTAGTACTACCTTATACGGCTCACGATGAAGTCCACAGCTAGACGTAATTCTTTTGCAAAAATCATTCAAATATATGAATATTTTTTATATTTAGTCTGATAAATTCCCTGTTCTCGGTGCCTGTCATTGCATTTACTGCTTGAAAAGTTCAGAATTTTTATTTTTATATCCAGCTAGCTATGATATCAGAGATGAACAACTCTCTTCATAAGAATATTCATTTCTTAATTGTAAGCAGACTTTAAATTTACATTAAACATGGTAATGAACACAGCTCCTTAAGTGTTACCCTTCCAAAACTTGTAAATCCTCACTCCATGGAGATGCAGAGAAATTAACGCAAGAGCTTTCACGTACTTAATTCCTTGCATGATATCTGCTTTGGGTGTGAAGCAAGTTTTCTTTGGACGTCTCAACGAGAAATTCTCTCTCTTGGATTAGCGAGATGCTGAGGGAACCTTATGCATAGACGCAATTCTAGGGTTTCTTCTGTGTAAGGAATTACATGTAATGGAATACTTGTATTAAAATCCGTAAGAATTCCAACCAGAAAATCCATATTAATTTGTTAAAAACAGTTACCGTATTGCTATTCCCCAAATCAAAGCAGTATTGTTGATTAAGGCCATAGCGGATTGCAATAATGCAATACTGAGATACCTATGAGATTAACACCGTTTTAAAATGGATATGTGCGATAAAAATTAGTTCTTTCAAGAATAGTTATAACTCTTAATATAAACGTAATTTTAACGTATAGTTTACCTTTTGAAGTTGAGATATTTTATTGATCAATGATATTTTGTCTAAACATTACGAATATTTTCTTTATTACTGATAGTGGTTCTATATATTTAAACTCTCTCTGAAAGTTACTATCATATGATCCAGAGCCTCGTAAACATTCAGTTCATTCAAAGTTTTAACAATTGATTTTCAGTGGAGATTTGTGTTTGAAAACTGCTCATGTAGCCATGTCTTAATGATGAGTTGGTTGCTTCATTTATCCTTAGGTTCAGAATAAGAAAAAAACATATCTTTGATTTAATCTCGGCTTTCATCATCGGTCTTCAGTATGACATCTACATGTGTAGGATCAATAGTAATCGACGGTATTCATTTACACTTCCGAAGATATCTTTTACTAATCGACCACTGGATCGGTGATAAAGCAATAGAAAATTGATTCATTTATCATCTTTCACTAAGCCTTATTCCCTCTTTAAAACCTTTGGAGGGAAATAGTTAAATTTATGACCCTTCATTCACATGATTCAGCCAATTTGGATGTCTCCTCTACCTCACCTCTTATATATATTGAATGCTTACAAAATATAAGTAAAACAAAAAAACGTAAGAGTACAGAGTGAAGGCATTTTTGCAATTCAACATTGACCAATTAAATATCTGCGATTGACTTAGAGAATCGAGGGAGAAAAAACCCACAGTAGAAATATATTTGCTCCGATATTTACACTACAAATATAGAAATTTTAAGTTTAATGAAAAAAAAATATCCTCATTAATTGTTAAAAACATTGTCACATTTTCACAGTTAAAGATGAACTCTTCAAACATTCACGATAAAGATATCTTCCTCACATTTTTTTAAGCCCAGAAACATTGAAAGATAGCGTTGTCACGTATAAGGCCATTTCTCTGCATGTCATGTTCATTATTAATCACCTTCGAGGAGTGAATAAAAAAGCCTCATGACTAACGGTTGGCCTTCGAAATCAAAGCGATCGGAGGCGTCTTATTTACCCTTAAGAGTCTCATTAGCGAATGAATAACCGAAGTTACAAGCAATTCGTTTGAGGCAGGAAGTCGATGACAATCGGCGGAAGCGCAGTGGGCAGCTTATCAAGGAGTTGGAGACCGAATATCATCAATCATAGGAAAACGCAGATTGCTTAATCGAACGGAAAAATTCGGGACGACTGAGCGAAATTTCCCCGGGCAAATAGTCTCAGGAGCTCAGTTCAATTGAGCAGCGATTTCGAAGGAAAGCATGGCGGGTGCCAAGAGCCATTACACGTTGGGATTCTCGAGACTTTTTAAATGTCTCCCAGTAAACAAGTCGGCATTATCCCCCAGCAAGATGTCTCCTATCTTTGGGACCGAGAAACTAAAACAATTGAGAACGGAAAATAAACAATGGAAACATTTTTATGATAGGGATAGAAGTTCCGAAGGAGCAAACAATAGAACCGCTAGTTGCGAATATTTATCGCGAGAAATGTCCCCGAGGGGAAAATGGGCGCATAAAATTGTAATTTCAAGTACGTTGAAAAATCCCCCGCTCTGCTGAAATTCAATGACCAATAGAAAACACCAAGACGAATGTTTGTGGGGTAAGTCTTCATGTCTTCTTCACGCTAAATTTAAATCGCAGTATAAATCCCAAGAGGTTGTCGCATTCCTATAGATACAGAATTTATAATGAAATATATTGTTTAGATATTTGATAGTTTAAGTTATTATAGAAAACGATTATGGCATAAAATCAATGCAACGTCGTAATATATTATTTTGCTTTAGTTACCTAGACTTGTTCGACGCGTGGAAACCCAGGGCACACTGCCTTAATTCCGATACAGATTAAGGTGTAACTTCGTGCTAATTATTAACAAGAAAAAAAAGAATGAGGGATACATTTTTACTAAACCACGGATACGAGTAAGAGACGACAATGTTTTCGTAGCCGTGCTACATC
This sequence comes from Sympetrum striolatum, assembly GCA_947579665.1. Lineage (NCBI taxonomy): Eukaryota > Metazoa > Arthropoda > Insecta > Odonata > Libellulidae > Sympetrum > Sympetrum striolatum. The sequence goes on from OX388343.1 coordinate 621,258, forward strand.
TTCAGATGATTAACCATGGTAGTTTCTGTCTTGTATCTGTGGTTCAGTTTATCCCTCATGGATTTGTTTGCCTCAATTCCCTTCCCTTGGCGGCTAATGATAGACGAGGTTCCGACCGGCCTTTGGGCCGAATACTTAGCAGAAAATTTTTATCGCGTGCAAAAATCTAGCAAAATGAAAGCGATTTTTATAAACTTCATGTATGTAATCAGTATAATGAATTAAATTGTAAGCTGTAAGCTTCAAAATCGTAAAAAGATAATTGCTCAACCTGTTTAAAAAACTTGGTTATGTATTAAAGCTAAAACAATGATCAGGAATAATAATAACAATATAAAATTACGATTTAAATATGTTTCTCCGATAAAATTCGAATGACGAAAGACTTGGAAGCCTCTTAAAGAAAAAAAATCGCGAAAGATGCTAATTTAATTTGCAAAATAAACCTAATTGGTTATTTCTATACATACTGCCGTAATCTGCATGGCCACATATTGTAAAGAAAATATCATTAGAACCTACTCTTTCAAGCTCAGTGTTCACATGGGTAACAGTGAAATGCTATTTCCAGCATGACGAAATTAAAAACATCTATCCTGAAAGTAATAAATAACCCAAGAAAATAAACGATCAGCTACACTGTGCGAGAACACCAATCAATTCAATATTAGAAAGCATATCTAAAAACGCACCCAATCAAAATGTATAAGGAATGAAATTCCCGCAGGGAAATCCACTGTTAGAAGCGGAACCCTCTCGCCGCCACTGAGGCGGTGCTTGGAGGCGAGATAAGTAGCCAAATTCCGATGCGTATTTGAAGCCGATCAGCATACCAATACGCGGAATATGAAAGACAACATCGGCGCGTGCCTTTGGAAGAACGTCTACCAGACGAGCACGCAACGGTGGCGTCTTGGATGCAATCACGCGCTTATCGTAACCAATGGTCGGGTTGGGTTGAGGGACAACCCTCTCCGAAGTTTAGTGTGCGTACGTGCGCGAAGGGAGAGTAAAAGATAGATAACTGGGGTTACGGGGTGAATGACTGAATGAAGAAGAACGAAGGAGAGAAATCGTCGGCATTGATTCAAAAGCAAATATTCAGTTAGAGTATTCGAGTACATGAGATGCCAGCGCATTATTTTCAGGGGAAAAATCAATAGAAACAATATAATCAATCGATTTGGCCGAGATGTTGTGGAAAGACATAATCGAAAATAGATTTCTACTTTTCCACAAAGGTTTTTATTCAGAAACTACCGGTTTCGGTATATTACCATCGTCAGGTTCACACACAACTGAATCATCAAACTGCCGAGGCATACATTGTAATTTGAGTATGACAGATAAATACAATGTAGAAGTTGGAAATAGACATACATGCAATGACAACCAATCAGAAGTGTGTGAACCTGACGATGGTAATATACCGAAACCGGTAGTTCCTGAATAAAAACCTTTGTGGAAAAGTAGAAATCTATTTTCAATAGAAACAACTTACGAATTTACACATTTCACTCTTTTCACAATCACTGATATAACACTCGGCGATATCACTGAGGACATTGATCACACGAATCACACACCTCACAATCACTGATCAAATCGAGCATTGTGCCAAACATTTACTAATATATGTAATCCAATACGGAATGAGATGTGGCAATATATTTCAAACCGAATATCGAATGCTAACCGAACCTTGAAAATAAATATAATTTTTCTATTTCAATTCTAATATTAAACGTAGAGATCAAAAGAAATCCACACGTATTTGATGCGCAAAATTGAAAACATCAATTTTCTCAATCGTATAGAAAGAATAATTAAAAAGCTATGCATCGTAAAATATAAACGTTTGAAGAGTCTGAAGTAATAAATTTACAAAATTTCATTCTATACCATTTTGTCCTTCCTAAACGGGACAGAAAGAACTAAATATATGTTTATGTTGGGAACCATTTTATCAGAGGGTATATGGTTACTGAATAATGTGCGATTACTGCGATAAATACGAAGCAAATGCATACAGATATAAAAGATGATTTCAGTATTATGCAAAAGAGTATCTAGGAATTTGCCAATTGGAGAGGTTTACGATTTTCAAGTTTTCTATCGAATCCGACCTCAGTGGGTCAGTGACGCCGAGGTAGTATCGGGTTCGGGTACAGGGTAAGTCGTGTTGTCTGTGCAGTAAGAATGAGTGAGTTGTAAGAAGTGCCGTTGAGTGGCTAAAATTTACCCTGATAGAGTTGTGATTAATATTACTATTAAAATCACATGGTTTTGTCTAAAAAAGATGGTACATTATCACTGAAATTGTGGTTTATTCATAGGTCCTCTCTTAATGCTCGTAGCAAAATACTTGCAATATAATATCCTGAAGTAAATGAATGATCACCAAATATTGATTTGTTTATGATATTAATGAGCAGGTTACGAATGCATATAAATTGAAATGAATTCCTTTGCAAAATGGAGGGAAAACGACGTTTGAGGATGGACGGAAAAGCGAACTCACGTTTGAATCTAAAAGATGAGGGACACATTGCTCAATCTCATAAAAACGCCCTTTGTGTATAAAGCATATGCAAACCACAAAGGGATACTCACTAACATAGATCAAATCATACATAATTGGGGTACATACCATAAAATATCGTTCTTATTCTTTATGGGATGAAGATGGCTACATTCTTACCAAACCACAGGAGAAATTTGTCCTTTCAATAAATAATTATTAAACTTGTCAGATTGAGTTACCAAAGTGTTTCTTTATTAGATTTAAAAAATACAATTTATTAGAGGTAGAAGCATTCTCGATTCTTAGATAACATAGGTGTTTACGAGATGCTCGGGTTGACACCCAGGAATAAATAAAGGGATTTTTCCGCCTCTGTTCATTTCTTTTTACAATATTAAGCAGCATTTGAAAATGATAACGCTTCAGATATCCCCTTGATTTTTATGATCTTTAATTTGACAAGGAAATGGAGACGTGTTCAGAATTGGTGGTTATGGGGAAGCGGATCTGCGAAATGAAAATTATACAAAGATGTGAACTACATACCTAGGTACACTTCCTCAAGACGTTGTGAATTAACAGGAACTTTAAGAAGATAAACCAAAGGGGAAGACCAAACAAGGTAGATGTGTGATAAATATGATCAAAACGTAAACATGAATAAGGGAAAGAAAAAATAATTGCGTTGTATGAGAGAAAATGGTGAATTGGGTAGAACGAGTAAAATTTGACATAATATCTGACTGATGCATGATAACGATTATCTTTGAGCATATTATTCTTATTATTTGGGATTCGTAAAATTTTCTCAGTTTATGATTATTAATGAATATTTTTAAAGTAAACTAACCATCGAAAATTTCATATATACACATTTTGTTTGATAAAAATCATCATCAACCCATCATTGATCCTAAATTTTACTTCATCAGTTGTCACATTACAGCACAAGCTTTGGCTGATCGACTAGACATATGCATGGAAAAATAAATATGTATATATCATTGCACATATCAATGTTAAGAGAGACTGTTGTTAAGTAAATTTTATTACCTCTAATTGATGATAATCTGAGGATTTGTTTAATTGGAGTATTTTATTTCCTGTCCTTTACAAAAACTCGGAAATCTCCTATCGTAATACATAAAAATAGATGATATGTACACATACATTCATTGGTGAGTACTTTGTTTATAATTTCACTACAAATACGGAGGTGTCCACACTGGACTATGTTGATGTAATATAGTGAATTTAGTGTAGTATATATGTCGTAAATACATAAGTAGCATAAATACATAAATAAGTTAATTCCTCGATGGTCATTGTTGATGTTGGAATGGTTTTTATTTTTTGTTATTCAGAAATGGTTATGGCTATGGTTAAAGGTTGTGCTTGTTTATCCAGAAATAATATAGATATTGTTGCCATTATATCGAAATAGAACGGAAATAAAAGCTTTGCGAAGTGATATACAGAATTTAGTTTAATCGCTTTGCGCATCAAGATGCAGAGGACTAATATTCAGTCTGGTTTCTGTGGCATATTGGTCCGAGATTCGGTCTCAGGTGTTGACCCAGCGTCGTGATACATTCGAGAGATATCGGAATTGATAGGAATTGAAACTAGGCAAACCACCGATAGATAGTGCCGCCGCCTCAAATGTTCTTGGACTCGCCACACGGGACAGTGGGTTCGGATTTATTTAAATCCAATTTGAGCATTGCTACAGAATGCAGCGTGATCACTTCCTACGCAGAATTTAATAACACGTGTTTCAAATGCCGCTTTAATATCACAACAAAAAGACAGTGGTCATAGATACTGTTGTTTTACGAAAGAATATTTAGCTACAACCGCGGAAATGTGTATTGCTTTCATTGAAATAACTGTGTGGAGCGATTTCTACTGATCAGACCAACGAATTTAAACCTCTGAGAAAAGGATATTTAAAAATAATCGGAAGTAATTTGTTAATTTCTACTTTGTTTTGGTAGTCTCTTACCTTATGACGCATCCAAGTGATCCGAGATTCCCTCCTCTTCTGGTCAGAATCAGGGATTTTCAGCTTTTTTCTTGATTCTGTTAAAAAGAGAAAAAATCGTTAATTTGGGATGAAATTAGGAAGTTAGATAGTAATTAGACAATTATAATAATAGACAATAAATAATAATTAATACAAATATTATATTAATATGGCTACAGCAAAAACACTATTGAAAAATAAACCGTTTGGTTCGGTAAAACCCCTGTAGATTAATGTATCAATGTATACAAGAGGGTTTCGTATAAAATATGAGATTAAAATAAATAAATTGATTATCAGTATCTCAAGTAAGTATCAAAAAAACTATTTTTGGCACTCTCTAGCCAATAGAATCAAAACTAATTCATACTAAAACTGGATATTTGATCAACTTCAATGAAAATTAAAACAAAAACTAACGGCTGCTGCCCGTCTTCTACGAGCGTCATGCTCTATTAATTTTCAATTACCTCAATTTGAAATGACATTTTAATCGGAGATGGATCTTAGTGCAGCGTTTACATAACCGAGTGATTTCGGCTGTGGATTGTACCATAGCATACTCTTCGAAGAAGTGACGCCTTTTTGAAATTTTAAGTAACATACAGTTTTGAAAAACGGTAAAGAAGTAACATTTATTAATCCACAAAATTGGAACCGTGGGCAATTACTTCCAGCTGGATATAACCATTCTCAAGCCATTAGTAGTCGCCTACGATTGCCTCTTTGAGGATGCGTAAGAGTTACTTCTTTGCTGTTTTTTTATAAAACTGTTTTATTTAACAAATCTCGTTATGTCGGAGTCCCACAAAGTAACGGCTTCCTCCGTGATTTAAAAAAATGTTGTTGGGGATGAGAGCGAATTCGTGAAAGGTGGACGCTCCATGTGCACGCGTGGGCGTCACATAACTAAGGAATGAATGGATTGGAAATATCATTCGGGAAAAGCGAAATAAGAGGGGAAAGACGGATGGATTGATGGATGAATATGTGATGAATGGGGAAGATCGATGCTTCTATTGAGGGGGGCTTTGAAAGATGGGGGACGAGGAAAAGGGTTGCGCGACAAAGTGATAAATGTTTATTTTCCTTCGGAGATTCCTCCACTTTTACATAATGAGACCTACTAACAAAGCGGAACTCGTGGATGCAGCATCCGACCGATGCTGGACCGCTGAATGGTCGCCATTGAGATGACGGCTGCTCTCCCTTCGTTTCTCATTTGATTGATCTGCCTAAGCTGCATGATGCCCTCTGAAGATGATTTCAAAAGCATAATTACGAAACCAATTCCATTTGTTAGCGGCGATTGAGTCTCACCGATCGATTCGATGGAATCATTCCAATATCACGCTCTTCTGTAAGAAGATGAGTGAGATGCAATTGATTCCTTAACGACCCAACCAAATTGATAAACCATGGATTTATCAATATAAATGCATAGACAAACCGCCTTCCCAGATAATCAAGCACGAATTCCAAATCTTTCTGCTTCCTACAACCTATTACTTTGTTTAAATACTCCAAGCTCCTATTTATAATAAATCGAGTCTTAAAGGAAAGCAAATTGTTAAAAGTAATAACAGGAATAAGGTTTCAGCCACTGCTGCTTTTGGAATATTGAAATGGCAAGATATACACTTTCCACTATTTGCTGTACCCAACGGCAAGATATCCTCAGATGGCACGGATGCGGTCGAAGATTTCCGATATTCCCGAGGGAGGCCTCCCTGCAATTGTGACAATTGTTTGCACACACAAAGAATATTATTCTGTTCCTTCTACATTATCTATTCCGTAGTTATAAGTCTTTACTGAGGGATTTATGTTCCAGCTACCAAACTCCGTTAAATGGAATGTATTCATTCTAATCTGGTACAGAATAGAGAAAAAATGTACCTCTCATTTAGTTTTGTCACAGTCCTGATCATGGCTGTGATGAAATGAAAGCTACAGAGGTACGAGTTAATAATTGCACTGATCAAGTTCTCTCCTTAAGTAATTCCAAGGAAAGAGTTACTCGTGGAGCCATTGCGCTTCACTTGCGTGGATATGTTCCGTTTATAGCATTACGGCTCAGTGAGTAAAGCAAAGGCAAACCACCTCACTCCTCATCCTGCTTAGTAAACTTCATTTCTCTTGACAAGCTCTTAAAAAGCTTAACTCAGAGGGTGTGAACACCAATATGCCCGATCTTTACACACATACAGGGGTATTTATCGTGCTTCTTAAGCACGAAAAACACTCATAGTGAAAAAATCGTTCCTCGAATGCAAATTAAAAATTGACGCTTTATGAAAAACAACGGATCCAAATTATATAAGACCGTTTTTCGCACGGTTGGAATTTTCTGCGCCGAAGATACGATCTAGCGCTATCTTATTGCAATAAAGCTGTTCGTCATGCAAGCTACTGCGGTCTACACGAGATAAGGCGCAATATGAGAGAGTAATAGCGGACGCAATCTAAAGCAGCAACATTTAAAACAAAGAAATACCGATATCACTTCGAAAACAATGCAAACAGATAAGGGGTTTAATTCAAATAGAACCGCAATATCCCTTGATGTAGAAGAGAGCGGCAGTTGAACGTCTCACCGAAATAGAAAAAGGACTTATCTCTCGTTCTTAGCGGCGATTAATGTTTGATGAATTAAGAAAAGGAGGCGTGGATAACGACGTAAATAAAGATGTCTTCGAGGAATGGGGGCGTCGAGAATAGGCGGAAAAGGGGAAAACGGCTATGAGGGATAAGACGGCGGAAGAGATAACATCGGCACCGAAAAGAATGGAAACCCTGGAAAATTAGGCGATATAATGGCGGAATTCCGAGGCAAAAGATAAGGGAAACATAAAAAAGGTGCGGGACGTAAAACAGAAGTAAGATAACGAATTCAGCAGTCGGAGAATGTAGCATGTAATAAGAGAACAGATTAAGTATGGAAGACGAATCTGGGACTCGCAAGGAAATGGGATAATAAAAAAGGAGAATAAAAGCCGAGCATAATGACGGAGGAAAATGGAAGGATTATAACAAAGTCAATAGGAAGGATGAAAGATATTCCGGGTATCCGAGAGAGACAGAAAAGTGAGAGAGATATGGGATAGAGATTGAAGAGGAGGATGGGGAAGGAGCAAATAGGGAAAAAAGGGATTGGGGAGGGAAAGGGTGATTTGCAGAAGAGAAGACAATAAGAGAAAGATGGGGAAAGGGCAAAAATGAAAAGGGAAAAATGACAAAACGCCGAGGGTCATGTGAATCTGACGAATGAAATGTTCTATGCTGGGACAACGGCGGGGATCATGGTGTATTATTTTACACGCATGGTGATCATAAATAATTCAAAGTGAAGTGACAGGAGACGAGGAAAGCCGGGAATGCTTCTATATTAGAAGAAAAAGAGAAAGGTCGAGCCTCTAGGAGGATTCGTCCGTGTTTCGTGCCATTGTTCTTCTGCATACATCCGTATGAAATCTCTTTGTGCGGATGTGCTTATTAAATGTGCTGTATCTGGGAGTGCGAATCGAAACGGCAACAAAAGGAGCAACATGCTAAGGACTGAGATATCCACCGGATTAAAGGCGAGCTTCCGCTTGCACTCATTTTCAGCAATTCGCAATCGACAGTGGGCTTTTTAGCGAATTATTGCACGGGAAAACAGTTGATGGTGGGGATGAATTTTAAAATGATGGCGTTTTGGGAAATGAGGTAATTACTTGAGGGCAATCACAATGTGCCGTTTTACGAGGTCATCTTTGAATGCAGAACTTCTCCATGACGTTCATGAAGGTACCTTCAGGAAAGAGAGGCAAACTCGGGTCCTACGAAAGAATCTCTCCTCGAAAAAATATTATACGTCTTTCTGTGAGAACATTGATCCCTGATGGTAAACAGCGCCTTGTAAGAATTCATTTACTGCGAGAAAATTATATTCACAAAGATAAATAGCCCGGGCTGATGACGAACCAGAAAGAAAGAAAGAGAACTGAACCGGAAGGGTTTACTTTAAAGTTAGACTCTGTTAGATAGTTGGCACAGATCCTATACTCTGGTATGCCCAATGGGTTAGTGACTAAGATTAAAATTTCAAACTTTCTTTAAATTATGAAGGTGGATTCAGACTTTAACTGCGATGATATTTATTTTTGGAATCTGTGAAAAGAGACAAAATAGTCATGAAAAACTTCGTTGAATGCTAAATCCTCCTTTTCAAGAAGCAGCAAGAATTTCGGGGTAAAAGGTTTTAGTGCCCAAAGATACTTCTGTCAGTAATGAAAGAAAATATCAGAAAAATAAATAGACCTTTTTTGAGCGAAACGGTGTTAAACGCAATCTTTTGCTAAAAGCTTATGTAATCATTTCTTCGTTATTCTCTTATATTTTGCAAAGAAAAACTTAGGAACTCGGGTTAAAAGCAGTTAAACAAATGTAACGACCATGATTTGTGATATCTTAATTTGGTCACGATTTTATGGATGGATTGGTAGCGGGAAGTGATTAACACTTTTCCTCCAATGGAATACTCGATGGGTTCTTCGTAATTAATTGTTTCATTTAATAAAGTGCTACTTGGAATACGTGTAATGAGCATAATCCTTTCCTTTTCAAAATTTTGTTGTATTGTTTAGCCTGTTTACTAATTAGTACTGAAACTGTTTATAATAATTGAATGTTTAAGTTGAATTAACCACTGAGGATATTATATGACTATATTTACTTTCAGTAGTTCATCTTAGAAATTGTCATTTCAGAGATCTAGCGATTTCGAACATTGAGAGAACGGGAGGATTCTTAAACTCAAAAATACGCATTGAAGAGCTAAATAAGTTGGAGAGGAATAGAGAAATACTCAGTAGTAAAGAAGCTCAAAAATAATGTCATGGGAACAGTATTAAATAGGAAACGACACGATGGCCATCATGTTGACATGATAAGAGTAATGACCATGAACGATGATGGTCTTATTTTCATTTTCTGCTTTGAATCCCAGCCTGTTTCGCAAATATGCTTTTCCCGCAAAATTTCCTGGTAGTTTAATAATAAAAAAATATAAATATTGTTTAAAGATATTAATAATCTACTTTGCCAGTCTATAGTCTGAGACGTATTAAACAAAAAACAGTAATATTAATCAATCCTCGACCATTACTGCTAATTTTGTCATCCGCGCAAAATTCTACTTCCTCCGAACATCAGCAACAAACGGCAAATAGCATTGCCCACAAGTGATTTCCAGCTCCGGAAAGTATTCTGCGAGCGTTGCGTGGAGAGATGATACAGGGAAGAATAAAGAAAGGGAGGATGGACGCAGCGGATGGCGATGATGATATTTGGGCAAAACTGCAGGAGGAAGGAGGGGAGTTGCAGTTGCAGAGAGAGGCCGATGGCAGAGGAGCCGTGGAATGCACGCGCACAAAGGGAGGAATGCAGGCCCAAAGAAGATAGTGCGACAACATTGCTAAAATCGATGAGTTTTCTAGCTTTGTGCGCGATCGGCGGCGATTGCCAAAAGCTCCAAAAATTTCCGACTTTGAGGAAACTCTTCTGGAAATCTAGGAAATTGCATATGACATTCCAATCGGCCGGCGTTGAGTGGAAATTACTGCGATGTCTGGTCCGGAGGGCACGGAAAAATCGCTTGCTCCCGTAGAGTGGTTTACAACTATGTAATGATCGTATATTCGAAGAAAATCAGGCGAAGCATCACATCTACAGCGTGTTTGGAGTTTGGATGGGTGATATATTTGGCCTCAGGCGAACAGTTATTGTAAATCACTAAATCTGGTACATAAAGTAATTGGTTGATATTCACTGATTCATGGCGTCGTCCAAATCGAAACGGCTTACGCTCATTCACGGATTTATATATTACAACGATTACTGACAGAGTGTGCAACAGTAACATCTCGGTTTTAATAATGTTCGGCATAATGCTTCTTACATTTTCAGAGTATTTACTGTAAATCAATGTTTTAAAATATCTCTTCTTAACTACTAATCAATACAAATGAAAATAAAATGAAATTAATTAAAATGAGTATCGCATTTATTTTTCTGTTATTTAAGTGAAGTCATAAAACTACAATTTGTTATTACATCTATCCAAAGTTGTTGGATGTGTAATTTAAAGCTTTCCGATCAGTTGGCTCGGGTTCGATTCCTGGCCGACACAAGTTTAAAAATATTTTATCCGTATGCATTTAAAACTCAATCTGCAGTTTTTAGACTTGTCAGACAATTAGTAATTCAAGAAATTAATTAAATTCATGTCATAGGGGATGCAAAATGCCAATATTAGGCCCTTTAATGCAATCTTTTAAAATGAAGGCGGAAGTTATCATTAATGACAATAATATCTTATTGATAGCATGTGGGCACCCTTTGAAGCTGACAAATTAAGTTTCAGGTAAAACGTGGTACTGATGATTTACAATGTATTATAAAAAATAATACTTCAATCGCCAAATTCCTCAGATATTTACTAGTCATATTAATTTTTGTAGACCGAGCCTATAATGCTCAAAAATAACAATTGGATGACGGGTAAAATCGAAGGATTTAATTTCTACACTTTTCATCGCAAGTGAGTGTCCTTACCGCTAATAGTTCTTCGAGTCTGTTTCCTTTCGCTACATAGAAGCGGGAGAGGAAAATATTCAGATATTGACTAATTCTGCTCACATTTCTAAGCGATAAAAAAGTTTCGTATTTATTTCATTTTCACTTTTTCTCGCAATTTTTAACGAAAGGAATCCATCCTCTTCTCCATTGACTTTTATAGGATAGCGTCGCGGGCATCCATCATTCCAAACCGCAATCTTATCCGCCTCAACAGCCGAATTCCGCGTCATCGGATTCCAGAGGAGACACATTTTAATCAGAAATGCATGCGCTGGAAAAATCGCGCGGAACCGAATTTCGGGAGAGAAAAATGTCCGGAAATGCTCTCTCCTTACAAAAGGACGCATTAAGAGCGGCAGTTCGCGTGATTTAGCGACGCCGAAATAATCTCGGGACATAACCGGCGTATAACTCGCGATAACTGAGCAATTCCGAATAGACAAATTGCTATAAGGGAGGATGAGATTAAAAACCTCCCTCCGCCGGGGAGATGTAAGCGATTCGAAAATGGGAGGAGCAAATATTTCGGGGAAATCTTTCCGTCTGCCTTCAAAGCCTTCTCGGATGACGTGAACTCACCGACGTCGTTAGCACATTACGCTCGATATTTACGGCGCTCATTGTATTATGTTTGCGGGCTCTCATCCCATGGATAAGGTCAAATATAAATCCACCATAATGAATCTTATTAGTTGAAAAGCAATGATTTCCATCCTTCAATCCTCTCCTCCAATACAATACGGGAGTTTTGTTAAGTTAAGTAAAGGCAAATGACTACTTTATACCACTAAGCATTCCAAAAATTTAATTGAAAATTTTCCCGAGTTACATCCTGTCTGTCAGCCACATTTGTGTTTGTTCGCAGCTTACTCTTTCATCATTAACAGTTCTTTTTAAATGTTTAAACAATATACGAGATTATGCGCAATATTTCCAAATTGGCTTAACCACGCCAATTTTTAAAGGATCAGTGTATTTATATTGGAGGTGTTGAAGCATTTACTCGCAGCGGGCTGCATTGGCTCACATAATAATTTGTCTGGACGCAGTCATATATCTTATCGTAGTTTGAAATTAATGATTACGCATTGAAAATAGTCAGTTTTACTGTTTTATCAAAAGGAAGTTTGTACATACAGTTTTGAAATTAGAATAGGTTACTACCAGAGTGTTTTATTTTCACCACAGCTGCAAAGTATAAGTATAAAAAATTGCATTAATCCCTTAGTTTATAAAAATCTATAAGACGGCATGCAGTTGAATAACAGAGGTTTGACTGCACTAAAATCCACAACCTCTAACATGTACGAATTTGGTCATGGTAAACTTGAGAAATTATTTCAAACTGTGATGAATCGGAGATTTAAAAACCAGGCATATGGTATCCAATAAGTTTGTGGAGCCAAGGGTTTAAGATGCTCTGCTAAGTGAAAACTACCTCTTAAAACAGCATGTGCATGTTGACATTCTCGGTGAAAGCGCGTAAGTGTAAATAATTCCAAGCAATTATTCATTCATCAGTATTAACTAATTCTTCTTATTAGGTTATGAATCAGCTCGAAGATTTAAAATATTTTTTACGGGCAAAAATTAACACACTTTCTTTAAAATTTGATTTGATTATACTAGGGAGTAATTAAGAATAATCCACTCTTATTTAGTTGAGTTATTTTGTTCTACATTCGGCAAAGCTTCAAGCTCCAAGATTCAGATATGATCATCAAAATTATGCCACCAATTACATTAAAAAGTCTGTATTCAAGCATAATGTGAATTATGTTGTTCGTCACGAAAACATTCCAGATATTTCAGGAAATTAGTAACTTTCAATGCAAACTATATTATAAGTAAAATAGAATTTTAAATTATAGGTCAAACACTAATTTATTTGCATTTTGAGCGATATAAATTTAATTTTTCAATCGTAAAAAATAATAGAGATGTATAGTAGAAACATACGAGAACTTCATCTACCCCATATTCTCCTTTCGCTCACAATTAGTCACGAAACCAAACCGGTCCGAGAGATTTCGTCTCTGTACAATCATAAGCAACAACATTTGTTGGATCCCTCGACAAGGGGATTTTAGCCTTTATTTTCCGCTTTGTTTCGAAGTAGTCAATGCAAGTTGATAATAATTATCCAAGGATAACATTTCATCCGCATTCAATAAGGAATTGCCAAAATTGTTGTCATTGCTTAGAATCCTCATACTATTTCAGCGCTAAGCAAAACTGATCCAAAAAGAAATAAATTATACACTTTCCTCTATTTAGTGCCAAATATCAAATTTAAAATATTTCGCAATTCAAGATATGAGGGACCATGTGAAATAACCGCATCGAAATCGCAAAAATCGACGAAATCGTTATAAAATCTTCTCTGATGGACTGGACTATCCTCACATCGTTTATTCGGACCATCCGGAACCCCAGTCCGCAGGAATCACTTTTTGAGTGCACCATCCTCAACTTCCGGAGGATAATTCACGAGGATGTGAGCTTTCGAAAGAAAAGAACGTGCCCATGAGAAGCCGAAGAGAAATTCGAGAGAAGGGCGAAAAAGGGAATAAGAAAGATGATGGAGAAATCACGCGTATCGCGGGATGCGGAGGCGCGCATATTCCAACACGCCGAAGGGGAAGGAGGGGAGGCTGTGGATGTGCGGCAGTGGCCTCAGTCTAACGCCGCACTCAACCCGTGGCGGTACGTCAGCCACGGCAGCGCTCCCCGCTCGTGTTCCCTGGAAACCCCACAGATCCCGTTGAGGTTTTCTGTTCCATCATCCTCCCTCGCCGACCATCGACACCCATTCGTGCTCCCTACCATCTTTGGCCACCCTGCGAGGAGGATAAAACTTGGATCTCTCCTGCGAACCTTTGCGCCGGAAGGGTTCAACTCTGTCTGTTAATCCGCCGTGAAAAATACGTGAACGTGAGGTAGCGTTCGCATTGGTCGACGCCCCCCTTCAGTTTGTGTTGGATTTGTTTGGCTTTGGAGTTCCCGGAGTCGGGCGGGATATCTTCCCCCCGCGAGGCCGCCGGGACTGAGGGCCGACGGCGGAGTTCCGCCCGCGAGTGAGTGCCCGTCTTTCGGAGGTGTTCGTCCGACGATTCCATCGCACTTCGAGGTGATCAAGAGGTTGGCATTTTCGGGGACGACGCCTGAGGTGAGTGTTGCGATCTTTTAATCGATCTTCAGCGTGATAACTGGTATTCCGAGGTAGCGAATGTCTGTCGAGCAGAACCCTTAGGATCTATACTATTGAAGGAATGCGATCCAAGAACCAATTTCAGGATATCACAGGAATTAGCGCATGATACGTAAATTATCCTTTTCACAGTATACGATTATGTAATAGTAGGCTTTAAAAGAATTGACTGACGGAGAAGGGGAAGTGATCTTCTCCAGCACTTGACTGTTCAGGCGCGAATTGATAAAAAATTAGATGGAGAAGGTTTTATCATTTCATCCTCATCATCCACATTACTGCATTAAACAGTTTAGCTATCAAACATCTTTGAACTCGCTTCTGTCCGGTACGCGCGATTTCGGACCGCTTAAATAATATCGACACGTGGACCACGTCATACGAATGAAGATTGGATATCTCTCAAACCGAGATATTTCATATTCTCTGCTGAGACACGTTTCCTCGTGTTTTTAAGGAGTCGTCAAAATTCTTTGGTAGTGCGAAATCAGTTTTATTCTGAAGAAACAATCAGTGCCTTCGAAACAGCAGAAATCCTGTGATTGCCATGTAAATCTTTTTATCCATTTTGGGATTTTGACGGACCGAATTTTTTTTCGCCTCTCATACTCAGAAAATGAAAGTTTCATGTCATCCCCGCCGTCGTTTTCAATCAGTCAACTCTTGTCTTTTTTGCATCGAATCACTTTTATCGCAGCGCTCGGCTTGACCCTTTTCCTTTAATGCTTTCAATTATTGCGGGGTTCCATTTCTAAATATAACTCAGGCGTCGCTTCTTATTAGTGTTCTCTGGATGTATTAAAGACTGCAATTTCTAATGCAATATGAAAAGCAATGAATATAAAATCAGGTTTCATGTTATTTCTGCTATATTTTTCATTCCTTCGTAAAAATTTAAGGTGAAGGAAAAACCAGAGGTATGTGACTTGCATTGATTTAAAACTAGCAGAGTACTGCTAATGCAAGTTAACAGCTGCATGTAAAAAAAGAGGTTAGTCTATTGCAAACTCTAACAAAGAAATTTGGAT
The DNA here is from genome assembly GCA_947579665.1 of Sympetrum striolatum. Taxonomy (NCBI): domain Eukaryota; kingdom Metazoa; phylum Arthropoda; class Insecta; order Odonata; family Libellulidae; genus Sympetrum; species Sympetrum striolatum. The sequence continues at coordinate 636,668 of OX388343.1, forward strand.
TCCAGCTTGTAAAAAACACTAGAGTTTATTGAACAAAGTATTGCTCATCCATGCTTTTATTCTTTTCACTTTACATGTTTTGCTAAGTAACGGATGAAATATTTCTCAGCTAATAAGGAATAGCTGACACATTGAGTACAAGTTTTATAACAAACTTAATTAATAGACACCTTCCTCGGGATTTTTTCTTGCCACACCGAATGATGTGGTTTTGCAGGAAATTGTTTTTTTATCGGAGCTTCGAATCAGGCAGCCAGATTATTTGGCACCCTAATTCTAATCGAAGGAAATTTCGATACCGTACGAGTCCATATCAAACGCGAAACTTCATTTTCGTACGATAAACCGACAATTCTGCCGATAATTGCTTGCTGAACAACCTTAACAAGCCCACTATGAGGTGGCAATTGAATAAAAACCTCGAAATTCGAGAAAAAAATGCTTCCAAGGATTTGATGGGGAATTTGAATCGTCCACGCACTTTAATTGAAGTAATTTTGAAACTCATCTCCTTCGGCGAAGAGAAAAAGGCGGAATCGAAACACGGATACGATGACGTAAAATTGAATGACTTTTATCGTAAGAAAACAACTCCAAAATTGAAACCTTTCCTATAGCGTGTGACAGGTCAAATTTGTGAGCAAAGTTTGTTATTTTCATCTTCACTTGTGGTGTTTATCTGAAATAAATTTGCCTTCCTTTTCCGACATTGTAAATTCTTATTTTACTCGGTTGACAAAGAGGAAAATTTACCGAATTTCATCAGGCGATAATTGGGGAAACACGTCTGTTTCATGAAAGAAGCAAAATCTGATTCACTCCAGACTATAATTCCTTATTTTACTCCAAAGACTTGGATTTTTATCTATTTAATTATAATAACATATAATTATTTTATTCCCTAAGAATAAATTTATATGTTATAAATATTAAAGCATTTTGATGATTACCACACCTTTTTCCCTAAAACGAGGTATGTTGTTCTCTAGTGGCTCATAGAGTAGTGCCTATTCGGCGCTGAATACAATTTAGTTTATGTGACAGTTTTTTATAAAAATTTATGAAAAATTAGTAGATCAAACTATGTCAGATTGTAGCAACAACTTAAAGTAGAGCGAGGAAAGCAGCGCTATTTTTGAATATCCTTCAAATTTACAAATGATGTGCCTCGAACGTAATAGTATATGCAAAACGTTTGCTCATTATTGCAACGTTATTTCGCTTTATAATAAATGCAAAATTATCTTTGAGCGACTAATATTAATTTAGAATATACGAGTGAATTTATCCCCTAAATCCCCTGAAATTTATTCGAAACATCTAAGAATACGTCTTAGTTGCAAACGATGATTATTTTGGGGGGATTTAGCTTAATCCACCGTACATCAGACCTCTTATTCGATCATCCTCACATTTCACAAACACGATTGTAATTCAAGGGAATGTTGCCTAAAATGCACGTATATAGTAGGCAAACATTGTCGGTTTAGAGTTTATCACTTCGACCAGCTAATTTATAGCGAACCCTGCTCCTTTCGCTTTTACGATTGGACTATGTTTTCCTTCTGATACTTTAATGTAGTACAGTGGTATTCTAATTTTACAAAATTAGCGTATTAAAGCTCCAATTTTCGAAAATGAAGGATTGAATTTCAATTTTGAAAATACTTATCGAGACACTAAGCAAAGATTTACTCAATGCCATGGGAACAAATACTGTTTTAGAAATGATTTGTAAAAGTTTATCTATTTGCGTAAAATGGTAAACATGTGCTTCCTTTCGGCAGTAAACCATTAAAAAACGTAAAAAAGTTAAATAACTTCAAAATTGTACATTATACTTTAAGCACATAAATATTACAGGTTTTGTGTAGAATTATTTCACTTAAACCGCAAAGTTTGGCATTTAAGAACTTGAATGTATTTGACTGCTTGTTTATCTTTATAAAGTATTCATTATATCCAAGCAATGTATTCAAAAGCTGATTACTGACCTGGCATTTCTTAGAGTAGTATTAATTAGGGAGAGTTCGGAACTACATTACATTTCTTAACGACTGCATGTACACAGGGCGGATATTTACACCCGCTGAGTGTTGAATATCAGGATGGTGGTGTTTACGTCAATCCAATTTGCATTTCTATGATGGAAAGAGGAACTGTTTCAATTTCTTCCCATTAAATGAGGTTCTAATGAAAGTAAATAAGCTTCCCCGACACTTTAGAAATGAGGTATTATTTCACACGTAGGTTTCGATGGTAAAGCTTGAATATACAAAGAAGTGTTGCTCATGCCATGTGTTTACGAAGAAAATTGGATTCCTTTTCCGGACTGAATGAACGTCCAGTCATTGGTTATTGATCCTGACACAACAAGACGGAGGTATAGGAAAATATCCGATGCATTTCGGAAACAATTGATTATACCTGATAATGCCGAACGAGTAACGCAAACACAAAGTGTAGCGGAAAATCACTAGAGGCGTCGACTAAATCAAACAGGAAGTGGATCCGTAATTTAAACAGAGCTCATCCGAATGAAAAATCTCACATTTTTGAAAAAGAATTCTTCCTTCATTTGGAGAATGGCCATGATGAATATAGAGTTTCCAAAGATGATGCATTGCCGAAGATTCAAGAAATTAGCCTTACCTGAAAGATGAAAACATAAGTGAAAAATCTAAATTTGTTAATTTAAAGTTCGACTCACACTCATACCGTATAGTTTCATACTTTGGGCTCAGTTCTGTTCGACTGTTCGACTCAACGGTCGTTTCATGGAGAAGCAGCGAAAAGTCTTTATTTCCTATACAATAAAGGATTTGGAAATAGTAGCGAATAATATTGTGAAACTCTTGCTTTTGCTCATCAGCGCAAAATTTACTGCACTATTGCGATGGTATATGGTCAGACAATAAATGTGAAATTTCAACAAGAGAAACAATTTGGTTTACTCTCTACAGTACGAATCCTTATCTCGTGTACATTAGACTGTAAGCATTTTTGGCATTATTTTGAAAAAAATTAACTTCATGATAATCAATTTTTCTCCAAGAGAATTATGTACACGATTCAGTTTTTATAGGCATTATTTATGTAACACTACGAACCAGTGAATAATTGGCACACGAATGATTGTGAGCATTTATCCCCAACGAGGGTAGCTTTTAATAATAAAAGTCGCTGACGCATACGCTTAAAGCCGGGGGAAAATGTCTGAATGTTCGAAAAGAGGAGTTTGGCTTGAATCTTGCGGAAGATAACTTCTAAAGGACAGTGTACTTTTAAAGATAAACATACTCAGTTGCATTTCTCGTCGGTAGGACTTGTTGAAGGAAGGAGTAAAAATTGGTCTCCACAATGTTCTCCCATTTCGGCGCTGCTAAGAGGAGACAAAATCGGAAAACCTGAAATAAAGAAAACTCCCTGAAAAAATACCCCGAATTCGTTTCCTAATCGAGGACCTTCCTTTTGATCTCTAGGCGCTGCTCTCAATTACTCGTTCAATGGCACACGTTTTCCGCTTTGCCTTTTTCCGTCGCCGAAGTGGAGAGAGCAAGTCCGGATCCGTCAAATATAAATTTAAGGTCATTATCAGTCCCTCGTTTCGGCCGAGTGGGTGTCAGAGGAAGCGGTCAGATGTGTGGGCGACGGACCCTCGGGGGCTTTTTTATGATTGTCCGAGTGAAGGAAAAACTTCTTTTGTGTGTTAATTCGGATCGCCGGCGTTTTCCAGTCCATCAAACCCTTCGTCTTCGGATGCAAATCCGTCGTTAAATTGCTCTCGAAAACTTGTCTGTATCTGTGGAGATCCGGAGTTGGCACTCCTGAAGACTGTTGTTTATAGTTTCCTTTCGGATGTAAGGTGTCCGGACGATGTGTACACAAACGAGTCTTTGGAAGCAAATATTTGCTTGAGAACGAGGGCTAGGATTCGGTTGAGAACCTAGTTTGTCTAAATGTCAAATCAAAATGGACCGTGGAACGGACGCTTGATTTATAACAAAGTTCAAAAGCGCATAGTGTTGGATGCCCTGAGTTAACTCTTTTCTTTGTCTTCAGTCGTCACAACTTTTCCGCTATACGTCGTACCTATCAATCTCAGTAGCTACCGTATATTTCCATTGATAAGACGAAAGTTTGATTATAAAAAAGACTCCCAAAATCCGAGTTCTTCTTATAGGACAGATAAACAGTGCGAATGTTCGCAGTAATCACAAGGCGGTGCTGCCAGATGCAAGAAAATAAAATTTGTTCATTTCAAAAATTACGAATAGGAATTCGAATACCATATGCTTTATACAGTATTGAGATGACGATCGTTGACCTAAATTGAATTCACAGTCCTTTGATAGTTTGAGGGTCGTCTTGTAGCACAAACATTAGGAATGTAGTGAAACGACATAACTTATATAAAAATTTATATCAGGTCTTATTTGAAGGTCGCCTTATCTGCAAAAAATACACATTAGGTGTCATTGGACATAATACGTGCCAATATTTAATCTTTGATGTTGTATTTGTTGCAGCAAACATTTTTTATGCACCTAACCCCCTAGTATTGGCGATCACAGTTGTGCCATTTCTTTTTACCCACAATGTATACAAGTATTGATTCACACCCCTTTCTGTTAGTTAATCTGTTTGTTCTTTACACTATTATTCGGTTTTGATCCGCTGCCTCACGTAATATATGTACATAATTAACGATAAGGTAATTTAGGTTATTTTAAAATCTTTTTTTTTATTTTAAAAATTTTTTTCTTATTGTCTTTGTCCAATGTCATATAAACTCTATGTTTTTGACAGTTTTATTCAATCTCAACCTTAATATATTTAATCGTTTTGTTATTCTTGAAATATTCGTATGTGTTTTATATTTTTTAGGCAACAATTCTTGTATTTAGATTTAGTGTCATTTGTGAAGATATTTTATTTGATTTGATTGCTTGTAGTGAATGTGTATTGTCTCTTTTGCATAATTTTTATCTATTCTCTTCTTGTCTTTCATAATTCTTTCTATTCTCCTTCTTCACAAAATTCAGTTTTCTACCTGTAGGTTTCGCAGGTTTTTCACACTCCCCTTCCTGTGAGTGTTTTCCTGCAGTGGAAATTTTTTCCTGAGCCCTCAGCTTAGGTTTTTTCAATCCACATATTACTTTTCTTCTTTTGCAAACCATCTCTTTCTTTCTGTTTCGCATATGACGATGGGTTAGGTGTAAGAAGAGAATTTCTAGTCTCAATCTCGCCCGAATAAAGACCATTTATTATTATTATTATTATCACCTCTTTGGAACGAAAAGTCTTCAAAAGAATTGTCTTCGTGCTCACTCGAAGCATTCTTTGTAACAAATATATCATGAATTATATAACTACGATGTCGAACAGTTGTGTCAATAAGGAAATAAGACAAACATCTTTATGTGAACAATTGAAATGCTAAAGTGGAGTGGCTGTGCTTTTTCGCGCCCTTTCATCCTTTTCTCAAATCGAGTCAATATTTTAAAATGCTTGGCTTCTCCTTGCTGATTCATTATCCTATGCATGAAATGAATTGAAGAATATTCTCCTTTAGTTTATTTAACGATTAATCTTGTTGTCCTTAGCTCAATTTCAGTGAATGGCTATTGATTATCGACTAGCGTTAGTGTGTGCTGCAAGGCCTGATAATGACGCTTCCGTTGGTTTCCCGATGAAAAAAGGTAGACAACTGTTGATGGCTCAGAATTTAAAGGTGTGGGAAGAATTTGTCTATAAAGAGAAAACACAGAATTGCCTTTGTCCTGGTCCTTGAAAATTTACTACCTCAGCGTAATATTTGAAATAACTATGATAAACATGTAACAGATGAACACGAATAGAAAACTGTAATATTTTCTCTATAATTCAATACATTCAATAAGACGATATCAAATATGAAGGAAATAGTCAAATTTAGAGAGGAAATTCTGAAAGGGAAAGAAGAAGGCGAGGAAAGAATTTTCAAAGACAAAAGAGGCAATTGCATTGACGTTGGGCATTGGCTACCTCTTACAAAAAGATGGCCAGTGCCGTAAGAAAAAGGTGGGCAAACCGAATAGGAGAATCGAATTCAGGAATATATAATAAAAATTCACAATCAAAGGTGCAGTTAAAAATCATAATTGTTTTATGTCTAACTACTGTTGCCCTTCACCGGTGAAGTCCTCTCCTAAGCTCTGATGAACTTATCAGGTAGTGCTTCACCGAGTAACAACGAACACATGCAACCATTCCCTGGTCGAAAAATCCGATCAGCCGGGATTCGAACCCGGGACCTTGGGGTTTGGAGCGATAGCTTAGATGGCATGCTATCCACTGGGCCATCAGGGCCGGTCAATAATAGAAAAGTATCCCCAGTGAAATATTATCCAAAGATTATCATAATCTCTAAATTACTATTTTCCATACATATTAACTTGCGAAAATTAAGTATTTCAAATTATCATCCAAGAATCATTAAGGATGATTTTAAAGTAATTTAATACTTAAAGGAAAATGCTCGGATCACTGAAACAAAATTTTGCTCTCTGGAACATTTTGTAAAGTTCACTTTATCTATGTCTCTTCTCTATTGGTGGGAGCCCTATATCCCCCTCCTATATCCCCCTATAACCTGGATTGGGTTTTAAGGGTTACCTTAATCTGATAAAAATCGAGAATATAAAGTTGTACATGCGAACGTTCATTTCTGAAAATAAATTTCCTGGAAAAATATCGGAAATTTGTAGCATCTTCTAAAACATGAACACAGGTGTTCGTCTTTCCGCTTACGACACTATCTCATATTTTAACCCGTCAATTACGATTACCTGGTCGATGCAGGCTTTGGTACTTTGGCTTAGACAATCCTACGGACGCTGTGAAAATTTATAGCATTTTCCTCATCTACTGGACATGGCAAACTACCGTTAATGCGTTTAGCGGAAAGCTTTTGAAAACTGCGCTGCCTCTGGGAGGCCTGTGGATTTCACATTAGGGAACCAAATGATATTATTTCGTAACGAGGTAGTTTGAAAATAAAGGGAGGCATCGACCCTTGAAAATTATCGGCCCCCCATAATTACGAACAACAGAATCAGGCGTTCTAATTAGTTCGTTATCGTTGCTGGTAAAACTGCTTTGACTTTTATGAAAGAGTTAACGCGACCGATGGTAATATTTTCGGAATTCTTCGAGTGACCGCCTTCAAATGTGAACATCCATTTTAGAGGCCCTAATTTGATTCCCTACACAGCACGTTTGTTTTATGGTCCATGGAGATGTATAATATAATTAGATTATAATATTTGGCGTATAGAATAGATCTGATGTGTCCCGAATGTATTACCATGATTACTTAAGTGTAGACTAATACTTTTTAATCTCTCAGAATTACTCTTTTTTCTGAGTTTTCTCTTAATTTTTCCCAGAAGTCTTGTATTCTTTAAATCTTAATAGTTAGACGTGAGAAGAGAGGATCAAGTCTCAATACCCCACTTATGAAAAACATTTCTTTATTATCATATTCTTTTAAAAGTTATCTCCAATCTTAATTGACTTACGCGAGTCATTAATAAGCCATCGAGCGGATTCAGGTAATTCCATAATATCTTTAAATATTGTATTCTTAAAAAAAAAAGATGGAGACAAATGTACAGGTGGGAGTAGTATTATCTTGGAAGTGCATTTATCATTTACAGTTGAAACGAGGAAGGATGAGAGAGACATGTTTAAGAGAGAACATAACAAATCCATTAATGATAAATTCGGAACTTTTTAACGAGTCTAGCCTGACCGATTGAATGGAAAATAGTTCGTAGTAGTGCCACTTGGCATGTTCGCTACTCTCCGTTGGGAAGACAGGTTGTCTTCGACAACATTCATTCTTTTTCGGAATAATTTTGACTATTTATTTATTTCATATGCCGTCGCAATTAGTGCCTAGGATAGGCAGCGAAGTTAATCAATGAATTATGATTTAGAAACAAATATAATTCCTCGTGCAAGGTGTTCGACGCAATATTTCACGTTTACCTGTGATTAAGGCACAAAAATTGTGTTCATATCTAGATTTTATTAATTAATTTCTGACTAATAACGTTCTATTTTATTTCTATTCTATCTATGAGTTTGGGTGAATGGTAAACATAGTTTCCATCAAAGCCGTTATCGTAATAACGATATCTTATCCGCTGTCTTAATGAATGTTTTTGTGTTACTGTGTTTTGTATTCCAAATATTTTATTAACCGAAATTCTGTTCATGCTAATTTAATGTTAATAATTGAGAAAGTTAGCTTAATCTAGTGAATATTGTTTTTCTATTATGTTATTTATATGTAAATAATTTTTATATTTTACTATTGATACATTTTCTGCCGTTATAATTTAAACTTATCTCATAATTAGTTTCAATTCGTGAGATACTGATTTTTATGTAAATATGTCATCACTTGTTCTATCTTTTATGTAAACCTCTATCAATTTTTCTTTTTGTCTTATATTACTCTTTTAATCTACTTTCGTCGCAAAATTTAGCAATCTATCTGTAGGCTTCGCAGGTTTCTCACACTCCCCTTCTAGTGAGTGTTTTCCTGCACTGGAAATTTTTCCTTAGCTCTTAGCTTAGGTTTTTTAATCCGCATAGAAATTGCCTTCTTTGTACTTTTGCAAGCTATTTATTTCCACTCATTTCTCATACGATGAAGGGCTATATGTAAGAAGAGACTTCCTAGTCTCAATCTCACCCTAATAAAGCCCTTTATTGTTATTATTTATAAAATACAGTAAATGAGAGCCAGTTTATGGAGAGTACTGCACGCTAACTTTCAGCACGTTCTTCGCAAGTTGCATTTCCCGCTGCCGATCTCTTTTGCTCCATTCATTTTTCATTTGAAGTCGCACTTTAATAACACCGCGTCGCTGATAGTTCCGCCATAAGAAAATAAAACCGCGCATTCCGTCGCACGTGACACCTCCCAGTAATGGAGAATTCCGCCAAAACGCCATCCACAACGGAGTCTCAGTCCGCGCAAACTTCAAACCTTCCCGTAACGATCCTGACGGAGAACTCCGGTGTAGGAAGCGCATCTCCGCCGTCAAATTTCACCAAGTTCCCTGCATTTTGGCGCAATACAAACGACCCTCCCCCTGGCGGCCGCGAGAGGGACTAAACATTGCTACCACCAGTTCCTTTTCACCTCCTCCGTCAGCTGTTCGGACCCTTTTTATCCTCCTTTCCCGTGGAGCAATTGACCCTTGTGTGGGTGGGGCCGCGGGGGTGCCGTCGAAGGTGGCAAAAGCCGTGGATCGATGCCACGCCAGCGCCACCCTCTTTAAAGGCAAAACTTTAAGTGCCGTAGGGTATTCGTCACAGATATCCCGTTTTTTACTCTAAGAATGGGCTGTTAATAATAAACTAGGGGAATGGTGTGTCCCGAAATTGTGGCGCTTTCTTACAACGAGCTGCCGTTGTATTCCTTCCATTCTCCCGGTAATTTTGTGTTTCCTTTGTGAAAAAAGGTTCGCTCGCGTAGCACGCCTCTTGCGTGCGTTATGTCGCCTGAATCCTAATTGAAATTGAAAGATTACTCTTTTATCTCTTGCAATCAACTCGTATACTAACGTAAATCAACTTTTAGAGGTCATAACGCTTCCAAACGCCATCTACTGGTCTCAAAATTTTATATACCCCCATGTAATGGGTTTCAGTTATTTTTAATGTAAGAATTGAGTAATTTTTGAAATAACAGATTAAGTAATTCAATTTAAATTATAGCTCTTGAACTTTTGAAGCAGAAAAGATTACAGCCGCTGTTTTCAACTCCAAACAAGTTATCGATTCGCTTTTGTTTTGTTTTTCAGGTCTTTCTCATGGCCCAGTGATGAATCATTTTTTGTCTCATGAATTCATTATCTGATTTCAAAACCTCATACCAAAGTAAATAAATATTATTCGATGCTTTCAATTCTAAATTTCATCAGATAAAGAAATTAATTTAAATAATTTAAAATTTTCTCAGAAGAATATCCTCATTTTTTATGATTCGGTGTTCATAGTTTAAGTAGACCTTCATTATTTTCTCTGTCATTGGTGTAAATAGCGGTTGCTAGGCAGGGAACTTTCACGTTTCTATTGCACTTTTTCAGAAGGGCCCTTCGAATTCCATTTTATTAGGAATCATGGTGAGGATACGGAAGCGATTCGCATAGAAGAGACTAGGCGTAAGGAAGCGAATTTAAAATCATTATAGGCAAAATGTATGCTTGGAAAAGCTCGATGTGCCTACCTTTTTGATCCAATGTGCTTTTTAAGAATTCAATTTGTTCAATATGTTATACATTGATTTCACAAAGAAGACATCAGAGCTCTGTGGTGAGTCGAATGATTTCAAAATATTGTAAAGACAGAAATCAGATTGCTACTTGGCTTAGTGAAACAGAGGTAATCAATTTACAAATCACTCCTACAGATAAATGGATTGTGAGATGGGATCATATTAACCTATAAACGACGAATTTTGCATAATTTTCGATATAAAATAAAACTAGAGGATAATATTTACAGGAAATTTGACATTTATCGGAATGACCAAAATTATAGCTCAAGCTTCTTGCTGGGGAATTTCCTAATTATTAATCAAAGTAGTCAGCGAACCAAAAATAGAATTCTTCAATGTTAACACCTATATCCGCCAAGATCACGCTTTCATGGGTCCACCAAGGAGAGGGGTTTTCAGAAGAATGATCCCCCTAAAGTTTTAGAAGTTTAAGCCTGACAGGGCAAAATTTCATAACCACATATCAACTAAGTTTATATCAAACCACCGATTGGATTAAAAAGAAATGTGATGTGTGAATCACTGGCGCCGAAATTTGTCGCATCGGAAGATTCTCGGAGAACACAGAATCGTGCATCTATTCCAAGACAACCGCAATTCGGGCAAACCAATTTCGAGCGAAGGACAGCGGGGATGAGCGACAGAGAGGACGAAAGAGAAAGTCAGGAAGGAAACGAGGAAGATGGCTCTTCTCTCCACCACCAATCATCCTTCTTCATTTCGCCCAGAAATGGTTCCTTACTTTAAGGGCCTCCCGACTCGACCCCTTTAAGAAATCCTCCTCTTTTCTCGCCCCCAAGAACACGGACTTTTTTCCTCCTAGTATTTCATCGGCCCTTCGCCACGCGGCTGCCGATGCGGGGGAGTAAGAAGGAGGGGCTAAAAAGAAGACTTGGGGGGAGTTTAAAAAGGAGACGGGGTAAGAGGGAGGGAGCCCTCCTGGAGGGCACGACCGAGGTATACTCGGGGGAAATGACGCTCCAGTATCGTCGTAATCAGAAGGATCCTGTAACTAGATTACGCGGTGTTCGATTGTTTTGGCCTGCGCGAACTCTTGCGGTCGGAATAGTGTTTAACCATTTCCCTGACACCGACGAGCGTATGCGCCAATGGAGGACTCCTTCGATAAATTCATTCTCGCTCGCACCAAATTTTCCCCGCATTTGGAAGACGTCTATAATTCCGTTTATACAATTAAAGACTCCGAGGACGGATGTAACGTAAAAGAACGCCGTCTTGTAACACATTCCCTGTGAAGATTTGCTCAATCTACTCGAGGATCAAGTTGAAAATAGCCAATAGATTTCTACTTTCGTACAAAGATTGCAATTTCGAAAAATAAGCAAATTAGTAAAACAATATACGAGGAAAACTCTTTAAATCCAAACATCTCACTCAAACCTTCCTTCTCCTCTCTTTTTTACATTTTTTCTTTATATATATATTGAGGCAGTGCAAAGTAAAAGTTGTCTTATGATGCTATTCCGCTAGCGAAACATGTCGCATTAATAAATCCGTGGGAGTGCACGAAGTGATTCTTTTCCATGATAATGGCCTTCCACTAAGTAAAACCTTTGCACGTCGAGTTTGCTAGTAAATTCGTAAATATTCGTACTTTCTCAAAAACGCTTAATTCCGTATAAATATGTAAAAAGCTAATTCGTATAAATACGTAATCCCAAAATAACGCATTCAGGTTGAAAATTGAAACAAAAATATTCCATTTCGTAGACATAAAAATTGACCGTTAAATTCGTTAGTTGGTTAAGTTCATAATTATGGTCGTAATTTCATACAGGTAAATCATAATGCTATGAATTGCTTGTTATAAAAGTTATGAAACTGTTAAAAGAAAGGCTGATACATCGGGAAGGAATTAATGGAATACGGAGGAGTGATGCGGTAGTCTAGGAGGGAGTGGGACGTAATTTACCTGTTCCAAGTCATCGTTTTGTATATACGGGGAAAAAACCCGGTTTGTTATCTAGGTCGATAAGGAAAGATTTGGAGCGGTGTAAAAATAGATGTTTAACATTCCTATCTTTTTATTCCTCGAACTATTAGCGGCAGCGCAAGGGAATTTACTTCTGTTTCCAAACTTGCTTCCGTTTTAAATTAAAAGTTGGACCTGGAGAATCCGGGAGTTGATAAAAAGGCGGGGTTATTCGAGAGGCTCAAGTACTCTCCGGAATGACGTAGTGCTTGCATTTTGGAGAGCGAGAAAAAATAACGAGTCCAAAACGAACGAAGCGTGAAAAATCTTATAAAATAAATCAAAATTCACGAGATTCTATCAATTGGTCCGTCATGTATCAGCAACTGTGCTAAACTTATGGGAATGCACCTCAAGGAAGAATTTTCTCCATATTCAAGGCTATTTTGAGAGTTACTCGTATTTTAAATCGTTTATGACTCTTTAAATACCTCCAAGAAAGTAGCAGACCAAAACTAAACCGAAATTAATTCCACAATGGAAAAGAAATGATTGATTGACAACTTTATCTTAACTAGATGTTTTTATGAGCTTTCTGAGAGTTATATGATATTTAAGAAGGTTATGATAGGTTCCATTTATCGACAAAATTTTATTAAATAAATGTTTTTTATGCAGTCAATTTTCAATATTGTGAGATCTTATAACTTATCTATTGCACATCTCATCTCGTGAATGAAGTCACTTTTAATTGCTTTTTAGAATGTAGACAAAATAGGTTCAGCTGAAATACTATTTGTGGTACCCTTAATTTGACCAACTGATGTAATATACGGTAAGCTTTCTTACTAAGCGCTGGTAGTAATGTACGAAAATCTGGAAAGAATTTCCGTGGTCAGCGATCTTTTTAATAGGAAAGACATCCGATGTCAGATAAATGGGGCATTTTAACAGAAATAATCCTCTTGGCGCACTCTGTATAAGTTTCTCTACGCACTTAATTAAAGAATGTGGAATTGCATTTAGAGGTCAAGTGCAGAAGCACATTATGGAGTATTATTTTTAGCTATATTGCAGTGATATTTTTAGCGAGATAATTAATTATACCATACCATATTCACAGCTAGAAGAAGTCTCGCGGACGAGGAAACTAAATTTAATTTCACAAATCATTATTTACAAGAAGCCTTGGATGTCCCAGCATTTTTAGTTCACGTTCTAAAAGTTTGCGATTTCTTGAAACTATCACTAACGCTCCTCGAGAATTAATTAGATCCTTCTCTTGAAAATTACTTCCATTGTAACACGATTAAAAACTTCGCTGTTTAACTAAGAATAACGGCAGGCGCTATGCAGAAGGGATTCCCGGCGAAATAAAGAATTCAGGGATGAAAATACATTAGAACTCCCAACTTTGTTACTACTTTCTGAGATTTTTTAACTTTAAGTCTCTTAAGAATAACTTCACTCAGAAAGCCATCATTGTAATGTTTATCTGGTGTATCATTTAGATCTTCGGTATATTTATCTTCAACAGCGATCGTGGTGAATTAATTTTAACCCAGTCGTCGTCAACCCACTACCTTTAGTTTGATAGGTGGTGTCACAAATCAAAAGTTTCGAAATTTGAAATATACAATGCGTCCAAATTACAAATAATGAAAGTCTAAATGCACTTCGAAAGGATGGCGACCAAATATATCTCTGACAGTAAAAGTTTTTATTTTGATTTTAAAATCGTAGGCATACAAAATCTGGGATGAATTTTTCTTGTTGTAGCAATGTTTGGTTACTTTCGTTAGTACTGGTCGAATATTCAAATTTATTCAACTATATTTGGCCGTATTACATCAGAAACAATTTTTAGTTTCATTATTGAATAGATGCATGTTTTATGATTATTTCCCTGAGCATTACATTAAGTAGTTGGGACATCGGTGGGAGGAAGGGACATTTCAGGGCGCAAGAGTGGGCGATAAGTAAAAAAAGGTAGGGAGCGACATTTTTAACAGGAAGGAGTTTACAGCCCTGTAATGACATCAAATAAAAAAAATAATAATTGAAATACATAACCCATTCCCCATATAGATGTACCTTCATAAGTCTTTGCAATACAATGCCTAATACGAATATACATCCACTTAAATTTACATGCAAGTTGAAACACTGCCAGATGTATTGCATATTGCTTCTCCACTGAATATGGCGCCAGTGGGAAGCCTCATAATGTGCCATAATCTCCAAAGCGATTGTGATAGAAGTTATATGGTGTTAAAATTCCTGCTCTGTTCCATATGTAATGTGTTGGATAGATAACCATAATTTCTTTTCGAACCACTAGAAGAGTCCTCTAGTCCTCCATTAATTCGCTATTATAATGGCTAATTTTCGTTGAAAGTAGATTATAACCTCATTAGTTAGCTTGCAGCATGCGATAGAAGGCCCTCCACATCGCATCTCTCCTTTTATAATTTTAATTCCTATGAAAGTTCATTGGAATGATAAAAGCAATTTCCACTCCTTTGCCAACTTGGCTGAAATACCTCGCTAAATTACGTTGGGGGTAACAAACGTGAAAATTCATCGCAATATTATGAGCTTAATATTTAATTTTAACGTGTACATCATCTAGAATTACAAATTACTCGATTGAACAAACTTTGTTTTTCGTAATTTCAAATTCACTCTCATCTCCTCGATAAACTGAAAATATATTTTTGTAAAGATAGGTTGCAATACCATTAACCCTTTGAGGCAGTGGAGTTTAATATCCACAATCAGTCGATAATGCTGATTAATTGCGTGTATACCTACTTATCTCGAATAAAAAAGATAAATTGCGTAATTCTTCAATCCTACGATTATATGAGCTGTAATATATGTCATGTAAAAGGTTTTCATTAGAAGTGCAATCAAATATTAACCTTTAGCGACTCAACATAGCAATATTATCTTTACGATAATATTTATCGATTTATTTATTAGTGTCTAATTTTTATGAGCATTATTTATGAGTTAATTCTATTCACGATTAGTATCGATATTGATATATTGTACACATTTACTCAGAGCTTATCCTCAAATGAAAACATATCGCACCGGATCTCTAATTACAATAATTTACAATAAATAAATGAATAAGCTGAGCCGAGCTGAATCTTCGCATTCGTATAATAAACTAAATATGACATAGATACGCGTCTTGTTAATCTGGACATAGGCGATAAGAGAGGTAAAATCTTTACGAAACCCAAGACCAGGACAACCAAGTTTCTTACCCCTTCCCCGCCGAACCTCAACTCTATCCCCGATCCCCAGAAATAATGTTGTAGTAAATAAAAAAAATCTTTTTACCGAAGCTTGGCGGGCACTGAACGAGGTCGCTTCGGGTGTTGGTAATTATTATTGATAAATAATTAAAGCGATTTAGAGTCTGCATATAAAAATAGGAGTCTCTGACTTCCAAACATGTTTGAGCTTCATCCATCATTGATATTCACAAGAAATATATCAACTTTTTAACATTTTAGTGACTTCCCATGGATCATAGTTGGATGGCGCTGGCATAACCAGTAAGATGTTTTTCTATAAGCGGTACATTGAGAAATACTTAAAGGAAAGATATTGTTAATCACAATGCATAATATGCGGATTGTTAAGCATTGATGGGATTCAATTCTGAAATTTTCGATACTTGTTCACGGGGTTATGAAAGCGTCTAATTGCGCAAATGACTAAAGCGTCTTCACACGCCAATTATAGGCAACCAGAAAATGATACACTTTAGAATCACATAGAGTACTTCACCGTGCAACTTCCTAAACCAAGAGAAAACCAGGCAACAGAAGGATATTTTTTAATGAGGAGCTGACATTTTCATCGCATTCTCGCCTTCCATCGACCCAATCCGATTGCATCGGGCGTATGCACCACCATGCTCATCGCAGATTCCTCAAATAAATCAACGGCGCCTTCGGATGCCTCCCCGTATTACTTCGCCGTCCTACATTTTTCCCTTTTGCCCTTATTCCTTTCTCTAGCGAAAAATTTCGTCCGAGACAAAGTCGGCGAAAATGATAAGAGCAATTTTTCGCCGCGGGTTTTGTTTTTATTTTTTCCGGCGAATCGTGTCATGGCGGAGTAAGAAATACATCTGAAAGGTGAGAAAAAGGAAAAAATAGTTCTACGCAAAAATTCGGCTCGACGAAGTGTTTCTGCAAATTAGTGGAAAGACGATTCATCATGTATTTAAAATAACATTTATTCGTAACTACCGTTAATTATAATTATATTACTGCTTCTACATACTAGCATTACTTCTTACTAATACTCACTGTTTATTCAATGTAATAGCCATTTTTAAATCAAGAATAATTCAATTCCAACATATTAATCGGATTAAAAACATTGGTTTATATAGCGTTTATATTTGGTTTTGGTTTTTCTGTTTGTAATTTAAATCTTATTGCAACACATTTGTTTTCAAATAATTGTGCATTATTTTGTTTTTCCTACCCTTTGACAATATTATTCTGTGTTATATTATTTTTTTATTTTCAACTGATGCAATGGAAAACATAAACTGCATCGTTTAAATATTTATTATCGTAATGTTTGAACGACTTTGCTCCATCAGAACAAACATAATTAAAACGATTCAGACTCAACAAGGATATTTCGTAGACTAATATAATTATTCTAAATATTTAAAGTAAAAGATTCCAATATAACATTCAGATTCTGGGTGTCAGTAAAATTCGGTAGAGCTTCAGAAAACTTAAATCCAATGACTATTAACATCCAGATCAAATCTTAAAAATGAATTGATTTACATCAGACTCTCAATTGACCTTTTTAGAATATTTTCCTCATTATTCAATAAATTAAGCTGTTAACTTAGGATCATCCTTCTCATTGTAACTATTCAACTATATTAGCTCCAAATATCATCACATAATCTACTTCGCCACTAAAATGAAAATAATTTGTAGGTATTGACGGCTTTTAATGCTCTTCAATCACATTAACTCAGTCGAATTGCGATTATAAAATTATTCTCCCCCTTTGATGCTTATTAAATGATCTCGAAATGAATGCCTTCCGATTCCATGACACCTTAATAATGACGAATCCCAAACAATCGAATCGAATAATATCAACTCGACGCTATTTGAAGGAAGTTATTCGATATTCACAGGAAAATTGTCGCTTTTAAATTATTATTAAAATCAATATTATTAATATAAGAAATAAAGGTCGGCATTTAGATTTCGATCGGATATGAAACCTAAATGGGATTGTATACTCTGGGTATGCATGTAAATAACTAAAGCATAGTATACAGTTCCGTTATGTATAGTTTGGTATCCTATATCAACCATCCCAAACTTATAGAACGCTTCTCAACCATACTTAGATGGAAATTCCAATAAAAATATTGTTTTTTTTAAAGGAAGAAATGCTTCCATCTTCCGAAGTAGCGAGGGGACCTACTTCCTTTTCCTATTGTGTATTTCTCATATATGTTTAAGCTTCTTCTCTTGAGTAGCCCAGGGCTTTACGATGACGTATAGATGATTCAATTCAATTCATTCCATAAACGGGATGAATTACATTTTGTGTTTTATAAGGATTATGGCCGTCTCAAGCTAAAAATTCTCATTTCTTGATTCGAAAGTTTTACTCGATAATCATATAGCTATATGATTATCAAGTTATTAGATTATTGAGTCGATACAAGTATCGACTCAACGTGAGATTTAGGATAAGAAGTGACAGAAAGTACAACTGGGAACAATCCAGAGTTTTTCTGATGCCATAAATCATTTTCAGGCAATACCAATTCTCGCAATCTGAATCTCTTCAAAATACCAGGGAAAATTGTTTCTACCCATCGAATAACCTTCCGCAAAATAACAAGAAAAGAATTAAATGTTTATTCAGAATTACTGACCGATTCCTTCTTTTGAAAGACTGACGCGACAGTTTTCCTATGAATATCGAATCGTGGCTTTTAAATAGTGTCGAGTTAATATTAAGAGAGTTTTCGATAGTCTCATCGTTATTCAGGTGCCATCGGTGAGCAATAGGAAGGCGTTCCGGGACGTCGAAAGAATGTCATTCAAGTAAATGGGAAATAGAAAGGGTCCATAGGCACATTCTTATCCGAAACTTATTTGGTAGAGATAGATTTTTATGGCCGATTATTTGTTCCTAAAAGAAGGAAGGGAATTCTTAGAAAGGAAATCGAAAGATTTTGAAGAACCTGTTCCTATTGGGATCTAACCAAAGAAATATCCCTGACATTTTATGTTGACAGAATCGGTTAACTGATTTCTTAGCATCTTTTGTGAATAAGATTGAGAATCTGATATCAATTGGACTGTTCCAACTCGTCCATCAAAATTCAAATGTTCATAAAAAGCGAAAGAGATGATCGTTATTTTACAGAAATAAATAAATGAAGAAACGTTTGTTATAGAAGAAGTTATGGTTTATTGAAATACTAAATGTGCTGTAGTGTGCTGTAATGTGCTTCAAGACGACCTGGACGTAATATCAGGATGGTGTAAAGATTGGCAGCTGGATTTAAATATAAATAAATGCGTTGCCATGAGTTTTACGCGCTCCACAAACATAATTCCCACGCAGTACCAAATCTCAGGTCATCCATTAGAATTAGTTCACGACAACAAATACCTAGGAGTCACGTTTAGCAGTAACTTACCTTTTAAAGAACATATTCGAGATGCGATAGGAAAAGCTAATAGAATGCAAAGATTAACTGGTAGAACGTTGAGAGGATGCTCATCGAGAGTCAAAGAAATAGCTTACTTTTCTCTTATTCGTCCGAGTCTAGAATACTGCTGTGCGGTTTGGGACCCACACGAAGTAGGTTTAGTCTCAGATTTAGAGATGGTCCAGCGTAGAGCAGCCCGATTCGTTTGCGGGGATTTCAGGTTTGATAGCAGCGTTACGGCAATGATAGAGTCCTTCGGTTGGAATTCACTACAGATGAGAAGATCTGAATATCGTCGGAAACTTTTCGAAAAGTTCAATATTTCAGAATTTATAGACGAAGTAAGTGAAATGTTAGTGCCAGTAAGGAGCGAACGCGATCTCCGAGAGGCATCGACGAAGCGTTATAGGGAAGTAATCGCAAGGACGGATAATTACTTTTGGTCGTTTTTTCCCCAAGCTATTAGAGATGCTAATAGGTAGGAATGAATAACGGTGGTGTATTACACCCCCTGCCATACGCCTCTGGCGGCTCGCGGGGTATATATCTAAATCTAAAATCTAAATCTAAACTATCATCCGAAGGACTAGTTTTCATTTGGCTCATCGCTTTAAGATATTTCTTTTGAGCTTATTTTTACTTGGTATGTGACGGATATATGATATGTAAAACCGAAATCTATTGAAAGTCACTGGAATTTGATTTCCTCTTTTTTTTAAGCAATAATGCTTCAACGTTAGTAGAAGCTGTCATAGCATTGATATAGATACATTTACACATAGAGTTTACATTAGGGTAGAACTTATGAAACGAGGAAAAAAAGAGTATTTAAGAAGACTATTTACTGACCGAATTGATGCCTTAATTTTGGTATAGTGGTGGGTAGTACAGTAGGAGAAATCACGGAGATAAGTGTCAAGATGTTTATTCAATTTTTGCAAGATTTATTTCTTCTTAAATAAACACCATACTCGTTACTAAAGGGCATAGATTCCATGTTAAAGAAACTTCCTTCGGTTTTACTTCCCGTGGGACGAGATGTCAGTACGATTTTTAGCAGTTACGAGCCGCCGCATGGATCCGTCGTCAAGTGCTTCGTTGTTTTGGTTGCAACTGAGTCCGGATGTCCAAATGCCGGTGACGGAACTGCTCCCACGAAAATTTTCCACGGCGAGAAGTCGTGACACCGTGAGTTGGGGGAGGGGAAGAGGGGAGAAGCAGGGGGAAGTGGGAGGGGGAGCGGAGAGGGGTCTCCTTGAGATACGACTAATGAGCATTCCTAACCTCTCCGTCTGCTTCCTTTTCTTCTCCCACGCCCTTCCTTTCTCTTTCTTTCTTTCTCGCTGCTGCCCGGGGCAGAGGGCGATTCGATCACAGAAAATAAAGAAGAGTTGCAACTATCTTCACTCGCACGAACAACTTCATGTCGTAAGTCCGGGAAAGAAGTCTTGGTTCACTCGAGGACACGCCCCTAACGGAATCGCTTTTTATTTGGCTCATGTATGTACCTCCAGATACATACCAGCCTTGTATTGAGACGTATTATGAAGACTCATAGCGGCCAGAAATTACAATCTTCGTACCTCAAATGATTTGACCCATGACATCGATATCATCTTTTCTTGTGGACACTTTAAACTTCCATTTTGCTTAATTAATTCAGCTATAGCAGATCGAATGTTCACTGATTTAGCAATGGCAATGAAGCGCAGAATCTCAAGCCAAACGCATTTAAGCATTTATTTTCTAACCAGAATTCGAAGGCGCACGAGCATATAAATAACTTCACAGATTTGTTTTGTCCGTTTATCAATTATATAAAAAATTGTAGACTACGACTCCTATGTATGTGGGTGTGCATACCTGATATTTGATCATATACTTCAGAACTGCATATTTCCTGAATAATTGAAAATTTTGCTTTATCGTACGCTCCTGGCCAAAATTAACGCAGCACCTCCCTAGCGATCCTTACGGCCGGTGCTGCGTTAATTTTGGCCAGGAGTGTACATGCATATTCAATTAATCTTTGAGATTAAAAGAAATTCGTGTTCTTATATCGCCACTACGGTGTTTATCTTAGAAGAATTTCAGATCTTGCGGGTCTCCATTTCTCACTTTTACATATATTATTTTCAAAATACGTACTTATATTTTTCCGGGTTTTTCGAAGCACAACTACCAGCCATGACCCATAGATGAAGACCGAGAGGAAATGAGGAAGAATATATTTATCTATTATTATCGATATTTAGTTTACAGACTGATTTGTTGTCAGTTCGGTTCAGTAAGTAAACATGTATCGTAATTCACCTGTGTTTTATAACATAAACTATTTCGGAGTTCTATTCTTTTTAATATTTATTTCTTTTATAAAAATCCATTCTTACAAGCCGTTCATCATTCAATCACATCGCAACGTTTTATTAGAAACGTATTCATAAGAGAAGGATGGCTCTAAATTTGCACAAAATCACAACAGAGAGCTGTTGGATTTGACCCATCGCTATTTCGTCTCCTTCTCATCACCATTTTCTTCTGACTTTAAACGGGAGTATCATCGCAAGAAATCATCGACCAAATTCCCAAGGCGTGGATTCCCCACCGCGTACTACGAACACTGAGCGATAATTGATTCGAGTTGTGCTGGAGTCCAAGCATTCGGAAGAAAAAAAAAAACGTTACTCGGTCGCGCAATCGAAAATTCGACACCCTCCCCATTTCGAGAAACAAAAGTATGGCGATGAGGCGCACCAAAGATCTCCAGCGTTCCTTCTCCGCGAAAAAAAGGATTCAGATATCAAACCCTTTAATGGTTGACCAAAATGGTAACCACGGGATGAATCGTCCGATGGAAAGAATCATTCTTCGACATTCTCGAGGACGAAATGGGATTCCATCGAACATTTCTATCTAAATCTATCGCCCCTAGGATATCGCAAAACTCGACATTAGTGAAGTCTGAAATGGGAAGAATTCCCCTTATCCCTTTCAATGCCCTCTCTCTGATTTCCTCCGCTTATATATTTCCTAATATCCCCACTCTCTTCCATACGCCAAACTCACGGCTATCCGAGAAAAAAAAAAGAGTCATAGCCCGCAGGGAGTTACGGCTGCTGAGAAATAATAAAAAAGGCGCTCGTTCGTTCTTTTGACAACGTTCTTTTTTCTTTATTTAGCTTCCATTCACTTATTTGTCCCTATTCTCTTTGTGTCCTCGCTTCTCCTCGCTTTTGCTTTCATTTTCGCCTTCTCTTCCACAATGGAGCTTCGACACGTCCCCGCGTGTGGCGCCCGTGACTCGCCCACCAACACACGCGCACGGGACACAAATCCGATTTTCTATCATCGTTCCCTTAAAATGGGTACGTTTGTGTTTTAGTCGCGCGGAAACAACTTAATCCTGTGATTAAAGTCGGGACGTCGTCTGAGGGGTATTACAACGCTTAGAGAAGATTTTGTTCGTTGAATGGACCGCTCCATCTTCCTTATTACTTTTTCTGGTTTATTTTATATACTTTAATACTATTTATGCTCAAAATTTTGGAATTGAAATATATCAAATGGAGGATAAAGGAGCCAATTAACAGGGCATCGAGCTGGAATCGAACCGGATATAGAAAAAAAACCCATCAGCCACTGTATGACACCCGAAGCCAACATTAGCATGTCTAAAGCTGAAACAAATCCAGCAATATTTACTTCTTTTTAGATTTATCTTCTTGAATTCTAGTTTAGTTAGAGGTTTAAAAATCCCCCAACAGCTGCATTTGACAAACTTTAGAAAGTTGGTAACCCTGGCCTTGCTTTTGTTTAAAAAAATCGGTAGCAACGAGGTGCGGAGATTTTAAAAATCTCTAACTCATTAACACCCATATTTTAATTTTCCTTTCTTACTTCTAATTAAGTGCAACAATAAAAAAACTAATCATGTGATGAGTGATGACTACATCGCGCTGGCAACGTCATATTCAAAATTTGCTGTACACTACGCTCAGTAAAATATTTTAATATCTCCATTTATTTCTAATGTATTAGTGTAGTATAATTTCTATATCATATAATAACTATTTTAAAACAGGTTTAGAAATTAAGAATCAAATCAAAGGGGAAATTAAACTATCCATAAGATGTCAATGTTTTAGATTAGATTTGATCTTTCAAAGAGTAATAACTTGGGAGGGTGTGAAACATTCGGAGGAATGAATTCTCAATCATTTACTCTACCAAAATGATTCTTATGTATCAGCATATGTTCTTCAGTTTAGCAACTTAAGGCCGTAAGAAGTCCTTAATCTTTTGAAAGTGTTTATTTTCAAGTAAATTTAATAATAAATTTAAAAAATCTAACTATATTTTCTTCTTGATATTACTTGGAAGGTACGAAAATTGAGCGGTAAAAGCAAGAATACTCTGTAAGGATTTATTCCCTCGCATTATTTCCGGCATCAATAACCCCTAAGCAGGGCATCTTAACAAGGGAATTTGAAAGCGGATTTAAAGGGTTTTATAGGAAATTGGGTGTATTATTCAGGATAATGTTCAGTTCCGTATGTTTAACACAATCTGTTTAATTTATGTGTTTTACTTAATCTCTACTGTTAAAAATAATTTATCGAATTTTATGTAATATAACCAACCGTGAATTTTACTGTGATGAATATTTTTAATTCAATGTTTTTCATTTCATTAAAAGAGATTCAAATGTTTTGAGCTATGAAAAATATAAAAAAGGCTCACTGACTCAGTTTACACACAAGGTACGAAGCAATAAGACTTAACTCAAGTTAGCTACCAATTTTTAAAATATGTATAGTAAAAGAGTGATAGAGCACAAGAAGCCAATTGAAGATATTTGAGTTTGTTTTGTCTAAAAACTCACCACCTTCAGCTACTTCATAAAAAGGGTATATAGAGTATATTCCAAAACAAATAAATGTCTCTACAATTACACAGGCAAAGGGTAACCGTTACAAGGTAACTTCCGTGAGAATACGACGTATCCATTCATATCTCTCAATAACAGCAGTAATCCACAATTAGTCACCGTCCTGGGAAAGAACTCATTTGAATAAGTTTTGATTCTCGATCGAATGATGGAAACGTAGGCTTATTTATCCACACGAGTCCAACTTATCAACTCCCGTTCACTAATGCATTGCGATTCAATTAAAAGAGGCACTCCTTGCGTTCAGCATTTGCGAATCAATTCAATGAAGTCCCACTTAATGAAATTCAATGAAATGGAAATTATGATTTATGAAACCTACTCCAATTCTGGAAATAAATTGTTAAAATTGATTCTGCGATCGCTGCAACACAGATTGAATTCATCGCATGTTGGGCATCATAAATGAGAAA
The DNA here is from genome assembly GCA_947579665.1 of Sympetrum striolatum. Taxonomy (NCBI): domain Eukaryota; kingdom Metazoa; phylum Arthropoda; class Insecta; order Odonata; family Libellulidae; genus Sympetrum; species Sympetrum striolatum. Next base: position 661,040 of record OX388343.1, read on the forward strand.
CATTTGTTTGAGATTAATTTTCTCAGCAGTGAACCATAATATGAAAGTATGAAACATTTTAAGATCCTATGCATCATTTGCAGATTTGGCTAATGAAAGCGCTATCATATATAATCAATGCAAATATTTTGATAGCTAATGAAAATATGCGCACATCACGTTTTAGTGTTATTAATTTTAAATAATTAATTGTAAACAGCAAAGCATTTTTAATTGAATAGTTTCTGGCTTAAAATTAACGGTGAACAATTACAATATGGCAAATATCTTTGTTTGCTGATAAAATTACAATGATAATTCCATTAATTGGTTTTATAGCATTTACTTCTTGCATGCTTCAGTTAACTAGTCTTGAATACATGTTTATTTAACTCTCGTAACTTAAATATGTAAATAATTCAATTCGTTGATGGCGATTGTTGATGTTAGCATGGTTGTTATGTACATGTTTAGGTAGCATGAATATAGATTTATGCCATTACTTCAATAGAGAACGGAAATAAAAAGCTATGAGAAGTGAAATAAAGAGTTTATCGCTTGCCAGTCAGTTAAAGTATATACACGATGTACTGTGAAAGAAGTTAAATATATCTCTTCTTGAAATTGTAGTCCTTTTATTAACAGACAAACCAATATTTGCTTTTGCCTCTGATGCCGGCTAATGCCTCTATGATATGATGACTGAACCTCTCTATATGATAACTGAAGCAGTATTTCTTCGCCCAACTCCAATGCGTGCATTTTCTGATATAATTATTTTTATTTACCTCCCATTAGTATTTACACTAAAGGAAACGGTTTCATTATTACGAATTATAACTGTATTTTCAGTAGTTCAGTATAAACGGAATACGTAAATTTATAAAGATACAAATTGCACATAAATATATTTTGTTTCAAGAAATCAACGGGTAACCATCAGAATTGACACGACAACCAGTATATTCTAAAATGCAATAGAGATTAACACGTTTGCTTCACGCGATTAAACCACTTCCCATGAAATGGTGAACCAGAAAAATTCAAAATTGGTTACACGGGTCGCTAGTGAGGCGAACGCAATTTTTTCGCCCTCCGAAGCCTCCGTTACAACCGCACATTATCCGACCACTCGGCGCTTAAAAATATACTCATAAAAATGAAAAACGCGGAAAAAATTGTTTCTTTCCTTTCAGAGTCCCCGGAATGTGGAAAAATAGGCCGAGGGAAATGAAGAGAAAATGGAGAGAAAACGACAACATGGAGGAAACTTCATAGTGGGAGAGAAAAGGAAAAACGAGAGAGGAAAGAGATGTGCGAGAGAAAAATATCCAAGAGGCGGGAGGAGGCACCGAGAGAGAGAAAATAAAAGTAACGAAAAACAAGAGAAATGTAGAAAACGGGAAAGCCGAGGCACATTTGGGAAATGTGTAAATATCAAAATGTGTATTTTCCGAAAATGAGAGCATCTTAGAGAGAGAGAAATTGGGTAAACTACACTCGTGAATTAATGGAGTAAAGTATGAACTCTTAACGAAGAGAAACAGAATTGAAAAATAGAGACAATGCTGGAACTCGAATCCAGGTCTCCCATTTTCCGGTTTCCTAACCACTAAACTGCCACGCTGAATCAATCCCACCTCTGTGATGCTAGTCTATTTGGGCCCAAGTCCCAGTCATGTCGCTACACTCTTTCTCTTTAAGTCTTATCGTGCAAAGTCATTTCCTGTTCTCGTATCCCCATTTTCTAACAAGTACAAGATAAGAAATTATTATCATTCATGAGTTCGCACGATAAATTATTTTTTTCATATTATTTGCCGACTCACGCCTCCCTGAGCTCCTGGGTTCGAATCTCGGTTCATCGAGAATTTCGTTGTAAAAATGATTTAGCTATACACCGATTGATACCGATTACATTTCTATTCTGATTTCCCTTAAAAGAAATGTTTTTGAGGGCACCAGGAAATAGAATGAGAAAAAAAAACAATTTCAATGGAATCGCTGTACAGTATTTTAATTTATACTTCTTCATCCTTACATTTAGGTATCTTATTAAGAGAGGGAATATTTCGTCGAGGATTCAAATGGTAGAATTATTCCAACCATGTGACTAAAGCTCCTCAGACTAAATTTGGGTCGAAATGTTTTATTTCTCTATTCAGAATTCGAAGGAAACCTTTTTCATATTTATCGTGAATAGAATAATATTTTGGAGTGCTTGCTGAAAACCCAGTAAGTGGACCTTTCGTGTCTTTCATTGACATAGACTGGATTCTGACAATGAGTTGGGAATGTCACAACGCTGAATGGATTCCTGATAATGATCACATCTACTTCGTTCTGAGAGCTCTTCTTTAACGTCTACTGCCAACTTAAGGACTTAAAATTTACCCATTAAGGCCTACATATCCATTCAGATTCCAAAAATGGACTTGCTTTACTTTGAGGAGAAACTATTCTTGATGCATTTACTAATGTTCTACTTACGTATTGTCTTATAAGTAACCATTATAATTCTAGTGTTTTAGTTATAATTGCAGAGCAGACAGTAGGCTTTAAATTAACTGTGGGCACTTTATATGGCGAAAGACCTAATGACTGAAAGCAAATTCATGATTAATATTTAACTTGCAGAGACAGTTATAGACTAAGGAAAATCCCGAATTTCACGGAGATGAGTTTCTAAGAATACTTTCAAATTTGACTTAAATTTATTATGACGAAAGTGAACGTCGTTTAAAAATGGAGTAAGAATATTTCATGAAATTCTTAAAACTCGTTACTTGCGATGGAGGTCTGTCCATCGCATAATATTAGCACATCTTTCAAAATATTTCCGTGAAAATAACTCTTGAGTAGTAAAAGGAAATGTCTTTAGTAAGCAGAAGAGTAGAGGAAAAATTCATTTAACGCATCACTTCAGTCTCTATAAATATACTATGCAATTTATTTAGTTTTACAAAAAAGTTTTTTTATACAATTTTAACTTCAATTTGATTGAAATAGTGAAGTATTGTGGCTGCACAAATTCTCTGACATATTAAAAAAGTTTTCACCTGCCAAAGTTGTAATTTATGACATTGCAGAGCGGTAGAATCATGTAAAGTACAAATGGGAAAGCGCATAGATAGCATTCGTATATTCATCAATTCGCTAAAAGATGACTGTTATAGGGTTTTGTTTTTAAAGCTGTTTTTGCAAAAGCTTTAATCCCTTTGTATTCCATTAACTGGGAGCAGAAAAACACTGTTTTTTGTGAAACTCCAAATTCGGGGCGATTACGCAAACAATTAAAACTTTTCCGGTAATCTTTCGGCGCGATCCTCCAAAATTTGGGAACAATCACGGTGTGCGAGATTAAATTAGGACGTTTTTTATCATCCTCAATTTGAGTTGGTATCAAAATGAATAAACAGCAGCTTTATGGAATGAATGCTTGGATTTAATCCGTTAAAGTTCTCGCAATATTTGCATTAGGTAATAAAGTGCCCGCTTAAACCCTCCGAGGCGTAAAATAAAAAATTACGGAGATCCATCCAATGCTCATAACAAATACATGAATCCACAATCATCTGCTATGTGAACTAATAACAATATGTGTTGTCATTATGGCAGGGAGGATATTTATTGTCATCATTAGTTACGTCACGGGCGACCAATAGTGCAGTGGCTGTATTAGCGTCCGATATGAATTGGTATTCCCTCCAAGATGAACAAGATACGCTCTGAGAGCCATGAGCGACCCATGAGAGTTGCAATTCACATGGAAAATCATCGTTAATTTGTTATTATTTAAATTTGGCCATTAAATTTAGTTTAGAACTAAGATATAATAAAATATTATTGATTGTTCGTCTTAATATCATCGAACGCGCATTTTACTCCAAATTGAAAAGGCTTGTTTCCGAAAAAATGCAATCTTCATTATAATCCATTACTCGTATTTTCGTCTCAAATTCAAAATCATTTTCAAAAATAATTATACTTATGCTGTCCATAATAATTACTTTCATATCCATTAGACCTATTTTATTTAAAAAGATGAGCAGATTTTCTCTATGGCAAAACCAAATGGATTACCAAATCCGAATATTAAATTTTTACAATAATTGGAAAAATAAAATTCATTCCCTATTTAGCTATTTGGTAAAAAATTGCAAGCCTCGTTAAAATAATTTCTATAGAATATGGTATTTGTATTAAATGAATTTTTCACATAATAACAATCGAACGGAGAGTCATAAATCACGAGCTATGTTTCATTTTCTTTTCTTCATTCCTTAGTGGATCCACTTAGGTGTACTATATACATTTAGCAGAATTGTATTTTGAACAATTCGTTTTCGTTTTTTTAATTAACTATTTTATTCAATCAATAACTCTGTTCATTCTAATCATGTTTGTACGATGTGTTGGATATTGTTTAAGTCACAGTTACTAAAAAAACATCACATTTCATACAATTGAGTGGTTGCAGAACTACATTACCTCCTTTGTAATATAATTATAACATCGATCACCCTATTTCTTCGGCTTTCATTTTCGACTGCACATTTTTTATCGCAACTCCGCGCGACGCATTGATTTCCAGATGAAACGCGCGAAAACGCCTGAAAACTTCACAGTTCCCGGAAACGCTCCGTGTACTTGGAAACGGAAGCTTCCAGGTACACAAAAGGTCGGAGGGGCGTACGCTCACAAGCACGGGATTGATACACGGCTCTTTGTGAAAACGACTTGAGGTTGGCAGCCCTGCTCTCTCCTGAAATAATCAAGTCCCGAGCGAGCGTAAATCAGTCAACTTTTCTGAGGCGAAAACAAGTGCAAAGGGTATTTCTGCGTTCGGACACCGTTGGGAGGGGTATTTTGGATTGAGCCTCCAGGGGGAGAAACACACTGGGCTGGGGGGGCACGATTAGGGATGACCGGTTTTCGTCTCCGGTTTCCGGTTTTTCCGACCTGTCTTGGATCGCTCTTAGAGAAATACTTCAAACTGAATGTATAACGAGCAGCCCGATTCGTTTGCGGGGATTTCAGGTTTGATAGCAGCGTAACGGCAATGATAGAGTCCCTCGGTTGGAATTCACTACAGATGAGAAGATCTGAATATCGTCGGAAACTTTTCGAAAAGTTCATTCGTTCAGAATTTATAGACGAAGTAAGTGAAATATTAGTGCCAGTAAGGAGCGATCTCCGAAAGGCATCGACGAAGCGTTATAGGCAAGCAATCGCAAGGACGGAGAATTATGTTTGGTCTTTTTTTCCCCAAGCTATTAGAGATGCTAATAAAGAGGAATGAATAACGGTGGTGTATTACACCCCCTGCCATACACCTCTGGTGACTCGCGGGGTACATATCTAAATCTAAATCCATCCTATTAAAATCTAATGGATGAAGTTTGTTATATTGTTAAATTAGTCTGGTACATATGTAGCTTAAATGTGTAAATGAGTTAGTTGGTTTATGGTGGTTGTTGATGTTGATATGGTTGTCATGTGCTTGTTTAGATAGCGATAATACTGAGATTTTATATCGAAATAGAACGGAAATAAAAAGCCATGCGAGGTTACATAAGAATTCAATGTAATTGCGTGCTCATCAACTCTTTTCTTAATGCATACCTTATGTTACCTTCTGCTTTCAAAATGTACAAATTTTGCCTTGCTCTAAAGCCATTTAACGAGTAATATTTGTTCCACTATTTATTAGAATGCAACGTTTCAGACAGCTGCTTGGTAATTATACTCTAGCTCATCTTACCCATTTTTTTTTAAGTTCATAATCTCCGGTTTTGTGATATTCTCATCTATCTGCGGAAAGACCAGTGGGCTGCTGCTATGATGGAGTCTATATCGTTGTGGATACTGGCGATTTGACTTCATCGACTGCGGCGAGAGTAAAAAGTTGTTTAAGGGATTAAAGGGTTGGCGAGATTGGATGGAGTGGTGTTTACTGTTCGCCATAGATTATGGCTTTAAAAGTTGTTGATTTTTATCTCGCGGACGGCGAGCCGACGATGTGTTTTTGGCCTCGGTAAATAACTCGTTTTTTTCGCAAAAATGGAAGAGGTTGTTGCTCTGGTCGCTTTGAAAACAGAGTGAGGCCACGCTATTCGCTCGTATTTTTCAAGCAGTGTTTCTCCCCCGAAATAAGCTTCTTTGGACGAAAGAGTTGATGACCATCGGACGGACGTCAACAGCTTTTTTGTGTGAAAATGTTTGAAGCGGACTTACTTGCGAGATTTGAATGCCGACGCAGAAACCACAATAAATTTAGCGCCGATTTCAAAAGATTTCGGTTTTGGCCAATTTCCTCTCCTTTGTTTGCTTGGGGCGAACGCGAGCAGAATATCTGAAAGAGGGAGAACACCTCAGATGCCAATTACGCCGTAATGGACTTAAAATGTCTCGACTGCGTGAATAGAAATTGAAGGCATTGTTTCGTTGGCCATTCGTGATCATTGTTTTTAGATTCCCATGGAAACTTAAGTAAATATTAAGTTGATCACTTCAAGCCAATATCAACAGAAAGATATGGCTTTTATTTTAGCCGGATGTTTGTTTTCTTCTTTTGGGTACCGAATGAATGATGTAGCCCTCTGCACTATCCGCCCAATGGCAAATGTCTTTTATTTCAAAGTATTAAAGCGAATTTACTTCTGTTCCTGCAAATTAGTTTTATAATAATTGGAGTATCAAGATTTAGGAAGAGAAGCATACTGATTTCTAACAAGTCTGGAAGGGAAAAAACTGTTGCATAATTTAGTGATATATTTCAAGAACTCATATCGTACTAAGTCCGCAGCATAAATTAAGCTCTTAGCTATCTACAAAAAAATTGTTTTTTCATGTATGGGCTCAACGAGTTTATTTTCTGATTATAGATATGAAATAAATTTTTTCTATTCTATAATTCTATTTTCTGCTTATAAATATATATAAATAAAATATTATAGAATTGCAATAAATCGACTAAATTATTACAATGAAATATCAATATCCATTCTTCTGTTATTCGATCAAACACTTATTATGAAAAGAACATTGTAAATATGATTATGCACAGAAAGAAATAATAATAATAAAAACTCTTTATTCGGCGAGTTTAGGTCCATTAGGACCTCTCTTACACCAAACCATTAAGGTTAGAAAGAAAGAGAGTTATTGCGTGTATATGAATAGATACGTAAAATACTATTTTCTTCTTACCAAAATAATTTATGTCGTAGATCGAAAGCAACAGAAGGCCGAAGTAAATTATGGAGATCTTTTCTCTCTTTCCTGTCAGTTATAAACGATTGTCTTTGATGTGTCCTTAATAAAGGAATGCTTGCATCTAACATGATTATAAAAAGGTATATGTTTAAATGTTCCTTTTACTTTATTCTGATGAGTGGAATATTGTTCATGTTTCTTTTGTTGCAAGACATAAACATATGTTAGATTATGTCATATACATTTTTTCTCAGTCTCGCTTATGTCTGTGACGATAGGAAAATTATTGAGCTATGAATGAATAAACTAATCAAGATCTCTCAAAATGGAATGACAAGAAAAGTGTAGAATCTTTATTCTTCACTTACGTGGACATGCTCTACTATTTACATCCTGGGTTAGTGAGGAAAGCAAGGGAAAACTACCACACACTTCATTTTGCCTAGTAATCCTCATACTACCTCTTGGTAGTTAATGTTAGAGGGGATGAGTTTGGCCTTCGAGCTGAACTTTTACAGACAAACGTACCGCTCTTAGATCTTTGTGTTCTTTTCGACCACTTCCAGAGTTTGAATTGATGTTTGTTATAATAGTTCGAATACCTTATAAAAAGCGAGAACCGCTTTGATTTTATTGAAGAATATTCTCTCTATTTAAGAGAATATATTTTCGTGGTTTTCCAATATTATCATACATTTGTTACGAAGGGTAATAATTTGAAGTAAATTTACGTTCAAGTTGATCTCGACCTTTCGAATCTTAATTTAACTACGCATTAGTGAATCAAACTAGTCTTCTTTCCAAAATAGTCTATGGAAGGAATACATTAACTTTGGTTTTACTGACTATATTACGCGATATGCTCTTCTTAGCAAATTTGACTTCAAAGGATGGGATTTTTAGGACAAATATCTGAGAAGAATTAATCTCTTATTCGTAATGCATACGCAAGTGTACCTATTTTTCACTGCTTTAGAACTGAAATTTTTACTGAAAATTAATCTCAGGCGAATCAGTTTATAAAACGATAAGTGATAACGTCGCTGAAATAAGCGTTGTTACTTTCAGCGTTGACTTCATCTAAATAGCCCCTCCGAGTACTCACTCATCTTACGACGCAAGAATTCAATCTTCATAATGTCCCAGGTTTATTTTAGTCATTTTTAACAGCGAAACATTCTAGCCATTCAGGATTTCAATCTATCTGTGCTCATCGTGAAAATCATTTAGGAAAGTAGTCGTAGGGTGTCTGAGCTCAAAGGAAATGACGACCGCGCATTCGCTTGGATGGAGGCAGAACCAGGACAAGGGCAAACCGCACTCCGAATGACGGAGAATCTTTTCGGTTATTAACATGGTCGAGTGAAAAAAGGATATATTACTTCAAGCACTTGAGGGATTATTTTGAATATGAAGATACACAGAGAATATTCCGAAAGGTGTATTTTTTCAATAGCTCAAAGGTCAACTGTAAGAGCTCCCAAATTATATTCTAGGAAACCAAAAATATTATGCAGGTTTCAGTGTTAGTCATAAAAATTGTCTTTCTTTATTTATAAACGTAAGCATACCCTTTAATGATAATTTAATATTGACTTGTATGACTCGGTGATGCATATTTTTGCTTGCAAACACTACAAGTGCACGAAATGCAAGAAGGGCAGGAGAGGAATTGCACTAAAAGGTGACAGCAGACAGATGAGCTGAGAAAGGACAGACCTTCTCACACGACAGATTCCGATGGAATAACATATTTTGGATATAATATGATCCATCCAGCGATGGTCAGAATTCCAACGACGTTTAACAACACACTACTTTCTTATATGAATATATAAACATCTTCGTAGATGTATACATTTTTTATCTGCGAAAGAGGGTGAATGTAAAATTCTAATGTAAGAAAGGAAGTAACTTGACTTTAAAAATCATTTCAGTTGATTAATTATTACTTTTCCACCCATAGACTTCTTCGAAAAGATGTGTAAAGGAAGATACCTGGCGAACAATTATGAAGTCGTCTGCCATATTTTACTTGATAATGAAACATTGGGAGGGAGAAAAATATTAATGAGAACAGTCAAAAGAATTTTTCCGAGTCTTATTTGACTTTACCTCGTAAAAATAACTCATTGGTCTGACCTAGATTAAATTAGATGGTGAATTGTATGAAGATGCGTAGGTCTTATTTCCCTCTAATTATCAACTCGTTTTTCTAATTTACTTAATTACCATCAATTGTTTTCAATTACGTAAATTGTAGCATTAAATAAATTTGAAACATATAAACAAAAAGCAAACACGGCCACGCACACAAAAACTTGGACGACATTTCTAAATATAAGTCAAATCGATTTTAATTCGTTAAATTCTATTAAAGCGTCGGTCATTGTTTTGCGAAAAAACATATCGATCCGTCGAATCCTTTTCAGAATCTTAAAAAGAGATGGGGAGTTTTAATAAAAAAATAAGCAAGAAGCAAAGTCCTTAAACCCTTCTCGTGTTCCTTCCAGGGGGATAAAAATTGGAGAAGAAAATAAAATTCCAAATTATCTCCCGGACCGTCTCATCCGCTGTGTCAAAAAGACAGATGGGGAGAAGTCTGGGATGGACACGGGGAAAATTAAAGCCGCTGCTGAGGAAGGAGTGGGAGGGGAGGGGAGGGGAGGGAGAGGGGAGGGGTGTGAAGAGGCGACGTCCGCGGCAGAGAAGATGCTGTGCGCTCGGCTGAGCGGAAACGCGAGCTGGACTCTCGGCGTATCTGCTTCCCATAAATTAACGCACATTATATCTATCTGTCTGAAGGACCACCATGAAATGCATTGCATAGATAAAGTATCAGTCTTGTAATGAATAAATTCGATTCTTTACTGGGTGGTCCTACGTATTCCTACGGTGGGAATTTTGAGTACCTATCTTCCATTTGAGCGTTTTGATAATTCAAATATGAGAAAAATTCTTTTATTATTATAATTACATAAAATTAATGTATAGGAAATGTAAGTTAATACAAATTATATTACACTACTGTTGTGGTATATGTAGTAGCAGATATACTACATAATGTTAATAAATAAATAATCTTCATACTTTCATTCGTCTTATATGGTTATGTCTACCTTAAATTATATCTATTTTAGTCGAGGATTATTCCAAGGATGTGTCTAAATAAAGATACAAACTTCATATCAATACGCCATTACTAGTATGCCATATCTTTCTTTCTTTGTATGAAAGCTTTCCCACGCCACTCTGCTTCGTATTCCGTAGCATTATAATCAATCGAGGAAATTTGGAAAACTTGAAAAAGATATATTTATAAATTGCTGATTGATTTTCGTCGTTCTTATAACTGAGTGAAGAGTTAACTTTTTATTTATCTCTGTCGTTACACCTTCAGATGCAATGGCAGAATCAAAATGAATCATATTTATCCATGGGATTATGAATATATATTAGCGGAGGTTTGGATTAGTTTCAATGATACGTGAAGGCAGATTCAGCGAAAGAATAAAATAAATGCAGAGTCTTATAAATAACAGTGAATTACTCAATATTTATTATTTATAAATATTCTAAAAGTTGCGGAAAAAATTCAAAAGCTTTCTTTAAAATTCACTATTGGCATTTTCTTGAGACCAGATTAAAAGTACTTAAAATTAAGAGTTTAAAATAAACTAAAAGTGAATGCGAAGTTAAGCAATCACTAAAACTCACTCCATTTTATCATTTATGATGTTTCCGAAAATTGAAAAGGAGATAATTAAGGAGTAAGAAATACTTTACTCGGAATTGATCAAATTTTTAATAAAATATGGAATCACTCAGCCGAATTAAAATCAAAATATCTTTTGACTTAGCCGACATTCAAAACGTAAAAAAAAGAAGAATAAATGTTTAAAAAGGAGTAAATTATCAAATGAAAAACACATTTGCCTGTATTTTGCGTAAAATAGAGATTGCGTTTGTTTTCCTCTTCCATATGAGCGGTTTGAAGAACGAATTACATTGGAAATTGGACTTCACAACATACGTAACCTCTTTCTCTGGGGGTCATTTTAACAAGTTTTGACTGCTTTGGCCCTTCCTTTGTGAACGGCGTGAAATTTTTGTTTTCGCTTTGAAATCAAAGGTTTCTATGGCATACACATCGAATTCCGGTTCTAACTTTTTGAAATATCGGATGGCGATAATTCTGGTACCGTTTTTCGGATATTCAAAATCCATTTAAAATTTGAATTTCTCTATAAAATTTAGATTCATCAAAGAAATGTGCGTGGGTTCAATATTAAAGGCGTGTCGTATTTCTCCACATAGAATAGGGCTGATCTTCTTTGCGAGTAAATGCGTAATTTTAAACTAGTCTTAATAAAAGTTCGTTTATATAATCTAAATCCTTAAAAACGAATGAAAATTTAAGGGCATATTAAAGCTTTGTAATTTATCTTCAAAATAAATTATCTCTACCTTTACCTAAAACCCAAAATGTGTTAGCAATAATTAACAAGGATGCATTCTTAAAAATTTCGGAAAAAACATACATTGAGAATTTCTTACCATGATACACTATATTCGGTCCACAGTCAGGAATAGACTATTTAAAATGCATTTATTACGGGAGAGATACATGCGCTGTTGGGATATTTGCGCAAATTATAAAGTAGGTCAGATTTGTTAAAAATCGATTTGAATTGAGTGGAAGTGATTATGGAAATAACATTAATATTTATTTTACGTTACTTGATTTTTTTACTCAATTCTGATTAACTATATATTTTTGGGTCATTGTCGAAACATCGTACGAATTTATTGTACGGGTACTCTTGCCAATGCACTCGACGACGTTGGACAGAGTGAAGTGTTTCGTAAAATATTCCGAAGATAAACGAGGAAATGGTCTCTCGTCCCTCACACTGGCTGCAGAAGTCGCCGCTTCCCTGAGGATGTCCAACCAGCTAGATAAACTTTTGAGTTTTAGTTATGGACTCTCCACTTTTAGAAGGACTCTCCTTGCGCTTAATACTTAATTTTATCTAAATTATTTTCCGATATCCTGTAGTACGATTAATTGAAATTCCCTTTTCTGCGGTTAGCCTCACCTTCTCATTTAATTAAGTAAATGATTGCCTTTTGTTTAAATCTAGTCAATCTTTCCACCTTGTTCTCTTATTTTCTTTTCTCATATATCAACTTGATTATTCATATTTTGTGCATTTTTGTATGGTTTAGTTGTTTTACCGTATGTGCATTTTCTCCAACTTTGTTCCAACATAATATCTAGAGCTCAATAAAATTAAATAACCTTAAATTTAATTTTTGATTCCCAATCAAAAGTTAAACAGTTCATTCTACATACATTTACTGTTCGTAAACTCCTCTGCTCACCGATGCAGTACCATCCAACTTTTATAATCTTATGTCATTCATTCTGAATTTTCAGTAAGCCACGGCCTTGCTTGGTTTCGCACATATTTAAAGAGAAGAAAATACAAAGATTCGAAGATATTTCAATTCTTTATTAGGACCTCATATGAAACGAAAACGTTTCTTGAGAACGATAGCGCATGTATTGAGAAATGCGAAGCATATGTTTCCCACTGATACATTGTTAGGAACATCAACAGTGCATTTACGGAGCACCACTGTGCCGCGGCACGCCGGTTATGGAAATCCACACGAAAGCTGTACTTTGGGTTTATCTCAATAGAGTGCGACACTTCTCTCCAGATATCGTTTCCGCTATCTCTTCATCTATTCTCACTTTTCCATTTCCAACAGCTCATCTTCTTTCTCCTCCCCACCCCATCTCTGAAGTGACAGATTTCGTGAGAGATAGCCGCACGCCCACGGAGGCAGGGAATATCTCCCAGGTTGGAATATGGTCGTCCTCTTTTAAATTCCTTAATACATTTGGGTTTGGGAAAATAGGGATTTCTCCGCTCGAGACAAAGGCTCGATTTTTTTTGTGGGCGTTTCCTCGTGGATTTCATTCCTGGGGTGTATTTTCCGAGGTGTATGGATTACGATACGGCCAAAGAGGGGAACAAAAGTCTACTGTCAGTGCGGGTTAAAGGCGGATCCAAAATATGTTCGGGGAGGAATGTTTTTCGAGACAATGGGAGAGTCTCTTTTTTCTGTTTTTTCATCGGGGCGGAGTTTTGGTTGGATGAGATATGCACTTAAAGGCGATGCTTCTTTGTTTCTCGGAGTGCAACCAGAAATTCGCTCCAAGAGCCTTCGGTGGCGATTTTAACGATCTGAAAATCAATCTGGAGTGCAGTTTGGACTCCGTAAACGTCGCGTTTTCGGCGGAGTCTATTTTCGGAATCGACGTCACTGACTTTCGAGCACGTCCGCGTTGTTTATTGAGGGACGTGTCGAAGGAATTCGGTTAATATATTCCCCACGTTCGCTCGTAAAACTTCGAGTGGCGACTTTATCGGACTTCATCAGACAGGTTCTATTTGCTCGTTTTGAATTTTTGCGTTGTGTATTTATTATGTTTAGTTGATTAAGATTCGAATTAATTGAGAAACAATTGGCATAATTAATATATTCCTATGACATACCACTCTTTCCGAAAGAATTATAACGGTGCTCCAGGATAACTCCGTGATAGTGCGTTCAGCTTTGGTGAAAGCGGTCACGGGTTCGATTCCTGGTGGTGGAAAGCACCGTCGAAGCACCTTAAATAATGCTACTTCTACAATAATTTTAATGCTCTATCTTTGTCGAATTCCAGTATGCGTTAAATTATATCAATACGCGTATGATTAATTTGGAAAATATAATTTCCTGTGTCGCTGCGATTTATGAAATTGTAACCAAACTGAAACCGAAGGTAACTGAAGTAGTGTTCTTAAAGATGCAAGTGGGCTCGATTCGATGTTACTCGTTTTTTTTGGTTCTATGACAATAATTAATTATTTTGTAAACTCTCTAATGTTAAAATATTTACCGCAATTGCTATTATTTTAGGAATTCCAATTATCACCGAATATTTCTCCATTTCAAAGCCTAGAAGTAATTCCACCTGTGTCATTGCTTGTTTAAGTATAGAAACGATAAATAAAACTTAAATAGGAATTGCATTAGAGCCAATTATGTAACTTGTATACATTTCTTTAAACACAAGAAACTTAGTCTATTCACTAAACGTTTGCGGATTAGAGAGGGAGCGACAATTGCATTTTCTTTCTTTTTGCGGGAGCCATTAGGAAGGAGGCCTGAGAGCTCTGCCTCCCGAATCATATTTTATTTTAGGAAATGAATATGTTGCAACATTAGCGTAGAAATATGAAGTTAGTGAAAATGGTTTAAAGCTTTCATGGTGTGGAGTGGAAGTAATGCTGGGCACGGCAATCTGATTTAATAAAGGTTATTTACCAACATGACCGCAGAAATAACAAAAATACGGACATTTCAATACAGACAGTTACATTACAGACAAATTCTTGATTTTGTTCCGGTGTCGTTCAAACGGGTGCCTTCATTTCTCAAATTGAAGAAATACGGAATTCGTAGTATAAAATTCTGCTACAGATCGTTATCTTCTCCCTTAAATTATATATTTGACTGAAAAACGTTTCTGAGGTAAATATTTAATTGAAATTAGAGGGTTAGTCGAGAATTATTGGTAAATCGCATAAAGGAATGTAGTCGCCAGCTAGTTTTCGTCTTATTTGCTTTAGGGAAAACTTCTCGTGAGAAAGTTCGTAAGAAAATATTGAATTTATTTTATGTGCAAATAAGAAGTACCTAAGTTTATAAATTGCATAAGATGCGGGGGTAACGCATTAAACGGTACGGCCAGCGATCGTTTCGTTGCAGAAGGAATGCTTCGTAAGATTATATTCAATGTGGTTGTATTTTTTTCGGCTTATATCTTTATAAATTTGTCGGGTCAGAGAAGAAGTGAATTATAGCTGATATGACATTTTCCCTTAGTTGAAGCGAATAAATCCATCGTAAAGGTCTTTGACAAGCGTTTAATTTTAACGTCTTAATTAGTTTACTTTAAGTATAATAAACAGACAACGGGACGTTGTGAATCTTAGCCAGGTGATTAAAAAAAACTTAATTAACATCAAAGAGGGACATATGTCGCGAGAAACGCTTCCCGGAAGTGGAACTTAATTGCCACCGATTCACGGAACAATCCCGTCTCTCTCTCTCTCTCTCTCTCTCTCTCTCTCTCTCTCTCTCTCTCTTAGCGAAATCGATTCCTATTTATGAAATCCGATGAAAGTTGAAATTCTCCACCTTCCGATATTTTATAACTTCGACTCCCCACGATCGCGGGAACAAAGGCCCAGGGCGTAACATCGTTCATTTCCGGCGATCCTCATTTTTATGCGACGCTGTCGGCGAAAATCCCGAAGTCGTAAACAGCTGAGGTGCGCGAAGCTGTAATCCGATTACTTTTTATAGCAGCCCCTTGGATGATTCCCCTCTCAACAAGGAGCGATCTTTTGATCAAGCAGATCTCAGCGACAAAGAAAGAGGGAACTTGTATGAAAAAGAATAAACAAAAAACACACATCGAAAGGCATAAAGAGTCGGGTAGAAATTGGTGGTGGCGATTGAAGAAGAAAATAAAATCCCTCTTTCCCCAGGAGGAAAAAAGAGATCGGAAATGAAAGAGTTGAGGACGGGAGGAGTGGGGGAGAGATTAGAGGGAGGACATAAAAGAAAGTGAAAGGTCAGCCGAGGAAGTCACTCCCTTTATCTCGCGAAGGAATGTCCCAGAGGGCATCCATTTTTTAAAGAAGGGATGCAAAAGTTCCATCCTCCCCTCCAATTCGGTCATCCTTTTCTCCAATCGGCGATGGCGTGGAATATAATGTCCCAACTCTGATTTACGCTCGTTTAAATAAAAGTGATTTGTTAGAATTTTGTAGATTACAGCTGAGAATTTTCTTCTAATGGCAAACAGAACTATTTCTACTTTTTCGTTTTACCTACGGAGTGGCAGTTACCATGCAAAGATTAACTAAAATTTACTATACTCGTCACTTCCCGAACAAGTAGAATATTATAAATAAAAGAAAAATTAATTAATTTATCAATTGTGGTATTGGATACATTTTAAGAAACAATATGCGGCTTTTTGTCGTAAGTAAGGCACACGTTTTACATATTTCATTTATATTACTTAACATTAAACATAAATGCTGGTTAATGATGGAAATTTAATTGCTTTCTCATAAAGCTCAGCAATTAAATAGGTTAAGATTACGCCAAACGTCGCAAATAATGGAGTTTATATCAATCACATTTATGTATCATATCAATTGACAGTATAACCATTATTGTATGACAGTTTTCACCATTTTGGTAGCCTCTTAAATTTTAGATTGAATTATTTCTCATTGCTTGCGAAATAACCTGGTAATGATAAACAAACGGCTCACGCTCGCAATCCTTTCATACTTAATACATGATTCCGGTTCCTCAGAAACGACTCATAAATTCAATTCCTCAGTAAATTTCATTATCAAACGTCGTAAGTGAATCTAATTGGTGTTTCTTATGTATTTCAAGAGAGCAACTGGAGCGAAGCATTCTGCATTGATTGAACGACTCTTTCATGCTTCCGAAACGAAAGGGCTCTCTCTCGATGATTCATCGAGATTATTTAACGGTTCACTTTGGTTAAGTTAAAATATAACGTTATAATGACGTCACATTTAGATTTCAAACTTCAATGGAGCTGTTTCCTGAGTTAGTATACCGCGTTACTCGATATTATCGTCGCTCACCACCTGTCTCCTCTTTGTCACTTGAGCAGCTAATTAATGCCTCTCAAAGTACGTCTTGATCGCGCGTACTTCATTCTCGACACAGGGAGAAAATGTAAGGAGCTAAAGTTCCGGAGTCATAGACACCATCTTTAAGGGTTCTCTCTTTGACTGTAATTGGCGCAGATCTCAGCAATGGAACTCAGCAGTGAATCATGCACCTTCTCTTTTGAGTTCACGATATTCTATAATGCTAGTTCTCAAAGGATGAAAAACTTATGTAAAAATCAGTCAAAATTTCCTTATCAATTATGTGATTTCAATAGAAATACACTTCACGGATATTCTATCATTTCCATCACCTCAATGTTGCTGTTCTTTAAATAATTCCAGCACTAAAATGTAAATGTTTCCCATAAGTATTAAAATACATCAACTACTTTAACATTGAGTTGCGCTCAAGTAACTTGAAATCATCTGCGTCTGTTATGGCCTGCATCTTTGAAGCATTACTTTCAAAATTTAGCACTTACAATAAATGTTTGAAAAATGAACTTACATTGAGAAAATGTCTCTTTTTCTCTCTATTGAATCTCTATAAACAGTAATCCTAAACTATTGCATTTTACAGTAATTATTACATATGTATAAGTTTTGAAATCAAATTAAATGAAAATTTAATGGTTTTTCTAAACAGAAATGGTTTTATATTCCTAATATTTTATTGCATAGTGATAATAAGTAATGCAAATTAATAGATATTACGTATATCTCGGAATTAAATGAGTCTTATTTACTACGATTCTAGAAAAAATCGAATGCTTTTGATTATTAATTAATTTATATTTAATTATTTAACATACTATTCAGAGTCCTCACATAAAATATTGCAATTTGTGGTAAAACACTTCAGAGACGTGTTTTACCATTGCCAAAATAAGTCACTCAGCTGGTCGCTGATATTTTGCCTCTCGTGAAAGGTCTTTGTGATATATCTTCAAATCGCGTGACCTGTTGACGTAATGTGGAAAATTTGTTAATCCCTCGACAACAGCACTGGGTTGATATAAATACGGTTGAATTTTCCTATTTTCATGGAAAGCTGCATTTGTCATATTTCGATGATTTATCAAAAACATCTAACGCTGGATTCTACAGTCTGAGGCGTAGTCGTAAATGTCCTCCAAGTACAGAACATATTGATATCAATGTATATTATTTAAAGTAATGAATCTACATTTATGATTTGCTGTCTGTGCTCTTTACTTTTGTTTCGATTTTCTTCCTTATTATATTCGATGCATGACTTTCCAAATTGCTACACGATTAACTGTAATGGTTTAATATTGATCTAATTAAATGTTTTCTAATAAACCTAAAGATATAACCTATGTAAGTCTGGCAAATCAAGCAATTCTGTACTTATGATATAGAGTCTACAATTATCATTTTATTTCAACTAGTACTGGAATGGCAACGGATATAGCATCTTACGAAAACGTTGGGATCAGGTGAAAGCATTGACAGGATATAGAAATGGATTACAATAATATAAATCAATTCTATTCCGTTTATTCCATAATTTTTAATAGAAGCATTTTATTTTGCATATTTAAATCCAATTATACGAACCTTAGAATCGTTCGCCCATCAAAATCCTTCTAAACCCTAGAGGAAATCATTTTCTCTGGAAAGAGACCACAAAACCGCCAACTCTTTTCGGAAGAGACTCCATTCGCAAATCCGCAGCGTTCCTATCACCTCCGGTCGAAGGGAGAAAAGCTTCAGGTGTTTTGTTTCCAAAGGAGGCGCCCTAGGATGCCTATTCGGTTCCCCAAAATGGTGTTTATCGGCCTTACATCCTATCTCTTTAAATATCTCTCATTATGGCGGCCTTTATATGAAATCAGAATCTCCTGTGGAAAAAATGAACCCATTCCATGTCACGGCCTCACTCCGCCCGGGCGTCGCTGCTAATTAGGGGAATATTTCGAGTGTGGGGGAGAATCGGAGGGGTCGTCGAGGAGACAAATGCCTGCGAGGATCATTGGGAGTCGCAGGCAGACCGGTGGACTTGTGGAAGAGAATGACAGCGGAGATAACCATGCGTAATAGGAAACATCTCTCTCATTATACGCGTAATAGCAAAGGAAAAAAACCCGTCCGTGAACTTGAGAGGCTCAATATTAAACTCACCGAAAAATCTATTCTTTCAATCATTGCTGTAAGGATTGTGATATGGCTAATGCTAGGCTTAGTGTATTTAAAATGATTTATTTTGCCCTTTTCGTATTTATTTACGCAAGGAATGGTCTTCCCATTGGCGGGTAATATTCTGAGAACCTTTTGTTCATTGCTGCCCTTTTGTTAGAAATTCAATTACTTTCTTACGCGTTTGATGACAAATTACCCTCACATGTTACATGGTTGGAGAGAATACAAGAGCGTGAAATATGCACTCGATAAGTGACTGCAGTTACACAAAGAATAATTATTATATCACGGTAATTATCATTAATAAAATAAGATGATTTTGACTTACATTCATCTGCAACTATTTTTACTAAAACGTACAATTATTTTAACAGGAATAGGTTCCCTGAAGTTTCCTTAGTAGAATTGTGTCCACGGAAGTCATTTGATAATTTCTGAATCCCCTTGCGAACAATACTTTCCTCAACTTGTTTTGAAAGACCATCTACCAGTGAAGGTCAATAGTATGAAAGATACCTGATCATGATCAAAAACATTGATGAAATCAGAATTCAATCAAATTCTAGTTCAGTTGCGTTTCTCGTAAATGTGAAAGATTTCCAGTTTGAAGCAAATGCTATCAATTCCGATTCTCATCTCCGGAATGCCTGTTCCCTTTTAACCAGGCATCGTATGATAAACTGAAATTCATCGTGTGAGATTCCAAGATATGCCTAAATTGTTGATGGAAGATTGCAAATGTGATGTTGAAATCTCGTCGCTAAGGACCAACAACACCTGGCACACGATCCATCCTAGAATTTTTGAAAATCAAAGGTATCGCAAAATTAATTTATTTTGATTTATACATCATCATCGCAGTGAAATCGTTTCCGATTAGAATGTAACGTAGAGCTTCTCTCATGAATGCATGCATACAGAGAGACCTAAGACAGGTTATAAAGATTCTTTAGATGCGACTTGCTATGATTATTTATTTTCTATTAATAATCTTCCTCAAATTGAAATCAATTTACTTAAGAAATTGCTCTAAGAAGTTTGAAATAGCAAGCATAAGTAGATATGTGGTACGTATTACTTCTTTACTTAAGGCGAAATTTAAACTTAATGCTTACCTCAAACATAATACCTGTTTTGTTGTAATTGTATAAAATATGCAATCAATCAATTGGTAGCCTCTCCTATCAGGAGGTTAGTTCCCATGGATCTCCACTCTTCTCTTCTACTTGCTTTCCTTTTCAATTCCTCATATTTGTTAACATCCGTCCAGTTCTTTAAATTGTCCAACCATTCCATCCTTGGTCTCCCTCTTTTTCTCTGCCTTACTGTCTGTACTGTATATAATATACAAGGGTCATAAAAATTTAAATATAACGTTAAATACGACAATACAAGGTAAATAAACAAAAATTCCCAAATTTAATGTGGTTGAATTTGGAGCTAGAAAGAATTTTCTTTAAATTGAGAACCCTTAATAGAATGGCAGACTCATTGAAAAGGAAGTGTAAGAATATGTCTTCGGTGAAAACATTAAGAAAAAATCTGATGTGGCCAGCACATGACTTTCTCCATATATAAGATGTAAATATTTATCTACGACAGTAATTTCGAACTCTATATTCCATCTAAACTTTGAAGATGAGTGATTAATTTATATATATTATTATCTTTTACGTCACAAACATTATAAATAATGTTTTTCAGGACATGTTCGATGAAAAACGATGAAGTGGCCTTTCGCCCCAGCGCCCAGAGCGCCCACAACGTACATAATCTGCAACTTCCGGTTTATCAGTGTTTCACAAATAACTCCTACACAATCCGTGATACAAAAATATGTTTCATGCAAAAGTCATAGTAAATTACATTTTCTAAAACTTTTATGACTGATACTATATACCTAAATATCATATTTATGGAGATATTTTGAAAACCCGAAATGAGCTTTGAAGAATAAAGCTCGACTTCCGGTCAACCGATTTACTCCAAAATCTAATCAACTCTAAACACACAAACCAAAATACTATATATGAAATTTGGTGTTGATCCGACAAAAAATTTTCATGTTAGAGCGCCCACAAAGTACATAATCAGATACTTCCGGTTTATCGGTATTTCACGAATAACTCCTAATCAAGCGGTGATACAAAAATATATTAAATACAAAAGTTATAGTAAATTACATTATCTAAAACTTTTATTCGTAATACAATATACGTATATATCATATTTATGGAGATATTTTGAAAACCGGAAATGAGCTTTAATGAATAAAGCTCGACTTCCGGTTGACCGATTTACTCCAAAAACTAATCAACTCTGACAGCACACACACCACTACTATATATGACGTTTGGTGTTGATACGACCAATAGTTTTCACGTTAGAGCGCCCACTATCACACACACACATACACACACACACACACACACACACACACACACACACACATACACACAGACATCATTCCGAAAATAGTCAAAACGTGTTCTAGGGACCCCAAAACATGTATTTCCGTTGAAATCTCGAAGTCGAATTTTTTCATGAAAACAATACTTTCTCTATACTTCGTATATGGAGAAAGTAAAAATCTGATGTGGCCAGCACATGACTTTCTCCATACATAAGATGTAATTATTTATCTACGACAGTAATTTCGAACTCTACATTCCATCTAAACTTAGAAGATGAGTGATTAATTTATATATTATTATCTTTTACGTCACAAACATTATAAATAATGTTTTTCGGGACATGATCGATGAAAAACGATGAATTTGGCCTTTCGCCCATAGAGCCCAGAGCGCCCGCAAAGTACATAATCAGCAACTTCCAGTTTATCAGTATTTCATGAATAACTCCTAAAAAATCAATGATACAAGAATATATTTCATACAAAAGTAATAGTAAATAACATTTTCCAAAACATTTATTAATAATTGTATATACCTAAATATCATATTTATGGAGATATTTTGAAAACCGGAAATGAGCTTTGAAGAATGAAGCTCAACTTCCGGTTAACCGATTCACTCCAAAAACTAATCAACTCTAACGACTGTAATAAAAGTACCATATATGAAATTTGGTGTTGATCCGACAAATAGTTTTCATGTTAGAGCGCCCACAAAGTACATAATCATCTTCTTCCGGTTTATCAGTATTTCACGAATAACTCCTAATCAACCGGTGATACAAAAATATGTTAAATACAAAAGTTATAGTAAAACTGATTATCTAAAACTTTTATAAGGTATACAATATACCTATATATCATATTTATGGAGATATTTTGAAAACCGGAAATGAGCTTTAATGAATAAAGCTCGACTTCCGGTTGATCGATTTACTCCAAAAACTAATCAACTCTGACAGCACACACCACAGTACTATATATGAAGTTTGGTATTGATACGACCAATAGTTTTCACGTTAGAGCGCCCACTATCACACACACACATACACACACACACACACACTCACACACACACACACACTCACACACACACACACACACACACACACACACACACACACACACACACACACACACACACACACACACACACACACACACATACACACAGACATCATTCCGAAAATGGTCAAAACGTGTTCTAGGGACCCCAAAACATGTATTTCCGTTGAAATCTCGAAGTCGATTTTTTTCATGAAAACAATACTTTCTCTATACTTCGTATATGGAGAAAGTAAAAATGGTTGTAAATCAGATAAAAACAAATATGAAATAGTATAAGAAGGTTAATAAAATATATATATTTTTAAGGTGGTAATAAAATTAGCAACAAAATCTTGATTAGAAAAGTCCTCATCTCATGCAGCAATTTGACTAGAGAATGACGTTGGAGTCCGTCTGTTGAAATAGAGATTATTTAAAGGAAAACACTCTTTGCATTATTTACAAGAATACATTTCTTATAGGGGATACTATGGGATTGAGAACATGCTCATTCTGGTTTAACTTTTTAGCTCAGAGAGAAAAAGCTTGATACCAGAAAGACAAGTGACTAGCAGAAAGCGAGCACGTACGTATTTCTCCGCAGAGGACGTGCTCCAAAATGGAGAAGGGATGAAAATGAATAAGCGTCACGATGCGTGACACGCGGAAAGAGACATATAGCGGAAAGATACCCGGAATTCCAACTTTTCCCTCGCCCGGAATTGACGCGAGAGAGGAAAAAGCCTCAGCAGAAGGTATAGAAAGGGAATCTGATCCACAAAAAGAGGTCTATTATACTCTTTCTTTATAAAAAAAACGTTGGTAAACATTCTTACGTTGTATCGGCTTGAAATAGGTCCGTAAGAAACCACACTCAAAGGAAATAATAGATATCCCCTTTTTTTAGCGATGCTTCTTTTTTATGACTTCCACACAGTGGAAACAACCCCCTCACCCGTGTTCGCAGAGAATGAAAGTGGACTCGAGAAGGGAGGGAAGTGGTTGGGGTCGTAAGGGTTGACTCTCGGAGTGGGTTTGTTTAAAAAAGTAAGGAAAGAGGGGAATCGGATTCCAACGACACCGTAAATAAAAAAATCGAGACAATACAGATTAAGGGACTTATGAATGGAGGTTCATTTTTTAGCCAAAAATCGCCGCGTTAATGATAAGCCAGACGATTTGTCGACACGCATGACGTAAGTTGCGCAAACGATTCAATTTTAACTACGTAAGCGATTTTTCCCTCACATTTGTCCACTCGGAATGGCGTGGGAAAGAGGAGATGTAAAGATATGTGACGGAAATCCGTGTAATGCAGAGCGCTCGTGTAAATTACTGAGGCCTGAATCTGACTCAGAGAAAGTGCGATTCAAGATGGAAGTTCAGATAGCTGCGTTAAGAGCGGAAAGAAATATACTCAGCATTTTTTGCCGTTGAAACGAGGATTCCCACCTTTCAGCCCTTGTACTACGTGGAGTAGATCATTAAGGATTTTATTTATCGAAGAAAATTATTTAATGAACCTCCTCTTTGAATCTGTAAGGTAATTCCGAAAATTTGAAGGGCTTTTTAAGTCAGTCAGATTCTCCCTGGGACAAACGAGAATTTATTTCTACTATTTAAATTCACTTCAAATAATACCAAATAAGGTTGATACCTTTAGAGCAGTAAATTTTAACCATCGTATCCCTGGAACTACGATAAATACTGTTTTATTTCGATATAGATGTATTTTTTATTCTGTAGTTTCATAGGTCATTTTGTGAAAGATCAACAAGTACATATTTATATTCTTGTACCGTGTATTTGAATTTTATTGCATTTATATCATATTGAAACATTTAATTGCATTTTCAAACAGTAAAAGGTATAATGGAATTAAAACTTCACAATTATTCGACTTAATGTGCAGAAAGTATCTAAAGAGATGTGTATCAGATACTGTGTTCACTATGATAAGTTGCCACTGAATACGTATGTACATGGATAGGAATAGGAAAAGTGGAGGGAGCCCAATCATTGTTTGTCACCGTTCGCAAAGAGTAGACAATTCTGTCAAGGAGTTAGAAGCCAAAGCCTACACAGAATATAACGGGAACCAGATGCTAATTTGGTATCGATTAAAAAGTTTTACGTGTAAGATTGCATATCGGTTGATAAGGAAGTTGATGCTACATCTCAATCTGTTTCTTACGCAGTTGATTGCTAACACATGTCTACATTGTCTCCTACAGCAGAGCGTTTCTCTTAAAATAGCCCGTTTTATTTAATTTCTATGATTATTGATTTAAAAAATTTATCCGTATTTTGCTCATCAATGTCTGATTTTCTAAGTGAGACTATCCGCCGATCCACTGAAAAACGGTGCGCGCTATAACGAACTGTTGGTAGACTATATCAGTGTTTCCTGAACGCGAACTGCAAGTGGGTCTTTAGAGCCTATAAAGTGTGCTCGCTAATACCTCTCATCAAAAAAATTAGATATTTATTCTTAGAAAAATTTTCTTCATTGCGAACATATTTTCCAAAAATTGCGTTTCCATGCATCGTCAAAGTAAATATTCGTGAAACATACGTAACGGAAATTAGAAAAACGTATTTTTCGCCCGTTTGGTGGAACTTTATGGCTGGGAAAAACTGGACTAGATGACAAAATTTCAGACTCGGTCCAATTCAACGAATTCCCTTTCGCCAGATATGAGTCCCATCAAATTTCCCCGAGGACCAATTTCACTCTCACATCGCGATCTCCTGCATCACAACAGATAGTCGTTCACAGATACAGATTTCAGGTGGGCGTTTTAATTAAATATTTTTTAAGTATTTTTTTATCTATAGCAGCGATTAGTCTTGTAAAAGGGCATGGAGATATTTGCTTGTATGTCAACAGAAAATCACCATTACTAATATGTATCACAGAGGAAATATTTTATTATTATTTAGTAAATAGAGCACAAGACTCAAATGAGTTCCAAGAGATTACTTAAAACACAAATACTTCCAATGGTATTAATCAAATTAATAACTGAGACCGATTTTCATTCATTTGACAAATTCAGTAGATAAAAAATTATCACTGAATGACCCGCAGCTGATCAACATTAAATTATTCGACTCAATTTATACCCATTCATGCACTAAAAATATTTCAAGTCTGAAATCACAAACAAAAATATAACATTCATTTTATTTTTATATTCACAATAAGTGTGACATACCCAGAAATACACAGGTATGTGGTAAGATGATAGAGCTATGAAGCTCAGAGGATGTGTTACACCCAACGTAATCGGTGATAAGTGGAGTAAGTGGCTATAGACATATTTTATCCATTATTAGTTATATTCCTAAGATTATTACAAATATTTTGCAACCTTTAAAGCTGTAAACAACAGAAAATTCGCTGACCTATACTTCCCTTAAGACCACAACAGCAACAGATGTACTGAGACAAAATATTCAAGTCCATTGCAAAAATATGGTGCGCCTCGTATCGGTTCCAGTTCCATTAATTAACTTTATAGGAATCTTTATAATACATAGGCATGCACACGGGGAGCAATCTCCCAGCGTACAACTGAGCAATGGACTATAATATTTATTTATTTATTTATTATAAAAAACCGCCGCAGTTAGACGCACCTACTGTTGAAGACGTTAACTTATATAACAATTAATTAAAAAATAAAAGAATTCCATGCATATATACAGTGAAACCAACTAAATACAACATAAGAAGAAGTCCCCACCGTACATCACCCCATCAGTCGATCCCCTACTTGTCTCACATATCGGCAGGCTCATTCGCCAAACTTTTAATTTTACTAATAACCCTACTAAAACATTTAATATTTGTTGGGAAAGGTTCGAAGACTTCTGCAGGTAGACTGTTCCATTCCTCAATTGTTTTATTTAGAAAAGAGTATTTCCGGTTATATGTTTTTGTTTTATGCATCTTACTTTGTATTTATGATCGCGCCTACCCAAGTAATCTGCCTCTTTTACTCAATCATTTAATTCCTCAAACGCAGGGAATCCCACGAATGTCTATTAGAAAACCGATTGTCTCTTGTTCTTCCACCTGTCTTCTGTCCCA
The DNA here is from genome assembly GCA_947579665.1 of Sympetrum striolatum. Classification (NCBI taxonomy): domain Eukaryota; kingdom Metazoa; phylum Arthropoda; class Insecta; order Odonata; family Libellulidae; genus Sympetrum; species Sympetrum striolatum. The sequence goes on from OX388343.1 coordinate 687,747, forward strand.
ACCTGATTCTTTTATCATCTGAGAGACGCTGCTACATTTTTCGTATTTCCCTAACACGAGCCGCCCTTCTTTGCACCTTTCAGCACCTACTTGATAGGGGTCGCATTAAAATTCACCGTATTATAATATAGGCCTAACTTAGGATAGGTACGCAGTTTCTTTTATTTTCTTATTTGATTTTGTTAAGAGTACGTATCACAAAATTCCTATAATTTTATTATCCTATTTTTATTCTCTGCGTTCTATTACAAATGAAAGCCTCCATCCATTTCACTATCCTTGGGCCTATCGCCATCATACCCATTATTTGTATCAATAAACTGTGATCCATTAGTCAAACGCCTTCGCTAAATCCACCATAACGGCATCTACCTGATCTCCCATATCCTGCCCTTCTATCGAGTCTTGATATAGCCCTAACATTTGTGACTCTCAAGAGAAACCTTTTCTAAACCAGTGTTGGTTTTCATTATGCCATGCCTCCGTCTCCCAAAAATATTTTAAATTGTCCGCTATCATTTTTTCGAATACCTTGGTATGATTGGTATGTAATTCTTTAATTTATTTTTGCTTCCTCCCTTGTGTATAGGAGCTACTGTGGCAGATCTCCAATCTTCTGGTATCTGACCATTGTTAATGGTTATTTTGAATATTTATTTAAAAAATGGAACTATCTCCCGGCTTCCTGTTTTCTAAGTTTCGTTACGTATTCCTTCTGGACCTTGCGATTTATTGTTTTTCAGTTTATTAATTCTTTTTAATATAATAATAATATTTCGCAATTATCTGTTAAAATATTTCCTTGAGGTCCCTCCATCGCATCTATTTCGCGTGCTTTTCTCCTTCTAATTAAAATACTTATAAAAACTGTTGCTACCATAGTTGATAATCAAATTTTCTAGAAATCTTTTCTCTTTTTTCTTGTTGTTTTACAATTTAATTATCTCCCCGTATTTCGTTTTATGCTTTTCGCTGATTTTTCTCATTTTGTGCAAATCCCTTGATTCCCTTTTCAGCCTCCTAATCTCTGAGTTTTAATAATCAGGATTCGCATTTCGTTTTAATATCTTTACTGGTGCATACCTCTTTATTCCCGAATTCAAAATATTCTTAACAATGTCCCAAACTTCCTCAATGTCTGACCCTTTACTGCCCACCCCTCAAACTCGATTCTTAAATTGTCTCGGAAAGCATCAACATTAGCTCGATGAAAGCTGTACACTATTTTATTTTCCGTTTCAACACTGATATTTCTATTCCAACAAAACTCTAAATACACTGCCTCGTGGTCGCTGATTCCTGGTAAAGAATCGCAATTTTTGAGGAGTTCCGATGTTTTTAAAAGAAAAACGTCTAGAATTTTATTCAATGAGGCATAAATTAATTTATTATTTTCTCCTCAAACGTTGCCACAAAACCAGTAGGCCATGTTGCAGCGTAAATTTAAATAAATACATAAATCTGTTTCTCTAATCTGTTACTCTCGCATATATTTCACATAATATAGATCAATGAAGCGGCGGTGGATCTAGGAACTGTTCTCCTATCATGTTTTGATGTGACCGATCAGATTATAGAATGAACACTGCAAAGGGTTTGGGACTAAATTTTAAATAAGTTCGTCGCATTTGCCATTTTGAGGGTTAACTAAGCAGTAACTACCACTAAGCCACAATTGATTGACATTTTTTTGCCTTCATTATTTTACAACAAAAATGCACTTTGAAAATGATTCTAATCGCCAACTCAACTGCGGTAGATTAATTTTGATTTTATATCGATTTGACGTAAAAATGAGTATTTACAAGCGACAATTTGTTTGTGAAAGTGAAGAAAATACCAAATTGGAATCTCCCAGAAGTGTAGACTCGACCAGTATAATAGCATATCAAATTTGAATTTATTGAGCATGTTCAAAATTAAACAGATATAACAAAAACACCGTTTTTAGTTATTCAATCTTTCTCAATGAAGTTATAGAGGTGTAGGTAACAATAATTTTATCACTGCTCACAATAAAAAGAGTGGATCGGAAATAGAAAATGACTTAATATTGGAGTGTGCCTTTTTTCAATTCATTTTGTCTTCGATAAAGGGATTCAATTTTATTTATATTGGAGAGATATATTTCAGCGATATTCCATTGTGACTGAATGTCATTTCGGGGAGATTATCCTATCAAAGTAGAATTACTCGCGTAGAAATCTCCATGTATCCCTTCTCGAGCGCATTAATCCCAATGATCCCGTTTTCCTCAGAGAAGGAAATAATTCGCTACACTTTTTTTGTTGTCAAAACCTCTTTTCCATCCCGAAATCTTGAGGGCATCCGTTTCGCCATTTCAACGAGTCATATACGAATCCACGGAATTAAGCTTTTTCAGAAGGAAACTCAAACCGAATGATAAAGTGAAAGTCGTGTGTTTCATTTTTTATTCCCCGAGATAAGATAAATCCCGAATTACCAGATTGAGCACGGGTTCGGGCGCCCGGACGGGATTATAACAGCTGACTCGAGATAATATCCGATCCGAGCAAAACAAATGTGAAAGGGGATAGAAAATATTAGGCTCGGCCACGCGAGGCTCCAATGAATGTTTTATCTTTGATTTCGGCTCCAATGGAGAGGCGTTTGGGGTCAGAGTGAGAGAAATGGAAGGAGGGGTTTTGTTTCTTTTCCATTTTTCGAATTTTCGCCAAAAAAGGGCCGCAAAATCTCGTTGGCGTCACAATTACGAAGATAATGAGACCAGCGCCCCGTGAACTGAGTGACATAAGCGTGCATTCTGAAAGTCGACTGAAGAGAAAAATTCGTAAGGACTAATTAAATAGGCCCATAATAGTATTCCTTTAATGCGTGTAAGTGCAAACTTCCGAGGAATAGAAGAGCGGAGATGGAATTATTTCATTTATGCAGTTATTAAACTGGGAATCGGCCGGTAAAGAATGCTTCACATAATAAGATACAGAAGAATTCCTCGCAGAGAATTTAACTGCGTATCGTGTTTATTTTGACGGAATTTTAACGGCAAATCAACCCATATTGGTCTTATCTGACTCTATTAATTAATTATATTTTAAATCGTGTTTATTTTTGGTTCAAACTGTCCTATCAATTAACAAAATGGATTTATTTGAGACATTCTTGCAACTGCAAAAGATTATACGAATTTATTTTGAGCCATTTCAATTTCCAGCAGTTTAAAGGTGGGGCAGAGGTAGAATATGTACGTTCACGACCAAGTCCTCTTTAATTTGCTGTGGATTCATTCCTCGGATGTAGCAGAAGAAAATCTCTCTGCACAGAATGTTTCAGCGCAAACGTAGGAAATTAAAAATGCTGATATGGAACCTTAACGCCGTAAAAGCGCCTCGATTTGATGTACAAAGGAAAGGTTAAGCACGCAAAATAAAGAGTGCACGATAAACTTTACGACCAAGCATAAAAATATGACATATGTCTCCCGTGCGCCGTCAAAGGTTTAGGGAAAGGAACTTTCCGCCAACTGAATAAATGTAGCGTCGCTGTGATGCAACGTCGCGTGGCTTACGTGAGGATTACAGAAAACCTATCGTGACTTTAATGGCAAGAAAAGTGTAAATATGATTCTAAATTATTTCCTCCCAAGCTCTTAATAATGTGGCTAACAGTAATTAATTCGTCCGTAAAAATATGAAGTATTTCTACATTTATATAATCTTATTACATTATATATTTATATTAATAATCGTACTATCTTAGTATAAAATAATAGAGGGTTTGGAACCAATATTAAAGATTAAGATCCAAAAATATCGTATTCAATACCATGGATGCTTTAGTTGACCACAATATTGGTTTTAAATTCAAAATATTATAAAACATAACATTTTTTCGTGTTTTTTTATTTATGTAACATCTTTACTACTTTGCAGAGGAAATTAATTGGATTTCATGAGCTAAGTATACGAAGAGACTCACGTTTCAAGGCGCTATTGATCAATATTATACTACGAGGTTCGATTTAATATTTCCATAGGTGAAGGCTCATTTACCGTATCGGTGTACTCATATCGGTGTGCAGTATCGGTGTACAGTATCGGTGTACTCATAATATTTTTACTAATTCCAAAAGACAGTTCCTGATGAAGAGGTTATTTGTATTATACTTTCTTCGAAATTTTTGTATAGAATTCAAAATAAGATAGAGCTAACGAAAAACAGCTGCAACGAAGCAAAAATACGATATTACAAGGGCCGCTTTAATATAGCCAAATAACATACGCAAAATAAAATTATGTGTTTTATATGGTTTCTAAAATAGACTCTAAACGGTCATTTAAGGTAAATAATACCATTTCTAACCCAACGTTAGCTATTAGAAGTGATGCATCCTATTGCTTTGAAGATGAATTTTCGTTGGAAATGCTTTCCGTTTTTCTTGTAGTCGCGCATGCGTGACTGAGGATAGCTATTCACCCTCGTAGAATGGATCCAAATATAGTACTGACGCTCTCGGAAATCTGTTTATTGAAAACAGCACTTTCATCAGCTGAAGCTGTCCTCAAATGCACAAGCATTCTCGATGCTGTATTTTTACTGGGGATCAACCCCTGGGATACGAAAACATAGCCCTTTAAAGGATAACAGAGGCCGCTGATGGTAGAGGACGTAACAATAAACCATGGCTGGAAAAGTGAATGGACCGAGGCCTACGTTGATGGCGAAGCGAGAGTTGGGTTATTCTTCCTTAATTCTTAGCTAAAGTACGATGATAAGGTAATTTAATAATACATTCGAATGTTTCTTCCGTAAGCATTATTTAACCAATATTGAATTCTGATTCAAATCTTACAGTTAAGAATCTATCTTATCTTATATATATATATAATAATAGTATATATTCCTATCAGAATATATACTATTTTTTAACTGAGACTAATTATTGTAGCTATAAATATAAACTTATATTTATTTGATAAGTGACGTCTTGTAGCTTACCGCGAATACATACAGATACTGTACGTATATCCTGATCCCGGTCATTCCGTAGGAGTTGGATTTTCGGAGTCAATTTAGTGTATTAAAAAATGGGGCTTATTTCAAACCAAGCGGCTGATATTCGCTTCCTAGCAAACAATTGAAAGGCAATAACCGATATTGATTCTGGCTAAGGAAACGGTTTGATTGTATGTTATGTATAATTGTTACTTTATCTGTATTGTGATTTATTGTTTGTATATACAGTCATCAACACAAATGCAGGGGTAGCTCTTCTATTATTAGCTGTCTAAAGCTGTGGAAAAGAAATAAGGGGATAAGTCATTATGAGTAAGGTTATATTATGTAGTTAGTTATTATAAGAGTAGTTAGGTAGGCTGTTATTTTACGTTTATTTCTCACCGAGTCAGAACGTTTCGAGTGGAACAAGTGCACGTTTATACAGTACAACTATCTTAGCATTACACTTTGAATTAATATACAAAATTAATGGATGCGATGAATATCGCACGCACCTCAGTAGTTTTCACGTTATTGCTGTAGTGGACAAAACTGAAACGAAGTTAAATTAAAGATGGTTATTTCCTCACCCTGAAGCAGAATATAAATGGAAAAATACCCCATTCATCGAGATTTGTTTGCAGTTTAGCGGTTTGAATGTATCTCTCGGCTTAAAAGATTCATTTGAATGACGTATTTCGTATCAATGGGAAATAATTGACGGCCTCAAACGGTCTTCAAGCGGAACTCAACGTGCGAATTCGAAAGACCGTCGTCCAGCAGAGAACTGAGAGAGAGAAAAGCATCCTGTAACTGTAATCAAGTGGATGGGCAAAACAAAAGAGCACGTTGTGAGGACGAGGAGAACATGCAGATCAAAGGTAATAAATCCGAGAAAAAGGCAGCAAGGGCGCTCAAAGGGCGCGATCTAATTAAAATTCAGGAGAGAGAACGGGCGTGTTTTGAAAAATGGGAAGATGAGGCAAAGACGTCGGATGCGAGGAAAAGAGAGCGCGAGGAAAGCGCTGCGAGCGAACGAATTGCGAAAGACGGCGGAAGCATCCACAGAAATTACCAGGGGAAAAAGGAAACACGAGCGAGAGTTATCCTAGGGAAGTCACCTTTCGCTCGGGTTGAAGGAGTTGCAGCAGCGAAAGAGGGACAGAGGAAAAGTCGAGTGTCCGCGCGTATTTTTTCGGCCGGAGGACTGACTGCGTCCGAGGGCGCTTTCGACAGAGGCGCGTTTCATTATGTGTTTTGACACGTGGCCAGGGTTTTGAAAAGGAGCGAGAAGCAGCACCCTGGGGGATGCCGGAGGGGCCGCGGATGGAGGGGGCGACCTCTGGATACAATACGAGAAGGGACGAAGAGGAAGTGGGGCTGAGGAAGAACCGGAAGAAAGGAAATTCGAGAAGAATGGAGGGGCCGTCGGATGGCTCTCCAAAGTGGAAGTTAGCTCCAACTTTTTCACGTGTGTGCGAAGGCCTAAATTCTGAATGGCAGTCTTGAGGATTGAGCGCTTATCTTGGAGTATGAATGGGATTGTGAGTGAGATGCAGTCGCTAATACAACCGTCTTCTTTAGTTGCCATTAAACATGTCTCCGTCGTTCTCAAAGAGTTCAACGCTCTGGAGGCCGTTTCTTCCTGCAGAGCTGTTTCAAAATAACTGATTCTGTAATACTCTCTTAATTTTTTTTGGGTTTTCGCGAAAAACTACCGTAATTGTACACAATTGGAAGAGACTTATGCAAACATCATCTACGCTGCCGAAATATTTCAAAATCGCTCAGAAGTAGGGGGGAATCCAGAGGGAGGCCATAGGGCAATCGCCCTCTTGATTATAATGTAAAACAAAAAATTTAATTGAGGCAAGACAATGAGCTAAAACAAAAATACCAATTTAAAAGTTTTTGTATTATTACATGACCCTTGCTAGATGTTTTCGCAGGAATTCTCCTTTTCAACCTTTCATCGAAGAGAATTAAAAGATAAATATATGTGAAAAACATCAAAATGACTGGAACTTGAATACCGGTCTCATATTTTCCGGATAAACTATAATGTCGCGACAATTCCACTCTGTTAACATTCAGGTAATGAAAAAATAACACTGTAATTTTCCACACTTTTATTTGCTTACGACCGGTTTCGCTACCGTAATAGCATCTTCTGAACCCAGAAAGATATTCCCATAACCTCTCCTTACCCTCTAACCCTTCAGGACATTTAAGCAGCTTTACCATAATTTCTGTACCAGAAGATGCTACTGCGGTAGCGAAACCGGTCGTAAGCAAAATAAAAGTGTGGAAAATTACAGTGTTGTTTCTTCATTACCTAAACGACTTCCCACAAGGTAACACCTGATCATCAAGATTTCACTGTTAACATTCGTTCTGACGAAAGAGCGAGACCTGGGATCGAGTCTCATTCATATGGATGTTTTTCGCTTCCGTAAATTGTTTAGCTTCAATCCACCTTCGAATGTGAAGCTCCCCTTCATGTACATCTTTCTTCAAAATCGGAGAGAATTAAAGTACTCATGTTGTTATTTCTTTATAATGGGTATATAAGATATTACCCTTACCCTCTCCAATGTCTATATCTGTCCCTGTTAAGATACACTTTAAAAGAAATGTATTAGTGTTAATGTCCTTGGGATTGATTAGACGTTCTGCGAGTCTCAATGGACATTCATGAACTTACAGATGACTATCGTTTCTCCACCGATTCTCCAACTTAAAACTCAAATGGACCTATCGCAACTATTGCTATTCACACCACTTTATCCGGCCACTTTCTGATATATTCTTATTCGGATCTACATTTATAAAACACATTGTGAGAAGAAGTGCGTATTGTTTGTGAATGCTTTGCTTGATGGTATATCTAAAGCGATTTTACTCTGCAATAAAGGGTATTTTCACATGTGTATGACTTATTATTAACACTCTTACGGCAAAGTTAGGCCAATGTGGCCTCTCCGCAACTCTTTGGATAACATGGGAGGGACAACGGTCAAGACGAAGAAAAACTTCTTCGGATTGCACGAAATTGCATTACGTTGAGATATAAATCAACATAAACAACGAATCAACGAGTGAAAATCTCGTATATTTTAAAGTGCCATACAATTTAACTATTTTTAAATAGCTGAACAGTCAAGATTAATTTATTCAGTTAACTAGTTCTATGTATATTGATTTTATAAAGCAAATTATGATCATTTTTACTATGAAAGACGACCTATGCTCCTATCTGTAAGCAAAGTAACAGACTGCGACGACACCTGTGAAGTTATTACCTGAAAATTTTACTTTAGAGTTTTACTTCTTAGTTAACATAAATATTTTATCACACAAGAGCTCTTTTCTGAAAATATTCTGCAGAACAGGTGTGATCTACAGATCTCTCACGAGTTTTCCCATTAATACTCTGAATTGGGAGCGGTCGTGTTTAACCGAAGGTCCTCTCTTGCATCAGGTTCGACTCCCAATGGGAACGCCTTTGGCTCTGAGCGTATTCACGAATTTGGGGAGAATGTGTACGAACATTCGGAGAGGGATGCTATCTGATTGCTCCCTGCCACAGGTCTTGAAACTAAGAATGCGATGGAATGGGAATCTGTAGAATTAGCAACTAAGCACTTTAAATTAATGTTTAAATAATAAATATGGAAGATTTTGATATTATTATGCACATCTATTCGGTGGTGAAATCAATGTCATGTGACTATAACTGGAACGGCTCAATTTCTCGCTTTCTTAAATGATCCTTAAGATGCCTCTAGTAGCAATATGGTGCTTCTGAACAGCAATTTCAAGCACCTTCTCGATCTACCAATCCTTTTAATTATGGATGATTCTCTATTATTTTGGCGGAGAAAGAAAACTAATTACTTTATGGATGTAGAAAATGGCTCTTTATTTGGGTTCTTCTTTTTCCGCTACTATTTAGTTCTCTTAGATGTCGCTAATTAATTATATTTCGGTAAATACTCCTTTAGACAAACTTTTGGGTAATTATTAATGTAATAATTCTTTAATTTTCGCAGAAAACGTTATTACGGAGCGAATTTTTATTTTATGAATCGAATGAGTTTGTGATTTATGTTTTCCTTTGTTTATCATAAAAAAAACAAGTATTACTATTTGGATAATTTCACTCCAAAATGAGGAAGATTTAAGAAGAGGTCTTAGTTCTACAAATAAATATGAACTAGTAGATGAAGACGTGGTAAAATTGTTTTGTAAATGAGCTGTAGATGCTTTTTTTCCTTTCAATTCAATCAATCATAATTTGATTCGAAATATTAGATAGGAGATGATTCCTTTTAGTCTCTTTGAGGTGAAAGCAAGACTATAGATTTCTATAGTCGATATTGTCTATCTCAGGTATTTAGGGAAACCGAAAGGGGTGTGCGTGAGAGGAAACGAGGAGCTGTAAGGACATGATGTGCATCTGCAGGGATAAGGTAGAAGTCGGTTGATTGGGAGAAGATGAAATTGAATAGAGTTTGGATGAGCGGTGGAATGGATTAAATGGGAAAAAGAGATATCCGAGCTGTACTGCGAAAAGGCTCAACGAAAGGGAGATATTGATGAGGAAAGGGGATTCTTTCTCTCATTTTTTCATCCTTTTAAAATCGGTTCCTTTCACCGTCTGGCCTGCAAGACACCTTTCGCTCCGGAGTGCCGGGTTCGTCCCCCGTGAGAGGGCTCGATTGAGAAGTAAAAGGGGAAGTTTTGGGATCAAAACCAGAGCACGTTTGCAGGTAATCAAGTCTCACGTCCGGAATTGAGAGGACAGCGGCTTTTATCAGTTCGCCAGGTTTTCGTTGGTCCAAAAGAGAAAGGATTGATTTGTAGATGTAAAAAAGATTCCGTTCTTCTTGGAAGTGGAAGTTCTCTTCTTAGGAAAACTACTCTTTTTCGGCTTATTCTTCCGCCGGATTATTTTGCAGTCTTTTTTACTTTCTCCATATACGAAGTATAGAGAAAGTATTGTTTTCATGAAAAAATTCAACTTTGAGATTTCAACGGAAATACACGTTTTGGGGTCCCTAGAACACGTTTTGACCATTTTCGGAATGATGTCTGTGTGTATGTGTGTGTGTTTGTGTGTGTGTGTGTGTGTGTGTGTGTGTGTGTCTGTATGTGTGTGTGTGCTAGTGGGCGCTCTAACGTGAAAACTATTAGTCGTATCAAAACCAAACTTCATATATAGTACTGTTTTGTGTGCTGTCAGAGTTGATTAGTTTTTGGAGTAAATTGGTTGACCGAAAGTCGAGCTTTCTTCATCAAAGCTCATTTCCGGTTTTCAAAATATCTCCATAAATATGATGGATAGGTATATTGTGTACCTTATAAAAGTTTTAGATAATATGATATACTATAATTTTTGTATTTAACATATTTTTTTATCATCGGTTGATTAGAAGTTATTCGTGAATTACTGATAAACCGGAAGTAGCTATTATGTACTTTGTGGGCGATCTAACATGAAAATTAATTGTCGGATCAACACCAAATTTCATATATAGTATTTTGGTTGGTGTGTTTAGAGTTGATTAGTTTTTGGAGCAAATCAGTACAACGGAAGTTGAGCTTCATTCTTCAAAGCTCATTTCCGGTTTTCAAAATATCTCAATAAATATGATATTTAGGTATATACTATTAATTATAATAGTTTTAGAAAATAAATTTTGCTATAACTTTTGTTTGAAATATATTTTTTTAAAACTGATTTTTTAGGAGATATTCATGAAATACTGATAAACCGGAAGTTGCCGATTTTGTACTTCATGAGCGCTCTGGGCGCTGTGGGCGAATAGCCAATTCATCGTTTTTCATCGAGCATGTCCCGAAAAACATTATTTATAATGTTTGTGACGTAAAAGATAATATGATATGAATTAATCACTCATCTTCAAAGTTTAGATGGAATACAGAGTTCGAAAATACTTTCGTAGATAAATATTTACATCTTATATATATGGAGAAAGTCATGTGCTGGCCACATCAGATTTTTTATTGCTGTTTTATCAGAAGGAGTAGGAGCTTGAGATTTTAATCATGTTTCGTAATTTCAGAACGAATGGGGAAGAAGTAAATTAGGCGGATATTACTCTTCCTGTAGACGTATTTTGTTACTCACTTATTGAAAATTAGTATTTAATTATACTTTTGATGATCACGCTCTTGGAGACGATGAGTATAGATAAATTAACGCATCTTCTTTACCTTTACTCTCGACTGCCGCTGGAAATAATGGCGTACTCGTTCTAGAACCTTTTTAAGGTATTTTCTTATTAATCATTAAGACAGAATTATACTTAAAGTTATATTAATAATTATTTATAATGTGTCCTAAAAATGGAAATAACGCAAACTATCATTTCGGCAAATAGCGTAAATATAATCCATGACCAGTTGAATCAATAAAGTTGTTCGTAAATGAATAGTTCAATGTGAATTTTATTCATGCACACATAATTGTACATATTCAGAACAATTGTAATGGTTTTCTTTCAGAGTCAAAAGAAAGAACGCAGAATGTTTTGTTCTGGAAAATTTTGTGATATGGTTTCTTCTAATATTATGAATACTGTTTATATGATAGATAGAAATTGTATTAATTAAAGATAAAACGAATAAATTGGTTGGTACATACGTTGCTACTTTATCACAGTTCAATTGCAGAGAAGGTGTTGTGAGGAAGGGACGTATCTCAAAGGGAACGCATTCTACAAGGAAGATTAGATTCATACTGTGCTGAAAGATCAAAGAAGATCCATTACGAATCTTTTCTGTCCGTCATTTTTTTCTAATTTATATTATATTTAATGGATTTTTTTAAAATTTTATTTTGAATTCGACAAACTCTTTTACTGCTAGCTTAATTTGTTTTTTCTTGCTTTTATGTTTGTTTGCATATTTCTGGAAAAAACACGCCTAATATTATACATATTTAGGACGTTTTGCACTCAATTGTCTATTTATTTTTTGGCTGCGTTTTCTACGCTTCGGAATATTTTTATTAATATTAATGCTCTTTGAAAAGTAGTAGTGGAAACAAGAGAATTTGATGCGTTATTGTCCGTTGCTGACATTCGTAAAAGGGATAAAAATTAAAATCTCCTCAATGGAAATGTGATCGGTGTCGACTTTTGACACCTTTTCCCATCGTATCGCTGTTTCACATCCGGTCGTTTCAACGTGTACAGCATCTCAGAGGATCCGTCGCACTTGATGGCTTTCGACTTGCTTTGATTTGATGGCGGGATTTTAACGTCTAGAAAATGTAAAAAGGATGAAAAACGACGATTAGAGATCAGAGAGAAATTGTGATTCTTTTTTAGCGATTCCTTACTCTGTCTGTCTTTAAAACTGTAGCTGATGCATTTGACTGATATGTAATTCCGTGGAATCCTGTTTATCATTTGACTGCTGATCACAGCCGTCAAGAACCGAGATCGAAAATAACTCTCCGGCCTCATTTGTTTTTAAAACGATACAATAATCTAATTATTGTGAATTTTTGCTAGAAAGTCAGGAAATCTCAGCTGCTATGAACGTAATACGAGGTAAAATGCCGCAAAGAATGCTAGAAATAGGGATTTTAGAAAAGATTATATAAAATAATTATCTCACTCCCTCTGATCAAGAACACGTTTCATTTTTCTATTCTACGACACTAGATTCTAGATTAATATAATTCACAACTCTAGATTAATATATAGCATACGTCAAATAATTTATTAGAGTAATGATTTTGAGAATTGTTGATTGTGGACCTCTAAAAGTGTTTAAACGGAAACACAGAAAGCATAAATTAAAGTTAAGTGAAAAATAACTAAAATGCAAATGAAAGAATAAATAAGGATAAACATAGCGATTTGAGCATAAAAGATACGGAGCCACGTTAAGCTCAGTAACTATCCTATAGATAATACCGGGCCTTAGAGTTGCATTTTCAGCATTCACGAGAATCGTCTTTACTCATTTCCTTATCAGAGATATGGGAGTTAAATAAATTTTAATATTTCAGCAACTGCTACGAATTACTTGATTTAACGTATGTTCAAGCAAAATTTAGATTCAGTCATTGATGCTATCCTAAAATAGACGAGAAAAATAAAAGAGTGGAGGTATTTAAGTTTTACCATTCGGACCCCGCTTTCGGAAGCTCCCGAAATTAGCGAAATACGACATCGGATGACGGAACTGTTTGCTACGGAGAGAGATTTATATTCCACGGCTTCATTTGCCCTAAAATCCTATGCATTGACGTATTCCCGATACACGGAATTAACTCGGGCTCCATAAATTCCCCCGAATTAAATGCACGAGAGGAAAATTTATCCTTCTTCATCTCTTTCCCCCTCTCTTGTTATGCTTGGTCTGTTTTTAGCTCTTTTGGATTAAGAGGATTTCGGTGGGATGAGCATTTGCCCTTCAGAAAATTTTCTATTCCGTCGACGCGGGAATTCTCGGCCTTCGCTTCGATTTGAGGCTTTTTTATGGAGAAACAAATTCACGAAATTTCATGGAATGTAATGAGGTTCTCTCCTTTAAGGAATTAACATGTGTTGGATGGAAATGGACCCGTGGGGTGTCAAATCTATTTTAACGGACTCCTGTTCATGACCGAAACACGTCTACCGAAAAGAAATATTAAATTTTACTGGGAATTGGACGTACAAATCCTACTAATCCAAAGATGGAGTTGGATTAAGGCATTTTCTTGTTACATAAAACACATCTAATGTTTGCGTTATTAGTCTTAACTAAAAACTTTTGAATGATAGATTGTATTGAGGGGTGATTGAAGATTTCAAGAAAATTAAATTAATTCTTTCACAATTTATTTCGTACGAAACGTCTAAAGTTAGTAGGAATAGTAATTAAACTGATTTTTATATCGGCGATGGGCTAAATATTTAGCCTTACTTGAAGATAATTATTTTAAAACTTAATATATCAGAGAATCGCGACATCCATGGATAATAATTTCAATTGCAAAATCTTCAAGTTATCGTAAAGTATGGATTGTTGAATTATTGCTGGTGCGGATGGACATCGTCCACCACTTGAGGGTGTGCTGTTAGTTGCGAAAGCATAAATCTAAATATAATCAAGAAAGGCAAAAGTGGCCGCTTATTATTCTTTAGCGTAATATTAATTGAAGGAAAATATATTTGGAATGAAAACGATTACTGTATGCATATTAAATTCTTCATATCACTTTGCATAGCGTATGTTTCCGTTCTCTTTCAATAAAATGGCAAAAAATCTTGATAGCATTGTTATCTAAGCAAGCACACGACAACCTCATCAACATCAACAATCAAAATCAAGAACTAACTCATTTACATATTCAGTTAACCTTGTGTTTGTACAATATACACACAAGACTAAATTAACTATTTTACCTCATATAACATTTCTGATTCTTTTCTTCTATCAAGCATACAACATCATTGAATCATTTTATTACTGGTCACAAACTTTTCATGACATAAACCCTGGAAATATTAAATCCTGCATCCATAGGGTGGAGAGAATGATTAATTCGTTACAGGACAAAAGCCTTCGCAATTAGTTTTCCTGGAAATGGCCGTTTGGTGCATTAATCCCCATCTCGTCATCATCTCCTCTAGAAGATCTCGGTTTCTCGCCTTGAAGTCATTCATCATTAGTCTGAACACTGAATCTCCATTCGTACAGCGACCGTTCAATTAATATACGCCTCTCCACGATTAGTTAAAAATCGAAATGTAATTATTGATATTCAACCAGAAATAATATCTTTATGCTTTTCGAATCTCGCTTATAGTTAGATTTAGCCTATATTTAAAAAGTTACAATTTATGAACTGAAGTTACGCATTCGACAATGAACTGGGTTTAGTTGAGGGTATCGACTGTGGAACAGGTCCTGCTAAAGTTTACCACTCGAAATCTTCTTCGTAGAATTCGGTGAGAGCAAGTGAAAAATAAGTATCAAGGCCTTAATTCTCTTAGAGCGGAAAGTAATTGCTACTTGTGGAGTAAATTGTGTTAAATTAAAACTATAAAATTTTGGATTTATAAGAAATAATGGACGAATTATGATATATAGCATTCAAATTTAAACTTCAAACGTTAGATTTAATTTGCTGCAAAGATAAGGAACACATAAGTAATTACTGTTACCCATAATTAATAATTAAAGCGATACCTGGAATAGACTTACTGACGCTTTTCTAATTTCGTTAGGATAGATTAGATAAACATTTCGGTTTAAATTCGGTTTTCAATGTGGCAAAGATAATGGGTTTCCTGTTTTTGTCTCGTTTTATTCCGGTATCATATTGATTCAGTTTTGTTTTTTGGTTGGTTATCGGTATAACGCCGCAACACGAGATAAAAATGGTAATCCACAGCGTAGGGATTAAAAACATTCCCCATCCACAGCTAAAGAACAAGGAGTGTCTCTCCAGGGAAGAATGACTCATGCATTTCGTTCATTACTATTCACATCTTTCCCCCGAGGAGACCGCAGAATCCCTTTTACTTGAGATAGGATTTGCAGCGATTGAGCGCGAAATTCACTCACGTTGGCACGAATTCGCGGAAGTGTAGAGAGACAGGCATTCTTCCGAAAGTGATTAATGCTCGGTAAGCGCGTAACAGCTTTTGGTTACGGCCCTAACTTGCTTTAAGCGTTTTCCGATGACGTAACAATAAGGTAAGCGAATAACGGCTCAAGAATACATAAATGTTCTCTCGAGACTGCCGGAGAAAGCATGGCTCGCATATCTTGGGTAACTTTCAATATAACTTTAATAACAGAAGGTTAAAGTAAGGAATGTTCTCACCCCTGTCTTTGCCCACATCTAGGCAGTTTTAGGTGTCCTAAAATTCCTTTCGTAACGCCTTTTTAGCACATATTAATAAGTAGGGTAAATATTAGTATTTTGTGATAAATTTTTAAACATTCGTTAAGAAACTTTCAATGATATTATTAGCTCTAATTTTGTCATAGATTTTACATTCACTAGGCTTATTTTTGTCAAAATTACTGCCAATATAATCACTGAAAATTTCGTAACGAATGTTTAAAAATTTATCACGATATTACCAACGTTTACCCCAGCCTATATATCACATAACAATGTATAAAACATATTTCTTCGGAATTAGTTCGATTTTAATTCTTCAGCTGAATAAATTCCAAGATTAAGATTTTGTTAATATCTTCCTTTATTTTTCTTAAAATCTATCGTAGTCATTTCCCTTCTTTTATGGAAGGATAGCGTGTATGAAAGTTTCCATTACATACCACTATACCTCTATTATCCTACCATCCCAAAAAGAATTTTCCATATTTAAAGTTTATTTTTTTCCTATTTTTGGAATCTTACGATTATTGATTAATTATTGGTTAATGCTATTGGTTAATGCTATTGGTTAATGACGCAAGAGATATTGTCTTAATTCTATAACATCCGGGAGGTCATTTATATTTTATGAGATGATTTTGTGTATTAATATTTGTACAAGATTACATCCGTTAATACTTCGATGTAAACGAAAAAGCTAAGGGTGTTATAAATTCTTCATTGTCCTCGCTCAATTACGTATGCTTAGAATAGTTTAAATTTGTACTTTGAAGTAAAGGTCTCAAACATCGTTAGCCAGATGTTTATAGATAATTTTCATAAACAAAGATTCCCTATTTAATCAACGCGTCAAGTTCCGTCAATCAGCACTGAATGCTCGAAATTTTAATCCGAAGATAGATTTTTCATCTTCTGATCCTCCATTAGACAGCATTTGACTAGATCCCTGCTAGAGGAAATCGCTCGTAAATTATTATAAAGCTCTTTCTCCAAATCCACACATCGCCTCTCCCGAAATTCCTCACATCAAAGCAACATCGGCTATCACCTCCTATCACGTGACCTTCTAGACGAGGGAACGCTTTCCTCTGTTTTTTACCCGAGTATACATTTGTTTGTGTTTACTCATCCGCCCTTCCGCTCAACGCCTTGGCTACGTCGTCTTCAAAGCAACTTACATCTCTCATTTTCCAGAGGAGAGTTCCAAACACGCATCCTGTGTCTAGGTGACATCGAGTTTATACGAGGAATCACAGCGGCTCTTACACGTGAAGGATGAGTACAGCATTGGCAACAGTTTACACCAAACACCATTAGGACAATTTAGAATTTCATCCAACACTTCGTTTTGTTAAGCATTTCATCTTTCATCTTTCCTTTTCTTTTTGATGTTGCTAATGCCTCTCCGACTTTTGTTTTAACTTCCCTGTTCATCTAAAGAAACAGATTTTTGGTGAAACGATTTGAAATTTATTGAACAAGAGTATTCAAGTTAATGGCGCTCATGTTTGTGATGGAGTATACTCCGAGAATCTTCTGTAGAGCGCTATACCAGGCATCTCTCAACTTAAAACTTTACAACTTACAACCTTAGAATGAAGTCAACAGGTATTGACACATTTCTGTTTTTTTGATATCGTAAACCCTGGAGAACCGAATTTATCTCATTTGAAAAAAATATCTTCTTCTAATCAATATTTAATATTTTTATCAATTACATCTTATAACAGAAATATGAAAATTATGGTATAATATAAATTAAATCAAAAAAATATTTCTGAGATACTGCGTTTGAAAACTTCCATGGTCAAGGTATCTTCTCCTTTCATCATTATTAAGTATGATTTTTCTGCAACTTAACTCTATTTTTGTAACATCTTTTATCTCAACATTTTTTTTATTTCGTGCTTGACGAAGTACTTTTTATCAAAAATATGCCACTATGAGAAGCGGGGGAATTTCATTATCGATTGAAAAAAACGAATTATTATTAAACTAATACTAAACTTAAAACTACTTCGGGACTGCTGATGACTTTGAGCCGCACGACTGCTCGTGCAAAGTCATTTCCTTTCCTTGTTCCCTATTAAAAATGCTAAATTGTGAAATTCATGCGTAAAATGTTAGTATTTTTAATGTATTTTTATTATGCAATTGTTACTCTAAATTTGCACAACCATCTCTTTCCTAATTCTCAGAGTGACACTCAAATACCCGAATCGAGCGATAGTTTTAAATTAATTCTCTCTTATTTTCTGTTATACTCGGTCACGATATTATTATTATTATGTGCAATTTCTCCAACCCTTCTCGTCAACGACTGAAATAATGCCAATCAGATCAATAAATCGAAAATTTTAATCCGCTACTTTTCCTATAAACTCTCTTTCCTTCGCCAGGTTTCAATGTTCATACCCTCAAATTGGCTTACGTCGCTCCAACTCCACCAAAGTGTGCATATAAACCATTTCACGCCGACTTACGACAGATACAAACCTCGAAGCGATTACCTCGGGCCTCCGCAGTACAGTTAACCCTTTTTTGGACCGCCTCTCATTAAGGCGATCCATTTCCATCGAGGAGGCGATCGAGAGGAAATGGAGATAAATAGTGATGAAACAGCGGAGTAAGGGAGGGCTCATTTATTGGCTCCACGCTTTTGAAGATCTGTGAAGAGGTGAGCGGAAGGGGTGCAAGGAGCTTAAATGCTGGGGAGCTGAAGAGGTTGGGTAGCAGCAATAAATAACGGTGCGCAGGGGATGGATGTCGAGGGTTAAGAGGCTTGAAGTGGGCCCACCACCGCATCTTCCCTCTCTCAATCTTCGAGGCGGCGTTGCCAAAATATATTTCGAATCTTCCTCCCTTATATCGAACAGTTTCCAGGTGTCTTTGGCCTCTTGGAGCGGCAATGATCCTCGCATTCGGAATGCGATTCCTGTGTGGGATTATAGGTGATTCATTCATAAGCGATGGAGGGAAAAGTCAACAGTGTAGGAAATACCGTGGCCTGGAGGGAATGTGAAACGTCTTATGGGTATCATCCCTCGATAAATCATCACTCAGCAGCCGTTCATTCGTAAATTCGTTCTTAAGACAGAAGGCAAAACAATACATTTTCGAAGTTCACACGAACCGGAATGCTCAAACAAATCATTACGAGGTAAGTGGTGAATGTAAAATTTACAGGAATAAAAAGTAACTTTGGTCCTGATCAACTTCCTTATGTGTTGCTTAATCGATGACAATTAAAATCATACGTAAGAGGTAAATGGAATTTATTTTACTAATTCAGAGAATTATTTTATTTAAAGCAATATCTTCAGGTATCAGATGTCCTAGGTGTGAAAATACTAAACGACGACTCTTCAAAGAAAATGTAGAATAAAACATCAATTAGTAATAAGCAAGAAACTTATAAGTTATGCCGAAAAAGCAGCTGTTTACACTGGGGTAGTGTAATCGCAGGATTGTTCGATGAATAAACCAAGGAGTGAATCAGAGGCGATTTTCATTATCTCCAGTAATTATAGTATTTGATAATAAAGACAAACAAGTAACGAAGCATATTTGGGCCCTACTTCCATCATCATAGATGCCTTCTTTGACAAGACCCTGAGCTCGAGCCCATGTTCTTATAAGAGTCTGATTTACCATTAAACGCATAAGATGTGTACTCTACAAAACATACACTCGCAGACTATTAATATCATTTTATGAATAATTCTGCAACCGATTTCTGTTTAAAGATATGATACAATCATTTTCATAGAATGGTCCAACACAGGGGTTCTCCGAACTTTAATGAGGTATCGGAAAGACCCGCCGTTCTGTGGTCTCTTGGTTCAACCCCCTTCAACCGCCGGATCGGATAAATCGTAAATTTCAGGCGTTTCAAGAGTTAATTGACTTTTAAACACGTCATGAGTTGGAATTAAAGAGGGGATACAAGAAACTAACTCTCCTTAATGGCTTTCCCATTCCTTTTCAAAGAGGCCGATAGCGTCCGATCCATCCCGCGCGTTGCGTTACTTCTTAGAACCGAAAGATGTAATCATGCGTGCCATGAGATGAAGATGTATAGCTGAAGATGTATGGCCGAGGATTGGTTTTCTGTTCAAGCGTCACGCAACGTGCACGAAAGCTTTCCACAGCATCTTCTTGGAGAAGAAGCTTTATTGCTGGTGTATTTCGTACAAGAAGTAAAATGTTTGCAGCGATGAGTCGATATTATTCTTTAAAAGTATAATACTTCCTGTGATAACAGAAAGAGTTACTATGGAAACCAATTGTATACTTATGTTTTGGAATAACGAATTGCTTTCGAAAATGTAAATACTATAATTCTTAAGACATTTTATCCTATTTTCCACAATTATTCAGTTATGAAATTATTTTGCAAATGACAAATCCTCAATTACTAATTCAATGATTACTCTTTTAATTAATTCGCCATTTGGTGTAAAATAAAAAGAAATATAATTACAATTTTTGTTTTCTACCAATCTTTCTCATGGCTGTGACAAAATAAAAGCTACTGAGATATGAGTGGTGTTGTATCATCTCATTCATTTTGATTACTCTTCATTGACTGAAATTCATGCCATGGGAAGTTACACGCAGGGAGTCAATATACTGCTCTAACTTGAACATTTTCTACTGATATCATTCCCAGTTAGGAAATGATCGATGGGTACTACTACCTCACTTCTCATCCTGATTTTCAAGACAGACCTCTTCCTCTATTTAAAGCTTTTGGTTTGCTACTGGTGAAAGGTTCCCGGATGAGAGGTTCGATTTTTTTTAATAATATGCATATGTTATTATGTCTCTTTTATATCTTGCCCATTACATATTGTTTTATGTTTTCGATTTTCTTTCATTTTCGAATCATCCCAAACCCAATTTTCCATAATATTTCGACTGAGATATTTGGATGTTCGCAATCGATCCAAACTCGAGCAAATCGAGGATAGAGCTTCTGAAATTGGGAGTCTGAAATTCGCAGAAGATAGAACCGTTTAGAAACGTATGTTACCGATACATCGATACTTAAATTGTTTTCTGGTGTGTATTTTCGCGGGAAGAGAAAACGCTCGGAAAAATCGGAAGATGCGAAGTCGATGGCAACATACGGATAAGGGATCCGCTCTTAGGGCTTCCTTCTTCAAGCGCTTCCGTACCCACGCGATAAATTGTGAGCCGCCTTTTCAACCTGTAGAATTTCGACTATTCGGGGATTAGGCGGTCGACTCCGAATGGATGAAATGATTGTTCCGAACCTCGTACATATGCGAGAGGAAATGGGGCGATGCTTCATGACGTTTCCGACTTCTCCGAATGCGGGAGAAATAGTCTATGCTATAATATATGGTTTTATGATGAAAACAGGAGGTTTATAAAATATATAGATGTATCTATAATAACATCATACATTTCGATATCGAAGATTATTTCATAAATTATTAATTTTATTATTATACTAAAAAACTTCTGGTGGACTGGCGGCAGTTTTTTATATCTACACATAATAGAAGTTGTAAACATAATCATTAATGAACAGTGAAGATATTGCACGTTAATTACTAGTCGGTAAATTCCAACGCACCCATCACCACAGATAAGACTCATTTATTCTATTCACTCTTAATTATAACTTTTAATTCAAAAATTTAAAAAATTGGAATCAAAATATAACTTGAAATTATGCATCATCTTCTTATAATAATTCTATTTAAGTTTAGCTACTTTTGGTTTACAATTATTTGTTCAATTTTCCAAATTTCACTAGTACTGAATTTAATGAATGTTTTATTTACTTTTATGCTTTTGACGCTTTTTACTTTTGTCTTAAATTAGTATCATCTAAAAATTCGCAGTCAATTATTTATAGGCTATTCGAAATAGCTACATACTATTATAAGTAATGAGTGATTTTGTTTAAATATAAAGAATTTATAAAGTATCCAATAAAAAGCTAAATCTTTTTTATTTTTTCTATATACCTTTCGTTTGAAATACCAATTAAAAACTTTTACAAGAGGAATAATCAATTTGTCGTAATCAAAGATAAAACAGAAAGCTAACTTAAATTTCATTTTTGCCATGTATAAGAGTAACTAAATAAAACTATGAAAGATAACCAGCTATCTTATAATCCAAAATTCTTCAATGAACTTCTTTATTAATATACTTATTTACTTACTTATTAATTTAAGTTTTCATCGGAATCAAATTGATGAGCGTCGAATTGTGAATAGATTTTGGATAAATACGGAAATGTACAAATTATTCCTTCAGTCAAAATTGAGTAAGTAACAAAGTGTTTGCAGTCGAAGTGGTATTGATTTTCTAAGCCGCCTCGTGAGGAATCCAAGTACAGTAACCTCTTCCTTTAATTACTTGAAGTTCTCCCCATCACGTTTCCCGTTATTGACTCAAAACTCCACAGAAATTCTTAAGCGGTTTAAAACATGTAGGAGGCAGAAACACTTCGTTTTTCTTCCTTTCTAAGCGATGGAAGTTTCTTCCAACGGTTAGTTTCCACAGCTCCGAGGGCACGGAGTGAGAGAAAAATATGATATTTCCTCCAGCTTCAAATCGGAGTCCCTTTTTTGATAAATTGCCGGAAAGCGTCGAGAGAAGCACAGAGAAATAAGAGCGGTAAATAGAGAAGGAAGATCTTGGGAGACTTATTGGAAAACTGAAGGGATACTCCTTTTCACATACAGGCCAAGTCTAAGGAATTGTCTCACTCCACGTTTCTCGAAGGCGTGCACCATCCGAACTCATTTATACTCGTTCTAACTACGAACATTCCCAAAGAAACGCCGCGTATTGATTTTCATAAAGACTAAAACAGATGTAATTTCACGCAGCATAGAGATTAAGAATAATCGTTGCCTATTTTCGGTATGGTAAGAGAATTCAAACTTATACTTTGTAATATATAAAATACAGGTTATTTTGACCAACCTACGAGATGTCCGGTGGTCTTTTGAAATCAATCGAGGAATTATAAAATTTTCGGTAAACAAATAGTTAGGATCTGTAGTAGTTATCCATGAACTGGGCTCAATTCTTAATCATTAAAATAATAGTTATTGTTGTTATAATTTGCGCGTATAGGCTTTCCCATTAAAATCAGAGGATAAACAGAAGTACAAAATATCGTCCTAAATTTTACAAACCTTTATTATCCACTAGACTTTCGTTATACTACATTATTTGGATCTGTTGACTTGGAATTGGAACTTAATGTTCATTTCCCGTAGTAAAATACAGCTGAATTTCTAATGATTTAATGAGCAACTTATCACTGTATCAACTAATACCTACTTGTCAATGACCGTCATCCGAGTATTTTCAAAGTTGGTCTGGCAATGAGAGGACGCTCGTAAATACTTCTAAACCACCGAAGAGCATGATTTTATATCCGTCATGTTCCGAGATCTTCCAATTTTGAGGAAACATATCTCCCGGTTTCACGAAATCTTTATCATGATTTCCTAGGTACATACGATTTTGAGTAGCTTGGAGTAAATTGGGTTTGCAATGGGGTAAACATTAAAAGTGGGGTGAGTAGAATGAATCGCGGGGATGAAAACATAAGTGGAGACTACTGGTTCATCCTCCTCGATGCTGGTAGGAAAAGCGAAGACGATAGAGTAAAATTCCAGAAAAGTAATCCTTACTTTGACGGGAGAGGGTTCTCCTCCCGAACCGCTCCCTCACTACCTCGTTGAGTTCGAGTGAACTTTCGGGAGTCTCCTTCCACGCTCCTTTAGTATTCCACGTACTTTTGATTGAGTTTTACAACTTCTCTATCCCCTCCTTCTATTACCGTCCGGTCACATAACTCATACCGCGTAACGCCGCCCCAACTCTCTCGGAGAAATTTACTTCCGCTCCTATCGTCCCTTTTTTCTTAATTTTCACTTCTGCTTAAAAGTTTCGCGAGGATTTTTCGCTCCACCTTTTTATTTTGAGCGGGAAAGTCGTGCTGAGAATGTGATCGGGAAAAATCGGGCGTATCAAAGCGAGCGAAAGAGGAATCTGAAGAACGAATGTAACGGATAGCAGTTAAGGCCACAAAAGGGAAGAATTTTCGTAAATATCGACTTGCATCCTTGCAGAATCGTAAATTATGTAGTGAAAGACTGTAACAGCCAACTCTTTTCACAGGTCTTTAATACTACGCAGTGAATTTCGCCAGAACTCCACGACTTCACCGAATGCTCCATTATGTAAGCTCACAATTAGACGCCCACAAATCCCTGATCAATGCCGAAACTGCTGTTAAGCTGTTAGTTACTGAAAGAATTCAAGATATATACGTTTTAACTGGTACGCATCCGAGTTTATTACAGAGAGAATTACGTAATTGATATTCGTGAAAGTTTCTTCACGGATGACCATTATTTCATAATTAATGACTCAATCTCTTCAATTTTACCTTAGTGGAATATATGTACCACACAAAATATAAACTTGGGCCATGAATGATAAATGCACTTCCGACAATTTAGTGGTAGGTTCTATTAAGTCAGTATGCACATATATTTAAATTAGTAATAAATTAATTTTCCTATCGATTCAGAGTCCCGCGTATCATACAATGTGTCACTTTAGATAAATACGATATGGAGATTAGCCATACATGCATGCATAATAAAAATTAATGCGAACCTTCTTTCGGCTCGTGAAAAGGAGAGCACATCGAATGTTTCTACATTCCTTGTGTATTCATTTCGTGTATGGTTCACGAAAATGCCCACGTTTTTCGCATTTTCAGTTCGGTCCATATTACAGGAACGATAATAGCAGAGAGCAGAGGCATACTATTCCAATCATCTACGAAGAAAATAAAAATTTCCTAGTTTATAGCGTAAATTAATCACAAAATTAAGTCTTCATAATATTCTCATCATGCGCTCTGCAGCATTAGGGCAATTCACACTGTTAACAATCAGTGCTTCAGATATAGAGATGGGGGAATCGCCATTATTCTACTATGAGATGAAATTTTGTGATAACATTGGCTGGGAACAGAACTGCTAAGTCTAATTAGATAATCCACTGTAATTTAAACACGTAAAAATCTGCTGAAAGGATCTCTGTGTGAGGTCCAAACGAATGAAACGGTAAATGGCTTAATTCAGATCAACGTAATTTGCGATTGATTTGATATTCTCCGATCCCTCGTGGATGCAACGAATTCATTTACAAGTAAATTCATTCAAAATGGCTGTTCACGTTCGGGTTATTAATTTGGCCCCATGAAGTTTTAACACCTGTTTACTTCTAATATTTTGATTGAATGCAGTCAAAGCAAAAGTCAATCAACAACAGAAGTTGGAACGTTTCGGGAGTACGTATTGAGTTTCAACTAAATGTACAAAAAAATAACGCAATGGAAATAGCCGTTGTCGAACGTGATTCACTTTATGGCAAATAAAAATTAAATAATTTAAAAAAGCAATCAAGGACACAAAAATGGTATCAGTCAAATAAAACCGAATTTCCAAGCTAATCGTTCTTTCTCATTTAATGTCATTCTACGTCATTCCAATTTTCACTAGTAATTGGAAATTTAATTGAAAGTATGACGTTTTTAAGTTGACGGTAATCCTAAAATGTCCACCATTTATTAATGTTTACCGTTATCGATCATTAGCAAAGTCAAGTTCTAAAGTTTTTATTTTGATTGTTTAGAGGCAGCGCCTTTCTCGGGGCTTTGTCTGGGGGAATGGAGGCGTTGGGGTGCCCGACATTTGTCCTTTGGCAGCAGGGAAACCCAACAATTAGCAGAACTCAGTTTTCATATTTATAGCGAAACTCTACCGTAGTAGTTATAACTTCGAAATATTGATATTATGTAGCGTTTGTGGCTGTATCTTGATAAATATGTGTATCATTTCGGAAAACTCGAAAGCGATATGTCGCAGTGCCTTCAAAATTTACCTCTAATCCGTTTTTTAATTTATGCAATTGTTTACAAAATATTGCAATGTTTAAAAATCGAAATTTTGCAAGAGTGCCTTCGCATTCGAGGCCATATCTCCGGTAATATAGAAGCTAAAAATACACAACATGGCTTAATTTAAAGAAATTTTGTTAAGAAAGATAAACATAGGAAGTTTTATTAAATTTTAATAATTTTATTAAGTTTATAACAATTTAAAATTTTGAAATCAGTTTTTGACGGTTAAAATTATGTTTTAAGTAACTGAATAAACTGTATTTTATGGATTCATTTGTGTTCTTAAAATGTGCGATGTCTCTTCTCGTTTCCTCGGTGAACGAGACGAGGAACGCCGACAAAGATTGGATATTTTAATCCTCCAATTAACGTTTAAGTGAATTTAAGAGTCTTGCATTCTATAGAACCGAGAATAACTTGCATAAAAGTTTCACTTCTATAGAATTTTCTTTAACTAGTTACTATTAACATTCTATACTTCCAAAGAAATTAAGTTTGGCTAAATCAGTGCATATTTTTAAGCGGACTTATTGGATGTATTGCAAACTTTTTTCGAATACTCCTATTACGCATCTGTAAGCCGAGAGTGGTAATCCTCGTGCATCCGCCGGTATAATGAGACGCACGACAGAGTGGTTCGCAAACAGGTGGAATCAAAACATTCCTCGAACCGCCTCCTTTTCCCGTGAGAGTGGGCGATGGAAGAGAGCGAAATTTACTTTTTCATCCGGTGCGTACCTTTGTGGAGAAACTTATGAGGATGTCATGACGGATATTCGGGAAGACTTTTTTTCTCTTCGGAGAGAATTTACATTTTTTCGAAAGGACATGTTCGCTCGGGTTTTGCCGGCGGCGAGCGAATGCCTACGAAAACTAAAGTATTCGATGCTTACGAATGGAAATAATTGGGTCCCGTCCGTTATCGGATGGGGCTGAGAGCTCAATGAATGGAACTTTTCAAGGCACCTCTCAAATAGATAAAATATTCTGCTGGAAATGAATATAGAAATGGTTTGAAAGAAAGGAAAAATCGCAGAGTTTCGCAAAAATATTAACTATAAGATGAGATTTCGTCTTCGATATTTATGTTTACCTGTGTTCGTGTGAACATAACTGAAAAATTTATAACATATTTTTACGCGCGTATTTTGTGATTTGCAGTGAATGTTAAAAAATCAGGATGATTTTACTGACAACTGATTTTCGATCTTTCTTTATTTTATTCTCTATATTTTTGAGCATTCTTTTCTATTTATATCTAGTACGTCATATCACACGTAGGTATTTTCTCCAGTGTGTGGTGTATCAATGTTAATTGTGCCACTTTAATTTCAGTTTGAAGAATTATATGACACGATGAGATTCCATCGTACCATAGCAACAGGAGGAAAGTTACTCTATGAGACCCACTTGTAATTAGCAACGTCCTAGCAACTATTTCTTAAAGCTGATTAACATGGAGAGTATATATAACAGTAGATGTTTAGCGGTGTTGCATTAATTACATAGAAAGTTACTGAATGGGAACATCCGACTGGTAAGCACCAAATTAAATCCATATAAAAATGGAAATGAACGGCAATGAAACCGTCTTTGAATGCATTTCAATGCATCTGAGAGATGAACACACTAAAAAATCCCGACCATGATAGACGATGACTTTTTTCGGCTAAAATGTAGTCACAAAATTGTGTTCAAAACTTAGTATCTAGTGGAATTACTTTTAATAGACTTTAGTGACTTACTATAGAGGCATTACTTTTAGTACACTTTAGTAACTTATTATTATGGTAGAAAGTTTATTTTTTTCTTTCGTTTCTACAATTTCAGAATTCAAACAGGCGAAATTCTATTCCATTTAAACTCTTGAATCGTCGAATTTTTCAATTATAACAATTTGTTTAATATTAATTGATTTCAATACTAAATTATCCCCCTTCGACCTCGAATATACTCTGTTCAATAGATGAGGGAATCCTCCTGAATGTTTTCATCCATTTTGATTTTCTTAGCAGTCAGAGATGATTTTGCGAAAAGGAGTAAAATAAAATGTTTTATTCAACACGAAGAACAGCGGATTAAATTTGAAAAAACTTTTGCTATAATTGTCGGCGAGAGTCTCTTTAATCACACATGCGTTCCCTAACTAATTTTAATCTCATTTTCTCTAATGCAGAGGATGAAGGTGAGTCGAGGCACATGGAACAGGGTTTTGTTCCTTTTTCTGGGAAATGTTTCTGATGGTTTTGCTGTGTATTTTCTCCGCTTCTGTGGCTAGCTTAATTGATAGTTGGGCTAACTTTTTTCTCTCCTCCGAGCGGCGCTTGGCGAAGTTAAATAAAATGGAAGAAAAGTTGAAAGTTTTTGGGTGGAAAGGTAATCTGTGTGACGCTTGCCAGTTATAGCTCTGTGACGGTACACTTGGAAGAGGCAAATTGTTAATTAAATGTACACTTTGAAGTCATTATGCTGCGGAGAATTTTACGTGCGGAGCTACGAAACGAAGCAAATACGCCGCACGGTTAATCTCCGTAATGTTCTCTCTTATCATAATCTCGGGCATTTTTACAACTGGTGGGACTAAAGCAGGACTAAAAGCCCTGTTAGGCACACAAGCTGACTCACATTTCATTGTTTTTTCTTATAATCATCATGTTATTTTGTTCGTTCCATTTTTAAATCTACTTTCTAAATTTTAGATTCATTGCAATTCAAACCGCTTGGAGTTTTTATGCCATTCATCAGCTAGCAATACATTCTGTTGTAATTAAATAACGTCAACGGAAGGTGACTAAGCGCGAAAAGGCCGTGCACCTAGGAAAATTCCTTAGGAAGAACGGACATGAAAATGTTCTGACGAGACCGGGACGGACTTTTTTTTAATTACGAATGTCAAAGAAAATATCGTGTTCTTTGAATCTTTTTGAGACTTTCGTATTGGTGGCGAATTGCGTTGGGATAACTGTGTTGCAGCACCTACGTGAAAAGAATCGGGGTAATACTGATAATGACTTCTCATTCCACATAATATGCTAAATAAAATTTATCAATGTTAGTGACTTTTCTTGTAGCATTTGCTTCTCAAGAAACTCTTGCGAAGGACTAAACAATTGAGCAGAAAAGAAATTAACGAAAACCTGAGATGTAGCTGCTATTCCTAAGAAAACGGTAACCTTAAGAATTTGTTTTTTCTTCCAAGGTGTATAAAATAATATCCGAACTGATTGTAAAATATTTTGCAGAAATCCCTTTTTTACTGATTTCCGTTTTACATTTATCAGCAACTTTTAAACAATCAATTTCAATATTTTTTAAACTCGCAAGTTATCTCTCACAAAGATCTCTTTAAAACTGCGATTTTATAAGGTTTAGTGACGGTGATTTCCAACTAACTGCTACAAAAATGAAATACTTTTACAAAATACGTAAAGTTATCTATTCATCGCAATGATAGATCATTACTGAAAAGGAAGAATTTTAATAAATGCAGTTTTGAGTTGTGATGAAGATGGATAGTCAGGAGGCGGGAGTTAATTGAAATTAATAGATGTTGAACGCAAAAGTGAAAGTTCTGCAAATATTCCCGGCTCATGATGCGGATTAGCGCGCATTTTTCCACGAAAAGAGGGAAAGAGACCAAAGCAAATGGGATATGATTTATCTGTATGATCAATATCATTAAGGATAAAAGGGAACGTTAAAGGGGAGTGACAGTTACTATGCGGCCTCCACTTTAATATTCTTTACTAAGGACATTGACATTTGAGCACTTGAAAATACAAAGATATATTCATGATAACTACTGTGAAATGATTTAATTGGTACAATCTACTCGCTTGTGGCATTTTATATCCAAATCTCACAACGTATCTTTATCAGAGTGTTTTTCTTTTTAATTTACATTTATCGCTTGAAACTGATAAATTTTCATTGCTGTTGCTGGATTGTAATTGACTGCTTTTGACAGGAGTTCATGTATTTTCATATCGTAAAATAAGTTAAAAAATTGAAAAAAAAAAACAAATAATCCAATAAGTTGAAACGAATTGTGCTCATCCTTGCATTAGAATGGGGTTTAAGGTTAACTGAAATTGTCGGCCATTCCTTGCAAGACATTGATTACGACCAAATACTGCCCTAATTTTCCCTGTGACGTGAATTCTTTTTTCATTCAATTTCGGGACAGGGTTTCAATTTTTTAACTTAGCGTTGCCTATGGACCTCAGGTTAGAACTGAATTGTCGGCCATCTCGGAGCTTTAAACCAATGAAACGACAGTATCTCGATAACTCCGATCAATACTTAAATTCCACACGAACTCTAAGTTAAAAAATCGAACCTCAGATCCAACGAAATGTTTACATCACAAGGGCTTTGAAAAGGTAGGGTTGGGAAAGAGGCTCTCAAGGGGTACTCAAATCAAGGAGCCCGCTTGAGTATATTATCCCATCAATATTTAATGTTTGAATAAATATACAGGAAACTAGCTACACTTCGAGTTCCGGCCCTACTCCGATCTCAAACAGTATTTGATCAAGTTTAAGGAAGACTGCAGCGGATCTCACGTTTCATTTGACTTTAAATTGGAATTGTTTTCTTATTTTTTATCATTAAATAGTCTTCACTGGTATGAATATAAAATTGAAGGAACGCATACCGAATTGGTATTTATGTAGATGTGGAATTGGTGTGGTCAACAGGCAAATCAGGATCGTTGTACATGTCCCTGAAGGATACACGGTCAAAGGTCATGGAGATGCTTCTGAGTATGATTTAAGGGATCGAAATTTTACCACTACAACACTCGCGTACAGAATAATATGATAATTATTATGACGCACCTTAGGATCGATAAATATCCAAAATGAGAGTCAGATTTAGGATTTATGTCGAACAATAAGTTATATCATAGGGAGATGGGAAATCTTGTTGAAGGTACATATTTTGATATACCCTATGGAAACATCCCTTCGATATTTCATTCGATCCTATGTTCGATTCGATATTAGAATTTATCTGATAATAGATTCGATTCAAGATTTGATACGCTTCGTTTTTATCTTCGAGATTCGATTCGATTTACTTATCTCTTCATGAATAACTTTTTTTGAAGACAAGAACGTCCTTACATATCAACCAAGTTAATTAAACAAGAAAGTTTTAAAATAGGATTATTTAGAAGTGAATTAGAAGGAACGAATTCGCTTTACTCACAAATGCGAGCTATTCGTCTAAATATTCCGCTACTTTCTTCTGAAAGATATCCCAAGCGCAGCGTCGTTTACTCCGCTACAACTTGAAGAGAACCGTCACTCCCCGTTGTTGCTCCAACACACCGGAGGGAAAAAAAGAAAGACCGCTTTTCCCCCAGAACATGCTCCACATGGCAAGATAGCGAGTTTCCCAATAAACCCACCTCTTAAAATTTTTATACGCACCTGCGTTTCGCGTCGCGGATGGAAATCTCCGAGAGAAAACTTGGTCCGCGTGGTGCAAATCAGAGAGAGAGAGAAGAATGCCGAAGAAAGAGAGAGAGAGGATTAAAGAATGCGAGAGAGGAAAAAAGAAGCTCGGATACACAAGGAAACATACGCACGCATTCATCATTGAAAAAGCCCGTGAAGAAGAGCTCGGAGGAGATGAAAAGGGTGAGAGAGAGATATGTACACGTAAAGGCAACGTCATTCAAAAGCAGACAACAGACACTTCCTTCTCGACTCGTATTGCCTGCTGGCGTCGACTTGAAACGAAGGAGACGTTAGGGGAAGAAATAGGAGTCTAACCGAAAGGAACTAGAACGCCGTCCAAAATACTCGAGTGTGGTCCTCGGCCTTCCCTTTGATCGTTCGCGATGCTTGACACGAGGAAAAGATGTCGGTTTTGTTGATGTCGAGGTCCGATGGGGGAAGAAGGGTTAAGTGGAGTGGAAATCGACTTTGAGAAAAAATATACGTTCGGGAAGAATATTCTCGTTTTATGGAATGGGATTGCGGTAAGTTTGTCGTACATGAATCTTGAAGTTGCGGGACAGGTAACGAAATTCTCCGATAAAATAAGGGATGATTTTATTTCTTAATTTCAAAATTTAATGGCGTATGGATATCGTGTCAGCCTAAGAACAAATAAGTTGAATCCTGGTTAGGGCACGGTTAGTTTCCTGTTTTGGCAAATGGTTATTCGAAAGGGTGGCCTCAATGGTCCAATATTCGCTACAATAAAGACGTGATGATGATATTGATTTTATGATCTATAGATAAGTTAAGCTTCCATTTAGTGGTAAGACGGCGAGGTTTAGCTACAGTGCCTTCTACACTAAATCTCTGATTTTTACTCTTTAGAACATTATATATGTGCTAGATGACAAGTAGGAGCCGAAACCATTTGCACAAACATATTTGTGGTGAAATGTGGAAGTTGTTTTAAATCCCATCTGAAATGTATTCTCTAATTATACTGAAAGATTTACCTCGTACTAATTACTCTTTTTTGCGGCGAATTTAATCTTATAATTGTTCATCGAAAGAAGAACGAAGTTCATCGTCATTTAAGCTTCCGTAATTGCTATAAATGTAATATCTTCATGATAATACAGATCGTATGAGTATTTTTTCATTGATTTTTATTTGAAAGCTGTGGCTGAGAAATTCGAGAATGTAACGTTTACCGAAAAGTTGCGTCCTTCACTTAAAGGATTCTTCACATAAAGGATACTACACTTCGATTTAACAACAACAATTTTATTTGAACTCATCAGTAAATTGTCCTTCCTTTTTTACGACTTTCATTTTTAACTCAATTAGCGCTAGCGGATCAATTGGCACTATTTGAACATAAAACACTTATCACGCTGGGTTTCCAATTAAAGCAAGTCTATCATGACCATTTTGATTCAGTGACCATGGTTACGAATAGACGGATCATTCTTCACGTCACAAAGACATTTAAGAGGAATGACCGGTTCATAAACCGTACGAATGGTTGAATAAGCAATCGAAAGGGATGAGGATATTTTAGGAAAGGGTTAACTAGATAGCGAAAAGAAGAAGCGACTTAGAGAAAAAATATACATGTGGACTGGAGAATTTATTTTTTGGGATTGGTGGAGAGATGAATTTCGTGGCAGACCGTTGTGATGGGTTGGATGAGGGCGTTGAAGTGGCGTCCATTACAGCAGCCACGGAAGGAGATGCTCCGGACGTTTTCATTTTTACCTTTCGAGTCCGTATTTTGGGAAAAAAGGTCTGTCTAAAGCCTCCTCTGAATTTCACGAAATTTGATTGTCTTTAGATGCAGAGCCGCAGTGGAGATATTTCAACGTTTCTCTGATATAAATGGGAAACTAATCTCAAAAACGTTTATGCACCAATTTGACAAAATATCACGCGACCGATCTGTATATTAAGAATGTTGGAAGAGATACTGTGAATGAACAAAAAGGACAAAAATGTTACTGTGTTGTTATTATTATGACTAAATAGATTAGTAACGTATCTGAATCGGTTTGAGTGTCCTCTCGGAAAGTGAATGATAAGAGTTTGTCTGGTTACGTCAAATTTTTTCATCTCCGTACATTTTCAATTTTGTATCAATTCTATCAATTTTATCAAGCACATGGCCTAAAATTTGTAACTATTCTTAAGCTATTAATGGTTTTATAAATTAAATTACAATAAAAGAGCTCTCTCTCATTTGATTTGATCAAATTAGCTTATATAAGTCTCATGAAAGCAAATAGCATTTATTTTTAGGACACAATTCGGCTTGGTTTAGTTTCCTTTCTTAAGAGACATCTTTCTACTTTTATCACATGCCATCTTGTTGAACCTGCCTCCGTTTTCCCCAGTTGACTTCTTACAAGATCGTTATCAGTTCACTACCTACTGTTCATTGAAATGCCGCAATTTATCATCGTATCACAACCCGATACTATGTGCTGAATTACACTAAAATATTAGCGGATGGCATTGGAAACTAAATCGATGGTGTTTCACTAAATTTTATCATAACGATAAATTAATGACGCTCGTTTTATACTAAACACTGTTCCGTTAATCACTGCAAAATAATTTACTATTTCCTTCTTTCCAAATGTGAATATGTCAGACCTTTCCTCTTCCATTGGCTTTCCTCTACGTTGCATTAATTATTAAAAATGTATTTCTGCGGAATCTGAATGGCATGTGAATACAGTTGGCTTGGATTAAAATGTAGCCGAGAGCTTAGATCCCGTTTCGATGGAGGAATTCAAAATGTAGATGCTCAATTGAACGAATCAAGTTGGGGATCTTTTGTATCACTATGTAATCAGAACATATTTCGCAAGTGACATGATAAAGAATGATGGAGTTCACGGATAGCCAACGCAGATAATTATCTACCGCAATATCTTTCCGTATTACCTCCCAATTCAAACCTCTTCGAAAGGCGAAAATTTCCGGCCTCAAAAGGAACCCATAAAATCGCCAAATTCCGCGATAAATCTGGACAATGAAGCCGGTGCTAAGCCGGGCCCTAAGTTACGCGGAGAGATCGATAGAGTCTTCACAAAAGGATTCGAAGTAAAATATCGACGGGAAAGACAAAGGAAAACTGGTAAAGGGAGCGAACGTATAGTTTCAGGAGGAAGACAGTCTTGGAAGCGGAGAATGGAACCGAGAGATTAGAGAATGGGAAATAATGTCTCCTGGAGATACCTTTGGCCGAAGGGACTCTTGACGTCGAATGCGGTCTTTCGAAGCGATGAATTAAGAGTAAACCGGAGTTTCTTATTAAGTTCGGTGGAAGCCATTCGGTGTTGAGATTGAAGAGTGGGCGATCGAGGGATGTCGTAATAACGGATGAGACACTCAGGAGTATCGCCAAAGAAATGTACCCAATTAAGAGCAGAGAGAGATATATCCACGGCTGAACTAATTTCCATCCCGCTCGTATTTTATTGGTTAATTTGGCGTAGTGGATGGGCGGGGTTTAAAAGGTGTTACGGTGGCGTTTATTCCTGACCTACAAATCTGACTTACGGCCACCGAGCGGTCGGAACGGAATATTCGTATATGAGCCGAGTTTTTTCTCCTTAAGGAAAAGAAAGAGCTGTGGGGATTTGGGTGATTTACAGGTGGTCGTAAGTTTCGTGACCTGATAAAGAAAGGAAAGTTTTTAGATATGCAAATGAATCAAGAGAGGGAACATAGAAGTTTCATTTAAATTCTCCGGCATCTAATTATGCGGCGGGCTTGGTGGTTTAATGGCCGTTATTTTTAGCTAGGTTTAAAAGTCATCGTTTTTCACGAGATTTTGAAGAAATCCATCCAAAATATGGCATTTCGTAGTTCATGAATATGAAATAAATATAAGTATGACATTTGATATTTTTATTTTTTTAACTTGATCATGGAATGTAATTATCAGCTGTATGCTAGTATCTAGGATAAGTTTCCATAACATAGATTACAAACAATACCGATTAACGTTGTAAAATGGAATTACCAATAATGTTAAATATGTTACGCCATTGTAAGAGTAGTTGATTGTATTGTAGTCAATGAAGTTAAAAAATATTAATTAATAGTTTAGTGTAAACTTATTTTATTTCTATACGGAAAGCCTCTCTAAAAGATTAACTATGTCACTACTTTCATAAGAAATAATTTTTTATTTCATTTCGGATTTCATCAAGCTATTTCAGGTAACGTTAGCCACTGATTTTCCTCACTGGTAAACATAATGTTGAATGCTTTAGGCGTCTCATCGTTTTTAATATGGAATGCAGAACGCAGATCCATTACTTTAAAAGCTTAGTTTTTCAAATATATATAAACATGTACTTATTAGAAAAACTGTCTAGATTTCTGACTAATTTTACTGTTGGCACTATGAATGACAGTTTTTAATTTATCATTTGCTCGGTAATACTGCCGATTCTATAGAAAGCACAAAGCTTCATAGTTTATGGTGGTAGATTTAGAACATTAAATTCGTGTATTTTCTTATTTAAAGTATTTTTTTCATTTTATTCCGGTAATGAACTGCTGAATACAAATCCTCGCAGAGTGAGAAACACGTAAGAAGTTGAAGACATTGCTCATGTAACAGAAACTCGAAAAGCTCACCTGAGTTTCCATCTTCGAGTTCTCGACTTCTTTCTAATTATAAAGTTTTGAAGCAGGATGTTGCAGAACTTCCACAGGTGTGGTTTATTAGCAGAGTACACGTGATCGAGCAAGATATTGGAGAAGCTTAAGATTTATCGGTGAATTGCACGAAATTGAGAAATCACTTGGAGATTCTCAAAGTATAGGATCTCTGTCATAATATTAAGTAGATGCCTAGATTGAAACATAGAAACAGTGAT
This sequence comes from Sympetrum striolatum, assembly GCA_947579665.1. Classification (NCBI taxonomy): domain Eukaryota; kingdom Metazoa; phylum Arthropoda; class Insecta; order Odonata; family Libellulidae; genus Sympetrum; species Sympetrum striolatum. The sequence goes on from OX388343.1 coordinate 723,936, forward strand.
ATTCCAGGACGTTAGAAATATATTTAAAGGCAATCCTTGATGAAAACAGTTCTTTGTCTGTGTATAAAATGAAGATAAGGAATATTGTAGTGAGTTATTTTAATTGTCATTCCAGTTTCCAGTGAATTAATTACCATTTTACGATTAATGTGAAAGAATCAATCTAAAATAGAATTTTAATTAAAATGTTAGCTCGCTATCCTTTTACATCATTTGCGTTGTGTGCGTCCGTCCCCCCTTTTATTTCAGAGACGGTTTGATTTAGAGATTCTAAACTAACTACATTGTGTTCGTACGAGTTAAAAACCCTTAGGAAAACTATTCCCATTGCTGAGGAGGCTCGGGTTCGAACCCAGGAGCCCATAATACGTTTCTAAAATAAATAAACATAAACTTCACTTCTATCGGTCACCACACCTATTTTGCAAAATTAAATTAGAAAGAATCGTGGTAAAAAGTTGAGAATAGCACAAAATGAAGAGAAATTTAATAAATTATTTTAGTTTGGTCATGTAATTCGTTTTCGATTATAAATTGGGTTAATTTTGATAAAATAAATGAAAATTTTGGGGTAATAAACAAGCCCTTTCAAAGTAACGACGATGTGATTGTCGAATGTTCTCATTATAACGCATCGATAGTTAAGATAGGCCCGTATTGAAGCCATATTTATTTATATCAAAGTAACTATTTTATATTGTTACGCGGTTTTGCAGGTAGCTTGTTACTTACAATTGCTTTGGTGATATAAAGATATTGTTTGTACACATCCTAGTGAGTTGAGAATGTTTTTAATGTTATATTATGGCTTAAATTATAAATGACATATATTGACAACGTCGTTCATATCACCGTAAAACAAAAATAAGTGACCTAACAAAGTGAGTGAACGTATGTTTTATTTGGATATTTACTTATTACCCCCGTTGAATTTAAACGGGCAATTCAACTAGTAATTCCATTGTATCTCTCTGGCATACCTTTTTATTATTTTTAAATTCGGCGTTCATTATTTATTTAAAAGTTGATTTTACGATTATTTTTCTCTTTTCAAACAAAGTATGGTAATGGCAGGATACAATGAACACAGAGATGTTCCTCGCAAACAACTATTACACAGTCTGTGCAACGCTGATTATTTGATGCAAAGTGTTGCTTTTAATTTAAATTCGATTAAGAATCACTATCAATTCCGTTCTACTATCAATGACGATATATATTCATCCATTTTTATTTTCCTTATAGTACACTTATTATTCTTGCATTATAATTTCCAACTTCCGAATCATCATTGATGATGCAGGTATGGCTTCCTTTTTTCACGAGTCTCATTCTTTCGTCGTGCAATTAAAGTAAGAGTAAATTATATATAAACTTCCGAGGACCTTGATGTATAAATTAACTTAGCCACAAGTGTAGACGCTGAGATAAAAAAACGCATGCCTATTTTACTCGAATTTCAAATTTGGGAATACGAAAAACAAAATTAAGTCCGACGAGAAACGGCCGTCATTAGCGCTGTCAAATTTCGCTGAAAATAACGATGCGTGTGGGGAACATGATGCGATCCTGTCTCTCTCTTCTCCCCAGGGCAGCTCGTGTGAGGCGTGAAAATATAACGCGTGCGGATTTGAGCGTATTATACTCTCTCTTCCCCGCGTTGGACAGAAGAATGAGCTGCAAAGGGAATGGAAGAATAGGGGAACGAGGCAAAGAAACTTGCAGGTGAAGTATGATGCTTATGTACACGACCTCAGGCGGAATAATAACAGGAATATATCGTGGAAAATATCTTTCATCTTCGTAATGATGTTTTGTAACAGTAAAACTCTCCGTAATTTACCTGAATTGTTACTTTCCACAAACTCCCAATCAATTCAGACAGCTATTCCTACTTTGGAGTATGAATTCTCACTTTCCTCAATACTTTTGTAATCTCTATAATATATATTTCACGCCGACAAAAAGTATTGACAATATTCAACAAATATTGGCATAAATAGTGACATAAAATATTCTATGTAGAATACCAGAATTTCCAATTAAGATGTTGTCAGTCGCAAAATCAATAGTTTAATGCGTAATGTTGTAAATTTTTTAAATGGAATTTTAAGGGAATCATAAAATAATTTATTCCTTAGCTTTTAATTAAAGTGGTCCGAATTTCTATCACTGCTATTATACATAATTTGGAAAAATTTCTCATTGCGAAAAACCTTCAAGGGTACTATTCCAAATATAAAATTAAATTATATATATGAGGAACGAAGCTATACCTTATTATTAAAAAATGGCTATGCAAAAATACATAAAAGGGTTGTTTTTTCTGAAGTCCCACGGATCAACGAGATAAAGTATCAGAATCGTCAAGCTGCATAAAACGAAGGGAATAAAAGACTATGCCGATTTTCTAGACCGTGATGTTAATGGAGTGGAGAGCTACGAAAAGTTAAAATAAAATGCTATTAATGTTAATGGAGTAAATTAAAAATATTTGAAACCTACGAGAAATATCATAGGTGATAATGGAAGAGAAAGAGGAGCAAAGATTCTAGGAGAAAAACATTGCAGTATATGATATTCGATGGATGAAATATTTTAGGATCAGTTTTCCGGATAGGACAATCGAAATGGTGCTTCTGCGAGCGTAATTTATTCCTCGGCTTTATGATTTCCCGGAGTTTTTTATCATCCCTGATGTTTTTCTCTTTTCTACGCTCAACCGGAGAGTAGTCTACGCGCAGAAGATGCGTCCTGTTTTTCAATTGTTTTTCAACTCCCGCAAACATCATTCCAGTTTTAAGGTTTATCCCGGAGCTTTTTCGAAGCTCGTTTTGCACGGGAATTACTTCCGTCAGAAGTCTTTTTTCACGTAATTTGCTTCACAAGGTCACGTGAGTTATCGCAAAGCAAACGCATGTAGCCCAACGTTCAATGGAGCATTTCGCCTTTTAAAGAAATTGGTTGAGTTCTTCCTGAAAATCTGTACAGACTTCACAAGGGCTAACAGAGTTCAAGTGCATAACTCATGTCTAGAGTTATTAGCGTTGGTTCGTCCATATTGCAGTGACTCATTGAAAACATTCGAAGTCCATCCTGAGAACATCGAACCCTGGAATCCAAATGAGGCAATACAAAGAATGGGGATTCTCCTGGAGTACGTTCAGAACCATTTTCTGCCTCCTGAAGCTTAGATATGTGATCGACAATTGAAGTTGCATTTAGTGAAACTTAGGTTCGTACATCATAATGAGAGAAACCTTTGCTAAGCGTTAAATAATTTGATATCCATAAAATGGTTTTCATACCCTAAAGAATGGTTATTTAAAAACATTCAAATTGCGTTACTAAATACGTTTTCTTGGGTAGAATTCCATGTTCGTAAAATTAAGATCCAGTCAAAAGTGTTGGATCCAAAAATCAAGTTCAAGTTTGGCCTAACATTTTTGGATAGAGCCGATGAAGAAAGAATAAAAACCAAGCGCTAAGCCAAGAGAAACTTCTTTCATCGGATTCATGCACGAAATAGATACTAATTAGAACTCGATTGCGTGAGATGCCGTAATAAAGATAAAATTGAGGTTGCAAGAGGAAGGCTAATCACCAACAATCGAGTATTTAACGCCAAAAATGCATTGAAGCATACAAATTTAATATTCTGAAAATTCAGTGTTGGATATTATGATTTATTTTTCTTTTTAAGTTGTGAGCAAGCTGGAATAATATTTAGTAAACGAAAAATGTTATCACGTAATTACAAAAAACGCAATTTTGACCTAAAACGTATATTGGTTTGTAATTCTACCATGTGGTAGACTAGGTACACTCTATACATCTGATGGACGAAAGAGGTCAAGCATTTGGAGCAAATTTCGAGAGTAAAGATCTGATCTGCGCCCTCCTGATATCAACCCCTTCTCCCCTTCGAATAGCCCAACGAAGTTTTTCCATCCCCGATAAGCATATCGGCTGTGCCCGTCGGCTATAATGCGAGCGTTCGATATTTTAAAAGTTTGATCTTATCGAAAATGGGTTAGTAGGGAAAATGAATGCATTCTTTCGGCCGGAACTGCAGTTCGGAAGTTTTCCACGGGAAAAATTCGGAGAAACAGAGCTCGATTTGATAAAACGAACGAACGATTACTTCTCGAAGTCTGCTGAAGTTATGTCTCTCATGCCTTAATGCATTTAGTTGAGGAGGAACAAAGGTTTACTGAGTTGAAAAGACCTTGACCGGTGAGAAGTTTGCGCATTAGTAAGGGATGATTAGAAGGAGAGAAAATGGATTGGTTGGGGTAGGCCGTAACTCCAAACTTATATCTTTGTTGTAACACTGAAATTTGCGAAAGGGACGAACTTCCTTCTGCCTATGTGCAATTAATAACGATGGAATATGAATTACGTTACTTTAATAAGATAAATTATTTGCAGCAGGCAAACTGCTTCGGATCAGTCTTGATCGTTATAAGCATTGCAATATGGTGTGAAAATGAGTGTTGCTTTATAATTGTGCAGCAAAATCTGAATTTTATAAAATTATGGAGCATGCCAATAATATCTAGTTAAATTGATACTGTGGTATATCACTTTCGATAGTAGGCGTTCATAAATAGCATTCCCCGAAAAATCCACCTCTTCCATCCATCTTGTGATGAGCTAATATCTGCAAAGAAAATTTAAATTACTTCAAGTGGGATAACAATGGAAAATGTACCAAAAATATATTTAATGAAGAAAAAGAAAATTGCACCGCATGAAAATTTTCACCATACCAATCAAAAAGGTATTTCATATAAGGACTTACAAAAGGGATTTTAAAATTCATTAATTTCTGGATGTTTTAATAAGCCTTTGAAGTTGACTAATATTTGCTACTGATTCCATAAGCAATCGGTAGCTTACCCTAGGACTAGATTAGCTATCATCATGTCTTCTTGTTTCGACACATAAGATCTTAAAGATCGAGGCTTCAGGAAGAGAGATTGCAAAAATAAACGAGAATTACACTCTTTACTATCCAAATTTAAGCAGTAAGATGCCGAAAGATATCTCACCACTTTCGTTTAATCTTAAATCACCAGTATAATGCACAGTATGTTTCAGCGTAAACGATTTTCTTCTGACAATTGCGAAATAACCACCTATTTTGCTTTCAATTCATTTTTAGTAGTAAGCTCTCCTCTGAATTGGATTTTTTTAACTAATCACTTATCGTTTTTACAGGTTATACTTAGTTAAGGATATAACGTAGATTAAATTCCACTTATGGTAGCAAATTTAAGTACTTAACTGAATTTAATACTATAAATACTTATAATAGTTATAAGTACTGATTTGAATAGATGGCGAGTGATTTTCAAGTAAATCCAAATTAACATGTTTGCCCAAATATTGCCATTTCATATGTTGAATCATAGATCTGCGGCTTAATATTTATTGTCCAATTTATAAATTATGTAGTTGCGTTAAGTAAGACAACGTCTTTTTAGTGCCATTTTAAAATAAAAACCATTGATTTCAATGTAGTAGGAAACTACAGAGAGTAAGGCATCAATTTTAGGAAACAAATTGCAATTCATCAAAATATAATTAGTTAGGATACATCTATCATTTTGTATATTGAGAACAAATTGACAAATAAAATGGTATCCAATCCTGGGAAAGTCCTCAACATCACTCCAGGGTTTTACAATTTTTCTTTTGGTATTCCCGTCCTCTTATCTTTTTGAGATAACACTCTTTCACCTTTTAAATCCCTCAGCCGTCTATATTATCCATTCCGTTTCTTGAATCTCTTTCATCTCCACTCTCCACAGCATCCCTTTGCTTTCATTATTCTACTTAGAAAACACTCTCTTTTTGGCGCTAGTTTTTGTATCGAAAGAAAAATAATTTTTCCATCGCACACTGCGCTTTGACTACATTTTTGCCTATCCTTCTCTTTCTAATTTTAGTATTTTTTGAATCAGTATTTCGATAATTTACATTTACTTTTCAATTTTAATCTAAGTTGGAATTGTATATATATTAATTATAACATCTATGAATTTTACAGCTTATTTTGTATCCACATCATAGTATGCAAAAAAATATAAAAGTTTTATTTTACCTGAATACTCCGTGATATTTATGCAAAGAGCATAAGGGCATCATTTTGATTTGGATACATTTTAATAATTCAGGTTTGGAATAAAAAAAACAATATTTTGGTAAGATTTGCCCTGAAAAAAAAATCTTCAGAAAGTATTGCGATATTTTGTGCAAAAATTATAAAAATGTGTGTTTCTCTTAGTATGTGGTTGGATTGGTGGACGTAGTAATAAGTGAATGAAGTTGAGCTTTCATTATCAAATGGCGATAATTAAGTAGATGCATGACACCTCATCACTGAAATAACTACAGGAATATAATAATTTGAAAATAACTGTAATTATATTTCAATATCTCAATTCTTATTTGGTTTTCAAATTCATTCATACAATAGCAACATTTATCTTATGGAGAGCGTTGGACAAAATTGGTGGTTTGTACTGTATATCCTTGAATTACATGATCAGAGGGTTTGGTGAAGGCAATCAGGGGTCTAGTTTTCAATTATTTGTAATTGCAGTTGTTCGATAATTAGAATATTGTAAAATAAATGTTCAAAAATGTTAAAAAATACCCATTGGTTCTTCCGTTAGAAATTTTATGCGAATTCAATATTTGCGTAGGAGTTGCAATTACATGAGTGCTATATGCTTCAGCACTGAGTGTGTGCATAGCGTATGTTGTATTTCAATTATGAATTGTAGTCCACTGCCACCAGGTTCTGCAGCTGCTTGTAGAGATAAGTCTAATAACAATAAAAATAATAATTCACTCAAGGACCGATTTAGTTTAGTATGCAGAACTTTCCTTTCAGAGCCTTTAAAATCATAATATTTGTAGGTAAACGGGAAATAAATAAGTTTCTTTTACAATGAAACATATCCAGCGATACTTGGATCTTTTCCATAATATATTAAATTATGTTACAAAATCTTTAATTGTGGACTTGTCAGATTTTGTAACATAATTTAATAAATTCGTTTTTTTATTTATTGATTCGGATAAATTCATGAGAATAATCGATTAATTGAAGTTTTTCTTAGTCTTAAATTTTCACTGTGATTTGTTTAATTTTAATGTAATTATTAATGTGTAATATATTCTATATAATAACGCAGAAAATTATGTATTTGACGCAACATCCTTCTGAAAGGCACCCATGCACTGCTTGATTGGTGTTTTACGTAGATTTATATGCTCTCGATTCAAATTAGGAGCTTAAACTTAATAAAAAGAAGTGAAGCTTGCAGTAGCTCCACTCGATTCGAACTTGGAAATACTTTGGAATTTGTCAAGAGATATATCACTAGAGTTGGTGTAGAAATAAATGAAGGTAAGGACTCAATAGGATCCTGGACTCGAATTTCTCGTCGCTGATTTACTACATCTGTAGTTTACCACTAAGATTCATATATTTAACTGGTTAGAATTACCCATGGAGATCCGCTAATATCGAAGGGAACTCGTTTGCATTTGTGAGAATCGCCTCCGGGATTCCCGTTCGGACCATCGAGGATCAACGAGGGCGTCATTCGCCGCCCGCACTCCTTCGGAAGAATCGGTGCGGTCGACTTCCACATCGACACTCGCATTCGATGCGTGTGCTTCAAACTCGTCATACATCTAATTCGCCATCAGGAAAAATAACACGCTATTTTTTGTTTTACTTCCCACGAATGGGAACGTGGGCACGTATATTCCTCTCCATCATCATTTCACCTCAATTAACGAAAAGAACCTATTGACCGATTTTTGAACGTGAAAAGAATTATGCGGATTCTCGTGGAAAAGTACAAATGGAATGACGGCACCCTTTCCCTGAGCGTTTTACCAATCGGCTTGAAGAGTAAGCGACCGTGACAATCGGATAAGCACAGGAAATAATTCATAGCCGAGGACAAAGAGCCTAATGAGCGGGAGAGTCTGGGATTAATTGCTTGTCTACTTTTGCTAACTTTGGAAAAGCTTTCTTAGTTTTCGTGGCGCTCGGGATCGAGTATTTTGGCAACGAATTCCATCTCTCGAGTTCCGGATTTTGACCGAAGTGAACTTCTGTGACTGTTTGATTGCAGCTCCTCGAACAGAATGATTAAATTTCATATTGCGATATAACAGCTCTACCAAGTTATGGTATCCATCAAACCTACAAATACATTTAGAAAATAAAGCAATTCTTCTTCGGATTTTTCATATTCTGAAAGAAAAATTGTGAAAATGTTAAAATTTTCAATTACTGATTTTGCAGATTGTGAATTGTTGCCTTTTACTGCTGAAAATTTAAGAAGTCATTCAATTATGTATAATTTATGTTTACTTTGCTACAGATTCTAACATCGTATGATAACAAACAAATCGTACATTTCCTTGTAAAGCGGAAGTGAAACTAATACGAAAAACAATGGACTGAATAAATAAAAGTTTTGATCCCAATAGTATAAATAACACATTCTCATATAAGTGAGAGCAATGATAGAGAAAAATAACATTTTCCGTTCAGAAGTCTCTATACATTTATCGATTAAACCGATTATCAAAAATACAACTTTATTTATTTTACATATCGCACAATACATGTACAACCTTTTATAAAATTCCCTTTTCGAAAATGTATAAAAATATTTAATATATCCATCTATAAAAGTATATAACACCTCTGTTTGCCTTATGTGTGATTTAAGTTCCCATAGAAACGACATCTACCGAAGGACTACACTTTTCTTACCCCTATATATCAACGCCGCACTCTTTATGGATAGGAGCCAATATTTCACATGGACGCTTTTCCCTTATGAGAAACTTTTGATTTATATCGTTTTGCATACCTCTCCCAAAAATATTAAGTTTTCCTTCATTCGGAACTTCTTTTATTTCGGACAGGAAACATGCTCTGGTACCGAGAGTTTGACGTAAAATGTTCCTTTTGCAATCAGTTAATCGCACAAAATACCTTCAAAATGCCTTCCACTGCCTCCACTATTGGTTATTTGAAATTTCATTTCGTTGTTAACTATTACTTATAATTAATTGTTTAATCGATAAATTCCACCGAAGAAGGCGTAGTTTAGTGGAACTTCATCGCAATGGAAGGAAGAGAGGAGTGTACCTTTTCCACAATGTTATCCGTTAAAATCGGTCGTGTGACCTGTAGAAAAAGTACACTCCTGCCTTCCTGTATTTTTTGTAATTATTATATACATTATTATATTTATGTTTTAACTGTCTTTTGGTAAAACTTGTATTTTCATTTATACCTTCTTATGTACCTTTTTGTTAAGTCTTCTTTTATACTTCCATTTTATAATCTTAATTGAATAACTTTTGGATACCGTATTTTAGTTTTCCTACAAGTTGACATGTGTCAACAATAGTAATGGAATAGGTCCAAGATTTGATCTACTTATTAAAGTAAATAAGTTTTTATTACTTACTGATACATTGTAAATCATCTGAGGAATACATTTCATAACGTCACCGTCACTTATGTCTTACTGCGGCTGAAAGTTAATGACATTTACATATTAATCACAATATATCCTTTTGAGGCAAGCACACTATCTGATTCGTTTATTCAGGGAATAGGTGCGTATTTTAATATTCATACTACATTTTCGTTATATACTACAATAAATAGAATAAGAGATAGAAATACAATTATTTAGAACCATATGTTTACTTTGCAAATCCCTTTGTGTTCGTAAGATTATTTTATCCTGTGAAATCTGCAGGCTTAGCTTATATTTTCTTAGACTTGGCACATCCATTTCCTTCCTTTCTCTCCTCTTTCCATCCACAACCCTACATTTTTCCATTCGCATTTCCCTTTTCCAATATCCTAGCCTTCCTAAATCTCTTCTCTCTCTTCCTTTTGTTTGCCCTCCCCAATGAATTATTCTACTCCCATGCATTTTCCGATTTCCCTCTTCCTCCGTCCTTCTTCCCTTTTCCCCGTTCTTTACACCTCGTTCCTCGGGCGATCAAAATTTAATAGTGCATTCCCTTTCTCTCTTCCCCATTACAGTTTATTCTTTATATTCCTCTCAAATTGCGATACTAAGCACAGTACACTGTTGTAGATTACAGGGTGTGCACATCATGCGATCTTTATTCTTCCCATTTGAATATGTCAAGACTCTAAACGAAAACATAAGCTGTCCTCTTTAATTTAATATAAACACTTTTTAAGAGTATAAACAAATATTGATCGGGATCACTATATAAACACTGGAGGTTAATGGTAGCTGAGCGGGGTTTTTACAGTGACTTTTTTTTCAGGTAGAAATTTCGAGGGTCGCCCTCCTAAGCTCAGGAGCTCGGGAGCCGCAGTAGGGGGGACCATAAAAGACTGACCGCGTGGAATACGATTTAAAAAGTTATAAAAAATTCAAATGAGCAACAATTTCTTATCTCCGTCTTCTCACTCCTCCAAAGAGATATACAAGGGTATTTTGATCGACGTTCTACGATGCAAATTAAGATTTTTCGTGATTTAGCGAGAAATTACCCGTTTACAAACAACGTTATGCAACGTTGCCGTTGGGTTGGGGTAGGGGGGAGGGATTTCTATCAAAAATCTAGAAATCCTCCCCCCAACCCCACCCAACCCCCGCTGAGATATTTAAAACACCCGTCTATCTGACTTAACAACGTTGTCGTGCATCAACGGGTCATTTCTAGTTGAACCACAAAAAATCTTAATTTTCATCGTAGAAGGTCGATCAAAAGACGCTTGTATATCTCTTAGGACGAGTGAGACGACGAAGATAATAAATTGTTGCTCATTTTAATTGTTTATAACTTTTTTAATCGTATTCCACGCGGTCAGTTTTTTTATAGTCCCCCCACTACTATGGCGGCCGGGCGCTTCCGAGCTTGGAAGCCCAGCAAAGGGTCTGGATTAGGATGGCGACCCTCGAAATTTCTACCTGAAAAAAGTAACGGTGAAAACCCCGCTCAGCTACCATTAACCATTATTGAATCCGAGGAAGTAGACCATCCACGTGGACAAGTGTGTTGCAATACTTAAGGCAAGTATGAGTGCAAATTTGAGTGATAGAGGAAGATGTGGCGAAAGGAACAAACGTTGGATGTGGAGGGAAATTTCTTCGGCGAAAAAGTTTTCAACATACATTTTTTATTCGTTTGTATTACAGCATTGATAAATTCCATCAAATATGGTACTAAAAGTTGCATAGTGTATCGACGCCTTCTGGTGATAGATGTTTAAGGTTATTGAGACTCGTGTCGAGAAATGAAGGTAATTGAGCGCCACGCTTTAACCAAAATTTGTAAGACTGTCATTTTTACCGCTGAAACTTAATTGACTGGTGATCACAAGTTCCCGTAGAAAGTCGACGGATAGAACTCCGTTGCCGGGAATTGAGCACTAGACTTCTGAGGCGGAGGCTAACGCCTGAGAGCCAGGGATTTAATGCGATTATTTAACTTTCAATTTAATTAAATAATGTACTGGCTTTATGGAATAAATTTATGAGAGATACTAAGTTTTTAAGTATTCTTTCTGTAAAGTTGGTACATATTTGTCTTTCCCCTTCTGTTTCTCTTTCTGTCCCCTCTCCATAGGTTCCTTCAGTACAACTGAGCTGTTTATTGTAAGTTAGAATTTAAAAGTATTTCTGTTTAATTCGAAATAATTTATATCCTTTTTCTCTCCTCTGCTTTTCTCATTTAAAGATTTCTGTTCATGATTATTGTCACTCAACATTACTACGAATATTATATTTTTATTCAAAATTATTCTCTACCTCATCTTTTAGCGCGGCAGAATCCATCTTCTATTTCTTATCAATATTAGTTCCATTCCTTTGATTAAATTTAAACAGTGAATTATTTACGAGATCTCATTCTGATCCAAATACTGCTCATATCGTTCAATCGCTCATCAGCTTTTCTCTCTAATCCAGATTGCCCGTTCCACTCACTGTATCATTTTTCCATCTTTACAGACATTTTAAAACTCCAGTACCCCATTCCAAAGCTCCTCTCCCTTACCTAATTTTCGATAAAATGCACCTCACATCCTAACGCTCAATTACATTCACAACGGGAGTCAGTTTCAAGCAGCCGCTCTCTCTCTCTCGCGGAGTAAATCTTTGCTTTTCAAAAAAATGTCACTTTGTTTCTCAGCTTCACCTACAGAGCACTTATGGGAAATTGCTGCACTTTTTTCGAATTTTCCAGGCACGGCTTTTTTACGACATTGTTTCACGGAATTTATGTTTCGATAATATTTCAAAGAATTTGTTTTCTTATGAGTAGATCGATATGGCAACTAGTCATGCGCAGTTTGGAAGAGGTCAGAAGTTCAGTGCAAGAGGGGATTTAAAGGTTGTAACCTTCAAATATTTCGAATGATTGGAAAGAAAACTAAAGCGAAAAGAATTTATTACAGCCTCTTAAGCAAGATTAATTAGCATACAGAAAATACATTTATAAACTTATATAAGTATATAATGTTAAGCAAACTTAAACATACGCGAAGAAGATGATGACTTAGCGATATTCGAATTCATTTACCTAAATGGAAAGTATAGAATAAAAGGTTTCCAAATACATAAGATCTTTTCATTTATTTTTCTAAGTCTTGTTAAAAGTTTTAACAGGTTAAATAATTTCAAAAATGTTCATTCCTTCGGAAATATAGTATTTAGTTTCTAGCAGTAAATATACCGTCTACGCGTGATACCATTTGCAAGATCTCCCTTTATTTGGACTGCGTAAACTTCCCGTACCCTTTCAAATGCTTATTTATAACGAGCATAACCATCATTCAACAAAACATCCATCTTTTGTTCTTTACGTAAGCCATGCAAATCGCAAACGTATACCTTTTATTTCGTAGCCATATATAGAATATCACTGTTTACATTAACTGAAATACTGCATTATAAGTACTGAAGTTACAAGTTATAAAATTCATTGGTACTGAGAAAAGCATTTCATAAGATTGAAATATTACAAACTTATTTGATTTGCCGCTAAGACCAGATATTTATCGAGGATCTCAAGCCTCGATCTCGAATACAGTTTTGACGTACGTAGGATCTGCTGAAACAAGTTCAGGTTTGCAGTCCCGTTTCATGGGTCAGTGTCACTTTCCTTACGCACGATCGATGCTTTTAAATAAGAGCTCATTGAAAATTCTTCCTCATGTTTTACAAATTACCAAGAAAATAAAACCTACGAGAGTAGTGAAATTTCGTCCCTTTTCCATATTTGCATGCAAGGGCGCATTTTTACGTATAATTTCAGATTTTATACCCCCACCTCCTCCAATATCTCTTCGATCTATATTTTTTTCTCCCCTCGACTTTTCCGATGTGAATATATCTGCCACTCAACCACAACACGAACCAATCGCTCATTCGTATCTCGTATTTGCATCACAACCGATTTCAATTCCATCTTCCAGCCAATCCCTCCCTCGTACATTTTGTATTTATTCTCATGACGCATCTTCAATCCTTTTAAACTATCCCGTCGAAAACCCCTCTCTTTTCACTCTTACGTCGCTCCTACGTGTCTCCGAGATTCTGCGGCCTCGTTTTCTTCCTTTCTGTCTTTACCCAGAATCCTTCTTTTTTCTCTCCTCATTTTACGTCTGCCGCCTCAAAGCTCTCGTCCCCGCTTCTGTTTTTCATTCATCTTCCCTCTTCCTCCCTCTCGATTCTCCCTTTTCGTTTCTTTACTTTATGAAGACCTTAGTTAACTTCGATTGATTTGAACAATTCCCAATTGCATCTATTTTTCTGTGAAAACGAGCGAAATTTTAACTTTTGTACTAGAAAGCAGGCGATTTCCCTTGCTTTCAGGGCTATGCTCATAACGCCCATTTCAGTGATTTCCTTTATATATCTGGCAAGATAATGATGATTTTAGCTTTAATTTATCCTATAAATATCTCGCAAGTGCCTTAGGGCTTTAACGTCAATGAGAGTTCTTAAATAAATACAGTATGAATAGAATTGTGACCACCGCACATTATTATCTTAGGAAAGATAGCAGGCTTATATTATTTCCTATATTATTAACAAGCATAGCATAATTTCATGAGTATATTTGTTTATTGAAATATTAAATATTTAACTTAAATATTTATTATATATTTGAAAATGATATATTTAATAGGACTACAATAACATAGTAATGATAATATGTACGGGTATAGTGATTGATTAAATGTAAGACATGATCAAATATTATTCAATAATTTTAAATAAAGATGAATTCGTCGATATTAAAATAGTATTCAATATTTTCTTTTTAAACCAATTTATTAGTGACTTGTATTTCCAAGTGAAATTTCTCACATTTGCGAAGTTCTTCGAATGATGGCCAACATGATTTAACCTGTGTGAATCTTGTAAAAGGATGATATGTTAATGACGTTAACTCAAAAGACCTCCGAAGATAAACCTTCGACGACAGACTGGCACAGAAAATACATTCGCAAGAAATGCGTTGAGGTAGATTTTAGAAATTTATTTTAAGAAAGTTTCCGAAAGGATCCGATTGGGATCCAATCTAGCGATAATGAGGCATGCATACTCTATACATACTTTTGGCATTTTAACGGTGATTCTTGGTAATCCATGAAACTATGTCAACATAGATTTTTAAAATAATCTGAGAACTATATATCCGTAAAACACTGGGAAAAATGAAGAGGACAAAGTGTTTTCTATTCCATATAAAATGGGTATTTGGCCTCTTTTCTGATGTGTTCAAGGGCTCACAGTCTCGAGGGCTTGCATCGAGAAATTGGGAGGTCCTACTGGGGGCCCCAGTAAGAGCGGTTTGAGGACATTTTCGGGAGACGTGGTTTCTGAATCGCACTGATTACGTCCTAAGGTCTTTCCGGGGTCCCCAAAGATTAGAGTGGACTTTAAGAACCCAGAGGTTAGCGTACTTTTTGAATTTGTGTCGTGTTATTAATAAGGAAATCCTGTTTGCAATAAACAATGTATACCCTTTCCCTCACCAAAATCTACCTATCCAAGCACTGGCTACATTTTTTCCTACGACGCACTTCTAATCGCATACATAAATAGATCTGTGGAGGCGTCGCCCTCTGCGACCGCATTCACTCGACACTTTCTCGGAACCCCCGCGTCTGTGTCGCCAAACGGCCGAGGTGAAAAAGAGGGCAAGAAAGAAAGGGAGGTCGTTCAAGGAATGGCTGTCTAGAGGGGAGACAAACGAGATTTTTTAAAGAAATTCAGAGCCCCTCTCGCTTTATATGCGGAGGATCTGTGTAATTAAGAGAGCGTGGTGCATCGAGAGAAGAAATGAGCAAATATACAGCGAGTCTGAAGAAACTTTTTCCAGACTACTAAATAGGATTACAGGGTCTGAGAGGTGGCTGGGGATGAAATTAGCGCAATCAAAATCTGCCCTGTTCCTTAATTAACTATATACATAATCATTAGTTACGAAAACGTCTTAAAATATTCTAAATTAGAAAACTATTTAAGAGGACAATAATGATCATAGTTGACCTCTATGATAGACGGAAATAGAGTTACACCTTGATTTACAATTATAGTTGAGGCTCCTCCCTTCCCTCTTACCTCGAATATAGGACTAACATATGTATAGCAGCATGCAAATATCATAATAACTTAAAACAAACCCCTGAGATAAGGGTTTGAAGCTGAAAGAGCAGTAAATAAAATATAAAACCCAATAAAATGGTAACACAAAACAAAGAGGAAATCGCTTTAGAGAAGTTTTATAAAACGTTCGCTTGAAAATAGATACTACACAAAACTGATTGAGGGAAAGGAAAAACTGTTACTAACATTATGGTCTAAGATAGAATTAGTGAGGCAATTGAAATGAAAGAATTGAAGTGAGTGAATTGAATTGAACGAAAATATCGTATGAATATTAAAATACGCACCTAATCGAAGTGGGTGAATTGAAGGCAAATTGCGCAAAAGAATTCAAAAAGAGAAAAATCGAAATAATATTAGCCATTGTAAGAATTCAAGTAAAACATTTGTACGTTTAAACGAGGCAATAAACTGCATCCGTTTACTTTTAACGTTCATTTTAGCAATTCTAAACAAAACCGTCTTTTATATTTTTCCTGCTGCGTGAATTTCAAATCGCAGTTCTGCCAATGTAAACAGATATGTAAAAGGGTCGTGTAAACTCTTAAAAAGTCTTTCCCCGAAAATTGCATAAGCTCACTTTATTACTTCCCGGAATTTATCGCCACGTCAAATTTTATTACCGCGATGAATTCTTATTTCTTATATCGCTGCATTTTAGCGCAATCTGATATAAAGAAAAAACATTACCCAAGAGTTCCCGTCAACGACATATTCTCCGGCATGCTTTGCGCATAATCCGTTAATGCGAAAGATCGCCGAGGATTAATTCAGTCGGTGGGAAGCATCCCAAGCACTATCGAGGGGCGTTTCATCATTTTTAAGGAATGAAAAGAATCCGAAGTATTTAGGTAGCACGGAAGAGTAGTGCAGTAAATTATTCCTCTCGATCGAGTTCCCAAAGAGTTACTTTAGAGATTTATATTTGCGGGAGAGAAAAAAAGGACCGTTCCTAAATGACCTCAGCGGGAAAATGGGAGTCTTTCGGGCGGAGAGAGATAAGTGCCAAAGTTCTCTCTCGGTATCGGGATTTCTGGAGAAAAATTAGAGGCCGACGAAGCAGCGCCGCAAAGCGTGCGAAAAGCGACACGTGGCGGAGAGTTTTTGAATTTCTCGGAGTTGCGGTGATCACTGGGGAGAATAAGAAAGGCGTGTGAATGATGAATGAAGCTGCGGGGAGAGAAAAATGGCAGCGAAAACTTTCCAGCACACCAAATTTTAAATATTAAGTTTCGGGTTTTTTTGGGATCCCTTTTATGAGACCGTAGACCCTGTTGTGATCTGTTGTCTACACGAATTAAGATGGATGGCTTTCCAATTAAAACAAAGTATTCCTTACTGGCCAAATTCGTGATTTTTTAAAATCTTGCCAAGCTGAGATGAACCTTTTTCAAGGTCTATTAGCCCATTTAAATGCGAGATGATTCATATTTGATTTTATCGAACAGCCATAACCGTTTGACGGTAAATGATGTCTGTTAAATTAATGATTGAAATATATTGAAATTTAGTTCAATGAAATTAAGTTAGTTCTTACAATACCACGAAAATACTAAAGCTTTATTTATATCAAAGGCAATAAATAATCAATAAAAACTTTCTATAGAAATACATTTAAAAAATTAAAGTAATAAATACCACTGATAAAATTGAAAAAAAAAACAGTCAACAAAACATTAGAGGATAACGTACTCTTTAATTT
Organism: Sympetrum striolatum; assembly: GCA_947579665.1. NCBI lineage: Eukaryota > Metazoa > Arthropoda > Insecta > Odonata > Libellulidae > Sympetrum > Sympetrum striolatum. Next base: position 741,360 of record OX388343.1, read on the forward strand.
GGAAAGCAAATTAACTTTGGAAAGTAGGCATGTTCAAAGAAGTGTGATATGATCGGTCATTTCACTGCTGAAAATAATTTATTAGTTTGCCAATAGTGAATAAAGCCTTATCTGTAAGAACTTTGATGTAGTATTAGCGAAAGTCTAGATTTCGCCTTGAGCAGGATTCTTCTCCGCCTCGAAAATAGTTTGTATCGCGTCAGGTGATATCATTTTTTCCGAAACATTCCTTTATCGCAATTTTTTGTTTCGAGAGTTTTTTTCCCTTGGGTTATTTAAGAAGGGGAGAGAGGATCAAAATGTTGGATGGCTTTTCTCGCATCAAAATAAAAAATAAAACTAAAGTTCAGAGACTAAAAGGGGAAGATTTATGGCCTTAAGCAGTTTTGGGGATGATTTTCTAAAGAGATAAATACCGAAGAGGATGATAGGAATTTCGAAATTAATAAAGCTTACCAGAGGCTGAAGTAAACTGCTGAGCTTTGGATTGATTCTAAGCAAAATATACATGAAATCTAACCTAGTAAAGAGACTACACAATTATTCTAGATGTTATGTAATAAACTGAAACTGTTTCTCCCTTGGTCAATATCATGATTTTCATAAATTATGCTAGAATAAGAAAAATATCGAATTCAAAAGTACTCTCTCCACCTAACATTTGAATCATACCGAAATATGAATGAATCATACCAAAATCAAATCCTAAGTGGCAATTGATTCTGTAGACTATCTCTCTCTCATTGATTTCTTTTGTAGACAATTCACCTATCGCCAAATTGCATTCAATTCTTGGATCCTTCGTTTTAATTAACAATGCTTTGGCACACAATTTTAATTTGTTGATTTAAGTTCGCTACTCCAACCGACACTTTCATTATGAAGGTAATTGTAATAATAATAGTGAAATGATAATTTGAATTAACATTAAACATCTCATTTAGTCAAATGAAAGGCTTTGGTAAGCTTATTTCATATTTACGGAAGTGATCTGTAAATATGAATTTAATATGAGTTGTGCCATTTATATAATTTTTAGTAAATTTCAAAACTAAAAATTTAAGTATAAGAAATGCGCAGCATTTTTCGTTCAGATATTTTAACGCAAGTATTTATTTATGTATGCATTATAAACATGAGTTTTATGAAGTTTTATATGAAGAGGAAAATAATTCCACCGGGTAGACGAGCGCTGTTAGGAAATCAGGAAAATATAAGCATCAGAACCTGTTTCAAGGTCAACGCAGATCAAGGTCAGGATAGTTATGATACGCGAGGAATTCACAAGATTTTCTGATTTCTCGAATTTTACAATTATTGGAAAGTAAATACCTGGAATATTCTTGCTTCTGCTTCTCGAATAAGGATTTCTGTTTACTCTCAATGATGAATTTGTTAAGATATAAATTCTACTACGTAAGATCTACTTGAATGGATTATTTTTCGGCAAAAAATTGAAAGATCGAATTTGAATCAGCTAACTACAGACAATTGTTATCTCTACGGATTTGTAGGTCTTTCAGTCGATATATTTACAATTTAGAAATTTCAAGTACTAATTTCGGAATACTTTTCAGCGCTGTCAACTCTTCCTTATAAGTAACTCGATCTCGATAAATAGAACAAGCTATTTAGTGGATGATTATTAACTATTCGTAAGAATATCAGTTGATATCCACGAACCTTTCCTAATAACACTCTTCATTATCTTGATATTTCGACCCCCACTTTTCATCAAAAAATGGTACAGCTTACGTTATCTAGGGAAAGTTTACCAGGAAATTATCTCTAATTTCAATTGAACGAATCGATTTTCGGAAGAATTATTCCCTCGAGACGACGGCCCCTACTTCCACACTTGGATAAGGTTTCCTAAGCCTCCGTAACCGAATCCAGAAACGAGTTTCTCATTTTAGACCGGTGATAATAAGACCGCAGAATTTTGGGAACTTTTTTATCATTTTACTGCGCTTCTCTGTGGGAGGGAAAATAAGGAAAGAATCCTTCAAGAAAGAGCTCAGCAAGAAGAGAAATATCTTAGAACTTACAACGCGATGTTTTTTCAGCCATGTCATCCAGACCCCGATAATCCCTCCGTCCTCAGAGGAAGGACTGAAGGAACATGCCTAGCGGAGGAAGTCTGAGGAGAGATTTCGAGAGATAAAGATTTGCATGCTTAGGCTGAGAGCAAAAACGAGAAGAGATAGGTAAGAAGAAATGGCGGAGGATGGATAGGTTGAGGTTGAGCTCCGGTAACTCATTCTCCGTTCTGTGAGTAACACGCGTTGAGGTTAAATTAATTCTTCAAACCTTTGAGCAGTATTATTTCATCTTTAATTAATCCTAAGATATTTCCTGGTTATTTGACATCGCCGCTGCATCTTTAGCATATACGTGGCTTAATCTGATCTCTATCTTGTCCAGCTGCTGAGGTAATCAATCACATTCTTTATCTCAGATTTTCCTTTTTTTTAACAAGTTTGCGTATTTTTGTGAACTAAATTTGCGTATGTTGGGAACTTATATAATTTATAGATCTTAAACGTCCGTAATAATTGAAAACCTGGCAGAAACTATGCATTGAAGAAGTAATTTATCTAACATAAGGTGATGTTAATAATTTTCAACAAAGTTTTGTGTTAGCTTAAAGTCATTCTTTTCCATTAAGCTGTGAAGGGACTCAGAAAATATTTAATTTTTAGACATCTCTCAATAGTTATAGTATTTAAAAACGTGTTCCATTTACAATAACTGGATGAATGATTTTCTTACTCAGCTTATTTAAGGATTCTTTCCTCTAAAATAATCTGATTCATTGAAAATATCCTGAAGAAACTACATCATTCTATTGCTTAGAAAGCATCAATTCCTTTTCAAAACTTAGAGAAATAATTTGAGAGGGTATGAGGGTTTAACCAACTTTCAAGCTAAATAATTTTCTGATTATAAATATTTAGCGTAGCAGTATATAAAAAACAATGCCTTAGGAAAGGGAAAGACGAGGAATGACTAGACAGCGAGAGAGCTTAGGATAATAGAGTGAGTGGAAAGAGGATCGTATGGGATATACCCTTTAAAGCAGGATACAAAGCAGGGACATCCTCCGACGGTCCGAAAGACTAAATCGAGGTCGTCTTTGATGGCCTCCCGTACGAGAGAAGAATGGGTGCGGCAGGGGGACGTCTAGCAGGAAGCCAACGAGGGTGAAGATAAAAGGGGTGAACAGATCGCGAATTCTGAGAGGGGAAATTCGCGAGATGAAGGGCTTGAGAAGGGTGAACGAAGAACCCTTTCTCTTTCCTTGTCTTCCGATTCCCATTAACGAGTATCCGAAAGGGAACGGGTGAGCTACGATTGGTGAAGGAATGGACCAAGTCACGTTCCCAAGGTTCGTTATTTACGGTTGTAATTCCAGCGTGACGTAGGCTTTGATTCATTGAGCGGCACGAAAATGGGAATGTCCAGCGGTATTTGCAGAATTATTTGCAGCTTCTATATGACATTGTTGGGTTGGATCATGTTTAAAGAAAGTATACTGTTTAGTTGATGTCAAATATCTGCATGCTAGCTCTGGGAAGAATATTGAGTACTATCATATCAAATTTCAGGAGCGTGAAATGATTATGTCGGTCTCTGAATTAAGGTTCACATAATATACTCTAAATGAGTGAATGAATGACAGTCTTCCCAATTTATAACATTTGCTTCAGAGGAAACAAGTTTACCTTTGAGCAAATTAATATTCAATCTTAATTGTTTGAGATCTAAATGTACCGATTGAAGTGGCAAGGATTTGTTTTTGAGATGCACTCATCCGTACCAAAAAATATATTTATTTTAGTCTATACACATATAAAAAGTCATTAAATAAAGATATTTCCTGTAGAAAAACCAAAAAGTGCTGATGGCCACTAGGAACATTCTTCAACAACGGCCGACCTTTGTTTACGTTTAAACGTTGCCTTTATGAATTTGTCAAATCGGTGGGATTCAGTAAACTCGATATTAAGCATCAATTGTTACCGCACTAATATCTTATTACTACAGTAACATAAAAAGTGTAGCCCTGTTTCTATGCTAGAAATTACTGCTGAGCTAATTCAGTTTGAATATAATAATAGAAACTTTGCAATAAATCTATGAACAAGAAGGTTTATAAGAATTTCAAAGTTAATTCTTAGTATTTTTTTAGATGACTAATTGGAATATGGAATATTTTTCTTTTGATCGAGTTTAATTCCTTTTATTCGTACCTGTCGTTGATCATGTACTATCCAGAATAAATGACAGACGAAACTATTTTTGTGCTACTTTGAAAATCATCATGCCTTTTGTGCCATTATCCATTTTCTTACTACTACGCATTCACGAAACTGTAACTGGAAATCAAAATATAGTGCCCTCAATCTTGGGATTTCTAACCAAAGTTTTGGGCGAGGCATTCACGGAGATAGAAAAAGGATTTGCAGGGATTTGCCGAAAGCGTTGCTGAAAAGTATATGGAGTGGAGGAAAAGAGAAAGGGATTTTGATGAACAAAAGAAAAGTGCCGACAGCGAAGGAGAGAATGTAAGGGAAGATAGTTTTATGGTCGACTTTCGATTTCTCGAACGAGAAAGACCCAGGGAGACAATGTGAAAGAGAGAGTGTGTGGAATAGCGTGAGTTATGCGAGACAATGTAGTGGAGAGGAGGAAGAACGGAAGGTGAGGAAGTGAAAATTAACATCGGACGGAGTCAAAACATTTGCGATAAATCAAACGGAATGGAATGAACGATTGGAGTCTTCGCGGATACCATTGAATTGTCCGAGTGAATATTGAATTGTGGTTGAATTCAACGATAACAAACGTTCCACCGAAGAGAATTTTTAGCTAATCGTTTACGGGAGTTTTATTCTTGAGGTTGCTTCAAGATTTCTGTTTTCATGGGTCGTATGTTTGAACTCAGCGGCGATTTCTGGATTGATGAGGTGCTGAAAGTCGTACTTTATGGTTTACGTCTCTTTCCTCACTTTGGACTCCATAAAGAGGTCGCTGAATCTGCCCTTGGGATGCAGAAAAGTAACATTTTATTCGTACTGCTATTATTTATTTATAGTGTATTTTGGGAAATTTTGTTTTGATATTTCCACGGTTTAGTTTCAGATTCTAATAAAATATAGAAAATGTTTTCGTAATTTTTGTCAAAACACAAAAATATCATTCCTCAGAAATTTCATATCTAATACGGTCTAAATCAAATTATGCTTGCATCGGCAGTTTTAGCGATCACTACATGATTCATAAAATGGCACGATGTTCTGTTCGAGGACAGAGGACAATTTCGGTGTATCATTTCCTCTTAAGATACGCGCTTCTACTTATTAACGAGTACTTTAAAAAAACGTTATCATATGTACAGATATGAAAGCAATTTTGCTGATGGCAAACGAAGAGATCCTCGAGCATTGCTTTCTATTTCGCCATTAAAAGCGATTTTAATTCACTTTTTATAACTAAGTATGGGATTTCAATAGCCTTTTCAATGTTTACCTTGGAAAATAATCTCTACAGGTATAATTAGTTTCTGAACGTACGATTTTGACGTTGAATTAAATGCAGTATGTTCATCAAGTGTGGGATGAATGTTTTGTATGCGGAATAATGGTTTCAAAGGTGGATTAAAAGTAAAGTAGGCCTTCCGATGGATAAATGTTCCTCTTTTTCACCTAAAAAGGCCTCCAAAGGTGATCGATGCCCGTTCGAGAGTAGAATCTAGTATTAAAACAAAATATGTACAGAAACACAAGCAATCTGCTATCGAAATATTTCCATTATCATTACAGAAATAATTGAGGAGTCACCGTAGTTAAGGCAGTTAAAATATTGTTATTTAAAGATAACTACTCAAGGAAATAACCATGATAACCCATCCACTTGGGTAAATTCCTCGATCGAACGGTGGCTGAATATATTTCTTGAATTTTAAAATGTTACAATACTCTGACATTTACAGATGCCTTCACTTAACAAAAATATTGCAGCAAATTTCATCTTTGAAGTAATTTTCTATTGACAAGCGTTAGAGAAATTGTTATTTTTTTGTTGCTCATTATATCCTTCTATTCCATTTAAAATCTTATTTCTATCCTGTAATGCCATCGCTATTTATTCTTATATTTTTTCTTGATTTTTCCCGTTAACATGCGTTGCATACCAGGAGATACTACAAACTTTAACATTCCATCCTGTCACAGTCCTCAACCATGATAAAAATACTTTGATAGAAATGAGAAGGTATTGAGCCTACTAAAATTAGATTTTTTTCTTTAAAGTGAATACCTGAAGATAAATTGACCCAAGGCAAAAACAATTATTATCCAAGTTTTCAATCGACATTTTTGGTCGAATTACTATGCTTGCGAAAAAGGGGAAAGACATATCTCGAAATTTCTAGCACAAGTGTAGTGTAGCATCACAGGCACTCTATTTATTATAATGTATTAACGTATTTTATTCTGTTCATTTTATTAAAAGTTATTGACATTCACCATCATTTTGGTCAGTATCAACCTCAGAAGATCGTATTGAATATTTTGAGCGATGCGATTGAATACACCATTTGCTGAAAATTCTTGTGATAAAAATCCTCTCACGTGGAGCGTTGGCTCAACCGTTTATTGGATGGATCTCTTCGGAGTGCAATTTTCCTGAGCCTCCGAAGAAGCTCTATTGAAGATATCGATACAGCCGTTAAAGCAACTTATCGAAAGAAGCTATCGCCTAAGAAATTCCCGATAAATTTCTTGTGAACACTTCTTATAGCAAGGACTTCTTAATTCAATTAAATATGAAATCTTTAAGTTTTTAGATACCTTTGAGTCTATGTTTTTCTCAGGATCTTTTATAAATTTTATATTTTTTTATTAGTTTTATCTTCTATAAATGTTTCTTTTTCTGTTCAATTTATGTTAGCAATTACTGGTCGTGTCATACGAAGACTTACCGCAATAACATTTCATAATAAAAACCAGGTTTATCAAGTTATTGCCTCAATCAAGAGGATGATACCTGTATTTCAAGAACTAAATAATTATTCCCATTTTCAGTGCCCTGCATAACATGTCATAAAATACATCTAAACATCCCAAAACTTTTTTCTTTGAATGGATGAACAACGACCAATACCCATTTTAATATAAATTTCTAAGGCTTATCTATGATATTTTTTTTTGGTTCTTGAGCAGTAAATTCCCTTCATTAGTCAAGCAATTCAATTTTTACAAATCCCTTATTTTTCTGTAGGTCTATCGCGCGTCATCTGCTACGGTCATAAATATTTATAAATACGAATTTAAACAGATAAAAGAGCTTAAGAATAATTTAAAGTGACACAGTCCATTATCATTACCTCTTTTAACATTTGGAGGCTGTCGAATGTTCGGTTAAGTCCAATTTACTTTGAATGAACTCCCTCTGAAAACGGCTTTCCTATGCTAGTTAGTTCCTTTTTCTACCGCGAATTCGGTGTATTTTGCACACGGGGCTGAAGTTTCGCTACATTGCAGATTAGTTTAATGTTATTTCGAGTAACACTTTCGCAACGAATAATAGTACAGCGTTACGCGATTATAACACCGCTGCCTCCGAAGAGTATTTACATAAATTTACATTAAGTAGTTCTGTCCGCATTGTGGGGCATTCACGCGTCCCACAAACATACTCGACGCTGTATATCTAACATTTTTTATTTAGGGTTGATAGGTTTTAATGCAGATTTTCCGAATGCGAGTGCAACTTTTATTTACTTATTCTGTCGAATTAAAATTAACTGCCAATTTTCACGGAAACGAGGATTACAGTACGATGAAGCTAATGGAAAACAATAGCAACTGGTTTATTATGCTATTGGTGACCAAGTGAAATCTCTCGTGATTACATTTGTATATAAAATAGGATGCTATTGACTACTCACGACTTGGAGCGCTTCCATTCTCCTCTGAAGCCACATTATGCGTCAAAACTAGTTTGGGTTTACCGTCACTATTCTCATTAAGTTGGGGTCTTTTATTCAAGTATTCTTCTCAGATTAATAATAATATACAGCTGGGATCCCACTCCTGCCATGTCTAATCCTAAAGGATGAAAGCGTACAAAAATATCGCTAAACTTTTTTTTATTTTTGGCGATGTACTATTCACTATATTTTATACATAACTCTTCTCCATTTTTCCCTACGCTTGAATAAATCACTCCAGAAACATTCATAAATATTATATATGACTTCATAATCATATCTTAGACCTAGTATTGTTCTGCTCTTTAATATTTCATTAATTATCATGACGGCCTTTGCAACTCCATCACTACAACCTTCCCTAAATGTTTATCTGTGCAACACTCAAACCTTCTTTCCTTCCTAAGATATATATTCTCTGTAAATGAAGTCTAAATAGCAATATACACGGTATAATTGAAAGCTTATGGACATTGAAGAGAAGCTATTTTCCATTCCAAGCAAGTCCACCCTCAAGAACTTCTGTCAGCAAGAAATTTGAATGGAGCAACTAGTAGTGACAAAATTATATCAAATAGACAATTCAATCAAATTATATCAGACAAATATCACAATTTGCTTTCAAAAGTGATATATAATGTGTCCCTGTCCACTGGTGTAGACTTGCGCCGTAAGCTATCAATTTTACTGTGAAACTTTTGAGGATTCTTCGGTGACGACAGCTTCGTTTTTACAAATATCCATAACTTCTTCAAATATGAAGACCTCATTTTTCGTAAAAAAAATAAATCAAGCATGAATGTGAAATGAACGAGCGTGTCTATCAGTGAATGTGTCGTGATGAATCGTCTCAGTGAATTTCAAAACCTGAAAAATATGAAATCCATCAAAACTAGTTGATTGTAAAACACCGAGTGTTTTCATTTTCTTGTAAATATTTACAATTCAGAAAAAACAGGTAGTTAAGAAATTGGTCACTACTAAGTGAAACTGTAAATTTCAAAATGTGAAACATTTGTGTGAACGTGACTATTATATATTGCTATGCGCAGTTATTCATTGTGGAAAGAAACATTGGCCATCACTGAGTAACTAAAGACCACATATGTGTTCAGATTCAACGACTGGTATGTCCATCTTATTTATGTATTCAGTCATTCATCTAATTAAAAGATTTAGCTGTTTTATGATAAAAAAATTGAGAAAGTTATTAGGATATTTCCCTCCAAATTCTACAGCAAATATATCTTAAATATCAATGATCCTATTCCAGATATGTATAAATGTATGTAGTTACATATGTTGACGTTGGTACGGGAATTTCGGTCCATTTTAACGGTAGTCATAATATCAAAATGATATTTTGGCGAAAGAGCCATTTAAAAGAGTATTTCAACAATTGACAATATACCGAGCTTCTGCATCAGATCAAAAGACAAGCAGTCAGTATATAAAACACATTTAACTGCGAGCCATGGATTGAAGACCATTGCGCGCACTTTAGAGATCGGTTTGAATGATGTTCAAAATGTTTACGTCACAATGGCGTTCGCGTGGGTGTCTACTGTGTGGTTACGGGTCGATGTGAGCAACATCAACGAGAAAACGGAGACGATGAGCTTACCAAAATCCTGTTATGAGGATGAGTGATTTTGGTGGTAAGATTTCGCTATCAGATGAACGGGCCGATGAAGGGAATAATTAATCGTGGAAAGTTATGCGTGGGTTTTGATATCAATTTTCGGCCTAACTGTGCCATAACATGCCAAAAATTACGGGTCTCAATTCACTTCGTGGTTACGAAATTAATGGCACTTCATTGAAGTTGAGGCGATAGTTTGATATGGGAAATCTTTTCGTATTTTGAGTGTTTTATCCGTATGATAATTGATATGTTTGCTTGTAATGATACATATTCATCGATACATTATTCGAATGACTGTTTATTTAATGAGATTACGCAAACATATTCCACGAAAGTTACTTTTTATATGAAATATTATTTAGAGGAGCTCGAAAGCTAACCTACGAGGAATATGAGCTGACAAGCTGCTTTATTTACAAAATTGCTGTTAATATTATGTTGCTGTGGATAAACAAATAAAACGTAAAAGGCAGCTATTTCGGAAAAAATTGCAGTTCTGATCTTGAGAAAAAAAGATGAAAGCCATCGGGAGGAGGAAATATGTAAGTGCACACCAAAATAATGAAAGATTGGTTCTGTACGTTTTACTACCCTCAAAGATTAATCATATTTACTACATATTTTTTCGATTACTTGCCTGGATTGAAATTGGGAACTTTCCTCAATTTCATTCCGGAAAAAATATTATATATCGGCGTTATCAATGCTTTCATGTTGATAGCTGATACGATATAGGACTTTCATAGTTGTAAAAAGTAGGAAATTAGATCTCGGAGAAGTTTCATAACGTTTCATCGGTCGAACGGAACTTCGATTTGAATGCAGTACACTAATTTTAAACTGCAGAACTCTTGGAAATTTCTTCTTATGCTTGGTTGATTCTCAATTCCTTTGAGTAACTTTCAATAAAAAATCTACGTAGATTTGGAATTATAACTATAAGCTGATTTTAATGCACTATTTAATATGCTTGTTCAAATGGTCGTAGATTAGTCATTTTAGCCACATTTGTGTTCTGTATGAATTGATTTAATTCCAAGAACCTTGCTAGTAATAAATAAAACTCTCAAAGCGTAATTTTAAATTTTTATGTATGAATTAATTGGTAGTTTTAATTGTATGCATTTTTAGTATTAAAAACTCTTTATTCATCGTGTATGCCGTAGTTAATGTTCATTATTCTCGTTTCAGGTGAGTTGCAGAACCATTAATGGAGCTCTAAGCTGTGTACTTTGGGTTTGGTGATTGCCGTAGGTAAGAATCATTCATAATAGACTACGATTTAATGCCCTCAAATTATAGCGAATACCGATCTAACACGGTGTTCGATTCTTACTCAAATGCTCGTTGGAAATCTCTCTGATCTAAATTTCTGCGGAAGACCAATTTGAGCTCTTCTATCCTTGATTGGATTCCAATGAAACCCTTTAACCAGTAGTCCCTTGTTAGTTATACCCAACGGAGCCTACGACTGCGAATTGAGAGGGAAGATTCGCCGTAAATACGGATTATTAATCGGTCCATGTATCGATGCAAAGAGAATTTCTAAGTATCCTACTGCTTTAAAGGAATCGTATGAAAGAACGATGGAGGGCGAATCCCTCGTACTGTATTTATACAAACCACCGTTTACCTTTTAATTGTTGTGATGTTTACCTTGGATTTTATAAGATCAGTTTCGTATAGTTTAATTCATAAATACTGAATCACAGATTCAGATATGTTCATGGAATTTAAACTATATTAAGAACTACTAAAAATGAGCCCATTATACTGGGCTAATTTCTGTAAGAAGATCATTTCCTTTTACAGGTTTTGTCAGCTGTACTCTCTAATAATATTCTTTGGTAGAAAGATTTTATGAATAATACCTTAAATATGATAATAATTTAGTTCATTGATGGCAGTTGTTGATGTTGACATGGTTGCTAAGTGCTTGTTTAGATAGCAATAATTCAGAGATTTTGCCGTTATGTCGAAAGAGAATGCAAAAAAAAGCTTTGCAAATTGATATAAAAATTTAATTTCATTGCTTGCGCATTAATACCTGTATTATGAATTTAATTTCGTGTCGCAAAATTGTAAATGTTTCATTCCATCAGTTTCAGTCATGTTAAAGTGATTTAACTAATAAAATTTGGATATTTTACAACTGTGTTGCAAGTAGTGTAAATACTAATGTTAAACTGCTGTTAATTAATCGAAGAGCGTTGACATGAATCCATCGGAGCACCTGAAAAAGCTGGGGCCCTGCAGCATATAGTTTTGTGAGTCCCTACGGATAAAGTTGGAAATCCTATATCAGGAGCGCCTTTCTGAATCAAAGGATTTGAGTTGAGTGCTTCCTCTAAGCTGGGCGCTTATGAGGCTCCTCATTAAAAAAGCTTCCTAAATTTCCAATTTCTCTTAGTAAAGAAATTTAAAAGCCTTAATATTACATAAATATAATACATTACACATTTGAAATACACAATTACATTTTTGTAATTTGTAAAAGTCTTTTGCGGTACTTTCCAAGAATGCTTTTATGATTAGCTCATCGTGAACGGCTTATGGAAGGGTCGTATAGTCCTCTTCAGCTGCTAGTAATCCTGGATTTGGAAACTACTGTCTTCCTTGGACACTATGAACTACCTCTGTGATCTGAGAAACCATTGTGGTTTTCTTGCCACCATAAAATGAAAGAATAGCTTAACTACAAATGCAGGCCTTGTAACTACGCGTCTGCTTTAATAAATTCACTCAAGAGGCACTCAATGATTCCTAAGAATCGCGCTTAAACAGAGGTTATCGCAGACAGCGGCCCGGAATAATTAATCCGTTCACCTAGGATACTTTCTCCGCCACAAAAACAACACACATCCTCGTCTTTATTAGCCAATTCCGAATTAAGTTCGCACTCGCTCCCTTGGACCGGAAGCCGCCCTCGATCAATTCAGGGAAATTTACACGCCAAGAGGGCGGAAATTCTCCCGAGAAACTTTTCAGATTTACTCCGCTTATTTTCCGAACACTCGGCACGTCCCAGATTCCCAGCGAGTAAATACACGACGTATGCGTCAACTACTCCTTCACAGAGGGAAAAAGAGTATTAAGAAACACCTTAATATGTCGAGCCTTCGAAGAGGGAGGCAATTACTTAGTCCGGGGAACGATATTAAGCGAGGGATCTTGAACGGGATTTCCGTCCGAGGGATAATGAGAGCCGCGCTGAATAAAAGAGGGAAAATAATAATGGGCCATTCAAGAAAGTGAACTTTTCCCTGCGAACGTTTAAAGGAAGGGGTCGAAGGAGGGCGCTATTAATCCCTGGAGAGGTGCGCTTAAGGTAATGAAACGGCGGCTCTTCGGCTGGGAATCATTTAATTAGATATGGGGATCATTACGTTTCGCCGGTGTTCTTGAAGTTTTTAAAAGGAGAAAGTGGAAATAAGGAAGGCTGTATAAGAGAGAAGGAGTTCCAAATCCCGGAGAATAAAGGATTTTGCCCATGGGAGAGTTCCCCCTCGCGCCTCCAAGTTTATTTCCTCTTTATTCTTCTTTGGTTTTTATAAAAGGAAGATTAGTAAAGATGGTGGAAGAGGAAGAACGGAGGCGCTAATGGGAAACAAGGTTCTTAAAGAAGGAAATTAGAATATCGCGAGTGTCGGAGTCGTGAGTGAAATTGCGAGGGAAAGAATCGAGCGTCACACCGCGAAGGGTTGGCGTTTATTTGCTCCTAGTCGATGAATGTGGAAGACTAAGGTACTCTCGGGAGAATTGCCGTTGCAAACTCAGGTACATCCCTGAGTATTACGTAACTGTTGGAACTTTTCCCCTTATGATGATGGATATAGTACTCCTCATTTGTCTTATGGTACAGGATAGAGGAACATTTATCTTTCATCTACTTTTGACTTGGCTTTATTCATGGCTAAGATAACATGAAAGCATCTGGATGATACCGAATGATGGCATTCAAAAGCATTAGTCCTCCACTTAAGGAATTTTAAGGAAAAATCTGATGTGGCCAACACCTTTCTTTCTCCGTATTTATTGAAAACAGAAGCATATGCCGGTAATATATAAATAACAAATGAGTTACAGGAAAATGTTTCATACAACATTTGTAGTAAATACATTATCTATAACTTTGGTACATAATTATATATACCTACATTGCATTCTGACAGAGATATTTATGAAAAACTTCCATTTCCGGATAAACAACAACCTCCGGTTAACCATTATTGAAGAATAACTCCTAAACAATAAGTCTTACGAAAAAATGTTTCATATAAAAGTTGTAGTAAAATACAATATCTATAACTGTATATACCTACATTGCATTTTGACAGAGATATGTATAAAAAACTTCCATTTCTGGATAAACAACAACTTCCGGTTAATCATTATTGAAGAATAACTCCTGAAAAATTAGTTTTACGAAAAAATGTTTCATACAAAAGTTGTAGTAGAGTACATTATCTACACCTTTTGTTAAAATTGTATATACCTAAATTGCATTTTGACAGAGATATTTAAGAAATAAAGTTTTGTTCCGGATAAACCGAAACTTTCGGTTAAGCAAAATTCATCAAAAACTAATCAACTCTTGGCATTGTTAGGAAAATACTAAATATGAATTTTGAAAATGATCGGATTGTTACTTTTTAAGATAGAGCGCCCACAAACATTTTTACCAGACACACAGACAGACAGACACACAGACAGACATCTTCGGGAAAATAGCTAAAACATGCTCTATGGGCCCCAAAACATCTATTTCCGTCGAAATCTGGAGGTCGAATGTTTTTGCGAAAACAATACTTTCTCTATACTACGTATAGGGAGGAAGTAAAAATTATTCGTCTAATCATATTTCTTGAATCTTAACGAACTGAGAAAATGAATTCCAAACGTTTACACGTGCCACAGAAAGAGCCTTCCTTCAGTGGTACGCGTTTTCATTCGTACTCATTTTGGCAGTTCGTTATGGCTTTCTATGTCTTGCCAGAGTCGATTGATAGTATTGGTGAACTTTATTTATATCCTGGTTTAACACCATGCCCTTTAATTTTCTCTCCCATCGTATGAAGAGCATAGGAAGATTCTAAAATTCGTACTAAATACTTATTACTACCGCGTAAGCTCATTGAATTGGAAAATGTATTGAATCAATTGATAAGGACGGTGCACAAACGCAAGAGAAAGATAACCTTTAAAATATATTCGAAATTGTATAAAGCGGGAAATAAAACGAAAAAGAGAGTTCAATGTGCTTCAGGGGGTGCTTTATTGTGGACCAAGTTATGGCCTCCTTTATGTGCTCTCAAACGCCGGCTGCGAATCATTAGAAGATGGGAAACTAGATCAAAGTTCCGAGGAAATTTAGTGGGATTATCTTGCCGGAAGACATAAGATATCGCACGTTCTCTTTGCTACCTTGGCTGGCCATGTAACTTGGTAATAAAAATTCTCTCCTCTCCGTGAGTGATATGCAACATCACCGACGGAAACTTGCGAGCCCTTGGCGAAATGCAAATATGACCGAGTACAACGCTCTCTGCAGTGCCTCATCTCTAAATAACGGTGAGTTAATACAAAGTTCAAAGTATTATTTATGAACATCACGTCTTAGAGCTCGTCTTGCTTAAGTCAAAAAGTCCAGAATTATTGAATATGAATATGGATATAAACTGGAATATAAACTTATTGATGTATCGCGTACATGTACTTATTCATGGTGTATTTACGTGTTTTTCATATTTATTCGCATCTTTTGGTTATTACTATTGGCAGGTTTGCGCTGGTTTTTCACATACCCCTCCTTCGTCAGTGTTTTCCTGCAGTGGGTAACTTATTTTACTAATAATCACTATGGTTTTTTACATCCAAAATTCTTCTTTTTTATATAATTTCTTTAATTTAATTATTGTATATTTTATGACGATAGGTTACATGGAAAAATAGACTTTTAATCTCAATCTCCCACGAAAAAAACGATTTATTTCTATTATTATATAAATCATTAATATAATATTATTTAACCGTTACTGTAAGTTTTCACGACAATTAAAAGGAAAAACTATTCCAATAGAGAACTTATGGCAGTGAGAATTTCCCTTGGATTTATGTGAATGGATATTTTTTTAGGAGTAAAAGAGACAGGCAACGGAATATGAAAAAAAGTCTTTTTTATGGGTAACCTTGTGTTAACTAAAAGGAGAAATAGTTCACATACATTGTAAAATCCCTGAATCGGCGTGTGGTACACACAAAAGGATCCCCTTTCGCTTACACGCAACCCAACCCCTCAACGAAAAAATTCGACATATGAAATCGTAATGGAGAGAGCGATACCAACATCACAATGAGGGGAGAGTAACAACGCCAAAAGATGATATATCGAGTGCCCCTAAACGAAGAGTCTGGTAACGACTTAATACATTAGTTCCGAGTCAAAAAAGTCATCGGTGAATTCTCTTTCTTTCGCAGATGCTACAAAACAGGACAAAAAAGGGAGGACTTTTTATGCGATCGAATGTGTGTTGGTCGAAACATTGCAAAGGCAGCGGATATAGTGAAGGTAAAGGGGGGAGAGCAAAGTTGGGGTAAGCTGAAAACGGACCGCGATATTATGACGTTTTGTTGCATCAAATACTTTGTACGTGAGCATGGCGACATAGGAAATATAGTCGGGTATGCATCAGTATTTTCGTGATGTAATTTCAAGCATCCGTTAGGCAATTCTCAGAGATTTTATTGGCTCTAATTTTGGCCTTCTCTATATAAAAATATAAGCATCTTAACTAATGAAAAAATGCGTACCCGATGTATGAAAATTGATCACATAACTACTAAAATGGGAACTTATTGACTTTCGAAAACTGCTCAGGTGTTACGACACAATTTGCTTACTTCAACGGTCAATGTCAACGGTTTTTTTAACTCCTGTTGGGAATCGAACTAGGCACCACCACTAACAAATGTGCTTTCAGCAAGACTTTTTAAATGCATCTCTTGTTCGGATTATCACGTTTAAATGCGGAATAAAAGAGGACTCTGAAGGAATTATTTCTTTAATGTAACTTTATCATAAACAGATGGAGGACATCATTGTTAATAGACTCATCGGTGGTCTTTATTATTTGTAAAGAAGAAATCCTAATGTAAATTGATGGACAATATTTGCACTTATTTTACTTATTCAGCGCACCTTAAAATATGTTGGCAATAGAAGAAATTCGATATATCACGGCTCTTACAACCTTTGGTATAACCCTCGTTGTATATTCAAGTAATCGTGAACGCGAAATCGTTGGGTTTTAGGCACTGTTTTCGAGAGGAAAGAAGGTGAAGATGGTTTGTTATCTAATAAAGGTTAAGTGATATCAGGTCCCCGACAGGGAATCGAATTTGTACCTCTATCCTCTTCTATACGAATATTTATCATAAAAAAATCATTAACTACTTCAGTAAATTTATGATTACCTTACAATAGAATATAATACATAGAAGGCGAAAGACAACAGTTCAAAATCTAAATAAAGTGATCAATAAATGAATTAAATATAAATTTCACTTATTGTGTTTAAAAAACTCTTACTTCCAAGATTCACTTAATTAAATATAGTAATCCAATAAAACTAGACATTTAGTGAAAATAGATGAATTAATGTAGAAAATACAAGAGTTAAATTTATTACCAAATATGGTATTGTACTCAAGCTAAGACAGATAATTGCTTCAAATCAAATGATTTTTAATATATTTAAGTAAATTTAGTCGTCCGTTAATCTTGATTCTGCATTAAATCTAGTCCTGCGTTCGAATCTCAATCGAGATACTATAAAGACTTATCCTATATCTCTATAGAAAGGGTTAGGTTTAAGAAGAGACTTGATAGTCTCAATCTCGCCCTGAATAAAGTCCTTAATTGTTATTATTATTATTATAGCCATACAAATGAAAATATTTTCTTTGGAAATTTTCAGTCTACATATAATGCGCTAGAATGCCTCGTTCTCTCTTCTAAGTTCTTGAAAAGACAAATAAAATCCGTCAAAAGATAAAAATACTACGTGAACCTCTTAAATTTGTAAGGAGTATAATAGCCGAGTAAAAAACACCAAGGAACATACTATATCTAACAAGGGGAACGCCAGGTTTGTGGTGAACGGATTCGAAAGAAACTTTGAGGGAACATTCTTTGCTTAAAAATAGTGGACACGTGTCTCACCGTTTAACTCAGTGAACTTTTGTTTATGAAAATTAGCAACTGGAAGTTGGATAATTGGCAACCACGCCATACACTTTCATTGCCATATCCATCTCGAGATTTTCCGCTTAGGAAATTATATTCTTCCGTATTTTACATTTAATTTATCTTTTTGCGATTAAATTTCATCTTCTTACCTTCCAAGATTTTTTTACCATTTAGTTAGCATTTATTCTAATGCTCATAACACCGCACAGTGGGCTAAAATCGGAAAAAGCTGTACAAAAACATAAAAGTTTTTTTTTATTTTGAGTGCGGCTACGGACACGTGTCCACTACTTTTAAGCAAAGAATGTGCCTTCAAAGTTTCGTTCGAATCCGTTTACCACAAACCTTGCGTTCCCCTTGTAAGTACAGTAACAAAGATGAGAGATTCAAAGGTCTAGGAATACATGTTTCTAGATAAGGAAATTCAAACTGAAAGAGTCGGAAATGGAACCGATTCCCGTCAAACTTGAAAAGGATCGGAGCTCTGATGCAGCGCGAAGCAGTCCCTTCAAGTTTCATGATCCTGCAAAGTAACGACTTATCAAGAATCTGCCTCGAAGTAAGTAAATCAAAGCACCCTCCCTATGAGAGAGGGAACTACCACATGCAGATGCTCGGAAAAAATTTCCGATACACCGAGCTGCGCGTCGAACATTTTCCCCTTTGACCTACTATTCCCAATTTGCTTAAAACCTTCGAGAACTTCAATTACAGGCGCAAATTTTTAGCGAAGGCATTTAAGCTGCGTTTTATGGAAGAAAGTTCTCCCGTTTATTTGTCCCGAGAAGGTCTTCTTTATATTTTTAGCCATCGTGATACTGGTAGTGGAGCTCAAAGTAGAAAATTCCGAATAAAAATGATGGGAAGTGATGGAGAAAGATTGCCTTTGAAGTTCCCATGGAATCATGGTTGAAGGATCAAAACAGTTGCGTTTACCCTACGATACTGCGATTGTAATTAGCTATTTAAAAAGCAGCTTTTTGTACTTTGCGTTAAGAGCTCTTGTAAAAACCTCCAAAAAGGATTCGGTTATTTATACTCAGAAAACTCCGCAAGTAGCATAGATAGGAGATAGGAGAGTAGATAGGAGATGCAACCTTGCTGCGTTTTAAACCGCTGACACATTAATGATACTCCAGAATAATGGAGTGTAATAAAAAAACTGAAAAGTTCTTTGACGTTTTATTTATTGAAGCAATGAATAATTCAGTCTCAAATCATTAAGATGATGTTGGAGAGATATCTCAAGCATTAAATTAAGGAAGGACATTATTAAAATATCTACCCGAAGATCTTCAAATTACTTTGACTTTTATATGATTCCTTGTGTGCTTAAGACAAAGAAAAATTCAATATAAACTTGTCATAGATAAAAGAAAAGATGTATCACGTAGCTTGGGAATATTTTATCAAGTTTTAGTGGGAAATAACCGTGCGTTATTGTCTTATTTTCCAGAGTATCCCTCGCGTCATAAAATTTAATATTTAATGAGAGAGTCAAGAACAAGTTTAGAAGGATCTTATATATTCCTCACCTGTATATTCTCAAGCGTATTTCTTCCGTTATTTATTGGATGAAAAGGCTTGGATTAACACCGCCAAAGCAAATGAATATCATGCTGCTTTCCCGAAGTAATATCGGGTCTCTGGGCTTTCGAAAATCTCCGTTGAAATTTCAAAAAAGGACTCTATTCCGTTATCTAAAACTAGGTCAGTCTTTTTAGATGCAATGAAATTGATAATATAATATCACAAGTCGTGCCTTCTAAATGTTGAGATTTCATTAATTTTTAAAATTTGACGTGAAAATTTTTCTATGCACTGTAATGTGCATAGAAATGATATGCACTCTATGCACTATAATGTAATAATTCCAGCAATCAGCAATCTTTTAGAATCAATACGAGTTGGCAAATATCGTGGGAAGCCACTAGCCATATTTTCTGATAAACACTCATTTTTTTCCTCATTTAGTGTCTACCTCTAATTCTACTCAAGATTCTTCCTTCGTAGGAAAAATGTTTTTATTGATTTAAGAACGATAGTTGCATGCAGAGTCAAATTTAATATCTACATTTAACGATTTGTTTCAAATTCGTAGTAAGAGTTTCATTTTTAAACGTGTTTAATAGTTACAATCATACCTCGCGTAAACTTCAGCTGAATAATCTGTAGATAGAACGGTGGCCAATTACAATGTATCAAAGTTTTACTCTGCAGTTTAGTATGTATCAAAAAGTAACAATCATTCTTCTCATCGCGATTGGAAAATCCATCATATTTACCATTAATTCCTTAGGCTTATCTCTACAGAATCTCTACTCTGATTTTCTGGCACTTTATAAAAGAAAATATACGTTTACCCATAATTTCTCCATCTAAAAAGGCATGAAAATTTTAATTGTCAAATCTGCTAAAATTTTTGTTTCCAAAACCTTTTTGTTTGTCGCAAATATGAATATCCCACTTTACTACAGGCACAGAAGTGGGCATGCTAGTTTTGTGACCCTTGACGTAGCATCCCTTTCAAGTCAAACATTAAATAGAAGGAGAAAAAACAGCGCTAAGTCATCGGTTCATCTTTACGATGTAAATGAATTATGCCGGTTTTCTTTCGTCCCCTCTACTCGTTTATCTTCCCGAATATTGAAAATTAAAGCGGTTTTAATGAGCCACTTAACTGTCTGATCTCCTATATTACACCATAGCTCCTTGAGCCATGCACCACCTCCCATTTCTCTTTCCTCTCATCCCTAAGGACTCATTCACCAAACACTCCCCTTTCCTATCCCCCTTTCTTCAACCCCCCCTCCCTCCCTCCCTCTTTCTACCCCCTCCCTCCCTCTACCCCCTCCCTCTACCCCTCCCTCTACCCCTCCCTCTACCCCTCCCTCTACCCCTCCCTCTTTCTACCCCCTCCCTCCCTCTACCCCCTCCCTCTTTCTACCCCTCCCTCTTTCAACCCCCTCCCTACCTCTACCCCTCCCTCTACCCCTCCCTCTTTCTACCCCCTCCCTCTACCCCTCCCTCTTTCTACCCCCTCCCTCTTT
Source organism: Sympetrum striolatum (assembly GCA_947579665.1). Taxonomy (NCBI): domain Eukaryota; kingdom Metazoa; phylum Arthropoda; class Insecta; order Odonata; family Libellulidae; genus Sympetrum; species Sympetrum striolatum. The sequence continues at coordinate 762,299 of OX388343.1, forward strand.
CTACCCCCTCCCTCCCTCTACCCCCTCCCTCCCTCTACCCCCTCCCTCTTTCTACCCCCTCCCTCCCTCTACCCCCTCCCTCTTTCTACCCCTCCCTCTTTCAACCCCCTCCCTACCTCTACCCCCTCCCTCTTTCTACCCCCCCCCTCCCCATTCCCCCGTCGGATGGAATCGGATGGAATGTCGCGTTCAAGGTGCTTCGTCGCTCGAATTTCACAATTGATATCTTAAGAATGCACGGAGGAGAGTGGGTGGAAAAATCAATTCATAAATTTATCGCAAGGCAGGGGAGGGGAAATCTCTTGGTTTATTTTAGATTAGAGAGTGTTTCAGGGGAGGAAGTGAAGGCAAAGAAAGGAGGCGAAAGGAGGAGGGGAATCAAAGGCAAATAAATAGGAGACAAGAACACGAAACGAAGTAAAACTGGTTGAAATATTCAATCGGAGGTGGGAAAATATCAGAGGGAGGTCCTCATTGTGTGCGCGGACAAAAGATTGGCATTCTGTTAGTCTCCAATCTGAGCCATGGAAGAAGAATTTTGTAAGATTTCAAATCGAGCTCTAATTTCGACTGCATGTGGCGTATTACGTGGCACATACGGGTATTTGTTATTCCAGAAAAATACGATATCGTTGAGAAGTAAAACTACTTTCAGTGAATGGTGAGTTGATTTCTGCCCAATTACGAGTTTTCCAGATAGGGTAAACATTGGTAATTTAATGAAAAATTTTTAACATCCGAGATCCAAGTTACAGAGGTTATAGTGGCTCAAATATCGATTGAAAAGCATTCTATTGAAGAAGCTCTTGCACTTAATCCTCTACTAAAAACGCCATTTATTTTATTTCACTGTGAATTACGTAACGAATATTTGAAAATTTATCACAAACTTACCAAGGTTTACCCTAAACTTTCATAAAAATTTATATTAGAAACGTTAGATATTACATCAAAAGTCTGCCCATTAAAATGGATCGTTTCTCTTAAACTTAAGTAAATTCTGGTTAGAATCGATCTTTATAATCTGGATTTAACGCAAAATCCTAAGGCAGTTCAGCCTTCTCGTTTCCTGGTATGTGCCCATTCATTAATGCTTATATTGCTCAAACATGTTGGCTCATTTCTAAAGTGCATACATACGATGGAATGGCCAGCAAGTGTATTGCGATAGATTTATTTATCATTTAAGAGCATCTATCCAACAGCTGATTGAAATGCTCGATACCAACGGCCAAATAATCAATTACTTCAACCAATTAACTCTTAATGCTCACTCAATAACACTCATAACTCACAGTTTTAAAGCTCTTTGATGCTTCTTCGTCGTGAAAGTTTGTTTACTGGTTGCTTAGAGGTTTGTTTAAAATAGATGAGATAAACAAGCAATCATTATCAGGTATGCTTCATCTTTAAAAATCAATTAATTTTGCTATAATGTTATGAGTACTTCATATCGAGGGTAAAATGTTTAATTTCAATTATTTCTTCTCAACAGACCTTGAAACACATTCTTGAATTACAGTATTGAATTAAATTTCAAAAATAGAGCAGAAGTCAATTATATTGAGTATAGAGATCTGGCGTGATTTAGATTCTTTTGTTAAAAGACTGCGATGAGTATCAGCAATATTATCATAGTGGTAGTCATAAATTGCAGCTTAGATAATAGTTCACGAACACATAAAACTGTAGATACTAGTTGTACTTCTAGGCAAAACTGTAAAGCTTCGATTGCTACAAATCAGTATAAGCAATGAGAATAGCTTCATAGTTTGTTTCCAATCCTACCCAACACTGACTCAAAACCAAGAAGTCAATTTCTAAGAATTCCAACTGTTATAATCCTGGAACATACATCGCCAAGGTCCGCCGGTATCTGAAGAGGCATGATATTCCGCAGCCTCACACCGCGGTATCGACGCAGAACATATTTCAAAGGTAGATCTTGGCATTCAAAGTTTCCTGTGAAGTCATTCATATTATATGAGACAAAAGAATGGGGCTGCACCGATTATTTATGTTTGGCCTGTTTCACGGCAGGAGTTAAAAGCGGGCTCTTCTGAAGTTACTGCACGGACGTGGCGTTGCAAGTTATTCCTGTGAAGTGTTTCTACGCTAAGTAAGAATGAATGGGCCATTATTTAAAATTATATCCCTAAGGAAAGATTTTTTCTGAAAAATGTATGCGCAACATTGTTCTTTTAATGGAAACATCTTGCAAGAAGCATAATAACATTATGATAGAATTATCAAGTAAGAATTATTTATAGAATACACGAGTTAAAGATTGTGTTAACATTTAACGTAATATTTTGTTTGCCTTTAATACTATTGCCTGATAACGGATGAGTCTTCAAAGTGACTCATGCTGTTTATACGGTAGAGACAGCGCTCCCGAAAATGTTTGTTTCCGTAAAATAAAGGAAGAACTGCGCATAATGAAAAAGAACTATCAATTTTAAGTATATTCATCGATGTGAGAAACAAGCATCACATAATTTTGTAGATAAAAAGAATGGTCAAATATTTTTGTCATATTTGCATTTGGTGAATGCGAACGAGATTCTTATAGAAGATATAACATGGACCACAACAATTTTGACCCAAATTGGTTTTGAAATTAAGCTTCTTACGCTTCTCATTGGTAGTAGCACAATTTTTAAAAGTGCTTCAAAGGCTACGGGAATTTTTAAACGTGGGCTTCTATGGGGAATCGAACCCGGAACCGCTTTCGCCGAAGCCGAACGCGCTGCCAACATGGCTAATATACGCAAATACAAGGCGTTTCAAAAAATGAGAACTTTGAAAATTCATCACAGAACCCACAGAGGTGATGGTAGTGTCAATTTGTAGGGAAACACTAAGTTTTGACTCGCGTAGTTCGCTAGTGCCGTATCTCACCATCACTAGCGCTAGCGGTTGTTGCGTTAAAGATGGCCTGGACCCGAACATTCCAGCTGTGTGTTTTGGTTTGGAGAATCAAAGCTGGGGACAACAGCTCATCGTAATTTTAAGGTAAAATAATTGATGCGTTTCCCTTACACTTAAAAACCAGCTCTGTTGGATAAATTTATATGAATTTTCAAAATTGTAAAGTCCTTTTTGAAACACCCTATATTTTGAATAATCCGAATTTAAGGTTACATGGAAACTTGCGTTTGCCATCGTTCGAAACACAAAAATTCGTTCGCTTGGCTCTTTCTATACCTTTCTATTAAACACGCTATGATAAAAACAATGGAACAATTTCACTAATTTCAAAATCAAGCAATTGCATAAAAGTATGAAACTCACTTGTTTTCTTCAGTTTATCCCATTGCTAACTCGAGTCTACTTCTGAAATTTTAATTTAAATATAAAAAATAAATAATTATAATTATATTGAATATGATCACGATTTATATTAAATACTTACTTTTACGTTATAGAAACTACTAGAAATAATTACATTTTCTAAAAGTTATTACATTTGAGAGTTTTTCATAATTCCCAATCAGCACGCAAAATCATGCCTTGCGTGTTTCTAGACTTCTTTTGAAATTGGATAACCTACTGTACAAACACTGAGTTCGTCATATTTTCTATTACAAGTCTAGGTTCATCAACGCTCGTTTTTCCGGTCGGAACTATTTCCGGTGAGCCCTCCGTCGCCTAACACTTCCGAAGAGGTCTCATTAGGGACCTCGATATTCCGCGGACGCTAGATCGGATTTTCTCTCTAAATTCCGTCTTCAATTAGCGATGTCGAACGAACCTAACCTTCGGTCTTGAAGGCACATCGGCAGCTCTAAATTGCGCTCTTCATCCACGCATGCGGCCAAAGAAAAGCGAAAGAATACTCTTTCCGCGCGTCTCAATTCAGGCCGTGGAATATTCTCGCGGTTTTAAAGAAGAAGGCGTTTTCGAGAAATTCACAGTTTCCAATTTTGCGTTCATTAAAGTCGTTAGGAAAAGTTTGGGGCCAAACGCAGACGGAAGTTTGTTTTCTCCGAACCTAACGAGGACTAAAGAGCGTTGATTGCATTACTTCGACTCTCATTTTGGGCGCATTGAGAGATAGCGGTGACAACTTTCTGCTACGCTCTGAATATTTCGGATTTAGCATTATTTCGTGCTCCAAATTTTTAACAATAAATGAGGAAATCACCTTGTGTTCGTCCTGAAACTTTGAATAACGACCAGTTTTATCGCTGTGCGAACGCAAGCACGGTTTACACCTAAATGCAAGGGATTTTTCTCTAGCACTATGATGCAAGAATTTCAAACTCTAGGTTCAGTTTATACATTAAATTATCCCCATAATTTATTAAAATATTCTTTCCTTATCAAAGAATATCAATAAAATATATAAATATAAATAAATATTTAACTGGCATTTTATTTTATTGAGAGCTTTGGAGCAATTGTGGGAAATTCCATCGGAAAAAAATCAGTGACAGCACAGATTAAATTAAGGCCATTTAAAGTGTTCGATGCGATAATAGAGTCGCCGCATTTTAATTGCTTCAGTTTTTCTTTTAAAGCAAATGTGCAACTTAATACTCATTAGATATGTATTTTAAGAACTACTTTCCTATTTGAGTTTGTTTTCCTTTGAAATTCTTAGTAGACCATCAAAATTTGAAAAGGATTAGTTTTTAATTAAAGTATTTCCAGAATATTTGCTATATTTTACAGTAGAGAGAATTCGTAAACATAGATCGAGTAATTGCTGAATTATTCAAGAATGTTACTAAACAGAAGGACAATTATGATAATTATGTGCATAATGGAATTTATGCTACTTTAAAGTTTCACATAATTTTGATACTCGAAGAAAGTCTCGTAAAAATTAGTAAACTCATTCAAAAATTATATTTTCATTCTTAAAATTGTAGAATACTCTTAATCGAAACTCCATTTTCATTAATTTCCGGGTGATGGATTCATCAAATGATTACAATTTCATTGATAACGAGCGTCCAAAGTAAAGAAAATTTTATGTTTAAAATTATTCAGTATAGGAAATCATTTTTTAAACAAGCCATATCAAATGCTACTACACACAGTAGTTTTAAATTCCTTACTAATTTAAAACCTCTAAACTTCATATTTGCAACGGAAAGCACTCTTAGTTCTAAAAATATCCGGAAACACTCTCCCAGCACAAAAATTCAACGCGAACCTTTCTTCTCTAATGTAAAAATCCTCTCAGTCTCAATATATTTATTCCTCTCGGTCATTTACCTTCCGTTGGAAACGCAGTGCTCGTAGATCAAGCAGGAAAACGCCGGAATCAAAAGGAAAAGCTATGCATTAGAAGCTAAGCGGGGAGCGGCAGTGCAGAGTTATGCATTTCCGTGAATGCGGACTCCTGAAGAACTTAAAAATAGAGTAAGGCAGCCCAGAAAATTTTTCAGAAAGAAGAAATGGCGGCAGATAAATCCAAACCGAAAGACATAAAAACTCTAAGCGAAGCAAACGTTCCGTTTTCGGTCATAAATAGTTGGGGATCGCGGACTGTTAGGAACCCGTTGAATAAAACATGCCAATTTCATTATTTATTCAAACAGTGGATTAAATGTTTTCCCGGAAGACCGACCCTCATACCGCAAATTCCACTCGCAGCGAGTTCAAATTCCGCGAGATCCGACCGAAAAATTGACTTTTCGGACCGAACTACGCTTTTATTCGGGTATAAATTACGAAGCGCGATTATTGAATCATGGAGGGGAAATATTTACGTTTCGTTCGTCGATTTGGGTTTAATATTTTCGGCTGTGCCAATTTTGAGGTTTTACGCTTGTACATCGTGGTCAAAGCCTTTGATTAACATGGCTAAAAAGAAATATAATGATCGGCGATTTCATTAAGTACGATAACTGGTTTTAGATTCGATGACTCGAATGATAATCAAAGCAAACGTATCCATTGATTGCATCATGCAAACGGAAATAGTTTGCAAATTTATTCTATCTTAGGGTCCCTTATTTATACGCAATGCCTCAAATCTTGGAAACAGTCCTTTCCAATCTAGAAAAAGTATGGAAAGGGTAAAGATGACTTTTCCCAAAAGGGCGAAACCCAGTCCTAAGGAAAAACTAACTGCAATAAAATGGGAGAAAAATTCCATTTAATTTAACCATATTTTCTTCTTTTAATTCGTGGAATTAGTGCGTATGTTATTTGAAGGTTACCACTGACATGTCGTTATTACATAGCTACTCATCTTATCTACACTTTAAATTTATTTTAAAAATATGTATTTAACTTTTATTGGCACATAGAAAAAATCGGACATCTAGTTATCGGACTATTTCGGTGAAGTGCCCAAAAAAGAACGAAAGGAAAGTTAACCATCATTCGAGACTCGGAATCTTGACGTTGGAATGGCAGAATGTACTACGGCACTAAAATCGAGGCAATTAATTGTCTAAATAACAAAGGTTCGGCTAAAAGAATACTCTGATTTTAGTGAAGATCAAGTGAAATTGAGGATCAAGTGAAATTGAGTTCATTTACATCAAGTACCCGTAATACTTTTGATGAAATTTCGTATCTAAAGAGAGAATTGAAATAAATAATGTAAGTATGATTTGGTAATGTTAAACGGAGAACAGAATGACTGACAACACAATAGGAATCCTTCTGGCCACGACCTTTGTTTATTTCATTAAACTCGGCTATTTATTGTTATTATTTATCATTTTTAAATATTGTTTTTGTCTTATTTATCACCATGAACGGAAATTAAGTGAATGTATTCTCGTTTACTTGGCCTGGGAAGAATGGAGTGTAAATGACATAATAAGATAAGAAAATACCTCGTGGAATTGTGAGGAATTAATGAGTTGGTGAGGAATTATTTACAATAGCGTAGGAAGAAATTTATCTAAAGGTCGAGGTTAAGGGAAAGTTTTATGAAACAAAGTAGAGATTGAGATAAATTCTGTCTAGGATCGATGTTAATAACCAATTCTCTGATTGATGATGAGTTTACCGTAGAATCTTATTCAACTTTCAACACACAGCTTCAACGCCGTCTGAGTTTAAGAGACGAGTTCATAAACTAATCACCGATCAGAAGGTAGATCAAGCCGAAAATATTAATCTTCTGCCAAAATCACGATAGAAAGACGGACCCGTTCTTTAGCTGCCATCTTAAAAGAATAAACTTATTACTAGCGGTTTTCAACGATACAAAGCTTTAATATTTATGTTTTCTGCCAAATAATTCATACTTAACAACTTTTCATCGGCACTCATGACGAACTACAGGAACAAGCTTGTTAAGGTCATTCATATCCTCCGGCATACCGAGATACTTTCTTTGTTTCCGAATCATCACGTCAAACGGAATTACAAAATAAAATGGTTTTTAGTTTACCTAGCGATTGAATCTTCTTTTCGACTTACAAACTTGTACTGCCAAGATCAGCGTCATGAATTGTAGCCTCATATGAAAAAACTCTGATAGGGCGGCCTATTTAAGAATCAAATCCACAACGTCTCCAAAGAAAGAAGGCGTCCGCTTGAGGTCTGTCCTTATTCCGCAATGGAAAGCAGAGTGGGTGGGGAGTTTACGAATGACGGTGTAGACTCAGAAGGTAAGAGGGCGTTGGAAGGGGAGAAAATTTGGGAATGAAGATTGATACTGTTTGGAGGAGGGTTAAAGGAGAGGAGGGAACGTTCCAGCTTAAGAAGGAAGGCAAGGCCCCAAGGGTGGTGTTAAAAAAGCCAAACGGAGAGCGCCGACGGGGGAGGTTACGGCCGAATAGGTTAGATAAGAGAGAAAGAGAAGAGATATTTTATCTCCCGCTTCATGATGGGAGTTTTTCAGACGGGAATCGAAGGGGCCCCTTATCTCTCGGGATTGAATGGGCTTTCTCTGGCGAGCGCGGAATGATATCTTGTTATGCGGCGGCGAAATCGTCGCTTTTACGGAGCAAACAGGTAGTGGTGCGGCTTATGAAACTCGCGACGAAAATTATGTCTCTCAGGCGCGCGAAGAATAAATTCCCAACGTGCTTCTTTTCATACGTATATGCATTTTTCTTTTTAACTTATATATCTATTCTTTATAGACGTTTCTCCGGATATACTTATATACGAGGGCTGATCGGAAGGTAACGCACAATAATATGTTACCAAAAAGTTTAATATGTACCAAAATCAAACAAATCACAAATTAACTTACATCTTAGACCTACTTTTCTTCATAGTCACCAATTTTCTCAACACAATTCTCCCATCGTGGTACCAGTTTCAATATGCCCTGTTCAAGTCCGTTTGTTGGGCCGTATCTGCGGACTGCTGATTTCGGAAAGTAACGCACGTTTATCCACTGGTGTTTCAGATGGAATGTTGAAATTTTACGACGATATAGTTTGAAGTTTGAACTCGAACACACACACGAGTGAAAGTGCAGAATGCAAGCGTATGGATGATACAAATTTCAAGTCGATGTCATATCGAGAATGGTCTCAAAAGAAAAAAAAAGCTTGAAAATATTCCTAAAATCGCAGCAATTTATTTTAAATGGGAGACATTAGCGCCAACGTGGCGTCAAGCTCACGCACATTTGGTGACAGTTTTGTAGTAATAAATAAAGAAGTGCGCGTTTTCCGTGACCTCTATGATTTTGAATTCCTTATCCTACTGGAATGCACTTATGGTTGCTTCAAAATCCCTTTAAATCTTGCAAGAAAGATGCCATTGTTCTTTAACCTAATAGGAATGCAATCCTGTTTGCCCTTTTTCAAGCATGTTAATCAGTGTCCCCATTCATAAACTCCCCGGAGTATACCTTACAGCCACCGATATGAATTCGTTAACCGACATACCATCGAGGAAGCAGTTGTAAACAAACGAAAGCGCAGAAGTCAATGAGAAATCGGAACTGAAATTCAATTTCGGGACAGTAATTGAAAACGAGGAGTAAAAAAAGATGTGGCAAATGAATTGGAGGCGACCCATTCGGTTAAGAGATTGATCAAAGGCAGAAGAGGCACATTAAACTACATTCCTTTTGCTCAAAGTTCACGGAGAATCACGAGAGGCGTTGCTAAGGAGCGGAATTTTGACTCCATGGCGTTGAAATCTGCGCCACACCTTTTTAATCCGATTTCCGCAAGATTGTTGGACCCCCTCGGGGGCCGACTGCAAACACCTCGCAGACGTTGACGGACCTGAGAACAAACACAGTCGCCGCCTCCCCAAGAGGCACTCTAGCCCTTTGGTCGATGCACGACACTAAAACTTGTGGATCAGTCCGAGGAAATTCGAAATCCTGCAAACAGAAACCTCAACTTTGCGGCTGCCCATCGCCGCCAGGCCTCCCCGCACCTCTTTTTTTCTGTCGCTTCGGGTCCTTCGGGTGCGGCCCTACAGAGGTCAGGTCGGCGTGGAATGGCTGGAAAAAGGTACATTGGTCTGCTTTGGAGGTCGATGCGGAAGCGGTGCCAATTTGGCGATTTCATTTCTAAGTTTGGCTGACCGGTGGCCATTCTCAGGCCCATTCGAGTCTCTGCATCAATGGAATACTTGTGTTATGACCCTTTATTTAGTACTATCTCATTCATGTTCACAGCTGTAATCACATTGAGGATAATAACCTTATGATTTATTGCCATTATTGTCATCTATTCTTACTCCATGACTATAACATTTATTTATAGGGTCATTCTGCTTAACTCAAGTTGGGATTTTCGTTTATAGAATCAAAATTTATAGAAGAAAGCGAAGGCAAACTACTTCACTCCTTATCTTGCTTAGTAATCCTTTGAGCCTCTCCAAAGCTTTTAATTGCTAATGCTGAAGACTAAGGGTTCTAAGAATGTGGGCAGAATCCATTTCGTATCTTGTTTGGAGAAATATAGCCTTCAATCAAGAGATTCGCATCAAAAGTATTGAATTTTGATTGGTCCATGAACAGCCAAATTTAATATCGTTAATCGAACGCATTAATAAATAACTGAACTCAATTCCTTTCGTCAAAAAGTTCCCGAGAGATATTCATATACTGGTTTGAATAAGGTTACCCGAAATATTGATTCAAAATTGGTTTAAATTGATCGTAGTGACAAAGTAATTTATCAAAAGGCATTTTGAAATAAAAAAGATAGTCCTAGTTTTAATCTGAGAATAATTCAGTGAAATTTAGTTTAAACGGGCGCAATCAAACGCGCATACACACTGTCCTATACATCATATTTCAGTACCGGTTGATTTCATTTCGTGTGAATAAACATTGGAAAACTCTGAATTTGGTGGGCCAAGTTTTGCAAAATGAATGAAAATAAACGAGTGCGATCAATTTCTCCCTACACTCAATCGCGAATGAGCTAGTAGATTGTTAATCTTTCAAACTCGAACGCCTGACAATGTATTCATCCCTTCCACACGCCAATGGGAAGGTTTCGGTATCGATTTACGTCGGGATAAGGTTTATGAACATGATTCATTATAATTAATAATGTTGGCTTACTGAGTCATAGGTTAGCTTTTAAATAATTATATGTATATCCGATATCAGAATTTTGCTCTTTTTCCATTAAAAAGCTTAGCTTTTAAGAGGAGAAAAAATGCCATGTCTCAAGGTTTTAGATCCCAAAAGACGTGTTTATTAAGAACCTGCTACTTTTCCGTCCATTAGTTAAGCTAAGGGAGACGAGAAATTATTGTAAATAATTCTAATTTTCGTTCACATTCTTTTGCAAGTAAACGAATTTTAAATAAAAGAAGTTACGGATAAATTTTATAATCAGCATAAATTAAGGTGATTCCACTGTTAACGTTGGATAAAAACGAAGGGTGAAGCATTAGCGTACTGATTCATCATATTTGGGTGAGAGCCTAATGTATCAACTAATGGTAAAATAAATCAAATTCAAATCAATTTCGTTATAACGACTTTTAATAAACCGCATGTAAATTTTTAATTATCAGAACAATCAGAAATATTCTTTTTGACATTAACTGTGTCATAAGAATTCGTGTAAAGCATTTATTCTTAGCAGACTATTAATTTGCTATTTGGACAGAGAAACTGCCCCTTTGGGAAGCTGTGGGAAAATATTACGTAAATTCTTGAGCATTCAAATGGAATAGAGTCGATTCCATTATTTGCTTTAACGAGATATGGGGAAGCATTGGTGGAAATCTTTTCCTTGGATATGATTTCCTTATTACCGAGGCGACGTCTCCATTCCACTCACCCATTGCAAAGGTAATTATTCTCCATTTCAAAACGATACATCGAAAACCGATAATTAATGGTTTTCACCCACTGCATGTGTCAAATATATTCCTCCTGTGGAGAGAGACGGCTTTTACATTAGAGAGATTCACTCACGGAAATAACTAATGTACATACTATAACCAATATAAATAAATTATGGTCGAATTAATAAGAGAGGTGACGATGAAAGAATAGCGAATAACTTCCCGCATGCCGTCAATATACAATCCTAATAAACAGATATAAGATACATGGAAAATGCATAAAATATTATAATAGAAATGCTGCTTGCACTTACCAAACTCCGGGATGAGGTGAAGAGCGTTGCGATGCTTTGCTTCGATTTCTTTAACCTGCGGAAAACCAACGTAAAAAGTAAAAGATAGGTTTAAATTTATAGTTGCTATTGCTTAGTTATTCGATACTCAATTATGCATTTTTAATATTAACTTTTCGTTTTTGCAAGTTCATAATATTACGCATGATGGAAATACGAATTCATGGCTATGAGTTAGCTTTTTTATTCGAAAGGAAATTTCATGCTCATTTCTAGTGTAACTGATAGTTACATCAATCTCTGATCTATTGTTTAGTTACGGAATATATTTCTAGATTCTTTAACGCTAAAGTGAATTAATATCATCATATTACAAGACTTTACTAGGATCTAAGGATCTACTATCGTTGGAGATATAATTCACTATATGATATATATATATATATATATATATATATATATATATATATATATATATATATATATATATATATATATATATACAGTAGAACCCCGGTAATCCGGACGAATTCAGGCACATAGGCGTCCGGATTAGCGGGGTTTCCGGATTAGCGAGGTTTTAAAAAAATAACGTAAAAAACTTTTTTTCTCAAAAGTTATATTGTACAGATAATGCATGTATATATTACATAAGGTATTACAACATATAAAGTGAATGAATATTATCAGCGAGCAAAAAAGTCAGTTATTTTCTTTTGCGCGACCGTTCTTATTTTTGAATCAAGTGCGCGGTTTCTAAAACGTCTAAAGAGCATTATTTCATGTGCTTCAAAATTTTGCTCCTCGGCCAACTTTAATGATGTTATGAGTTCCGCCAAAACCTCAGAATGAGAAATTTTGACGTAGTCTACAAGATGTCGTCGTCGTCGTCATCATCATCATCTTCTGTCGTTACTGTTCTGATAATTTCGTCATCTGTTTAAGCTTCGTTTCGAGCCAAACTGTCGTCAGCCTCAGCAGTCCACCGGAGAGCTTCAGGGTTAGATATTGGGTTCCAATTTTGTAACTGATTAATGAGTGGCGCAAGCTGAATTTCTTCAGTTTGCACATTTTCTAAAACTTCCGAACCAATAAAATTTGGTAGTAAATTTTTCCACGACTTGCTGATCAATAATTTAGACACAGATGCCCAAGATTTAGCTAGATTGAACACGACATCTTTTAAATTTACCTTTTTCAGTGCAGTTTCCAAATTTTCATTCTGCACAGCATCATTAAGAATATTTGTAAGAAGCAACTTACGATATCCTAACTTAATGCTTTGAATAACATTCTGATCCATGGGTTGGATCAGAGCAGTCGTGTTAGGGGTAAAATAATTGCGGAAATTTCACCGTCATCAGTGCCCAATTCTTATGCAGAAGGATGGCCAGGACAATTATCAAGCAACAATAAAGCACGTTGTGGTAAATTGACGGATTTCATATGTTGTCGTACTGCTGGAACGGATTCTGTTTTAAACCAATCCAAAAATAATTCTCGTGTGACCCAAGTGTTTTTTTGCCCTCGATCTCTATAGCCCATGCATGGTCATCCTCATTGTACGTCTATCAAAAGGAAGGATTGTTTTTTACGCCTCTTCTCTCATAGCTTTTTAATGAAAGTGATGCTTTGAGAATTGATACCCTGTTGCAACTGAAAATTTATTGTCTTTCGAAATTGTTTAGTCTCGAACATATTAAGCATTCCTCTAATGGAAAATGCTGTTTCAGAAAAGTATCACAGCTTAGATGTATTATCACAATAAACGAAATACTTCGCTCTCCATCACATCATTGCAGCCAATGGAGAAATTTTTCAAATAGTCTGTCCACCTCTAGTTTCTTGTTACTATGTAATATGCGTGTTTATATGTTCACAAGAAGAAGTTGCGGGTTTGCATAACTCCCGATGGACCGTCCGGATTACCGAGGGTTCCGGATTAGCGAGTGTCCGGATTACCGGGGTTCTACTGTATATATATATATATACGTGCGTTTCTTGCAATGCACTCTGTTACGTGTATGTACCATGCTTTTACCCTGGTAATATAACAAAAGAAAGCTCTAAGATCTAGGTTGAAGTTGGTCGAAAGTAATGATTATAACGCGGAAAGGGATATGGGTTAGGAAATATATATAAAAATAGGCTCCGACTAGGGGTAGCCTCAATCTGCGAATTAAGAGGAAGAAAGAGGACACCATTTGTCTTCTGCAGTGGATTTTAAGACGTCCGTTTGGGCGAAATTAGATCTAGGAAAGAGGATGATAAGTTGGGTGCCTGGAGGAAAGACTCCTCGATAACAGAGGTCCAGAACGAAATGAAAAAAGGAGTGGTTGAGGGAAAAGAAGGATTAGGAGGGCAACGGACAGGGGAACGGACGAAGGGAATAAGAAGATAGGTAAGGGGTTTTAATATATTGATAAAGAGTTGGAAGGACTGAGATAGAGAAGAAAAAGATTTATAGTGGAGAAGATGCAAGAAGTTGGATAAGCTGGGAGAAGTGTTGGAGGCGATAAAAGAGGAGTGCGAAAAGATGAGGGATGAGTGGAGGGACAGAGGTGGGGGAGGAGGTGAGAGGAGGGGTGAGCAAGGGGGGGGGGTCACCCATCTCGTAATCGCGTTCCCACACGACAGATGGGGAGAGGCGAAGGGATGCTAAACGAAGGGAAGTGAAACGAAGAGTGGAGATGAAAGGGAAAGTTGGAGTGGAGATAGACGAAAAACAGAGGAGATTAGATCTAAGCGAAACTACCGCATCCATCGTAGTAAATGCTTTCGGCAAGGCACTCCAGATTAGATGTTAAACTTAATTTAATCCCATTATGACCTCACTATCTAAAGGAAAACGAGTGATGCTAGATTATCGATTTGACTAAATTTGAGGGAAGGTATTAATGAGGTGTGCACAATAATAAATATTGAAATAGAAAGAAATAAATCAAAAACGATAAAAAATATTTTTCCCACAAGCTATTTAATTCATTCTTTTGTGTTACTTCGCATTGCATTTATTTACGTTCTCTTTCAATATAATGACAAAAATCTCAATCTTACTGCTGTCTAAACAAGCACATGACAACCATGTCAACATCAAAATGACACAACATAAATGTAGTGAAATTCTAAATTAATAACAATGCGTCAAGTGTTTAAAGAAAAAAGCTGTTAGAAACATTACAAAGGAAAAGGATGGGCCTTTCAAAATGAAGGAAATAAAGTATTCCCTTATTATTCATGGACTCGAAAGGAATGAAATAATATGGCAATTAGGAAATAAGAATAAAATGTGAAAGAAGAGGAGAGAGTGAAGGACAAAGCGTATTCGAAAGGAAGGCCGAAGCGCAGTTTCGAATATAAGGAATCCCTTTTGTCGAAATGAGATCGTTATCGAATTAAAGCATTTTATTTATTCGAATGCAGGTCAGTGATTTGCGCAGAAAGGATGGGCGGAATAAGTAGTCTATAATCGCGTGGATTTAATCATACTCGCTCCGGTGCTATTATATACGGATGGAAATTCGAATATCCAGTTTTCTGGGAAATGGAATTTCGGTAATTCTACTTCTTTTGGCACTAAGGTCATCGGATTATCTGTAAAATGTGTTAATTTTATTCGTTATGTAAAGGACTTTGCTATTTTTGAACAAATATGAGAGTTGAGTTATTCTCTTCTTGGAATTAGTTAAAAAGCGAACGTTAAGTCACATCCTTGTTGAATGGAAAGCATGAAACTATGAAAATATGTGAAAACAATAAATGCGAGATTTAAGCATGTTTTATAATATAACCTACTTTAAAATATAATTTATTTATAGCCTAATTATATTGTAATAAATGCGAAGTATAATCTTTATATAATTCTATATTTCCGATACTCTGTCCACTCTTTTAGCTTTCAAAAATATTGCACGCATTGAAAATCGCAATGCCAGGTCATTAACTGTGTTTCAAAAGAAAACTATATCAACTTATAAACAATAATATAAATCTGTTCATGAAATAACGATGGTAACTATTCATATAAATAATGGGTTGGACTGCCCCAGTTATTCCAGCGGCAAGTATACATGTAACATAGAAATCCTTTATTCAATAACCACGACATAAGAACAGGTGTGTGTGGGTAAATACGCTAACGCAGATTATTTAAATATTGAAAAAATAATTATTGTGAATGTGCTGCGATTTTATACAGAACGATGACTGATTTCAAATCTAAAATATTCATCTGTATCAATGAAACGCACCCTTTATCAGTGAATAATTTCAAACATAAGGGGGAAATTAGGGTTGCGAAAAGCAGCAGTCATAGAAACTGCAATGACGCGAAGAGAACTATTGGTAGAAAGGCCATGACAAGGAAATCAGGAAAATATAAAATTATAAGTATCTACTAAAGAGTGTTTTGATATATAGATGTGAACCGAGGACAATAGGATTTCAATGGGTTGTTGACCAAGGAGGATCGGGCATGTAAAAAGTCTGTCAGGAGAAGGGTTCGAATCCGAATCTGCTACTTGCGGAGAGGTTGCTCTACCCAATTGAGTTATCTCATCAATAAATTCAGAAATGCCTTCTTCGGAGACTTTGTTTGGCGAGAGTAAGAGGTTTGTTCAAGTGAAGGTTACGACCTTGAACGACGTTCCGATCATATTCTATTCATCAAAATTCATTCAACCATGTTTTATTGTCCTGCGCCTTCTTCCTTAAATTGATACTCTTTTGAGATGTACATACTTAAAACGAAGAATTGAAGGATTGAGTTGGGTCCATATGAAAACAAACGCGGAAAAGCTGGAGATGGTGAGAAAAGTTAGAATCCAAGTAGTCAAGGGAAAAATGTAGGATTTTATAAAAGGTGGGATAAAGTTAAAGATAAATAAAGGTAAGCATGAAATTATAGGTCACGTTAACCTACCGTGACGCAAAAGACTAATCCGCACGAAATGAAACCTTTACTTATAACAATTCTGTGGCAAAATATCCATAGAATATCGCTTTTGAAAGTAACAAGGGATGAATGTGGCAGGACATAGTATATGCATCCCACCATCACATTTAAGCGGACGTAATAGAAAAAACGAAATAATCGGAACCTTAAATGAACAATGAAGAAAGAAAGGCTATCCGAAAGAGAGAAGAAGAGAGAGAGAGAGAGAGATAAGAAAAAGAGAGAAGAGAGAAACTAGAAAAAAACGACCTCTATAGTACACAAATTACTCCTCGAGGGAGCACAAGGAAAGTTCCATTGAAACTTGCTACAAAGACAAATGAAAGAACATATAACATGTATGGGAGATTCACGGAAGAGGACCAAACAGAGCTAAAAAGGTTAGACGAATGAAAGAGAGAGAGAAAGCGTAGGAAAGAAGTTAATAAATTCCGAAAATAATAAAATAGCGTTTGGGTGTGGAGGAAAAGAAGAATAAGTCCCGCAGGAAGTAAAGAAAAGAGCACATAAAAGGCGAGGAGAAGGAAAAAAGGGAAGAAGCGTGGTGTGAAAGACAATGCGTGAGGAAGCAGACGCAAAGGGAGAAATCGTAGGGGCCAATCAAAGGAGATAGGAAGAGAGGAGACGTGAGAAGAAAGGAAATGGAACGATAAAAGCAGAAGGGAAAGGAGCACGTGATAAGAACGGGGAAGGAAAAGGTAGAAGGAAGATTGCACCACTTCATGAGCTACGTTTCGGTCATTTTCTCGATTGAAAATGAAATTAATAGCGACCTTTCTTTTTTCCTTCGATTCTGATTCTTTCATCTCTTTTAAAGCAGTGATTTACACGGATATTACCGTTCGGTTGTGCTGCCCTCGCATTAGGAAAGTAAAATACGCAACTTTGCAATCAAGCAGTCCTTATGAAGTCGAAGGCATTGGATTCGCCCAAGGCCGTTGGTTCTTCAGCTCTGAATTAGAGACGGTTTTTTCGATTGCAAGAAGTGCTCTTTTTCGCGATTGACGATTTGACTTCAAACTGTGTCAAATTATATTGCCCTCAAACACAGGAGAATTCGTAACTAACCTCAACGTAATTAAACAGCCTTTGAGCGAATACCTTAGCATTTGTTTGCGATCTAATATTTAAAATAAAGTGCGCTTTGCCCATCAATTATTTTACATCCATCGCGAAGAAATTTCTAAAAATATGGAGAACTACATTAAACTGGAGGGCAATTACCTGGATAATTCGCATTACATTCATGTCAAGATTATTAATTACGAGGAAATGAAGTGAATAGTAGGGAGCATAACGCCTCTGATGCCGTGATGATAACACTTTATTTAATGCAATCTCTTTAATCGATATCATGATCATTTGACTGGAGTATGGAAAATGTACTTAAATTTATATTCTTCGTGGCAACGTTTAACCAGCGTGGTGAGAATTATAGTGGTGATGAGACGTTGCCTGAGAAAAAGCTGTTTGATTGCAGTAGAGGACTTTCTAAAGGTAACGGGGGAATAAAATGTGACGTATGATGGATATGACAGAAGTGATAGATTTTGTATGATTAGTATTATAGCTAGGAAATATGACTATCAAATAAAACCCTAAAGAATCAGCACGATGGACAAGTACGTATATATGCTGAAATACAGATTTCGAATCATAAGTTCAAAAAGAATTTTGAACGCTCTGAGGTGAATTAATATCTTAGAATCGAAGAATTCCTTCTTTCAGCTCGTTCAGACACTTGAAATGATTTCAGAACTCTCATTTTATGATGAATAATTAAACAGCTGCATATCGGTATAATTCTCCACCTCATTTTAGCCCGGAGTAATAGTAACAAGTATTATTCAATAAGATATTATGAGTTCCGGAACGTTGTTTCGTGGTAAATCATAGAGACTGCCAGGAATAGTGATTTTAAATTAATATTTGTGAATGTAATCCATCAGAGAGTATTTCATACAGAAAACAGCTCTGGTCGTCTATTAGTTCCATAACTAAAAAATACTTCCCATTAGTGGTTAGACAGTGTCAAACAGCGTCCTTAATTTTGCTCAATAACTTCCTATTCATTTCAATTAAATGTATTTCTGTGTACATATTCTGGTAAATCCTTTCACAAGGTAAGCTGCTTTCACACGTAAGCTGCTTCGAGGTCTGATATATTTAGTAGAGATTGATCTTTCCTACTTTGTAGATTCCAATGCAATCCCTTCACATTCAACCGCTGAAAATTATCTTTATCAAATCTAATTGCCAACAAAACATCCCTGGCAACACAAAAGATGATGGTCGCAACCACTGCCACTTCTCAGATTTTCAATTTAATTTCCACGGCTATATTATACTTTCTTGTTCATCGCGTCGTCACCTTACGTTGTTAACACAATTCATTTTCTCTATTTCTTTAGCCTTACTCACCCCTTCTTCCTTAAGTTATGTCCACAGATTTCTTTTCACAAAAAGAGGGATTTCTTTAGCACCTGAGAAACATTAAAGGAGTTTATATTATGTAGATATCATTAGAGAATCCTCACTCCCATAGTTTTGTGCAGCAAACCTTTATTTCTTCAGCTTTATTCAGATGCAGGTAACTTTTATCACCTTAAGTAATGTGGAAAATGTATAACTTCGTAAAAACTTAGATGATAATTGTATACTTCCTGAATTGATGAAGTGTTACCTCCCCTAAAAAACAAACACACTAAATGTTAACTAAACGAACAAAATACTCTCTTGCTTCTGAACACGATGTTATTTCTTCATCATCTGCTTTAAACCTTTTCCGGCTTCACTTTACCATCTTAATCTTGGTCTTCCAACACTCCTTTTACCCAATGACTTTTATTCCAAAGCTTGCTTTGAAAATCTATCTCTAGGCATCCGCAATACATGCTCTTTCCATCTGTTTTTGTACTCTATTAATCGCTGTGACATCGCCTGAACTCCTAGTTCCTCTCTTATAGATGTACTCCTTATTTTATCTCTCCTTTGTACACCCTTTAACTGCTCAAAGAAATTTCATTTCAGAGGACTCAATCTGTTTTAATTCATTTTGTTTTTTGTCCAACATTCTGATCCATACATCATAGTAGGGACTGACATCACCTTGTAAAACCTAATTTTGGTTTATATTCTCGTTTTACCTTTTAAGGTTCTTCTTATTGTCCCACTTATCCTTTGGAAGATGTTTATTTTATTTTGACCCAAGAAATTGCTATTAAACAAGGTGTTAGGCAGGGTTGCAGTATGTCACCAACTTTATTTAACTTGTATATATATGACCTTTTAAGGAAGTGGAAGGAAGAAAACGTTGCACCAGGCATAGAATTGGGACCACAGTGTTATTCACTGACGACCAGGTTATTATACAAGATAGTGAAGTTAAACTGCAAATGGCGGCTCACAAATAACATCAACTGAGTAAAATAGACAACCTAAAAATTTCGACAGCTAAAAAAAAAAACGATGGCATTCTTAGGAAGCTAAATTAGAACAAAGATTGTTATTGAAAACCAAGTACTCGAAAATGTCCAAAATTTAGGGTCTGATCTAACTCATGATGATGATAAAGACATCTCGTTGGTATTTATAATGTTATATTATGTTAATGGTTTCTATTGAAAGCAAAAATCGGTGCGGTCTCCATTGTTTCTGAGCCTTAAATCACGTTTTTCTAAATAAACAATCACATATTTTATGCACTCATTACGTAACTGTGACAATCTGACAATTAGGTTATTATACAAGATAGTGAAGTTAAACTGCAAATGGCGGCTCACAAATAACATCAACTGAGTAAAATAGACAACCTAAAAATTTCGACAGCTAAAAAAAAAAACGATGGCATTCTTAGGAAGCTAAATTAGAACAAAGATTGTTATTGTAAACCAAGTACTCGAAAATGTCCAAAATTTAGGGTCTGATCTAACTCATGATGATGATAAAGACATCTCGTTGGTATTTATAATGTTATATTATGTTAATGGTTTCTATTGAAAGCAAAAATCGGTGCGGTCTCCATTGTTTCTGAGCCTTAAATCACGTTTTTCTAAATAAACAATCACATATTTTATGCACTCATTACGTAACTGTGACAATCTGACAATTACACGCATTATCAAGAATATTTTTGAAAATAATACCATTTACGTGAAAAAAACATTGAATAACTCTACATGAGTCATGTGCTGCATTTTTCATATTAAAGGTTTCCTTTGCCTTTTAAAAGAAGCAGAAGTGTGACGGAGAATAGCCAATCATTGGCACATTCAATTTTTCACTCTATTTTTAGTCATAATATTCTATTTATTTTTCTTATGATTGCTAATCATAGCTTTATGTTTATTAAGCAAACTCTTATTATTTTTCCAGGTAAGTATCCAGTGCTCCTTATTTCCTTCTGAGATGCGTCCCATTTCAGTATATTGGTGAGTCACTGCCTTTCATAACTTAATTAATTTTCCTCTCTCACGATGATACAGTTTCTTAATACCCATATTTTGCACAAAGTAGAGTTCCCAATTTAATAATGCGTCCAGCACTGAAAGGAGGTTTATATACATTTTTAAATAAGGAAATCGAAATTAAAAATACGACGAAATTAGATTGGATCTTAGGGTAGAGAAAACCCAGAAATTATCTGTTTGAATGTGATGGCTGAAAGCAGCAAGAGCAGTAACCAATTCAGCCTACGTTATACTTTGAGGTATCTTAAAAAAAGAATCTTCTAAGCATGGAAAAATATTTGAGTATGGGCATATGATCGGACGGACTGATTCTTATTCTCGAAAGGGAACGATGATAAAATTTAATATGTATTTGCTGTTTTAGAATCTACATAAGTTCATCTCAGCCCAAGGATAAGTATGCCAATTGTGTAAAGGATAAGAAGGCCAGAAATTTACAAAATATTGTACACTGCTCATTCTTGCTTACTTGTTATAAATCATGATATTTTTTATTATTTTTAATTTAATCGTATTGCATACTTGTGTGAAATCCAACAAACCCAAAAATATTGCTGTGATTCATTCCTTCTCTAAAAGTAGATAAATGAGGTTCTAATCGACCTCCTGGCTTAGTACTACACAGAGAGACTTATTTTCCAGTAAATGTGAGTATTTTTAAGACTTAGACGCCCTTGATAATTTCATTTAAAGGAAGGCAAACACATAAACACCACTAGTACTACCAGGAAGATAAAAAACAGTTAATGATTTCGATTACGGAACGAAATACCCTCGTCAGTCGAGACTTCACGGTTAATTAATTTCTTTGTCAATTGCATAATTTAATTCGTTGTAAACTAGGCACTTCGGGATTGTTCGTGACATAATGTATTCCTCCTCGGACGATATACGAGGATGCCCAAGCACAAAAGAGAACACGAACAATTTGTCACGTTTTCGCTCCAATAACGGGGTAAGCGAATTTACGCGACCGAAGACAGAACTGCACCCGTCGTTTATTGTTTCTGAATGCCGATTCCAGAGAAATGCAGCGTTCGTCGAATCGCAACCGCGATTTGGCGAAACCTAATAATCTTAAAAGCGGTCTCCCGATGGCTTCTATTCCGTGAGCACCTGGAAAATCGCTCCAAAACAATTACTACTCGAATCAAATAGTGCTGAGCAATCGGGCGTGCTTTAATACGGACACATTCCTGCTTATATGAGCTCTATGACCAAACACGTTCGCCCGACACCCGCCCTCTGCACCAATGGCCTTCGAGTTTATTTTTCGTTTGAATGCGGTTGATCCATCCCGCTTTGCTCGTCTTTCGCCATTGTCCTTCCTGGAGCAGCTTCTCTTCGGATCCTCTTCGAACCCTACCAAAGGCTGCTCAAACAATCGGGAATTTACTATCGGACAAAGAGATGCGAGGAAAAACAAGCTTCGTACCTGAGAGTGGCTGTAACGTAGCCCAAGACAGCTTATTACAATGTCAGCTGATTAGTTGTTTCTTGGCAATGATCCCAAATTCTAAAGCGAAACGCAAGCCAAAGCTTACTACTTTGTTTTTCGGATATACTTCATTTTGATTTGGAATAATTACAGATTTAAATTAATTCGTTAATTTATAGTTATTGAAAAACTTGAAAAAAGTGATGATTTTTGTGAAATTCGAGAGATTGTCCAAAGATTACATTTTGAAAGATTTAAAACAAATTGTTGGGTAGCCATCCGTGCAACGAAAAACGTATATTATTTAAATCCCATTGACAGAGAACATCGACCTAGCAGCGAAACTTTCAGGGGAAGGAAGTTTAATACAAAAAAGATGTACGGAGAAGAGAATAACATTTTATTAACATATAACAGCGTTGATGGTTTCGGCCTTCACTTGGTGGAAGAACATTATAATAATAGAAAGAATGATAGATCTTATATTGTAATTTATACAAAACCACAAAATATAATATAAAGGAGAAAGATAAACCGATTAGAAGGAATCTTCCTAGTAAGGAACGGAGGCGAGGCATGGACAGAATCAAAGGACAGGATAGAGGAACCACATTATGTAGCTCGAGGGGACCATAAATATAAGTTTAAGCTTAGGAAACAACGAACGGATATCGCGAAGTATTCTTTTATAAATAGGGAGATAATATATTGGTATATGTTACCTGAAGAGGCTCTCAAACCCCACCCGAAAAGCAAAAAAGACTTTAGGAATACATGTTTTAAAATACTATAAAGTATTATAATGTCATTGTGCCTGTTTAAATCTTACCACCGGGATTTTGTTGTATCTGTAAGATTGATTATGTAAATAAATAAATGTATAATGGGTTACCCGATGTAATACCCGTATTTCGGTATGATTCGAATGTTAGGTGGAGAGAGTACTTTTGAATTCGATATTTTTCTTATTCTAGCATAATTTATGAAAATCATGATCTTGACCAAGAGAAAAACAGTTTCAGTTTATTACATAATATCTAGAATGCTTGTGTAGTCCCTTTACTAGGTTAGATATCATGTACATTTTGCTTGGAATTAATCCAAAGCTCAGCAGTTTACTTCAGCCTCTGGTAAGCTAATTTCGAAATTCCTATCATCCTCTTCGGTATTTATCTCTTTAGAAAATCATCCCCAAAACTGCTTAAGGCCATAAATCTTCCCCTTTTAGTCTCTGAACTTTAGTTTTATTTTTTATTTTGATGCGAGAAAAGCCATAATAGATAAATAAATAGATATATTTCGAGGTTTAGTATAAATTATAATATTACATCTATTATTATTATTTTTAACATACCTATATAAGTATTTCGGATTGTAAGAAATGTAGGAATTTTTGCTATTGAGACCATGATATTATATTACTATCTTGTGATCTCACATACTTCTTCTTACTCCATCTGTGTCTTATCTACATTACTCTTTCAATGTCATAATCAACATTCAGTATGGGAAACCTCAAATTGAAGAAGTATAAAACAGTTGAAAGTCGTTCACTGAGATCACAAAGGATCTGGCTTACTGAAGACCCAAAAAACTGCGTAATCAGGATTTGCGTAATTGGAAAAATTCGTTTCTCGTTTATTTTTCCGGAGTCAAATTGATATTGGACGGTGAAACAGATCCGAAACCCGATTCGACTTTTACGATCGAACGGCGTCACCTTTTGTGCGTTTTTATGAGATTCTGCATGAAAAACTAAGGCAATCTCGTCAGCCCATTTCGACTCGTGTATCTCATTCTCTTTGCGATGGAGTCACGGTAAATTTTGCTGCAACCAATTCGATCGATAACCCGTGATTAGTGATCTTTCTATCTTCCTCGTTTACCAAGGGGACATTAGGGATGCAAATGATGTCTCTCAAAGTTGTTAGTTTAAGCAGGATTGCAATTAATGGGTCCGTTCAGCAGATTCTGGCGGATGTTGGCCGCAATCTAGTAATGGACATTCAGTTTCCAATGAAAATGTACTTAGGACTCTGCGACGGACATTTTACGCCGAGGAACTTGTGCTCAATGATTAAAGAACGCATCTCTGGTTTCCAAACAGCCTGTAATTGCAGTATGAGTGGACTCTTGGAATATAAAATAGGAACAGATACTCGAAAATGAAATTAGGCGCTACATTATTTATGATGTGAAATATGAATTAGTGTCCACAGCCAATGCGACCATCAAACGAGCCACAGTACGAGGCGTAATTATCTCCCTTGTTCATCGGTAAAGAACGAAGAGTAGGAAAGAAACTTATCAAATCGTACGTCTACATACATTTAGAGTTAGCACTTCCAATTAATCGATGGATTTAACCATCCAATCAATTATTTTTATTATTCTTTCATAACGCACAGATTAAATTATAGTAATTGAATGTCTCTAGTCTTGTTTTTTAGTAGTTACACTCTTTATTGGAATAGTTATGTTTATGGAATTAGCATTGATTTCATTGTTTCAACATTAGCCTTCTTTTAATCATTTACGGGTATTTCAGGAATGAAATTAAACGTCAGATAGCAACACATGAAAAGCGGCTCATATAAATAATTTCAAGTACACGCATTGCTAACCCGGGCATCGAATTAAAACTCATTATGGCTCGATATAATCTGTGAACTCGATACATATAGCGTTAAATCAGTAGGTTATGAAATTTCGATTAAGCTACCAATCATCGATTTGATATAATGTTTAATGAACTGTGAAAGAAACCACTAATTCCTTCGGCAGTTAATCGTTAATTTTCCATTCGAACAATTCTCAAGCAGCTTTAATTAATATTGGCCTCGGCAAAATTGTAGTAAATTTCTCATATTCACTTATCTTGGACTGTGATGCAGACATAATTAAAAAATAGAACCTTTTCAGTGATGAAGTTACTCAGGTTTACCCGCGGAAATAATTCAAAAGAAAAGGAATATTTTTTCAATTTTTTATCACAAAAGTAATAATGGATGAATAATTAAATACCTATGAGGACTTAATCAGGATTAATTTTGAAAATCATTCCAGTAATTTTCGCATGAGTTGAATTTGATGGAAGAGGCAGCTATCAACAGCAGCAATTTACCTAAGTGGTGGAGAATCCATAAATAATTCACACGTAGGATGCGATAGAAAGACCTTCAATTTAATGGGAACAAAATATCGATCAAATTAGGCTTTTCTTAAGTTTGTGTCGCTTGCCTCTTTTGGTCTTTAACCCCTTTTAAATACGTACTTCTAAGTTATTATTCAACACTGCTTTGTGGGTCTCGTTACACAGGGTGGTTCAAAAGTCTGGAAACGGCGAATTCATTTCGCACAGAGGTAGAAAATGGGAATTCTGATATAAGGGTCTTTAGTAATTTTTCCCGGGAAATCGAATGGGCCCATCAGATTTTGGGTCCGATGGGGCCTTATACAAGATGTGAGGCCCAACTTTGAAATTTCAAATTCAAACCTATATTTTTTTATTGCAGATTCGGATTTAGCGGAAAATTTTACATCTGAATTCGTTAAAACCCCAAAATTATTTACTCCATTTTTGGGCCCTATGCTGCGTTCTTGTTTAAAAATCCGGGGGCGTCTGAATCACTCAGACCAGGGGGCAAAAATCGATATTCTGATACTGTGGTCTTTAGTAATTATACCGTGACAAATAATAAATAAAGTAAAATCCGCAATAAAATGTGGAGTGTCAGTTAAATTTCCAGGGCTGAGCCCTTTACCTGTCCTATGGGCCTATGAGATTCAAATGGTTTACCTGAGCCCAGAATAATACACATCTCATCACACTTCAATTGGACCCTGTAACAGCGAAAATCCTTGAGAAGCTGCCTAACGGGTAATGCAAAAAAACTCAGCATAGGGCCCAAAAATGGACCAAAACATTTTGCGTTTTAACTAATTCGGATGTAAAATTTCCCGCTAAATCCGAATCTGCAATAAAAAATATCGATTTCAAAGTTGGGCCTCATATCTCTTATAAGGCCCCATCGGGCCCTAAATATGACGGGCCCATTCGATTCCCCGGGCGAAATTACTAAAAACCCCAGTATTAGAATTCCGATTTTGTACCCCTGCGCGAAACAAATTCGCCGTTTCCAGACTTTTGAACCACCCTGTATATAAAAAATGTAAGCATAGTTCTTTTAATGTTACTTTCAACGATTGTGTACGATATTATTGAATAAATTCATATTTATGTTTTTTTATTATTCTTCAATCGGTCAGTTTAAAAGGTTACGCATTAAAGTAAGCAAAATGGTGCTGAAGTTCAAAACGGAAATGATAACTTCGATATGTTTCCATGATAGTGTCGTAGATTCCCATTAAACATAAAAAAATAATGCAATATTTTAGTCGAATGTAATCCTTCAAAAGGGGAAACTGTAGAAAATTCCGCGGTACATTTTAGAGAGAGAATTACGTCCAACTCAGATAAAGTTTGGATTTGGCTAATGCTCTACAAGACTGTTTCTATGTAGTGCAGTGGCTTCTGGGGATAATCTATTGGTTCGTGGAAAAGTGGAATTAGTGGAGAAGTTGGGCAATCGATCGACACTGGAAGTGATCACTACTCGAGCCAATTTGTCGATTTCAACGGAACAGAACACCGTTTGGTGTACCGCCCATGAGTACTCTATAATGTGTCTAGAGGTCACTGGTTGGCTCTTGACATACCGAGCGATCCTCGGAGGACTAAAGTGATACTTTTTAGTGATTCTACTGTTATATATATATAAATAATTTTTCTTTTCATATACAACAAATAGTTTATATTTCTTTACAGCATTCAATTACAAACGTGGTCTTATCATACGATACTTGTTAACGTAGATATTTTCACTATATAATAATTACACTCAAATTATTGCGATACACATTCAACTGATGATAACCCAATGAGAACTAGAACATTTATGCGTCCTTTTCTTACGCATTAATAATACTTTTGATATTATGATACAATAAACAATGTTACTATATCAACCATACAAATATACAATTTACATCCCTCTTTCACTCCATGAAGTAACATTGAATAAAAGTCATGTATCCTTAATGATTCTCTCAAGTACTATTGTACATTTTTAGACAAATTACTATGTTAATTAATATACTACGACCATTTCCGAACGAGACATAATACGTAACTAGGTACCCAGTAATCACAGATGCTAGATAACAATCATATCCCATTTCTGATTGAACACTGGTATTGGTAATTGAATGTATTTGCATATGCTTATTGCTACAGTAATGACACTAGCTCACTGCATTCCTGATAACTAGCTGCATCTACCTCGCGATCAGTCTGATCTTCATTACTTGGCTACATTAGTTTCCGTGGAATTATTCCTCATCATGCAACGTAACGTGTAAGAAATTAAGGTGTCCATTATCATAATAGGAACGACGTATGTACACATGTCTGCTTGGGGTGCTCATTACCTTCACGAGAAACTTAACGAGAGGATTTAGTAATCTACCTCTTAAAAAAGTAAAAGGCATTAGAGATATGTGCAGGGTGAGTAATGGTAGGAAGAGATAAAACCTCTCCAAACTACACAATGTAATTATAACACCCCATTAGGATATTTGCCAAAGTTGTCAGCCTTCGATTATACCCGTTTTTCCTGCTCTGCCAGAGAGTTGCGACTGGCGAAATGTTTTTCGCAAACGAACGGCGCGATTATTTCGCTTCCATTCTCTAGAGAGGATAATCACCGACGGCAGCGGGGAACACACCATCAAATCAGATGGACCTAGTTTGCGTTGCTGTGGAGACGGTCGCCAAGGGTTGGAGAGTTACACGCCCATTTTTATTTCCGCGCAGTACTCGTCCGTGCGCCATTACGTTCGATAGGCACTCATTACACCCATAGGGAACTTCACAATCCGAAGAGCGAAGAAATTGAAAAAAGTAGTGGGGGAGGAACCCCTCGGATGGAGGCATCCATCACACCGAAATTCCAGTGCTGCCGTCGCTCTTCTTCTTTTTGGGATTCCCTGGATTGGCTGCGTGCAACTTGTGCCCCATTTTCTGGCCGCAAACTTCGATTGAACGGCCTCGCTAACTGGTCTCCCGTTAGCCGGTAATAGAAGGACGGCGGGAGGAAATTTTTGCGGCGTAGGAAAAATTACGCGAAAAAAAATAGGTGCAGCGACGGTGGAGCGAGCGAAAAATAAAAAAGAACGGTCGATGGTGACCCATAGCGTGATGTCCTTCGGAAATAAAACAAGCGGAAGATGTTATCGTTTTTGACTGTGTTCTCCCGTTTTTATTTCGGGCGTTAATTTCGAATGTCGAGAGGGAGGCGTCGAGAAAAAATTGTTTTTCGCTTGTAAATCGCCTCGCACACGGGTTAGACGGTGATACGCTGCGATCTGTGGCTTAAACGAGGGGACTTCATTGGAGATGATTGAATCGAATCGCTTTTTTATTGTCGTAGAGCGGTCAGGATAAAAAAATATCCAGTCACCCGATTCACGGGTACTTTGAACCAACGAAAGAAAGATGGATGTCTTTTCGAAGGTGATTTAATGAATCGCCCGAGTGCAAAAATAAATGTTCGAGTCGAAAAGGTTAAAAAATTCTAATATTAGGAAAGTATAGTCGCTGAGTATGTGAGTCGTGCTAAAAAGATAAGAAAAACAATATGTTGATAGTGTAAATATTTTATGGACATTTTAGAATATTTTGAAAATTCACTTGTTTGGAGTTTAGTAAGATTTTACAAAGCTGAGAAATAATGGAGGAGTTTGATGAAAGAAGCACACATGCACATGTGATAGAAAATGTTAGGAACAAGGTAAATAGAAGTATAAAAGACAAATAAAAAGAAAATAATGGTTAAACCTTCCTTCATTGCTTTCTGTTATGGTTTTTATGGTCCTAAAATCTCTAATTACTTGAACTTGAAGTTAGTATACAAAGTTACTTGCTTTCGCTCTTGGTTGGCTGTTTCAACCTCATTTTCACCAGTGCGGAAAAACCCAAAGAATTAAAAGAAGAGGCTTCCATATACGTATGAATTTTTGCTCGCAAAAATTAAATAATATTTTGGGTAGCGATTTCGTAATGCATTTGATACCTTAACCCGACTTTTACGTTATGTAAGTAAGACTTAAGTATATGAACATAAATAAAACTGTCGTGGTTAGCACTTTGGCGATCCAAGCGATAGTTGCTGCACCCAAATTATCTGAAAACGTACGGAATTCTTTCTGACATAATGATCTATTCTGACGGTGAAAAAAATTTTATTTTTCAGGTAATAAATATTTAATTTAGTTTGAAATCCATCTAAAGGTCACGTTTTGCTGTCCGTTTTGCAGGGAACGTCGGAGAAACTTTTGATTTACACCGCTGTAAAGTTATCTGTGAGATAAAAAATTAAAAGAAAAAACATAAATCAAAATGGTCGAAAGATCGGCTTCGCAACCTAAATAACATTTCGAAATTTTCATCGCAACAATTATTTTTTTACAACTTTATCTTTCGTCGCTTCATATCATATTCTTCAATTTTAATCCTTCACGATGCCATTCACGACCCCCGATTCAACACAAGTAAACATGCTCACGACTTTGCGACTTCTCTCCGACCATCACTCATTCTTTCCATCGTCGTCGCGACTTTCATAGAAACGACTCACTCTAAAAAAAGTCCGATTCGATTCCACGCATTCGTCCTTTTCCGGTCGACCGTTTGCGTGTCGACGCGGATGGAAAATTATTGCTTCTCTCTCTTTGACGAGAATTACACTCGCGAACACTAGTTTCCTTTTAACTGGAATCACGGAAGCGTAACATTGCGGATTGCGAGAGGCTCCTTTGAAAGAGCGGAATAAAAGACCAGGAGTGTGCGGGGACGTCCTCGGTGGTCGGAAAATTGGAAAGAAATCGGACGCAGCCCTCACCCAGAAGTCGAAGTAAAGAGCTAGTTTGAGACACTGGGATATTGGACTGGAGGGAACAATGACCCAAGAAGGGAAGAAGTCCTTTGTCGTGGGGTGAAAAGGGAAGGTTGTCTCCTAAGGACTTTTGAGAGGGACCGTGATAAGGGTTCTTTCCATCACCCTGTTCCTCGGGGCGGATTAACCGTTCTGCAGATAAGCTTGGCTAAGTCTATTGGGACGTAATTAAATGATTAAAATTATCATAGATATTAATCTTATATAATAATCACCGATGTGTATATATTTGTTTATTTATTCGTTCGATGACAATAATTCTTCGTAAGAAAAGAAGGTTAATGGTAGTTATCTGAGGGTTATACCGTTACTTTTTTTCAGGTAGAAATTGAGGGAGGATTTCTAGCAAAAATCTAGAAATCTAGATATCCTTCCCACCAACCCAACCCATATCCGGGGCAACGTTGCCGTGCATCTTTTTGATAGAAATCCCTCCCCCCTACCCCAACCCAACGGCAACGTTGCCGTGCGTCAACGGGTAATTTCTCGCAAAATCACGAAAAATCTTAATTTTCATCGTAGAACGTCGATCAAAAGACGCTTGTGTATCTCTTTGGACGAGTGAGACGACGAAGATAATAAATTGTTGCTCATTTGAATTGTTTATAACTTCTTAAATCGTATTCCACGCGGTCAGTTTCTTATGGTCCCCCCTGCTGCGGCGGCCGGGCGCTCCTGAGCTTCGAAGGCGAGCTAAGGGTCCGGATTAGGATGGAGACCCTCCAAATTTCTACCTGAAAAAAGTAACGGTATAACCCCCAGATAACTACCATTAACCGAAAAGTAATTTTTAAAATATAATCTCACAAACTTATTAAAAATATCGATATTTTTTCTAATGTGCGATTTTAGGTAATTGTCATGCACTAGGTCAGGTTCAATAATCTATGTACAGGGTGTCCCATAGTCATGGACCAAACGAAACACAGAGGTAGAACATCACAGGTTCGCAATGCATCAAGGTGTCCGATCTTCTTTTGTTTTCGAGTTACGAATTGTTTTCGTATTTTCTGAGAAAACCATGACTTTCCAGACATTTATGGTCATGGTGGCGTAAGTATTTGTGATGCGTTGTTTAATTTTTTCCCTAAAATTGCAAAATAGTAGTTGTAACTGTGACAAGAGAATAACTCTCTTACGGTTCAGCCAAAATAAAATTTCAAAGTTTTAAAATTCCGAACTTTGTCAAAATCTTTGAGGGCAATTAAAAAAAAATCATAATAAAACAATTTTTGTCACACATTTTAAAAACGTTTTCAGTGGACCAGCTATTTACTACCTCTATTTTGTTGGGTTATCTTTACGGCATCATACCTAAAATTTGATTCGAAACATAGTAAGTCGATGATTCCCAGTTCTAACAAACAAGTCATATCCTATTTAAACTAAAATAAATTTAATATGCCCAAGCGTAACTTTTTGGAACTCAGCACTCATGATAAATACTTAGTAATTAGAAGATGTCAACCCGTTGACGAAACTAGTCGTTCAATAAACCTGCGTGGAAATTATCAAGTATTTCTTCTTTCAACGTGCCTCTTTAAACCTTAAACTGGAGTCATGAATGTGTTTAATTATCGAAACAAGAAAACGTTTTACCATTTGACATGGCTGTGGCAATCTCCGGCTGTAAAATCAAATACCCCCTGTCCTCATTACTTGCTGAAATCAACAACAATACCCTTAGAGAGTACTACAATGTACGGACCGTTTTTGGAAACTGCTGAGTAACTAAGCTTTCGCAAAAATGCAGATCACGATCGTTTTAATTCCGTATTAAAACGAAATAGTTTGATAGAGGGTGTCATCTGCTGCCAAAATAATATCAGATGCTGTGATGCAATAGTTAGTGGTGTAGAAATTTTAGCCTTTTTGGTGTGTTTGAAAATTTCAATTCCTTATCGAGTAAATAATGATAAAAAGCTACATTTTTTATAAATATGTGATTTTTTATATTGCTAGATGATGCCCATTTCTAATATAAGAAGAATTTTAATAATTTCTTTCATATGATAGTAGGAAAAAATCTACTTTGGAAGAATGGCGTCTCACCAATCAAAGAATGCGTTGAAATAAGATGGAATAAGCTTATTAAGTACTGAATCGAGTATATATTTTGGGTTTTATCGTATATCTCTTTGCCGAGTTTCTTAACGTATATCACGAAATAACTCCTTGCAATTTCGCTGAATTGCAAAAATTATGATTATATTATTATATATTATTATATTATTATTATTATTATATATATTATTATTATATATATTATTATATTATATTATGATTATATTGCTCTCGGTCAATGTACAACCACAGGATAATCAGAAACCTACCGTTAGTGGAAAAAAAAAACAAAAATATTTTCACATTCCGTGTAGTTAAACCCTTATATTTTCCTTTTTAGACGTCAGATGCCTCGAGAGCCTTCCCCCAGTGGGGTCTAAGGAGCGAGTGCTGTTGAAAGGCAATGCGAAATCAATTTCTGAAATCGTGAATCTCGAGTTATTCCATTTACGCTGCAGGTAATTAGATTCTGACTCGAAATCCAAGAGGAAGAGAGAACGAATTGAATCTTAGACCCGGAATACGCGATCACCAAACCATACAAAGATAATATAATATTTATTTTTGTGTCCAGATTAAGTCGTTTCCGCATCTTAAGGCTTTTAATTCTCCACGGAAGAACGTTTGAAAATTTTAATGAATTGAGGTATTTTTCGTAAAATTAGATTTTAAATTCCAACGTCTGGCAGAATTTTACAGTAGAGGCAATACTCTGCAAGTGACGATACTATTTTACTTCATGTACATGATTTCAAAGAAAATGTTAGGGCTTTTTCCTCCAAAATTTTATTATTGTTACGTTACTTCAGGTGAAAAATTCCATAATTTCGTTTTGCAAGCATAAGTTAGAGTTATAAATTAATAAATTTAATTTCAAATTTATGTTCAATCCATTGTGCGTTTAATCAGAATATGTGAAAATCGGCACTCCAATTGATTTGACTAGTGCACTTTTGGTAACACAAACTTTGATACTCCACAAAAAACTTTCATAGTAAAGGAGTTCTTTATATACACGATGATACCTCCTACAAAACCTAAAAACTATGAACTATTTAAAATTTTGTGAAAAATAATAAAGTCAAAGTCGACTAAATACCTAGTTCATGGTCGTCGTCATCACTACTTTAAATATGGAAAAGTTAAATTAATTTAATGTGCAGATGTTGCAGCTAATTATGAATAACGCAACATACAAATTTCATTCAAATGCATCCATCAATAGTCTTTGGGTATAAAGGCAACATACAGTATGAAGCTCGTTTAAGGCGCACTATGAAAAAAGTTTGAAATAATCTAATGTGGCCAACACATGACTTTATCCATATTTATTGAAAACAGGAGCCTACGCCGGTAATATATAAATAACTCCAAAACAATGAGTTTTACAGAAAAATGTTTCAAACAAAATTTGTTGTGAGATATATTATCTATAACTTTTGTACAAATTGTATATAAATACATCACATTCTGTCAGAGATATTTAAGAAAAACTACAATTTTTGGATGAAAAGCAACTTACGGTTAGCGAGTATTCTTTAATAACTCCTAAACGAAAATTAATAAAAAATTATAAAGATAAGTAAATACGAGGATAACAGAGGTGAAAACTTAGCAACATGAATGGGAAAAAAGTGACCTGTCGTAATTTTTTCACCTCTGTTTATCCTTGGGTTTAAAAATTTATATTACTTCCTAGGCGTATTTCATCGTTAACTATATAGAACCCAATCATGCCATAATAACGAGTGAGAGGATACGATTAAATATAAAATGGAAATAATAAGAGATATGTGCATTCGTAGCACTGGAAATTGTTAGGATTTCAACAAGGATTCCTCTGTGAATAGCTTTGAAACACACGTATTCAAACACAGCATTGTGTCGCCCATAGGCATTCGAGCGGCAACGCCCAAAACATCATAGGCGCTTTCGATGTCAGGCCATTCTCTGGGAATTCTCATAATTCCGTGCAACACCCGAAGTGGCGCTCAAAGCCGATTCTTCCCTCACCTGACGAACGGCTGCTCACAAGCGATTTGCTCGCCAAAGCCAAGCGTTGCAATTAGTCCTTCACTTTCCTTCAACGGAAGAGATCTGGACGACACGGGATATGAAAAGGGCGCCGTGAATTCGTGTCACGGATTCCGTGAGACGGAGTTGCTTTTCTCCGCCTTTATCCACTTGCCTCTCGACCGAGCAAAATGCTTGGAAAGTTAGATCTCCACGCAAATTGCGCCACTTTCTCATTGCGCCCATTAAACCCATCGCTTATTCTCCATCGAAGCCCTTTGATGGCCTTTCCTGCGCTTCATTCCCCTTGTGCAATATCAGTGCATCGAATTAGCGAACGTGATTTCGCTGAACTCAGGAATAAATGTTACTTTACGTGGTGCATTCAAATTATAACACCGCCGATTTTTTTCTCATAAACTAATCACAGACAAACTTTGAAACTTCTGTCACTTCTTGACATAATCTCCTTGCAGCGGTAAACAGTTTTTACATTGACGATGCCATGATTCCCAATTGCAGCACGACTATTGAATATGCGACCACAAAGAGTGTCTTTCATTTTTGGAAAAAGCCAAAAGTCTCATCCATGACACCGTCACCGTCTCACTCAGCTGGCGATGCGTTTAAACGGTTGCACAGCACGCAAATTGAGAAAAAGAATGATTACACACTGTACCTGTTTTTTAAGAACAGCGCAATTTTAAGTATCAACAACAGTCCTAACTCTATCTGCTGCCACAGGAATTGTATGTGCCGTATAGTGAAGAAATCTTTATCACGCATTTACAATGAGTGTGCGCAAGTTTTAAAGCAAACTGCATGTTTCTATCAGTAGCTAGTCCTGAGAAAAAAAAATAGGAAGTGTTTTAACTTGAATGCACCATGTAAAATCGATCCTCTTCTGGAATTATATCGAACCTTAAAATTTAATTAAATCCGTTTTCCAAAGTCTGTTTCTTAGATTTTGGTTTAGCATCTTTTATTACCGTGCTTTGAATACAATTTGTTGTAGGAACCATCGCAATGCCGCTTGACAAGTAAACTCGAACAATGGCATGATTTACATGACATAGCTGCGATAAATAATTGTGTATTGTAATAGGGTATTTTGTTGTTTACTTACAATTTATGTATATTTAAATATATCTTTGAAGAGGATGAAAGTAAATGAAAATTAATTTAACCACGCTCGATGTGAACTGAAATTTTAACTTTTTCTTTTCACTGGAGATGAGCAGTGAATTTTCCAGGAAATTATTGAAAAAAATCTTGAAAGAAATCTCTTGCGTGTTTCCAGGAAAGAAACAAAAAAAATCATTGAAATCATGTGATGTTTTTTACTAAATCTGAACATTTTGGAATCGATGATAAGACCTGAAGAAGTGGTACTGATTTATTTTGTGATCAATAGGAAAATGTACAACCGCATTTTTTAATTTTTAAAACATCTGAGAATATAAATATGCATACAGAATTGCCCTCTCCCCTTGCTTTACTAACTGCAGCTTTGTTGTTTCCTTAGCGGTATTTTTGGATAGATTTTATTATTGTGTTACCTGAAGCAGCGATGATTCAAGAGTAGAAAATATTTATGCTCTTACAAAACACATAAATCAAGTACTGGATAAATACTGCAAATAATGGGAAATTATCGAGTCACTTCATCATTCATAGTTTTATCATTTGTACCCATTTTTGAGCATGAAATGGTTCCTAAGCTTAACTCCAAACTGTAAGAGGTCCAGCTGTTTTGTTTAATGCAGTTAAACTATCAATGGATAGACATTCTCAACTGTAGAATAAGAAATTGAAGTCAAAAATAAACATAGCCTATTCGTTCGGGGTGAAAATTATTATCTCCAATACTATATACATATATATCACTATTTTGGTAAATCTCTTTAAGTACCTGATGGTGTGATGAGTCCAAGATTATTTTTATAAAATTAAAGTAAACTTGCAAATAGATATGTCTCGTTCTTCCTTATTTTAATATATTTAATTTTGTGTAAATTGCACCTCGAACCTAAAACCGCCAAAACAAGCTCCAGTACGAATAAAGACCGCTATTACGGCATTGACACGCGATTGTGGACAAAAACATCAAACCAGTCTCCATCGAGAATTGGAATCCTCCTAATTGAAAAACGGAACGTCAGACGTTTCGAGAGGAAATTAAAGAAAATTAGAATATTCCCACGGAGGAGCTTCATCTTTTAAAGAGCAAAAATTCCATTACGGAGTGTTTTCTTTCTTCCCTCATCCCTCGAGACGACGTCTTGAGTAACTTTCTCGCGTTGAGGAGGGAAAACAATGGCTCTGGTCCTTCCAAACCCCCTCTTCCCCCTTCCCCTCAACCCCCCCTTCCCCTCAACCCCCCCTTCCTCCCTACGCATCAATCTGAGCCTCTCCCGCCAAACAAGACCCCGACACCCTTACGAATCTCAGAGCATTTTCTTATCTCGAGGATTTTTCCAGAGCGTCCGTTTTTCAAACGCATTCCCCAAAGCGCAGATAGAGACGCTAAAAAAATGCGGTTCCCACAAAGTCCCCCCGATTTTTGTCCTCGCGGATGAATGTTGGAGAGGTATTTTATCTTTCTTTATCGTTTTTCTCGCCCCTCTTCTTCGGTTGACGGCAAAGGAGACAAATTCGATCCGATTCCTTAATTCGACGAGAGGTGATTTTTCTTCTGGAAAGGTGTTTGATTAAAAAGTTGAGGGAGTTGGTGTCGCCGGATCGTGTCAGGGTTATCTCGGCGGGGATTGTTTCTTTTCTTGTGGGGGACAAAGGCGGTTGAATGGGCGTGGCAGATGTGTGTTCTTCTTCAATTCCAAATCTCAGGTTTCAGGAAATGATCTCCTTTAGTAAACTGTTAACTGTTTAATGCAAAATTAGATTTCGGTAGACCGCCAATGATAGTGTTCTGTTATTTACTCGGAAATGCTTTCCCTAGTGTAATTAAAAAAACTAATCTATTACTGTCATTAAGATATTGCATGAATATAATTCAAAAAGAGGACTTTTATTTTTTCCAAATATTATTGTTATTGCCAAGGAAAAACGGTCTTGAAAAAAGTCTGACTGGTCCGGGAATCGAACCCGGGATCTTCCTCTATTCTGGAGGCTGCCTTAACTACTAGGCTACCGAGACAGAACAATCATTATTATTACTTTCTCCATATACGAAGTATAGAGAAAGTATTGTTTTCATGAAAAAATTCGACTTCGAGATTTCAACGGAAATACATGTTTTGGGGTCCCCAGAACACGTTTTGACCATTTTCGGAATGATGTCTGTGTGTATGTGTGTGTGTGTGTGTGTGTGTGTGTGTGTGTGTGTTATTATTATTATTATTATTATTATTATTATTATATTGCCAGATAGGGAAGTGAAACTGATTCCAAATCTGGCGTAGGTCTTGGGGGCTGAGGCTTGGGGCCCGACACTCCCTTTGACCATCCTCTACCTTGACCGGTACGCAAAGTCCAGATCCAACTCCAGAACTTATCAATCAACATAAGTCCCATCCACTCTTTACCGGCCAGCCTTGTTCCCACACCCTAACACACTCCCAAACCCCCTCTCTAACCACATCCCAACCCACATCCCAACCCGCACCCTAACCCATACCCTAACCCACACCCATACCCTAACCCACACCCATACCCTAACCCACACCCATACCCTAACCCAATGTGTGTGTGTGTGTATGTGTGTGTGTGTGTGTGTGTATGTGTGTATATTTATTCCACGTAGAGCCCCACGCCATATCCTCAGCACCAAACTAAAAACGGGGCCCAGGCCGCCCCACCAAACGCCTAACACCCTGTGCCCTCTATCGAGGGGTGCACGAGTAAGAGGAGGCGGTGTCCCGCCACCCGAACTGAAGCCCCGGCCTAGCCGGCGGCATCGCCCTCGATGGCCCTCTATCGAGGGAGAGTGCGTGAATGCGGGTGCGTGGGTTTGCGTTGGTCTGCGTGTACAAAAGGATGCTCCTCGCGTTAATAAAGCCTTCATCAAGGGTCTGACACGCTGGGGTCTAACTGCTCCTCACCTTGCAGAGCTTTGCGTCGGTGAAATAACGTGCATCAAGCGGCGACAAAAGTAAATTACACGTCGCCACTCCATGACGCGATAACAATAAATAAATAAATAAATAAATAGATAAAAAGATAAAGGATAAAAGGTTTAAAAAGGGGTCAGTTTAAGTGAAGGAGTGGGCAATCCTCCTTCAGCTCTCCCGTTTGGGAATCGATCAGGAAATTTTTTTGGGTCCACACGCCGAGCATCTCCCCGCTGCAGCATGCCTCGGCGTGGTCTCTTTCTAATTTCAACCTTTTCCGGAGGGCCCTCGAAAACGCCTCCGCGTAGGCGACGTCTCTCGTCCGCCCCCGGAAAAAGGCGTCTAGCTGTCTCCTAATTTCTCCCTTCGCCAACGAAAGGAGAAAGTTGGCGAGCCTGGTACCTGGGGACCCTCTCTCCAGGATTCCCCCATATATTTCCTTCACGAGGACCTCCCTTTTCCCCGTCAGGTTCTTTGTGGCCCCAACGACCGCGCTCCACAGCGGCCTCGTCTTCGGACAGACGTATGCCAGGTGCCAGGCCGTGCCGACGACTCCCGGGCACCAAGGGCAGTCGTCTTTTTCTCTTATCCCGGTCTTCCTGAGAAAGGGGCAGTCCGCCCACGCGCCATGAGCCAGGCGCCATGCCGCGTCCCCATCATGCCCCAGGGTGGGGTGCGATCGGAGGGATCTCCACCTGATCTCCTCCCTCGGCTCACGACCCGAGAGTGGCCAGATCTCGTTGTTTCTTCTGTACAGAACTTCTTTGTATACGGCCCTTTTGGGGATCGGAAGATCCATCCTCCTCCCGAGCCTCGCGCTGGAGAAGACATAAACTCCCGCGCCCTCTCTCTCCGGCCCCATCGACCGCCACGCCCTGACTAGCGAGCGGCGAAAGCCGGAGAGCCGGCGCGACCCCGTGCCACGATCGAAAGCGTCCCTCCACGGACGCCCCCCCGTCGCGCGCCCGAAGCCCGCGGCCGCGAGCAGCCTCCACGGCTCCGCTGCTGCCTCCTCTGAAAGGAGGAGCCTCTGTGCGGCGTTGAATCGAAATCCGAGGATCTTAACCCCAACGTCGACGAGCCCGAGTCCTCCCTCTCGAACCGGCGCCGTCGCCACCTTCTTCTTCACCCAGTGCTTTCTACCCAACCAAATGGCATCCACCAGCAGCCTCTGGATCCTTGAAGAAAATGAGGGTGAAGGCTGAAAGGTCTGGAGGGTGTGCCATATCTTGGGCGCGACGAACTGATTCGCCACGCACACCCTCCCCCTCAACGACATCGGGCTCATTCTTGGCTTCCAACTCCTGAGGGCCGTCTCGATCGTTTCGACCATCTCTTTCTCAAGAACCTCCCTTTCCGGATCTTCGTCGTTGAAGATCTTTCGGCCTAGGTATTTGCCGTGTTCCGAATTCCATCTTATTTCGAGGGGAGAGTCCTGCCTGCCTCTCCACCTGCCGACCCACAGCCCCACCGTCTTCTCTGCGTTTATCTTGGCCCCCGAAGACCGAGCGTAGAGGTCGTACGCCGGAAAAACCCGCCTTAAATCCTCCTCCTCCGATGCGAACACCGTCACGTCGTCCGCATAGACGCTGACGGCTATCCGCGTCTCCGGGTGGCGGGGGATAGAGGCACCGGTGAGCCTCGCTTTGAGGGCCCGAACGAGGGGCTCGAAGGCGAGGGTGTACAGTTGTCCGGAAAGTGGACATCCCTGCCTTATTCCCCTTCGGAAAGGGATAGGGGGCGTAAGAGAGGACCCGACTCGGACCATGCATACGGCGTCCCGGTACAGCGTCCGCAGCATGCCGATCAGTCGGTCCCCGAAACCCATTCTTTCTAAAATCTTGATCAAATAAGCGTGGCCGACTCGATCGAAGGCTTTCGACTGGTCCAAGGAGAGCACCGCCAGAGGCGTATCCTCGGCGTTCGCCGATCTCACCATGTCCCGCACAGTGGAGATGGCGTCAAAAATGCTTCTCCCCGGAACGCAGTACGACTGCTCGACGGATATGACAGATGCTATTACTCTGCTGACCCTCATCGATAATAATTTTGCCATTATTTTGTAATCCGTGTTGGTGATCGACACGGGCCTCCAACCATCGATCGTTCTGCCCCCCCCGCTCTTCGGGACGAGGGCGATGACGGACGACCTGCTGGTTCTGGGGAGGCTTCCCCTCCGAAAGCTCTCCCGCACCATGTCCCCGAACAGGCCCTCGAGGACGTCCCAGAAGGCGATGTAGAATTCCGGGGTC
Organism: Sympetrum striolatum; assembly: GCA_947579665.1. NCBI lineage: Eukaryota > Metazoa > Arthropoda > Insecta > Odonata > Libellulidae > Sympetrum > Sympetrum striolatum. The sequence goes on from OX388343.1 coordinate 803,069, forward strand.
AGTCCGTCTGACCCCGGGGTCTTGTTTCTATTAAGCTTCTTAAGTGCCTCCAGCATCTCGTCCTCCGAAACCTCCACGTTCAGCAAGGCCCTTTCGTCCTCGCAGACGCTGTCGAGGGCTTCGAAGAGGAGGGCTTCGTCCTCTTCACTTGTTAGAGGCTCCGCGTCTTTTGGGTCGAAAATTTCGCCAAAATAGGCGGAAACGTGCATTCTTATCGCCGCAAGGTCCTCCTCCCATCGACCGTCGATCTCCAGGCCCTCCAGCGGTCTCGGAACGACGCGCGTGTACCACTTCGCTACGTGAGGAGCCAGCGGGTCGTCGTTGACGATTATATTCTCCCACCCCATCCTCGCCACGATAGCCTTAGCCCGCTGTAGTTGAATTCCTTCCTCTATGGCTTCCCTCTGCTGCCGTCTGAGTCTCCTCACGTAGTCGACCGTTCTCTCCTTCACTTCAAACTTTAGGGTCTCCCACTTCGATACCGGGTCTCCCAAACAACGTAGATCGTTGATCGCCGCGATGAGCGTCTTTATGTTTTGAACGTACTCCTCGTTGCGCAGCAACCCATTGTCGAACCTCCAGTACGGAGGTCAAGGGATCACTCTTGGCAACGAAAGAGTGGCTGCCACCCCTCTATGGTCGGTAAACGACGGCACCGTCCTCATATTTTTTACGGCTGAGAGGCTCCCGCCGGACACGTATAAGCGGTCCAGCCTCGAGCGCACGTTTCCACCCTCCGCTCCGTGAAAGGTGAAACCCTCCTCTCCCCTCCTCGTCTCCACCCACGGGTCCACCAGCTCCATGTCCTCCACCAAACTCCGGAGCGCGTTGGCGACCCGGGGATGTCTCTCCCTCCCGGAGGATCTGTCCCTCCCGGGGTCCAAAGTGACGTTAAAATCTCCCCCTAATATAGTCACTCTCGGTCCTCTGCGCTGCTGCCTCGTCGCTTCTAGGTGTTCTCTCAGCCGATCGATGACAGTCAGCGCCTCATGCTGCTCGTGCGGTCCGTAAAATGACACGAAGTCGAGCGTCACACCCCCCAGGCCGACGGTCACACCCAAGGCGTGCCCGTCGCTAATCACGACGGGCGGGCGCGCACCGCCGCACACGGATCTGTGCACCGCGACCGCCGTTCCTGTGTGAGGCGTGGAGAGGGGAGAGAAGAAAAACTCGTACTGCGGCAGGGAGTCCATCGCAGGCGCGACGGTGTTGGTCTCCTGCAGCAGCACCACTTCCGGCCGATGGGCCTCCAAGAAGGCCGTCAGGTGTGCCCACTTTAGAGTTCCCCTCACGGAGCGAACGTTTAGCGAGATTATTCTCAAATCTGTCATATCCGTCCTCGAGCAAGGACAATCCAATCAAGAAACGACGAGCAAACTATAAAAGGATCATAAAAAGCTGGAGCGTCGTACATATGATAAAAACAGACGTGCTTTAAACCACGCACTATGATGCGCGAATAAATAAATAAATAAATAAATAAATTTATAAATTTATAAAAGCACGGACGAACACGAATAATAAATAAATAAATAGACAGACACACACTGGCCGAAGGCGGCGCAATAAAATCCCTATTTAAAATTGCTCGTTTCATCAAAAGGATAACCAAGGGCACAAATCGGACACACACGATTAAAACATCCGAGGAATGGATGCATTTAAAACAAGGACAATAAATAAATATTAATAAATAAATATAAATAAAATATATACACGACACCGACCGACCGACCGACACCGACGAAGTAGATGCGTGTAATGGGCAAAAAATATTGATAAGGGCAATAGATATTTTCAAAATATGTAAATAAATAATGATGGTTATAAATATGACAAAATTATGCATTGAAGATGTCGTCCTGTAGGGCGTGCTGGACCAACCTCTTGATCCTCATCTTCATTGCCCCCTGTTTTACGACTTTCTGCTTGTCGAGGGTGGCCAGGACTTTAAATGCTTCGATGGGTTCACTGAAATTTTCTTTTAAGGCGGCGATCCTGTCCGTCCTCCCCTTTACGTCTCGCAAGAATTTACTTAGGGATAAAAAAGATATGTTTGTGAACCCGGGATTTTTTGTGTAATAATCCGCTATTTGTTTAAGCCCCTCGTCATCCGGGCGCATTTCTTTGGTTATTTTCGGATTCTTTTCTTTCCTTTGCACTTGACCGACGAGGTTATCTTCTGGGGTTCCCGTGTGTGTTTTCCTCTTTTGAGAGGCCGAGAGCTCGAGGCTCTCAATCGCGACTGATGGTGGCGAATCCATGGCAAGAGGGGCAAGGAGTTTAGCCGTTTGCGAGTCGACCAGATTGATTTCCTCAGGAGTAATATCTGTCTCGGGAGGAGTTTTGCCCTCCTCTGATGATAGTGCACCGGACTGAGTGGTCGCGGAAACAACGGGGACAGAGGTACTCGTGGAGGAACTCAGATCATCAGAGGTAGAGGGAGCATTGGTGGTGGCTAGCGGGACGCCATCCGTTGACGGTACGGTTTTTGGTATTTGTTTCGAGGTGGCGTTTGATTTTGGGCATGTGTTGGCTGCGTGGCCGTCCTCCCCGCACTGGAAACACCTACCGTCGTCAACTCTTAAGAATACCCGGTAAGGGGTGTCCCCAACGTCGATGACGAAGGAGTCGGGCATCCTGATCCCTTCCCTGATGACCATATGTACCATCCTCCTCCATGAGGAGACGTGAGTAAAGTCATCGACTCTAATGCCGGATGTCAGGGGATAAATCGGCGACACTATTCTTCCGGCCTCGCTTAGTATCTCGAGTAAGTCTTTGTTAGAGACCTCGGGCGGGATGTTGCTCAGAAAAACTTTTTTAGCCGCGGTCACCATGCGGCGTGCCGCGACCCATGTGTTGTTTATCTCGACACCGCCGAAGTCGGAGATAAATGTGTCGACCAGTGCCTCGCTCGCGAGGTAGATACAAATTCTATTCTGGGAGAGCCGCGTGGCATGCGTGATTTTACTCCCGCCCCCTATTTTACTAGCAACCGCGAAGACATATTGGTGAACTGGGGTGTCCGGCAAACCTTGCATTATAATACCCCTTTTTCGGTTAGGACCGGTCAGCACCGGCGTTACCCTTCGACGCGTGAAAGAAAAAGTCCCGTTGGGACTCTCGTGTGTAGGTGTGCGTGCGTAATTTCCAAGAGATTCCCCTCGAACCCGCTGCGCGTATGTGCCGAGAGGAGGGGCTGTAGGCGCTGGCGGGGAAGGAATGGACGGTAACGTAGTAGAATCTGAAATGGATGTTGACGAAGCCAAAGTGGAAGGGGAAACGACAAGAGAGTGCCCCGGGGTGGATGGAGGGGCGGTAGGGGGGGCGACCAGCTCTGAGGTAGAGGGAGGAGAGGAGACGTGCGCCGAGTCTCCTGCGTCGCTACGTAGGGGTGGTAGCTGAACAGGTCTGCGTATGGGAGGGGGAGCTGGCGTGGAGGTAGGGGATACTGGCCTAGAAGTAGGGGAGGCAGGTCGAGGGACGGGGGAGGTAGGCCTCGAGGTATGGGAGGACGAGCTTTTGGGAGCACATGGCGATGAGTCACCAGACAATTGAGAAGCGGGCGTAGATAGAATTGATTTATAGGTCAATTTCTGCGAATTACACTGACTACTTCCAGATAAATCCATCTCTGAGGATGAAGGCGACACTGTAGGTGAAGCCACGTCCATTTCTGCCGCCACCGAGGCGGCAGATGACGAACGTGTGAGACTCACGCTGATGGCGAGCGTATGCGAACAACACGAGACGAAAAACCAGACAAATCAACAAATTGGACACTCACCGACGATCACTGGATGAAGACGAAGCACAAACGAAGCGAACAAACACAGAACGATGAGATGAAACGATGACAACGATGAAAGAAAGCGCACACAAAGTAAGAGACCGGGAGCGAAGCCGAAACACGTCCGAACGCTACGGAGTCCAATGTGTGTGTGTGTGTGTGTGTGTGTGTGTGTGTGTGTGTGTGTGTGTGTGATAGTGGGCGCTCTAACGTGAAAACTATTAGTCGTATCAATACCAAACTTCATATATAGTAGTGGTGTGTGTGCTGTCAGAGTTGATTAGTTTTTGGAGTAAATCGGTCAACCGGAAGTCGAGCTTTATTCATTAAAGCTCATTTCCGGTTTTCAAAATATCTCCATAAATATGAAATATACGTATATTGTATTACTTATAAAAGTTTTAGATAATGTAATTTACTATAACTTTGGTATTTAATATATTTTTGTATCACCGGTTGATTAGGAGTTATTCGTGAAATACTGATAAACCGGAAGAAGATGATTATGTACTTTGTGGGCGCTCTAACATGAAAACTAATTGTCGGATCAACACCAAATTTCATATATTGTACTTTTATTACAGTCGTTACAGTTGATTAGTTTTTGGAGTAAATCGGTTAACCGGAAGTTGAGCTTCATTCTTCAAAGCTCATTTCCGGTTTTCAAAATATCTCCATAAATATGATATTGAGGTATATACTATTATCTATAAATGTTTTAGAAAATGTAATTTACTATAACTTTTGTATGAAACATATTTTTGTATCACTGATTGTTTAGGAGTTATTCATGAAATACTGATAAACCGGAAGTTGCTGATTATGTACTATGTGGGCGCTCTGGGCTCTATGGGTGAAAGGCCAAATTCATCTTTTTTCATCGAGCATGTCCCGGAAAACATTATTTATAATGTTTGTGACGTAAAAGATAATAATATATAAATTAATCACTCATCTTCCAAGTTTAGATTGAATATAGAGTTCGAAAATATTGTCGTAAATAAATATTTACATCTTATATATGGAGAAAGTCATGTGCTGGCCACATCAGATTTTTACTTTTGTTTTCATAGAAAAAAATCAATATTCCTTTAATAATTACCCCGCTACTCTCTGAACTCCGACTCTACGATCTGAATTAATCTGAGGGAAAAAGCATCCCACGAAGTACTTACCTTTGACCCCGATTACAAAATGTATTATCGGCAGAGAATTACTTTGTATTAGTTAAAAATTGGTCTCATCATCATCCCTTAAAATAGATTAAAAGGCGAATTTGTAAAAATCTTTGTTATCTTTCTATATTAATAACTCACATGTATATATATTGCAATGTCACATTTCACTTTTAATTGGAGCAACATTGACCTTGATTGACTAGAAAAAAGCATTGATAAAGTTAAAGGACTCTTCGTAACATTCGCCTCTCTCTAATCCGGTAATCCAGATTACCATTTTAATTAAAAAGCGAACGAATAAAAATAGGAAGGAAAAGGACCTGCGGGAGAAATTGAATTTGAAAAAATCACGTTCTAAAATTCATGTGCACGTGATGATGATTTCAAAATTGTCCTCAAATACTCTACGGAGACCCTGAGCGTATTAATAGTTTTAGGTAATGTGCAATATTTTTTTGCATTTCTCAAGTTGGATTTTTAGATATTTTCGAAAATCTATATTGGCTTAATTATCTTCAGAAAATGCTGTGCAAATTGAAAGATGTACTGTGATAAACTTATATATATTATATAGAATATTTTATCAAGCTTGAAATTTTTATTATATTCAACGTACATATATATAAAAACGTACGGTTAACCCATCAATCAATGATTAAGCTGATGCATAGTTTTGCTTCGTAGGATAATGCGTTGAGTATTAGTTGTAACGAGAAATGAAGCGACAGAATATGTAATTTAGCATAAATGTGTAAATGACTTCACAAAGAAATCAACTTAAAGTGTTGGAAATTTAAATTATAAAATCGATGGGAGAAAACAGACCGTCAGAAACAAAATATAAATTCCGGGATATTGTGCGATAAACGCGATCGCTGATTCGGAAATCTCAATTTATGTTTTTCGTTTGAAAGACGAGCTCGGCCCACTTTTACAGCCGTAAATGGAATGTGCACCGACGGCCATTACTTGGAATCCTTATCGCAGTTGGCGGAAATTGAATCGGACAATAATAAAAAGGATCTGGCGAGTCGCAATCAATCTATTCATATCCATTACCTAGATAAACCTCGCAATTATTTCTCCTCACCGCCATTAGTCTAACTCACCCGAGTCGGTGTAAAAAGTTTAATAAAACAGAGTGAACGATCGCTTTTTCCCCTTCGTATTAATGTCCGTTCTCTATAACTCTGTCCCTTTTCTATTCTGCTCTTGACGTATCTCTTATCGGACACAATAGCGGCCCACTATTAAGGGATTTTAAGAAGCCTCTCACACCTCGGAACGCAATGTGAAGAGAACCTTCCATTAGTCGTTTGCTTTTGCCCTAAGGCCCTGTCATTTCCCGTTTACTTCCTAACGATCCGCTCACCAAGTCATCGCTGCATTCTATTCGAGCGTCTCAAATGAGATTACCACTTATCTTCGTCCATTCCACCTTTTCCTTGTTTTGAGGCGATACATACGGATTGCTGTGGATCATTGCCGCAGGGAAATATGATTTTTGCTATCTGCCCTCTCGTTTCTTCCGGTAACCCAAAAAACGTGCTACTATACGAGAATATTTATTTCAGTATTAAGGTATCGGGAAGAATTAACATTGAAATTGGCGAAACGTACTTAAAAAATCGTGGCTGTAACTGTCGAAGCCTTAAAAAATGGTTGAGAATTTGCTCAGAATGTTCACGCATTTATTTATTTCACATACGGAAAATTTAAAATTAAAGCAATATGAACGGTAATAAATTAAAAATAAGATAACAATAAAAATTAATTAATCACAAACAATGAGTATAAGGGAGGAAAACAAAGTTAATATCTTCCTGAATACTATCATAAGCCTCGATCTTCGATTTATTCATCCCCCAAACCTAGATGACCGGAATATCTTAATGTTCTGTCAAATTTAGTATGGAGATAAACGTATCTTTCATTTACACCTGCTCCAGTTATATAAACTTCAGCTTGTTCGTGGCTCTGACAATATGAAAGCTACCGAGATATATGTGATGGCCTTGGGTAATGGTTGATATTTTGACTCTCCTTCCACGAGAAGTTTTTAGAGTCACTTACATGGTTTGTTTCCACTCATTCCTCTCTGGCATTATGAGGGAATGAGGGATAAACTATAAGAGGTTGTTGTTATTTTTAGATACTTGTGGTGGTTACCATGTGGCAGTAGTTTGTTTATAGCTTGTTTATTGTTTTAAGTCATAGAGATTGGATTGTACTACCGTTTGTAATGCTGAGGAATGATTTCAATGAGAAAATAATAAATAAAGTAAATGATATTTTTTTGATTAAATCAGCAACACTAAACATAAACTACCTCACTCCTCATCTTTCTTATTAAACTTCAATTTCTCCAAGACCTCATCCCTCCACCAATGCCACCCGTCAGTTACTACTTCCATTTTAATCACTGATTTTTCACGAGATATCTATGAGCTGCAAACTCGCACCAAACGTAGTTCAATATAATTTAGGAGAAACTGCTGAAATGTTATTTAAAAACAAAGGAAATTAGATATTTATGGAGGCGAAGAGTACTTATGAGAAAGATTAACTTTACAGATGATACGCATTGTTGGATATCGCCCAGAGCTGGTGAAATACTTAATTATTTCATTTGAAATGTCAAGTAAATAATCACGGCTGAAACTTTGGTATTAAGGAGTAATTAACGAAAAAAATCCACGGACTGCACGTGGCATTTCCCATATTTCCGAATGACGCTAATTTATACGATTGTACAATTTAAAATGAGCTTACAGTGTGTGCTCACAGTTTTTGGTTTTCATATTTAATTTTCACCATTCTGGGATGGTTTTTTAAAGAATAATAATTAATGAGATTATATTTGGATTCCACGGATATGAAAATTAATTTTTTAAATGAAAAGCAATCTCCATCGATGAAAAATTGTACAGCTAACAGCAAAAAAAAGTTACCACCCCTGACCCACCAAAAAATTCTAAGTCCAAATTTCGGGCCGGCGAGCCTTTCTCTCGAGAAGGGAGGGAGAGAAAAGAAAGATGGAGGACATGGTCCGTTACGCTAGCTTGGTTCTCGCGTTTGGATGGAGAATTTTCGTTATTTATATAAAAATCATTTACTACTATCAATTATCTGCCGCAACATTTGATGTGTTAACGCGTACTATTGAATTTGACGACGATCGACTGGAAGATAACTAAAGAAATGAATCGAATGGAATGCAGCAATCAAAGTCACTCTCACTTTAATTTTCGATAACAGATTATTAAATCATTTCCAAAACAATAAAAATGAATTTAACTGAATACAAAATTCGATATCAAATTAACTCACATTTCGTTTTTCGAAAATCGATCGTTTAAATCACTTCCAACGATTGATTATGCTCATCAATGTGAACGAAACCAGCAACTATTCTCTTCTTCTTTATTTCAAATTGGCCAAAAAGCAGGATCTCGGATTCAACAATGGCATTTGTCGTCAGGGGGGCCGGCTGTTTATACTCACAAAAATTTTCGTGTATTCCGTAAAAAAATCTCGAAAATTCAATTCGGAAACAACAATAAACGACCAAAATAAGGTTTTCTATTCATTTACTCTGCTATTGCTTCTTGTCTAAATCTCGTATGACTATTATTTTTAATTTAATTTTGCAAAAGAAATGAAGCATGCAGCGACAAAAATGAACTTTACCTGCATTTCTTACGGAAATGCTTTGACTTGTCTGGGATCGAAGCAAGGACGAAGTGTCACCATTTTTTACAATATAAACACTTTCGTATATATATATTTGAATGCAATGTTCTATAAAAATTTCAAGTCAATCGACCAAGTGATTTTTGAGTTTTGCGGACAGAAACATATGCAGGCTGAATTTTGCTGAATACATAAGATATGTGCATAATTCGGTGGATTATTATAATTTAATTTGATTCCTTTTACAACCCTTTCGTTTAACTTTCCCAATTGAAAAGCGTTCTATCATGAAGAGAAATAACTAAGGAATAAACACAAGGAAATAAAAGTTCCACATCTTCCACACAAAAAGTCGTGTAACTTTGACAAAGTTATTTATTTCCTTTTGCTTAGTTACCTATGGAGTTCACCAAATTTAAAGCTCATTCGATTGATTTAAATAAGGAATAATCTTTTCTAGATTACCATTTCCCCTTACTCTCGTGACTCCTATAGATTATATAATCCAAGAATTTGTAAAAATGAATTATCCTTATAACAACACTGTAGCAAATTCTCACAATTAGCTTTGACGTTTACTAGCACCTTCTTCAACATTTACATAAATACGCGATCCTCCATATGGCGTGTGCCTTGAAAAAGAAGAAAGAATGAGAGGGAACAAAAGTGTGACCTGCAAGTGAGAGGGTAGAATTCTTGGAAAACTGTTAAACAGGACAAAACGAAATAGGTGGGGGAAAAGGACAAGATAAACCTTTTGTTACCAAAGGGGAATGGAAAGGAAAAACTTTCTCGTTGGGAGAAGAGGACGGGTTGAAATTTGCTCGATTCATTTTGATTTTATCTAAAATAATGTGTCCACTAGCCTTCTCTGATATATGTATAATTTTTAGCTCGCAATTAGAAGAATGACTCGAAGAAATAAATCTCTCATAAAGTGGGACTGCAGAGCATCAGATTAGAAATGTTGTAGGTTCTTCAGCCTATAACTTACGAAATCTCACTGTTTATCTGATGTGGATTGAATGAAAATAATCATAAATCGCTTGATGAAACTACCGTCCTAAAAATTGGATCCATGGATTCCTTATCGTTTCAGAGTAATGGCTCACAGTAAATACTGTAGTAAAAGGCCAGCGGTAGACGTCCTTTTGGTAAAATTCTCGAAATTTTGTTTCACAAAAGTTACTTCTCTCATTTTTTTTAGCTATTTACTGAACCACCAATCGACTCCGAAGAGTATTACAATTTGTTTATCTCGAAGTTCTCAGTATTTTAAGAAGACCATCTTTTATTTTATCAGTTACGAAAAATGATAAGACCGCTATCCGTGGAATTGTTACTTTTGCATGACAATGTTAATCGACGTCTAACCAAATTTAAGACTTAGCTAGAGTATGACTTATTAGTACTCGACGCAGGATGGGCAAGTTATTGCGTGTGTGTTACAGTAATGACTATTATAATTGTGTTTAAATACGTATTTAAATGACATCTTTATTTTATATTTTATAAACCAGTTGAGATTGACTAGCAAATTTTATCAGTGAATCAAGATGAGCTTAACGTTTTGGCTATCATCAACACTGAGAGAAAAAATGTATTCACTTTCTCTTGGTGGTTTTTTATGTTAATTTTTAAGGTTCTTAAAATCTACGAAACTAATAACTGTATCTAACATTTAATGTGATAAAAGGATTGAAAACACTATACATTCAATGATAGTAATGAAAAAGAACCAAAGGAACGCTAGTTTAGCTAGCTAGCAAATAGCAATTTCTTAAATTTTCCCGTTTTGTTGTTGATTGATTTCTAAGGGTATCTTGAAGGTTTATGAAAATCATTGGTTAGAAGGAAAAGCCTGAAAAGATGAATGTAAATATTGAGAACGTAATTTTGGAATTAGAATGCTCCGAAGCTTAAATTTCTTCGGGAGTGATCTTTCTACGGTTAATATATGCTTAATTCTACTCCTGAAAGCATAGACGGTCCGAGAAATGGGCAGTCTGGGAGACTGTCGACAGCATTTATGGGCTCTTCTCAGATCCCTTGAAGATTCTCAATGATAAAATTATACTCGTATAGCTTAGGTAATTTTAACGATTACACCCGGTCACAATATTTAGGTAAACTTTTTTTTATCCATTAAGGGGAACTAGTTCTAAACGTCTGCCCAGAATGTCAATAATCTTCAGATTACCCCCTCCCAATGATTGGAATCAATTTCCTTCGCAATGGATGCAGCTTTCTTTGGTCCTAGTTCTCTGAGTAATTTCCTTTAATTCAAATTGATTGAAGAAGCCGTTACTTGGTAAAACTGCGTTATGTAAGAAATTGTGAATCTTTTTCCTTAGCTCAACGACTATAAGGAATGGTGGAAATAACTATGGCTATATTTTTATGGAAATTACATTTAGGAAAACTGCTAAATCAGGCGTAATTCATCTGAGTTGCCCTTACATCGGTAAATGCTGTTTAATAATTAAAATTTAGCCTTCGTATTTTACCCTTCCTTTTTTAATGAGAGGCCAATTTAGTCCATCAGCGATTACTGAATAAAGCACTAGAAATACTGACATCTCATACTTATTACCCATAATTACTCTTAAATAAGATGGGTAAAGCTTCCTTTCTTGGGAAATGTGTCAGGAGAATCTATTACTACTGAATCTTAATGCTGGTTTCCAAGCCTCACCTATTCTTCCTTAAAACTTCTTGGTTTAAAGATAAGGAAGACATTTACGTCTTGAAGGTGCAGAAATTTAAATGTGTGATAGCTCGACATTTAGATTTAGATTTAGATTTAGATATATACCCCGCGATCCGCCAGAGGCGTATGGCAGGGGGTGTAATACACCACCATTATTCATTCCTACCTATTAGCATCTCTAATAGCTTGGGGAAAAAACGACCAAAAGTAATTATCCGTCCTTGCGATTACTTCCCTATAACGCTTCGTCGATGCCTCTCGGAGATCGCGTTCGCTCCTTACTGGCACTAACATTTCACTTACTTCGTCTATAAATTCTGAACGATTGAACTTTTCGCAAAGTTTCCGACGATATTCAGATCTTCTCATCTGTAGTGAATTCCAACTGAGGGACTCTATCATTGCCGTAACGCTGCTATCAAACCTGAAATCCCCACAAACGATTCGGGCTGCTCTACGCTGGACCATCTCTAAATCTGAGACTAAACCTACTTCGTGTGGGTCCCAAACCGCACAGCAGTATTCAAGACTCGGACGAATAAGAGAAAAGTAAGCTATTTCTTTGACTCTCGATGAGCATCCTCTCAACGTTCTACCAGTTAATCTTTGCATTCTATTCGCTTTTCCTATCGCATCTCGAATATGTTCTTTAAAAGATAAGTTACTGCTAAACGTGACTCCTAGGTATTTGTTGTCGTGCACTAACTCTAATGGATGACCTGAGATTTGGTACTGCGCGGGAATTATGTTTGTGGAGCGCGTAAAACTCATGGCAACGCATTTATTTATATTTAAATCCAGCTGCCAATCTTTACACCATCCTGATATTACGTCCAGGTCGTTTTGAAGCACATTGCAATCGTTTTCTGTCAAAATCTCTCTGTATATCAGGGTATCATCGGCAAATAATCTAACCTTACTCTTTACGTTATCTACGAGGTCGTTAATGTAAATTAGAAATAAGATTGGACCAAGAACACTTCCCTGTGGAACTCCTGATGAGATACTTATTTCTTCGGATAAAACTCCATCTAACGCAACTCGCTGAGATCTGTTTTCTAGAAAAGATTTGGTCCATCTGATAACTTTTTCGTCGATCGCGTAGGCACTCAGCTTTTGGATAAGCTTTTCGTGAGAAACTGTGTCGAAAGCTTTCCTGAAATCTAGGAAAACTGCGTCTGATCTTACACCGCCGTCTGCTGCTTTAGATACGTCATTCATAAAAAGCGCTAACTGGGTCTCACAAGACCTACCTTTACGGAATCCGTGCTGGCTCTGACTGATTGCTCCCTTTTCAGAGAGAAAGCGCATGATAGAGCTCGCTATAATATGCTCCATTATTTTGCAAAAAATTGAAGTTAATGAAATAGGCCTATAATCATCTGGTTTTGACGCGCGCCCTTTCTTAGGCACCGGAGTGACATTAGCTTTTTTCCACGACATTGGGACGGTTCCCTCATCCAATGATTTCTGATAGAAAATCTGTAGAAGCGGAGCAATTTCATCGGCTAAAGTTTTTATTACAACAGCGGGAATACCTTCGGGTCCTGGCGCCTTTTTCCTATCAATATCTCGCAATAATTTTCCAATTCCATCAACCGATATCTCGATGGGACACATCTCTGAATCAATGCGCGAGGTAAAATCCTTAACTTGACCATTGTCTACAGTGAAGCATTTCTGGTAGTGCCTGTTAAGTAAGTTAGCTTTATCTTCTGATTTATTTACGGTAGTTCCCTCTGCGCTTTTGAGGCTAGGCACAGAAAACTGACCTCCACGAGTCTCACGCACGTATGACCAAAATTCTTTCTGATCGCCACCTAATGATTCTAATAGGGTTCGAGATTTATATTCCTGGTATTCTTTTCGCGCTTCTTCCTTAACTAACTTTCGCACTTCTCTATAGTTTTGTTCTTCGAGCTCATGGTTCGTTCCGCATGCTTTGAGTTTTCTCCATCGCGAGTGAATGACTCTTTGCTTCCTATGTAATGCTCGTAATTTAGGTTTCGTCCACCGTGGCTCTTTACGCTCACGCACGCTCTTAGTAGGAACAAATTTAATTAAACCTTCTTTGATTATCCGCAGAAACTCTATCCAACTATCATTTACTGTATTTGCACCCAAGAAGCGGAAAAAATCATCCTTGCACTCGTTAATATAAACCTTAAACTCCGAAAAATTAGCTTTGCGAATTACATATACTTGCCTCGGTGGCTTAAGAGATTTAACCGCTACTGCTTTCATCTCCGCCATTATGACATCATGGTCTGAAATACCGTCAACTATATCGAGATTAGCTATCAATTGTGGGTGGGTGGTGGCTAGTAAGTCTAGGATGTTACCTTCACCCGCACGAGTCGTTCGAGTCTTCGTCATGTTTACCTGTTCTATCGCATGCAACGAGAAAGTATCGATTAATTTTTGAGAAACCTTTCTCTCTCTACTAGAGTTGGAGCATGTTAAATTCCGCCAATTAATATATGGTAGGTTAAAATCTCCTCCTACAACTATGATGGGATCTTTTACTTTTTCACCGATTATCTGTAACGTCCCGGATAAATCGTCAATACAATCAATTTCGCCATCGGGAGGACGATACAATGAACAAACATAAATCTTACTACCGTTAGGTCTTAAAATCGAGCACCAAATCATTTCGCTCCTGCTATTTTCTACAAACTCATCTCGCTGACTAATCAAATGGTTCATCAATCAATTTGTGTGGGATCAACTGGCAAAAGCTCTAATTGTATGCATGAATGTATGCACATTGTATGCATATTCTTATATGCCTACATGATTATATCCTATCCTATGCCAATAAGTTTCGAAGCAAAATAAATTTACATTGATAATAAATAATTTCGACTATGATAGGTCTATTGTTAATGGTTTATGAATTTTGGATGCAAATGAACGTTTTAGAAGTAAGTTCACATAAAACCTAATTCAGTATGTTAGGAAAATGAAACTTGCAAACTGCCGCAAAAATCAGAACTTTTTCGAATCGTTGATCTAATTTACATTCCTTCTGGCTGAAGCATTGAAAACATATTTTTCCGGTCACCCTCTAACCTGCATTATTTTGTCTTAAAATGGCTTGAATCGTTTTCTCAATCTTATAAATAGCCAACATCAGAGGATCTCTGCACATCACTTCTGAGCCTGTTTACCACATTATCTTCATATTTTTTAAATGTATGCCTTAGAGTTGAAGAGAATAAACATTCTTTTCCTAGTAAGCATAAAATATTCCGTATTCCCATTGTTTATTTTCCTATCATCGTCTCCATGAAGTAACCCATTCATATTCCATCTTCGATGAACTTTTCTTTATATCACCATCCAGGACGAAGAATGGCATTTTCAGGCAATTCTCTCTCTCATACAAAACCCTTAAACGATGCCTCGAAAATTAGAGGCACTGAAGACGAACCTGTGACCGCTCCATTGAAGACCCTTTCTCTTTCCTCTCTCACCCCCACGGAGAAGCTCCCTTTGTTTTCTTGAGAAGGATGCATGCTACCGATTAACCGTTATGTAGACAAAAACATTAAAAGCAGACGTAGCACCAAAAGGTGGGCTTGCCACAGAGATCCTTAGCAATAGATTTAAATGTATTTTTCATGCACGTGCGAATATTCAGAGTGGAGTTGTAACAGCTTAAAGTTGTTGGCTCATACCTATTTTCTATGTAGAAACTGTTAATCGTTTTAGCATTTTAAAATTTTAGACGGAGGTTTAAATAAAGGAATTCAATATTTACAAGTATATTATTCAATTCTTTTTGCGCTTTGCTGGACTCTGCACGACTAGTCCTTCTGATTTCATTACCCAAAAGAAATTCTCGCGCGTAAAATATAAAGCTGTTAGTTAAGAGACTACAGGTTAGATAGCAGTGAGTCCAAAATGATCGGAGCCCTCCGCTGGGTATCTTTTAAAAATATAACTCTGTAAAGACAATAATTATTAGAGATATTCCTTAGCTGTGATTTACATGACGAAATACGCGACGACATGATCCCTATTCTCAACGATCGTTATTTTCACAGCCAGATGGTGAAAATATTACAGCGAGATAATAGCGAGGACAGATGGTTTATATTGTTATCATCTTACATATAGTATAAGGTGCGTAAACATGTAAATTATTTAGATAGTTGAGTGTTTCACATTCTCTGCAATAAGCCTTATGGAGGCTCGCGGATAGTCAATTTAAATGTATTTCTTACTTAACTATTTTTCACAAATCTGCAACACCATTATTATATTTATAATATACGTTTTTTTCTTATTTTTCCTACTTCCGTTGACCTGATTTGCAGTAGTTCATATTCTCTTAATTATCGTATCATAATTAAGCATAATCTTTGCGAAAACGATCATCCTGCGTGGAGCATTAACTGAAATAACCAATTTCATTATAAATCTGCATTAATGGAAAATGTTATGTAATATATATGTAGGACGAACTATGAGCAGCCAAAGTAATTCTTGTCCGATATTTTAAGAAGAAGAGCTTGACGCTTGAGATTCGAGCCGATTTAACGAAATACGAATTTAATTATTTCATAATACAATACTGCTTCTACCGCAGCAAAAGCAATGACTTTTAGCGAGTATTTGTAAAATATATATCATCACAAAAGCCTTCAAAACGTGCCAGGCATAACGAGGAAGACGAAAAGCGCGCTCAAAACAGAGAATCTGAAAGACTCACCCTTCTCGAGTTATGCTGGTTGTATTTCAGGTGGTAACTTTTTTATGCTGTTAGCTGTACCTGAAATTTTTGTTAAACTTTTTGATGTAACTCTTCTCGAAAACAGTATTTTCGTTCCGAGGACTTAAAATTAATCCTTTAATTCCAAACGTATATAAAAAAAACAGTACGAAATCCTAATGTAAATTGTTCTGATTTACTACATTCATCGAAAAGAATTTTATTCATCCTGGGTTTGATAATTTGTGCTTTTACCTGAGAGGTTGAATCAGATACACGAGTTGAGCTATTTTTACTAAAAGATCGGCGTTGCATTGCTTGAATTGAGCTGGACCGTCGACTGAGGGCAAAAGAAAATAATTGTAAATGAATAATACATACCATAAAGTACAACTGTACAATAGTAATCAATTATTAGTAATCAAAATCTACATTATTACTCTGCAAGTCGCCTTTCGGTTCGTAGTAAGGGGTTTAAATCCCAGTTGATCTAAACTACTTCTTTACTCAGTTACTGTCGCGTATCGTTCGCGGAAAGAATGAATTTTTAAATTAGTAAGGGGTCTCACGGCAAGGACTCAAGTTCTTGAAGTAAGAGACGGTAAAAATGTGTTTTTGTCACTCTTGAAACACTTTTAAGTTATTTGGTCTGTTTAATTCTAATTGTTATGGCTGTTTCGTTAAATCTCATAAGTAGACAATTTAAGGCAAATCACATGATTATAATCGTTTCTCTGAAAAAAGGGGAAAATTCAAAATAAATAATCTCCATGCCTACAAATTATCATAGATTTCCATACATATATAATAAAGGTATGCCGCTGATGGAGAAATCAAACATCGTTTGATAGTTTGGGTATTTAGTGACTGTTATTCCATACATATGTGCATATTCACCGATATGTAACTTGGCGCGTAATATACCAGAATTTTAGGAAGTGGATTATAAAATTGTATTATGATGTTTTACCTCAAAAAGTGTACATGACTTATAAATTAACTAAATAATAAATTAACCGCAAATTATCACCATACCAGTATCTTCAATTTCGTCCAAAATACATGTTCCGAGAATGTTTTGTTGAGGCTCATCTAAATACCCTTAGAAGTCGTTTCTCCTTCCATAAATTTACTTAATTAAATACTTATTTGAATCGCAGCTGAATGTACTCTCGATATATTTCTAAAAGCCGAATTTATAATGTTGGGGTAATTCATTCTAACATACTCCGTTTCGTCGATAAAACGGAAGCAAACTTTGGGAGGAAATAGAAAGATTATTCGATCTATCGTATCCATACCAATCCAATATCTGCCTCTATGGTGAGGCACGTAGCAGGCCGTGAGAGAAGTGGGTGGGTCACCGTGCATAGGAAAATGAGCGGAACTAAAGGTGCAGTAGGATGGGACAACATTGGAGAGAAGAATGGGGGAGAGCTTCCCTTATGTATTTTTTCCGGGAAAAAGAAGCGGTAATACCAGGGAAAAGAGGGAACGGAAGATGCGTATTGGGATGGGGGAGTCGAAGGGAGCAGGGAGAATGGAAACGACCGTAGAAAAGGAGGGTATCAGGTGGAGGCGAAGGCTGGTTTATCCGCCCTCCCATTTCTATTTCCTCTCCACCCATCTCAGAATTATACCCGAGGGGCGGTCAGCGGGATAAGGTGAGATTGAAGGAACGGATCGCGCGCAGGCGTCTTCCAGGTGACGCTTTATTTTCTGCTCGTCCGGAATATCACATCTGGAGAAAAAAGGATTGCTGTCCTTATGGGAAAGATGGTTGTGGGTTTAGGATGGAGTGCGGCCAAGGAGGCGTTTCTCTCCGATAACGATCGTGGAAGTGACGCTGGTGACGAGTCGCACCACTTTGGGGATGATTTCTTTCCCAACGAAGCCTCCTCTTCATTGCGGGGGATGATTACGGGCCCAGTTCAACTAACGCAGGGGTGCTATCCTTTCTCGAGTGGTAATCGTTTGGCTATTATTCAGAATGCACCGTACAAACTACAACGATTTCACAATGACTTTAAAAATAAACTATAATCATAGCCCTCTTTATGATTGAGTGGTTGATTGTGTTATTTGTGCATTTTCACGCGTGTGCGTCCATAATTTCGTAAATGAGCTATAAATATATTTTTTGATATTCCATTACATATGCAAGCGTATGTGTTGGTAATTACGTAAACTGTATACGAAATTTAGTTTTTAATGTTTCTATGGATTCAACGCAATACGTACGTGTTATCATCAATTGCGTACTTGTGCACAATGGGTTAGCAATTTTCACTCCTGAATCCTAAATATTAAACAATGAATAATAGTTCCATTAACATTCACCCAATCCGATTTTTATTTCACAATATTATATATTGTTTGATGAACGAATAAAATTCCTTTATAGGTTGTTTTATTAGTGAGTATTTACTGAATCTAATAATACTTGTAACTATAACAGTAAGAAAAACTACAATTCGGTCAATTATTTATACATTATGCAGTTTACAGTATCTACGTAAGTTAGTGTATAATAACTATTGGCGTTACTCCTCCGCCTTTGTTAAAAAAGTAAAGAAAACGTTGAGAAATATCTCATGAAGTTTCTATACGATACCTGGTTTGAAATCCAGAGAATCTCTCATCCATTTCACACATCATTTTAACACACATCCATACATTTTGAAGAATACCAGTATTATACCATTCCACTCTCCCACGTCATTAGTTACAGCACTTTTCGTATCCATTATCTGTTTTCCTGCAAGTCGGCAGTTCCTCTTAGCGAGATTTTTTTGCCTAAATTATGCAGCGGTCCCTCGCGACATTCTTTCAGGAGGTACTCTCAGTGCTATCTAAGTTTCCTTTTTGGTTCAAAAGGAGAAAAACTGTTTTGCATATCTCTCCGTAATCACCATTCGTCAATTGAGAAATTCCCCACCTAAAGTAACGCAGAGAAGTCAGCTTTTATTCATTTACGTACGTCCCTTTTCTTTGCATCGAAACAGTACACGTTCCTTGAAAACTAGTTATGAATTCTTATTTCGTAAGAAAATACAAACCAATAAATAGGTACGCTTAAAGTAATACTTTTCAACATTTTGAGAATTTTAAAACATCGGCACTTCATTAGAAAAATAAACTTCCATTGAATAATAGAACCTGATTACTCATAGCATCAAATTTTGCGTGAAAATTAAATTAAAGCTTTATGTATCATGATAGTTTATATTTTAATTATTTGATCGAAATGTAGTTTGAACTTTCTTTTAGAGAACCTTTCTTTTGAAAGAAAGGGGTATAATTGATTAAATATAGCACTGCCTCTAAAATAGTACAAATTAAGTCGTACGTAAATTTAGTTAGTATAGACATCCATGTAACGATGTAAATTTATAACTAAGTATATGTGACGTAATATCATTAATTTAGTCTTGCAACTGTTTTATAATAACACAAATAACTTAAACATGTAAATAAGTTAGTTCACTTCAGGTCACTGTTGTGATGTTAACATGGCTGTCACGATCTTGTGTAGCTATTAATAATCTTGAGATTTTAGCTGTCATATTGAAAGAGAATGAAAATAAAAGCCATACGAAATGATATAAAGAATTTAATTTAATCATTTGAGTATTATACGTGATATAAAACAATTTATTTATCTTAGTGAATATTATTAGCTAAAGTGCCTTAGCCTGTCTTAAATATTACCTGCCTTTAATTCTTACTGCTAACTATTCAATTAGCAGAAGCAGATTCATCTCATGGTTCTACTACCAAAGTTTTCTTTACGCACTAAACAGCATCGACTACCTGCCTTATCAAGGAATCCATGACTTCTTTCAGTGTCCTTCTATTAAATAACGCATTTGGATGCAGAAAGCGTAACAGTTATTTAAAAGGCAGAAAAATATCTCTCTGAGCGTTACCCTTTAGTTAGGTTTTAATAATTCCTTTGAAAGAGGCTCTCTTTTGGTATATTCTCTTAAGAAAAATCAACATTTTATTTCAAAGACGTCTTTCATAACTCAGAAATTAATCTCAAAGAGGCAAAAGCTCTAGAGAAAACTCACAAACAAATTCAAGTATAAAGGTACGTAATTAGAGGATTATATTTCATCAGCTTAAACATGCGTACACTGAGTCAACATAATTTGTTACTTTTGTTTGCGTTAATGATACTCACGAAGAAGGAAATTTAATTTTCACAGAGTTTTTGTCAGGATATGTCATGCCACTGAAAATTTAACGCATATATTCATTAAAAATTAAATCCTAAATTATTGTATTTTCATCGCTTTAATCTGATAAAATCTCATAATTTTATTATAAAACGTTGAAGCTGCGGTTTTCTATCATACTACGTTTTTCTCATGGTGATTATTCTGTATTGATATAAAATGATATAGTTACATATTATGAAATATAATGAACGCTTTCAACATCCCCTATAATTGAATTATAATTAATGACTCAATGGTGGCTCACAAACCACAAAAAATTCTGTCAGCCTTAAGCTTTTTTTTTCTCTGAGTACTTTGTAAAACTGCTGTCGTTGCTAATTAAAAGCTAAATTTATTTACAGAAAACTAAAGAAAAGATGTTGAAAAATAAGAACAGAAGAGAATATTCCTATTTTTATTGGATCATTATTGTATTTAATCAATTTCATCCATTTTCAATCGTTAAGACTTTTACACTCAATGGAGTTGCCCCAATTTTAGTAATTTTTGGAAAAAATATATTCCATGCACTGATACGGCCCGAATTAGATGATAATCGGATACTCGCAAAAACTAAAATTTCATTCTTTTTTCAATCATTTTGATTTTTTCAATTCGATTGGTAAATTCGTTCTATTACTTATTCTTCTGACTTATGAAGACTGCCTTATTTGATCACTGCAAAAGCTTTTTAAAAAGTTTTTTTGACGATATTACTCAAAAATAGTTAAGTTCAAGCCACAAATATTAATATATACCGACTTTGATCTTTTAGAGCATATTTTTAACTTTTTTGGAATATTTCTGGTTGTGGTAATTATCGATGGGATGATATATTTCAATAAGTGATAGTACGTATTTGATTTGTCGCGGAAAACTATCTCGGGTGAGCATATTCTAATTTGGGAACCACGATTATTACTATTTGACTATTTGATCCAAAATTTGAATAGAAAGCTATTTTCAGCCACGGCATTCTCTCCTTCAGCGCTTAAGCGTCTTCGTCATTGACATCGGCTATCGTCACCCACAAACACAAATTCCTCCAAACGAGGTACGCAAATTCTAATTTCTGCATTCCGCTCTTCAACATCTAAACAGCCAATAAAGAGCTTTATTTCATGGGTACCACGATAACCGCGGAGGCAAGCCTAGAATGATACAGATCTCTTTCAAACTGCCCCCCCCTTTACGTCAAAGGCGAGCTTCCAAGCATCGTTATTCGGGGGACGCAAACACGAACTTCCTGGCGATCTTCCTTGGGACGCTAAGATAATACCTTCTCCTCCTTTGTCAATATTCCCTCTGCATGCCTTCGGACGCCTGCAATTCCTTCTTCCCCGCAAACCTTAGGACGCGCGATATCCTTTGGTCCCTTGTCCTTTCGTAATCCCTTTTCTGCTTCCATTCATCCTTGTCTTCGGACACCGTTCCTAATTCCCTACACCTGGATTCCATACGTCAAAACTCACGCATAACTGCAATCCCTCGTGTTCCTCGGAGCGTGGGTGCCGTCCGTTTGGATGTTCACCACAATGGATATCACGGAATCCCTTTTTCTCACATACTCTGTAATGGATCCAGTTAAGTCGGGCTGTAGGGCAATGCCTTTAAGTGGATTTGTAAGGTGTGTTTGCCTTTCGTAGGGATAGAAGCGCGAGACAAAATTGGCCCCGAGTGCTTAATAGGCAGAGGATAAATAGATTCAGAGAAGACGACTGGGCTTCGATCGACTCTTTTTTATTCCGAGGGATATCGAGGGAAAATTCGGGAGACCTTTCATGTGAACTGCCTACGCTTACGTTATTTTATCGGTGACGAGAAACTGTGCTTAGAGTCAGACTGCCTCGCTGAGTAACTTTTATTTCCTCGACAAATCTAGAGCTAGAGATTTGAATCCCGACTTTAATCTGATTCGCCTCTCTTTATGCGGTCAAATGACTTCAATGGGGAACCAAATCCATAGCCAAGCAATGTCGAAGGTCCGGGATCGAGTCCTATTTAAACGGGTTTTTCCTATTCCTTGCAGGGCTTTAGTGACGCCAGTGAATGAATAAATATTGAATGACAAAGGATTTCATTCACCCCCCAGCATAGTGCAAGCAGATGTCGAATATTTTTGGGACCGTTCGGATGTCACGTTGATATTTCAGGACGTGGATTTGAGGTTAAAAGAATAGGTTAGGTAAAAAGTTCAAATTCAACACTCTCGTTTGATGATAAGTAAGGCATTCTTTAAATGACAATATTATTCTATGGCAATTAAATGTGAAAGGGTACTAATTTCGATAGTTTCTATATTTCTTCGTCATCTTGAACGCGGCAAACCAGCATATAAGTATCTTTAGGCAAAATGAGTTTGTTGATAAATGCATTTCACTTGGTCGTTTCTTTCCATGACATAATTTATTTATTTTTACAAGTAAAAGGAAACTGATACACATCCACAAGCTAAAAAAAACACACTAAAAACAACGACCGGTTTCGGCTCGTTCCACCAAAATCAGGTGCGGAGTCAGGAAAACATAAAGTTTTATATATGTGAGCTAATGGAGGGGAACAGGAGGACAGGGAGGGGTAGGCATTGCAGGTGGAATTGTAGAAGGGTGAGGCATATGAGGATGGTTTGTTGGGAGGTACTCGTTTGTAACTGTTCTTCCAGAAAAGCGGTGAATCAGAATCTGCCGCATCTCGTGGAAAGTCATCTTAAGTCCTTTGTCTGTATGGTGAAGGATAATGTGCTGAGAGGAAGAGGCATTATTGCTTAAAAGTAGATTTTTTGCTAAGGGGGAATTAAATGACTTGTTTTCAAAGACCTCTTGTGCTAATCTCGCCTAATAAAGACCCTAATAATAATAATAATATTAGCTCGAACATAAAAACTGCGACCCGTTTGACCTATGTATACTGCGTCACAATCATCACAGGTTAACTTGTTTATGCCGGAACATCTAAGGGGAACGAATCAATCGTTTTGATCATTCACAAAATAGCTGAGATTCTTCGGGTTGTAGAAGGCGGGTCTGATATTTTATTTTGCTAATTGTTTGCTATTTTTTAGGGAAAGGCTGTCGACAAAATTAATTCTACACCATTTCGCGTGATATAAGTGTGAAAGATGAAAATATTTTTTAGATGTATGACTTCCTCAACTTCTTCTGAAGGAGTCTGTAAATTAAAATTTTTTTGTAGCCGTTGGTGTTAGCGATTTGCTTAATTATATTTTGTTCTTTCTGAAAAATTTCAGGGGACATTGGAATATTCGTTAGTCGGTATATTAAGGATCGTAAAGAAGATAATTTCTGAGAGAGATGATGATTAGAGATAGCTGGTATGTTATGATCGGTTTAGGAAGGTTCAAGGTATAAGGAGAAAGAAATTTGACTATTGTAATGATAGAGTGTAAGATCAAGAGAATTGAGTGCATTTCCATTTTCTAATTCAACTGAAAATTTAACGGATGGGTGAAGATAATTGAGAAAATTATGAAAAAGTGACAACTGACGTTCACTCCTTGCCCGAGTACAAAAAATATAGCGGAACCACCGGAACCCATTTTTAAAATTTACAAGAGGAGTTATAAAGGTTTTTTTTTTTCAAATTCATCTATAAATATATCCGCTAATATAGGTGACAAAAGGGAGCCTATAGATAGTCCATCCTTCTGACAATAAAACTTATTGTTGAGTAAAAAATATTTTGTCCGTGCAAACGCTCAGGATCACTTATCACAACTCTGTCCTTTTGCAATTGGTGAAGGCGGTCTTTGAGCACTGTTAAAACTTCCGGAACAGGTTCATTGGTGAACTAATTAGTGGCATCAAAAGAAAAGAACTTCGAATTAGGGGGAATTTGCACATCTTTCAGTTTCTTAGTTATTTCTATGGAGTTTTGAATTCCTAACTTCACTGTAAATAGGTTAGAGTTTATTAAAAATTAAGTTCAGCTGGCGTGCCAATCTGTATGTAGGGGAAGATGCACAAGAAACCACAGGTCTAATGGGGATATGTTTATTTTTATCGAGTTTATATGGTCGTTTCTTTGTCTCTGCAATACACGTATCTCAGTTCTAAGTGCGTGGAACTCAGAAAATGTCCTCCTCTTCATATGGCATGAGCTCTTATCATAAATTCGGTATTGCCCTATAATCATGGCGTATTCTAATGAAAAGATAAAGTGAATAAACTCTATTTCCACAATCGACTCGATCGTCAAAGGGATGATATTTATGTAACTACAACCCTTTACATGTGTGTCGTTTATAGTCTCGCAATTTCGAATCTATATCGATATTTCGTGATTTCAATAAGAATCTATGATTATTTACTTTTATTTTTGTTGTCTTTTGTCTCGATTTAGAAGGACCATTATTTCTACTCTAATTTTGCAAAAGGTGTACAATAAGTGAAAATTAGCGACGTAACTGGGATTCGAACCCTGGTCTCCCACTTTCTGGACTGTTATTCTAACCAACTAAACTATCATATTACGTTTTCACTTCTTTAAACGGAAGTTTACATTGGCAAGGAAATGGTGCTGCACCAACCACCACCAGAGGTTCTCACTGATACAACCGACCAACACGGAGTTATTATAAAGAAATCCTCCATAGGAAGGTACAGATTTGATCGATATCCATCTTCTTTGTTAAAGGAACTGTCTGTCTGAAAAGTCTGCAAGACAACGGACTTTAGTTGCATTACATACGGAATCGTATGATGAGCTCCTGGGTTCGAGCTCGAGCGTTGATGGCAATGAGAATATTTTTCCTTCCAAATCAGAAATCCGTTTTTATAGGACGATGGAAGTGTTTCATAGCCACAATGTTAAACCTCGTATTTTCCCATTTTGCGGAATTTTGAGTTCAGTAAGTTGAGTTGAGGCTTTTGCTGATGTACCAAGTGCATCAGTTTCATCCTCTCATACATCATGATCTACTTCCTCCCCTCATTCTTTTCCATGAATTAATTCTTCTTACGCAATATACTGAGGGAGAGTGCCCTCATCTTAGCGATGTCCACCCAACTTCACTTCCCATTACACTTTCCTAAGCCAAGTACAAAAATCCAACTCTTTTTTCCTCACACTCTTTTCCCTTCTATTCTTTCTCTTCTTTCTTCTCCTATCCCACTTTTTCAATAAGGAATGTGAGAATTTGACCTTTTCCCTTTTGCTACTTCTCGAGATTCCGACACTCATCCTTTGGACACGCTCCTTCGCATCTTCCTCCCAATTTCCCCTCTTTTCCACTTTGAGAAACTTTCCTCCTCGTACCTTGAGGATACTTTATCTATCCGATTGCCAAGCTTTTTCTCCCTCAGTTTCTTTTTATTCCTTCTAATGAAGGCCGCGTTAAATACCTCGGAAAATCGCTTAGGGATACGCTGCTTTGCGATTGGTGGAAAGTTTTTAGCGGGGGTCGTAAACATCCCTTCTTGTAAGTTGCTTTTCTCTCGTATTCTTAGATTGGCAATGAAGAGAATGAGGGGGAGTTAATAAAGTGATAGGAAGTCGATGGAGGAATGTAACATTCGGTTAATTCATGTACTGGTGGACTCAAGGTTATTATTCATTTACTGTGGAACTTCGGCTTGCGAATCGAATTCGTTCTCGAAAGCCGTTCATCATCCAAAATATACGTAATACGAAACTGTTTTTTAGAATCGTTGTAAAATCTGATAATCTTTATCTACAAATATTATATTATAACCCATATAACAGACCGTTTAAACTAAAAAAGGCTAATTAATCCGTGCAAAACGGTCATCCCACTGTCCACATATTTTCGAATTGATACTTCCTCTTCACAGCCAATTGCCCCAAATTCTATATGAAGCATTGTGCTAAGTTTCAATGATTGCCACACAAGTGAATCCAACTCAGCATCACACTATTAAAATAAACTGCATTTATATGCATTGAAATTCGATGATTACTTTATCTAGTCAAGCAAATCCATATTTAAATATAACTTATATATGTACTATTGATCTAACATACCAAGAAAATTATCATACGTAACATCCTTGAAATATTTTGACTCTCTCTTTGACAACGTAACTTCGCATTTATCATTTAAATTATTGAAATTGACTGAATATTCATAAATTTTATATACGAAAAGTCATTCTTTTACTTTTCTTAATCAACGAATATGTTCTTTAGCCAGAGTATTTATTCTTAGAGTTATAGAGATCAATCTGTTTTGTACCGAATGTTTCACTAATATTTTGTATATATTTACCTCTAGTAAAGGAAATTATTCCAAATTAAGAAAGTTGAGGCAGAATTAAACAGGTTAAAATACCGACATAAGATGAAAACGAAATACGAAATAAATTCTTAACTTACATAAATAAGTACATAAGGCTGCTGCGTAATTTCGAAACAAATAGGGAGAACTAATGAAAAATATTTATAAGGAATGATGTTAATATTTTCAATTGAAATAAAAACTTCAATGGAATCCATCTTCAAACAAATCCAATCTGATTTCAGAAAGTGCTTGAGATTAATGTGGAATTTCTCATAAAATTTCAATCAAGAGTAAAAGTGTGATTGCTTCCATACGATTGGTGAGGGGTAATTTGAAGTGGCTTCCTGGAATCATACCTTCTCCAACTAGACTCCTTCGCAAATTTCATGCCCTTCCACTTGGGACTGTGATTACACTTTACACTCGTATTTCTGCTTACCCCACACTGTATAAGAGTCGTCTAAATTAGTCCCGAATCTGGTATACAAGCCGTAATATCACGAAGAGGCAGACCCTTGTCCCAATCTCTGATACTCTGTCCTTCCCTCGGAAGCTGATGAAGATATCTAACAAGCCTCAGTCTCCGCGAGATTCCAAATACCCAATTTCATCCATCCCCCACTCGGGCCTGTTTCCCCCAAAGGATCAAATCCAATAAAACCCCCTTTTCGAGGTCGAAATTTAAGTGGACGGTTGGAAACATTAAGCAAATTTGCCACCACTAAAGATCGCACCGGCAAACCCTTGCCCTATCTCTTTCCAGCGCCCTCTTCCTTTCTAACCTGTCCTCAACGGCTGTCCGATTCCACTGCCTTTTCTCGCTCCATTCCAAACTCTTTCGCTAACTTAAACCACTACCGCCCCTCGTCAGCCTCCCCGCCTCCGGCAACTCCTTTGGGCAATGTTTGCTCGACCCCTGATTATCGGCAAATCTTCAAAGTCACGCGAGGGCAGGAAACGGAAGAGACGAGGGAGAAAGGAAGGTATAAAATGGAAGAAGTGGAGATAAACGCCTTGAAAGAATGCTCGAGGCGCGAAGAAGAGGCGGCGGATTGGTGGGAGTAAATGGCGGGAGAAAAAGGCGGGAAAAGTAAGCGGGAGAAAATGACGGGAGAAAAAGGCGGGAAAAAGTAAGCGGGAGAAAAGGACGGGGAAAAAAGGCGGGAATCGAAAGAAAATGTGAATAAAGGCTATATATGGGAAAAGGGAGGCAACGTAATAAAATGGAAAAAAAGAACTATTTGAAGGCGAAATAACATCGACGTGCCTAATTGGATAAATAGAGAAGAACGTGGATTGAGAGAAAGGTTCTCTTTTGAGGAGAAGAGAGGAGAGGTAAATAGAACAAGCGATTGGAGATAAAACATGAATGCGGTGGCTATAAGGGTTGACGGATCCGATATCGATTTCATGGGAGAAATTGTTAGGGATGATTTTCAACGTTAAAGGTGTAATAAATAAATAAAGAAAACTCAAAAGAGGATATACAAGAATGGAATGAACAATTTTAGCTAACGAAATATGAAGCAGAAATATTTTTATAATTATCAGTAAATTTCTATTAAATATAACGAGTTTAGTGGTATTTTATACGTTGAATTTATAAACTGATGCTGCCGTTATCACTGCAAAGCTGTTGCATGCTAGCGATATGAAAAAAATTTGAATATGCTTGCGGAGGAGAGTATAAAGATATCCTAAGCCAGCAATCACTATAGTTGAAATAACGTGAATTCCCATCAAATTACTGCCTCAATATTAACCGTGAATTTTCTTCATTGATAAGTTGGGTAATTTTACTCGCCCAAGAATTTAAGTCATAAGCTTATATTGATAGTAAAGAACGAACTGAAGAGAATGAATATTCCGTGTATTTCATGGATTAAGGGTTTGGAGGATGTTAAGAATAAAGATTTACAAATACGTTTTTTCCACAAATTTATTATGCGGCCATCTTCAGGTCTGTCTGTCACCCGAAGATGGCCGATCTGTGCCGAAACCGGTCGTTTTTCCAATAAATTTGTGGAAAAAAGGTATTTGTAAATCTCTATTCTTAACATCCTCTGTTATGGATTTTCACTCGGTAAAGCCTGCCACAATCGATTTTATTCATGCATTAAGTTTTTTACCCCAAAATAAATGTGTTATAGGGCATTAATTAAATGAAACATAGATGATTAAAAAAAGCAGAATTGAGAAATGACAAGATCTACTTTTCCCTCTTTTGATGCAACTTCTAGACGGAGCGCAAATTTAACGACGCCTCTCAAGAACTTTTGCAGTACATCGAATGAAATTCCCTTTCACTCGCATATAAGGGCCGCATTTAAAAGTAATTTCGCAGAGATATGAAAACTCTTGAATCACGGTTCGACCCCTATTTTCATATTCACCACGCCAATGCGCCAATCCGAATCGAAATAACTCGGCGGAAAACAATTCCTCCTTTGGGAAGAAACTTTAATTCTGCGTTCATAAATCAAACAAATGCGTGTTCGCGGATGGAACAATAGGCCTGTTTGGGTGAACACGTCACGCCGTCCGTAAGGGGATTGAGGTGCACGCCTGGCCAATGCCATTTTATGCCACCTCTCCCCCAAGACTATCCCAAAGCAGACACACGAGAAGTTCCGGTTCGCACGCAAGAGAGCGTCACACACGCGAGCGCGGGCCATTCACTCGCAATTTACCATGAAAAGGATTACCAGAGGGACGGGATTTAGGCTCGGAGCTTCGCATTGTCCGGAGCCGCGACTGGCATACGCAATCGGGGTTTGAAGGGGATAAAGCCTATGTCGGATATCTTAAGCTTTCCCACTCGAATCACCGCAAATCTCCTCTTTCTTTTTACGCGCATCACTACGTGCGCCAGCTTCCTTATCAATTGCTTCGGTCCCCATAGTCCCTTCAATCTTTTTCCTACGTGTCTATTCATAATGCATTTCTGTATATCTTCCTCCACCTTTCCTTCTTTATTAATTCAGCATAGTTTTTTCAAAATTCACTAACCTTGCGAGGATAGTATATATAAATATATATATATATATATATATATATATATATATATATATATATCTATTATATATAGATGCTTCTCCGGATTCATTCATATATCATATATATATATATACGAGTAAAATGTTGCTTGCATACTGCAAGCAGATCGACAACACTATTTTCATGTCGGCATCATATCCGGACGGCCATCAAAAGAAAAAAAAAGATTGAAATTTTTCTTAAAATTTGCCTAAATTCCATCGTCCGGCATCGAACCCGGGTCTTTACTGTGAACTTACTATGCAGCACAATAGACCATCACCATCTCTAACGATGTGTGAAAATTCAAGCAGAAATATGGGCTACAACTGCTTCAAAAGACGTTCTAATTTTTACGAATTTAAATGGCTCTCTGGATTCGAACCAAGGACGATCTTGGAAATCTAAAAAATGTTTCTGAAAGTTATTTATGATCTCTATCTATATGCCCAATTTAAAGTTTCTATATTATTGGCAAAGGTTTCAAAATAATTCCTAAAAATCGGATTAACTTCTGATTGCAGAGACACCTGGTGTCGAACCCAGGACTCTTTGATAGCTGTGAATGCACTGTTTGATTTGTATGGACTTGATCTTTGTACATGCAAAGTTTGAAGTTGATATCGTGCCGGGAAGTACCTAAAATTTGTTTCCGTTATCTCCGTAAGAAAAGCATTGGGAAGTGCAAATGGCTCTCTGGGATCGAACCAAGGACCATAAACTAATATGTAAAATTCGATTATGAAATAAATTCATGATATCTATTGACGTGCCGAGTTTCAATAATCCATGTTATCGGGAAAGGATCCAAAAAAAATCTTAAAAATCGACGCAATGCATTTTAAACGGCCGATTTTTGCCCCGGCCTAGCATCGAAACAAGGACCATATTCGAAGATGTTTTTCCGATTTTCATTGGCTATGCACGGCATTTAGCGGTCCCTAGAGTTTCAACTCTCTGCTTTTCCGGGAAGTGCCTCAAAAAAATTTTCGAAAATCCCCGCCATGTAATCTTATGGGGAAAATCGCGACTTTGGGGCCCTCTGGAATCGAACCCATGACACTGAGGTTCAAAATCGCAATTTTTCTGGAGGTTATACGTTATGGCCAATATGTCGTAAAAATTTCAAGCCATTGACGCTAGTGGTTTAGCCTGTGACTTTGTATCCTCTCTATATATATATATATATATATGAATATATGATATATGAATGAATCCGGAGAAGCATCTATATCTATTACGAGTAAAATGTAGCTTGCATACTGCAAGCAGATCGACAACACTAATTTCATGTCGGCATCATATCGGGACGGCCCTCAAAGAAAAAAAAAAGGATTGAAAATATTCTTAAAATTCGCTGCAAATTAATCGTCTGGCATCGAACCAAGGCCTTCCTGGTGAACCTACTATGCAGCACAACAGAAAATCACCATCTTTTACTATGTGTGAAAATTCAAGCAGAAATATTGGCTCCAACTGCCTCAAACGACGTCATTCTTTTCAATAATGTAAATGGCTCTCTGGATTCGAACCAAGGACGATCTAGGAAATCTAAAACATGTTTTTAAAATGTCTCTATGTTCTCTATCGATATATGCCTAATTACATGTTTTAATATTATTGGGAAGGGGTTTAAATTAATTCTTAAATATCGGATCAGTGACTGATTGTAGAGACGCCTGGTGTCGAACCCAGGACATATTGGTAGCTGTGAATGGACAGTATGATTTATTAGGACTTCATCTTATTTCATACAAAGTTTGAAGTCGATATCATGCCGGGAAGTACCTAAAACTTTTTTCTTTTATCTCCATAAGAAATGCATTGAGGAATGTATATGGCTCTCTGGGATCGAACCAAGGACCATCAGCGAATATGTAAAATTTGATTATTAAATATATTTAAAATATCTAAACCCATGCCGAATTTCAAGTTTCCATGCCATCGGGAAAGGGTCCAAAAAAATCTTAAAAATCGCCACAATGCATTTTAAACGGCCGATTTTTGCCTCGATCTAGCATCGAACCCAGGATATTTTCAGTAAAACTCATTTATGTTTTCGATAGATCATGACCATATATATCGGCTCCTTGAGTTTTAAGTCCCTACCTATCCGGCAAGTATATTTTAAAAATTCTCGAAAATCAAAGCAATGCATTTAAACGGGAAAAATCGGGACTTTGGGGCCCTCTGGAATCGAACCCATGACACTGAGGATCAAAATCACAATTTTTCTGGCGGTAAATTGTTATGGCCAATACGCAGTAAAAATTTGAACTCAATCACGCTTGTGGTTTAGGCTGTGAATTTGTATCCTATCTATCTATATACCTATCTATATATATGAATGAATCCGGAGAAGCATCTATATATAATAGATATATATATATAGAGAGGATACAAAGTCACAGGCCAAACCACTAGCGTCAATGGCTTGAAATTTTTACGACATATTGGCCATAACGTATAACCTCCAGAAAAATTGCGATTTTGAACCTCAGTGTCATGGGTTCGATTCCAGAGGGCCCCAAAGTCCCAATTTTTCCCGTTTAAATGCATTGCTTAGATTTTCGGGAATTTTTAAAAAATACTTCCCGTATAGGTAGAGAATCGAAACTCTAGGAGCCTTTATATATGGTCATGATCTATCGAAAACATAAATGAGTTTTACGGAAAATATCCTGGGTTCGATGCTAGGTCGAGGCAAAAATCGGCCGTTTAAAATGTATTGTGGCGATTTTTAAGATTTTTTTTGGACCCCTTCCCGATGGCATGGAAACTTGAAATTCGGCATGGAGTTGGAGATTATAAATATATTTCATAATCAAATTTTACATATTCGCTGATGGACCTTGGTTCGATCCCAGGGCGCCATTTACATTTCTCAATGCATTTCTTATGGAGATAACGGAAACAAATTTTAGGTTCTTCCCGGCATGCTATCGACTTAAAACTTAGCGTGATAGAAGAACCAGTCTTAACAAATCAAACTATGCATTCATAGCTATCAATGTGTCCTGGGTTCGACACCAGGTGTCTCTGCAATCAGAAGTTAATCCGATTTTTAGGAATTATTTTGAAATCTTTCCCAATAATATAGAAACTTGAAATTTGGCATAGGGATTAAGATCATTGATAACTTTCAGAAACATTTTTTAAATTTCCACGATCGTCCTTGGTTCGAGTCCCGAGAGCCATTTACATTCGTGAACATTAGAGCGTCTTTTGAGGCAGCTGCGCCCAATATTTTTGCTTTAATTTTCACACATAATTAGAGATGGAGAAATTCTATTGTGCTGCATAGTGTGTATCACCAAAAAGACCCGGGTTCGATGCCGGACGAATAACTTGCAGCGAATTTAAAGAATATTTTCAATCCCCTTTTTTTTCTTTTGAGGACCGTCCCGATATGATGCCGAGATGAAATTAGTGTTGTCGATCTGCTTGCAGTATGCAAGCTACATTTTACTAGTATATATATATATATATCTATTATATATAGACGCTTCTCCGGATATACTTATATATATATACACTGGGGATCAAAAGTCTAACCATGTTCCACAAGTGCCACCGACTTGAAATTTTTATGACGTTATGGCCATGACGTGTAACCTTCAGGAAAAAGCTGACATTGAACCTCGGTGTCATTAGTTCGATTCCAGAAGGCCTCAAAGTCCCGATTTTCTCCATAAGGATACATGGTGGCGATTTTCAAAAGTTTTTAAATAATACTTCCCGGACAGGTAGAGAATCGAAATTCAAGGAGCTTACAGATATGGTCAATAACTATTAAAAACATTAATGACTACCAATAGGAACGTCCTGGGTTTGATTCTAGGACGATGCAAAAATCCCGCTTTTAAAATGCATGGGGATAGTTTTTCATTAATTTTTTTGATGCACTTATCGGAATGTAAGGAACTTTTCGCTCAGCTAGAAGATATATATTAAGAATTGGTTTAAGAAAAAAAATTTCATAAGCCCGTACAATTCCTGGGTTCGATGCCAGAGCACATTAACGTTTCTCTCATAAGGAATATAAGGGAAAAGTAAGTCGTCGTTTGAGGCAGTTGCAGCCAATATTTCTGCTTGAATTTTCACACATAGTTAGAGACAGTGATCTTATATTATGTTGCATAGGAAGTATTACCAGAAAGATCCGGGTTCGATGCCGGGCGGCAAATATGTCTCCCGTTTAAAATACATTGGGTTAGTATTTCATTGTATTTTTGATGCACTTATTGAAATGATAGAAAGTTCGTACTTAGCTGGAAGATATATGAAAAGAATTGGTTTTAGAAAAAAAATTTCATAAGCCCGTACTATTCCTGGGTTCGATGTCAGAGCACATTGGCATTTCTTTTATAAGGAATATAAGGGAAAAGTAGGACGTCGTTTGAGGCATTTGCAGTTAATATTTCTACTTGAATTTTAACACATAGTTACAGATGGTGACCTTCTATGGTGCTGCATAGTATGTATGACCGGGAAGACCTGGGTTCGATGCCAGACGAATAAATAGCAGCGGAAAATAAGAATATTTTCCATCCATTTTTTTCTTTTGAGGACTCACTCTATGTGATGCCGACAAAAAATTTGTGTTATCGATGTGGTTGCAGTATGCAAGCAACATTTTACTCGTACCTATATATATATACACTCATTCATTCATTCATTAGGGATCAAAATTCTAACCATGTTCCACAAGTGCCACCGACTTGAAATTTTTACGACGTAATGGCCATGACGTGTACCCTCCAGAATAAATTCGACTTTGAACCTGGGTGTCGTGGGTTCCATTCCAGAAGGCCCCAAAGTCGCGATTTTCCCCATAAGAGTACATGGCGGGGATTTTCAAAATATTTTTTGAGGCACTTTCCGGAAAAGGAGAGAGTTGATATTCAAGGGATCGCTAGATGCCGTGCATATCTAAAGTAAACCATAAAGACATCTACGAATATTATCATTGGTTCGATGCTAGGTCGGGGCAAAAATCGGCCGTTTAAAATGCATTGTGGCGATTTTTAAGATTTTTTTTGAACCCTTTTCCGATTGCATAGAAACTTGAAATTCGGTATGAGGTTAGATACCATAAAAATATATCATAATCAAATTTTACATATTCGCTGATGGTCCTTGGTTCGATCCCAGAGGGACATTTAAATTCCTCAATGCATTTCTTACGGAGATAACGGAAACAAATTTTAGGTACTTCCCGGCATGCTATCGACTTCAAACTTTGCATATAGAAAGATCAAATCCATAAAAAACAAAAAGTGCATTTACAGCTATTAATGGGTCCTGGGTTCGACACCAGGTGTCTCTGCAATCAAAAATTATCCGATTTTTAGGAATTTTTTTGAAACCTTTGCCAATAATATAGAAACTGCAAATTCGGCATATAGATAGAGATCATAAATAACTTTCAGAAACATTTTTTAGATTCCAATATCGTCCTTGGTTCGAATCCAGAGAGCCATTTAAATTCGTGAAAATTAGAACGTCTTTTGAGGCAGTTGTAGCCCATATTTCTGCTTGAATTTTCACACATAGTTAGAGATGGTGATGTTATATTGTGATGCATAGCAAGTTCAACAGTAAAGACCCTGGTTCGATGCCAGACGATGGATTTTCAGCGAATTTAAAGAAAAATTTCAATCCATTTTTTTCTTTTGATGGCCGTCCCGATATGATGCCGACATGAAAATAGTGTTGTCGATCTGCTTGCAGTATGCAAGCAACATTTTACTCGTATATATATATATATATCTATTATGTATAGATGCTTCTCCGGATTCATTCATATATATACCCAGATACCCAGATACCCAGATAGGATACAAATTCACAGGCTAAACCAAAAGCGTCATTGACTTGAAATTTTTACGACGTTATGGCCATGAGGTGTAACCTCCAGAAAAAAGCCGACTTTGAACCTCGGTGTCATTGGTTCGATTCTAGAAGTCCCCAAAGTCCCGTTTTTCCCCATAAGATTACATGGCAGGGATTTTCGAAAATTTTTTTGAGGCACTTCCCGGAAAAGGAGAGAAATGAAATTCGAGGGATCGCTAGAAGCCGTCATTATCCAACGAAAATGAAAAAGACATCGCCAAATATGGTCCATGGTTCGATGCTACGTCGGGGCAAAAATCGGCCGTTTAAAATGCATTGCGGCAATTTTGAAGATTTTTTTTGGATCCTTTCCCGATAACATGGATACTTGAAAATTGGCACGTGGATAGATATTTTAAATATATTTCATAATCGAATTTCAAATGTTCGCTGATGGTCCTTGGTTCGATCCCAGGGGGTCATTTGCACTTCTCAATGCATTTCTTACGGAGATAACGGAAACAAAATTAAGGTACTTCCCGGCATGCTATCAACTTCAAACTTTGCATGATACAAGAGCAAGTCTTTACAAATCAAACTGTGCATTCAAAGCTTGCAATACGTCCTGGGTTCGACACCAGGTGTCTCTGAAATCAGAAGTTGATCCGATATTTAGGAATTATTTTGAAACATTTCCCAATAAAATAGTAACTTGAATTTCGGCATATAGATAGAGATTATAAATTACTTTTAGAAACATGTTTTAGATTTCCACGATCGTCCTTGGTTCGAGTCCCGAGAGGCATCAACATTCGTGAAAATTATAACGTTTTTGAAGCAGTTATAGCCAATATTTCTGCTTGAATTTTCACACATAGTTAGAGATGGTGATCTTCTATTGTGTTTCATAGTAGGTTTACCAGTAAGACCCGGCTTCGAAGCCAGACGATGAAATTTCAGCGAATTTTAAGAAAAAATTAAATCCTCTTTTTTTCTTTTGAGGACCGTCCCGATATGATGCCGATATGAAATTAGTGTTGCCGATCTGCTTGCAGTATGCAAGCTACATTTTACTCGTATAATATATAGACGCTTCTCCGGATATACCTATATATATATATATATAGGGGATCAAAATTCTAACCATGTTCTACAAGTGCCAACGACTTGAAATTTTTACGACGTATTGGCCATAACGTGTAACCTCCAGGAAAAAGCTGACCTTGAACCTCGGTGTCATGGGTTCGATTTCAGAAGGCCCCAAAGTCCCGATTTTCTCCATAAGGATACATGGTGAAGATTTTCGAAAATTTTTTTGAAGCACTTCCCGGAAAGAGTTTTTGAGTTTTGATTCGCTACTTATCCGGAAAGTATTTTTTTTTAATTCCCGAAAATCAAAGCAATGCATTTAAACGGGAAAAATCGGGACTTTGGGGCCCTCTGGAATCGAACCCATGACACTGAGGTTCAAAATCGCAATTTTTCTGGAGGTTATACGTTATGGCCAATATGTCGAAAAAATTCAAGCCATTGACGCTAGTGGTTTAGCCTGTGACTTTGTATCCTCTCTATATATATATATATATATATGAATATCTATCTATTATATATAGATGCTTCTCCGGATTCATTCATATATATACCTATATAGATAGATAGATATGATACAAATTCACAGCCTAAACTACAAGCGTCATTGATCTGAAATTTTTATGACATATTGGCCATAACGTGAAACCCCCAGAAAAAAAGCGAATTTGATCCTCAGTGTCATGGGTTCGATTCCAGAGGGTCCCAAAGTCCCGATTTTTCCCGTTTAAATGCATTGCTTTGATTTTCGGGAATTTTTAAAAAATACTTCCCGTATAGGTAGAGAATCGAAACTCAAGGAGCCTTTATATATGGTTATGATCCATCGAAAACATAAATGAGTTTTACAAAAGTTATCCTGGGTTCGATGCTAGGACGATGCAAAGATCTGCCCTTTAAAATACATGGGAGCCGTTTTTCATTATTTTTTTAGATGCACTTATCGAAATGATAGGATGTTCGTGCTTGGCTGGAAGATGTATGGTACGAATAAGTTTAAGAAAAAAATTTTCATAAGACCGTACTGTTCCTGGGTTCGAAGCCAGAGCACAATAACGTTTCTCTCATAAGGAATATAAAGGAAAAGTAGGACGTCATTTGAGGCAGTTGTAACCAATATTTCTGCTTGAATTTGCATACGCGGTTAGAGATGGTGTTTTTCTTTTGTGCTGCATAGAAAGTATTGCCTGAAAGACCCGGGTTCGATGCCGGGCGGTAAAAATATCACCCATATATAATACTATGGGGTATCTTTTCATAATTTTTTTATGCATTTATCGATATGTAAGGGAGCTCTTGCTTAGATGGAAGATGTATATTAACACTTTGTTTAAGAAAAAAAATAGATAAGACCATGCTGTTCCTGGGTTCGATGCCAGAGCACATTATAATTTCTCAAATAAGGAGTGTATGTGAATAGTAGGACGTCGTTTGAGGTAGTTGCACCTAATAGTTTTGCTTGAATTTTCACACATAGTTTGATATGGTAATTTTCTATTTTGCTGCATAGTAAGTACACCAGGAAGACCGGGGTTCGCTGCCAGGTGATTAAATTGCAGCGAATTCTACGAATATTTTGAATTTTTTTTTTCTTTTGATGTCCGTCCCGATATTATGCCGATATGAAATTAGTGTTGTCGATCTGCTTGCAGTATGCAAGCTACATTTTACTCGTTATATATAGATGCTTCTCCGGATTCATTCATGTATCCATATATATATATATATAGAGAGGATACAAACTCACAGCCTAAACCACAAGAGTGATTGAGCTGAAATTTTTACGACATAT
This sequence comes from Sympetrum striolatum, assembly GCA_947579665.1. Lineage (NCBI taxonomy): Eukaryota > Metazoa > Arthropoda > Insecta > Odonata > Libellulidae > Sympetrum > Sympetrum striolatum. Next base: position 841,394 of record OX388343.1, read on the forward strand.
TGGCCATAACGTATAACCTCCAGAAAAATTTTGATCCTCAGTGTCATGGGTTCGATTCCAGGGGGCTCCAAAGTCCCGATTTTTCCCGTTTAAATGCATTGCCGTGATTTTCGGGAATTTTTAAAAAATACTTCCCGGATAGGTAGAGAATCAAAACTCAAGGAGCCTTTATATATGGTCATGATCTATCGAAAACATTAATGAGTTTTTCGGAAAATAACCTGGGTTCGATGCTAGGTCGATGCAAAAATCTGCCGTTTAAAATGCATTGCGGCGATTTTTAAGATTTTTTTTTGGACCCTTTCCCGATCGAATGGAAACTTGAAATTCCGTATGGGGTTAGAAATCATAAATATATTTCATAATCGATTTTTATGCTTTCCCTGATGTTCCTTGGTTCGATCCCAGGGGGCCATTTACATTCCTCAATGCATTTCTTAAGGAGGTAACGGAAACAAGTTTAAGGTACTTCCCGGTAAGCTATCGACTTAAAACTTTGCATAATAGAAGAACCAGTCTTTACAAATCAAACTGTGCATTCACAGCTCACAATATGTCCTGGGTTCGACACCAGGTGTCTCTGAAATCAGAAATTGAGTCGATTTTTAGGAATGATTTTGAAACCTTTCTCAATAATATAGAAACTTGAAATTCGGCATATAGATTGAGATCAATAATAAATTTCAGAAACATTTTTTAAATTTCAAGATCGTCCTTGGTTCGAGTCCCGAGAGACATTTACAATCGTGAACATTAGAGCGTCTTTTGAGGCAGTTGTAGCCAATATTTCTGCTTGAATTTTCACGCATAGTTAGAGATGGTGATCTTCTATTGTTTTTCATAGTAGGTTTTCAGTAAGACCCGGGTTCGATTCCAGACGATGAAATTTCAGCGAATTCTAAGATAAAATTAAATCATTTTTTTTCTTAAGAGGACCGTCCCGATGTGATGCCGATATGAAATTAGTATTGCCGATCTGCTTGCAGTATGCAAGCTACATTTTACTCGTATATATATATGGATACATGAATGAATCCGGAGAAGCATCTATATATAATAGATAGCGAGGATACAAATTCACAGGCTAAACCACAATCGTCATTGACCTGAAATTTTTACGACATATTGGCCATAACGTGTAACCTCCAGAAAAATTGCGATTTTGAACCTCAGTGTCATTGGTTCGATTCCAGAGGGCCCCAAAGTCCCGATTTTTTCCGTTTAAATGCATTGCCGTGATTTTCGGGAATTTTTAAAAAATACTTCCCGGATAGGTAGAGAATCAAAACTCATGGAGCCTATACATATGGTCATGATCTATCGAAAACATAAATGAGTTTCACGGAAAATATCCTGAGTTCGATGCTAGGTCGAGGCAATAATCGGCCGTTTAAAATGCATTGTGGTTATTTTTAAGATTTTTTTTGTACCCTTTCCCGATGGCAAGGAAACTTGAAATTCGGCATGAGGTTGGAGATTATACTTATATTTCATAATAAAATTTTACATATTCGCTGATGTTCCTTGGTTCGATCCCAGAGGGTCATTTACACTCCTCCATGCATTTCTTATGGAGATAACAGTAAAAAGTTTTAGGTACTTCCCGGCATGATATCGACATCAAAATTTGTATGATATACGATGAAGTCCTAATAAGTCATACTGTTCATTCACAGCTACCAATATTTCCTGGGTTCGACACCAGGCGTCTCTACAATCAGTAAATTATCCGATTTTTAAGAATTAATTTAAACCCCTTCACAATAATATTAAAGCATGAAATTAGGCATATAGATAGAGAACATAGATACATTTCAAAAACGTGTTTTAAATTTCCTAGATCGTCCTTGGTTCGAATCCAGAGAGCCATTTAATTTATTGAAAAGTAGGACGTCGTTTGAGGCAGTTGTAGCCAACATTTCTGCTTGAATTTTCACACATAGTAAGAGATGGTGATTTTCTGTTGTGCTGCATTGTAAGTTCACCAGGAGGGCCTTGGTTCGATGCCAGACGTTTAAATTGCAGCAAATTATGAGAATATTTTCAATCCTTTTTTTTTCTCTTTTGACGGCCGTCCCGATATGATGCCGACATGAAATTAGTGTTTTCGATCTGCTTGCAGTATGCAAGCTACATTTTACTCGTATATATATATATACGAGTAAAATGTTGCTTGCATACTGCAAGCAGATCGACAACACTAATTTCATATCGGCATCATATCGGGACGGACATCAAAAGAAAAAAAAATTCAAAATATTCGTAGAATTCGCTGCAATTTAATCGCCTGGCAGCGAACCCCGGTCTTCCTGGTGTACTTACTATGCAGCAAAATAGAAGATTACCATATCAAACTATGTGTGAAAATTCAAGCAAAACTATTTGGTGCAACTACCTCAAACGACGTCCTACTATTCACATACACTCCTTATTTGAGAAATTATATTGTGCTCTGGCATCGAACCCAGGAACAGCATGGTCTTATCTATTTTTTTTCTTAAACAAAGTGTTAATATACATCTTCCATCTAAGCAAGAGCTCCCTTACATATCGATAAATGCATAAAAAAATTATGAAAAGATACCCCATAGTATTATATATGGGGGATATTTTTACCGCCCGGCATCGAACCCGGGTCTTTCAGGCAATATTTTCTATGCAGCACAACAGAAAAACACCATCTCTAACCGCGTATGCAAATTCAAGCAGAAATATTGGTTACAACTGCCTCAAATGACGTCCTACTTTTCCTTTATATTCCTTATGAGAGAAACGTTATTGTGCTCTGGCTTCGAACCCAGGAACAGTAAGGTCTTATGAAAATTTTTTTCTAAAACTTATTCGTACCATACACTTTCCGGCTAAGCACGAACATCCTATCATTTCGATAAGTGCATCTAAAAAAATAATGAAAAACGGCTCCCATGTATTTTAAAGGGCAGATCTTTGCATCGTCCTAGCATCGAACCCAGGATAACTTTTGTAAAAGTCATTGATGTTTTCGAAAGTCCAAGACCATAAATATAGGCACCTTGAGTTTTACTTCTCTACCTATCCGGAAAGTATTTTTTTTAAATTCCCGAAAATCACGGCAATGCATTCAAACGGGAAAAATCGGGAATTTGGGGCCCTCTGGAATCGAACCTATGACACTGAGGATCAAAGTCTCTTTTTTCCTGGGGGTTTCACGTTATGGCCAATATGTCATAAAAATTTCAGATCAATGACGCTTGTAGTTTAGGCTGTGAATTTGTATCCTATCTATCTATATAGGTATATATATGAATGAATCCGGAGAAGCATCTATATATAATAGATATATGGATACATGAATGAATCCGGAGAAGTATCTATATACGAGTAAAATGTAGCTTGCATACTGCAAGCAGATCGTCAGTACTAATTTCATATCGGCATCATATTGGGACGGTCCTAAAAAGAAAAAAAAAGGATTTAAATTTTTCTTAAAATTCGCTGAAATTTCATCGTCTGGTATCGAACCCGGGTCTTACTGGTGAACCTAGTATGAAACACAATAGAAGATCACCATCTCTAACTATGTGTGAAAATTCAAGCAGAAATATGGGCTATAACTGCCTCAAAAGACGTTCTAATTTTCACGAATTTAAATGTCTCTCTGGATTCGAACCAAGGACGATTTTGGAAATCTAAAAAATGTTTCTGAAATTTATTAATGATCTCAATCCATATGCCAAATTTAAAGTTTCTATATTATTGGGAAAGGTTTCAAAATAATTCCTAAAAATCGGATCAACTTCTGATTGCAGAGACACCTGGTGTTGAACCCAGGATACATTGATAGCTATGAATGCATAGCTTGATTTGTTAAGACTGATTCTTCTATCACGCTAAGTTTTAAGTCGATAGCATGCCGGGAAGTACCTAAAATTTGTTTCCGTTATCTCCATAAGAAATGCATTGAGAAATGTAAATGGCGCCCTGGGATCGAACCAAGGACCATCAGCGAATATGTTAAATTTGATTATGAAATATATTTATAATCTCCAACTCCATGCCGAATTTCAAGTTTCCATGCCATCGGGAAGGGGTCCAAAAAAAATCTTAAAAATCGCCACAATACATTTTAAACGGCCGATTTTTGCCTCGACCTAGCATCGAACCCAGGATATTTTCCGTAAAACTCATTTATGTTTTCGATAGATCATGACCATATATAAAGGCTCCTAGATTTTCGATTCTCTACCTATCCCGGAAGTATTTTTTAAAAATTCCCGAAAATCAAAGCAATGCTTTTAAACGGGAAAAATCGAGACTTTGGGGCCCTCTGGAATCGAACCCATGACACTGAGGTGCAAAATCGCAATTTTTCTAGTGGTTAAAAGTTATGGCCAATATGTCGTAAAAATTTCAAGTCAATGACGCTTGTGGTTTGGCCTGTGAGTTTGTATCCTCTCTATATATCTATTATATACGAGTAAAATGTAGCTTGCATACTGCAAGCAGATCGACAACACTAATTTCATATCGGCATCATATCGGGACGGACATCAAAAGAAAAAAAAAATTCAAAATATTCGTAGAATTCGCTGCAATTTAATCACCTGGCAGCGAACCCCGGTCTTCCTGGTGTACTTACTATGCAGCAAAATAGAAAATTACCATATCAAACTATGTGTGAAAATTCAAGCAAAACTATTAGGTGCAACTACCTCAAACGACGACCTACTATTCACATACACTCCTTATTTGAGAAATTATAATGTGCTCTGGCATCGAACCCAGGAACAGCATGGTCTTATCTATTTTTTTTCTTAAACAAAGTGTTAATATACATCTTCCATCTAAGCAAGAGCTCCCTTACATATCGATAAATGCATAAAAAAATTATGAAAAGATACCCCATAGTATTATATATGGGGGATATTTTTACCGCCCGGCATCGAACCCGGGTCTTTCAGGCAATACTTTCTATGCAGCACAACAGAAAAACACCATCTCTAACCGCGTATGCAAATTCAAGCAGAAATATTGGTTACAACTGCCTCAAATGACGTCCTACTTTTCCTTTATATTCCTTATGAGAGAAACGTTATTTCGCTCTGGCTTCGAACCCAGGAACAGTACGGTCTTATGAAAATTTTTTTCTAAAACTTATTCGTACCATACATCTTCCAGCCAAGCACGAACATCCTATCATTTCGATAAGTGCATCTAAAAAAATAATGAAAAACGGCTCCCATGTATTTTAAAGGGCAGATCTTTGCATCGTCCTATCATCGAACCCAGGATAACTTTTGTAAAAGTCATTGATGTTTTCGAAAGTCCAAGACCATAAATATAGGCACCTTGAGTTTTACTTCTCTACCTATCCGGAAAGTATTTTTTTTAAATTCCCGAAAATCACGGCAATGCATTCAAACGGGAAAAATTGGGACTTTGGGGCCCTCTGGAATCGAACCTATGACACTGAGGATCAAAGTCTCTTTTTTCCTGGGGGTTTCACGTTATGGCCAATATGTCATAAAAATTTCAGATCAATGACGCTTGTAGTTTAGGCTGTGAATTTGTATCCTATCTATCTATATAGGTATATATATGAATGAATCCGGAGAAGCATCTATATATAATAGATAGATAGATAATAGATATATAGAGGATACAAACTCACAGGCTAAACCACTAGCGTCAATGGCTTGAAATTTTTACGACATATTGGCCATAACGTATAACCTCCAGAAAAATTGCGATTTTGAACCTCAGTGTCATGGGTTCGATTCCAGAGGGCCCCCAAGTCCCTATTTTTCCCGTTTAAATGCATTGCTTTGATATTCGGGAATTCAAAAAAAAACACTTCCCGGATAGGTAGAGAATCAAAACTCAAGGAGCCTATATATATGAACATGATCTATCGAAGACATAAATGAGTTTTATTGAAAACTAGCTGTACCCGTTCACACGTTGTTGTGTTTAGAGAAGTGTGATCTCTTTCTTGCCTTGCTTGCCTCTGTTCACTCGTTTCTAATGATCATTCTTCTCTTCTCCTTTTTGCTTGATTTGTAGACCAATGGCACTTCGCTTTGGTGGCATAATTGTAGGGTTAAATAAAAAGTATTTCCAATTATTTTCTTCAGCTGGAAATTAATTATATTTTTATTTATTCACGTATTAATAATTTATTCTCGTATTAATAATTGTAAAAGTTTTTTAACTGCATTTTTGTATTTATTAGAATTTTCTGGTGAAAAATCGAACGTCAAATGCATTAATGTTCTTTTTTGTAATTTAAATTAATTTTTCCAAATCTCAAAATAAATACAATTTATGTATTTAAAATATTTTAAATTTTAATATAATTTGTAATATTTAAACAATAATTGAAACAATATAAATTCTGCCCAAATGGGATCAATTTATGTATCGTACTTCTATTTTTCCCGTAGAAAATCCATTCGCAATTTGAATGGCAGGCAGCTATTCGCGTTGCAAGGCTATTATAATGAAATCATATATACTATCTACATTACTTTCATTCGGTATATAAGAAAATATATTATCACAGTACCTTTTCAGTTCGGAGTAAGATATGCTAAATTATGTGCTACTCTACACTTCGCATCTCGCAAATCTCAAAGAGAACACATATTCAACTGAAGAAGACCTAAAAATGAAATTCAGTCTCGTCAAAGACATAAAATAAATTGAAATGTTGAAAATAGATGACATTTGTAATCAAAGTCGGTAACGTCATCAACTCACCAAGTTGTGCAGTACATACAATCTCTTGAATTTATCAGAATATCATTTTCATTAAATATCAAAAACCGTTTACTCCACGATAATATACGTAAATATTTACGTTGCTATAAACAAACATCATTTGAATACTGGAGTAAATTCTCAATGTGTTCTTATGAGAAAATTCAACAATCGCATTCGTCGTAACTGAGAAATAGTTTGTTTATAGCCTCTAAATTCATCAAAATTATCATTTAATTATTCAAAGTCTCGTAATTTCCGATCGTAAACTATATTTCATGACCAAAATAAGAAACTTTATTCAATTTCCCTTCTTCTGGTGGTACTTCTAAATCCATACGTTGGTTATTTCTAATTTAATTTTGCGAAAGAAAGGAAGCATGCAAGTGATAAAATCGAAGTTTACATGTATTTCTTATGGAAACTGTTTTTCCTTCTGGAGTCGAACTGAGTACTCCGATTAAAATAAAAATTTACAAAAACCTTCCCGGGGATATACGTAATAATTTCCCAAATTTTCACGACGATTGGATGTATGGTTTTTGAATCTATAGAGTACAGACAGACAGACAGACAGACAGACAGACACACATTCATTTTTATATATATAGATATCCTGGGTTCGATGCTAGGTCGGGGCAAAAATCGGCCGTTTAAAATGCATCGTGGCGATTTTTAAGATTTTTTGGACCCCTTTCCGAATGCATGGAAACTTGAAATTTGACATTGGGTTAGAAACCATAAATATATTTCATAATCAAATTTTACATATTCGCTGATGGTCCTTGGTTCGATCCCAGAGGGCCATTTGCACTCCACAATGCTTTTCTTATGGGGATAACGGAAACACATTTTAGGTACTTCCCGGTATGATATCGACTTCAAACTTTGTATGAAATTAGATCAAGTCCTAGCAAGTCATTTTGTGCATTTACAGCTTCCAATACGTCCAGGGTTCGACACCAGGCGTCTCTACAATCAGTCACTGATCCGATTTTTAAGAATTATTTTGAACCCTTTCCCAATAATATTAAAACTTGAAATTCGGCATATTTATAGAACTAATAGATACATTTCGAAAACATATTTTATATTTCCTAGATCGTCCTTGGTTCGAATTTAGAGTGCTATTAACATTCGTGAAAAGTAGGTCTTCGTTTGAGGCAGTTGCAGCCAATATTTCTGCTTGAATTTTCACACGTATTTAGAGAAGATGATCTTCTGATGTGCTGCATAGAAATTTCACCAAAAAGACCCGGGTTCGATGCCAGACGATTAAATTGAAGTGAATTTTAAGAATATTTTCAATCCTTTTTTTCCTTTCCGGGACCGTCCCGATATAATGCCGTTATGAAATTAGTGTTGTCGATCTGCTTGCAGTATGCAAGCTACATTTTACTCGTATATATATGTGTGTGTGTGTGTGGGTGTATGTGTGTGTGTACGCAGGAATAAAAACCAGGAAAAAATGAAAAAATCACCATAGATTTTCCATTATTATGTTATAAATTTCAACGTAATAGAGAGAGTTTTATGTGCTTTAAAGATTCAGAACATCGAAAATATGTGTTACCCATTTAGTTTCCATGTAAAGTTCCCAAAGAAAAACGTACTTGAATAAAGTCTGACGTTGCCGGGAATCGAACCCGGGATCTTCCACTATCCGGGAGGCTGCCTTAACCATCTAGGCTACCCGACCAGAACATTTTAACAAGCCGTTTTGGGGACTTTGTGCGCAAGGGAGTCCGTTATTCCTTGGGAATTTTCCTGGGTGCACGCCCTTATGTGCATTGTCACCTTAACCCTTTCCTTATTCCATGTAAAGACTGATGTATGATTTGAGTACAATGAAAAAACCGTTTTTATTGTAAATATTATATATTAAAATTATTATTCGATTAAAATCATTCTTTTAAGTTATGGTTGAAGCACTGTAGTAATGAATCAAACTAGAAGACAATATATAAAGTTTTGAAGATTATGTTCACCAGACGATTTCGCCCGTACGCAATCGCCGTCAGTCAATTAGCAGAGATTTTACTCAGAGTTTCTTGTTGCGACGAAGTTATTTATTTCAAAGAGATTTCCTTTGTCTTAAAATTGACCCTATATGCTTATCATAACTATTTCTATGGTATTTTCAGAAATCTTTCCATATAATGAAAATTGGTAGCACAATCGGGTATTATGAACATACGTTTAACGGACATCTTATAAATCCATGAGAAAGTTTCAAATAAAAGCAAAAGTACTTCGTAAGTTCCATTAGAATCGATGGCTACCAGACGGTGAACAACGGATCTTCATGATCAAAAGTCAGTTATATTTAAAGAAATAAATTATGAACTCTAGCTTCAGCAAACACATTTCTTCTTGTTACCTCCTCCGGCCAAACGAGGCCGAAGAAGATAAAGCTCTCTTTATTATTAAGCATTTAAGTTACCTAGTATAACTTATAACGTAATGATGGAACATTATGGTGATAGACGTAAATAGAGGAAAGATTATTGCATCGGATAACACATGGACGAAAATTGGACGTGAGTAAACCATAGAAATCGTTTTGATTATTTCTGAAGTGATTAATCTCTCTTCTCCTCGGCCTTTTCTTGCTGCGACAACTTATAAATAGATTGAATTATTTCTTCAACGGACCCAATTACATCTGTTTTATTATAGTACACTCACACGCAAACATATATGACGAACGCAGACACCCATGTCTAGGCCGGAAAACTCCGTTTAGGCGGGACTCGAACCCGGCACCTCAGTGTTGGGAAGCTAGCAAACTAACCATTCAGCCCTGTTATTTTAATAGAATACTTTATGATCAAGGCAAGTGGCACTCCCACACAATTGCATCAAGATGTGTCCCCATCCAGGATGCTAGAAGCTCAAGTTGCGAAGGAAATTGTGATAAGTAATTGGCTTTTTCTAGTGGAAAAATATCTACGAGAATCTAAAGAGTCTACGTGAATATTAAAATTATTTTAACTATATTTATAACGTGTTTGTATGATCTGAATAGGAGATCCCGCCGTGGATATAGGCAATGGGTGTGCATGCATGAAATGCGGGTTACCACTTACCAGGAGCCCCTTAAAATGACTAATAAGCCAATGTTATGCATTCTGTTGTTTGGGTATAGGAAATTTAAGCGCGAAAAATGGGATAACGGGTGGTCTAGCAATTAGGGCACAAATGCATCGGCGAAAGACAGTCAGGGCTCGATTCTTGGTGATTTAGCTAATTCCAAATGAGGCAAGGAATAGCCCCCCGACACTTTCGCAAAAATACAGCAAAAATAACTAATAATAATAACAATAACTATTTAAATATCATGTAAACGCCCACTCAGACGTATTTTTCAGTTTTTCTGGACGTGCTCTTATGAGTATGTAGTTTGGAGTTGTAACTTAAGGACAAACTTTATAGCTTCTTCGGAACTCCTTATAATTTCCAATAGAGGTCATTTAATACTAGAAACGCATCTTTACCAAAAATATTGCAGACGCAAATAAGTTGAGGCAAAATAAAGCAATTCCACAACATGTCCCGCTTTCCAGACATAAATCTTTCTTCGTCTTTCAGAGTTACTGCTACATATTAATGGCTCTCGCCCGACGTACGATTTTTCGAGACCTCCCACGGAATATTGCCACGGGATATTTCTCTCGCATGACATTCCAGCGATCGCTTTATATTTATCGGGGAACTCTACGATTTACTACGCTCTTCCTTTTCCCGCCATTTTGATACATTCGGCCCAATATCAGATAAGGGTCTCACGCGTGTATCCACGCATGCGCCAGACGTAGATCCGCATGCACGTCTGGACGTCCACGTAATCCGCGATGAAAAAAGAATGCATTCCCTTTCGCCCTCGTTTTCTTTGGAATCGACCGGAGAGCGATTTCTCCCCGTGGGCTGTTTATCGCGAGGACTTGATACAATGCGAGATACTCCCGATTTTATTGACCTCTGCCCTTTTTATCCCAACGGTGCTTTCCTCGGCGCTGTAATTCTGCTCAGGCGATGTTCGAGATACGGCGGATCCATACATGTGCGGTAGGAAGTCGCGAATCGAGAGAAAATGATATTCGTGGGAAAGCCCGTTTTGAAATGAGAGTGGCTATCATGTTCTTTTTCCATTATTCGGCTGATGATGGATCGCCTTATAATGACCTCTCGAGCGGCCCTCGATGGAATCTGATTAAGGATCCGAATGCGCTATTTTTCGAGGGACTTTCGCTTCGTGGTGATGATCTCGGACTCGGATGGAAAGCGTGTAATTCAGAATTGGTGCATCGAGGGAAGCAGTGGGATGCCCATAAAAAGTGCTATTTGGCACAGATCTTTTTGTGTGCTTATAAAGCTTAATTTTATTGTGTATTGAACAAATCACTCACATTAATTCATTTCTTTATATTTCTTTTACCGGTAAATTCTATCCAGATATTTAAGAACACGTTTGTGTTCAAGAGCTTAACAGCACACAACTGTGGTTGCTTATCGAAACGAGGTGTTTAGTAGATAAAAGGTGGTAATACTGAAGAAAAGGGCTTAATACTTGAAAAAAATTGGGAGAATAACACTTCAAAAAACATGCAATAGCGATTTTCGCCACCCACTTCTTATATTTTTCTCCCTATTCACCCAAAACTAAACCGTTTCTCGCCTACACTCTCACTTATGTATCCCTGGTTGGGTCTAAATCAGCCCTTCATTGTAAACTTTTATTGCAATTAAAATTTTTGTAGCTGATAGAGCTGAATATCGATACCGGTAAATTCTTAAACAGAAAAATTATATATAATATGTAATATGATTAGAATTTCAAATTCAGTATATTATTTCAGACGAGTTATAACTACATGATATTTTTTTACTTTTAAGTTACTTTTTAGTTAAAATTTTAAGGATTTGTAATTTGAAATAACTAAGCATGTGCCATTCATAATCTTGATTAAGATTATTTATATTTAGCAGAAAAAGCAAGAATGCAGAACCTGTGCCGTCATATCAATTAAATGCGCGGAAATTTTTAAATAAATTCCACTAATGGCATATTTATTTTCATTCGGAGGACTAATCGGTTTCCTTCATAGTTCAGTAACAATTCAATTCATCAGGTTTTAAAATATATAATTATATTCGATTTTGCGATAAATATTAGATACCTATGAGATACTAGGTATTATTTTTTTATATTTAAGCTTATAGTGAGAGTAAAAGGAAATATTGATGATTTCGGAAAATAGAAGTACATTTGTTACTTTCATATTCTGACTTTACCTTCAAAATAACAGTACATAGATCGATAATGTTTACGATCATAATATTCTTCGTACTTTAATTGTAAAAGGTGTGTGTATTACAGAGGCGTTGTTCAATCGAAATTTCGAATTGAAAATACTCAGACGCTTCGCCATTCGGCTTCGGAGATGAACGACTCGACCGGAAATGAATTTAATATCGGGAATTTATTTCTTCGATTTCTTCGGAGCGGTAAGATTGTGGGACGACATAATGATCGAATAGGTCCGTGGAAAAGGTATAACTCACTCACTGTCCTAGACTTGTATCCAAAATGGCTCTCTACAAAACGGGCAGTCGATATCCATAATTCACACAACCTGTCCACTTTCTCCCTTCTCCTTTCTCACTCAAATCCACCCTGGCACTTGCCATAGATCACGCCAGGAATGCGTGCTTTTCACCGACAAAGGATAGCATTACTACACTAGGAGATCCTCTATCAGTGGAGAAATCGGTAATCGATCTTAGAATCGGAAATACCGGAGGTTGTTATAAAATCACTCACATATTTTTGATTAGCTGATTACAGAGAAAACATATTCTCTATCCAAAGGATTATTAAATGCAAATCACCCAGCTATGTGACATATATCGAGCAATATATTTTGATATAATATTTTTCAATTTTTGTAACTGTAAACTCGAATGTTTTCTCTGGTTCCGAGTCATGGTTGTGGGTTATAATATGAATTTAATTAAATTTATCTTAAATTTATATATAAATATATGGTGTGAGTCCCTAGTTAGGCTACTTTATTGAAAATGACGTAATATTGCTACTTCAGTCGTGCATATAAAAAACACGTAATTTAAAAATGTAAATTATTTATTTCGTCAACGGTCATTTTTGATAATGTCATGTGCTTGTTTGTAAAGCAAAGCAATAGATACCAGTACGTATCGTTTAAGGAATCCATTTTTGCGAACAATCGATTAGAGTCAAGGTGCTTGCAGACATTCCGAAAGGGGTCTTGCATGATTCTTACATAGACATCGACATCTGGACATGATTAGCGGCTTGTCTTGTGCACTTGAGTTATGAAGAACGTTGCGATGGATATTTTAAACCAGTACTCATTCTGTCTAATTCTTGTTCATAATACATGACTCACATCGGTGTGAATTTTTTCCCTGTGTTTTTTGAGGTGCTCGCTAGTTGATTTGTGAATTGTTTTGCTAAAACCTAGCCACAAAACCTTAGTGCTAGTCAAGAGACTAGCTTAAATAATAATAATAAGTTTTATATTGAAGTTAGCAATGCTTAAAAGTTTCCTTGGACATTTTTAAATGACATGATTTATGACGAATTTCTCGCATTGTGTTTAAATCAAGAGATTCGTTATGACGCTTTATATTCAAACTCTGCTTGTTTCCCCTCGGTGAACAAGCTCTGTGGATAAAACCCAGGTAAATACTGCACTCAATCATATTCTTTTTGGTTCGCCACGCTTTGTTGAAGTTTTCATAAAGTTTCTCCAAGCGAAAGAGTTGAAGAGGCCACAATGAATATGAAAAGTTTACTGCTTAAAGGTGTTTTCTTCATGGATTCAAGAAGCTAATATAGCTCCCTTTCACAATTCATGGCTACAATTAACAAGTAAGGAACGCATGGATGGTTGCATATACTAAAACACCAACAAACTCAGCTTGTTGCTATACAGGAATATTTTGTTTCATTTTGCAACAAAAAGATATTTAAAGGTAAATTCAAAACATTTAGTCATAAGTCATAAATCCTGACGTTTCTAAAAAAACTCACTATTCGCTAGGTATATATTCATAGATGTAGTATCGTTAATTCAGTCTTTTACGTATTTTATATATGCACAAGAAACTTATATAAGTAAGTTCTTTGATGGTGATTGTCGATGTTGTTGTTGTTGTCATGTGCTCGTTTAGATAGCAATTGAGAGATTCTTGACATTATATCGAAAGAGAACGGAAGTGAAAATCTATGCTAAGTAATACAAAGAATTTAATATAATCGATTGCGCATCCTAACATACCGTAGATCCCATTAAATATTGCGAATCCGCAGAGGAATCTCATTCCGGTTAAATCCGTTTCCATACTGTGAAAAAAGGGAACCATAACAAATTGGGAAGGAAGGATTATTTACCTTGCATATTTAGTTTTTGGTATCACTGCTAAATTTACAAATTTAAAAAAATTAGTTCCTTATGCGGGAATAAATGAATCTTCAAAGAGATTACCCCATTGTTTTTGCCGATAATCTTTAAAAATTATAATGGCATTTCTTGATTTGTAATTGTGAATGTTTTTCTTCGAAAATTATATTTTTGTACGAAAATTTGATCTTTAGATAACCAGACTGAAGCATACACATCATAGCGGACAAGAAAGAATTAAAGGATAGCATATGCAAGACCAAATTTATCAACATAATACCAACGAGTAATCCATAGAGTTCTGTCGTTCACGTCATAACTTAGAGGCATTTTCTCCTCTAATGACGCGTGAAAATCGTAAAATATTAATTTTCGTCATTCATTGCACTGTCAGCATGCGTAATTAAACCCATTAATTAAGCTGTCAGTCTCATCGTGCATAATTTTGGATGTAATTTGACTTTTAGAAGGTGAATTAATAACGAATTTACTGAAACATTCTACCTGCATCTCTCTCTCTCTTGATTCCACCTAGTGAAACCAAGATGTAGAATTGATAGCATTCCGTCATAAAATCATAAATTAGAATAAATGAATATTAATGCAGATTTTTGCTAATAACAATTAAGAGTGATGGTAATCTGTGCATGTTTATGGCCCATCGATTAAATACAATTTATGTGGAAGTAAACCTCTGGAAAATGCATCAAAAATATACTCTCTAACTCTTTAGTTGGACATTGCATCTCGTATACCTTTAACATTTTTAGTATAAATACGTTTTAATCCCATTTTTTCGGGATTCTAAGTTGCAACTAATACTCACTCGATTCTCTTGAAAGCTAGATGAACGTATACGTAAGTGGTCCTGATAAAACAATGAAAAAATCCAACTTGATACAAAATAAGGGCTATGTTCGCAATTTATTGCTATTTATTGATATTTAGCGATTGGAGTTACTCTATAATTGTTTATCTACTCCAATGACTTCTCCTCCATTAATTACGTTTAGCAGAATCACTTACGAATTGTCTTTTTTATAACTCATTCGGCAATTCTGGCTGAGTAAATGAGTATGGAATTTTTAAACGCCATTAACTGGAACGCTACGTATTTTTTACTGTCCTCTTAGACTGTTTTGTAAAACTACAAAATATGTATCCCTTTTTTCTCGTTTTACTTATCTAAATCCCTTTTTCCACTACTTTACTCGTATTCATCGACATAGGGTGAATGTAGAAGAAGTTAAATTAGTTTCAATATCACCCGAAAACTGTCCATTATCATTATCTAAATATTGAATACATAGGATGTGTGCTCAAATTGCCATACATGACCGATAATTTGGTACACACAACTCTATCACTACGAAAGATACATTTTTACTTAAAAAATGAGCTGTAAATTAATACACGAAGCATTCCTCGTCGTATTAATTAATAATTAACTTCCTCATATCATGCAAAATGTCACATCACGAAAAGCTCGTCATTGGAAAAAATAGATTAAAACTAAATCTCATGTAACATTTTGATCCCAGTGTGTCCAGTCCGTTATATAATCAAATACCACTCGCATAACGTTCGACTTCACGCATTTATATAAATCGTTGATAATTCATTCGATTGCAACAAAAGAAAGCACTTTAAAACGTATTCTTAAAGAAAACGCGATTGATTCCGTATTATGGAGACAATCCAAAATCCCATTCCGGTTTAATCGTTCCGTAATGAACTGAGCCCGAAAAATTACGAAAGAGAGGAAAAGCATTCATCATCTCCGAGCACTCTTAATGGAAGCGTTAAAGGAGAACCTCCACTCTTCGGACGCAAAAGAACAGACATCCGAATAAAACTCCCGACCGATCTTCGGCACGAAATTACCGATATCGAGAAATAATTCCGATACCCGCTTTCGTGATACTTGGAGCGTATTCGGCACCACAAAAGGGATATTCGCGCACAAACGAGCATCCCTTTGCACCGAATCCCCTCCCCTTTTGACCAGAGACCCTCGATGGGACAAGAGACAGGTGCGCCGCTAAAAGCACTTCCTTACGCTCGGAAGCGTCGCCCCTCACATTATATTAAGAGGAAACCGCACATCCCTTTATATATCTCTTTGTCAGCTCTCCACTCGTCAGAGGTGCAATGTTAAGGGACCTTCTGACCTCTCGCGGTGCAGCCGACATCGAATTTCCGTCGCATTGTCGGCACGGGGCGAAAGAACACTCGAGGCCGTCGGGAAAGAGGTTTTGGGTTACCACGCGTTCATGATGGCTCTTGCGTCAATCTCGCGGTTATCAGACGTGACTCCGCCTTTATGGAATGCCATCGAGGGCAATGGGGAAGGCAATCAATATGTTTGTGAGGAGGGAAAAAGCGATTGGACGATATGCCCAGAAAGAGTGGTTGGAAAATGTATATGTTGTATAGAGATAGCCTCAATCTGGTCGCTAGGACGGAGATTGGAAATGAATGTAAAAAACGAGCGAGACCCACCGGAAAAGAGATAGAGACGAACGCGTTAGAATTTTTCATTTCTTTCTAGCGTGACGCCGGAGAGAATTATCGGATGTTGGAGTGGTGAAGATATGCTAAATTGCGACCGGTTTAATCAGATTGCTCGTCAATTATGGTTATGTATTTACGGGGGTGGGGACGAAAATAAGCTGTTTTTTGGCCGACGATGGGATCAAATGAGGGAGATAAAAAATCTAAAGCTGAACGTCCGCTGGCGAAGTGGTCGTACACGTAAGAATTACTCAATTGATAATAAAAATGATGCATGGATAGAAAATGCCTGCCATTACCTACTCCGACGGAAAATTAGAGATCAGAAACGTTGATAAATTGAAGTGGGGAAAAAATAAAGACCTCCTTCGCTTCTAACGATATCTCCCTAGTATCTTTAAAGCAGAAAATATTGTACGCAACGAAATAATTTCTTACTCCGTAAAATATTGTCTCTGCCGTGGGAAAATGTTCTTATTTACTGTCGGATTAAATTCCAACACACATTATCATATGTTGCATGAATGCTAACTCTTATACAAGGACTAATAAAATTCACGAATTACCTAAATAGACAGTAAAAATTACGAGGAAAGCTGCTATTATAATTCATACCCAATGATTTTTAAGTTTTTTGTTGGAAGTACAATAATTTTTAATATTGTTCGCTAATTAGTGTATTTGTTCCAAGTATTTAATTAATTATAATTATATTAGGCTTCGCTGTTAGAACTTCCGAATTTATGTCACATGACTGCAGTCTAAAAGCATTTTAACAAACGTTTTTTTACACTTTTAGTTACTCAAATTATTTCACAGAATATGTCTGTTGCTGTATTATTACTTTGAAATGTAATAACCAAAAATATTAGCTATTGTGAAGAAAGGAAATAACGAATTTGAATTCTTTTTCCTTTCAGAATATTTATTAATTTAAATATGAAACTTCTCTTCACAACCACAATCAATTTTTCTGATGCTGATATGTTTACGCGGCTTTTTTGACAGAACATCTCATTATTCTCCAGAATTTCCATTTTCCCCTTCTTCCAAATAGAGCAACAGAATCATTTATTCTTTTCGATAACGCAGATTAAGTCAAATTACAGAAGCCTTTCATTAGTGTCCCTCCAATATATAGACCGAATCTCAGAAAGATTGTGAATCGGACACTGAAAAAGAAAGACCTCGAAAGCACTCCTAAAATTCGAGACCTATAAATAGATTTGGGCTTAAATCTTACAAAGCGCGAATTAATGAGGAAACGGAACTTTCTCTCCCATAAATAAGAAATCATCGAACCTCCAATCCCAGGGACGACGGTATTAATTGGAAAATAGGGCATGTTTCGAGCTCTCCCGAATTAAAAGCACGGCCATGGACTGGTTGAGGTCATAAAGTTTTATCAGTCTTTCTAAGGATCGAATTCGGTGCTAAAATCCGAGCCCATCCCAGTTCACATGCGACTTAACCACCGTGAGCTCTGGCCATTGCGAAACCACCGCCTCCACGCCCTACTTGCAACAACCGATGAGTCCCAACCCACTGAGATTCCCCAAAATATCACTTTAACTTAGACTAAATATTTGACCCAGAATTATTTTCTTTACGAAATATTTTCCTTGCACTCAACTATAACATTATTTAGAAGGAAGAAGATAGATTACAAGTGAGTTAAAATTAAATTATGTAAAATAAATTTCTCTTTATAGCAAGATAAAGCTAAAAATTAATCTGATTAGAAATCTCCGAGTGTTTAAATGTTTCCAAATTTTAGCTTATACAAGGGAAGATAACCAGCTACATATTCCAGGCAATTTAGATTCAGTCAAATTCAACATAATGATTATTTTCAATCCGAAAAAATAGTACGAATTGAAATAAATAAATCATTTCTTCTAACTATAGAGCGAGTGGAAGAAGAAATTTGGTTAACCCTCATGCTTAACAATCTGGGGATGAACGAATAGGAAGGTTAAAGAATTTGGGTAATCTGTGCAGACCGTGGAAACTAACAAAAATGGAGATCCCTTCTATCTTCTGCAGTCTGAAAAGATATTATATTCTGTAACCATTTGAAACTATGAGTGCTGTACTAATCTGCGTAGACGTCGCAGATACTAACCAAATGGTGCCCTGGGACCACTTGTTTATTCTATATACTGTAAGATCTTCTATATTACTTTGTACATTATTAAGTGTTAAATACGTACTTACATCTTGAATCATCTCCAATAGATTGCCTGTCATTAAATACATAAACATTAAATGGAAAAACATTCTTATACTGATCAGTAAACCTTTTGATGGCGGAATTAGAGAAAGGGCATAAGGGATTCGTGGCATACATTGGTTTGGACGCAATGCGAATATTTTGCACTCATAGCCGTCATGCTTAACGAAGGAAACGGGGAAAATGACCAAAATCCCCATCTTTTCCAGCAAACCTCATTCCAAAGAGATCTTTTAGCAAATTATGTATAAGATGAGATTCCATCCAACCACCGTGCTGAGACAGATCGTAGCCTCCTATGCATTCCTGCATGGACATGCATAATAGGGACGGACAACCCTTCTCCACGTTAACAAAAGCCTCTCTCCAGAGGTTCGCAGTGGCAACAACTTTTCAACGTTTTTCCCCTTCGCCGAGATAGTTAGAGCGTTTTCGATTGGGATGTTGTGGGGCAGCGATCTGGACGTATAGCGGTTGGACACGCGAGCCGTTAACGCACGCACGGATTGGACGCAACCATTCCTCCCCAGGGTCGTGGGCTTATAAAGCGTCTTCCCTTCCTCAATTGGCCGAGATTATTATTTTCTAGCGATGAAAATAAAAACGTCTCGCGTGCATCGAGGGCTTGACACGCCGCCGTTGTTTTATCGCGTTTTTCCCCTCTCCGTACGTGTAATCGAGTGGGAGCGAAATGTGTCGTAAAAGGTGAACGTGTTCGGGGGAATATATCCGTCAGAGAGGTGTAAAGGTGACGGAATATAAGAAGATTCTAGTAATATGCCTATGGTATATATGTGAGTTATGAAGTCCTATTTAGAATGAATAGGGGGTACAGGGGTAATATGACAGGGGTTCATCTGCGTATCCCTACGTCTATGAAGTATGGAAAGCTTGCGCAGATTACGGTGCATAACAAATTAATACGTAGGCTATGCAAGTGATGCACTCCGAAATCATTTTTCTCAACTGCACATGCAGGTTATTCCATGATGATGTAATGTGTCTGGTACTTCTACGGTCTAATATCCATAATTTTCAGCAAAATTACTTCATGAACCATTAAAACTATTTATATCACAATGATTAAGGGGTTGGGAGTACAAATAGCTACAGCTTAAAGGACCCAACGATCAAAAAGATAGCAATCCCTGATTTATGATGTGGCTTTTCATCTGTAAAAGCATACGTTGACTGATGATACTCTTCAACATATCATGACGAGATGACACTCTTGAGGAGATGATACTCTTCAACATATCATGGGGCAAGTATTTTCGAATATCTTCGAATTCGAAGAATCGAATTTTAAAGGAAAATCAAGGTCACAAATTATTAAGTGGAACAAATGGATTCCTTCAATAACATTTTCTGCAATGCAATAATGTAAACAAAACAAAAATATTGGATTTAATTTCGATTCAGACCTGATGTTAATGATATGATACTTTATTAAAAGCGGGGGTTTTTCGTGGTCTACCGAAGACCCTCGTAAATATGATTACACAGTTCGGGAGCGTTTGCAGAAGAAAGGTTGATAGAAGCGTCCGATGGAAGTCACTGATAAACTCCGATGGATAATTCAATCAGGCGGGCGTCAGTTTTTCACTCCAAATTCTTTCGCCCGGGAGAGATAATCTTTCTCCGCGGGAGAAAAAATCGCTTCGAATTTAAAACGGTTCCTGGATAATCGCGACGAGCATCGGATGGCCAAAATTACTTTATTCTCCCGCCATGAATATGGATGATGGAATTCGGCCCAATCGATATCACCTTTTTCGGTCGACACATATATTCCGAGAGAGATATTTATGTGATTCGGAAACATTACGTTCAATCGGCAGACGCACACCTCCGAGTGGACGTATCAATGCTGCGATCAGCTGTTTAAATTACGCCCAAAAAAATACCACAATATATTTGCGATGCAGAAAGCGTTGTAGCATCGAGCACATGGGCATCGAGCGTATTCATGAGGCTCATTTTTCAGAGGGAAACTGTTTTTGACGTCGTCCTGGAGATTTGATTCTTTCGTGGCATTTACGTCAAAGCTCCCATCGCTGTATTGCTGACCGTAAATGAGGAGTGATAGCTGTGATGTTTTGCTCTTCGCATTGCTGTAAAACATGTGCGTTTCCTTGATTTTCTTCTTGGTCCCGATTCGAATCGAAAATGATAATTCGAATCGAATCTGTCTGTTATGTATTCGCATTTTCAAAGGCCAAAATAACTGATTTCCATCGGTCTTCCCATTCGTATTACCATATCAATTTTAATGCAGCTTTGATATTGTCGTTGCTTCTATTGCCAAAGGGAAAAAGAATGCACCTGTGCGATACATGTTCAGATCGTGCGAGTAATGATTTTTGGCATCTAATCAGCTGTTGAATTGTAATAAAATTCAAGTTGTATCGTCGAAATCAAATGCAATACATTACACGCGCATTCTAATGAGAGTTAGTCTCTCTAATGTTTCATTATCCAATACCTTTCGTGGAAGAACGACTGCAACGGATTTGAGCTTTGAAAAATATTCTCTGATCTTGAGAACACAGCTCAAAGAGAATTGCTTCAGTGTACTCGGGTTAATACAGATAATTGACGCTTCTGCGGAACTCAGGCCAATATGTGTGAATACTGACCGGTAGGCTCAATCTAACCACTTCTTTTAGCGTGGTTGTTAATATGCTGGTAATCATATCGTCTTATAGTTACCCTTAAAAACAGCTACAAAGTCGCTAAACCAGAAAAATAAATCGTAAATGTATGCATTTGAATGATTACAGTACACTGGAGCCATTGTATGGCTTCACTGTGTACATTCTGATATTAAACAAATTAAAAAGAAAAAATCAATTCTCATTTTTAATTCTATTTTTTTACAAAATGATGTTTTACGCTTATTTGTTCCATTAATTAGTCAAGCATGTTTCTGGTTGACAGAGGAGGCTTTATTTGCCACTTAGTGCAAAATACAGTGCAAGATTGTACTAAAACAGACCAAAATGGAGAAAAGAGTCGTTAGGTCTAATGACAATATCTTAATTTGCAACTACGAATCTACTTTATTTTTATCCAATATGTATTTTTAATATTTTCTTAAGATACATACAACACAAGTTTTCACAGTAATTAAATGGTATTAGACCTCTTAGATTAGAGTTGTTTGTCGTGATTAAACTAACGAATGTACTGTAAGAACAATTTATGTTTATTTTCTTTTGAAATCGATTTTCAAAACGTATCAAAACAAAGCCTTTCCAAGCGTTCTCTAAGCCTTCTGCAAATCTTGTGAGGTCCAGGTATACGGAGGTACTTGATGATCTCCCACTCGTGTGCAATTCATTTACCTATTCCCTATCGTTTTGAATTTGATATATACAGGGATTTGTAGGACGATAAGAATAACATAAGTAATTATAAAATTAGTAACAATAACATAAGTGTACTGTTGAAATTGAGTTACTGTAACTGCTTACTAGATTTCGTCTTAAATAGAGTAAGAACCAGTACTAATATAGATGATAATTGTCACGAATGTATAGCGTATAGCATTTTAATTTCAGAGGCCGTTTCAAGTTTCTTAATTTCTCCGTGAACTGTAGATATATCATTGATGCAACGCTTTCCCTCGCATATTATATCTTCGACGGAAGGCAATCGAAAACCCGGATCATCTCTAATTAAACTTCCTCTTTAGATTCGTCGCCCGCATCCGACGCAGATATCGAAATTTGGACATATTTCATCCGATCCGGAAGAACACTCAAACTTTCTCCATCCGCAAACAAATGAAACGCGGAGCGAGACAACTATTAAGATCTCTTTCCGGAACACCCAATTATCGGTGGGGACATATTAAAAAAGAGCCTTTCAGCTCCGAAATTGCGATTCCGTCCCTCGCAGAAACGAATGAACGCTTCCCATTATGAATCCATCGCAACCTTTTGATCCATTAGCGTCGGATAAAAATTCCGTTTTTCCGCTTCGGTGAAAATGCCTCCGTTTCCTCCTCGGCATTGTCTGGATGGAATTATTCGATTCGAATTACGCATCTTTGTTCTCGGATCATCGTCCCTCATCCCCGCAGGCAATCTTCCTTCGCTAAGAAACGGTTAAAAGTAGCTTCGGAGAAGCCACTGGAGATGGCGCCAAAGAGGGACGCACATGAGAGAGGGGTGGGGTTTCTAATTGCGGCAGACAGTTCCTCATATTGCCCTAAACTACCTCCGTCTTAATTAACTCTTATCTCCCTTATACTTACACTTTCCATTCCGGAGTAAACTTCTTCTTTTCTACTCAGCCGTACTTCTCTTATTTACTCATAAACCCCTTGTCTTTTGATAATTAGAAAGGCTCTGAGCTGAGAGATTTTCCAATGGGGACAACTGGAGGCATACCATTTAGAAATGAGTCTCATTTTCCCCTGATACCCCCCAGAACTTACGACGCATGAAAATGAATGCTTCTTACTTAATAAATCCACCGCTACTCCTCTATGTGCGATAAAAAATATGGGTTTAATTAGTTTTACATACAATAAAAGAATAGCAGTTGTTCCGTCTCTACTGCAAAATCCAATAGATGCCAAGGGAATTAATTTGCTTTAGTTTTTCATCTATCATTCTTTCACTCATAATGAGTTCTTTTGCTGTTGTATAAGTTTGATTCACTAGGTTTAATTATGATAATTACACCTTTACATGAACTGTAGTTCATTGTTTTTAAGTGTTGCTAATGGAATCCGTTTTTACTTTTTCGTAGTTTGTTTAAAAAAAAGAATGTAAATGTCTTCTAGTAATGTAAATGTGTGCCTATTAAGTTATGATTGTAAATCATGCTCTGTCAACGGGTGATGAAAGAAATCGATACAGGCCATTTAAATATAACGAAGCGATACAAACGTGACTCTAAAATACAGACGTCTACATATGATACATTCTACAGTAGTACAGTATGTTTTTACATATTCATGAAACTACCACTTTCATAAATAAAAATATAAGTACGCAATTACTTTCGTAATTCAAGAAAGCTGCACCCACGTTGAAGCAAGACTATTTTTTTGTGTAAAATTGCTTCCTTCCTCGTTTGCGTCGTTTTTCGCTAAAAAAATGCAAAACTCTCCGCATATTTCATATACAAAAGCATTCCTCAAAGATTTCTAGCCGAAGATTACTTTACAAGCAATGCGGCGAAGACGGAATCTCATTGCAAATTTCCCTTATTTCATAAAAGAGACATGCGAAGATCGCCCTGAAAATTTTCTCGTAAGTCCCTCTCGTTCTCTTGATATTTCGCCGCCTTTTGTCCAAGTTTTTCTCTTCCGTTTGAGAGCGTGATTCGTGCAGAAATAAAACAAATAAAAATCGAGTAACGTAAGCTCGGTTCTTTTCAGAGATCGTGAGTCGGTTAAAACAAGAGTAATTTTCTGTGGGGAAAACCGCGAGTGATATTTTAATGCCGTCCCCTCCCCGTTGCTACCCAACCGAATCACCGGATCATAATTTGTCATTATTTAGCAATCGATGCAACCGTTGGTAACATCCATTCATCAGCGGGCCGCGATTAAAACTCTCATAACTCAAACCGGATTCCCGTGCATTTTGACGCCCTCGGGCGGATCCACGTAATGAATCGAAGCCCCTCGGACCAACACGTGTGCTTCGGCGGAGTCACGCGCTCCTTTAATCGCATCCCGTGATCAACAGCGCCCTCGTGATCGAAACACTGCCCATCGACGCTTTTATATCACGAAAAGCGCATCCTCCTCCCACATTCGCGACACGAAGATCAGGGAACATTTTCATTCAATCCACCGCACCCGAGGCGCGGCATATCTCAGTGGCCGTTTTGGACGTGAGTGCCCCATTTAACTAGCACGAATCACCTGTCTCCATAGATACGGCCCTCCTATTAGAGGTGCCCTATTCTGGTTTATATCCCGACCGAAAAGCGTGCCAAAGCGGGCGTCCCTCTACGTGCGATGACACTCGGAATGGTTTGTGTTAAAGAGAGAGGAAATGGAGAATGGGAATTCCATAGCGGGGGACTTCTATTATCCAAGTATTCCAATCCCAGTGAAAAACTTCGAGGGGGGTAATTTTATTTCCTCGGTTATCCCAGGTGAAATGTGCACAGATGTAATGAATTCGTTTTAATAGGTCCCGTTGACGTCGCGTTTTAAACTAACGTTTACACTTAACCCTCCAAATTCCACAAAATATCTGTCAATGCCCACGAACGCCACCATGTAGGAAGATTTAGAGATAAAGATGCTTCATTAGATCTAATTACTACTGCAAGTTTCCCTGACCCAAAATAATGAGTTGGTTGTTAAGCGATTAAAGAAAGACGACGTATTACACGGGCGTCAATAGATATTCGAAGTTAAAGGAAATCCAGAGATGTAAGCATAAGATTATATAAAATGAAGAAAGACTAATTATATACTAATAAAAGCAGTTTTTACTACTGGAGACGTAACGAAAACAAACTAATATGCGTAAATTAAATTTCTCCAAATATCAAGCCACCTTTCAGATAGTATGTACTAAGGGAAGTATGATAAACGTCAAAATAATCAAGAAAACTTAACTTACGCACGAAACTCGACTTTTGTCGGTTGCAGAACTTATTTCTTTTGTAAAATTAAAATAGAAAGAATCCTAATAAAAAGCCAAGAATAGCAACAAAATAAGGTAAATCAAACCAATTTTGACAGCAAAATATCGTTTTCGATTGAAATTACGAGAATTTTGAACAAATGAACGAAAATTTCGAGGCTACGATTAACTCGTATTAACAAGATCTCGTATTAACAAGCCCATTCCCAGTGAAGACGAATACGATTGTTAAAATATCTCATTAGAACACATCGAGAATTAAGGTACGTAGTTTTGTTGTTAGCGCGTTACCTTTTATATCTTTTGTGAAATCAAGGGATTGTTTGTACACACTCTAATAAAGTGTAGATGTTTTTTATGTTATATTTTTGCTTAATTTATGGAGCATATCTATTTACAACAATCTGTGTTTCGCGGTTGAAGAAAATAAGTGATCTAATTAAGTAAGTGTGCATTATTGGAATACTTTTTTACTTATTAGATAAAATTCTCTTATCCCCATTGAATTCCAACGGAAATTCAGCTGGCCATTTTGAATGCCACTCGCAAGTGTGGAAGTTCTAGAGAAATTACAAAATGTACAAAAATAAATAAAATAAAATTTACACATCTATATACTTATTATGTTGCTGGAAATTTTGTACAAGCATAGGGGTGTATAAAGCTGGTGTTGTAAGGGAATGGAAGATTAGATTTTTCTGCACAATATACATATTATTATAGGTAACGAAGAAATAACACTGTAAATTTTCCACATATTATTATACTCTAAGGTATGGAAAACTGACATTAAAGCGTAAGTTATATGCCTGCTGGTAAAACACGCCAATTATGTATATTTACATGCATCAGAAATCCATTCCGTGAAATGTCAAGCAAGAGGAAACCTGAAATAAAAGAACAATGGAGTATTCAAAGAGAAATGGAGGGAATTGAGTAGGATGGAGGCGGGGAAACGTTCAACAGCTTTCTAATGCTGCTCGGGGTGCACGGAAAATCGGCAAAGCCGACCGTGACACCACCGCCGCTGCACGGCTCGTTAACCCAAAGTCACGCGCTAGACGTGTGGTTGCCCCACTACGATGCGGTGTGCGTAGGGACAGCCTTCCTCGTCAAGGACGGGTATAGATTGTCATACCCTCTGGCGGATGGATAATCAGCCTGTATTATAAGCATTGTTTGCTGCTCAGCCAACCACTCGAATATGGTGGGAATGCCATGATCACGTATGGATCTATTTTTCTCGATCAAAGAAAATATTCCTCTCCTAGATCTGGCTATGTCAACCCGGATGACAAAATGGTCGGAGTTCAGTCAAGGATCTAGTACCTTCTAAAATGGCTTGTGTGGAATATTTGGGCACATTGATACTTTTGTCGTCTCTTATTACTTAGGGTCTTAAGTATCCGTAATTGTACGTTATACTGCAGATTTACTCTTTATCAAAATTTGAAATGTATACATATAAATTGGTTCTCTCATTTAACCTTTCATCAGTCGCGCCTATTTTCATAACACGAGCAGTCGCGCCTTGTATTCCAAACAACAGATATTTTTTCGGCCAAAATTGTAAAATTAATTGAACTACGAGTAATTATTATTTCCGAGTACTTAAATTTAGGTAATAATCTAATTCAAGAGGAATAATTTAAGAAGTAAACAACTTTTAGTAAAAAATATTATCATTCACCTTTATTTATTTACATGCGTTCAGAGATTACCAAAAAAGCTAGATGTCTATTAATTCCAAAATTAAAATTTGTCTAATAAAGTTTAAGACGAAATAAGTGAAAAACTACATGCAAACGTTGTAATAAGCAAAAATAGATTTCACCAACGAAAAACTTACCCAAGCGTCGTATGTGTTACAACAGTCGCCACTTCACAGATTTACTCGCTTTCGCAGTCGGTTTAAGACTAAAAAGAAGCATTTGACGACTTTACAAGTTAATGGTGTGATAAAGGAATTGACTCTAGCGTGAGGTTCCCAGGTAGATACAGGACTCAAAAAACCGTCTGTGTTTTACAGAATACAACAGCGCGACTGACGGAGGGTAAATTGGAATCCAACTGTACACACTCTATTGACTATTAAATAATGCTTTATTCGTACGAGATTGAGATTAAGATTTCTTTAATTCGGCTAAGCAATAATCAAAGTCAATAGAGCCATTTGTGAAAATGATATGTTTTAAATATGGCGATAACACTAAGAAGGAAAATCTGCGTCGTAATATTAATAGCTGAAAGATATAATAATACAGATAGCAAAACCGAAAAGATATCGAGGCGGAACAGTATGACATGAAGGAATAAAAAAATAAATTCTAAGCGAAAAGGACCAGTAAATATTAGTGTTATGCGAGCACTTGTAATTCAAATTTTTCGTATAATCTCTGAAATAGTAGTAAAAATACTTTAGCAATCATAAAATATCAATTTTTATCATCAAAATTCTGTTTTATCTATTTAGTTTCTCCCCATTCAAATTTATTTTTCGATCTTGACCTTAACACTTGTCTCGAATGCTTCAAAATAATATAATATTTTATTTTCAGCAATTCAGATCAGTTAAGCGAATAAATTCAAACTATATAAAACCGAAGCGTAATTTTTGGATAACTATATGGCTCACTTCCAAATTTGCATATTGTATTTATCCTAATTTAACACCACTGTTCAAGGAGGAAAAGTAATGAAAATGAAGACTATTTAAACGTGATGATTTTTTGTATCACCGGAGAATAGATTATGCAAAAATAAACGCAATAGTGTCACTTCTCTAAATTTCTTAAAAATTTTATGACGTCGCTTCGGGAAGTAGACATCTAAACATTTGCGATGTAAATCTGAGCGAGTGTTTGAGATCGATGCCAATGAAAAATTCAAGAGGACAAACGTCGCCGTTCTCTTTCATCTCATTAAGCGCGCCTTTTTGAAGGTCAAGCAAGAATCCCAGAATTTCATTCCACTTGACGAACGATTAAATTTTGTATCAAATTTTTATTTCGTTAAGTTGAAACTTGGGAAAACATGGACGAGGCAAACTCGAATAGGTCTTCTAATTGCACGTGTTACTCGAATGTCTGTGAATTTCTCAAGCCCCACTCATCTGCAATCAAACGTTCGTCACGACAGTGTTTACTGTACTTTTTTGGTCCTTTTGAAAACTTGGTAAAGACATAATACGCGAATCCCTGTAAAATTTTCGTTTTTTAGTGAGATAGTTTTCTCCTTGGTATTAAATATCGGAATTTATTATTGGGAAAATGATTTGCCTACATTATTTAGATAAAATTATAAATTTTTTTACTAATTTCCGTAAGTAATGACGCTACTCTCGTTTATAAAACCCACCTCAAACTCTGATCACCTGTGATTGTTTAAGAAAAATTACTTATTTCCCAGTTGATAGAATTAGAGCGAAAGTACCTACATAGTGTTATAGCATTTTTAAATTTTCTTTGATTGATTTCCATCGGCTAATGATGGATCTGATATCCTTCAGAACATCCATAAGTTTCTCTTGGCGAAAGAACTAGAATAAATACACATACTTCATACATGAAAGCAATCACAATAACCAGTTCAAATTTGTGATATTCTGATTGGGATTGAAGAAATGTTTTCGTATGTTTAACTCTGTAACATTTATCTCAAAGCAATGATTATATAACTGAGTATTTGAGGATGTTCAATCAATATTATCTCCAGCATAAAACAACTGTTTAAATGGAAATAACTACTTGCTATAATGCATATTAATAATACAGTTTTCTCTTCCACTCTACCCATGAATTGGGCATGAAAATTCCACGGATATGTCCACATATTTGTTATTACTGAAGATTTAAACGAATGAAAATGTAATTATTCATGCTTGACCTAGAAAATTTTAACAATTTATATAATACGTTCTATTCGATTAATATAGATTAGAGTAATAATCTGAGAACTCCAGAGCAGGCAACAGAAGTCGGAACTAATCTTCAGAGATTCTTTAGGACGAAATTAAAGGAGCGTGGAATCGTACGGAATTCAAACCGTAAAGATAAATAAAATAATTCGAAATCATATAAGATAGTTTTATGAAGACCAATATTTTTAAAGTTCTAAGAAGGGATTAACAGATTAAGGGGCATCCTTCATTCGACATTAATGATACTTATTGCTCGTTTCATTTTGGAAATGGAAAGAAATTTTACCAAATCCTAGGATTAATATGTCTTGAAAAATTCAATATACTGCTTTAATATATAATAAACACTATTGATGTTTCTTAAAATTTGAAATTCATTTTGCTGAAAAATCAAGAGGGTGCTTATCTATTCGACGAGTGTTATATACTAAGTAATTATTCCTTAATTTTATATATTTATTATTAAAATGCACATGCTAAACTTTTACATTCAGTTCAAGGTAGAGTCATCACTTCAGCAAAAAGATAACGAAATTTTGTCTATTTCTTTGTAATTTCACAGCAAACCGCCTTTTGACGTGCGGCAGAGGGTGCAATCACCATGACTATTTTCCTAAGGTTTCGATTGTTTTGCGTATCGTTAAAATAATTCTTGAAACGATTCGTTCTATCATGTATTTCCCTAATCTTCTTCGCAATATCAGAACAGTCTATAGAACAGGGAGTTCACATTTCATCAGTTTCATCATATCATCACATCATAGAGCATATACGTAATATCTCTGAACTTATTTAATAAATGTATCCTTTGTATTACTCTTCTATCTTCTAAAGATTCCCATCTCGCGCCCCGAATCATTTGAGTAATGCCCACTGCTTCGTCGGTGCAATTCTTCAATAAACATGTAGGTTTTTCGTTTTAATTACCGAGAGCGACAAATATTGATTGACTGATACTCCCAAAGATGTGCACCTAAAAATGCGGAACGCAAAGGTGAAAGACAAGGGGTAATCGAATGCCATTCGCCATTGAGATAACGATTTGGACGGAGCCTATGATCCGGCGCCGGAGGAATAAAATTGGCGCATTCCAGGAGGCGACCGCGGAATGGCAGACCGATAAGTGAGAGGGAACGAAATCGGGTGAATGGGAGTAATCGCATCAGAGAGGGGCGTAAATAATTAGTCCACCGAAACTCTCTCACGCACCCTGCATTCGTAAAGGGTGCACACGCGTGAAAGGGATTCGAAGGGGACCATCTGAAATATGGACAGGCCTTTCGTTATCCCTTTTGAAGGGGTTAATGTTTCCTTAACGCGACGACTTCCCTTAACGAGGTAGCTGCTGGAATTTCCTCAGCTAAGCCATCGGACGCACTTCGGCACTCAATTTATATTCATACGAGATAAACACTATTTTTCAGAAAAGCGAAACTTGGACTTCTTGCTCCCATTTTAGTTTTCAGTTTCATTCACGAAAATTCTATCTACCCTAAATGCTGATTGTATCAAGCTTTTGCGAAGAAAATTATGAATATCTAAAACATGCTCACCAGGCTAAATGAAGAACCCTCAACGCCAACTATGAGTAGTATAGATCCACGCTCAGTTAAGTGCAATTACCCAACATATAATACTTACCTCAGCAGTCGCTAAGGGGTGACCAAGATGAAGGTATCACTATGAAGGCATAGAGAGAGGATTTTATACTAACACAGTGAAAATCAAAGCTGGGACCGAAATTTAAATATGCATTTTACTCTATCATGAAACATTCGGAGATATAATATAATGGATTTTAATTAATAAAGGAAAGTGGCAGAAAAAATAATAAATATAATGAATGAAATTCGATTCGATTCCCGGCCCCATCAGACTTTTTTCAAGCCTGTTTTTCATTGGGATTTTTTCTAGATGTACGCTTTTATGTGCAATATACCCTTAAACCTTTCCTAATGAAGGAAATATTTTGATGACTTGGGTATAACAGAAGATCTTAAATTCATGTTACAACTTTAAACTGCTCAAGCGATAACACGGTTGTTATATTTTAATTAAGGAAGCAATGATTCTAGATAAATATATACTGATAAAATGACATAAAAATAATGTATATAAAATCGAAAGTTAGGAAAGTTAGGCATCTAGCAGAAATAGATTTATTACAGATACTATTGATCATCCACATCCCGTTACACACACGCTCGCACATCTTCCCTCAGGCTCTTTCAAAGGATCCAACTATTCGAAGAGAGTGCACCCCAAACACCCACATCCGCAGCGAAACAGACCCATCGCATGAGAAACTCGCAAGTTGGCGGAGATGACGACGGCAGGAAGAGGGAATGAAGACCTTGGTTTAGGGGAGAAAACTTCTCCCAAAACTTGTTTAAATGTGCAGTATCCGATGGGGGCGTCTTGAGGGAGTAGAGTTTAACTTGCATCCGTGTGGATTGTGCTGCTGAGGTCAATGGGACTCTCCTTCAGCTAACCTGATGCTCCAGTTCCCAGATCCTCATAATCAGGGGAAGGCGAGTTAATCAATCACTATAGTCTGCGGGTAATTGTTTCCTGATTTCCTGGGCGTTGCGATCAGTCAGTCGCGAATGCACTCCCTGGGAGTAGCTGGAGGCATCGTCTTCTCACTACCACCTCAACTTTCAAATTATAAATACGAAACTTGTATGAAAGCTTCAAATACCTATTGATATTTAGATATTGACGTTATTATCTTTGCCGATTAGCTTTCTCATATTCCCTATGAGAGCTGGAAATAGTTATAATTTTTAAAATCCTTTTCAAACATTTCCTTTTTCCCTGACAAACATGAAATAAATATAACCAAATTGTAAAGAGTGTATAACATAATTTCAAGAATCAATCTGGTATTTGCTTGTACAAGGTTTTAAGGGACATGGATATGTAAATATATGTGGAATATTCAACTTCCAAAAATCATCGTGTCTTTATGTTTTACCGATACCGTTTGATTTTGTTATCTCATTACTTGAGATATCTCCAGTTATAAATTTAAAAGATCTTTTCTATGCGACGTGATGGTCGCTCAGTAGATTATTGAAATTTATTACATAATTAACAATTATTCTTAAATGAAAATTTAATTGAAGGTCTTACAATTATTCAGGAAGTAACGCAGAATAAGATAATTCAATTCCCCTGGAAAATAATTTACTCATCCCAAGGAAAAACGGTATTGAAAAAAGTCTGACAGGAACAGGAATGTTCTTCTATCCAGGAGGTTGCCTTAAACATCTAGGCTACCCGGCCAGAACATTTTAACAAGCCGTTCTTGGCAACTTTGTGTGCAATTATCCTGGGTGCACGCCCTTAACCCTTTCCTTGTGGATTTACAAATTTCAAAGAAGCAGTTACTCAAACTCTCTAGGGTTTTCAGCAAAATTGTAAGTTATTGTGAAAGATAATTCTTTGGTAAATCCTTTCAACTCTATACTTTATTTGAAGATTTTCTATCTCTCAGATCCAATTTGAAAGTTCTCAGATAAAGGAGTCACCTACTGATTTTGAAAGGTTAGTCATAAACCAAAGGCGATTGGATTGGATATTCTTTTTTATGCATACGTACTTATTTGAATTTTTTTACTTATATTTGCAGCTTCTTTGTGACTGTGTGCAAAATCCCATTATAGATCTTATCCTCTACTCTCTGTAAATCATCTACCAATTTACTGAACTAGTCTATCGCCGCTTCAAACAGATAAATGATTGATTATAAGCTTCAAGGGGTTTCATAGATTACAAATTTGGCACATCTTTAACTGTGAGACTAAAATAAAACTTCTAAAAAAGCGATTGATTCACAATCTTAAGCCAACCTGCATTTTTAGTAAGTAATTTAGCTCATGCATTTCCCTCCAGGAGATATTTCGTTGAGATTACGAGAGTGACTCCCCTATTCATGAAATTCGAACAGTGTTAGAGGAGTGCGAATCCGCATATTGAGGTTGTCTCAGAAAATTTCTTTGTATAATAATGGCGGATTCGAATATGGATTAAGAAATCGATATAAAGTCATACCTAAGTGAAGAACGATGCATTAAAACGAACCAGAGGTTTATTGGAGTATTTTTCTCATTGCAGGAGATTCCAGGATTACTTGAGCATCGATATCGAAGCGAATGTCAGATCGACGTCTTTAGACGAAGCTGATAAGGATTTAGCCAGTTTTGGAAAAGGTAAGATTCTGAAAACCCTTTTAATCTTGTCATTTTATCCATTGGAAAATAAGAGAAGTCATTTCCATTTAGAAATTCAGGGCGGTGGAGGAAAATTTTAATGATCGAATTCAGCAGTGAAGTACGTACGCCAAGAAATGTTAAAAATCGAGGTCAAATGGAAATAATTCCGATGGGTTTTTTTTCTTCATTAATTTTGGAAATATTTTTTCCCCAAGCGAAGTTCCGAAAATCTATAAGTTTTAAAGAGTGCGTCGAAAGAAATGGAATTGAAGAATGTTGCCTCGACCACGTGGTGGAGAGTAATTAGATTTTTACTCGGCAAAACTTGAAGATTTTTCTCGCTCCCGTCGAATACGTTCGTTAACATTCAATTGTACTTTAAAAAATTCCTTTATGACGTGCATTTTATTCTCTTAATCGATTTTGACCTATTTTACTGAAATTTATTAGATTTCAAGGCGAACGGTTCTATCCACTTTGAATGGTAAATGCATATTTCAGGATTTCACTATTGTATTTAATGGAAATATTGGTATATAATTTAAAATGTGTGAATATTTAGCCGAAATTTAGAATGAAATCATTTCATAACTATCTAATGGTATTTGAGCAATTCAAGAATTTCGTATATTATTTTTCGGCGAAAATTCAGAAAAATTCACGATATTTTTAGTGTTTTGCTAGGAACGGAAAAGTTCGAAGTTATTGAATTCCATTTGGATGAATATACAGAAATTACCTTGTAAAAAACTCCAAGCTGTCGCATAATCAAAAGATTGCCACGTAAAAATAATTGAAATGAAGTCAAACTTAGCACGGGAAAGCGTAATTTATCATGTATGCTTTATCTAAACGCACGTTCATGCATAGAAACGTATAACTTATGGAAGCAGTCGTTACTCCACTTTAAGGCAACGATGTGAAACATAGATATCTTACCTCGTTGCATTCACAGGCAAGTTTTATTTTTGCGAAAATTGTAATACGTGTTCCATGCGTCTCAAACGGAGATACTTGAGATGCAAGGAAAATACATCAAACTTTCATCTTGGGGGTATCCAATGAAGGCTAATCACAATTTATTACCGCAGCACATGCCAAATGTATCACTTGATCCAGGAGTTATGCCTCCTCCAATTGCAAACCGGATAGCAATCCAACTCGAAAACGGCTTTTAGAAACCAAACCCCTTCGAAATACGAGTAATGTCCGTAATTACGGTGTAAAAGTATGAAACCGGAATTCAACTATACATGGTGCTCGCTATCTGTTTAAAGACCGTAAGACCGCTTCTGCAGTGCCATCTTCTCCCTCTAACGAAGTTTGTCAACACGCAATAACCTAAGTTTCATACACCGGTATATTTTTCTATAACTTTAAACATTTCGAGTTTTGAGCCTACGAACCATGATTTGCGGACAGCATTGGTTTTCTGCTATAATTTGAAGAAAACTGCTGCAGAATCGCATAGAATGCTTGTCGAAGCATACGGTGCTCGTGGCAAAACTCAGTGCTTCGAGTGGTTTAAAAAATTTAAAAGTGGTGATTTTGAGAAACGAGGACCGTGGGAAACCACCGAAAAAGTTTGAAGACAAGGACTTGCAAGCCTTATTGGATGAAGACGATACTTTACAATGATTTACGATACTTTACGATAATTTACGATACTTACGATAATTTTCAAATAACAGAAGTGTAATTTTTACAAAAATAATTCCGGTTTCATACTTCTACTTTACTTTTCCCATAAAAACCTGCAATATTTCAGAGACTAGAGTTATTTCATTAATATTCAATTATGCGCGTGCAATCCCTTTTGTTTTGATTGTTTTCGAAGCGAAGGTCATAAAATAAATGGATAACGATTTCAGCGGAACTCCATCTGCTTCACGTCAATCACACTCTTATCGCTGAATATTTTAGCGCTCTCCAAAATCCGTTAAAACAGTCTACGACATGAGCTCTTTCTTAATTTATATTTTCCACGCACTCTCCATAAATGACGAAACAATCAAACGAAAAGCATTCGACCGAATCACTCATTCCATTCAAACTATTTCCCTGCGCCAACACTTCATTTCGGATCAATCCGAGCTCTCTTGCGTTAATTAAACCCTTCCCCATTTTCCATTTTATCTCTTTTTAAATAAACTTGGATTCTCCCTCCCGTGGAAAAAACGTCATTATTCATCCGAAGCGAAAATGGGTTCTTCTGTCTGCCATTATCACATCCCAGGAGACTTATCTCCAAGATTTCTCCCCCCTTTTCCAACGCTAGTACTTCATTACCTTCAATCCAGTTTGGCTTTTCCGCCGAGTCAAAAACGCGTTCCAGTCTCTGGAGTTCAATCCATAAGGGGAGGAAAATGTCCGAGCTCACTTCCCCTACCTCCGAACAATATTTATTCGCCCATTTGCCAAATATGTGGGGGCAAAAGAGAATGAATGAGCCGTCCCGTGAAGAATGGCGCTTAAGGGGTTATGACGCTTCTGGTGAATTGCTGGTGCGCGTGGCAGGAATACAACGGATCTTGCAGGTCTTGAGCAATTTCGCTATTTATGCCTCTCGTTCGTGTTACATTTATAGAGGTAACACTGCGATCCATATTCAGCTTTTACTCAAAGACCGCCGATTGTGGTCGTTACATAGCACCAAGACAAGTAAATCATGAAAAATAAATTGATTTCCTTCTAGTAAAAGTAGTAATAATTAAACATATATATATATATTGGCTTCTAACTCTAAATTCCACTTGACAATATGGAAGAATTCTATATCGAGTGTACACTTTGAATTAGCAACGCTTTCTTTAGATAGACACTATTTGGAAAGACTCCGTCATTTTATTAATGATTGATGTTAAAACATAATAAGGCTCTCTTGTAATATTCATCTTTCTATTTAAAATTTATTGTATCATACTTATTATTGTGAATACGAATCTACGAGAAGATGAGTTAACTATCAATTAGATTAGTGATTTGATACTTTAATTAAGAGCAATTCCTATCAATGGTCTGAACTGTACTACGTTCATTCAGTTCACTAAAATATATTGTGTTAATTCCGTTGCATTTAATTCTAAATGTAGTTACTAGGAGTGAAATGAATCAAATCGTTTTCAATTTATATTAATAGCAGATAAAAATGTTATCTTTCTTTAATAATGTTATTTTATCTTCGTGATACTACTACTACGTACTAAGTTCTTCTTTTTAGCCCCCAGGATTAATTTCTGATAGTTTCATCTCTATGCACATTCTCTCACCCGCCTAAAACACTATCTAGTATGATGCCTACACCCTTCTCTCACATCCATTTTTTTCTTCCACAATTTGCTTATATAATATATGAATTATTTTCCGTGAATGCAATCTTCGTTTACTTCCTCGTTTTATAAAATTGAAAGTTATATTGACGGCTCATCATATCAGTTCGTGTGTATGTAGTACTTTCTTCAATCAAAAGAAGAATAATTCTTGAAATCAGCACAGAAAAAATAAACTTGTAAAAAAATAGTGGAATCGGACGTTAGATTTATAGCTAAACTCCATCTCCTTAATTTAAATTAACGGATCTTAAAGGAATGCCACAGTCACTGTTCTGACGAAGAATCGACGTTGGCAGCATTGAGATTAGTATTCGTGAATGAACTCCGACTCCAGAATGCGTAAATCGCAACGGGGCGATGCTCGTAAATATGCAAAAAAGACAATCACGATTCGTGTTTACTTGAGTGCATGAAAATAGTTTCATCGTCCTGGTTACGATGATGCAAACACAAATGTTCCTTTCCGGTACAATTTAGGGAGAGCAACCGAAGGAAATAAAAGGAATTCCGGGAGAATTCACGGGGGGCAGGCCTCTGACGCATAATTCTCCTCGCCGATATTTACGGCGAGCGATTGAAATCCCTTCTTCTTCCATTAGCGGTGAATTTAATGCTGAGGAAGGGGAGAGGAAACCATTTTCTTCCCCACGCTTTCACGGACAGAAAACGCTTACGATAATCCCTCCAATAAAGAATTTTGATGCCTTTAATCCCGGATATCGATTTCCCGTTCTTTTGCAGTGCATAAGTCAGGCCCTTTCCGATATCTATTAGAACGTGATTAGGAAATGCAGCGGATCTCAATCAATTTACGACGTCTAGTTTCACCTGATGAAATACCTCGAACTGTCTGTGAATCATAGTCCATTTGGATCCTCTATTGGAATAAGCAAAAAACATTTTAGACAGGCAGCCAAGAAAACTGAAAATAATTGAACAATTTTGAAAAACAAAATGCAGAGAGGAGGAATAGAATTATAATAATACCTATGAATATATATATATATAATTGCATTGAAATGTGAATAAAATGAATCTAAATAACTGTGCGCTCACTTTGTCCAATCGGTGACGTATTCTCATTTAACGGAAGCAGTCTTTGGTTCGATTGCCAGAACTGTGAGTTCTGGCTGCTTAGTGCAATTAGAAATAGAGAAACAAACATATCTTTTTTCTTCATATCCTGTACA
This sequence comes from Sympetrum striolatum, assembly GCA_947579665.1. NCBI lineage: Eukaryota > Metazoa > Arthropoda > Insecta > Odonata > Libellulidae > Sympetrum > Sympetrum striolatum. Next base: position 879,608 of record OX388343.1, read on the forward strand.
TCTAAAGACACCTCTCATGTTCGTCATATTCAACTGAACTAATCTGTGTAATGATTCGGTATTTTTATTACTGACAATTTAAAGCGTCACGATTATTGAATCGCATTCACATTTCCATCGCATCATCACTAAGAAATCGTAACAGCTTTATGACGTGATATCTGCATTTAGGATTCACGTTTGATTTATGAAAATCGAGCGGTCTTCATGGACTGGGACCCTTCTCTTCTAATTTGTTTAAGTTTGAAAGCTTTTAGCAATATCTGCAATTAGGCTATGCGCCATCGCAATTTTTAATTTTGCGAATCCATTTCAGTCCGTCAATCAAATGCGGGAAATATTCCATCGCTTTAACTCTTCTCAGAAGCCAGTTAATATTTCAACGTACGGAAAATGTAGCACTCTGCTCTGAATAAAAAAGCGAAGATTGATTTTCATCCTGACTTTAATTCTATTTCCTCGACGATAATGTGCGTAAAACTCCTCGGCCAGAATACACGAGAAATTGGAGGATAAGTGGAAATGCTTGGGATTTTAAGCTCTGTACCACGTTACAGTAGGATGAGCAACATTTAATGTAGCCGAAATAAAATCCATTGAATCGGAAGACATTAGATAGAGATTTCCGCGGTAAAAGGATTCTAATCAGTGATACACCAATTAATCTTATCTGCAGTTAAATAAGAGTTTTAGATACTAATTCCTCGGATGAAAATCTGTGTAAAATCCACATATATGTGTTTACATACAATGTACTCCATCAACGTTGACTTTGAATGACTTTACACCAATTTGAAACTTATTTGAAGACCTGTGTGGATCTTCCGTTTATAAATAAGTGATTAAGTTTCAATTTTGTGAACTTCTTCAGAAAACCATGGCTTTTGAATACTTGTTTTTCATAGAATGAACACTTGTATTTGATTTTTGAGATAAATGCACTATTTCCTCTGAAATTCCCTCATTCTGCGAAGCATGTATTCAAATTTATCTCGTTAAATTTTAACGGTAGTAAATTATTGTCTCAAATATGAGTATGACATCTCACGCTGATTATACGTGGTTTCCTTCAGTGGCAAACCATTATAGAAACATGAAGAAGCTACGTAACTTATTATTTTATTACTCTTGTCTCGTGGAGTAAATTGTAAGAAAATGTCATACAATTGATTTCTTGAGCAAAAATATCCACAAGTATGTAATCATTAAAAAGGCAGTATCACTTTAATCACTTTGCAATTTTCAGCTCATTCAATTTTCAGCTCATTCAATTTTCAGCTCATTCAATTTTCAGCTCATTCAATTTTCAGCTCATTCAATTTTTTCCTTTGTTTTTAACAGAATATTTTCCATTATATCTAGATAAGTCTCTAATTATATGCAACGTCAGGAAAATAAAGCAGACAAGACGCATTCCCTCAACCCTCGCGATCGAAACCAAGAGGCTTTAAAACACGTCCTTATCACGGAACGGACTCCCATTCCGGTTGGGAGACCTACACGGCATCCTCTCAAAGGTGCATTCAGGATGCATGTCATCCAACCCCTCGTACGCCCACGCCAGTCGAGTAGTACTCGTTTGAGAGGCGACTGTCTTGCGGCTCTTCGTGTTTCACAAGGGGTCTCTGGAGTAGAGGCCATGGCGAGATTTAAAAGTCCGCCACCGGAACTCACCGATCCGTGTTTAAAGATCTCTCGATTCATAACGCTCTTTACATGGAAATTAATACTTAAATACTGATTAAGAGGAAAAAATAACGTCAGCGTTCAATAAGGATGTTTTTAGTTTACCATATGTGCCCTTAGAGCAATTGTATTTGTTAAATATTATGCATATTATTATTGTAAATTAAATATGTTTGTTATTTGGAAGCGTAACAAATATTGTTATTGCTATTTGTTCCAATCCTCAGAAAGAGAAAAAAATATATCCGTTTTCATTCATGGGTACATTTCATAATACATAAGAGTATTTTAATTATCTTTTACACTCACGAAAAACTTGTACAAAAAAATCTATAAGTCGAAAAAAATAATACATACGATTTAGTCTCCGTGAAAATAAAACGTTATTTTACTCGAAAAACTTCTTCAACGTAAGAGAAAGCAAGTAAATGTAAAGTGTGACTGGTGGCTACGGATGAAATTTTCTTTTGCTTAAAAAAGGGGGTGTGAATTAAATTCTAAAAGATTTTTCTCAGAAAATGGATGAAATGATGTTTTCTATTTTTACGGGAATTTATGGTTAGTTGTCATGGTCTACAGTCAATTATTGCGAATAGCCTCCGATTGGGCCAACAAATTGAAGAAAATAGAGTATATCGTATGATCAAAATTGCGTAAAGGAAATGATCATGACGAATGGCGAATAATATCGTTGAGAAACTCAATTTCAGATTTTAAAAATTGCGATTATACGTCATCAATCACTAATCCAGGTCAAGATATTGATGGAAACTAAGTCGATTTAAATTTCATAGAAACAGGCGAAGTATTGTGGAAATCCATAAAAGAAAGAATCTTAATAAATCGCACTGTACTGCAGTATTTAAAGAATTTCTGATAGAGTACCAGATAATGACTATCATTGGTCGAAATCGGTCGTGTTTTTATTAATAAAAAACCTGCGGAAAATTTAAGATTTGTTAACATTTGTTATCCAAATAAACGAATCACGTAACAATTATTTTACGTTTGAATCGAGAAAATAACGTTGAAGGGAAAAATTACTTACCTAATATATAACCTCACAACTGCTTATTTCCTCTCAAATTTTCCAAACTGTCAATCACTTCTCGGAACCTTCATCGGAGACAACTTCGGTGTTCTTCACCTCAATCCATTAGCTATAATTTCCTCACCGATCCACTTATGTCTGCCGTGATTATTTATTCATTATCACGTCTGGGATCTGGAGACACCCTGCGCGTTTTGGCACCCTCGTGTCTTCTTATCTCCCTCTTACGAGACCACACTTGAGTCACGAAGAACGCTTCAGATCGTCATCTTTTTCCTCTCCTCCGTCTCGATCTGCGAGATATCGATCGAGAGATGGGCGAGTTATTAAAAAGCTTTTGCGTCACCTCAAACGACGATTTTCCTCACCTTTTCCTCATTCCCTTAATGTCACTCAGATCCCTCTTACTACGACAGCGAGAACTAACCTGCATTGATGTCTACTTCTCCGGTATTTCCAGTGAAATTGTTCTAATGTTTCTATCTCTTGACCTTGTGAGACGACAAGTTTTTCCTATACGAATTCTTCTCTTCGAGTGGAACTTCAGCTGCTTATCCTGGAGATAAAACTGAATGTGATATAGTACAGCCCTTGACAGTTTCAGGTGTTTTCTGTGCTATAATGGCCACAATCCTTGATACCTAGTAACATTTTCTTGATAGTTCTTCATTATTTGTTGATAGCGCGCCAAACTTAGTCGGCGTTCGCGTATATATTTATGCGTAATATTTGAGACTCAATATATGGTATAAATTATGTCGATGCAATCTTCTGTTGGAATCGAATGTTTCAGACGACGTCCATAAGAACTTCTAAAATACATGTACAGACTGCCCTTGGCCTCGGATATTTCATTGCAGGCGATGCGATGCATCATTGAATACGCTTTATTCAGTCTCATTGTTAATTTCAGAATCGCATGTATTTGTTTTGATTGCCTTCCGAAAATGAAAAAAAGCACTTTGAATACTATGAGTATCATGAATAGCGAGATATTTTAATAATGGCTATCGAAAACCAAGCTAAAGTGAAATAAGTCATTATAAAGCCAATGAACCGTAGTTCTAATGATCCGTCGGCCGAATCCTTTGATGCCATGTAACCCATCAAGCGGCTCTTAGGGTTTTTATCACCTTGGAAACAAATTCCACTGCATCTTCGACGTTTTTTTAAGGTTCTTTTACTCTTCAACGCTCGCAAAAACGTCATAATGTCAGTTTATTCAATATTATTTGGTTTGAAAAACTGGGGTTTGGCATATCTATATTGCCCTGAGAACTATTTCATATTCTGACATTTATGTCCGAACTAATAGGTTTCCCACATCTACAAGTCAGTGATAACACTTATGTAAGTATGCCTCTTATGGTTACACTAACGAGAAATTAACTAAGGCTGAAGGAAATGTAAGTGCTCCTACATTCTGAAATATTGAAGAAGTGTTGAAATGACGAAAATATTGAGGAAAATTGGATTGGGGTAATTCAAATTTAAAACTGAATTGATGGTTACATTAAAATTAAGCATTAAACACGGAAATGCAAGTGAGGATTCTTGCACTTCTTTCTGACGGCTGAAATTGAACGAATCGATGCATTCAAATTAATAAAACGAGTAATAATAGTAGATTGTTTCTCTCCCCTCATTAAAATGCCATGATTGACACGAATCAAAGTCACTCGTAAAGATGCATAGTATTACCTATTAGGTATTAGTAAAACGTAGTTAGTAGAAATTCCGGAATGATATAAAATATACGTAATTATAAAGCAATTCATAACGCGGCCATTCTCCTATAATTTCTTACATTTTCTCAAATTTTCCCGTTGACTTTCAACAATTAATCCTTCTTCAGTCCCCATTTCCTCTCTTCTGTGCCCTCCTGAGAATCCCATCGATCCCACCTTCTTCTTCGTAATCGGGTGGCACTTTAGAAAAGGAACCTTCTGCTTTAACTCGGGCGTCCCTAATGAAAAAACATTATGGGGACCCATAATCGAAGGTCCTCCTCTACGCTTTGGCGGGAGTGACAACTTGGCTGTTAATTTGTCACACCGAGGATTAGAGACGGACGTAATCGGAAGTAAATTTTATACGAGCTATCGGTTGTGAGCAAACTAATTTTTAGTCTACCTCTTTAACGGTGCCTTGATGAACTGTGCCCAGAAAATATGTTGAGCCATCAAAAGAGCATACATTCCTTATGGATCGAGTAAAGGTTGTCGTTAGACTTATTTCTTTCTATGAATTCGATTTAGAGATATTTATCGACAAGTAGTAATGTTTTGTGAATATAGTTTCTTAACAGTAATCATTCATTACTTAATTGAAATATAACGAAAATGTGTATAATTGATAATCATGGATCAATGCTCGCATCGGTTCGTCATGAGTTATTAGCTTACTATGAAACTGATTAGAGGCTACGTGAGACTATCAATAAATAATTATTCCCAGAAACTCAGCATCGCTAAATAAGTGGCAATCAACCATTAAGATGAAAGCACTAGAAACTGTTAGTCTGATGGATTTTGTATACTCTTATGGTTTTGTTTCTGTCCCTTCATTATCATAATTAGCTCCATCGTTATTTCTTTTGGCCAAATAAATAGCAGGATCAAAATGTACTATATTATATATTATACTATAAAAGTTACATCTTCTTAATATATGAATTTCCTAAACGGCGATTATATAGTCAACGTATAACTCCCTTCCGCTCTGAACGCACTCTTATCGGAAATCCAATAATTCGGATGAAAAAATGCGAGTTAGGCGACCTCGAAGAGGGATCCAAGGCGAAGCTGCGCGCGCACGCTTTGGCACGCGTGTTTTATTAATCGAGTCACATTTGCGTAATTGGCAGAGAGGACGCATCAGTCAGCTCGATGTGACACGCTGACTTTGTTTCCAGGGAATTCGCACGTTCGCAGAAAAGAAACGTGTCTCTTTACTGAGAGCCCTTAAAGTCATCCCAGAATCCAATTATTCAACGAAATTTTCCGCTAAATACCGCATTCAGATGCGTGATAAACACGAGGCATTTGTGACACATTGTCATGTTGTCACTTTTCAACTTATCACATCCGATGCCGAGTAAAATATTGTCATAATGACGTACTCACCGCAAAAAGACTCTGTGGTTATTTATAAACATGTTTCAACTTCGACGCTGTTGATTTACTTCATAAATATTTAATTAAATATTTAATCCAACAATAATAAATATGTAATAAGAAGTAACATAGATAGTATGAATGGAAGTCGGAATATAATCAAGTGAATTTATTTCATAGAATCAATTACAGATTAAATAGAGTGAAATAAGATGTATTAGTATTTAAATAAGAAATAGGTTTAACGCAGCGATTTTTGCTATGGTGATAACACCTATCGATTCCCTATCTTTGACAGTTTTTTTTAATTGTTACGCTTGTCACATCAGTTGCTTAGTATTTTTTTAAATGCAATAACTGTCAGTATTTCTATCCTAAAGTTACCTGCTTTAGATTTTTCAAACTCAACTGACTATTTTTTCATGCATTGAAATGAATTCAGCCGTTTCTGAGCCATAAGGAGCGATTTTCGATCCAATTTCGATATTTCCTATATTACAAAGGAAATTATTTTCAATCACCGGAGACTTACACTATGCAAATCAGTGATTTTGACGTAAAGTTAGACCACTTTATATGAAATTTGTGCAAATGTAGTTGTACGTTGAGTTGATGTTCTATCCCAAGCTGTCTGCATTATTTTGGAGACATGAATCCGAGACGGAGCGTCATCAGAAGGCCCACCCCAGACTATAAGGTTGCCGTAAATTTCCCAAATTTATTGCAAGGACACCCCTAACTACGTTGAGTCCCCTACGCTAAGACCCTTCGGATACGAAAGGAACCCTGCACTTAAGGGCTGCAGTATTTCTCCTCTGCATTTCCATACGAGATTTTCTTTCGATAGAACAGTCGCTGATCGTAACTTTGTTTTATTGCCACGATGGTCGCCCGAGATGTAAAACCGAATTTAAGGAAGAATTTCGTAAATTGTCGCACTATATCTTGAATAATCCTGGGGATTTGGGGAAGAAATTCGAAGAAAACAGTCTAGATGAACATTGAAAAGAATATTTCTGGTGATAAAGGAGAGAGAGTCTAGGGGAATGATTTGAGAGAGGATTGAAAATAGAGTGAATGTGTTGACCGTCGAAATATATTTTGAGAAACTTTTTCTCCATGCAAAAATGAGGAATTAATCATCATAAAGGGAAAAGAATAAAATCTAAGCTTGTTAAAATCTTAAAGTGGTTGCGATTTCGACAAAATAAGATGAAGAAGAAGAACAGAATAAATGTAAATAAATATCATAATACTTGGGATAACTTAATAAACCAATTAGAGATGAAAGTTCTTGGGGGATGATGTAGATTATATGGATATAAGCATGAGAAGAAATTGGAATAGACGCGGCTGTAGCAATCTAAGTCTAGACTAGAGAGGAAACATGTTCGTGAAGAGTAAAAGAGGAAGATAAATAGAATGGTAAACTACATAGAAGTGGCTGAAGAGGCTATTTTTATAAACGACCAGTTTCGGCTCTGCAGCCATCCTCAGGTCAACTTTAGATGGACTGCTTTACCCAAACTAGTGGCTGATATACCAATATTCCGTTGTAAATATATATGGACATTTCATGATTATCGTTTCAAATATCAAATTAATGTAGTTTCAAATGTATTCTTGGTTAGTAGCTAATTTTACTACCTAAAGTTTGGCAATGTATTACGCAAAATCTTAGATCTCCTCAGCAGTTTTAAAAATGCTCGTTCACTCAGCCTTTCATTCTGTTATTGTAAACAAGGAGTTTTCCGGCCAATTGACAAACATGTTACTCATGAAGAAGCTTAACAAAACCATCCAAGTGAGAAAACAGTATCTAATTACTGTTATTTTGTCAGAAAGTTCCACTTAAACCGCTTTTGTGATAAGGGTGAGAAAATTCTGAGAAGCGATGACCCAATTCTCAAAGAAATTCTTTCTTTATTAGAAAATATTATCATCGTCTGAAACAATAATCAGTACAGCTCGCTAAACTGTTAGTCGCCATTCATGGCAGTATCATTTATGGCAAGATAATAAATATTAAATTCGAACATGAACAGTATACATTTATTAATACATAATAATAACAATAGAATAATACATTTAAATCTCACCTATGTTATTAAAAAGTAAACGACATCCATCATTCAGTTCTCTCTCCTTCCTCGTCGTATTTAATGACGTAAAGGCCTTCAGAATCGTAACTAATTCAAGATGTATCTAAATATGACATCTGTCTTCTCAAAATTACAAACGGAAACGTGGAATCGGATTGATTCGAGGCGCACTTTGAAATCCGTCCAAAACTCCCTTTCGCCACGTCAACGGGAAACATTTTTCAATCAGATTCACAAAATTTAAATTCAATTAGTTCCGCACGAAACGAAAGCGCGGCGCGCTTCAATTCTTCACTCGCCTCACGGAAACCGCCCCGGAAAACCGGAAAAATCGGCAGATCGTTAAAATTCCTGGAGCGATGAGCTCAATGAAAAATAGGGATGGAATAAGTACTTTGAACGCAGGATTCGGTCGCCCCAGGGCATACATAGCACAGGTGGTTTAATGCTGTACATAGACTAAAAGTACCATTCTCCTTGAAATCATACGTAACTTGATTATGTGTAACATAATTTGTACTTCTAGATGGTAACCACTGCCACCAGTTCATACACCTTGCAGTACTATGGAAATAATAATAATTCCTTGGGCGAATGCCAAACAGTTTTTATTAACATCTTCAGCATCCCCTTAGCCACCTGGTAATCGTACCAAATTGCTGCGATTGCATTAAATAAATTAATTATAATAAAGATTGAATTACAGACCTATTTATCACCACCGCAAATCAGCTACTCAAATGCAAATTAATACTTGAAAATTTTTCAAAGGTAAAATGATTTCTCAATAAAATATTAACCAGAAGTGCCAAAATCCTCCCAAATTGGCTGGAAGTCTGAAGCAGATTGGTGAAATTATCCGAGTGATAAAGGCGGTGAAAGAATAAAATCCTTTGATCGTAGCCGCTATTTTTTAGCCCGCTTGGACCTCCAAAACTTCGGAACTCGTCCGCAATCGTTATGAGGGTGCAAAAAGGCTTTTAGATGAGGTAGAGAAAGAGGCGAATCAAGAGGATTTTCCGGTCGATGGTTATCGCGGTGCACACTCGACCGAGCGGAAAGGCCGTCTTCTTCCCAGAATTCATAGCGCCACCGGAGGCGGATCCGGAGGCCAGAAAAAACGACGTCTTATTCTCCGTCCGATGTTTGGATTTCCGGGAAAGCGATATCAGAAGGTTCGGGAAACCATCTTTCGCATCGAAAGCGTAATCGGGAAGTCTTCAAAGGCTTGCGTCGAACGAAGTGCTGTTTCCCACTGAATTCTGGTCTTCGACGACGTGTTTTCATTTTCCTGGGACGGAACTTTGAGTACACACAATGTTAAGGCCTTTGAGCTCTTGCATGGGACTTTAATATCCGAAAAAACGCATGATTAGGCTTCAAAATGTTATTTCATGCCCGATTGGGTTAACGTCTATACATCCAAGAAGGTCTACAAGTCAACTGAAAAATGCACCAACACAATTGTTGTACATCTTAACTTAGACCGTGACATATCGAGCAATTTCTCGAAGAGCTTCAGAAAAATTTTTATGGTAAAGATATTGAAGTACTTTGTTAGATAATGTGGGTGAAAAATGTTAAGCTTAATGGGAAAATAATATGGCCGAAGATTGTTTAACTAGGCAGAAAGAAATTTCTGATGTAAGGTGAGGTAATATATATATGCTATATTATAATAAAATCCAATCTCTCATTAGAGTTATATTATTTCTATAGCTTATACTCTATTCCGAAAACAAATTTTAATGATTTGAAAGAAATATTAAATATACCTGCGTTGCACATAATTTCAGAAATTGATACTCTCATTTTCTTCGCGATATTTTGAAAAATTAGCTCTAGAATTACTTTCAACCAACAAAAAATACGTCTAACGCACTTTAAAGTATTACATTACTTTTTAAATTGGCCCATAAGAGAATCAGTCTATGCATATCGCTCCTATTTCATAAAGTATGTAACAGTTTACTTGGATTCCATTTACCTCTTTTTTCACTTAGTCTTATCGAAAATTATTTTCTATGGAACCGAAATCATATGTTTACTAACAGTATTTTATGTAAGGAGAGAATAAATGTTACTAATCCATTCACTATGTTTTCTAATAGTAAATACTTTTAAGTAAAAAGAGCTAAGATCAGAAACTCCGGAATGTCATCAATTCCACATAACCCATGCATAATTTAGAATGAGGCAATGAATTCACAGTAAAGGATGAAATGAAAATTATTCTTAAAATTAGCAAATTAAAAACATTGGTTGGGCAATTTCCGCGACTCTTTCATTTTACTCGCTGAAACGTACACACACACGAAATTCCCTAATCCCTATCACTCTGAATTCCGATGATATCTTGGAATCAGAATATGAAGAGAATCAAACTCTGTGTGTGAAATTTCTCTTGGATAAGTTATTTCCATTTATAATCGGATTATTTGGACAGAGATTCAAATTCCCCACATCATTGCCGATTACGATGAAAAGCAGTCACCGGAAAAGCCATGAAGTAGAAAGGTTTCCTTCCATATTTCTTTATAACAACAAAAAACGTCAATCTCAATTAAAAATAGGGCATGAGAATAGCATTCACCAAGGCTTGATTTGTTACTTATATATACATAGATATTTTAGCTTCCTAATAATTTATAAGCCTTACCTCTTGATATTTTTTTCCTGAGATAAATATTAGGCTCATTAATGGATAATTTTCTCAGAAAAGCGAGGAAATAAAAATCGGTGTGCAGCGAATTTGTTTTAACCTCTGCTTGCATACATTTATTTCCGATGAGCACTGCAAGAGACTCGCATTCTCAATGGACTATCATCTTTATTGAATTTTCTCTCATTTTCTTTGACAGATCATCGTATAAAAACAAGAATTATCTAATTAATAATTAAATCGTAACTACTTCATTATCAAACACAAATGAAAACTCGAAAAGCAGTACTTTGAACCGTGTTCAAATATTTAATTACAGGTAAATTAATTGATAGGAATATGTTTATTTATTGTTAGTGGTATCTTAGGTAAATGTAGCCACTTTTTATTATATAGGCATCTTACTTGTTAGACCTTTGATAAGAAGTTGAATATTGTGGAAACATTACCTTAAAAAAACATCGGTTTTAAGACAAAAAGAGTCATTTTAAAACACCAGAATAATTGCAAACACACGTATATTCATCCAGGTATAAGATAAAAAGCATTTTATGTTGCTTAATTAGAAGTAAAACTCTTATAGAAACATTTCCTTTCAAAACATTAATACAATAAATGAATGTATTAATGATCCCATTGAAGATTTTATTTTCTCCACATTAAATTATTCTACTTTCAGATGATCGGATTACCCTTTAAATAAAACCTTTTTCCAAAATAATAATAATAGCATAACTATGAAGCTCCATCTTCAACGTTATTACTTGGAATCCCTCTTTAAATTTATCTTTTTTCTACGATGTTTTTAAATTCGCAAAATGCGTTTGAATTAATCAAATATACATATTTATAACTTGTTATTTTCCTCTTTTTAAATTAAACGAATGTCGATGCTAGATTGTATCAAAATCTAACCCACATAAACTCCATGGGTGACATTCCCTCGATTAATTGTCCCTTTATCCCCAATTTTTTCTCTCAGATTCATATTCAATTGCATGAAAATTAAAATGCGCCATCTCCAACCGTTATATCGGAAACTGATAAAGAGGCTTTATTTCCAAAACCCCATCCTCTCTCTTATTTCGAAGAAAATTGCTTTTTTAGAAAATAAAATCTTTTCGCCTGAAAGGAGAGTAAATCGATTCCTGTATCCAACGATAAAAATCACTCACACACATTTTAAAAAAATAATGGAACGTATTTTAGATTGCAAAAATATAGTTTATATTTAGTTATAATTTCTTTATTTGGGTAAATTTGAAATCTGTCCGAATCCCACCGAATAAAATTAGCTGCAGAGCAAAGAGAATGATAATAAAACTACTTCGCGCAAAGCATCTCTAAATTCGCATTAATTTTTAGTTTAACATTTCCCCATCTTTCCCCCTATCGCAAACAGTTTAATCAGGAGTCGACATTGACGAAGGATCGCATAAAACTTCTCATCCTACGACCGATGTTAATCAGATAAGTCAAAATCAGAGAACCAAACAAACGACCTTCTCAGTGAGCAGAATACTTTAGACCGATCACTAAACTTAATTCGTATTTTTCGCGATATCCCAAATTTCTATAATTGGCTTTTTTACTCTCGGCGCTCCTCACGTCACCTCCAGACTGTCTCCACACTCCAGAGTAATCCAATTCTCCCCTTCCTTCAATAAGCCTCCTTTCCCCTCTTTATCCTCTTTAATTATCATTCCTCGAACCCACTTCTTCTTATATCTTCCCTTTCCTGTCATTCGCATCTGAACATTCTGCCCAACACGCCCTCTGCCCCACGCTGGAGAACCTTCCGCCGAATTCCTCATTCCGACCAACAAATTTCGCATAATCGAGTTTTGCCCGCGTATCGGGAGAGCCTTTCACTTCATTTCTTGCCCCCCGCCACCCCTTCCCCACTGCCCCCCGCCCACCCCCCTTCCTTCCACCATTTACCACCGCAGCCCAAACTTCTACGGTGAGGGCGAATATAGGCAAAATATACAGGTTCGCAAATAAAGCTCCACAGGGCCCCGTAACTTGCCCGCTCTCCTTTCTTCTTCCTACAAAAAGCGTAAGGGCCCTTTCTTCGTAGACTGCATTCACCACTTCCATTATTCCATCACGAATTTTCCAGTAGAGGGCGCGGTTTTCCATTCGTCAACCGTCGGTGGTGTTGGAGCGGAGATTCGACAGATGAATGGAGTTAACGGACAATGGCGTCTCCGTGAGCTATCTCGCGCCCCTTTCAAATAGGTTTAAAGCGAAGAAATAATTACGGTGAGAATAGACGGGAGATTATCCGAGGGAATCAGATGCCGTTCTTTTTGTTGGAGTGCGAGAGAACGGTACAGATGTCGAGGTGTAGGGAAATCCAGTTTAGAGTTGAGGCATATTATTAAGATGAAGTCATTCCGAGTCGAAACTCCCACGGAGTTGGAAAGTTACGGGTTAATGCGATACATATGTATGATACGCCAAATTGAACGTCCAAACGTTACGAGAAGTTGTGCGATCGTTCTGCTCCTATTTCCTCGGTTCGTTCGAGCGATAAAGCGCTCTCGCGTATTTACTTGTTGATGTAAACGATTTACTCAAGGACGACCTTGAAAAATAAACTACGAGGAAATTACTTGGCAATGACCACTTTCTATAGCACGGTTTTCAAAACCCGTCTCTATGCAAGTAAGACATTCGGAGGTACTCTTCAAATGCATTTAAAGTTATATTTGAATAATGATTTATTCAATAAGATTAGTTGTTATTGGAAACATTACCTTGAAATGAGTCTTTATAATGCTTTATTACGGATATGTATTTATTATTGAGACTTTAAGCTCTGGAAACGTTTCTTCAGTGATCAATCATCAGGATCTTCGTGAAAAAACTGTGGCCCCCTAAAAATTGCTTAGAATTTCCGGCTTACCAGTGAACTTTTCAGCTCATCAATTTATCTGATCATTTAATGAGACCAAACGTGTGAATAGGAGTCCTATCGAGTTGCGGCCGATTAGTTAAGAATAAATGGAAAATTTATCTGAAAGAGCTATATTTTACATTAGAATTATTCATTAAATAACATTCTTTATTCCATTTATCATGAAATATTGTCTCATTATGAATCGTATACTTTCGATTGATAACACGAAATGTACGCGTTACGAGTGCCGTGGTTGTCTGAGATTTAGTTTGGAATCATCAATAAATATTTTCACAATACTATTAAATATCTAAAATCTTCTTTGATATTTTGGATTTTCAAGTAACAATTTTAACCGATGTAAACATGAAAATGGAAGAAAAAGATTCTGAATGATATAGTATTTAAAGATTTAATTTATCACAGTTTCGTAGGAAAAGTTCCCCTTTACTTCGTCGCAGCGTCACTCAAATATTACGTTGAGTACGATCATTTCTCTTGGATGATGGACAATCCGTCGTGCGCGAAATATTAGTGTTCCTCCGAATTTGCGTTTTGGAGAATTACAGCCCAAAATGGAAGGATTACAAGCGAAATGAAACGGAACAGCAGTTGAATCACAGAAAAATAGTACCTTCGCGATCAGCATTCAGATATTAAACACAGGAGCGAGGTAAACAAGGGAATAAAACGCGGTACGCTATTTTAATTTATGAATAAAATATCAGATGTGGCCAGCACATGACTTTCTCCGTATATAAGATGTAAATATTTATCTACGGCAGTATTTTCGAACTCTAGATTGAATTTAAACTTGGATGATGCATGCAAATACATTTTTTGTAATTTTTGTAGATAACTGTATATACCTAAATATCAGATTAATGGAGGAATTTTGCAAAAAAAAGAAACCAGCTTCAAATAATAAAGCTCGACTTCCGGTGAACCGATTTACTCCAAAAACGAATCAACTCTAACGACACCAACCAAAATGCTATTTATGAAATTTGGTGTTCATAAGACAAATGGTTTTTATGTTAGAGCGCCCACAAAGTACATAATCAGCAACTTCCGGTTTATCAGTATTTCACAAATAACTCCTAAACAATCAGTGATACGAAAATTTGTTTCATACAAACGTTATAGTAAATTACATTTTCTAAAACTTTTATAAAAAATAGTATATACCTTAATATCATATTCATGGAGATATTTTGCAAAAACGGAAATTTGCTTCGAAGAATAAAGCTCAACTTTCGGTTAACCGATTTACTCCAAAAACTAATCAACTCTGACAGCACCTACCACAATGCAATATGATTAGTTTGGTATTGATAAGACTAAGAGTTTTTACGTTAGAGCGCCCACAAGCGCAGACACACACACATACACACAGACATCATTCCGAAAATAGTCAAAACGTGTTCTAGGGACCCCAAAACATGTATTTCCATTTAAATCTCGAAGTCGATTTTTTTCATGAAAACAATACTTTCTCTATACTTCGTATATGGAGAAAGTAAAACAGATGAATGGTCCATCGTCGTTCAATTCGCTACTCTCGCAGCATTTGGAGTCACTCATTCGCAGGTTACGGAACTCGAGTCATTTTTATTTCAGAGCGTAATGAGAGAAGAGGGGTGTAAAAATATAACAATGAGTGAAAGGAGAAATAAAAAGGAGCACTAAAAATAGCTGCGTGAACGGGGATTTCTGAATACATAGGAAAGTTTATCACGCCATTGATCACTTCTTTGTCATCCACGTGACGGAAGCTGATGACGGTCGCTCCTGGAAGACCTTTTGCTTTCGTTTATTTTACAAGAGGAAGTTTGAGATCGCAAGCTTCCAATGGAGGTAAACTGCTCTCCCGTCGTAAATGACAGAGATAAGCTAATTGAAGAATGAATGCGTCAATCAAAAGTTTCAGACGACAAACAATGACGGGAATTATCTTAGGAGAATTCTATTTTCGAGATTTATTGGTTGAATGTTAATAAAGATACCTCTAATCGCATTGATGCCCTAATTTAAAACAAATGAGTAATGGAACGTGTCATCCCTCCTTAGTATCATTATCTCTATTCATCTGTCTATATAACATCTCTATGTATCATTATCTCTATTCGCTCGGATGTTCCGCAGTAATCAACAAATTAAATTTACTAGAGCATTCTCTGAGAAGATCGTACTATTTTCAAGGGCAGTTTCACTTTTAAATTTCTTTAATTTTGTTATTAAAGCTTATATTATAGAGTAAAAGATATGCGATTCTTAGATTTTCTTGATGAATTACTACTTATGGAACGATAAGGAATACAATTTTCCTATCCTCCATGTGATGTTATAGATACACTACCTGTAATTATTATCCATAAGTCTGGGGATTCTCGAAAATATAATCCACAGGAAAATGAATTACTCTGAACCCCTCCCTTGATCTTTTACACTCGCATCTCCATCATAACATAAGAGTAAATATTTGAATACATTTCCCTTGTTTCAAACCTGATTTTGCTTTCTCTGTTACATAGGGTTGGGTAGTTCACAAATAAAATAACTAATAAATACTTAATGACGAATTAATCTCCCCCATCCCTGTACTCGTCAAATTAAAGAATAAGAAAGCTTACGCCATCAAAAATCCACGATTTGGTGGAATTGATGCGTGTCTTTTGGTTGCTAAAAAATAAAAACTGTTAATTTTTCGATTTTAAATGAACTCATTACGATAATAGTTATATGTTTACGATCAAGAGTAGTATTTTTTAAATTAAGGTGATTATATCGACAATTAATTGAAAGTTCCCGTATTAACATCCTTAAAACATATAAATGCTTACTTCAAATTTTAATGTGTGAAATAATAATATCAATGCTACGACTATATACGAGATCTGTACACGTCTATGAGCTCTTATGTTATTTCTGACTCACTCGATACAATTACTTTGCTCAAACTGCCGAATGAGTTGTTTTCGTCCCCTGGTAGAGTCATGTAATGGCCAAATAAGTCTTCCATTAGAAAGTGGAATATTACACTATTTATTAGGGTAATATTACAGGAAGGTAATTCATCCATCTAACAACACTAATATATTTTTGTTTAAAGTCCATGGGCAGTTTTCATTGTACTGATTATTACTGCAATGAAAATACATTTAAGCTATTTAATTTTCGTCGATGTCATCATTTCAATAATTTTTAGCACATGGCATGAGAATAATATATTTGTTTAATATTTTAACATTCTGGATTTACAAATGAATATGCAATAAGTTGAGATCACATGTTTTGGCATGAGTAGATTCTGTGATCTTCTCTGTGATCGCTTGAGTGGATATAAAAATGGAACCAAAGGCTCGGAGATTATTTAGGTCAGCGTATCTCGTAAAATATTCAATACGCTATAGTCTACTCTTCCGGCTGATTGGATCAGTGAAATTTCCATACCAAAAAAATTAACTCATTATCTTTTAATTCACGTCCATTTCCGCATCACTGGGTTAGGTGCGCGGAATTCCATAAAAGTATTGTTTGAAAATTTCGGTTTAGAGTTACGAGGAAAAGTTCAAAATTTCGGACTGCGAAATGTGTCACTTAACTGCAACTTTCGATGCTGCTTTGCTTCCGTGTTAAGTAAATATTTGTTTCTCTCTTATATTTTACTAAAAAAATGAAATTCATTACTTATTTAAGATTATTAACAGTTAATTTTGAAAGAAAAGGTCGAAAATAAGTTCAAATTGGCGACCGTATCTTTTGCATCATCAACAGGTAACCTTTTTTTAATTGGTTTATTTATACATAGTGCTTATTCAAATTGGATTAACGAATTAATTCGCATTTAGAATATCTCCTATATAAATTAGTGACCATTTTTTTAAAGAATGTCATCCTTACTTGGGTGAATGCATTTGCTATGGACATCTTCAAATAAACCACGAAAATAAACTTAGGGGTGAATCTGCATCGCAAGTGAATTTTTCGAAATCGTGATAGTCTTTGCGGAACAATGAGTCCTTCAAGAGACTAGTTTAAACATCTGCTACCTGAATTTTCTTGTATAATACAAGAAAATTCAGGTAGCATAATATATGCTTTCAATACTATCTATTCACTACATCTAATACGCCTTCCGAAAACATGATCTCTGATTTCATTGCAGTTCAATCCAAATTAAATTAAAGTAATTTTCATCTTCAAAGTAAAGATTTCAATCCTATATAAAGGATATACATCGATTGATCAATATTTAAGAGAATGAGTTCTTTTAGATTGAACTTTTAAAATCATAAATACAACAATTTACAGTCCCTTGTCTTTCTCCAGAGGATGCCAAACGTAAAAGTGACCGTTAAATGATATCGCTCACAGAAACTGTCACCATTCTGATAACTAATCTCCAAGCAAAGTTTTCCCACCACCCGTTCTCATATTACAAGTACATATGTGGGTACTCCATACTATGCTATATTATTATTAGTATACATCATACAGGCTCTTAATTAATTTCCTTATCTGTAGGAAAGTTCACGCGGTTGGGATATTCTAGGGGAAACGTTTATGTCTGAAAACTGCCTTTAACATTCTATCGCCGATCATGGGACTATATCTTTACCTGGATTCCTGGATAGGTTTACAAGGGAATAAGAGAAGGAAGTTTGTATTTTTGGCCAAACTCGTCGACCGTCGTATTTGTTTGGCGACTGCACGCACGCTTAGAATAGCAATTTGTACACTCCGTGTTAATGGAAAAGACCCAATCAAGGACTGTGAGATGGCCTAGAAGAGAGTAGACGTCCGAAAAGGGGTGAGACAAAGAGAGATGAGGCTCTTAATGATCCTCTCCGTGCGCCATTAACTCCCTCCCCATTCCACCCCATGCAACGCCTTGACCTCGGAAAGATTTTTTTCTTTCCACTCCCTCGCCATCTATCTCGCGGAACCCGAACTATTCCACCTCAACCCCCCACCGCGTTCTCTTCGAGTGGTGCTTTTTTCACCAAACACAGCTTCCGCTCCAAGACGCTTTTTCCACCACTCTTCCGACCGTTTCTTCTGGGGGAGTTTCCTCAATTTGACCCTCCTGCAGCTCCCCAAGAGTTCATCCATCTAACGCACATACCCATTTGCTCCGGTTGTGGTAAATGCAGACTGTTTTCTTCTTTGGATCCCCCGTCCATAGCATTCACACTTTCTCCCTTTTATGGCTCAATCCAACGCCTCTGTTTTTTCCTTCCGTCACTTTCGCGGAAGGCTCTACCGTAAATTACTATCTTTTTTCCTCTTGTGGGGAAGCAGACAGACAGATGGGGAGCGCTTTGTTAACCGCTCCTATTAACGGATACACTAATCACAACTTCTAAGACGTGTTTCCGATTTTTTCGCCCTCTTTCATCTCAAAACGGAATCCGTGTATAGATCACGTAACAGGTGCGGTGTAGTGAAATAGAGGTCTCGTATATCTTCCATCGAAGGAAGAGAGCGAACGCGATGTGCGTATCCCGAAACATATTGAACACGAGCTGCTGAGATGGATAACTCAAATTCAGGGCGCAAAGTGAGAATAAACGGAAGAAATATTTCCCGTCGCCTATAATCGAGAAATTTATATCGGTGTTGAAATAAAATAGCTCTTCACTATAAAAAGTAAATAAAACTGATATGATCATTTTATCCTTACTTGTGAGTTGCTTGAGTAATGGCTTTTTTGCTTGCAATAAGTTAATCGATTTGGTGCCAGTAACTTAAATCAATTGTGTTCATAAAATATATAGAATATAAACGTAATTATATTGATATCTAACAAATATCAGCTTATACATTTAATTGTACTTCTTAAGTTGCTGTATTATTTCGCTGCATATTTTGTACGAGTTCCATCAAGAAGAAAGAGTATGTGTCGATATTTCGAATTTTAAATTTAATCCTATCCTTTATTTTTATTGATATCTGAGGTATTAAATTGGAGTTCTGAAATTTAAATTCTCTCACATTTGATTCAACTTAAATGAAATGAAGTTTACTCAATGCTATCTTAGCAGTGAAGTGTTATAAATCTTATTCTGAAAATTAAATAATGTATAGAAGAAACTTATCTTGTGAAAATGAAAGATCATCAAGAGTATTTAACTGTATTCCTATAAAAAAATCTTAACCTCTAAATCTCTTTGATTAAAAAGTACGAAATACCCATGGATTCCAATTTTATCGTAGATGCAATCCACTGTACATATACACCAGTAGCAGGCAATCAGTCATACTCTGGGATGCAGGCCTCCCGCTATGCAAATAAAGGTAATTTTACTGTAGTGGCGTATACCAGTCACTCGGCATAATGCATTTGCTCTAAGATGGATAGTTCATCTGTCATACCTTCGCAATTAATCGACTCGCATGTGGGAGATATTAACGATCTATTTCTACCTTATTAATATTATATAAAATTCGAGTCTTCGATTACATTAAACTGAATGGCAGTGCAAAAATTACGGATAATACTCAGTCGAACTCTTCCGGCAGTAAAAATGCATGTTTTAGAAAATATTCTTCAAGTTTGTGAAACGCAGTATATTATCCTTGTAAATTGGTATTTGCATCGGTATCTTATACTTCCTGATTTCAATGAGTATAATAAGTTATTGATATAAAAATATTTGCATGAGAAAAACTTTGTGTGAGTTTAAGTGATACCGTGGTATTTTTTATGGTAAGAGTAGGGAAATAATCTTATCCTGGCCTACCTATATTTACGACCAATCCGATCATTTTATATTCTCATGTATCTTTAATTGCTCATAGAAATATTCCCTGAGTCATGCAGAAGTCCATTAATTGCTTGACCTCTGTAATCGTGCTTTTTAATCAAGAGTCTTAACGTAATATTTTTTTCTTCTCTAGGTAAGAATCCCGAGGGAGTGAGATTCAATATCTGGGACGGCGGAGCATTCAAAGAAGGAAGTTGCTCCTTGAACGGTATTAGTGCTTCTCTTCGGAGCTTCCGTATTTTTTTCGATGAATCTAATCGCTCAACGGCATTCCCCAGTACTTTAATCATGGAGTTGAATTCCATAGCCAAGCGATTCCATGCAAAAGGGAAATATACCGAGGATTTAAACGCGGCACTTAATGAGATACGGTATTAATTAATTCAGTATTTATTCCATCCAGCTCCGCTTTAAGGTGAAGGATGAATATTCGGTTCGTTAAAATAAAGAAAATAATCGCTCTCGGTACACGGCTTCCATCTCATTAAGCTTGTTACACAGCGGATAACGGCGAATTCCTTTGAGTCAATCATCTTTTGAATCGGTTGATATCATCTGCCATTATGCGGAATGCACATCCTCAAATGGCACATCGTTTAAGGCTCTTTCATTACGACTGCTGAGAATATGCATTTCTGCTCCAGATGATTTTAAAATTTACTATTTTCCATGCTGTGCTTCTATGTGTGGAACTCCTAATTAAATACAAAACGATTAGAGCGTTGAATAAAAACTCTTCATTAAGAATGATGAGCATAACATTTTAATATGCGTCAGGAGAGACAAAGTTCAAGGTCGGCCCAAACGAAAATGCACTTAACATCAAGCAGACTTTATAAACATTAGAAATCCTGAATTCAACCAAGATCAGTGTATACTGCGGTCAAAGGATACTTAAAGTCAATGCTCCTTCAGTTCATTAGTATTTCCCTTTTCTTCGTCTCAATGCAAGTAGTAATATTCCTGTTAACGGAGTATTTCAGGTATTACTCCAGACCGTGGCAGTGTTGTTAGTAATTTTTCACATTGACAAGAGAGCGAAAAGATATTTTAAAGACTCCTTTTGAGATTAGGTGAAATAGAAACTAATGTTTCAGGAAAGCATGGTATCTACTAAAATCATGATCTTTAAGATATCCATTGATATCGATTGATTTTTGAATCATGAATCTTTAATCATTTATTGAACCAATCACTACTATCTCTAGTACTCAAAAGGGAGATGCTAAATAAATTATGGTGTTTATTTTACTTTCGTAAGTACGTTATACGTTTCAAACGTCATTCTATAAATCTCCGCTGTACGGCAGCTCCAGCGCCACATCTCTTAAACAACGCAAACAAAGGGATATTAGCGGAGAATAAATAATTCGCCTTAAATTAAGTAAGTTCTTCAGCCCTGGGAAAAGCGATCTTTTTTATGCCTCTCGAACGCACTATGTACCTTTCGCCGAGCATCCTTCTTATTTTTCCCAGCGATTAATTAGTCATCGAGCAGCTCCACTCTCGAGTATTCGATGAGATCAAAGCGAGGCCTTTCATCTAATATTCAATCGATTCATTCCCTCCTACGGCCACTAACATCTCTCCTTCACCACATGCATTCCTCCCTTCCCCATTGCATAGGTCGCTGGCTACACTATCTCTCTCATCTCTGTGCCTTTACTGACTCCCAGGCATCCCGTCTCTCTATAGTCACCGGAAATAAAAGGCTGACCTCATTTCCGGGACCTTGCTTAAGGAAAGGGATAGCTATGAGGAAGAATAAGGTACTGCCCGAGCTGCATCCTTCCCCAAGAGGAGGTTCAGAGGTAAAATGGAAAAACTGCAAAGTAGAAAATATACTACAATCTAATGTTTTATATGAGAGGAGTTTGACTTATCAAGTGCAATTACTTGGTGCTTTTTTCAAGCGTTTCTTTCTTCACTCTTCGCCGTAATATTCCTGTTTCACTTTTTTGCAAAGCCAATTTTGAGATAGGCTGAAACTCATTCGTCTCATATCGATGTAAGAATGATAGTTCTCAAATAATTTAATTTTCTAATACGATTTCCTATGTGTTTGGTATTTGATACTTACAAGCATATCATAACTACGCAGATGCTAAGGTTGAAGCGATAATTTTGACGGTCTTCATCCAGTGTCATTAATCGGACAAATATCTGAAAACATCGTCCGTACTGATGACCAAGTCTCAATATGCTATTCATATGCCTCTAGAGGGGGCTGGGATGCCTCCAAACATTTTCGCAAATGAAACTTTTAAATAGGTTTTAGAGTTAACTTGAACGTTTTCCTAGGTCCTGAATTTAATTTATATTTAACAATTTTGTATATATCAAGTGCTTTCCAGTATAAATTCATTTTAAGGTAATGGGGTACCTCTCCCGGGGCGTCTCACCCGGACACTCGGGAGAGATGGCCAAATGCATGGATGCAGGAAAACTTCAGTATATAGTGTGAACATGTTTTTAAACAAAATTTTTTTATATCCTTTTAATAATCAATAAATGTTATATTCTATCACGCAGTTTCACATTCTTGTTATCACTGAAATCAATGTTATGAAGTCAATTCCTTAGGTGGGGCATCTCTACCGGAATTACCTTACATCCTAATACCTTTCTAAGAAGTAATGTTTGTGGAATATGGCTATTGGAGATTTTAAAACTCTAGTACTAACTGGTTTTTTATCTCTTTGGGATTTGAACAAGTACAGATAGTTCTAGCGAAAGTGGGCTTTGATCGTTCAATGTGGCATTTATTTTACTTCCTGAAATAAAAGCACTAATTTTATTGATGTTGTTTCCCAATCTCATTTTATTAAGTCAGATTAACTGTAAATGTAATACATAGGTATAATTAACCGTTAAATTCACTTTCCTAATAATCTATTTTGTA
This sequence comes from Sympetrum striolatum, assembly GCA_947579665.1. Taxonomy (NCBI): domain Eukaryota; kingdom Metazoa; phylum Arthropoda; class Insecta; order Odonata; family Libellulidae; genus Sympetrum; species Sympetrum striolatum. The sequence continues at coordinate 902,802 of OX388343.1, forward strand.
TTTAGCTCTCTGAATGTGAAAATGCAATTATATGTATGAAACAAAGTGAGGCCCCGATAAGGGAAAAGTACCACATCCCTATTATAAGGGTAGTATGTAGTTTGCAAATGTCAGAAGAACGAAATAAGTTAGATCATACATCCTTTTTAACAGCGAACAAATACTAACTATGATTAGGTTGATTAAGATTTTACTGTCACAAAATATCATCAAAGAACAGAGACGACATTAACTGAAATCTTTCTTTTGGGCTTCATGTAGCTCGTTCACCTCACAATGGAGCATTGCTACGATTTCACTGTCTGGAGCTCCAAATATTAAAATATGTTGACTTTTTTGTTGTGAGATACGCAACAATAAGCGTCGCAAGTGCGTGAAAATCGAAGTCACGCATTTACGCGCATTCCGTATTAATGCCGTAATTTTAAAAATCTCTCAGACGCTCTCATTAATTCCCTCTCGATATTTACTCAATTACGGAAATAATTAACGAGCGCTTTTGCCAGCGCGATCCCGCATAAGACCAATTAGGGGATATTCTAGAAAGCCATTGACACGCCGCGGCATTAACGTGGATGAAACAGCTTACGTCTCTCGGTGCAACATAATTACTGTGGCACGTTATGCTTTCAAAAACAAGTGTCAAGGCTTCATTAACTCTCTGAAGGGTATCGCAATCGAATTATCTTCCGATGAAAGGGTCGGCGAATCATTTTTCTCCCTACTTTTTATCCGTTCTAATCGATAGCTGTCTTTGCCGGGGAAGAACGCAGTTACATAGGGACTACTAAAAAAACTAACAGAGTTAAAAAACACTTAATGGCCGGAGAAGCATTTTTTAATATCAAAGGTTCCTCTAAATATAAGAAAAAACGTACTTCTGAAAATCAACCTGAAAAAAGTTGGAGAGTATGTGAAGGACACACTCTGTACATTTATACATGTATGTACAGACCTGGCCAAAATTAACGCACCACCGGTCGCTAGGATCGCTAGAGAGGTGGTCAGTAAATTTTGGCCAGGAGTGTACATTTTTGATTTAGCTACCATTCCAGCGGAAAAAGAGAGTAAAATTAATTAAAATAACCCAAATATCTCGGTGAAGCGTAATAAACTTAACGCAACGCTTTTTAAAGTGCGTTTAGCTGTTAAATGAACCTCCATCGTTGTACACAGCTATGCTAAACCTAACAGGATACGTATACTGAGATGGATTTTTTTCTATAATAATTCTGTAGTTTTTTCTGTTTCCTCTAACTTGATATGAAAATAACCTTTTAGATTCAATCTCTCTGACTTACGACCTCAATCCGCGTATTACTACGAATGTGTTAGATTCAGTGGAGCATATGAAAGTTCATTTATGATAACCGCGATATTAAAATTCACAGAACGTCTGAGTATAATTGTTCGTCGTTATTAAAGGCCTTTCAGATGCGTACGAGCTCTTAACTCAGACTAAATTTTATTTAGATATTTTCTCTGTAGGAATTTGATTTGCTCTTATCCGGAACCGATTTAAATACTGATGTATTCGCTGTTAGTACGTGCACGATGATCATACCACTGTCATGAGCGGTTACTAAGTTTATCTGTTCCCCTCGATTACCTCATCAGAGAAACGTTATTGGCTCTAAGGAAAAGGGTTAGGATATACTTGTACATAAGGGCCTGCACGAAAATTTCAAAGGAAAATGGACTTTAAAAAAGTCTGACTGGACCAGGAAACGAACCCGGGATCTTTCTCTATCAGAGACGCTACCTTTGCCAATATAGCTATTCGGCCAGAACATTTCCTAATATCGTTTTAGATAATTCTTTTTTTCGTATGGAACCTTCTCCTGATCCCATTAGACTTTTTAAAAGCCACTACGCTTTCGGATTTTTTAAAATCAGTCTTGTAACTCAGTATGATGTGGGGTACAAAAAGTGACTCCAGTCATGTAATGATTCGTTAAGTAAAATATAGTTTGACTTCAATGGATCTCTGCTGAGTTTATGTTTGTCAATTCCCATTCATGATGCTACTTTTCATCGCCACATTTGAATATTCATGATGATAATTTAGAATTACCCATTAAGAGTTTCAATGTTTCATCAAAATGCGTTGATGGCATTTATTATCCTAGAGGCGCAAAAACTTTGTGGGTGTAGGCTGTAATAAAATCAATCCACTTAAACCGTTATTTACAAAAAGTACTGCTTACACTTTCACTGGTGTATCTGCTGAAAAATCAGAGCAGAGAAATATAGCTGGACGCTTCTGTGCAGTTCATTTAAATATGGTCATCTCGAGTTTCTCATTTTTTATGGCGCTGCGTAATTCCTCGCTGTAAATTCAAGAAATGAATCAATCACCTTTTAATTTGAAACTCCACCGCAGGTACGTATTCTTCGTCCTATTGTGGCCATAAATTTCAGACCCCGGGCGACGCTGATTTTTCACTGGGATATTCATTCAGCAGAAACAATTAGATTAGCATACAAACAAGTATCTTTGCGGGAATGGAAAAAAAAGGCCGAAAACTCGGCCGTTCTTTCTGATTAGCTTCCAAAAACATTGAAATTAGTTGGCAGTTTGGTAGAAGTAGTTAACGCAGATGGTCTCCCGTTCCTCCGACTGCATGTAGTAACCAACCGAAAAGGGAAATGCGGAATCCTGTTGCCCCCGGGGAGATAAATTTTTGCGAAACATGAAAAGTGCCACGGAACTTAAGCGTAGCAACGTACGCTAGGGAGAGGGTTACAGCTATGTGAAGATAATTCTGTAATTGTAAAAACTTGTATCCGCGAAGGTAGTGATGAGTTAAATTTTCTTCACTTTGATGCCGGTACTCCTTCCCGATATTGTATAGCTCTAATTATCATGGAAGAAAAGACAAAATTTAATTCTTGTGAAATGAACTCGTAATACGAAGTCATAAAAACAAGGTACCATTTCTACCTGGGAGAGCTAAATGTTGGGCTTCAAGCGTAATGTCTTTTTAAATACCTAACTAAATATTATGATCGCCTGCTTCTTTCTGTATTTGGTATAAATTCCTCTGCCGTGGCCCTAACTTCTACCACATTTTTAATGATTGGAATTAATTGAATTCGTCTTCAGGATCAAGATTGCCTTTAATGCACTTTTAGTTTATTTCAGTCTTAATATTTGCTGTGGTAATTTTGAAATTAAATACCTGAGGTTTTATTACGAGAAACGACAACGTAATTAAAACTTCCATTTAAACGATAATTATGTTACTCTCAGTTGGATTTTTTTAGTCTCTAAAAGTCCTGGTCCAGTTATTTTAGCTAGGCCAAAATACCTCACTTTTCGTCATGCCGAATAAACTCTAAACCTTCTCCAGTGTTATTGATAACTTATAGTGGATGCTTTGAGTTTCGATAAGGACTCGAATACCTTAGAAACGGACGGTTTCTTCGTCTAAATGAGTTCATCTCACAAAAGAATTAAGCAAATGGAGTAACGGAAACACAGATGAAAAATGGCGAGTTTCTTGATTCGCCGGTTCATGCAGTGCGAATAAAAATGTACAATTCCTGGGCCCGAAAAATTAATGACATCCGAACAAAACCCGCTTCCTCCCGACCACCGCGTTTGATCATATTTGTCAAAATATAAAAAAAAAGTGCAAGGGACTGTCGAAAATGAATCGTGATTTGAATTAAATACGAACTCGTTTCTTTTTTTGACTAATCGCGAGCTTTCGCGTTAATATTCTGCGCCGGTGTGCCATTAAAAAATTTACATCGCCGAGCTCGTATTTACTCAACTTGATTGTGAGAGAAAAATGGATTGCAGGTAATTAGCCGAACGGGAAAAAAGTTTGAGGAGAATTTTTCATTTTTAGTGACCTAGTTGCGCGGGCTTTATTCGCGAGCTTGAATTCGTTCTCGACTAAATGGAAAACGTCTTACCTTCGCGAATGTACACAAGTTCATTTAAAAAATATATGAACATTTGCATAAGAGAGAGACGGCTACGGATGAGTTTAGAAGAGTGGTAAATGTTTCTCCAATTATGCAAAATTACTCACGTTGATGGAGTTGAAGTGAATAAATCTACTCATCTCACACGCGCTTATCTAAATCGGTGATAAATAAGTAATCGCAATATTTAGCAACAAATCATCGCTTTAATTCCAAATTTACGCCAGTTTCAGGAAATCACGCGAAATTTATTGGATAAAGTAAAAGCAATGGTGTAAGGTTAAGTCCTTGCGGTTGTTACATAAACGGTATCTCAAGAAAAAATGCAATTGGATGTGCTAATTACGTCGATCAGCCTTAATGGTTGCTTACGATGATCTGGATTATTAAATAAAAATTATTATTAACATAAAAATGAACATTGACATAGTAAGGTTATCATTAAAAAAATATGTGTGATACATTTTATAATTTGACAAGTTGAAGTTCCCGTTGAAATTCAACGGGAATAATAACAGAAAGTCTAAAAGGAAAGACCTTTACTTGCTTGATTTGGTCTCTCATTTTCGTCAACCGAGAAATGTACAATGTTGTAAATAATTTATAATTATAGTCAGAATATAAAATTAAATACTTCCTCGACTTACCAGGATGTACACAAAAAATCTCTTGATTTTACAAAATCAACTTCAGGTAACACGTTAAAAGCAATTTGTACAAATCTGGAAAAAGTTTTGTTGCTTTAAAAATATGACGTTCAATAATTGCGTTTATACGGGCTTGTTAACCTAAAATGCACGTATATTTGATCAAAATTCTCGCAATTTCTAACCGAAAACTATATTTTACGACCAAAATAAAAAACATTCTTATTCAATTACCCTTCTTTTGGACCAATTCTCCACTTTTTACGATGAATATTTTAAATTTAATTTTCAAAACAAATAAGTCTTTCAACTGAAAACATTGACGCGTGCTCTGACTTTGCTTGTAAAATTGACCGTACGTATGTTTCATTTCAAATTTTACGAAATATTTCGAACACGCCATATACGTCAGTGAAACCAGTAATATTTAAAAACAGGAAAATAAATACCTCGCATCTATTTTTTTAAATGTCATGGACAATATTCCGCATTTAGGCCGTGGCTTACACTCAAGAAGTTACTGTTTCAAACAAAGATGATTATTTTGTCATCAACATTCAGCGTATAAGAGCAAAAAAGGTTCTCACACAGAGCACATATGAATGTATTATGGATCAAAACAAACTTGCTCTAAGAAAGGAAAGGGATGCAGAAGTCCCTCGGTGCCAATGCGTTTTTATCATCTCAAAAAATACCTCGAAGCTTTTGCGTTTCAGCTCGGAAAAATGCATATCTCGCAACAGAAGGGGAAGATAAAGTGCTTTTGCATTCGTTTGAGGGATAATATCAAAAGAATACGCGTATGGCTGGAGTGAAAAAGCGAGAGAGAGAAATAAGAGCCGTGAAAATATTGAAGGATTCAAACGAATCACAAAGGTAAAGTTCCCATTAAGAATGGAAAGAGAGGCGAAAAGTAACCCGAAGAAAAAAGTATAGCGAATGGCAAAGGAAAATAGGGTAAGATAGCTGAAGCAAAAATTACTCTTCTAATATCGGTAATTGACTGCAGGTTAGCGTTTGCGTCAACGGATACATTGGATTTGAAAAAGAATCCTTCAAGAACATTTCATGAGGAAATATTCATTCTAGATGATGGAAAACTAGCTACTATTATTAATAAGAGATGAGCTATGATAAATTTGAGATACTAGGATCTTCTGAGAGAAGTAACAGAAGAGCCATAAGTTCAAAAGGCCATTGGGGTCTTATACTAGGCTAACTATTGATAGAGGTTATCGTTTCTTACATTCCAAGTATTAGTTAACTAACTAGTTTTCGTTTTCATCTGAAATTAACGTCTCCAGCGAGATTAGGAAGCAAAATATTTTAAATTTGATCATTTTTTAGGAAGAGGTTGTAAAAATACATTGAAAAATTGAATTGGTCTCATTCAGTCTGAAGGATTCCACTCCTCCGGGTTACTCCGGGTGGCCACGCGCCACTGGCGGATTGCAAGGTTTAAATGTAAATGTTACATATTTATCTGCTAAGCTTTCAACATTTTGACATAGTGTTGCCATAGTTCTCTTGCCGTCAGCAAATAATTTTATTTGCATGTGTATCGGTATTTAGTAAGCATCAATTGTAAATTCTAGTCCTTATCATTGATAAGCTACATGCTATCGTAATAAGTCAACATAACCTCAACCGGTGACAGAATCTTCTTCCTTAGATAATTACAAACGCAAGCTCCAAAGATTATTGTAATTACGACTTTGGCGAGGCTGAAATAGAAAAATCTCTTCTTGGACGTGTTAGTAAATAGAAAATTTCAAGATTAGTATTTTAAGTAGAGTAAAAAATAAGTAATAACAGTAAACAGAAATTTGCCTTTACTCAATAAAAATGGTGTGAGATACTTATTGAGAGTGCAAATACTTAAAAAGAAAACTATATAATACAATTAATACTATATTATGCTTTAAAAATTTAATTAAGATGCTTAATATATGTAGTATACTTTCATAAGAATAATATATTTTTTAATTTTATTAATAATAATTAGAATATGTTTTTCCAGTTTCTTTATTTTACTTCATTTGCTCCATGATGCTGATTAATTTGTAAATAAGTTAATTTTGTACTACAGAACAAAGGAAATTTCAATTAAGTACTGCAGGTGAATGTACAATCCTGGATTTGAGGACAAGAATGAAATTTCTCTTTCCAATATTAAATCGCGCAGTAAATCTCCAATAGGGCATGCAATGTGTGTGAATACTCCATTCTTCCGATAACGTCGTTGAATTCAATGCTCTGAAGAACCGATGTGTGAGGAAAAGAACAGTCGCTCGGAGTCGATGTTCGGCGACGAGGTTCGGCAGAGGCATATTTGCATCGGGACGCAACGACAAGGCGAAGCGACGCTAACGTTTGGACCATTACGGATTAACGACGCTACAAGCGATTGGACGCTATGGTACGTCACTCGGAGGTGTTCTATAGCTAGCGGAATTTCACCTATAGAGGTTTTCAGTACATGTAGAAAATATATCCGGGAGTTTTCCAACTTTTACGAAAAGACCTTAACGTGAAGTACACGAAGAAGAAAATTCATCATCAGCATTGACATACTTTTCACAGATCCCGACAATTTCGTAGCGTATTTTATATAAGTTATCAAATAGCATTTCAGCGCAAACTAATTGTACTTTAACATTCAGTAAATTCGATAATTCATTTAAATAAATATAATTGTTAGAAGTGTTACCATCCAGTCTAAATATCTGCTGGTTAGTGGAAGTTATAGCTATAATTGAATATTAATTTTTGTGTAAAAAGAGTGATATCGAAAACTTCAAATACATTAATCTTTTTACATATTTTTTATTGAGTTATTATAATTTTACACCACATTATTCGATTTGTGATTGTGTGTAATACGCCATAATCATGATGGAAACAATGTTTTTTTATCTAGTTTGACATCTCTTTTATTCCACAAATCTCTTAAAAATTAAAAACGGGGAATCGTGTCCCGACTTTGTCTTCGATTAAATACGGGAATAATCAGTATATTTTTTACAACATTTCTAACCTGAAAAACGTTTCTTATAATGTTCGAAAACGGGTGTATGTACTCAAAGTTCATTTTGATAACTTCTTTCCGCCTACTGAAATACATTTTTTCATAGAAAATTCCATTGTACAAATACATACACATTACATTCGCACGAAATTGTGATTTTTGGTTCTAATTTCATGAGATACATGCGGCAATGGTGATCTACCACAATCTAAATTTACATTTTCATTAACATTCTCACATAAGATGTCATGGAATGAAAAAACTTCTCGATCGCTTCTCATATGCGCAAATGGTAAACTTTCCCGTGGTTCTGTAAAAGGTGGCTACTCTGGTGACGCATTACGCGGCTCTGAAACAAAAGAATCGAGGAAAGCGCGAAGGCAGAAGATGCGGAGATAAACCGTAGGGTGGAAGAGAAATGAGGGAGAAATAACAGCGAAGTTTTAAAAGGGAGGAGGGATAAAGGGGAGTGGAATGGATGCATATAAAGACGAGATGATGAACGAGGTCTCGAAATGAAAGTGCATGTGTGTGTGAGAGGATTACGCGATGAAAGCAAGGAAAGAGACGAGTGAAATCTCCGAGGACAAAGCTGCAGAATGGATGCAGGTGCTGCTGAGGTTTCCGAAAACTTGTAATTTCGCGCATGTCGCTCGAGTGAGACGAACAGTTGTGGACCGAGGTTTTCTGTGTCTGCCATAATGCGCGGGCGGCCAAACGAACCAGAGGCGACAAAGACCATCTTTGTCCTGATTGCTCCGTTGCGTATGAAGAATTCGAGCCACTAAACGGATTGCTACTGTTTGGCCGTTACACCTTTCAGGGACAAGGAGTCAAGTTGTTATCATTCGCTTGTATTTAATATTGATGTATGCGTTTTTATATTTACATTAACTTACCCGCGAACCGTATATAGTGAACGACGAGGGATGTATGTACGCAACAAATTCTGCGTATTACGCAAAAAGATTTCTTAAATATATTGATATATAAATAGCAACAAAATTTCACTGAATCAAGAGTATTTTTTTTAGAATTTGACACTTACCGTCAGTTTTAAAACCCGAAATTTTCCTCCAATTTTTCAGTCATTCAATTTCATATTTTCAATTCGGTGTTAATAATAAAACTTGTCATCGCGAGTAATGAAGTAAATCGAATAGCAATCTTTGAATAATATCTTATTATCGTGAAATGAAAGCGATGGTTGAAGACCATCAATTATTGAAACTCCATAACAATGATAAGAAATAAAGTTACTTTAAAAAGTTTCACTGATTTGCCTCTTGGGAAAGTAAGTCAATAGTATAATGAAGCCAAACATTATTGCTTGTTCATGTATATAACCGTACACGGTACTAGTTGAAGATTTTTATCCAATGGAGTAGGAAATCGGTGAAACTTTACAAAGCAAATGTATTTAATACTATTTAATTAAGCTATGGGAAAATTTGGATACTGTTCTTAATTTTCCTTATTTTAGCTATAGTATTGTTTTAATATAAATTGTAAGTTCCAAATATTTTGTTCTTGTTGTGAAATGCTAACTGTTATGTAAGATATAATTACTTCCATTGAAATAAATCAGATAATTTTCTTTTAATTTATCTTTTTAATATTCGATCGGAAAATATATTTAAGAATAAGGAGAAGGAAACTGTGGAATGATGAAATACTCATTAAATTAATTGACCCATGAAAGATGAATTTAACGTCAGTACGATTATGGATGAGACCAATTCATACCTTTATTTTTTACAATATCAGTATTTCAAAATACTTAAATTCTTTGTACATATGTTGTTAAATTAAATACATTTTAAATTACTATTTCCTATTTTTATACGTATAATGATTCTGCGTTTTAAAAAAACTGCCATTTTAAAGCGAAAAAAAGCTCACTGAAAATCAAACTCGGCACATATCGGTATTTTCAAAACGGAGTTTTTTATTACAGAAATACAAATAGATCCTTTGTTTATATATAAACAAGTCAAATAATCATGATAATAAAACAAGATCCACATAAATATACTCTTATGTTTACAATTTATTGTTAATACATGTTGATGCCTGTTACACAATATGACGCGGAGGGTTGATGTCTACTTTCCAGGTCAAGGCAACTTCGAAATAATACGGAATATCGAACGAATCGATCATCCAATCGGCATACACCGTTGATTTTTAAATTAAAAGTATCATCTCAATATGCATTTGAAATCACTGAGGCGATGCTCCACCGACCTCCAATTAATTCAGAGTAAAATTTTCTCTTCGATAACACCCAGTGGCGAAATCGAAAATGAAAATAAAACACGCTCGGGAAATCTCTCTACAAGCGTATAATTTTCATTTTCACCAAATAAATCTCGGAACATGTGCTTGAAATATTGAGATGGCTCTGCAATGAAGATATATGGTTAATTCATGATGATTTATTTAGACAAATATGTGTACATTTTGTGACTAAGACTAATAGATAATGCACTAGGTTGAAAGTTGGTTTATTTGCTGTCATCAACGGGAATTATACTATATTCCCATTCATAAATTCATCAATTCTTTCTTCCTTCATAGACGACGATAATATTCGAAATTTCGCATCACAATGTATCAATGGCGACCTACGTCACTGTTGTAGTCTACATTTTTTCACGTTTTTCCTAACAAAAGTACTAACAGGAAGTACATGAAACATGTACATTAAAGGGGATGTTGGTAACTGAATAATGGAGAAAATAAGAATGCCTGCTGGGAACACAATTCAATATTATAATGGAACATAAATAATATTAGGTGTTAGGCTTCGAATCAACTATAATGAATATAATCATAGACGATTCAATTTTAAAGAAATTTTAACACGAAATACTTTATATTATAGAAGGAAAAGAGTTTAGGATTTCCTTTTGAATTAAAAGTAAAGTCCATTACGCTAAATCCGAATGATGCATTTATTGTGCATGTATACGTTGTGTGTTGACATGCCTTAGGATTAGATTGGGCCCGCTTTTCCTTTAAATTTAAATATCTTCTCAGTTTCTTTCATTATGTTGGTTCAATCTCATGGACTCATCCACGAATCTAACCCGTGATCTTTTTCGCAAGGTTTTGCCTATCAGCAGGACCATAACACAAAGAACCAATAATATCTCTTAGGCAACGCCGGATATTTCATCCACCCATGGTTTCTTCCTTACTATTGATTATCGATTTGATGTACGAATAGGGGTCGAAAATTGAAGTATGAAACCTATAAAAATTCATTAGAAAAATTTAACTGATGCTATAAGATGCATTCTCCATCTAATTACATAATTAGGCTAAATATAAATAAGACGTTTTATAATTGTCTATTCCTCAACAAGATTTTGCTATTTTTTCTTTCGAAATGAGGAGTACAGTCTGTCTCTTTTCTGCAATGCTAAGGAACGAAAAGGAAACGTCGTAGGTCAGTTATGACCTAAAATTCTCATCATGCAACGCGTCACTCCTCCGATGAAACTATCTTAGGTTTATGGATACGGATGGCATTTTTGCGTGCCAACAACTGACAGTGAACACGATCCACAGGCGATGAGTGAAGGTTTTTCAGAATTTCAAATTATAATGTGCAAGTCGTTATTCTTCGTGACTGAGGGAAACTGTGTTTCCAGAAAAGCGCGGAATGGAGTACAATGGGAAGACAAAGTGAATAAATAGTGAATGAAGAATAACGAAGAGTGTAAGTAGGTATTGGTTAATCCGAGGAAGTATGGAAGGGAGATTCTAATGTTGAATGCTAAATTTTCAAAAATTCTCAAATGCAATCTCCTGAAAAATATTCACAGTTAAACAACTTTTTTTTAATGTATCCATTGAAAGAGAAAATAATTGACATTTTGATTATTTAATATCTTTGCTAGACCGAGGGTATAAAATAGCAATAATCAATCGATTTTATTTGGGAAAATGCTAGGAAATACCTGTAACGTTTTATAATAAATTTTAATATCCTATGGATTTTCTTATTTTTTTAATTTCGGAATTACGGATACTGAGAATTTGGTGATGCACCTTTCTTCCAATAGTCAAGAATGCGTTGTTTAAAAATAGATGTATCTGGAGAGCATAGTTTTTAAATGGGTACTTCGGTTACTGTCCGATTGATCATGAAATATTAAAAATATGGCTTTGAGGAGACGCTTGGTGGCCTGACGCTATGGTAGCAGAAATACTCAACAAATAAGTAAATAAGAAGGTGTTCCTGGACATAATGGGCAACGATCCGCTGGGAAGGCGAATTTGAGAGCAGTCATAAAAGTACTTAAATGTACCATAAGAGAGATATAAATATTCGGAAACTTGTTTAAACGTGTAATATTCTCGAATATCTTTATTAAGGCTTCCAACACCTTTGAACTCGGAGGTTAAACTATCACAACCTTTTAGTGAATTTAAAAAAATGGAGTTTCTTAGCCTCGAAAATTGAAATCGGGCTATATTCAGAATGACCCGATACCGAATTAACCAGGTTTTACGGTGAGTGAATGAGTGGATTGGGGAAGGAGAGATGACAGGGGAAACGGAGATCGCTGGGGGAACAAACGGGGCTGTAATTCCAAGCACTACCGGGCACAAGTTTCATTTGGCCTTCAGGAGTGGATTCTTTCTGACCCCTTGGTTCGCACGCAATCCTCCTCCCTCTCATCAACTGTTCTCTCACTGCAGAACACCAATTCCGTCTTCCGCCCCATAGCCGTGGATTCTGGCCAAAAGGTCTCTTGTTTCCTGCGATCGTCGTCTTGTGGACGCGGGGGATCTCAGTCGATATCCGGGTAATTCTGGGAGAACACTCGGTGGAAGCAAAATTTTCTTTGAAAGAGAGCTTAAATTTCAAATGGAATGATTTCTGTTATTCGCACGGTAGTTCCGTTGGAAAAGTATCGCTAATACTACTACTACTATATAATTAATTTAATTACGTCGAAGGGATGTCCCGACGTCGCACTAATTTAATTAAATTCGAATTTGATGCCGCAGAGGTGAACGATCTAACCTAGAAACGTTCAGGTCTTAGAATTCAAAATAACGGGTAGTCAATGAGGGAACTTCAATCAAAGCCTGGATTTGCTGTTTTTTGTCTTCACTACTTTGATTTGGTGTTCGTAATTTACGAGTATAAACTTAAGAAAATGTATGAGAATTCAAGGCAGAATCTACGAAATAAGAGAATTATTTTCTTTGGGACTAAGCATTTACCAACATAAAGTTTCACTGGGCATATTGAAGGTGAATCATCACAGACTCATGATTAATTTAAACTGCTCCTTTTTTATAAAACTCACAAAAATCTACATAACCATTTGTCATTAGAAGTAGAAATGATTGAAACCTTCGCATAAAATTGTAGTCCAAGTAAACATTCGGAAATTCTATGGATAACATTTTTTCATTTTCTTAAACACTTACCTTTTGGTTATTCCACGAGAAAATGACTATATTTAATTAGAAAATAGAAGATATTGATTTTTTTAATTAAGTTACTTATCATGTCTAAATAAAATATTCCTTTTGGAAAAAAATATGAAAATCCTTCAACATTTTCTTCGGTCCAAAACCTTTTGATCCAAAAATCGTAGTTATTTTTTCAAATTCAGAACTTTTATTTGAAATGGCATTAACGTGCTTCCTCAGCGGGCCTGGATCCGGAGTTTATGACTGCTATCACATTCTAAGACACGACCAAATCTGGACGAAGAGGCGAAATGCAGATGAAACGCCATGACGTGTATGGGATAAGGAAGACTGCCTTTCCGTTCGCCGCTTGTCCTTACTTTTGGCGAACTGCCACGTGTTCCTCCTTTAAGCTCCCATTCCTTGCGAGAATACCTACACCAAACCGTCTGCATTTTTAAAAGCGTTCCGTCTCCTCGTCAAACGGATGACACCAAAAACGTGTTTCGATCTTATTCCATGCACTCACATATAGGTTCTAACGTTTACGTGAGATTTTCTCTCTCTCAAACATCTGAATTTGAATAAACGATCTGAATGAAGAGATGGCACTGTCTATCCCTATTTCCTTGTGTTTTGAGGAGGCTATTCAATTTGATATCGATGCTAACTCTATTTTTCTCTAGAATTTGTGGAATGAGGCCAAAAATAATCTGATCGTATGTTTCTACGTGTCCATCAAAGTTATCAAATTTTAAATAAAAAACCAGGCTTTGGTTATTTTAGTATTTTTACCTCATTTTCTTTGATTGAGCTAACCGTTAATTAGCGAAAGACATAGAAATACTTATCTTTATTTAGTTTACGGTTATGTCAAGTAAGTAATATCAAGTCTCACAGAGGAGTATAATACTCATATGTATCGCAGATTTTTTTCCATTCTATTCACTTGCTTCAGTAAGAAATTAATACGACGGATGAAATAATTGAATGTGCTATGATGGATGAGAATAGGAACATTCATCGTCATTTTCCCAATTTTATGTAATTTATCCTTTGATTTCCAAACTTTATTATAAATTCGTAGACATGGGTTCGTAGAATGGGTAAAAAATTCCGTCGCACTTAATATTTCACCAAATTTAAACGTTTTGAGCAAAACAAAAGTGTAAAATATTTTTAAGAGCTCCAGTTTTGGAAAATCTCCACCCAAAATGGTCTAAAATCAGTGAAAATATGAAGCTGTGTGTCAACCATCAATCATACTGCCCGGAAGTGTGGTATTATTTCGAGGTAAACTCTAAGGCACGATATTTTGAAAGCATCAATTACATTTGCATTTTACCACATTGGTCGCTTATATGACTTTATCTTGATTACTCAATGACGCCTCGCAGTTTTTTCCGATCAATTTTAATATAGTTTCTACACCTAAAAGAATTTTACTAATCTCACAGTAGTTTACGTGAATAAATAAGTGTGGTATTACCTACGCAGACTGATATCAGACATGAAACTGGTTTTACCAAGTTTTGTTTTATAATTTTTACCAATATATCCAATTATTTATATTGTCAAGTATTTTGATTTATTTCATATTCTTATATTTATTATATACATTTATTATCAGTTAAGTAAGTCTGATCGACAATATCGTTAAAATTGTGTTATGCTAAATTTTATGAGGTGACTAAATCAACAGTACCGACTCTAAAAATGGAGCTAAGTGAATGCGAGTCATGTTATTCTTTTCTGCATTAATTTCACTTCTATATTGAGTTCATTATCACTCTATTCAACTGACTTTTGTGTTTGTAAAATATTATCATCTTGTAGGGTGTACTGACTATTCATTAATTCTGAAAACGTTTCAAATAATTTAAAATTCATGAAAAATTACGATATATATTTAGAAAGCTTTATAAGATGTATAAAATTATATATGAGAACAGTTTCCATAATTATTTTCTGCATATTATGATCTGAAAATAGTTTTTACGAAGAACATATTGTTCTAAGAAAGTCTTGCAGACAGCGTAATGCTCAAATGAGCGTCGAACAAATGATCGTCGATTAAAGGATGGAATCCCATAAAATATTTCTACTTTGACATACATGTATTACCACTAAATTTGAATTATTAGTATGATTTACCAATAATAATTAGGATAACAATTCCTATCACGTTCCAGTTTTTTTTGGGCCGTTGTTGGATTATTGCTAGTCTGTTGGAGACTTTGATAAATAGCGGTAAATATGTACTTCGAGAACGTGTGTGGCGAGTTCAGTAAGATGTAAGGTAATAGAAGGAATGACGAGAGTGGGCATCCCATCGTCCATTACTAGAATTGCACGTACTTCCCCAAAGTTAAACAAAATCCCCGCCGAGGAGAGCCTTGTCACCTTACATTCAATTTAGGGAATACATCGTCCTCGGTAATTAACTCACTCCGGTCAGAAATGTACGATCACAAGAATATTTAATCGAAAGCCTGTTAATTTGAGCCGGAGCTGTTTTACCTTCACAAATCTATAACGCTGATTAGTTCCACCAACGAGGCGAGGGGACAGAGCTTTGGTTAGAAAGGCACCACAGTGTAAAACTTCTTCGGAGACTATGATTGAAACTGCATATCAACAACGCATATCTCCGTTAAAACAAACACGAATGTATTATTTATGAATTCAAAGATGCATACATAGAATAATTATGTATTTATATGCGTCAAGGTCTGTATAAAAATTAATAGACTCTTTTAATTCATTGCATTCATCCATTTCTTCCTTATTCTCATTGTGCAACTTTTCCTTATGTTTATGGAATGAGGAAAATGATTTTAAAATTTTCAAATCGTTTGTAGAATTCGTCATCTTTCGTACCCATATTTGGTATCTTTATATATTACCTAATGGCACCGTAATTGAAAATCAGGAATAATTAATGTTTCTCCCACGCATTCAATTATAGAATCACTGATGTATGTATGTACACTCTGCCCTCAGTTAATTTCTCTCATCTGTCACAGATTTTGTAACTCATTAATTGTAATGATCACTAATCGTACAATATAATTTAATTTAATAATCTTGTTGATTCCATCGATCAATTGATGTAGTGATTATACCATATCACATCGTACATTTCTCCGTCAATCAATTTCTCCCTCCGATTCGCAATATAAATGTCTTCCTTAAGTTTCCTTCCAAATGTCCTTTCGCTCAATCCATCTTTTGGAGAGACGATTGAGTTCCTTCGCTCTAATGGGAAATCAGCAGCTGAGCAATTCATCTTCTTTGCTCCGAAAAGCAAATTTTGAGAAATTCAATGTAAAATTGTACGCGTCGAGTAGAAACGTCATAACTCAAATTGAATTTAGCTTTGTCCGTTTAGTGGGACATAAAATTACGTCGACAAAAATGTATATGTGTTGCTAAAACGAATTTAAGTTAAATTAACAATTTAAACATTTTATCTTAGATATGCAAGAATACTGTTTTATGCAGATTTCTCCAAATCGTGCGTTTTTTTCTCATCCAATCCCGATACGATCAATTGATTCATTGAGTTAATTTTGAAATTTGAATAAAATTCGATACTGCACTGGAATTCAGTTTTCGAATTGTAATCAAAATTTTATTTGAAATATTTACTTGATAAATTTAACATAATCATTTATTTCATAACTTTCGAAGAACACAAGTACAAAATATACTATCAACATTGTTTAACAAAGGATTAAACCGTTTTATATATTATACTCATTTTTCGCATACTTTAAAAGCCGATTAATCGGTATTCCGGGTTTATAATTTAGGAGTCTTTTAGTGTGAATTCTTCTTGAAGAACAAAATTCTCACTTGAATTTTGCAATTCAAATTTAATTCAAAGCATCCTAATGAGGAGGTATAGTGGCAATTTTAATGTTTTATTGTATCGAAAGAAAAATTTGTAGTCCACTGTCCTAAAACGTAGATGGTTATTATATCTTCCTTTTGTAGATTATTTTTTATTTCCATGTGTTGGTTGTAATTACCTCCATATGTTTGAGATATACACGAATTACAATTATTTCAAGTGGATAGACGATCGGCGAAATGAGAGCCCAAGTGTAATTCTAAACCTAAAAACCACTTCATGCACTCTGCAAAAGAATAACTGGAAACAATAAAGACATTGAGCATAGAAATAATTGGCAAATAATTCAAAACTTCATTTAGGTGAATTTTAGATTCAATTCTTCTTTTTTCTCTAAATCCCCATTAAATAAGAATAATTTAAATTTGTTCATTACAATTAGTATCCGTAATCGTCAGGTAAAATTAAAATGTAAGAATATCTGTGAAATTATGTTATCATTACCACATTAGCGTAGCGGTTTTCATTATTCCTTGCTCCTGGCTTCGAATCCCGGCTAATTGTATTTTTCTGGTCATTAAATGGTCGTATGTGTTCGTCTTTTGTTGATGCCTCACCAATAATTGTCAGTAAGTGGATGGTATTGAGGGAACTAAATAAATAAATAAATTTTCTTTCGTTATGGAATTCAACTTATTAACGTACAGTACCATTCAACACAAGATACAGAAGGATCGAAAGATAGAATTTTTAAACTAATCCATCCCAACAAATTAGTTCGTTGAACTGCGAATGATTTTCATTTAGGAAGGAATCCCCTTCCCTATTTATCAAAGAGGGGATGTAAGTAATCGTCCATTCACCTCCTCCTGAATAATATCTCTCGCTTCCTTAAAGTGTCCGAAGAGGCTGTGGTAAAAATCCTCGTTTTTTTATTTCGAAGGAAAAAATAGACTCATAAGCTTTCGACACACAATTTTCCACGGGCGCTGAACGGTCCAATCTGGCAAGTAATATCCACGAGTCAAACAAAATAACCGTAAAGACGTGAAACAAGGGAACGAGGAAAAATTGGACGCATCAAAGGAGAAAGAGAGGAATTGAAAAAGTGGAAGAGGAGATTCGAATGAGGGAAAAAAGGGTTCAATTGATATTCCAATTCTCATCAAAAAGGCAGCGAGATCGGGGGAAAGAAGGAATGAATCCAATTATGGCGGAAAATAAAATAAATGGGAACCTTTAGCGAGAGGCTAAGTGCGGAAAATGGAGGAAGGAACGAGTGTGAGGAAGAGCGGGTTTTAAAAAGGAGGAAATTTCTCTTTTTCATTACTTTGGGCGACTGAATGGTTAAAGATCCGAGTGGAAAACGGAGAAGAGGGGGAAATAACGAATTACGGACTCATAAACCCAATTTTCAAATAGTTGGACTTCTAATCGTGGTATATATGAGAGGCGCATGACCACATTGCAGTAGCTGTATAAATGACGCTTGGCAACACTATATGTATTACCGATACTTGAATAAGATGGAAGAAGTAGAAAATAATCTTTTGTTTACTCATTTAATTGTTAAGATAATGAGAAAACTTTTAAGTTAAGCTAAATGTTGATCAATACCATTTATCCTGTTCACTTCCAAGTAAAAAAAGTAGATGCGCAAAAGAATTCAATTAAATTCCTTTATATCACTTCACAAAGCTTTAATTCCGTTCTCTTTCGATACAATGGCAATAATCTCAATATCATTGCTATATAAATAAGTGCATTGCAACCATAACAACATCAACAACATATTAGCCTTATTTGATCCGAAGTACAACAGAAGACTGTAAGAATTTCATTGGCGTAGCATTTTGATGGTGACATAGGAAATTATTTTCTACTCTCAATCTCAAAATATAATTTCTGCTTCGTCTTAATAGTATTTGAATATTAATGATTCTCATTACTAAATGAGCATCTACGTAATTTTTCTAATGAATTCTAATCAGTCTGTAGTAGTTTTCCTATTTTATTCAGCTTTCTTGACAACTCTTCATATCGCTTGGAGAGGAAAAGCTATCTACATATGTACATTTACATTCAATTCCCTTTCTATATAACGTTTTTTATATAATTACGTCTTTATGTATGATTATGTATGAAGTAATTGGAATTTTTCGAACTTTATTTAAGAATATAGTAAGCGTGTTCTTAAGGCATTGATATTCTTGTTTGAAACAACAATGAAAACTTCAGTAATACAAGGTATAAGTTTACGGGTCACCACCGAAAAAATACTGAATTACATCGATCGATTTTGAAAAAATCCTAAAATATTTACACATATAAACGAATACGCCGAGTAAAATTTGTTTCGTTTCGATAAATATTATTTTCGTCAGCGGCCATTAAAATTTTCGGCTAATGGAATAGCAGGAGACAGCGCGGGATCATTAATCATCCGGGTCGAAAAACGCGCTGCGCAGCACTTAAAAATTAATATTTACGACTGCATAAGCCGACGGCTCGTAAATCCTTTCGTCGCCATTTTGCCGCCTAAACGTATTTCCGTGCGTGCGAACGAGCGGATCCTAATCGAATTCCCGAAACTTAAAACAATCGTTTCCCGAAGCCATTAGAGTCACTCGTGAAGAGGCACCGCAAACGGCCCAACACGAATTCAGGGTCCGATGGGCCCCCGCGAATCCGCCCGAACTGAGTCCGACATCTGATTAATGTAATTCGGCGGGTAGTTACGCAACGGTTAAATAATGACGACGTACGTGTTTTCGAATTAACCGGGCCCCTGAAGTCCCTGGAATAAAAACACGCGAGAGGGGCAAACGTTAAAACGTCAAACGGGTTTTTACCCCTTCGCCTACCGCAGGGCTCAACGCAAGGATGACAGACTGAAAGCTACACTTGTAAAAGAGACCAAATTTCCCCAAATGACCCGCCCCCCACGGAAGGCCCGAAAAAACAAATATGTGAAGCATAACGAGTCTGATTTATTGCGGTAGGGTTTTTCTCTCTCGCCGTCTTTGCAGGGAAAAAATGTTATAAACGAGCCACCCTCTTGTCGCTCGCAACCATGCGCGTGGGAAAGCGCGTATCATTAAAAAATATCATCTCTCACGTGTACCAAATAAAAAATGAGCATCTATCCCCGAAGTGATGCTTATATGTGAGCTATGTGTTGCCGGGGACAACTACGGGAAAAAACTGTTAAGTTCATTCATCCTCGCTGAGTCTACGCAGACCTTAATTTCCTATTCGATGATATGATAAACACAAAACATTTACCGATGTATATTTAAGCCATGTTTCAAAATACATATTTTAACCTCCTCCTAAATTTTTGAACTGAGATTCATTTTAAAGATTCGGAGATCAGGAAGTTTCAGAAGTTATCAGACTATTCCAACACTCTTTCGTTACTAAATTTAAAAAATTCTTTAATATGGCTGTTTCTAGATTTGCATTTTCTTGTATCGGTTCTTCAAATTACTGCTGGTGGTTCCTTATGTTACCTTATTACATTATATTTTTACTCTTATTTTATCATAAATATTAATACATAAGGTCACTCAAATTGCTTTGATACACTATCTTTTTTCATCGCTTTTACCTACCTTGACTGATATTAAATGAAAATATATATTAACTGAAATAATATCCTGCTATCTAGGGTATTGACAACTTCCTAACATTGAAAAATTCGTGATATATTTTCAAACATCCGTTACGCAATTTATTGGTTACATCGACTCAAACTAGGGCATCGTAAAAGGTCTTACAATCAATTCTCCACGAAGAAAACGCCATTTATTTTATTTTACTGCATATTGTGTAAAATATATTTGAAAATTCATCACGAAATCAACAGTGTCGCGTGTTCTCTTGGTATCCAATCACGCATCTACCACTTATTATCACCCTATTTTGTATGCTGTACTTTCTATCTATAGGATGATTTCACAGGTGTTACTACCTCATTTTAATATCCCACCATTATCCAATTCAATATCCAATCATATAGAATTGATGAAAGAGTACAATAGATTCCATTCCTCCAACACCTTTTAAACATTCAGCAAATCGTCCAGAAGGTTCCATTAGCAGCTGCGGAATGCGGCGCCGAACAAAACGGTAAATGATGAGATCTCGCAAACATCGCAGGGACGATCGCTTTCACTTAAAACGAAATATTGCGAAAGATAACACAGCGGGAAGCGAATTAACTTAACAACTCGTAGCGTCCCTTTCCTTTTTAGGGAAGGAAAAGATGAAAATCCAATTTCGAGGCATTAATATCAAAAGGGGGTCCCACAGACGGACGAGGGGCGTTTGGCGGACGAGGGGCGTTTGGGAGGCGGATAATTAATACATGTTTTTCGGATGGGGAGGATGTCGCCGAGAGTGTGAAGGAAACGTGTTTGGAGCGGGGATTAACTGCGTGGAAACGATTCCTCGGAACAATCTTCGCTGATGGACAGGGAGGAGATGATTCACAATGGCATACAAGCATTCATACCATTTTCCCCCGAAAACGTCATATCGTGATTCTAACTCTCTGACTATTTATATAGTGTGCATGGAACATGCATGAAATTATTCTCGTTCCATTTTTTAATTCGTTACAATGAAAATCAATTTAGATTAAGTTTTAGCTTCGCTCATTAAAATACTGTCGAATAGATTCAAATATATCCAATTCGATAGATTTTTTCTTCATTCTCAGGCTTCAAATTTATTGTAATAATAAATCCATTTAAAAAGGATGCCTTTACGCTCACTAATTTGTATTCTCAGGTTTAGGATGGGAAATGGTTTTAAAACATTTACCTTCATAATAAGAATAAAACAATTTTGGTGTTATAAATACCTAAAACTTGTATCTCTTTATAATCAATAATTTGATGAAGAAAAATAATATTTTTTCATGAATGATGCATCATGTAATGGGTGGAACCTGATTTTTATCTCCGAAAGTTTTACTTTGTCATCCATTTGAAAAGATATTTTTACATGGAACTATTGTCTGATATAATTAAAACACAAAACGGTGATATTAAAGGAATAATTAAATAATGAGGTTACATAGAAGAAGCTTCAAATCACGGAGTAACAAGGTTTTTAAGCGCAAAGAATATATCGAAGCAGATTTGGTAAGAGTTTCAGACTCAGGTACTGCTGTTTATAAGTTCAGGATGGATTTTTATTGACATACACAGATTATTCATTCCTATTTATCCTAAAATATTTTACTCATATTCATCGTTAGTTGAAAGTTTCTTACACATTTTGGATTCCCCACGCACAGGAAAAGTAATCCTTTTGCTTATTTTGTAATAATAAAGGCATCAGACTGAAAATTTCATTGAATACTGATCAGGTATCAGGCCTTCCTTTGGTTCTGGCTTTCAAATTTTCTCACTCACACAGACGGAGAAATCGACGATTTTTCCTTTTCGGTCCAATTCACCCCCTTCCACTCTAAATGTTGATAAGTATTTGAATTCGTTGAGAGGTTTTAGGATAACAAACTATTTTTAATTTTTCACATCATATTTAATCTGTCACGAGTTTTTAAACTCGTATATGATGCAGTCTTGTAAGTCTTGATGATTATTAGATATATTATGCATCCTGATGTGAAATGAAGAATTTAATTCGTACGAAATCCTTGAGTTGAGAAACTCTCCTGAATCAGAGAGGATTACGTGGGAAAATTATCGAGAGACGCGAAACGCGCTCGCGATTCTGGATTTGGCGGAGGGAATCCAGATTAAGGGCTGCGTCGACATCGGGGGAGGGGTAAAGAAAGAAAAGCGATGTACAGTGGAGGTCGTTAAACTCCTTAGGAGGTCGGCTTTTTAAAGTTGTACGCTCTTCGAATAATAGGAATCTATTGTGGAGTCAGATTGTTTTCTAAACTGCACCGAAAACTCTCTCGTGGCGAATTTTTAAAGCTACGCGAACTTTTAAGTGATGGGAAGTCTCAATATGTTATTGTGCTGCTGCGTCTTATAACGATGCAGGTGTCTTAAAGGGACGCTATTCAAAAATCTAAAAAATCTCCATTCTAATATTTACGCTCTAATTAAGGTGACCTATTCGCGATTAAATTCACCAAAATCTCAATTGTGAAAACCTCAAAACTCGAAAGTTCTCATCGTTTGAATGAAACCTGCTAGTTGCTGTAAATTTGATACCATATTTATCTTGAGATTTCGCCGTAGTGATATCGCGTAAAATCCAATTCAATACGTTACTTTAAGAAAAGATAGAACGAAATTCTGAAGAAAAGACTAAAAATTGCGCTTGTATCATTAAAGGTTCAAAATATTTAGGGAAGCCATTGCATTCTTCTCGGAAATCGATGGCGTGTTTTTAACAAGTAGCAAAAACTGTGATAGGAGAGTCAGACGAAGCGCGTAATAGGATGTTTACTCGTATTGCCGGAGGAGGCTATTAATTCTCTTCTGAGATAAGAATGATGAAGTTAATTAGATGAATCCACTTAATGTAAGAAAAGATGTAATTTAAGAACTGCAGGAAAAAGAAGAGGGACTTGTGGAGGGTCTCTAAGTCTTTAAGAAAGATGGAGTTTTGAGGGTTTCCGAGGAAAAAAGAGGTCACAAAGAAGGGGTTTTCTCAGAAAGGGGCTGATCTTTGGGCCGATCGCTCTGAAACGAGGGAGGAGGCGTGGTTCACACGTGAACTGCAAGGAAACGCCCCACACACAAGATTCTGCAATTTGCACACAAAGACGCATTACAATTACGTCTCCGAATGCTTTATTTCGTCTGTTTATTGATTGAGATATTTGTATGTTTCTCGCGAGCCCCGAACTTATTGGACCTAAATTAAATGGAGAATAGTCAAATAGGTAAGAAAAGTTTCTCCCGATGTCACTCCCTTTTTGCTGAATGGAATCGTTTGTCCTTTCAGAATAGTAAAAACTTATGAATTTATTTATTTTTCTCTCAATTTTGTTTATCATTGAGATAACACGGAATCTCTGAAGCACGAAATATGTTAAACAACAGTATATAATCTGGTCACCATTCAGGTTATATATTCAACCTTTCGATGATTTTGAAAGATTTTTGGTACCTCCTGTCAAGCCAATAAAAAAGGATAATATAGCATATATATAATTTGATATTGACGTTAAAGTGAATAGCTTGCAAGTGTAAAAGATGAGAAGGATAGGGTGGTCAACAAAATAATCCCTTCACAATAATTTTCTTGTATTCATTTTCTCATTTGTCAATTCTAACGAAAAATCTACGTCTTTCCCACCAAAAGGTTTCTGAACAGTGTTTATGATGAATAACTTGAACATTGTTTATGAAGCGGAACTATATATAAATTTACTCCAAGCGACATCCGAGCCCTTTATTACTATCGGACTGATCAGAATTGGGGGTCACATAATACCGGTTCCGCAACTGTATTTTCCCTAAATTCATCAAGCATTCTCAGTCCAGTCTTTCTCCTCTTAAAGATTCCCAACTTTAGTCAAAGAGCATTTTTGCAAAGCGTTGTTTCATATCGTAGTAATTTACTACAAAACGTATCGCCTTGCGCTGCATTTTCTCGAGTAGACATTTCATCCGTAAGATATACTTGCCGCTCATTCAAGGTGAAATACCTTCGCTCTCTCTCACATTTCCATCGCTTTTACAGAAAATGAGCTTTGCATAGCCATTTAATCTCTTAAACGCAGACTTTTCTAATGTACGTTATTAATCCAGCTTAAGTTATTTGTGAGAGTGATCTCGAGATATTACATCTGCAAAATTGATATCAGTTCCGTTAATGTTATTCGAATAATCCTGGCGCAACAACACAATAAAAGGAATTGCTATAAAAGATACGAAGAGGCCAAATAAAAAGGAGCTAGAATATTTTAGTGTTAAATTAACTGAAAGACATTACAAGCAGAATCTTCAAATAAATGACAGAAATTGACGTTTTGCATTTGTTAGAATACAAGAAAATTGTGGATTAAAAGTTTGCTGAGGTTCAACAATGAGAACGATATAAGTTTTCGCTCTGCAGAAAAGCGGAAATAACACGGAGCAAGACTCGACAGACGACTCCTTGCGTACGGGCGAGGATCCTCTCTGAACTTGCGAAGCCGTCTGCCACCCAAAAAGAATAACGAATAATCCAGTGGTGCGGATGAAGACAACAGGAAATAATACGAGCGCCCCAGTTACATCGCAGACTGTGGTGCGATATGGAGGTGGAAAAGAATGGCGGAGAGAGGGCAAAAGATCCTTGAGGCAGATGATTAAAGGCCTTCGGAGAGGGCAAAGCAAAAATCACCGTTTCATTGTTACACAGTGGTTTGTTGGGGAACCCTCAGACGCGGATGGGAATGAAAAATTGGCAGAGAGAGAAATGAAGGCAAAAAGAGGAAAGGAAGATGGGCGAGGCATTCTAGTTTAATCAGGGGAAGCTTCGTTAGCAAAGATACGGAACGAAATTACGTTGTCGCATTAGGATCCGTCCATTTCTGTGAAAGAGAACCCAGCGGAAAATAACGAATCCCAACAACCGTGACTGCATCGCGTGATTAGACCTATTAACACTGATCACTATTTTAGTTTTAGCTTTCGAATTTCATCTTCTTGAACTTTAATTGATTTTCTTTCAACTGATTCTTACAAGTTAAACAATTTGATAAATTTTGTTAACTGCATTTATATTTACTTGTAAACTCCATGTTATTGCAGTTGTTTTACAACTAATATGGAACGCAACATCCAAAATCTAGATGGTCGGACTAGCCAAATATCACAATGAAATGTAAACAAACTTCGAGCTGAAGGTTGGATGAGCCATTTTGCTTAATTGGAACTAGCAGAATAAATTAAAGGAAGTTAAAGTTATAAAAATAAAATGTTATAAAGTGTGACTTTCTTGCAATTATTCTTTTACGCGTCACAAATGCACCAAAACGATATGTACAGTCATGGAAAAATTACAGTGGAGAATCAAACGATGAACCCCCAGAGATATCTATTCTACAATCAAAAAGCCCGAATATCTTTGAGCTAAACATCCCTTAGCTTTGAGGTTGAGCATATAATTTTCTTCACCTGGTAGGTATAAATTTATCAGCAAATATGTTCATGAATATCGATGTATACATCTTACCAATTTTATTTCCTCCTTACATCTAAAAGTTTTACCTTACGTTTGTTATTTTTTGGCGATTATTTGCTGAAGTATAGCAAAAATAAAATATTATAGAGCCCCAGAAGAAAGACCAGAGAGAAGCAATAGAAAGTAAGTGCAGTAAAAGCAGCGCGGAATATTAGAAAAGTAAGGCTTTGGCCAACACAAAGGAGAGGATAAGGGACTGAAAGGGGAGGACGAACAAGCCCAAGGACAGATAAAGTTTGATAGGAAATGGAGAGGTCGGAGATGAAAAACGGATGGAGCGATGGATACAAAAAGCGTATCACCCGTACAGTTCATGCAGAAAGGCCGAGGATGCGAAAGGGTTGGGGAAGATGAAAAGCAAGGGAACTGATGAGGAGGAGGTCATGGAATGCAGAGGAAATAATTGGAATTTTATGGAAAGGGATTGTTAGTGGATGAAGATGGTTTTGGCGGAACGTGTGCGAAGAAAGTTCGAGGAAATCTGCTGAATCTCGTTTACGCTGCTTTTAATACGAACGCACTTGAACACAGAAATATCGCGTTTAAAAGCCTCGGCTCCTAAATCAACCGATTCCATATAATAAAAGGAGAAGATTGTGATGCCTTTCGGAATAGCTCAGAGAAGATTGATCAGACTTATAATTTACGACACTTCTAACGAAGGAAAGAGAGGATATGAAAGTAATTTGCTACCTTTGAGCGGTGTTTATGCATTTATATTTCGTTAATCAGCTCATTTAAGCCAGAGTTAACCAATAAAAATCTCTGTATTTATGAAAATAAATAAACAAGGTATTTCCTGTTTGCTTTCTACGAGAATTTGTAATTCATCTATACGCCACATAGTTTTTCAAAATCTATAAAAAAATATCTTTTTCACTTTTACCTCATGATAAATGTCAGCGATATATCCATCATTAATTAAACCGTGAAATGTAAATGGTCATTAAACCCATCTTCAATCACATTCAATAGTCTTCTGTATGCAAGGAGTCGATCAAATGAAAACGTCTCAATTTCTATTTAGGTCCATTTTTTCATTAAGCGTTTATACTAAATATGTAAAAAAATCACAACAACCCATTTTTTCTTCTGATATAATGGAAGGAATTAATGGTAACTTAAAAATACTTTCCTCAGACATGTTGCGATCAAATATATTATTGGTAATAATCATTTTTTCTATTATTCAAAGGATTTATTAGAAATTTCGTATGTTCTTTTTAAAATTTAACATTGAAACTAATACAAAATAGGAATTACAGTGACCATGTACTATATTAGAAACACTTAAAATCGTATATTAATTAAAAATGCAGATTCAGGTTTTACTTTGTGGTATTCAATTGCACAAAAAGGCTTCAGATTCAGGTTTTGCAGCATCAAATTTCAGGTGTACATTTTCATGCGATGAAAAATTCAAAATATATGTATTTAAAATTGATATAATTTTGGTGATAATTTTTTTCGTCAGCTGGAGATATAGTCTTCCTACAAAACTTTGGTCATGTTGTATCTTTTCTCGTAGTTTAGTAAAAATCATACAATGAATCCGTATATTATAAGAATAATCTTGTAAATTGGATAATTATTCAAAAGAGAAGCAAAGAGAGACGAATACCTAAAGTCTTAATCTCGTTCCACTCATAATAGTCATACAGCTGAATTAGAATATCGGTAATTCTGTAATTGTTGTTAAAAATGCACACATTAGAAACATTTCACGGAGGCTTTGAATCGGAACAGAATGGAGAGAAGCGTTACTTTAGCAAGAATGAAAACAGAAAATTAACATTTCTTGAAAACAAACCGTACCCGTCTTTTTCCGTCTTAACTATCGGTTCTAATTATCCTCATGAGTACATAATAGCTGTATTTAGTTAACGTATGTATTGACAACTTGCTTCTTAAAATTTAAATTCTTACACTTGAAAATTTTCGTTGTTGTTTCTTTAAATTTTACAGCATATTTATAACAAATTTCAATTTAAGGACACTACAGAAATGCTAGGTTTTATGTAAACCTTACAGAGAAATAATTTTATCGGAGAAGAAAAGAATCAGTTTGACAGTTGAAGCAAAATTTGGCGATTTCGTCAAACCAGAATGAAAACCGGAAAAGGAACAGGAAAGAGAAAGAAAACCGGAACGAAAATAATTGCTGTTTGTAGTCCACCTCCCATAAAGCACACTTTTCCCTCAGACGTAAATGAGGAGAATGGCTCAACGAAAATCGAAGTGCTTTCTTGTATCAAAAGAAGACGCCAAATGGATCTCTTTATCGCCATAATCTCCCCATAAATATTTCAGCAGGAGACAAAGAGGGAACAATGTCAGAGAGAGATGAATAAAAGAGAGATGCAAACAACATTTTCCCGAGGAGGGACAAAATGAAGAAAGACATAACAGAAGGGATGATGAAAAGGGAGAGAATGAGGAAGTATCGCATTGTCCAGATAAGGAGACGGTGAATCAGAGATGTAAAATTGCGCATCCGGCCACGGGATGGGCATATAGATGGGTTAGAGAAGGGTTCATTCATGTGGTGGCAAAAAGGGGAGGGTCCCATAATTTACATCTCGAGCCGCAGGAAAGCGAGCCCATGAAAACCAGAGCCGTATTTTTATATTTTAGATAATTTATTAGGGTAGATTTCCGCCAGAGTCCGATTCCAGATCGCAGGGTGCTTATATTAATTCCTCAGATGCTTTTGTTGTTGAAATTATAAACTAAATTTTTCCTTCAACCTCTGCCTCTGTCCATAAATTATTACGACAGCGAAGGGGAAAAAACTGCCGTATTTTCTGCAAGAGAGCGGTACTATTTTATGCGCTCCATAACCTTGTGGGTGTAAACAATAGAAAAGCATATTCTGGAACTTACAGGTTTCGGTACTCACGGAGAAGTATTCGTTTTACTCGAGAAAAGCTTTAACAGCTTCTTATCCCATTTTGAACAAAGCAAATACAGGACGGATTTTTCTTTTAGAAGAAAAATCGGAATATAGATATTTTTAAAAGTTGACATGATATAATTAATTTCATCTTGTATATATTTTTCACAAATACTGTTAACTTAAATATGAAAATGAGTTATATAGTTCGATGATGGCTGTTTACGTGGATGTTTACGTGGCTGTAATCTGCTTGTTTAAATTTCAATAATATAGGGTATTAGAATAGAAATAGATCCGTTTTACCGAAAAAAACGGATATCAAAGTTTTGTGAAATGGATTGAAGAGTATAATTTAGTAATAATTATAATTTAATAATAATTATAATTTAATAATAATTATAATTTAATAATGGTGGAGCAGTAGTATAATTTTAGGTAATATTCTTATCAGTATTTTCCTTGAGAGGTATAAAATCAGAGTATTCTGAGAAACGATTTCAAAGATAAATACGAGATTTACCTCGTATATCACTAGTTAACCGCTATCAATAGTAATTTTAAATGTTCTTATAAAATAGTTGCCCTTATCTATGTTGCAATCAAAATATTCGTGAGTAATTTGAAACCTTTTCATATGCCATTCGTTTTGTGCTAGAATTCAGGTAATTCTGGATTTTTAACACAATTCATTACAAGAATCTATGTGTTTATTAGATGCCATGCATTTTTTTTAAAGCAACAGTCATTTCGTCACGGATTCAAATTATTAAAAAAATCCTTAGAAAATCAAGAAGGTCTAATCATTTTAATATACTGTGAGGACCCTCTTAAGATCAGAGAAATGATCATTAGGTGGGCTAGTTTTGAAGACTTGAATTTTCCACCTTTTCTGTGAAGCGACAAAGAAATGAAAAGGATAGATTGTAGTTTCTTTCAAGGAGAATTTACCTCTAACACCTTTTAAGTTTACCTCGTGGCAGTTCTAGAATTTGCGTTTTCAATTGAATTAAATTTTGATGAATGGCACGAAAAGGTATGTTTAATCTCCTCCTTTCATTCGATAAATCTACTTTCTTCGTATTTCATGTGAAGTTGAGTTGGGGATTCCAGGTCATTCCTATTTGAACTCCAATAGAAACTTCAATACAAATGAAGACTGGGACTTATGTTGCTATAAATAATGATGAGGTTTACTTATTGTGATGCTGTTAGGATACAATAATTATAATTGTCATTACAATACGGCGTGATGTATAAACTTGTCGAAATTATAAGTTAAAAGAAAAAATAATGAATTCATGTGAAATAGGACAGTTTCCTGTTATATTTTTGTAAACTAGATTACGGTGGATGAAACTAGAATTGCAAATAAAGCAATGACCAGGGGTAATGGATTCTAAATTTGGAAATACAATGGTAATTAGCAATCTGGGAGGTGAGTTGAGAAGAAAATGAACATAGTACTACATTCTTTATCATCAAAGCTATGGCTGTAACTACAGTAGCTAATGTCTGCAGTATTTACATAATATTAGATTTTTCGATTGTAAAATATTATATTAGTTAGCAAAGTGAAGCGAATAGATTTTCAGTGTTATAATTGCTTTTACTCTCTTATTGTAATTCTTTGGTAGAAAATCTCATTATTATATTGAGCTTGACGATGTCAATTAATTTACACAATCATTTTTTTCCTTTACGTAACACATAATTAACAGTGTTGATAAACACCAAAGATCTTATAAACTCTTTTTATATAATTACTTTGGCGCGAGTTATGAAAAATATAATTTGTAAAAGAGGACAATTGTTAAAAAAAAGGTTGGCCATCACCGTTTTTAAGAACTGTTTCACTTATCCGGGATGCTGTATTCTGTTGGTGTGTCGCATAGTACCCAAAAATAACTTCGCTCTGAATGAACTTTATTTATTGTAATATTTTTTCGTCAAATGGATAGTGGTTAAATTAATAGTATAAATATAAATTAGTACTGTTATCTTCTCATCCTGATCAGTGTCACTTTTTTCTAAGAGTAGTAACTTTGTGTAGCCTATTTTGACATATATTTCCACACAATGTGTAAGTGAGGTAGGTAAAAGAGTAGAAATCACCGCTGCAAAATATTTTCACATTTTCCTAAGGTGAAGTTACCAGATAACAGTTGAACTTAACAATTGCCAATAAGTATCAATCCTATGTTATCTGCTTTCATTTTTTGCGTGCATTAAATTCTCAAAAACGTTCGCTTATTCAGAGGTTTCCCTCCAGCGCAGCCGTGCGTGAAGCGCCATCTATAATGGACGATTTTGACTCTCTTCAGCTTTAATCCGAAGAGATAGGACACCTGAGGGCGTAAAATGCTCTTACAACATATAACCCACGCAAGGGCGGAAAGAGACGTTCGGGTCTTTTGGCGAAGCTTTAATGTTGCGAGAGATAACCGAACCTGACTCGACACAATGTATTCGGAAATTGAGGTGAAGAATTAGAGTGCTGACTGACGTTATCGCGGTAAATTTCAACTGGAAATCGTTGGTTGCGCTATATTTACACCTGAAAAGTTGCCATCATAAATGAAGAGGTATTATATCAATAAACAATAAAGACGATACTTCTACCTTATTCTGACGAAATGGTAGACTCCCTTTGAATCTATTATCGGATGAAATTGCATAAAAATAATTTCCGGAAGATTCTAAGTCAATGTTAACATATAGTCTAATTCATGTCATAATATGCCATAAATATCTGATGATTAACTTTCTATGCGTATTTCATACCTAATCGAGTAATTATGATTTATAATCATTAATTTGTCTCATTAAATGATTGAATCGATTGAAGGTGCTTTTTCCGTTATTAAATACCCATATACTGCATTATCACATAACTCATGTCTAATTTTATTGGTCAACAATATCAATATTAATACAAAATCCCAATTATAACAACATATTTTAACGATACTCCAATCATCAATTCATGAGATAATCGTTACGTAGGAAATCAGCATTCTACATGACCAGCAAATTAGAATTGGCTGCTTATGACTGAAACGACTTACTATACTCGATTGTATTACATAACGAATTTTACCAATTTATAAGACAGTGGTAAAGATAATAATGAACCTAAAATTTAGTTTATCTTATTTCTGTTTTGGCTGTAGATGTGCATTTTATCTCGATAGAGGACTGATTGAACGTAATGCTACGACGAGTGGAGAAGCATTCTTCTGCCAAATAGCAAATGTATTAAATAAGTATGATATTCTTTCATCATATACAATTGAAAGAAGGCGTCAGATGATTGACAGCATTGATAGCATGAAGGAATACATAACTTCCTTCCTGAATACATTCTTAATAGAGAGAGAGGGAGAGATGTACTCAACGGGGTTTCGAAAGGAGGAACGAGATGACTGAGTCCTTCCCCGAGATGCGGCGCGCGAGAGTCATTTCTATTTTTTCGTTGTGATTTTCCCTGTTCACTGATGAAAGAGCGCCTCCTTTCACTTTTCAAATCGCTGGCAGGAGGATAATCGCTGAGGACTGGACGATGGAGATATTCCACGAGAATCGAGAAGCTCGATGGACCGAAAAGTGAACAAGTGGGAAGGGACCTTTTGAGAGAAACTGAAATTTTTCGTTTTGTTTCTGGCGAGGATCCTCTCAACATTGAATGGATAACAGAGAAATGACGCCGTCCGCATACCTCAGTATCATTCTACGAATAACGATACACTGTGCAAGAGGAAATCGGTAATGCTCAATGCACTTTTTACAGTTAAACGTTGAAGATAAACTGATCTCTCCATCACTGGGTCTAAACAAGAATCGGCCAAATTGGTTTAATTATGCTTGAAAAGGATTCCATTGTACATATTTCCAATTCCGAGGTAAAATTTTCTTTCAAATTATTTTTCAAAATGATCGGAAAAACGCTGATCCAGTTTAACAACACAAAAAACTATCTTTAAGTACAATTAAATGTGTGAAGGCTTTTCACCTTCTGATACCAAATGATACACTAGAATAAATTCATCGAATATTCTAAACTTTCTACTGCATGAAACAAGCAGAGCAAAACACTTCCGATGTATTTTGGAGATTCACTTTATATATCAGAAAAATTTGAGGAAAGGTTTTCATTGAAAGAAATTATTTGGATATTATTGGACTACAATTAACTAAATAATTAGGCATTTCGAAAATCGTGAATTCGTTAAGTTTACTTCCGATTCTTTTGGAGAGCATTGCTCCTTTTTTAGAGATAATTCCTAGCTACTCACTGTCTCCAATGGTTTCAAAGAGCATGTAATATATTAAATTGCAATGTTATCTTTTGTTTCTGACTGATAGTTAATGTAAGGATTAAGATCATTTTGTAAGTATGCCCGAACATTAATGATTCACAAGAATTTCGTTAAAACTTTAAGACATGTCGACAAAAAGATATTTAAATTTGGAAATTGCAAATTAAATGTAACTGTTCAAGTCGCAATTATCTTGGATAAGAGCAATTGATAAATAAATTGAGTGATACCAACTCGTGTGTTTAATTCTTGAAACAAGAAAGTTTGAATTATCTAAAAGGTCAGACTGGAAGAATGCAAGTAATTATGAGTAAGGACATATAAATAATATACATTTACTTAAATACCCTGAAAACCACCAGAAAGCATGTAACAGGAGGAGTGAAACACCTAACTACCTAAATAACTGTCATATTTCCTCACTTTTAAATATTTGGAAAAAGAAACCAACATTGCCCACCTTTTCTCACTATAACCTCGCAAAATCGTTTTGCCGTTTGGCTGCAAAACACTTATTTGCTGAGAGTAGGAATCGCGACGTCATGTATTTGGTCGTAGATAGTCTGGTCATAGTTCTCTGCTTAAAAAGATTTTGCCTATAATTAGTACCTCTATCCTTAAGATATAGCCGAGGGCTCCGACACGCTTTTTTCTGAAATTATTTCATACTTTAGAGATAGATATATAACATATTCTCAGGATTTAGGAAGTAAAATACGTTTCACAATATAAACAAGTTCCATCCGTAAAGATAATGGGCTAAAATTGTATGGCAAAAATAAGTTACATGTCAAATATAACAGCCTGCATTCAGTGCCAGTTTAACAGTTATATTAGTGAATGACAAAGAACCTGATAAATGCATTACAATGATGAATTTTTATGATGAATACTCTGCAGGGACAAAGAAATAAGTAAAAGAAATATAGAAAAAGGAGCACACAATTATGCTATGCCCTGGAATAGATCGGGAAATTAAATGATAAAATAGTGAAAATTGTTGACATACCTGGGACTCAAACCTAGGTCTCCCACTTTCCGGCCAGATAAACTACTAATCTACCTTGCCGCGTCAAATGTGTTTATATATTTAGGTGTACGCTTCTTCGAACAAAGTTCCATCACAATTGCTCGGAAAATTGACCATTAGACGAAAATATAACATGAAATTACGTAAAAGATAAAGTCACTATTACCATTCAAGGAGAAGTATATACAAAAGAATGAATTAAAAACGGGGACAAAGTTTAATTAAATTTGTTGATAGATGTATATTTTCATAGCTGAATTACACAACTATTTTCTTTTAATTTCTCAATTTTCGGCGTTGTGAATAATAGTTTTAACTCCACGACGAACGAGAAATTTCATCAGCATAGTTCAAGCAGTGTGATTTCGGTAATAAATAAGTTATCATTTTTAGAGTTTTCAGAGAATTTGAGGTTTGTGTTTCAAAAACGAGAAGTTTGGAAAAGCAAATTTGCGGAGAAAAGTTCAATCTTTTTCGCTCAGAAATTTCGGCCGAAACATTTAGCACGTGCTTAGAGTGGGACGGAAATATAATTTAGAATTTAACAAATGTAAAGAAAGATATCGTGGCCGTCTGTTCAAGAAACACGTTAAATTTTTTATTAAATTTCTGTTTTTGGGAAAATTTCGTGACGAATTGAATAAATAAAACTTCGAGGGACCCGAGACCTGAAAGTTTTATGGAAACAGGCGAACGGTTAGCATTTGCTAAATTGAAAGGGAATAAATGAGTATAAAACAAAGCAGTTTTCGCGGGGATAAAGAATCAAAAGAATAATTGAAAAATCTCTCATTTTACTCGGCGTTGAAACACTTGGTGAACGCGAATGAAGAGAAAATTTTAATTTGATATTTAATCCCCTCAACCAAATTACAATGAAATAATTGCACGAGAGGGAAGTTCATCATTAAACGCAGGCATTAATGTATTGAAACATGATGGATAAAGAGCGAATAGAATACGGCACAAGAAGAGGATTTTGTCGAACGTTTTCCCCATTACTTAGTTATTCAAAGAGTTCAACAGATCGAAATTCCCATTTATATCACCACTATAATTGCATCTGTCCACTAATGAGTCTAAAATTGCATTTATATTTATGGAATATAGTCCATCCTCTATACAAATGTAAGTTGTTACATCTTCTCTTTCATTTCCACTATCATCATTTATATCCAAAACATCTCAGGCAATTTCAGAACAAATTCTACCCGATCAACTAAGTAACCGTCACCAGTGTTCCTTCGACAAAAATGTCACCCGCAAATACCAAATTATTTTGAAATTTACAGAGATTCAAACAGAGAGGATTTTGCGCCGTAATATATCTCATTAACCTGTCTCGGACTGCATTTACCACTCATTCTTGACTTGACTTGTAATTTATTTTTCAACTGTGGTAGGTGAGGCACCTATCGACCCCTCTTCCCCAGCCCAGCAGCTCTCAAAAGATGTACATGGGAAATTTACATTGATACAATCAAGTGCAATTAATAAATAAATATACCAATAAATAAGTATATAAAAACATAAATAGGTAAAAGGTAACAACAGGTGGTAAAATCAAGCTACAATTTATGCATCGTCTTTGGTATTAATTGGAGATCAATAAATAAATAAAAAATAGATGGAGGTAGCATAGTTATGAGATGAAGGATGAAAAATAACTTAAGGGTGAGGTGATAAAAACAGATGAACACGATTAATAAATGAGCAATAAATAAGTCACTTCGCTTAATGTCGCACCACACCACTTCGCACGCACGCAAATTCCCTCTACCGTCCCAGAAAGTGTATTTCTACCTGCGAACGGCTAAAGTTCTCTTTGAGATCGGTTGGCAGGGTGTCTCTCAAAGATAAGAAAATATGAATCATTTGCCATTTTTTTAATCTCTCGAAAATATACTTGATAAACTCATAAGAGAAAAAAATCTCTCCGAGGGTACGCGTACTTGAATATCAGAGATATTTCTTCTAATATTTTGATGTGGAAACTTTAAGGAAAATTAGTGGAGATGTCAATTCGATAGCACTGAATAACTCTCTCAATGAGAGCAACGAATAGTTTCGTTTTAAAACAGAAATACCTTTGGTTAAAGTCTGGGTAAATCCAAATCTCTCTTGCTCGAAACAATCCTTGCGAGCCTCAGGGGACAATTCTTCCTAGGGATTCACAGAAACGGGAACGATGAAACCCGGAGGGATTAGCGAATGGGTTAGGACAAAGATGAGGAAAGAAATGAGGCCTAAGTCGGGTTGCGTGTATTCAGGGAGGAGACTGCTAGTCGCAGAATGAGGAATGCATTCCATGGCAGAGACCTGGGAGTTATGATGGCTTTTCTTATGGAGAAAGAGAAAGTGCGAAGGTGAAAGTGGGGCTGAAAGGGGAAATTCATCGGGGAGAAGACTGAGGGTCGAACTATTAATTAAGCGAATGGGCTCACCCTGGAATGAAAAGAAGGAGGACGATGTCCTCTCGGAAGAAGCGGTTGGAAATGAGGTTGAGGAACGAGGAAGTGGATTTGACGTGAGTGATAGCCATGTGCTTTGAACAGCGGCGCCAAATTGAAATCAGTGGATTTAAAACTTCCACTGCCGTTTCCTTCGCTGAAAAGGTGCTCTGGAGTCACGCTACAAAAACATTACTGAATCCATGGCAGATAATGGGAGCAAGTAGCCTTCTCTGGTGCACCTCAAATGAACCACTTTTTTATCTCATTTAGCTAGAATAAGAAGCTGCTTGAAAAACAACAACCATCTTGAAAATATTTTTTTTAAACACAACCAAGTTAATATGAAATTAAATTTGGTCGCTGATGGTTGTTGCTGTTGACATGGTTGTCATGTGCTTGTTTACATAGCAAAAGTATAGAGATTCTTGACTGAAACTGAACTTGATCAAAACTGAAATAAAAGCTATGCGAGGTGATATAAAGAATTTAATTTAATAAATTGGCGCAGGTGTTGAATATATAGATTTTCCAAATTGAACTTCAAATGAGCCTTTTTATCTCACGGGAATTCATCCAATTATCTAGAGTAACAGTTATGTTGGCAAAATCAGCTGAGTTCCTTGAAGAATTCCAAAAAGAAATCAACTTGAGAGAGATTCGCTTCTCACCACTAAAGAGGCACCTGTGCTCTCTTATAAAGCAATCACTCTTCACGGCAAGAGAGGAATTTTCAAGATGGCTGCGGAGGTTTCAAAAATCCATTATCTTTTCTTAGAACGCTTCTCAGTGATGCATTATGAACATTTTAGATAGTCGTTACAAAGAGATTCATTAGAACGAATGCGTAAACACCTTGGATTTTGTTACAATTTTATTTGAAAATTAACGTAGATGACGAGAGCGAGGTATAGAATCACTAACATAGATTCCCCTTCTCATTTTTTTGTAGAGCGTTAATATAACTTACAAACTACAAGCAGTAAGCTATGTTAGGAGAAAATGTTTTCGGGAAAATCAAATTTCCTCAAGCGTAAAAATAGCGTAATGACTGGGACTCGAACCCAAGTTCCCTGAATTTACGGGCAGGTGTTCCTTCCCCTAAACTACCGGAAAGTGGGGGACCTGGGTTCAAGTCCCAGTCATGTCGCTATTTTCCAACTCTTTTTGCCCTTGGGCTCATTCTAGCGCACTCCTTTAAGTGCTATGTTAAAACGTTTCCTCGTACTCAAAATGAAATTTATTTCAGAAATTCCCTTTTCACTATCATCGCTTCAATGTCATTGCTTAGAAATAGGATTTCCCCATAATATGCGAATAATTCAATATCCAATCCAGAAGCAGGGTGTGTATGTATTTTCGCGTATGAAGTCTTTTTTAAGTTTCAATGAGTTTCGAGTGGAGAGCGGCTTGATCGATGCCTTGACCCCGCGCGACATAAATTCCCAGGAACTCCATTTCAACCACTCCTCATCGACAAGCAACTTCGTACTAAACATGAGCAATTACTGCCAACTTAGTTCCGCGAAACTTTTGAGAGCTCTCTGCGGACGGGAAAAAATGTAAACACGACCTCTATATATTGCGGAACATTTTCAAAATTACTAAAAATCTGGGGCAAAGAAACTTCCTTTCTCTGCGCGCTAGAGGGAGCCTTGAACTAAAAAAACCGAGCAATTTCGTGGATCGCTCTCCCTCCGTGCTAAATTAATGGGAATGGGGAAAAGTGACGAAGCAAACCCTCTCTTTTCGGGCAACTTCTTGCTGCGAAATCTTCTTATTCTGGGTAAACTATCTCCCGATGTTTACCAACGACGGGGAAGGGCTTAATTCGCAGCACGGCGATCCCCTCGTTTGGGAGAAATCTTTTCCTTTTATCGTCGCTTCCGATGTTTTCGTCATCAAATGAAGCAGTTAATCAGCGGACGCCTGTCACCTCCGAAAGGTGCGTCGTTGACATTAGCGAGGGAAGGAAGCGTTAATTGGATCGTCCGTTTTTTCGCGCTTAATCAACGGAATAAATTGCCATGATTGTCGAATCTCGAGAGCCCGCTCTGATTGGCCGGAATTGGGCGAATTATTATAATAATACCGCCAATTAACGCGTGGAATCCTTTCTCGAGGGGGATTTTCGACGAGGCCGTATTAAATGTGGAGCTAGAGTTCCCTCGAGATTAAAATGTAAGCTCTGCGTCGAGTCTTGGACGTGGCGAATGTAAATAGCAGCTGATTTCCAACTAGTCCAACGTTTCCCCAAAGATGAAAAGTGAGTGGTGATTCTACAGGATTAGCACCGTGAAATTTTTGTTAACATAGCTTAGTATTTCGATAATTATCAAACAGTAAGCAAATGCGATATTTACTGGAAAACTCCATAAAAAATAAATGTATTATTCATACTAAGGACAGCTCAATCTTTCGAACAATTTTTTCATCAAGAAAATGAATTACTTACCTACTGGTAAGTAATTCATTTTCTTCACATTCACATTTCACTTTCGAACAAGAACAACTTTAATGGTGTCAGAAAATCATAATAAAGCGATACCCTATGTTTATAGTGGGCTCTCTCTCCACCCGATTAACAGTTATGGTTGTTCAAATATTTTCCCCTTTAGCTCTTTCCTTGTCTGGGTGCACCACTTCTCGAGATTCCGAAGTTATTTAACCACGCTCTTTGGTTGCTACGAATTCGCTTCCATTTTATTTCTTAGATTTCTTTTTTTAATTAAATTAAATGGGGAGACAAAGCAAATGAGCCTCTTAAGCGAAACATTAAAGTATATAAGTAGTCATATCTCATAAAGAGGTGTAGAAAAAATCCTTGTCAAAATGAGGTATCTCTTAATTTTTAATCTCAACTCTCCTTATTCCAGTCACGAAGTCAGCGAGATATCATCACTTGTAAGTTAACTTCAATCAATTATTAAATAATTTTTGAATTACTAGGTAAGATGATCTTTCAATACGGCCTTTTCATCACTTACTAAATAAATAATAAATACAGCGAATATGATAGTGATGCCAATTGGAAACAACGAAAATTATTCTCTTTTAGAAAATTCGTCAATCAATTACTGAATTCCAGTATGAAATGAAGAAAATTCCCTAGGACAGCCTGGTTTCTTATGCGAGTGAGTGGTTACTTTACCCCTGGGCTATGCTAAAATAATTAAAGCAATACTTAATATCTTAGTTCAGTAATCCAGCCAAAATCGAGACAATTGGATAAAACTGCGGATAAGGAAAAAAATGCAAATTTGATTTGGTTCAATAAATAGCCAATAGAATGACGAGGAGATTGTGGGGAAAGCTCATGTTTGGAACTTGAATCTCTCAATATTTAACATTTCCTTGTAATTTCACGCCTCTCGTGGGACTATAGCAAACTATAGATTTAAAATCCTCTACGCTCGGATTCATCTTTTTTAATCGACCAAGATTACACCTCCCCTTCGTCGTTAATTACCCGAAAGCAAAATACGCAAAGGAGGACTCTCGCTTTATGCGAGAGAGCTGTTTTTCGTCTCTCGGGAGATCCGGTATTAAGGTCATTACGTAATCCGGAATAAGTGGGCCCATAACTCACCGCTCCAATTTAAATCCGACGAAGGGCCAATCAATTCAAACCCGAATCATTAAAAGCCGTCCGAATACCTGATGGTCGTCGTGTATTAAATCCTCCATTTTTCGAAACGTCAAACGAGATTATCGGAGGGGAAGATGGTGCATTCCCTTTCTGTCGGGGTTGAGACATCGTCTCGATATTTAACCTTTTGGGTAATTAGCATCGCTACTTAACGACCTGAAAAAAGAAGGCATTCCAGATATTCGGCGTATCCATTCCAGCGGCACTTCTCTTCCCTCTCTTATCTCCCATGAATCGTCTCTGAGAAAAAGGGGCCGATGAATACGGCAGTTATGAGAACTTTGAGGGCGAGCCACGTTTTGATCACTTCATTCGCTTTCGGCGCTGCCAACATGTGGGCATTCGAAGGACTATGGGGGTTAAACTCGAAACAAGTGAAGGAGGTAGTCGATCCTAACTGAAACAGGACCAATATGTAAGGAAAGCATTACATTCGAGGTAAGCAGGGATATAGGGGACAACAAGTATAAAGGTTTTGTCTTTTAGCTAGAGCGCGTAAAACGTAGAGCGGATACTTTCATTTAGGGAGACTACAAGTTTGATAGCAAAGTGTTCGAAATGATTAGATCCCTTGGTTGGGAATCTATTAAGAAAAGAACTTAGTATAGCAAAAATTATTTGAAACATTTTTAAACAGTGATTTACAAGAAAAAATACGTGACGTTGTGATTCCAACTCTCAAGGAATGCCATTTTTGCAGCAAGATAGAAAAAAAGGAATCATGAGATTATAATGAAAACAGATGGTCTATATTGGCCTTCTTCCGGATAGTATATGGTCTGCTAAAATGAACTTTTTTATGTAGTTCGACGTTTCGCTCCCCCTCCCATATGCCTTATGGCGGCTCGCTGGGTAATATTAATGCAAATATAAAGAGCACGGTTAGAGTAGTGCCTTCACTACCAAGGACAAGTGTCGCTTTGGCTGAGATTGAAACTCATGAAAAAGGAATGAGATTGATGTGGCATTGTAGGCTTAGCAGTGATTAGAGTATCCACAGTTGATTTGGAAACCTGATTTTAAGGGAATTATTCTGAATTAGAATATCTGGGTTTAAATCCTAGTAACATTGATACTTTTATCTTCCGTGTAAGCTTTGGTGGACATTTTCTTGCGTATTCACTTGTCGAGAGCGGCTTTCCATATTCATTCTTACATTTCATATGATCTAACTCCCCACTAGTATTGAATCTCGTTTGAATCTCATAATAACTTCTTTGCGTGAGGATAATGCATGTAAATCACCTCGTATATCCAATGCGGATTTTTTTCATTCATTTCTACCAGTCCTATTGCTTCTTCTCTTTCAGTGCTTGATTGCCATTTAAATGCTTCCGTGATACGGAAAGTGTGACAGATATATAAGACAAGGATAAGTTTCCCATGGAGAAATCAGTAGTATGTGTTTTTTAAGCCGCTTGTTTTCATCTCATTGAATTGAATCAAATATGAGGTGCTGACCATACATAGAAATGCAACACGCTCCAAATTGACTGCGGGAAGAAATCTAAAAAAATATTAATATTGTTAGGCATGAAAAAAGCTCAATAACTACGAATTAGGAGCAATTAAAAATTACCAGTAATATAACCATAATATGAACACGGATTGTCGGGTGCCTACTTGGGTTTCATTCATATTTGGAACTTAATATATGTTTTCTAAATGTATCTAGATATGCAAGCTAGAAGAAACCCATCTATTAATTTTTAGAATGTATTTTCTTGTAAACTGCTCTGTCGGTGTGGAAAAGATGCAAAATGAGTCAAGTAGAAAGCTGTTTAAGAGAATAGATGCAAGCGTATTTTTTATGGTTTTCATCAATATCGTGAATTATTACCTTTAAAGAAAAGGTTCCTCTTAGGAGATGCTCTGAATTGTAACAGTACGAGTGATGATACATTTCCAGTGGAGTATGTAGTGCTGGTATGTACTGCGCAGAGCGAGGGACTGAGCGTGATAAAGACTGCCGAAAATTTAATTGGATAAGCTTTGGCCTACGAATTCCAATTTAGAGAAAACTTGAGGGGTATGAGGGAGGAGTGGAAAACTTGTCAAAATGCTATCTTCCCCTCTTCTACCTTACGTGGACATTCCCAAGGGGATCCGGAGATACAATATGACCCTTGAGGATATTTCAGGTTATTTAGTTTTCAGGAGTTCTTTATTTACCCCGCGGACCTCGTAGAGAAAAGGAAATGTATAGTTTATTACGCGTACATCCCTTATGGATACCGAATATTCTGTTAGATGTATCGGCAAAAACTTTAATTTCTCAAGAAAAACTTCAGATATAAATTATAAGGAATTCTAAGAGCGGGGAAATTATTTTATGAGAGAGAAAAAGTAAAGAAGAAATCTAACTTTTTAAGTGGAATAAGGGTTTGCTGGGTGCGTTCGGAACCTATCCAATACAACGTTAGGGTCCAAATATTCGAAATGGAGATGAAAATTTGAATTTATATTCAGTGTTAATAATTGTTGAATAGTTTTATTTCCTAACCTAGCAGATCAACACTAAAAATAAATTGTGGAGTAGTTTAGGATAAGTAACATAAAAACTCCACCTCCGGATTTTATTTTGCAAAATATTTTGGCACATTTTTTTTAATTTTTCAACTGTGGTGTTAACACTGAGTAAGTCAAGAAAGTTGTTTTAGGTTCTTTCGATGAATAGAACAGAAAATAATTGTCAAAGTACACGTTTGTCGTAACTGTGGGAATTTCAACCTCGAATGTAAATTGAATCACTTAAACAAACATATCGATTAAAGAAATACATAATTTTGCCAAATAATGTCAACCAACGAATACTGTTTAATCAAACCTATCGAATAGTAAAAGGTTAGAAAATTATTTTTCGTTACAATTTTGTTTTCCTTTTTAGTGTTAACAATTCTCTGATGAGTGAATAAGATGATATTCCTTGCTATTTTAACGTAGGAAACTTTTGCCTTAGAGTCCAGATTACATTTATTATATATTGCATAGGCCCGTGTTTCATTTCGCCATGTGAAAAATTCCGAGGGGAGAGCAAATAGAGATGCATCGAGCTCTTATTAGGGTTGCTCAAAAATATACTCGGCGTGCCTTCCTGTTATTACCTGGAATGGAGCGCATTATCATGTCTCATTACACCGAGGAGATAACATAAGGAAGCGGGAGCATAATGGGTGGGGGGAGCATAAATTGTGATTATGCGAC
Source organism: Sympetrum striolatum (assembly GCA_947579665.1). Taxonomy (NCBI): domain Eukaryota; kingdom Metazoa; phylum Arthropoda; class Insecta; order Odonata; family Libellulidae; genus Sympetrum; species Sympetrum striolatum. The sequence goes on from OX388343.1 coordinate 946,418, forward strand.
AGAAAGGCTTGGAAACAAGAGATAGATGGAAGGATAAGAGAGCTGGCGATATTAAATAAAGGAGGGAAACACGAGGTAATGAAGGGCTGAAAGGGAAGAGAGACGCTGATGAAAGAAAGGGAGATGAACTAAGAGGGAGGAATATTGAGTGAGAGGAAGACAGAGAGAATGAGAGGAAAAACAAGACCAAGTCGTTAGCACATGAAATGAAGGCATCCATCCCACCTTTACCCATTTGGTTCCAGCAAAGCTTTTCCCCAATGGAGCCTCCCCTCTCTCTCCAAATTTCCTTTCCGTCGCTCGAGTACCACCATCCCCTCCCCCTCTCCCCACCCCTCCCCCCGTCACCCCCCGAGGCAGACGCCCTCCTCGACGACGCTGCTATTCTTTCCTTTGACAATGACCCTCTCATCCCCCGAAAGATTTCCGCTGACTTCATTTCGTATGCGCGAGTGTTTTGTTTTTAAATAAAAATAACTCGGGCGTTGCTTCCCCTTTCGCGCTGCTGTCCCCTCGCCTCTGCATTTTTGGGCCTCTCCAAATGACTGGGATGCAGTTGAAAACCTGCGATGGATTTCATTCGATGAAATAGGGGAGGTGTCTGCCTCAATGGAGCAGTATTTTCTCAGACAAGTCTGCTAGAGTCAGATTGCAAACATTGTGCCATATTCCCGCATTAAGACCAATAATTTTCGAAAAAGGTTATGTCTAAAAACAAACCGTTTTGTGCAATAGTGAGAATATTTTTTCAAAAACGTTCATCTGCTGTGCTTGCCTAAGTAGCCCACTAAGTTACGGAGTCTTTGCTAGTTCCGGCGCTAGTTGTCTTTGTGCTAATATTTCACACTTGTTAAATTAGGCTTACCTATCAGGTTAATACTCGGCTTATTTTCCAAGTTTTGGGTCTCAATTTCAAAGTGAGACTCGAACATCAGAAAACACGATACTTTACTTTATAAAGTAATTAATCAACGGGTTTGATAGTTATTGTGTCAACGATACAAAGTGCATCGTTTCTGTTTTTGGGTAGATTTCAACCAAAATATATATTTATATTAGATTTACTAAGATGGGATTTACACAATTGTTTAAGAGAAATAGATGCTGTGTAGCTCAAGATCGAAATGGGTGGATATGGCCAATACCAACGAAATCCATAAGATTGCCTCGTCTTAATCATTGCGATACACGATTTATAACAGTCGAGATATATAGCTGTTAGCAAAGGATTATACTGAAATATTACCCATATTCCCGTAACGAAATTCTATAAATAGTATCGAGACTTATAAAAACGCAGACTGTGATAAATAACTGTAGACTCTGCATATTAAATATATTGACATGAGTATACAATTTGACTTTTCAGCATCCAAATGGTTTGAATTATAACTAAGAAGCTCAGAACCAAATCATTAGGTTTCTAAGTTAGACGTCTTGACCCAGCCATCTGGAAATTACCTACCAAAAATATGTTAAGAATTATTTAAAGGACACTTATGAAGCAATTATCAACTAAGATTTCTATGACGAGTTTCTCGATATAAACAAAAAGTGATTTTCAATCCTAAGACACCTAAAATTGTAGAATGAAAAATACATGCACGAGGCATGTATGCAAAAGAACATTACTGAGATGGTTAATGACAAAGGGTTACCATCTAAAGTATTTGATTTAACATTTTATCTACTCTATAATCTTCATTTTATTTGTTATTTTGTACGTTTCCCTCATTACATACCTGGTATCGACTGTTGCCATATAAAATTAAAATCATTTTCTACAACGCTGTTAATTATGCTTATGATTGTATTGCAATGTCCCTTTTCTGCTAGCAACGAGAGCTCTTTTGCGTGGTTTCTGTTCTGGAATAAACTTGATCTATTGTGCAATCTTAGAATGAAGAGAGAGAATGAAAAGGAAAGTAGTTTCTTAGGGTTCTTCACACAATAACCCTAACATGTCGCATTCTCTCTCCAGTCCCCGAATTTATTTTTCCTTCTCTCTTTAACACCTCTTTCATCACGACCTCTTCTTCTCTAGTTCTTTTCCTTTCTCCATTGTCACCTGCACGAGGCACGTTTGTCAAAAGGGCGCCACTTGAAGAACATGTCGACAGAGGGCTCTACTTTTTAGCAGGAAACGTACCCTTGAACGGCGTATCATGCCCTCCCACATGTTCTTTTCGCCTTTCAATTGCGACGGAAGATATTACAAGCAGAGGTGTCGGGGACGCGTCTTTCCTGCCCTCGTGGGCGTCGTCCATTGTCATGCCGAAGGTGATTAAGGAGAGAAAGTACTGAAAATGTCCTTTAGATACGAAGAAAAGCCGAAATGAATTAAACAAAGGGCAAGCGGCCGTTTATGTAATTTGATCCCACTTTCCTTGCTAAGTGAAAGAATCTGCGTGTCGGAAGGTTTAGAATTATTACCTTCTGTTTGAGTCTTTTGATTTGGAATTTTCTATGTAATCTCATGCTACCAGTAAACCTACTATATGCTTCCTTAATTTCCATCTAAGCTTGACGTAATATCGTAAATTTAGTCTTGTAAAAAACACACACTTAGTCTTTTAAAAAGAAAGGAAAGCTGGGACACGGCTGTTGAGGAATTAGAGGTTTAGAATCTTCAATGGCAGTTTTAATGATTTTAAATCTGTAACGAAGTCTTTTAGACATGGTTGTCATGTGCTTGTTTAGGTAGAAATAACATTGAGTTTTTGCCGTTATATCGAAAGAAAACGGAAATAAAAATATATGCGAAGAGATGTAAAATACTTGATTTAATCGTTTTACTGCTGCAAAACCAATACCCTCTCCATTACTGATGGTGATATAATTCATTTCGAAGATGAAACCGAACTGCATCATACTCTGAATGCTTATCTTGCTTTGAGATGGCTTTTGGGTTTTGCTAAGATTTTACATTTACATTTGTACCCCTCGAGCCGCACTAAGGCGTATGGCAGGGGGTGTGAAACACCGAAATACCTAAATAATTTTCAAATTAGCGCACCTTATACTATCCGGAAAAAGGGGCCAATTAAGGCCATCTGTTCTCGAAATAATCTCGCGAAATCTTTTCGTCGTCTGGCTGCGAAAATCGCGTTCGTTGAGAGTTGGAATCAGGACATCGCGTATTTCGTCGTGTAAATCACTGTTTACAAATTTCTCGAATAATTTTTGCCTATACTCAGTTCTTCTTTTTCTAAGAGATTCCCAGCCGAGGGCATCGATCATTTCGGACGCTATCGAATCTATAGTCTCCCTTTACGAGACGTAGCACGCGCTCTAGCTCCAAGATCAAACCCTTCTATTGTGGATTCCAAACTGCGGAACGGTACTCAAGTAGTGGACGAGACAGTGAAAAGTAAGCTTCCTCTTTCACGCTCGAAACGCTACCCCTCAGGACGCGGTTACATAGCCTCAGAGTCCTATCGGCTGACCCAGCTACGTTCTGGATGTGCATTAGGTTTCAAATACCTGTTTCATTTGATTCCAACTTATCCATTATTGATGTAACTAGAGTAGGAAACGCGTTGACGCGACCATAATCTGAAAGGAGCATTTTTTTAGAATGCTGGTTAAGAATATTAGCCTTCTCGCCTGAATCTGTAACTGCGCTTCCATTGTTATCGACGAGGTGCAAAACGATTGATTGCTTGCCTCTAGTCTCGCGAGCCTACTACCATCCAACTCATTAGGATTGTTTTCTAGCGATTCGCGTAACGTGACTGACTTGTAAGCAACACATTCATTACGGGCTTAATTCTTGGCTGCACTCCTGATATCTAAATATTGACGACGATGCTCTTCATATTCTATTAAGTGGAAAAGACTTCATAAGGTTCTTTGTTTCCTTTGAAGGGGACTTAGTTTTGGTTTCACCCATCGCGGCTCTTGACGATCTCGAACATTTTCGTCGGAACAAATTTAGAAATACGATATCGAAGGATACAAAGAATTTCTGACCAACTGTCATCTACTAACCAATTGACGCATATGGTGGAGTATTATGCCTTATTAGTTTCAAATATTTATCATTTAAACCAATGAGAAGATATATGTTTGAATTAAATTTCTTATAAAACTGTTTAATAATCGTATTTTAAAAATTGTGTTCTTTATTCCCATTAATTTAATGGGTTTAAATTTTATAAATTCTCCAAAATCATATTTCTCCCTGATGACTTTTATTACTTAAACTCGTATTCATCCACTCATATAAAAATGGCATTCTACAGAATTGACGAACCGAATGATTAAAGCAATTTGAGGATATAGAAATGGTTGTTGATGTTTGATACTTGGTTATAATATTCTCTGTGATATGAGGAGTAGATGGAGAGCAACGAAGTTTGGTAATTTTAGATATGGTGGAAAAGTGATTGCTAGTATATGGTCAATGATTGAACGTGAGAAATGGCAAAAGTGGGAGTACGTAGAATGATTCTTACGTCTACGATGGCGACTGTTTCATCCGCCAGGAAATCGCGAGTAAATAATCTGCAATGAATTTTAATTGATTATTTTCTGGAATGTACGAGACGTGTGGACATAGCCTACGTTGAGTTGATAATTAAGGTGGAGGCTTTCGAATAGTGGAAAGGACGCATAAAGTAAAATGACTACGATGGTGCATGAGGAAAGCGTGAAAGGTACTAAAGTGAGACCGAGAAACAACAAATAGACTATAATGAATGAGATCTTCAAGAGAGGAGTCTAGCTGTTGTAATGGAGAAAGTGAAAAGATGTATGCATGTAGTTAAAGTGAACGATGAGTGTAGTTATAGGTTTTTAGTGAATTGATTATAGTGAATAAGGAAACTACGACTTTTACAAAAAGGGTATGGGATATTAGATAAATAAATATTTGTAAACACGATATATGATTAAAAGATCTTACAGGGGTCCATAAAAATTGCTTATCCAATTTGGACTTAGACTAATTGTTTGGCGGGCAAAGTTAAGTTAGTTTATAAATAGTTTATCTCTTGAGTGAGATCCAGGGAACTAAATACATTATTTTTCCTATTAGCTGTAATTATTTGGCATGAAATTCCAAATGCATCTGGAGAAAAACTACAAAATGCATTGAGAAACATAGTGAATTCGTTATTAGTGTTTTAGTGAAATTCATCGAGGAACATGCATTTCACAATGAATTCGTTATTGCTGTTTTAGAAGCTGTTAGGGGAGATGTCAGTGACGGAAGTATTCGGGGGCTAAGGGAAATTTGGCGTGAAATTCACTTCGCCAAGCGAACGAAAATATTCTAAAACAATCGTCCGCACCTATTAACAAATGACTCGGCTGCTTGTTTCCGACGTCACATCCTGTCTTCCTTCTCTCAGTGTTTTCGTCCAAAACCATTATTCACACACGTCAAAAGATTTTCTCTCTCTTTTTCCACGCCATTAGTCGGTGACGTTGGCACACAGACACGCACAGAAAGCGATGTATTTCTAATGCGCTTAAAAAAGAGAAAAACTCTCCCTCCTCCGTTATCTCTTCTCCACGGTGTTGAGATAGAAACGCTCGATGAGAAAAAGAGACTCTCTCCTTATAATTACAACCCCTTCACAGCTCATTGCGACACTCTTTTCTTCTGAAACTATTTCAAGTGCTTGAATGAGACTCAACGGGGACTTAACGAGGTCCTGAATTTTTGTTCGTTTGGTTTTCCCTTGTTATTTCTCATTTTAATCCAAGGGTTTTGACAAAGGGATCGTTGCGAACTTTTTTTATCGTACGTCTCGTGTGATTCACGTAATTAAAGATTCACGTTCCTGTATGCACGATGGGTATGAGCATCGCCATCCAAGTTCAAACACGGTTTTCAGATATTTGGGAGAGTCTGCCTACAGCACTCTCAGTTTGAATGGTCTACACCTTAATGTGTTATTCAATGCATTAATTATATGTATTTCCAGTGGAGTATGTTGGTCGCAGTTAAATCCTGCATCTTTACCTTCAACGTATTTTATGTGAGGCAACTAATAATTTGGGTGAATACTCCATATCTTCAACGCATAAAGAGATATATTGATTCTTCATCTATTGGTATAAATTATAGATGGAAAATGTTAGACTAACATAAAAGTTATATTTGCGCAGAATTTTAAAATAGTGATGTTTAATAAAAACACATGGTGTAAAACAAAAAGAATGGAGTCAATATGAACGAGAACTTAAACACTCTCCAGCTTTATTTCCTAGGTAATAATACTCAAAATAGGTCAATCAATCAATGCAATCGTGGTTAATTTTATAGTTAACTGGATCCCTTTGCTGAAGATATATCTTAAAGAAATCTGATGTGGCCAGCACATGACTTTCTCCATATAAAAGATGTAAATATTTATCTACGACAGTAATTTCGTACTCTATATTCCTTCTAAATTTGGAAGATGAGTGATTTATTTATATATTATTATCTTTGACGTCAAAAACATTATAAATTATGTTTTTCGGGACATGATCGATGAAAAACGATGAAATTGGCCTTTCACCCATACAGTCCAGAGCGCCCACAAAGTACATAATCAGCAACAACAGCAAGTTTATCAGTACTTCCTGAATAACTCCTAAACAATCAGTGATACAAAAATATTTTTCAAACAAAAGTTATAGTAAATTACATTTTCTAAAACATTTACATATAATAGTATATACCTAAATATCATATTTATGGAGATATTTTGAAAACCGGAAATGAGCTTTGAAGAATGAAGATCAACTTCCGGTCAACCGATTTACTCCAAAAACTAATCAACTTTAACGACACCAACCAAAATGCTATTCATGAAATTTGGTGTTGATACAACGAATGGTTTTCATGTTAGAGCGCCCACAAAGTACATAACAGCTACTTCCGGTTTATCGGTTTTTCACGAATAACTCCTAATCAACCGGTGATACAAAAATATGTTAAATACAAAAGTTATAGTAAATTACATTTTCTAAAACTTTTACAAGTAATACAATATACGTATATGTCATATTTATGGAGATATTATGAAAACCGGAAATGAGCTTTGATGAAAGAAGCTCGACTTCCGGTAAACCGATTTACTCCAAAAACTAATCAACTCTGACAGCACACACCACAGTACTATATATGAAGTTTGGTATTGATACCACCAATAGTTTTTACGTTAGAGCGTCCACAAGCACAGACACACATTCATACACACACACACACACATACACACAGACATCATTCCGAAAATGGTTAAAACGTGTTATAGGGACCCCAAAACATGTATTTCCGTTGAAATCTCGAAGTTGAAGTTTTTCATGAAAACAATACTTTCTCTATACTTCGTATATGGAGAAAGTAATAATGTGTGGAAATAAATTGAAGAAATTAAATTTTTCATTTGTACTATTTTCCACCGTATATTTTACACACGACCAATTTCGTAAGATAACTCACATCTTCAGGTGACAAGAATGTGGAATATTGGAGTCGGAAAAGTTTCTATCAAAATTCATATTCAAAATAGACATAAATAACGACAGAAAGAAGTATTTCGATAGTTCAACCTAAAATTGTACGTAAAGATAAATAATGAGGAATGAAATTAACTAAGGCTGTATCTTAATTATATGTCTTATAATTATATTTCCTAATCTTACATAGTCGGGCCTATTCCATTCATTACTTTTGTAGACATTTTTTAATGGCTGCTGTGTATAAATTGAGGGTTTATTTTTTATTTCCTTTTATGGAAACTTTTTAACTGGTTAAATCATTCATTGGAATTTTGCATACGTACAAAAATGTACATTTTCGAAATCTATTGATGCCTTATGTGTAAAATAGTAATGAATCCCTGTGTTAAATCGTTGCTCAATTTATATTTTTAACTTCTATCAATCATTACAGGAAAAATCATGATTCGATTGGAATTAGTCCAGATGAAGAGTAACTTCTTCTAAGTTACGCTTTACAAATAAAGGGGTGATAAAAATAATCGAGATTAAGGGTGAAATTATTAACTTCTTGGGAGAAAAAGTCTTGGATTAAATGTTGAGACCTCACACTAGTTTTTAATGCTAAATTTCCGAATGAAGGCGTACGATTTAATTATGTTTTTTATGCAGTTTCGAATATTATATTAAATAAATATTATTATTTTCCTGTAAATTTAGCTGAAATAGCCATTAAACGTTAGTTTTAAACAATGGAATTAATTTTATTTTCTTTGAAAATATAAATACTCCTGTAATTATTACATAGATACAAAATTAATGATCGTTATTGTTCCATATAACGAGGAAATCTTATCTTATCTTATCTTATCTTATATATCTATAAAAATGCCTGTATGTTTGTTTGTATGTATGTATATTCCACGTAATCTCGAAAACTAGATGTCGCACAATGTTTTAACTTTTAGCATCATTAAAAGTTTTTCCGGCGATGATAAAGTGCTATTTTTTATTTGCCTAAAGTCCACGGTTCGAACCCAGACGAGTAAAACAATTTGCATAAGAAATACACGTAAAGTTCATTTTTTTCGATGCATTGTTCATTTCTTTTGCAAAAATAAATTAGAAAAAACAGTCGTAGGAAGTCGAAACTAGCATCAAAAGAAGGGAAATAGAATAAAGATTCTTATTTTGGTCGTGAAATATCGTTTGCGACTCGAAATTGCGAGAATTTTGATAAAATATACGAAAATTTTGTCTAAATTTCCATGTAGTAAACAACTCATTCCCTTGACGATATATTTTTTTTTTAATTCAAATTTTGTTGACGAGTCTGTAGCAACCAAGTTTTATTTACATCAACTTAATTGTTTACCGTCTTTTTCGTAAAATGAAATGAGATTTATAACAGTGGTTTACTGAAAATGGATTTCTGTCGATCAATTCAACTGGTTGCGTATAAATATCCTGGTACGTTGCGTAAGTTTTGAAGTATATTCTTCTGAATTAAGTACTAGATCTAATCTCTTTGCAATGATGTATTTAGCGATTGACGGGAATGGAGTTAGAGAAGAACGTAAAGATTTCCCAGATTCGATGTTTGTAATCTTTGAAGAGTTGAACGGCGAGTTGTAAAGTTGTAGCAAACCTCGAGCATCGTATGATAGACCAAAAAGGTAAAGAAATTTTATTTTATTACATGCAGAATATAAAAATTGATTCAATCGTTGTTTTTAAGTGCTTCCACTCCATATTCATTTACTATCCTTCTGTTATTGGTGTTTAATTTATGTTTCTATTTTGACATTGCGATTACTTTTGTGGATCGTCAATCAAAATACATTTACTTTCCGAGTAGAATATTCATCGTTGGTTATTTGAGTGAAATGTAATACATTTCTGACATTTACGTTTAATGCTTTAATTTGGCCCCTTTGTACCTGTATGAAAATGTAACTTTAAACGTGGTACTGCTTATCCTAATGTGATCTAAGAATATATACATATATATATTTCAAAACAAGGGAAATAGAATAAAGATTTAGATATTTTGGCTGAGAAATATCGTATGCGATTTGAAATTGCAAGAATTTTGATAAAATATACGAAAATTCCGTCTAAATTTTCATGTTATAAACAAACCCATTCCCTTGACGATCAAGGCGATTGTTGATTCCGAACTCATGTGTTAGAAGAAGAAGACATGGCGGATTAAACTGGACATGGCCAATTAAAATAAATTTTGACAATAAGAGTTGAAGATTTATGATGAAGAAAAAATTGAAAGGCATTTTAAATTTTTTTTGTGACAAACAATTTCCTGTGAAGAAACGCACGTTGAAAGGTACGAAAATTTTTACATTGATTTTTTCAATTTTCTTTAAGCGTCTGTGAAAACCGAGTTTTGTTTATGGTAACGTAATTGTTAACTGGATTTTCAGTGAAACAAAACGATTTTGAAATTCGTACGTTGATAGAATTTGCATTCTCGCTGTCAATTCCAGTGATTTAAAATAATAACGTGGTAAGTTGTGGACATCTCTCATATTCTTTTTGCGTTTTGACGGAAATTACGGACGTCCTTATTTCTTATGTTTAATTGGTCTTTGTTTTCTTTTAAATTTTGAGCGACGAGTGGTCAGGAGCGAATAAGTAACATTTCAAAGCCTAAAAAGGTAAAGGGATTTCAGTTATCTGTAGACCGCAAAAAATCTACGATATTGTAGTAGAATGGGTAATCTCTTACTTCAATCCAAATCCAAACTACTGCCCGCGGGACGCATCTACTGTTTGATAGTTAATAAAGCTGAAAAGTTTGGAGACCCCTACTTGAAACGCAGTACATTGTTGATATCATAGACACGAGTATAATAGTTTTTGAAATCATTTCTCAGTTTTTCAATCACAAATGAATAAAGTCTATTCTACTGCACTATAATACTATGCTATTTTGTGTTGAAAATTCTTTCTGCAACAGATGTAAAAACGTTTAAAAAACTTATGTAACATTAATGGCCGGTATTGTAATGTATATTTTGCGTTGTTTATAACTTTAATCTTCATATAAATTGCTTTGTCTTTTCGTCATATTGTTTATCAGTTTCAATATTATGAAATTGCATGATTTTATGTATTGTTAATTGTTGAAAGTGAAAAATTCTGTTTTTTTTCGAAACCGTATAGAAATAACTAATGCTGCGGAAATTATAGCTGCAGTAGCAATATCAACGTTCAATTATAATTACGAGCATCGTGATCAACTTACTGATTTATGCATTTCGTTATGAATATATAGTATGATTTACTTAGGTGTTTACTGGACGGAGTGCCATGTCGAAATAAAACTCTGATATTGAAAACAGCTAACCCAAATGACAATACATATTTAACATACTGTACGCTGAAATTTATTAATTTGACCTCAGACGAAGAATAGGTTATAATTCTTAAACATCTTGAACATAAGTTTGTTTTCGGGATAAGAAACTATACAGATAACCACAAAATGTAAATTTACTTAAGCCACTATGCACCTTCTCAACGGAGGTAGGTGGTGTCTGTATTTATTGATTACTGTGAAGATTCTACGCTGAATATATTTTGTGGGTCCAGGAAATAATTTATTTTAGAAGTTTTTCATTAGTTACTGGAGAAGGAATTAATATATCAGATCATTTACACTGCTAATATTTTCCCCAGCCATACGTCACTCGCAGAGTACATAAATCTAAAAATCTTAACCAAGTCCCGTACACAGATATATCGGCAAAGTGTTTACCGAGATCAAACTAGCATTTTTCGAAGCCTTATCACTTGGATCCAAAAGGAACTTTCCTGACATATTTCTGAGTGAGACTGCCAATGTTATTATTCGATCGAAAATATTTTCAGCAATAAAATATTTGCAAATATTTATTAGGTTTTTAATCAAATACTTTTCTGCTCACTTAACCCAATGCACTTATCATATAATGAATTTCGACTTACGAGCATAGCTCCACAGACTGATTTCGGTAAAGTTGTCCCTCTATTGACATGGCTTTTATCGTTTCATCCTAAAATGGCGCTGTATCTTGCACTTAATCATTCCCAAGATCTACGACTACGTTTTTGGGCATTAATTAACATACCACTACATTTTATACGAGTCACGAATTCTCACTAACAACCTCATGTTATAAGTATAGCCAAGATAAAACAATGAAACATACCTTCTGGTTCCATGATACACCATTTCTTATTTAATGTCTATAGTTTTTTCTTCACGTAAGAAATACAACAATGACGTCTTTGTCCATTCTCGGAATTACACTTATTCAGTTACTGAAGGTATCCTCTCAATGATGACCAGTCGAAAGTTAGCGGCTTCAGTCGGCGTAGAAAGAAGAAAATTGCTCCTTTAGGAGATAAAAGTCAGAGGGGAAGGAGCTATTATGTATGCCTCTTTCCATACGTAGATACATTTTCATACATTGTTACCGAAAAGCTCATTCAGATACTAGAACCTGCCTTTAGATATAAAGAAGATGTAAGCCAAGGGAGAAGAAGCTAAAGTAAGCCTCACTTTCATATGTAGATACATTTTGACACATTGTCACGGAAAAGATCATCAACCTGCGTAAAATTGAATATTGAGTTAGAGTGGATTTGTAGACTTAATTGTGACTTACATTTCTTGGTATATTGGTTTCGAAAGTCTGGTATTCGCTATTTAACAACAATTATGAAGAATTTGTTACGATCAAGGTTATTACACTGATATTCATGAAATTAAAAATCCCCGTTGAGAATCAACGAGTACTTCTGCTAGTATATATATAAAAATGGATGTTTGTTTGTATGTTTGTATGTTTGTATGTTTGTATGTTCCAGATAATCTCGAAAACTAGACGTCACACGATGTTCTAACTTTTAACATCATTAAATGTATTCCCTGGGATGATCAAGTGGTACTTTTAATTTTCCTAAAGTCCACGGTTCGAATCCAGTTGAGTAAAACCGTTTGCATAAGAAATACACGTAAAGTTCATTTTTTTCGTTGCATGATTCGTTTCTTTTGCAAAACTAAATTAGAAAGAACAGTCGTAGGAAGTCGAAACTAGCATCAAAAGAAGGGAAATAGAATAAAGATTCTTATTTTGGTCGTGAAATATCGTTTGCGACTCGAAATTGCGAGAATTTTGATAAAATATACGAAAATTTTGTCTAAATTTCCATGTAGTAAACAACTCATTCCCTTGACGATATCATTTTTTTTAAATTCGAATTTTGTTGACGAGTCTGTAGCAACCAAGTTTTATTTACATCAACTTAATTGTTTACCGTCTTTTTCGTAAAATGAAATGAAATTTATAACAGTGGTTTACTGAAAATGGATTTCTGTCGATCAATTCAACTGGTTGCGTATAAATATCCTGGTACGTTGCGTAAGTTTTGAAGTATATTCTTCTGAATTAAGTACTAGATCTAATCTCTTTGCAATGATGTATTTAGCGATTGACGGGAATGGAGTTAGAGAAGAACGTAAAGATTTCCCAGATTCGGTGTTTGTAATCTTTGAAGAGTTGAACGGCGAGTTGTAAAGTTGTAGCAAACCTCGAGCATCGTATGATAGACCAAAAAGGTGAAGAAATTTTATTTTATTACATGCAGAATATAAAAATTGATTCAATCGTTGTTTTAAAGTGCTTCCACTCCATATTCATTTACTATCCTTCTGTTATTGGTGTTTAATTTTTGTTTCTATTTTGACATTGCGATTACTTTTGTGGTTCGTGTTTATGTTACACATTTTAAGATTGAGATACCAGTCAGTTCCAAAATACATTTACTTTCCGAGTAGAATATTCATCGTTGGTTATTTGAGTGAAATGTAATTTATTTCTGTCATTTACGTTTAATGCTTGATTCATTTGGCCCCTTTGTACCTGTATGAAAATGTAACTTTAAACGTGGTACTGCTTATCATAATGTGATCTAAGAATATATACATATATATATTTCAAAACAAGGGAAATAGAATAAAGATTTAGATATTTTGGCTGAGAAATATCATATGCGATTTGAAATTGCAAGAATTTTATAAAATATACGAAAATTCCGTCTAAATTTTCATGTTATAAACAAACCCTTGACAATCAAGGCGATTGTTGATTCCGAACTCATGTGTTAGAAGAAGAAGACATGGCGGATTAAACTGAACATGGCCAGTTAAAATAAATTTTGAAAATAAGAGTTGAAGATTTATGATGAAGAAAAAATTGAAAGGCATTTTAAATTTTTTTTGTGACAAACAATATCCTGTTAAGAAACGCACGTTGAAAGGTACGAAAATTTTTTCATTGATTTTTTCAATTTTCTTTAAGCGTCTGTGAAAACCGAGTTTTATTTATGGTAACGTAATTGTTAACTGAATTTTCAGTGAAATAAAACGATTTTGAAATTCGTACGTTGATAGAATTTGCATTCTCGCTGTCAATTCCAGTGATTTAAAATAATAATGTGGTAAGTTGTGGACATCTCTCATATTATTTTTGAGTTTTGACGGAAATTACGGACGTCCTTATTTCTTATGTTTAATCGGTCTTTGTTTTCTTTTAAATTTTGAGCGACGAGTGGTCAGGAGCGAATAAGTAACATTTCAAAGCCTAAAAAGGTAAAGGGATTTCAGTTATCTGTAGACCGCAAAAAATCTACGATATTGTAGTAGAATGGGTAATCTCTTACTTCAATCCAAATCCAAACTACTGCCCGCGGGACGCATCTACTGTTTGATAGTTAATAAAGCTGAAAAGTTTGGAGACCCCTACTTGAAACGCAGTATATTGTGGTTATCATAGACACAAATATAATAGTTTTTGAAATCATTTCTCAGTTTTTCAATCACAAATGAATAAAGTCTATTCTACTGCACTAGAATACTATGCTATTTTGTGTTGAAAATTCTTACTGCAACAGATGTAAAAACGTTTAAAAAACTTATGTAACATTAATGGCCGGTATTGTAATGTATATTTTGCGTTGTTTATAACTTTAATCTTCATATAAATGGCTTTGTCTTTTCGTCATATTGTTTATCAGTTTCAATATTATGAAATTGCATGATTTTATGTGTTGTTAATTGTTGAAAGTGAAAAATTCCGTTTTTTTCCGAAACCGTATAGAAATAACTAATGCTGCGTAAATTATAGCTGCAGTAGCAATATCAACGTTCAATTGTAATTACGAGCATCGTGATCAACTTACTGATTTATGCATTTCGTTATGAATATATAGTATGATTTACTTAGGTGTTTACTGGACGGACTGCCATGTCGAAATAAAACTCTGATATTGAAAACAGCTAACCCAAATGACAATACATATTTAACATACTGTACGCTGAAATTTATTAATTTGACCTCAGCCGAAGAATAGGTTATAATTCTTAAACATCTTGAACATAAGTTTGTTTTCGGGATAAGAAACTATACAGATAACCACAAAATGTAAATTTACTTAAGCCACTATGCACCTTCTCAACGGAGGTAGGTGGTGTCTGTATTTATTGATTACTGTGAAGATTCTACGCTGAATATATTTTGTGGGTCCAGGAAATAATTTATTTTAGAAGTTTTTCATTAGTTACTGGAGAAGGAATTAATATATCAGATCATTTACACTGCTAATATTTTCCCCAGCCATACGTCACTCGCAGAGTACATAAATCTAAAAATCTTAACCAAGTCCCGTACACAGACATATCGGCAAAGTGTTTACCGAGATCAAACTAGCATTTTTCGAAGCCTTATCACTTGGATCCAAAAGGAACTTTCCTGACATATTTCTGAGTGAGACTGCCAATGTTATTATTCGATCGAAAATATTTTCAGCTATAAAATAATTGCAAATATTTATTAGGTTTTTAATCAAATACTTTTCTGCTCACTTAACCCAATGCACTTATCATATAATGAATTTCGACTTACGAGCATAGCTCCACAGACTGATTTCGGTAAAGTTGTCCCTCTATTGTCATGGCTTTTATCGTTTCATCCTAAAATGGCGCTGTGTCTTGCATTTAATCATTCCCAAGATCTACGACTACGTTTTTGGGCATTAATTAACATACCACTACATTTTATACGAGTCACGAATTCTCACTAACAACCTCATGTTATAAGTATAGCCAAGATAAAACAATGAAACATACCTTCTGGTTCCATGATACGCCATTTCTTATTTAATGTCTATAGTTTTTTCTTCACGTAAGAAATACAACAATGACGTCTTTGTCCATTCTCGGAATTACACTTATTCAGTTACTGACGATACCCTCTCAATGATGACCAGTCGAAAGTTTGCGGCTTCAGTCGGCGTAGAAAGAAGAAAATTGCTCCTTTAGGAGATAAAAGTCAGAGGGGAAGAAGCTATTATGTATGCCCCTTTTCATACGTAGATACATTTTCATACATTGTTACCGAAAAGCTCATTCAGATACTAGAACCTGCCTTTAGATATAAAGAAGATGTAAGCCAAGGGAGAAGAAGCTATATGTAAGCCTCACTTTCATATGTAGATACATTTTGACACATTGTCACGGAAAAGATCATCAACCTGCGTAAAATTGAATGTTGAGTTAGAGTGGATTTGTAGACTTAATTGTGACTTACATTTCTTGGTATATTGGTTTCGAAAGTCTGGTATTCGCTATTTAACAACAATTATGAAGAATTTGTTACGATGAAGGTTATTACACTGATATTCATGAAATTAAAAATCCCCGTTGAGAATCAACGGGTACTTCTGCTAGTATATATATAAAAATGGATGTTTGTTTGTATGTTTGTATGTTTGTATATTTGTATGTTTGTATGTTCCAGATAATCTCGAAAACTAGATGTTGCACAATGTTCAAACTTTTAACATCATTAAAAGCTTTCCCTGGGATGATCAAGTGGTACTTTTAATTTGCCTAAGGTCCACGGTTCGAATCCAGACGAGTAACACAGTTTGCATAAGAAATACACGTAAAGTTCTTTTTTTTCGTTGCATGGTTCATTTCTTTTGCAAAACTAAATTAGAAAGAACAGTCGTAGGATGTCGAAACTAGCATCAAAAGAAGGGAAATAGATTAAAGATTCTTATTTTGGTCGCGGAATATCGTTTTCGATTCAAAATTGCGAGAATTTAGATAAAATATACGAAAATTTCATCTAAATTTCCATGTTGTAAACAAACCCATTCCCTTGACGATCAAAGCGATTGTTGATACCGAGCTCAAACGTAACTCCATAAGAAGACATGGAAAATGAATGCCCAGATAATATTAATGCTGTAAATAAGATATAGACTATATTAGTACGAGATTTTAAGATTATTATCTATGATATTTAATTATAATTATATATGATATTTAAACATTACAATTAATATCCTTTGAACAACCTCTCGGACAAATATACGAAAATTTTAAAAAATTCGAATTTTGTTGACGAGTCTGTAGCAACCAAGTTTTATTTATATCTAGGTAACTGTTTACCGTCTTTTTCGTAATATGAAATGAGTTTTATAGCCGTGGTTTACTGAAAATGGATTTCTATCGATCAATTCAACTATTGCGTATAAATATCCTGGTAAGTTAAGGATGTTCAGAATATTTTCTTCTGAATTAAGAATTAAATATACTCTATTTGCATTGATGTATATTTAGGAATTTACCGAAATGGAATTTGTGAAGGACGAAAAGAATTCCCAGATTAGTAGTTTGTAATCCTTGATGAGTTGAACGGCGAGTTGTTAAGTTGTAGCAAATCTCCAACATCATATACCAGACCAAAAAGGTAAAGCAATTTTATTTTGTTAAATGCAGGAAGCAGAAATTGATTTATTTGTTGTTTTTAAGTACTTCCTCTCCATATTCATTTGCAATCCTTCTGTTATTGGTGTTTAATTTTTGTTTCTATTTTGATATTGCGATTACTTTTGTGGTTCGTGTTTATATTACAAATTTTAAGATTGAGATACCAGTCAGTTCCAAAATACATTTACTTTCCGTGTAGAATATTCATCTTTGTTTATTTGAGTGAAATGTAATTTATTTCTGTCATTTACGTTTAATGCGTGATTCATTTGTCCTCTGGTACCTGTATAAAGATGTAACTTTAAACGTAGTCCTGCTTATCCTATTGTGATTTTAGAATATATATTTATATCGTCTCAGTTGAAGATATTTTTCATTCAGAGTATATGAGATTGAATATTGAGTTGGTGCGGCTTTGTAGACTTCATTCTTACTTATATTTCTTGGTATATTGAATTAGAATGTCTGGTATTTTCTATCTATCAACAATTATGAAATATTTCTTACGATCAAGGTTGTTACACTGCTATTTATGAAATTTAACATCCCCGTTGAGAATCAACGGGCACTTCAGCTAGTATATATATAAAAATGGATGTTTGTTTGTATGTTTGTATGTTTGTATGTTTGTATGTTCCAGATAATCTCGAAAACTAGACGTCACACGATGTTCTAACTTTTAACATCATTAAATGTATTCCCTGGGATGATCAAGTGGTACTTAATATTTGCCTAAAGTCCACGGTTCGAATCCAGACGAGTAAAACAGTTTGCATAAGAAATACACGTAAAGTTCATTTTTTTCGTTGCATGATTCGTTTCTTTTGCAAAACTAAATTAGAAAGAACAGTCGTAGGAAGTCGAAACTAGCATCAAAAGAAGGGAAATAGAATAAAGATTCTTATTTTGGTCGTGAAATATCGTTTGCGACTCGAAATTGCGAGAATTTTGATAAAATATACGAAAATTTTGTCTAAATTTCCATGTAGTAAACAACTCATTCCCTTGACGATATAATTTTTTTTAAATTCGAATTTTGTTGACGAGTCTGTAGCAACCAAGTTTTATTTACATCAACTTAATTGTTTACCGTCTTTTTCGTAAAATGAAATGAGATTTATAACAGTGGTTTACTGAAAATGGATTTCTGTCGATCAATTCAACTGGTTGCGTATAAATATTCTGGTACGTTGCGTAAGTTTTGAAGTATATTCTTCTGAATTAAGTACTAGATCTAATCTCTTTGCAATGATGTATTTAGCGATTGACGAGAATGGAGTTAGAGAAGAACGTAAAGATTTCCCAGATTCGGTGTTTGTAATCTTTGAAGAGTTGAACGGCGAGTTGTAAAGTTGTAGCAAACCTCGAGCATCGTATGATAGACCAAAAAGGTAAAGAAATTTTATTTTATTACAAACAGAATATAAAAATTGATATTAACGTTGTTTTTAAGTGCTTCCACTCCATATTCATTTACTATCCTTCTGTTATTGGTGTTTAATTTTTGTTTCTATTTTGACATTGCGATTACTTTTGTGGTTCGTTTTTATGTTACACATTTTAAGATTGAGATACCAGTCAGTTTCAAAATACATTTACTTTCCGTGTAGAATATTCATCGTTGGTTATTTGAGTGAAATGTAATTTATTTCTGTCATTTACGTTTAATGCTTGATTCATTTGGCCCCTTTGTACCTGTATGAAAATGTAACTTTAAACGTGGTACTGCTTATCCTAATGTGATCTAAGAATATATACATATATATATTTCAAAACAAGGGAAATAGAATAAAGATTTAGATATTTTGGCTGAGAAATATCGTATGCGATTTGAAATCGCAAGAATTTTGATAAAATATACGAAAATTCCGTCTAAATTTTCATGTTATAAACAAACCCTTGACGATCAAGGCGATTGTTGATGCCGAACTCATGTGTTAGAAGAAGAAGACATGGCGGATTAAACTGGACATGGCCAGTTAAAATAAATTTTGAAAATAAGAGTTGAAGATTTATGATGAAGAAAAAATTGAAAGGCATTTTAAATTTTTTTGTGACAAACAATATCCTGTGAAGAAACGCACGTTGAAAGGTACGAAAATTTTTTCATTGATTTTTTCAATTTTCTTTGAGCGTCTGTGAAAACCGAGTTTTGTTTATGGTAACGTAATTGTTAACTGAATTTTCAGTGAAATAAAACGATTTTGAAATTCGTACGTTGATAGAATTTGCATTCTCGCTGTCAATTCCAGTGATTTAAAATAATAACGTGGTAAGTTGTGAACATCTCTCATATTATTTTTGAGTTTTGACGGAAATTACGGACGTCCTTATTTCTTATGTTTAATCGGTCTTTGTTTTCTTTTAAATTTTGAGCGACGAGTGGTCAGGAGCGAATAAGTAACATTTCAAAGCCTAAAAAGGTAAAGGGATTTCAGTTATCTGTAGACCGCAAAAAATCTACGATATTGTAGTAGAATGGGTAATCTCTTACTTCAATCCAAATCCAAACTACTGCCCGCAGGACGCATCTACTGTTTGATAGTTAATAAAGCTGAAAAGTTTGGAGACCCCTACTTGAAACGCAGTATATTGTGGATATCATAGACACGAGTATAATAGTTTTTGAAATCATTTCTCAGTTTTTCAATCACAAATGAATAAAGTCTATTCTACTGCACTATAATACTATGCTATTTTGTGTTGAAAATTCTTACTGCAACAGATGTAAAAACGTTTAAAAACTTATGTAACATTAATGGCCGGTATTGTAATGTATATTTTGCGTTGTTTATAACTTTAATCTTCATATAAATGGCTTTATCTTTTCGTCATATTGTTTATCAGTTTCAATATTATGAAATTGCATGATGTTATGTATTGTTAATTGTTGAAAGTGAAAAATTCTGTTTTTTTTCGAAACCGTATAGGAATAACTAATGCTGCGGAAATTATAGCTGCAGTAGCAATATCAACGTTCAATTATAATTACGAGCATCGTGATCAACTTACTGATTTATGCATTTCGTTATGAATATATAGTATGATTTACTTAGGTGTTTACTGGACGGAGTGCCATGTCGAAATAAAACTCTGATATTGAAAACAGCTAACCCAAATGACAATACATATTTAACATACTGTACGCTGAATTTTATTAATTTGACCTCAGCCGAAGAATAGGTTATAATTCTTAAACATCTTGAACATAAATTTGTTTTCGGGATAAGAAACTATACAGATAACCACAAAATGTAAATTTACTTAAGCCACTATGCACCTTCTCAACGGAGGTAGGTGGTGTCTGTATTTATTGATTACTGTGAAGATTCTACGCTGAATATATTTTGTGGGTCCAGGAAATAATTTATTTTAGAAGTTTTTCATTAGTTACTGGAGAAGGAATTAATATATCAGATCATTTACACTGCTAATATTTTCCCCAGCCATACGTCACTCGCAGAGTACATAAATCTAAAAATCTTAACCAAGTCCCGTACACAGACATATCGGCAAAGTGTTTACCGAGATCAAACTAGCATTTTTCGAAGCCTTATCACTTGGATCCAAAAGGAACTTTCCTGACATATTTCTGAGTGAGACTGCCAATGTTATTATTCGATCGAAAATATTTTCAGCAATAAAATAATTGCAAATATTTATTAGGTTTTTAATCAAATACTTTTCTGCTCACTTAACCCAATGCACTTATCATATAATGAATTTCGACTTACGAGCATAGCTCCACAGACTGATTTCGGTAAAGTTGTCCCTCTATTGTCATGGCTTTTATCGTTTCATCCTAAAATGGCGCTGTGTCTTGCACTTAATCATTCCCAAGATCTACGACTACGTTTTTGGGCATTAATTAACATACCACTACATTTTATACGAGTCACGAATTCTCACTAACAACCTCATGTTATAAGTATAGCCAAGATAAAACAATGAAACATACCTTCTGGTTCCATGATGCACCATTTCTTATTTAATGTCTATAGTTTTTTCTTCACGTAAGAAATACAACAATGACGTATTTGTCCATTCTCGGAATTACACTTATTCAGTTACCGACGATCCTCTCAATGATGACCAGTCGAAAGTTTGCGGCTTCAGTCGGCGTAGAAAGAAGAAAATTGCTCCTTTAGGAGATAAAAGTCAGAGGGGAAGAAGCTATTATGTATGCCTCTTTTCATACGTAGATACATTTTCATACATTGTTACCGAAAAGCTCATTCAGATACTAGAACCTGCCTTTAGATATAAAGAAGCTGTAAGCCAAGGGAGAAGAAGCTAAAGTAAGCCTCACTTTCATATGTAGATACATTTTGACACATTGTCACGGAAAAGATCATCAACCTGCGTAAAATTGAATATTGAGTTAGAGTGGATTTGTAGACTTAATTGTGACTTACATTTCTTGGTATATTGGTTTCGAAAGTCTGGTATTCGCTATTTAACAACAATTATGAAGAATTTGTTAAGATCAAGGTTATTACACTGATATTCATGAAATTAAAAATCCCCGTTGAGAATCAACGGGTACTTCTGCTAGTAATAATATAAAAGAGAATTAAGTGATCTGGATTAATGAAAAGTCGATATTGATAAATTGAAATTTAATTTGTGATATATTGAAATATTATTGCCATGGAATTGAAAATTTGAGCGAAACTTTTGTTTGTGACCTCTCGGGGATGCAAATCATTTTCAGGGAGATTATTTACCGAAGATTAAATCATATTGGCTAGTTTTCCATCTCTGTTCCAAAAGGTTAAAGTAAATACATTTAACATTTTATATATTCCAAATTAAATATAATACGAACGTTATTATTTTACGCGTTGTAATTGCTTTACATTGTGATGGTGTCTTTACCATTTACGATCTATGGACCGAAAAATTTTAGCTCTTACACACGGTAAATTTTAGTTTTCTTTATTACAGCACGTGAATATTTTGAATTGAATACGTAAAATATTCTGCAACATTTTCACTTCCACGACAATGCTTGCATTGGTTGTGTTGATAGAAATATGAATAGTGGAGTTCTAGAAGGAAAAATTGGAATAAATACAATGCAAGCAGAGGAGATGGGTGGGTCAATTATTCAGTGGATTTGAGAAAGATTGCCTAAGATAGCTGTTAAAAGTAGAAGTAAAGGGAAAACAAAATATATTATATAAAATTCTGTTTGGTGGACTGAAAGTCAGCATGAATTATCAATTATTAAGGAAAAGGTTTTTACTTGGGGATTTTAAGGAGCAGGGAATTGCCGTCAGCTAGAATACTTGTGGTGGTGACGAATGCTAAATATTATATTACTCTATCTGGTATTTTAGATAAATGTTAATATGAAACATACTCAATCAGAAAGTTCACAATCTTAATCTCTCTCGGTTACATTAAAGATATATGTATGTAATACCTAAAAATCATCTAAAAGTCAAAATAATCTGATAAATGATATCTAGAAAATATTTTATACGATACTTGGCGGTTCGTGGAGATAATTTATTTCCATTTGTGCAAAATCTGAAAAATCACATACACCGACTACAGCTATTGGATTCTGATCCCTCAACTCCTTAATTGTAGAACCAGATTACTCAAACAATTCAATTAATTATCTTTTTTTGTATACAGGGATTGCTAGGAAAATATTTAAATAATATATATGTGTGTGTACAATGAATAAATTGTATGCTAGATTTCTCCTCTATATTTATAAGTCTTACTGTGAATAATCTCAAGTTCAGTCTAGAAAGGGAGTCGACAAAGGGAAAGTTTTATCGATTCGTTGCCATTTATCGTTTGGTGAAAGAAGGTCGGTTGAACCCGTACTTACATCGGCTCGATTGCTCCTTCGCCACTGCTTGAATTTTATAGGATCGGAAACGCGTCGTTTAGACCACCTGTGTTTGGAAGCGGTCCAACTCTTCGTGGGGAGTGTTAGTCAGGCGGTGCAAACAGGCTCTCTCTTTCACTGGGCACCCCGTGGATTCCTGGGGACGGAGGAGATGAGATATTTTATACTCGGAGGTTTCTGGACAGTCGGAGGACTAATGGTCCACTGCTCAGATACAAGAAGCGAAAAACAAGATAACGATCCTTTGGAATGAAAGAAATAATGCGTATCGAGGTGAAGTTTTTTTTTCTGTTGAGGGATACATTTTTGCGATTTACAAGAAAAGAATTTCGGGTTTTATTCTGAACAGTGAATCTTGGGAAAATTCTCCTAATCCATAACGGAGTGAAATGTGAATGAGAGTGAAAGACTCAGCTATAAATCACTGTCAAAGTAAATCTATTTGAATATAAATATGTATTGCTAGCTATTCTGATAATTGCATTGTAGAATTAATCATAACAATGAATGCAGTTGAAGGAAACGTCAGGGTGTATCTTAAGTTAAATGGATTGCTAATAACAGGAAAATTTTACAATTCTCACTTCATTTTCGGAACATTACTGTCCCGAATAATATTTTTATATTAATAAATTTTATTTTTAATATTAATAAATTTTTCAAAACCATATTATTCTGAAAAATGCAATTTTATTGCATCTCTTTGTACGCAATTTTACAGAAAATCTTTAGTTCCACGGAAATATATGTTTAAGCTGTAGAATTTTCAAGTGATGGGATTAACAAGATTACTAGTAGAGAAAAAAAACATTCCTTATAACTAGTAGATTTTTGAGGGTACAAAATACATATAGACGAGAGAGAGGTAGTCGAAAATCTAGAGGAGAAATGTACGGACTTTCTTGGGATGACTTTGTCACTCAATTTTCTCGAAAGGAATAATGTAAAATTCATCGACGTAAAAGGAGGCGCATGTAAATGCCCTCTTTGCCTCCGTAATGCGGGGTACGCTACAAATGGCTTTAATTTTAGTGGAGGATGCATACGGAGATAAGCTTTAAAGCAGTTTATAGATCCTGCATAAGATATGGGGTGAAAGGTACAGGAGGATGTTGGTGAGCACGGAGGCCTACAAAAAGGAAAATAAAGATGTTCACAGAGGTAAAGGTAAAAGAGATTATAATAAACAATGACTATGGTGATAATTTGGAATGTATTGACAATTTGTTCAAATTGGATTCCCTTACTGATAGGAGAGAGGTATTGTATTTGTTTTATATTATACATTTGTAAATATAAAATATATTTAGAAGTCCGAGCAGAGTTAAATTTATGTATCTCTGTTTAAAAAAATACCAATGACTCAAACATACCAGTGTATGAAGGACTCCTTTTATATTTTTCAGGGGTTTACAAACAATATCCAGGATCTAATTCTTCTGTTTTATAAATATTTTGGAATGCAAAGAGGTCCATTATTATGTCAGGTAGAATAGTATTAAGTTTTCTTACTGTGAATAGAGTGCTTTATTTAACTATATCTTGAATGTATGAAAACAAAAATAATACCTTTTCATATTAAATGACACCTTTCAACATGATAGTAAAAGTGAAATGTAAATGTTTAATAATATAAAATTATACTCTAAGTGTAAATAAGAAACAAAATAAACGGATTAATCGCGTCCAGATAGTTTATCCGGAAAAAAATATCCTAAAGGAAATCAATAGTAGATGCATATTCATTCAGTTTTTGGAGGAGAAGAAACTTATTTACAGTTGGATCGAAGAGAAATCTTAGAAACAGGCACTTGAGAAAAATACACGACTTACTACTCGACAGGAAGAAAAGCCCGCAAGCAATGTCACTTTGAGTTAGTTAGGCCCCAACTACAGTATAAATTGAGGGCATAGGATTCTGAAAATGAGCATTACATTCGTGAATTAGATAATATTGGGGCTTTTTGTGAAGAATAGTTATGATAAGTCAATAATACAACTGTCCTTCACATGAGATGGTGATTGAAAATGGCAGGAGATGGATTGATGTTGCGTTCACCTCCTGCCATACGCTTCTCAAACGGTACAGACGATCTCAAGCTGCGTCGCAATTTCATAATTTCAATGCCGTAGCGATCAAATTTTCTCAACTTCAACTTCGTCCAAAAATGAGTAGTTCTGCATTAAATCTTCTCCGACTGGTTTTTACCTTTAGCTCTAACCGCAAACTTTTAGAAAAGCGTCCTGAGGAATCAATCCAAGCGAGGGATTTAGTACATCGGGGAGATTTTTATGGAATGAGACCCATATATATCCTTGATCAAGGTTAACTTTAACGGCGAAGAATTCCCCTGACCTTCCGTCTCTTCCGATAGCACTGGAAATAGGGAAACAGGAGAGATAAAATAAAAGGGACCTTTTTCCAATAAAAACGCCGCACGGCTGGAAGACTAAAATAGGAGATTAATGGTGAGACTTGGGACAGTTTCAGCACCGTTTCAAGACAAAGGAGAGAAGGAAAGAGCTTCTAAAAGACGCCTGTTGAAATCGAAGCCGGAAGGTAATACTCGGAGGGTCTTAAGGAACTAAATAAAGCGAAGAAAACACAGCGCTCGACTGAGAGACAAAAGGTGGCAGTAGTGGGAGGGGTATTAGTGGTACAGTTGAGAGAGAGATTGAGAAACGTAGGAGAGTATTTTTCTGTTGCATTGCGAGTCGTGGAAGCTGCTATTTTAAATTGCTCTTTTGGAAGAAATACTTAATTTCTTCATCAAATTTGGATAAAATCAAAAAAATATTACGCATGGAAAATAAAGCTAGTGCCATCGCTGAAAATTTATGAGGAATTTTCTTTTGGAATCATCTTTTGTTACAAACTTCTTCACGGCCATGATAAAATATTACTGAGTTTTGGTTGGTGATTCATAGCCTTTACTTTTGATCAATCCTTTTGAATTCTATGAAAAGTGAATAAATAAATTCACTTGGTGGTTTCAGCACTAAGATTTTCTAACGACTATGGTGAAGATGACTCTCTACAAAGCGGTCGTTACTAATAACTCAGAGGAAAGAACAATATAAATTCTGTGGCGTTCCACCAAAACAGGATAAATCAATACTAAGAGCAATTATTTCCCTATGTAAAGCGTATAGGAATATTGTTCTGAACTTACAGTCTAAAAATAAATTTACGTTAGTACACAGCATCGTACTATACGATGTGTGGCATACATACTCCTTCGCTACACTAACATGAATCTAAGTTCTACGGCTTGACTGGGCTCATCTTCCCCAACCGACTGCTTTCGCGTATCGTTCACAGAAAATATTAATTCATAAAGTGACACGATTAAGCATTTATTTCCATGAACATCCTAGCAGTAGCAGAACAGTCTGTATAGCTGGGAGGATGCATTGTATCGGCTAGATCTCTGACAACGTACCTACTACGAAATTATTCAGTAAATTAAGTCTTCATTTAAATCCAGTTTTTCATAGAAAAGATTTTTTTTATAAATATATATGTTTGTTTATATTAGAAGTTAATTATTTCTATTAAATAAGTAAATTTCTACAGTGAATTGAGTATCTAATTACTGATTTATATAGGATGAATGCATCTAATATGTTATGGCATCTTGGCATGTTATACATCATATGTTAGGTAAAAAGGAAAGTAAAATATCCACTATCTTCTCAAGATTTCTATCCTTCTTCCTAAAGCATCTCAGAAACTCAGAGGACTACTCCAACATATTTCACCGATTCTACAAGACCGTGGCACACTTTAGACTTAATTACAATGGAAAAAGAAACGTATGCTAGAGTAAGTCTCTATAGCAAATGGTAACTCAGCAAATTATACTCGAGTATATTCAGGGAACGTAACCTTTGAGGAAATTCTATGATAAATCACAAGAAGAATGGAATTTCTTTAATAATAATCTACTCGTAGGAATGAATATTGAGATCGCGAGCCAGTTGGGTGCAAACAAAATTCAATATTCCCAAAGAAACACGGGCTTGAGAAAAGACTGACGGGGCTAGTAATCGAACCCGGGATCTTCCTCTATCCGGGAAGCTGCTTTAGCCATCCAAGCTGACCGGCCAGAACATGTTCTTAGACCGTTTCTCCTTTGGAATATTCCCGGTTGCTCCTCCGATGTTACGTTTACCCTTTTCCTAAAATTCAATAACCAAAATGGATGTGAATTGTTGTGAGCGAGCAAAAACCGGACGATGAACACAAGCTGCCGAATCGAGAAAAAAGCTTCAGATATCTTCACTTCACTATTCATTATTCCCTCAATCTAACACACCCAATTAAACAAAACGAGCTTAAGTAACATGTACAATATACCCTCGTGTAAGACGCAGTCATTAGGCCTATGTTCTACCATTCCGATACGAATTCATATGTACACTACAATATCAACGAAAATCTATATCCTCCCATAAGAGACGCCCTGTTTTTTAGCCTATATATTTTGCGAAAATAATACGTCGCATACGAGGGTGTATACGGGGATTGTATGATCTGATTTAGCCTGTGACTTTTCCAACTACTTAAGTACTGTAGATTAATGCTGTTAAGAAAAACTCAAATATAGAAAATGCGGAAATGTGGATAAAATAAGTATTTTATAAGTCTCAGCGTGGTTGAATGTAAACACTTCAGAATTCTCTTTTTAAATTACAAGCTAGGATGAGTGTTTCAATGTATACATACTTCGTTCCGTCTCAGAAATAATGTTTACGAAAATTTCGTCTATATTTATGTCAATATAAGCAGTGCAAGCCTCCTTTCGGCATGTGGAAGGGGGTGCAGACAACTTGAATCTATTTTCCTAATCGATTGCTTTCGCGTACCGTTCGCGGAAAACATGAATTCTAGAAAGGATTCGTTCTAGCATCTATTTCCCTGATCTTCGTCGCAGTATCAGAACGGCCCATATAACAGGGAGGTTGCATTATATCGGTTACATAATCTGAGAACGTAATTTTTCTGAACTTAATCAGTAAATTTATCCTTTTTAATTACAGTATTATTTTTATTTATTGCCCTATACAGCATAATCCGACAATACGATAGCCCGAAGAAATGTTTTTCAACGGTCACGTAGAATAAAATTAAAGGTAAAATAGTTAAAATATAAGTAAAAATCACTTAAAAACATTACTCTTATGTTATAGGATTCGAAAATAATTACATAGACTCGACGAAAAAAACTATTGAAGCTTAACTGCTAATTGGACGAGGTGATAGCTGGACTGAGAGGAGAAACAATACACGTACATTCCAATAATCGAGGCTCCTTCATCGACGTTATTCTGAAATAACTCTGCTTATTCCCTTTGTAAATGTCTCACTCTTAAACTCCAATACGACCTCTTTCCTACGTCACCGTCTTCCTTCGGGAGACCCCCTTTCTGTTGTTCCTCTCGCCCTTGCCTCGTCCTTCCTCCTTGTCACCCTCTTCGAAATAGCCTCCACCATTTCCTCCTGAGACCAATGAGGTGATCCCACGTTACTATTTTTACCGGAAAAATCCCATCCTCGCGGTTGTCCCTCTGTTATCAATCGTCTATAGGGAAGAATTATAGGACGGAGAAGGTTATATTAAGACCGTGTGTGTCGCCTTTTTCCCTAGGCTTTTAACCGACGAAGGAGCGAAATATATAGCCCCTTTTTTTCATTGGAAGAGAAAAAAAGCGCCGCAACTACATTATCTGGCGCGAGATCAAGAGCGTATCGAATAAATTAATGAGAGGACTTAATAGTGTCGGTCCTCGTGTTTAAACGATGTGTGAGAGGACGATATTAAGTGGCTCTTTGATCTGCAAAACGGTATTATTTGAGTAGCGTAATTCGGGGCAGAAGTACTACTAACTGTTCCTTTTCGGGAATAACGCGAGCTTTTCATAAAATCAGATTAAGTCGTCCTCACTCCCAAAAGGATCCATTACTAGCACTTAAAAGAGTTGACCGGTACAATCGCTAGCGTTTTAGTGTCTTAGCTAAAATTGGTTCAGACCGTAAATCCTCCTTTTCTGTTTCAGAGTGGAAAAGACATCTACCGAGCGAAAAAGAGGGTTGGATGAACAAGGTCCATGAAACACAAGGTAAGTTATGCTATTTTTAATAATTTAATTCCATATTTTTACACGTTGAAAATGTAAAAGAATATCAACTTTAACAGAAACTACGCTAATTTGTAACATTGTTTGTTCATGTCTGAATTTAAACAACAATAGTAACACTACTATTTGAGTTTGCTCATTTAGTTCCGTCATTTTTACAATGCTATTGGAGTTTTTACTTTTGAATGGATGAAAAAATGTTTTATAACATTTAAAATAGCAAAGAACCGTGTGTGATGTAGAAATCCCGAATACATATTATTATTATTATAATGAAAATATGTATTCGGGAATATGATAATAAATACAGTAATATAATATAGTCATAAATTCCGAATTCATATTTGAAAATAGGATAAAAAACTGCATGAAGGACACCTATTGGTAGATTCTCGTGAGACAAAAATCAAGTTAACCAATGTTATAGGACCGTACACTTTAATGTGCTAATCGTTAGTCCTTTTAAACTAATAATCGCACTGCCGAAATATAAACATAACGATTAACGTCAACTAACGCTAATTTCAAAAGTTCAAAGAATAATTTTCTCGTGCCTAATTCAATTCCGTGCATGAATAAGACGAAATTTAATTCAATCTACTTTAGTATAAACGTAAAAGATTGTATCCTTTACTGTTGAATGGAGGAATGATCCCGAATAAGGAAGATAAGCATAACTGCTCGCATAATGACTTCACGTAATGAAATTTCCAATAACTTGGTCAGCTTTTTCTATTTAGAACTCAAATGCCTCTGTTCGTGTCACCCTCAAGGCGTCTCATAGAATAGAAACTGGGTCACAGCGAGGGCGAGATAAAGATGGCTAGAAAAGATATCGCGAGGGATCGGAATTGCTCTTGTGAGTCTCACGAATAAGATTATGAGGAAAAGATTAAACTTAAAGTTGCTGCTTCTTAGAATTGAGAAAACGGAGAAACTTCGGCACGGTTAAGAATCATACCAGATCTCTATCACAGGCTGCCAATAATGCAGGAAGGAAGCTTGATACTGTTAAATATTTTGTGGCGTATATTATTCTTGTGGATCTGACATTTGGTCATGACTTAAAGGTTGAAAAGAAGGTAAGGAAATACAGACTTCCCATATAAGTGTGCACCGAGGAATGCGTAAAATGAGAATTTTCGTGAGAAAGTACGATGAGTCCGAAAATCAAACCATGTGACTCCGGGAGGGCGCTTTACGAGTTGTGTTGCAAGACATTCTCAGGCCGTTTTTAAGCCAGGAATGAATTGGGAAGAGTAAGCAACATCAATAACGGTGTACGTTAAGATACAGGATATTAATTGTTAAATGGTCGTTTAATAGTTCACTCTTTTACTTTCCATTTGAAGCTATTTAAATTATACGTTTCCATAGATTATAGAGAATTCTTAGTGAATGAGCTTCAAAATAACGAACTAATATTTTTCATTGATGATTTGACAGGTGTTTGATAAATTACCAGGAAAATTTAGAGTTTTCTGAGATTTTTGCTGATAAATTCAGAGGCGAGCGCTTACTTTATAGAGAAAAACTGTATCGCTTTTGTGAGAGATAAGTAGTTGGACCAAAGCCTTAAAATGGATGAAAGGAATCGATCGCTGAAAAGGAATGTAAAAGGGTCCAACAGAAGGAGTGCATTAGAGGACAAGGATAATAGCGAATCTCAGAAGGGAAGATCTGTGAAACGCAAACCTGCGTCGAAAGGGGGAAACGAGAATGAAAGATTGTGGAAGTCTACAAAGTCTTTTCCCTACGAGAGAACTCGAGTGGTGAAGAGAGAAAAGGAAGCGTCGGAGAGATAAACCCAACTTTTCTCCCTCTCTCAGTAAATCATTTGGAAAAGTGAAGAAGGATGAGTGGCGAGAGAAAGCGACGTGAGGAGAGAGAGAAAGAGGAAGGAAACATCCGAGAAAAGCGTCGAATGGGGCCGAAAAACGTGACAGAACGAGGGGATAACGAGCGTGGAACGAGAGGCCAGTTGAAGGTTACGGAGGCATCGGGAGTCGAGGGAAAAAAGTAGATGGGGGAAGAAAGTAAGTTTGCTTCGGCGTAAAAAGGGGTCGTGTCGGGTCAAATGCGAACCTCCCACGCTCTTAAACAGGGTCGGCCCCTCGCTGAATACGTGCCGAGTAGATGGCAGGTCGGGTTCGACACACGTCTGGAAAATCCCGGTGTGCAGAAGTCAGCGGAGGAATGGGGAGAGTGGCAGGATGAAGGGGATGTACTCGTGGGTGGTTGCCCGTCAGGCGGCTGCGGTGTGCGCCTCTGGTATGCGTGGTGCGCCCTTGTGCCTTCCAAATATTGTATCGCGAACAAATGCTCGGAGGATGGAATGCGATGGGAGGCGCTGTCTTAAAAGGGTGGAATCCATACAGAGGCGGAGGAGGAAAACCAGGAATTATGACGAGAATGCGATTATTCTCCGTTTTCCTGTTCTTACAAAATTTTGAATTGTATAGAACATCTCTATAAAAACCATAGAGAAAAGAAATGGTTTGAAATCCCCTTATTCTGATATTGTGGAAAACAAGGTCCTGAAATTTCCTCCTCTCAGTTGAACGCAATGCGTTGCCTAAATAAATTTTAATATTATTTTCATAGTTTGTAAATTTCTTATTTATTTGCAATTAATATGTAATTTCCTTAAAAATTTCAGAAGAACCTCATGTGCTCGACTATTTCTTTTGATTCGGTGTTGAATATCACGGAAAAAATAGCGTAAAGTGATGAAGTCAAGCTTCTTCGATAAATTTTCCACGACGTACTTGAGAATGAAGTGTCGTAGCATTTTTGCGTCATGTTTTCATTATATTATAATATTATGCGGTAATTCCGCAGTTTCAAACGTTTACTAACGTGAATAAATTTAAGTTAATGTCAATTAACATTAAATATCCTGAAGTAAAGAACCACTACATACTTTAGTATCTTGCCGTCTTGGACTATATATCATATATTTTACCCAGTAATGATTTATATGTCAAAGTGTACTTAGAGAATGTCATTCTATACGGGTGCATCAATTAATTTGCAAATTGTAACTATTACTTCAGAACATTCTGCTAACCTACAATGCTACAGTTGTTACGCTTCTTTAAAATTTACCAACAAAAATGTTATGAGAGTATTATTCATGTAATGCATGAATTTCAGTTCCATCCTACTATAAATCATAATTTTCAATCAATAATATCGCACGTATTTTGCTTTGATTAGCTCTCATTCCGTACCTTATTTCCGTATGGAAGATTCTCCGAGAGACTCTCAGATCAGGTTCCTTCAATAGGATTCATTTTCAGTTGAATTCCTCTTGAATCGATGAAATAAGAAATACCTTATTTTACCTCAACGAAAACAAAAAATGGCTCATGGTTTTCAAGTTAGGTAAACCTTAAAGAATTCACGAAATGGTTCAGAATTCACTCTTAAAATAAATCAGTCCAGCATTAATTAACTTGCCGCTTCAAGATCCTCTCCTTTAAGCGCTTGAACAACAAGACGCCTTAATTACTGGAGACCTAGTTATCATCCGAAATAAAGCGAGAATTTTTAAAAAGTACATTACCATACATTAATATAACGATGATCTCGCTCTTGTCTCTTAAACTTGCTCCCATGACGTTTAATGAGATAATTTTTTCGTGGCTCCAGCACAGATGCTGTGGAAAGATCCTTCATTTGAATTCGCTTGCACATATGGAAAGATCCACCTAGATCATGTGGAAACGAAGACCGCTGTGATGAATGCCTCTTACATTTTAATAAATACAAATAGATGAAGAAACCCATTCAACGTTTTTGAATAATTTAAAGGCGATTTCCGAGAAATCGATTTTAATAATATTATAATGTGAACATTTAGCGGATTATGGAACCTTAATCCCTGCACTCCATCTAACGGAAGATTCCATTTTCTATAATTATTCAATTATACATTTAATTTACATGAATGGCTTATATTTCAGGACAACTTGAAATGGCTGTCCTCTTAAATGCAAGTTTGAGAAAGGGTAACGATAATATTCCCAAAATGCGATTCCCACATTTCCTTCTCCAATCAACAATATCAATACACGCTAAATTCGATTTCCATTTGTCACAATCACCAATATCAAATATACGGTGGTGATATTGGTTAATAGTTTGTGAATTAAGAATAAACTTTATCTTTTAATCGAAAGCTTTGATGCACGTCATTTTCAAAAGCTTGAAACCTATCTTTGACATTTATATAATTCCATTTTCTTTGAGATAATAAAACCACCAATGAATAAAATATAGCCATCACATTTAATGTAGATTTTAAACTACTAAAACATTCATGGTTCAGGACGAATTTAATAATTGCAATCGAACGATATAATATGGCGCAGAAAGTACGTCTTGGTTAATATATTAACTTCTAAAAATTCTATTACCTTATGCATCATTGATAAATTAGTGATTTTACGAAATTTGTATATTCAGCTATGAATTCACGGATATACATTGGTATAGTTAAACATATTCAGCGTATTTTGCTACCAATCTTTCTCTATATTTGCCGCTTTGTCGTCAAGGGAATAATAATTCCGTATTTGCACTCCCAAACAATGGAGGCCTTAAGAATAGTGAAGCAATTCATGTCTGGAGAAGTGATTTGAGTAGGAACTTGGTATTTCGTTACTTCAAAGTAGCGAAGAATAATGTATACGCTTAAGCCGTATTTGAATAAATTAACAGTGAGAATTTTTAAGCGATTTTACGGGACTACTTCTACGTTGCTCTCGAGAGAGCACCCAAAGAATTAAGCGTCTTAGAGCCTCTTATTCTCAGAGGTAATTGGAACGATTTTGAATCTGAAAATTTCAGACGCTAAGTAAGGTGCGTTTACTCAGAGTTTTCTTGTTCATCTTGGGCCAATTATCTCCGATTTTATCTTTTGACAAAGAAAATAATCAAGAAAGAAACGAGCCAAGTAGAAATGAAATTACTTTGGAGGAAACCAAGAGAAAATCCTCAGGTAATCGTGTTATTTTTAACTATCACGCCGACCGAATTAAAAATCAATGCGAATATCCGCTGCACTATTAATGCGGATATGATCTGACTATATGTTTCCTGTATTTCTTATGAAATTTAAATGTGAAGGCAATTGGAATTTCTCTTCAAGCCAACATTCGACACTTAGATATTGCTTAGCATAGGCAATATGAACGAAATTAAGACCTAATAACTTTGAGAACATATTGATATGTATGCGGATAGTAAAAACGGTGTCACTTATCCGTCGATAAATAATGGAGCTGCGGTGTTGAAGAGTTCACTCTCCATCATATAATGAATAAAGTTTCCAAGAAAAAGGATCCGATAAAAGCACTTAAGGCCATTAAACTAGAGAGTGCTATTCATATCCTAATGGTGATACATACATTTATGGAACGGGTGATGGCAGACTTCAGTGTGCAATCACTGGAATTAAATCGATATTAGTTCACGTGAAATACGTGGTATAATTGACTCAAAATGCGACATAATTGACTCTTACTGCATAATTTTAGACATTTTTACGTATAATTTAAAGAAATAGTTTTGCGATCTGTAGTAACGAGTAAAACGTTATCATTTTACACGCTTAGGCTCTTTACTTTCCACATGCTGCTATGCCTCTACTATTACTACTATTTTCATTTAGTATCTGTGAATGTAATTCCTTTTTTAGTTAAATGTATGTTTGAATAGTTTAGGAAATGAATAACTTGGGATTTTGTAAGCATCTTCGATCTTAATATCCTCTTCTTTATATATAACCCTCTTTATTAGACTTTTTGAAAAGAACAGCAATTGAGAGAGTCATATGGCAACAACGACAAGGGTCTTCCATTAGAAAATGATGATGTTATATTTTTAACATTGTTCTGTTATTTTTCCTATACTTTTCCTGGCTTTGGATTCCCTCTCTCTCAATGGGAATTATCCTTGAAGTAGGCATACTTTCTCTGTGGTCACTTTTCCGTTGCAATTTCCCGATGATCGATTAAACGTGAAATGGAACTTTCAAGTCTAAATGCATTCTAGTAAAGTATTGAATACTACATATTGTATCACACCGGTAAAGAAACCATATAAACTTTAGCTATGTCGATAACTTACCGCTATTACATTGCGTGCCATGTTGAACTAATATGCAGTTCAGTAAGCGTTTCAAATTTCAAAAGTAAACATTGTATTTCAATTATGTCATCTTTATTATTCAACCGTATTCATATTAGTTGTTGAGGATCCCCTTTTCTTAATAGTAAACTCGATATTTTACCCCGGAATGTTGGCGCTGCAACATATGTCGAACTCACAGCGGCTAAAGAATGCGTAAAATGAATATCATAGCGCGTTACTGGTTGGCA
Source organism: Sympetrum striolatum (assembly GCA_947579665.1). Taxonomy (NCBI): domain Eukaryota; kingdom Metazoa; phylum Arthropoda; class Insecta; order Odonata; family Libellulidae; genus Sympetrum; species Sympetrum striolatum. The sequence continues at coordinate 982,092 of OX388343.1, forward strand.
TTGAATATTAATCTACCCTTCGGTCTTGTATGCGGTACCTCCTTGATCCCCCGCAAATAACTGCAACGGATGCAAGGGTAGATCATTTTCCCCTGCCTTCCACACCCCATAGCGACAGCATTTATCCAAGAGGACGAGAGGTCCTCGAGAGAACAGAGGGAGCCCTTGAGCATCGATCTTCTTAAACTCTCGAAGTGATCCGACACTCAAAGAAACCGCCGGAGAAGAAGAGACGGAGTTTCTAGGAAGTGCAAGGGATTATACAGGGGAGGAAGAAATTTAGGTGGAGATGGACAAGAACATTAATTAGAGGGAAGGAGATAGCGTAGATCTATGGGGGAGAAGATAAAGGTTGTTGCACGCTTCAGAAAGGGATCTTAACGAAGAGGACAGTTTGAAAAGGGATACCGAGAAGTGTTTCTGGCGCTGGGATTCTTTAAAACAGGGCTATTCGGTGAGGAAGCGCTGCTTGGATCGACCCTTTTCGAGTTCATGGAGTCGAACTGTAACTGGAAACGGTGAATTGCAGTTTTACTTCTATTTAAAACGTCTTAGAATTGCTAATTTAAATCAGTTTTAAGGATGACACTGTGAGGTAACAATACCAACAACTTAAGTTTCTTCATAGAGAAAATGACGTGAGATGAAATAGATGACTCGATAACATCATCTTCTTTAACAATTTCCGGTTTCTCGTTTGCTCGACAGTCATTTGGTCGAAGACACATTTTGAGGACTAATATTTCTCTTAAATGATTAGACCTATTTTTTTCTGAGCAGGAAAGAGAGTAGCAGTTATTAAAATATAACGTAAGTAGATAAATACAGATTTGTAAGAGAATTTTGCATCTCCCATCTTAATTTGGTTTCTAGAATTTAGAAGGAGCTAATTGGGTTTGGATGTTGTTTCATTGAGTTGGGTTGTTTTCTTGCTAATGATTCTTAGCATCAACCTTTTATTAACAATGTAGACGGTATTTAATGCTGAAGAACTCTCTCTATCTCTCTGTATGTGAATGGAAAGTCGATGGTGATGTCTTGCGGAAATACGCCATGATAAAGAACAGAATCGTTGTACTTTTTCCATCATTTGGGTTTTAATAAACACTGCAATGGGGAAAAATCACAACGATTCTCTTCTTTATAAACTCTGAATGTGACAGACATAAGTGAAACATCTGCTGCCTAGACGAGTCATCAGTAGAATGTCTTCGGTGGAGTATTTCGTGCCAACAAAGTGTCATTCAATCTGGTTGAACCCCAAAAATTGTTCACTCGTAATTTCAAGACGTTTATTGAATACCTTGTAGAAGGCACTTAGCCTTATATAATATTATTTTCGCCCTAAAAACGATTTTAATGGATTTTTATTGAAATCATACGGTATCATGAAACAAACGCACGGATCAATTAAATGACTCTTTCACTCAACGAATTCATTTCAAAGAGCTCGAAGGACGATATGCCTTCCTCTGCCTGGAGTGACGCCTTTAAAGTCATAATTCAAAATGTCAAATTATTTCATCGATTGCCTCTTTTCGTTTAAATTCCCGGTAATCAAATAAGCCATCGCTAAATACAAAATCGACTCTGCCTCCACGGTCGCTCTGAAACGACTTCATCGAATATTCATTTAGTAAATGGAAAGAGGCTTTCCACGAAAGAATAATAGCAGGCGCTCAAGTAAGGATATAGGTTTAAGGCCTTTCATACGTTTTCGAAAAAACACGACGCGTCCGTCGAGGATTAATTTCCATCGCGATCAACGGCGAATTTGAGCTTTGCCTCAGAGATAAATGTCGACGGAAAATATCATAAAGTTATGTGACAGAAAGCTATACGCGAAGTAGAATAAATTTGCTTCGCGTCATCAACGTATGAACTCTGCCACCTAAAAGTGTGGCAAGGGACGCCATAAGTCTATTTCTACAACAGGCTATTGCTGCATATCGTCCGCACAAATATGAGCTATTGAAGCGACTACTTTTAACTTCCCTTTCCCTGATTTCACAGTGTCAGATCGGTCTATATAACGTAGAGGACGCTTGACACCTTTAACGCCTTCCGAGAATGTTTCGTCTTTTAATCCATTAAGAAAAGTAAGATCAAGTTGGAGTAGGTTCCCGTCTTACAGGCAACGCCTCCGGTTTTTCATAAATGTCTTAATAAAACGCATCTCTACGCTATATCATCTCTACTTCTCAAATACTACTCTTATAATAAATTGCGTTTATAGATGTTTAAGGCAGCTCAAAGTAGAACAAAGTTACATTACCCGAGCACTTTATCTTCTCTTCTACTGGATATTTCGTTAGCAATGCCCACTTTCGTTCAACATATGTTACCACTGTGGGTGCCCTATGTTCAATTACTCGATGCGGTGACTTAAAACTGTTTCGTCAAGTTTATAGTTAATATGTATCTCTTTCTAAGGCTTAACAGATATACTGGTGATTTTCGAAGTAGTTCATTGCTTGCAATTCATGTACACCAAATTCTAATCACTGTGGCCGAGCACCGTTCAAAAATCCCATCCCAAGGCGGAGATACGGGGCCTCACCCCAAATCCAAGAGTTGACCCTTGACCGCGAACGGCGTATAAAAGAGCTCCCACACGCGCAAATGGAGATACTGTGACTGTGTCTCACTAGTAGGGAGAGCTATCAATAGCGTCTTCCATTCTTAAGTGAGACCAATCAGTATCCATAATTATGTTTAAATCTATGATTTGGATTAATGTTTTCTATTTGTTTTCTATTTTTCGTAAATCCGTAATCATCCCAGCTTTACTGTCAATCTCATTTTTATTTTCAAATGCAGAGCAGCAAAAATGACGTTTATTAAAGTTAATATTAAGCATAGCTAAGGTCCGATGATGCTACACTGATATGCAAGCGATTAAATTAAAATATTTTGAATCACTGAAGCCTTTATTTGTAACGTAAAAATATCAGAATACATTATTGCTATCTAAACAAGCAAATGACAGCAATGCCAACATCAATATTCACTATCAACGAACTAACTTCTGTTCATATTTCAGTTGTGTTTTTAACAGAAATATATGCAGGACTAAATTAACGAGATTACGACAGCATTTCCAAATGCATGTATGAAAGATTGGGTAAGGAGAACAAAAGGAGCGACAAGATAAGAAAGGAAGACTATGAGTCCGAAAGAGAGGAAGCAAAGGAATAGTGCGCGAGAAGTGAAAGAGTGCAGAGGGAAGAAAGTACGTCTGGCAGAGAGTGGTCTTGTGAAGAGGGATGATGAGGGAGGCCCAAGAGGGCCCGTGGTCGACATAATCCATCATCTGAAGTTGCAGTGATAAAGTGAAAAAAACAAGAGTACATCGGAAGGAGATCTCGGATAAGGAGAGAGAGCGAACTGAAGGATGGGATGGAAAATGGATGCTGACGGGAGAGCGATTGAATTGGATAGAAATTATTTCCTCCAATTCTTAGGAAAATTCTTTGGTGCCTTGCTGGAATGTAAACAGCTTCCTTCCAAACAGACTTCCCAGCTAAATGTTTTTGGACGGTGAAACGTTGTAAAAATAATTTTCAGCTCTCTAAGATGATGATTTGGTGTACTGTAAACGCAAGAAAATGAGTACGTTTTGTCAATGTTTATTCATTTCCTAAGAGCTCGTTATTTTATCGCATATTCTTAAGCTCGTACTAAGCCGGTTTATTGAACATTTTGACTCGAGAAAAACATTTCATACTCTATTATTATACCGGTATTCAAGGTAAAATCCTTAGTGAAATAGAAATAACAACTTACAACCCAAAATACAGAAATATATTTGAGTCAACTGAGAGAATGAGACCATTATTTAATAAAGCACCCCTCATTCACAAGTTCTCCGAATTTATTATTCTTATTAAAAAAACTTTCTCTATAGTAGTTATCATTTCAGTGAGAGATAAGACTGCTGAGAATGAAAATTAGATAAGCATTTTAGAACTCATAGATTAAGCTTTAGATATATTTATATTACAGATAATTTTATTATGATAATTTCGTATATTTTCCTATTTTTTATCTTCAATAATTTATATTTCTACTATTTAACTTCAAAATCGCCATGAAATGGGCTTCAATGAACGTTGATTCTAATTCCATTGAAATATGAGATTGATCGTGATAAGATGAGTAAATTATTTGCTTGACATTAAAGCGCAATCTCGAATCTTAAATATTCCTTAATTATATGTATAGAGTCATAGCTGTAAATCTGCTCGTAAGAAAACTTTGAGAATTGAAATAATAAACTAGATCAGTGATTGACCCAGTTCAATCCAGATTTTATCAAAAAAAAATAGGGTTATAATTATATTAAATACTACATCAAATAATATGAACAGTTGTATAATATTAGCCAATTCTCACCAAAGTCAAACATTGAAACCGGCAAACGTAAGGTTTTGATCATCAATAAAGTAATATCATATTTGCAATGTAGTATTGACTAAAAAATTAATCTGATGAATTTGAACTTGTTTTCTTCGGTCTAAGGCATTCTGAAGCAAACAGGAGCTGTGCGATTTGTCAACCGGGATGATTAACGATTAAGGTCTTAAGCTAAAGTTAGCATGATAGATAGGAGCATTAAAGGAGAGTTGGGATCGATGCATTCCATAATGTTCTCTGCCCATCAAGTGGAATGCTACTGAATGTCAGTCGCCAGCTATTTGTCTGCGGAAGACTTCTATGAGGCATGTTCAATGAATTCACCATACATTCTCTCCGTCTTCATGAGCGCAGAGTGATGCATCATGGGAGTCTATGAGCGATCTTCCATTGGGTGGATATGCATATTGTGTCTCCGATATATAGGACGACTAATACCACGGAGAAGGAGCTATCTAATTAGCCTTTCTGGGGCAAATATCGGTGTCGACTTATATGAAGAACGCTCTTCAGGAATCTCGAGTAAATTTAGCTACGCTTATCAGCTGAGGTAGCTTCTATAAGATTTTATTGGTAAATGGAGGAGGATATGGAAAGGTAACAGCTTCTCTATTGCAACGAATTCAAAAAATATATCAGATCCTTATTGATATACATTGTTGTGGTATGGTATAATTAAATATATTATAGTTACATTTATTAGCTTGATATTTTGGTGCTATTTCAATAAACTCCCTTTTGCGTGGCTGAAGTTTCATACATTTCGATAAATGAAATATTTTCGTTTATTTAGAGTTTATGCAAGACGCGCACTTAACTTCAACAACCATTGAACCTTCGCGTCCGAATCACGGGCGTAGTCTGATCTAGAAGAGTATACGCGTATAGAAAACTAGTGTTAAATCGATTTCCTAGCATATGCATACATTGAGGCATCTGTAAATACCGTACACTGCTATGACTCTTCTGAAATTCTGTTCACCAAATTATCAGCGTCAGCTCATCACGTCCTTATTTCACACGCCTTCCATGTCACGCCTTCTCTGCAGCACCACAAATTCCTTTTAGGATTATCATCACCATAGCAACCCTTGCTCTTGGCACAAAGGGAGTCATAAAAAGACAGGGAAATATTTCCAAGGGCGGAATCGGATGGACTCGCAGAAGAGTCGCCCCTCACGGAAACAAACACGTGTTTTTAAACAAGTTAAAATGCGAGAAGGCTGTTTGTGAGGAAAGGGGGAAGGGGAAATGACTTCTAGCCCGAAGAAACGTATAAGGAGGAGGCGGGGCCCTTTATATAGCAAAAGGGGGAGAGAGAAGATGAATGAGAGCCAAGATGGAATTAGTGGTTTGAAGATGGAAGCAGAGAGAGAATATTAGAGGTAAAGAGGAGAAGGGTGCTTTTGGGAAAAAATAATAACTGAGACGTTTGAGCGGTTCGGAAGGGAACTGGCGAAATGGAATAAATGCGATAAAGGAAGGAAAGGGAAATGAAGGAGACGGAGGATGATTTTCAGGCGAGAGAGATGAATAAAGTGAAAACGAGCCATAAGATACAAAGGTCAGGAGGACCGGATGTAAAAAGAGACGTGATAAATTGGGAGAGGGACGAAATTTGGAGAAAAAGTGGGCATTTTACATATCTGGGCAGTGTCCAAAAGGATGGGGGAAAGGACGTGTCGTTACTTGCCGGAGCTTTTTGTGTTCCAAAAATGTTAATAAAGGCGATGCAGATATTTCAGGCTTACTCTTGATGAATAACTTTAACACTTGCTCGGGGCAAGAAGAGCTGCCTTCGGTGGAATCCAGAAGGAGCTGTTGAAAATCACAAATTATTCTGTCTCGACAGAATGGCGCTGTAGAAACATGTATTCTACAATAGATGTATACATTTTCCTTGTTAAGATGTTCTTCTAACTTTCAGTTAAATAAATATTAGAAGAGAGTTCATGTGGATATTATTGGAACATCAACGACTTGATTGATTGGTAAATGTTAATTTATTTGATAACTTAAAGCGATTTTCTCCATAGTTACAATGGAAATTCATTTAATTGAACATTCGGTTAAAAGTGCTAGAGTTCATTTTGCTAAAGTAGTTTTTCTATTTTATAGATGTGAAATGATTTATACCATTTGCATCAAGTAAGTAAACAAGGGATAAATCATACATTTGCAGCATTTACATACATAATCATACATTTGTACATATTTACGCCAAATTGTACCAAAAGTAGCGAAAATTCTGAAATCTTGCTTAGTTTAAAAAATATATTCTCTGAATTGGAAAGAAGACTGAGTTTTGTAAAGTCGGGTTCGGTTTAAATTTAAAAACATCCGTGAGACGAAGTCGAGCCACTCAACATTTAAATTACTATCATTCATTATATTACTTTCAATATACACATCGACTCTATTTGAACGCGGTACATACAGTAGACAAGGAGCGCCTTCGAAATAAATTTTAAGGGAATGAGGTTCATATATATTTTGCAACGTAATGTAACTATTATATATTACTATACATTACTCAGGTTATCACAAGACGTTGATTCAAAACTACCCCAATGACTCCTTACACGAATTACATTGTGCAATGCAAAAATACAATCATGTTTTCTCGAAAAGAAGAAGTTCAGTCTATTAATTACGAAAAATTCAATTGAAATTCTTTTAAAAAAGTTAAATCTGTATTTTAAAATGTATTTGTTATGAAATTACTTGGAAGTGTCCACAAGAAATTTCATGTTTATTGCATTATGGCGTTCCACCAAGTTAAGGTGGATCATATTGATCACAGTGCATTTATTTCAATCGAATTTCATAATTCGTTTCAAACGCCAACATTGAATATTTACTTCTATTGCAGTGTTACTTTCCATCAATTTCATAATCGTAATGATCTCCTCCTAGATCCTTGAGTGGAAAAAACTGCATAAAAAAGGCATCACTTCAGAGGCTCACATTCATGATCCTAGATATCAGTCCCACTTTCGCAAACAAGTAAAATAGAAGCGAATCACCCGTCTTAATCACTCTTCGCAAACACACGTTGCCTATCCACCGAGAGTCCATAGAAGACAGGTGTGGGGAAGAAAAGGAGTAGACCCCGAGCATCCCCGATCGTATGACGAGGTACTCGAACCGGGACCCTCAAGGACGAGATGATCGAGTCGTTGCTTTGGAAATACTCATCCCCTCAATCGAGTCCTATTAAGGCGCCCTAGCACTTAATCTTCCCTTTGGGAGGGTACTTCCTTTGTTCCTCCTCACACCACCGCCTCCAGACATCAGATGGCTCTGAATTCGTCGCCTGCGTAATGCACGTGCACGGTGCAGATATTGCACGTTTAAGCATCTCTCACGGGGAGAGAACCGTTTTGGATAATCACCGCGTCCATCAACGCTCACTATTATATTAAAAGGGAGGTTTAGCGAAAATCTAGGTTAAGGTTAACCGTGAGGAAGCGTTTTTTTGCGCAATTTTCCGGCGCATTAACACGTATGAGTGAGATTGATCATCGCGAAAGAGCCTCATTTTTAAGCTGCTGTTAATGCATCGAAAGAGGGAATGTAATGAAATATAGGAAGTTTTGGCTACATTTATTTTCCATCAAGAAGGTGGAGAATCACTTTGATGGCAATGAACATTTAAACTCTGATAGCCCGAGGTGGCATAGCTTGGCGATAAAGGCAATGCAAAGTTATGAAATATAAATAGAAGGCTCTAATAAAATCGCATTATTTATTCAGAATAAGCCATTAAAAGGCATTAACGCAGCCATACATATCTTTATTTAATACCTAAATACGCCCATTAAATATGGAACAATTTCCTTCCAAAGTTTCGCTGCATTTTTAAAATGGGTTTTAGTCGCGCTATTTCGCAGGAAACTGGTCTCTCCTACGAAATGCTGCTCAGAAATTACTGCAAAATGTATTTGAAATTGAATCTGCTTCTAGGCCAGGCATCATGTCCTCCTCCTAATAAATAAAGTGGTGTGCCCTGGATCTTATGCAACCGGCATTGCGGATGCCTCACTCGCCGACTCTAATTACAGCAATTCGAGGAACCTTAAGGTTTTAAATTTAAAATTCAACTAACTACAGTAACTCTGGCTCCACTCACAATTCTTACAAATACTTGAATGATCTTAACAATCATCTCCAGGGACATCAGCAAGAGTTAACGCGTAGAGGAAAAATTCCAACAAAAGTATTGTAACCCAGTACCCACATTTATTAATAAAACTCTCCCTTAAACCTAGGCTTCATAATTTAGGCCATCCGTCGGTAGAAGGTGTTGTTTCACCCTTGGCCATTCTCTCATAAAGTTACGGTAAGAGATTCGAACTAATTTAGATCATTCGCATTTATTGCTAGCTCTATGACTGGTTCAATTGCTATTACGGGCTTTTTAAATGATAATTACTGACTAATTTACCACAATTGCGTAAGAAAACTTTGATAATATGTATTTAACCCGTTTGTGTATCAAATGTAAACAGCCGATTTTGCTGTGATATTAAAATTAATGAAAGGTGCACCATTCTAAGTAGCATCAGACCGCCTCCATGTAGCGTACGCCCTGAGGCGACTGTCTGAGCTGCTTTCCGTCTGGAGCCAACTCTGCTTTTAGCCATAAATTTCTCATCCCTTTTCGCTTCTCCATCGAATAATTTAATTCCGAAATTCTTCCTTTGGCGGGATCGCGTGTTTGAATCCGCTTCCGTGAAATAAGGCTCCTGCCACTTTACAAAAATGGGATAAGCAAATCATCGTTCTTCCACTCCTCTTTTATCTCCACAGTTTATCACGCTCTTTCTCCTCCCTTTTGTCACCTTCTTTCGAAATTTCTTCCTCCTACTACTTTCCTTTACTATCATTTTCCTCCTTCAGCGTTATTTCTATCCGTGTTTGTTCTTATTTCACAAATTTTGCGTTGTGTATTCTCGAAATAAATTATATTTAAATGGTATGACTACTCCTCAAACGATGAAATTTTCCCTGGAAACATTTTCGTATGCCGAAAATTTCGTTGGGCAAAATTATGCGAATGAGGCGAAATGCGACTTATTCGCAAAAAATACATGAATGCTGATAAAAAAATCATTCTACTTTGGCAAGTAGCATGATTGGGCAGCGTCTAGTATTCCTTAGTATTTTTGTGCTTATTTTGCAAGCACAAAAACACAACAATCGGTGTTAAACGATTCCGGATTCTATGTCAGGTTCATATTTTAAAACGCGATCTCCGAGGAGCATCGAAAAAGCATTACAAGGAATAAATTACAAAAACAGATAACAGAAATTACTTTTGGTCGTTCTTTCCTCAGGTTATTAGAGCAGCTAATACGGTAGATTAATAAGGGATGATGTTGTAACTAAATACCTGTTTTTTCGTGGGGTTAGACAACGTAAAACTTGAGAGATTTAACTATTTTCTGGCCTATGCATATTTTTGAAAAGGTGAATCATGATTACTTGCGTGTTTTTATTTACGTCCATTTCGAGAAAATTCAGTGAATTACACAGAAATTCCTTCGATTTTGCATCAAAAAACGCTTTTCTTGGTATTTAGTTCTTGACTAACGGGTTCATATTGACTCGCATGCCTTTACTAGGGAATGCCAATCAAATGTTTGTACTTTCACTATTTCTTAAGACAAAGTTTTTCTGAACAAAACTTCAGGTTTTTCCCTCAGTGAGGCAAGGTATAAAATCTATATGGGAATCATTTTTTCTTTCTATTAAAATCATTGATGAATACGAGTTTGGTGATACCTAGTATCAAAACAAAGAGCATACTTCCCTCCTTTTTCTATTTCTCTCTCCCCTCAATGTCACCTCCTCCCTGTCTCTTTTCTTCGTCTCAATTCTCTCCATTACCACACCCTCTCTCTCTCATAACACTCTCATTCTCTTTCCGGATCTACCTTTGTCTCCTCAATTCATCCCTCCTATACATTACCAGCAACCGTTCTCCACCCTAACAACTTCTGCTGCAAAACTATTCATTCCTCCCTTCCGACACCGGTGACCCATCCAATTCCCCTCCTTCACATTATCCCACTGCTTTCCCGTACTCCATTACGGCACCCTCTCGCACCGGTATGACTCTAGACGCTTCCATCGCACCATCCAGAAAGCAAGTAGCATTAGCAGCAGCCATTTTCTATTGCATTACCTCTCTAAAGGCTTTCCCTTTGCGAGGCCACTTAACCTCTCAGCGCAGACTTTCTCCGGTTTCCTCCATTCGCCTTATTTACACTTCCGGGACAGTTCAACGACTGCGCCATATTTTTGCGAAATGGCTTCGTATTGGCTCAAGTTTATTTCTATTTAACTTGGTTCGAGGCGAAAGGTTTGCTCGGTTCTCAGGCTAAGGCGAGGAGTTCTCTCATTTTGATGGAGAAGAAGCGATATTTGCTTCCGCTGTACGCCCCCCGCATGGCCTGTTTCGCTGAAGGCCATCATTCGTTGAAGTATTTTGTAGTGTAGCGAGTTTCATTTGTTTAAGTATTGAGTTTACATTATGTTTCCATATAGGAATCAATGGGGAATAATCAATTCGGTGAAGTCTCTTTGAAAAAGCGAAAGCATTATTTTGTACGCGAAGGACATCGACAGAGTTTAAAGATTTATTATTTTCATTAATATTAATACGAGAATATAAAATTCGAGAAAATACATAAATAGATGAGGATGTATCTAAAAGTAGCCATTCATTCCAAGAAAAATGTTGTAAATTTTAGGAATGTTTCATTTATATTTCACCGAATCCCCTATCTTTGTGAAAAATTCTGTTTGAGCTAGCTTTTTTTCAATTCAAAATCACGTCACGCTAAATTCTTCTGAAGTTAGAACTTTCTTAAGAGGAATTTCATATAACGTCTAAGCAGCGTCATAGTCCGATTTTTAGAAGCCTGTATCACTGTTCCTAAGTTTACATGGACTCCGAGAAGGATTTGCCGTTAGAGAATTTTTTCCGAGTTCTTTGAATTAAAAATGTATGGTTATCGTAATATTTACTTGTGATATTATGTGTGTTAAAATATTAAACTAATTTACCTCCTGAAAGATATTAGTTCTTTATTTTCTCACTCGTTTTGAGTCCAATCATCCCAAGTCTTCAGTTCGTAATTTCAACGAGTCGTCCCTTAGACCATAAAGTGTTCATATCTCTTTTTAATGTGTTCACTCGGTCCTCATCCTTGAAATCCCTGAGACACTGAATCTGTACCTGAATCTCCGAGATCTCATCTTTTAGCAGTGTTTAATCTACTTTAAGATTCTACAATTCCATACCTCCATATGTTTGCAGATCATAGTCATAGCACTTTGAAACTTTACAAAATCTGACAACCGCCTGGTAAGATTTATGGAAAAGTATATCTAAATAGTCGGTTTCCTTTTCTCCGAAGAAATTGTGATTACTTTCGGGAAATGCGGTCTTTTTATTGAATATGTTCTGGGAACTATTTGAAAACTTAGATGAAAGAAAAACCCAGTAGAACCCAGGGAATTTCTTTAATTTATTTTAAAATAAATATTTTTTATTATATACTCAAAAAATGTCTATGATTGAATGCATAATATGCATTGATATAAAATTATGAAGAGTAATGTTTTTTAAATGGATTAAGACATCTGCAAATGGGGTTTCTATGCAAGATGAGGAGTAAGGTATATTAAACTCAATATGCTCACTCAGCCAAAATGTAACAAAATAGCCAAACTATACTCTGCTCCCTGTGAATACTACTTCTTATTTTACTCGAAATTAAGTGACCAAAATTAATTCCATCGTTCAGAAACTCTATAAACTTAGGATCTTTCCTATCACAGCAAAGAAAAGGACTGCCGCAAATATGAATCATTCATCTTCTCCTATTATTTGCCAAAAGATAGGAAATATTCCAATTATCGAGTAGCAGGGTGCGTATATCATAACCTCTTATGTTAGAAATTATATGAATTCCAGAATTCCACAACCGTTTCCGGAATGTCTAACGATATTTTAATCACGAAGTATTCTGATTTTCTTTACTGTCTACAAACACAGTAAACGAAATCATTTACTAATGAATTGTACTAATCAGACAAGAAATACCTAACATTCTCATTTCGCTGCGAAATATCGTCATAGTTAACGGTCCCCTTCACTGAGGTACAAGTTTTTCGATCTCTTTCTACGGAACCTAGTTGCAAGTTGCTTTATTGCTCGTGGGATTGAAACTTGCACTAAAACTCACTCCTAGCCTTCTACTTTATTACCCTAGCTTCTCTCCGTTATACCGGAATTGTTAATATTAAACTTCGACCCTGGTTTTATTACTCCTTTTCCGCCCCCGCTCAAACCCCCAACCCCATTCCCTCATGATCCCCCTTCACCATTAAACGCGCCAACCATCGGAGCAATTTCCCTCACCGTCCTCGTTGCGTCTATTCTCTTTCTCACTAATTCTCCCCCATCTCTGAATCACCCCTTAACGCCTCCTGTCCCACCAAAGCCCCCTCATTCCCGTATCCGTATTACCCAAAAAAATCCTCGTCTTTCCGCATTATAATCTATCACGCGTGCCTCACATTCTATTACGCCCGCATGCTCTACTTCCCACCGAACTTCCGCCAGTTTAAAATCTCTCTCGTGGGTTAGGAGACATTCCTGACCTTCTATCTTCCCCTCTCTTTATCCTTAGGTAAAGATCTCTTTTCTTCGCTCCTTCCGGTCCCCAAGGTTCGCGGAATATGTTCCCCTCATCTCCGTCCCATCTCTTTATGGCCATAATACGTTTTTTCCTCTTTATTTTAATCTTTCCGCCCAATCTCTCAGCCCTTATATATTTGCCGTTCTTGTTGAAATATTAGACCTTTTTGATTACGCTCTCTCTATTATTCAATTCATTCCGGACGACATTTTTCCCTTTTTTCGTCGCTTGATGCGCTCTTCGCTCTCATTTTTCGTCTGCGGATTTGGGATAAATGGATGTCAGGTGTTTCGCGACCGAACGAGATAGAGCCGGATGCGCGGAAGATATTGCGGGATTTATAAAAACGAGCGGAAGGTGCTTTCCGTATGAAGCGACTAATTTAACTGATGGATGATGACGGAGGGTGATTCTCCGTATAATATTCTGGGTGTAAAAAGACCCTGAAATAAATCGTTCCAATAACGGAGTAATTAGCGAGTCCTAGCGTTCTAAACTGGTTTTGAATGTTCAGAGAATGATTTTAATTTCTATACCTAAACAAATATTTATATATAAGAAACACAGCAAATTCGTATATATGGGGGTGATATTTTTACATGGAGGAATTTATCAGAATGCTAGATAGTAATTACTAGATATATATTTCCTTTAAGTTCCAAAAATTCAATTTGAAATCTGTGATATTTTTCTGGATTTTGATAACTAGACAAAGATAAACTCAACTAAAGAAATTTTTAAGGTAAAGGGTGAATACAATTTGGAAAGAAATGACCAAAAACGACAAAAAAGAATTTTTTTAAGGAATATGGAGATGCAAAGAGCTCATGTACGCATTGAAGCTCAGTGTTTAAATCGGTCATATGCACCTAATTCTATGGAAGTATCAATTTAATATATTTGCATTCGTTTAGGTTTTTTATAATAGCATCAAACACAGTTGAATACCAGAGAAAACGCCCTCTCAAAAAACCATTTGTTGTGAAGTAAAATAAGAATGATAAGTGTAAAGCAAGTAATTAATTTAGAGTTAATCACAGAGACAAAATGTTTGTAAAGGAAAACCTTTCACTCCTTCTATGGAGTTATCAATCATGATAAAGATATCTCGGGATTATTTTAGATGTGACTATAGCAGATGTTTTCTTGTGATTCTATGTATTTGTGTTACACAAACTTTGCAACAACGTATTTTACAATTTACATTTGTGTTTGAATGCATATATGATAAATATTGACATATAATGCATAATATCACCAAATAATATCGTATACTCTTGAAAATGAATCGATGAAATCTTTTATTTTTCCACGTTTCCGCTTTGAGTTTTGCGAAATGAGACCATTCGTAATTTATTAAAGTGTTTTCGAAATATATCCCCTCATTTGCAAGTAATTGTTTTCCTGGTGTAATTCATGCTATTTTTGATTAATTGCATCGCTGGTGAATGCAAACATTCTATTTTTGAAGTAAAATCTAAAAATTCTCGACATTCTTTGACCTCGAAATCATCTCAAACGAAAAATCTGACCCGTCGATGCATTTCGCTTTTACGTCTCCGATTTAAAAAACGATTTCTGCGCCCAAACTAAACTAATTTGCATACGCCTTTTTTCGTCATTAGCACCCAATATCTCGGTTTTCAAAGACCCACCGAATGTGCATACAGAGGCGTATAAATTTAGAAGCTCATTTCACAGTACAGTAATTTTAGTACCTCCGAACCTTTTGTTTTCAAGGCACACTTACGTCTCTAATATTTCACGGAACAATTAATCGAAGACATTTAACCAGCAGTTTACATTTTTATTGAAAACTAGCAGAAGTGCCCGTTGATTCTCAACGGAGAAATCCCAATTAATAATTACTCTTGGTACAGTCTTGATCGTAACACTTACCTCATAATTTTAGGTGGATGGCTGATTCCAGGCTATAATATTTTCCAAACCAATTAACAAAGCAAATAAAATTATAATTATGTCTACAATGTCACCTAAAGATTTAATCTCATATTCTTTAAATGAACACTTTCTTCGATGATGACAAAAATGATATAAAGATTATAAAATATATTCGATGATCACATTAGAATAAGCAGCACCACCTTCTCGTAGACATTTTCTGAAAGGGAAAAATGGTTCTCGGAAACGATAATTAAACTCAAATAACAGAAATATATTCTAATAGGCCCTAACGTGAAACCCCCAGAAAAAAAGGTGACTTTGAACGTCAGTGTCATGGGTTCGATGCCAGAAGGTTACAATATCCCGATTTTTTCCATTTAAATGATGTTCGGAAATTTCTAAAAAATACCTCCCGGATAGGTAGAGAATCAAAATTCAAGGAGCTCACAGATATGGACATTATCTATCGAAACCATAAATTGCTTTTATAGAAAATGTCCTGGGTTCGATGCGAGGACGATGGATTTCTCACATAAGGAATATATGTGAGAAGCAGAACGTCGTTTTAGGCAGTTGCAGCCAATATGTCTGCTTGAATTTTCACATATAATACGCTGTAAAAATTTCATATCATTGACGTTTGTGGTTTAGCCTGTGAATTAGTATCCTATATGGGTATCTATATACGAGTGAAAGTTGCTTGCATATTGTAAGAATATGAAATGTATTTATAATCTTCATTCACATTGCACGTTTTGAGTTTCAATGTCATTGGGAAGAGATTAAAATATTTTTTTAAATCTTAGCAATTTCTAATTTTGTAGACGCCTGGTGTCGAACACAGGACTTATTAGCGGATGCAAATGGGCTATCATAACTTGATAGGACCTGATCTTCGTAAATGCTAAGTTCGAAGTCCATATCATACCGGGAAGGTCCTGAAATAAGACTCCATTATCCCCGTCTGAAATGCATAGGGCAATGTAAATGGCTTTCTGGAATCGAACCAAGGACGATCAAGGAATCTTAAAACACGTATTTGAAATGTATCTATGATATTTATTTATATGACAAGTTTTAAGTTTTTATATTATCGGGAAGAGGTTCAAAAAATTCTTAAACATCGTAAGAATTATTAATTTTAGAGACCCCTGAACCCAGGACTTATTGTTAGTTGTGAATAGAGCGAAAGACTTATTAAGACTTGATTTTATTTGATGCAAAGTTTGAAGTCGATATCATGCCGGGAAGTAATTAAAATTTGTTTCTGTTATCTTCATAAGAAATGCATAAGGACTTCCAGTAGAACGGAACTCTAATTTTCCCGCGCTCTCTTTTCCCGCTCTCTATTTTTCCCGCGCTCTAGTTTTCCCGCCTTCTAGTTTTCCCGCCTTCTAGTTTTCCCGCCTCTAGTTTTCCCGCCTTCTAGTTTTCCCGCCTCTAGTTTTCCCGCCTCTAGTTTTCCCGCCTTCTAGTTTTCCCGCGCTCTAGTTTTCCCGCCTTCTAGTTTTCCCGCCTTCTAGTTTTCCCGCCTTCTAGTTTTCCCGCCTTCTAGTTTTCCCGCGCTCTAGTTTTCCCGCCTTCTAGTTTTCCCGCTTCTAGTTTTCCCGCCTTCTAGTTTTCCCGCCTTCTAGTTTTCCCGCCTTCTAGTTTTCCCGCCTCTAGTTTTCCCGCCTCTAGTTTTCCCGCCTTCTAGTTTTCCCGCCTTCTAGTTTTCCCGCCTTCTAGTTTTCCCACCTCTAGTTTTCCCGCCTCTAGTTTTCCCGCCTTCTAGTTTTCCCGCCTCTAGTTTTCCCGCCTCTAGTTTTCCCGCCTTCTAGTTTTCCCGCCTCTAGTTTTCCCGCTTCTAGTTTTCCCGCCTTCTAGTTTTCCCGCCTCTAGTTTTCCCGCCTTCTAGTTTTCCCGCCTCTAGTTTTCCCGCCTCTAGTTTTCCCGCCTTCTAGTTTTCCCGCCTCTAGTTTTCCCGCGCTCTAGTTTTCCCGCCTTCTAGTTTTCCCGCCTCTAGTTTTCCCGCCTTCTAGTTTTCCCGCCTCTAGTTTTCCCGCCCTCTAGTTTTCCCGCGCTCTATTTTCCCGCGCTCTATTTTCCCGCGCTCTATTTTCCCGCGCTCTATTTTCCCGCGGCTCCTGCGAGCAATTGGAAGTTTAGTTCTGGCGTTTAATGCGTTTGATGAAACGCTGAGCGAATATTGCGCGGGAGTAAATTCGGCGAAAAATTTCAGCGCGCATTTCTGCACTTACATGTAGCATCGAAATATCAGATTATGAACTTGGAGAAACATGTCGTCCAAACACATTTACTACATTTAATGCCGGATCCCATCCTTATTACCGTTGATTACATCTCTACCACTATTCTGCACTTTAAAGCGTTGCTCTGTTTGGCTCACTGCGAAGAACTTCAGTGAGTTGTGGTTGGAAATTACTCGTAAATTAATATCCAAAGTAATACGTTAGTTTCCTTAAATGTGCATCATTCACTCCATATCCATAAAAAAAAGGTGTGATGCTCTGACATCTTTTCCTATCAGCTAAGAAAAACCGCATATTCAGGTAATTTTACGATTATATTTAGCGCTAGCAGAAGTGCTCGTTGATTCTCAATGGGGAAATCACAATTGATTATTACAACGTATATAAAATATATTTACAGTCTCTATCCACTTGCCTACTTTCAAGTTTCTATCTTATCGGGAAGTGATTCAAAATAAATCTTAAAAATCGCGATGTAAATTAAACGGGAGAATATTTGCCATGACCTAGCGTCGAACCAAGGATAATCTTCGATGATGTCTTAATGGTTTTTGTCGGACACGCACGGCCTCCAGCGATACCTCGAATTTCAACTCTGTACTTAGCCAGAAAGTTCCTCAAAAAAATTTCGAAAATCCCCGCCATGTATCTTTATGGAGAAAATCATGACTTTGGGGCCTTCTGGAATCGAACCCATGACACTGAGGTTCAAAGTCGCCCTTTTTCTGGAGGGTACACGTTATGATCACCACGTCACAAATATTTCAAGTCAGTGGTACTTGGGGAACATGGGTAGAATTTCGATCCTCTATATATAGGTATATCCGGAGAAACGTCTATATATATAATAGATAGATATGAATGAATCCGGAGAGGGTATTATATATAATAGATATCTTACAGCATTAATTGTATCTGGGCATTCATTTTCCATGTCTTCTTATGGAATTACGCATGAGCTCGAAATCAACAATCGCCTTGATCGTCAGGGGGATGGGTTGCTTACGACCTCAAAATTTCGATAAAATGTTCACGTACTTTATCTAATTTTGCACAATTTCGAATCGGAAACGATATTCCACAACCAAAAAAGGATTTTTATTCTATTCTCCTTCTTTTGGCGCTAGATTCGACTTTCTAGGACCATTATTTCTAATTTAATTTTGAAAAAGAAATGAATCCTGCTACAGAAAACTGACCTCTACGTGTATTTCTCATGGAAACGTTTTGACCCGTCTGGGTTCGAACCGTGGACCTTATGGAAATAAAAAGTAGCCTATACTCTGCGCGGGGTCGACTTTTAATAATGAAGGAAATTTCAAAGTTGTGCGACTCTCGGTTCTCGAGTATTTAGCGAACATACACACACACCCACACTCTGTTTTATATAATAGACTAGCAGAAGTACCCGTTGATTCTCAACGGGGATATTTAATTTCATAAATATCAGTGTAATAACCTTGATCGTAACAAATTCTTCATAAATGTTGGTAAATAGCGAATACCAGACTTTCCAAACCAATACATCAAGAAATGTAAAAAACAATTAAGTGTACAAATCCACTCTATCTCAATATTCAATATAACGCAGGTTGATGATCTTTTCCGTGACAATGTGTCAAAATGTATCTACATATGAAAGTGAGGCTTACATATAGCTTCTTCTCTCTTGGCTTATATCTTCTAAAGGAAGGTTCTTGTAGCTGAATGAGCTTTTCGGTAACAATGTATGAAAATGTTGAAAAAAATGAAAAGAGGCATACATAATAGCTTCTTCCCCTCTGACTTTTATCTCCTAAAGGAGCATTTTTCTTCTTTCTACGCCGACTGAAGACGCAAACTTTCGACTTGTCATCATTGAGAGGATATTGTCAGTAACTGAATAAGTGTAATTCCGAGAATGGACAAAGACGTCATTTTCGTATTTCGTACGTGAAGAAAAAACTATAGACATTAAATAAGAAATGGTGTATCATGGAACCAGAAGGTATGTTTCATTGTTTTATCTTGGCTATACTTATAACATGAGGTTGTTAGTGAGAATTCGTGACTCGTATAAAATGTAGTGGTATGTTAATTAATGCCCAGAAACGTTGTCGTAGATCTTGGGAATGATTAAGTGCAAGACAACGCCATATTAGGATGAAACGATAAAAGCCATGACAATAGAGGGACAACTTTACCGAAATCATTCTGTGGAGCTATGCTCGTAAGTCGAAATTCATTATATGATAAGTGCATTGGGTTAAGTGAGCAGAAAAGTATTTGATTACAAACCTAATAAATATTTGCAATTATTTTATTGCTGAAAATATTTTCGATCGAATAATAACATTGGCAGTCTCACACAGAAATATGTCAAGAAAGTTCCTTTTGGATCCAAGTGATAAGGCTTCGAAAAATGCAAGTTTGATCTCGGTAAACACTTTGGCGATATGTCTGTGTAAGGGACTTGGTTAAGATTTTTAGATTTATGTAATCTGCGAGTGACGTATGGCTGGGGAAAATATTGGCAATGTAAATGATCTGATATATTAATTCCTTCTTCAGTAACTAATGAAAACCTTCTAAAATAAATTATTTCCTGGACCCGCAAAATACATTCAGCGTAGAATCTTCACAGTAATCAATAAATACAGACACCACCTACCTCCGTTGAGAAGTTGTATAGTGGCTTAAGTAAATTTACATTTTGTGGTTATCTGTATAGTTTCTTATCCCGAAAACAAACTTATATTCAAGATGTTTAAGAATTATAACCTATTCTTCGGCTGAGGTCAAATTAATAAATTTCAACGTACAGTATATTAAATATGTATTTACATTTGGTTTAGCTGTTTTCAATATCAGAGTTTTATTTCGACATGGCACTCCGTCCAGTAAACACCTAGGTAAATCATACTATATATTCATAACGAAATGCATAAATCAGTAAGTTGATCACGATGCTCGTAATTATAATTGATCGTTGATATTGCTACTGCAGCTATAATTTACGCAGCATTAGATATTTCTATACGGTTTCGAAAAGAATAGAATTTTTCACTTTCAACAATTAACAATACATAAAATCATGCAATTTCATAATATTGAAACAGATAAACAATATGACGAAAAGACAAAGCCATTTATATGAAGATTAAAGTTATAAACAACGCAAAATATACATTACAATACCGGCCATTAATGTTACATAAGTTTTTTAAACGTTTTTACATTTGTTGCAGTAAGAATTTTCAACACGAAATAGCATAGTATTATAGTGCAGTAGAATAGACTTTATTCATTTGTGATTGAAAAACTGAGGAATGATTTCAAAAACTATTATACTTGTGTCTATGATATCCACAATATACTGCGTTTCAAGTAGGGGTCTCCAAACTTTTCAGCTTTATTAACTATCAAACAGCAGATGCGTCCCGCGGGCAGTAGTTTGGATTTGGATTGATGTAAGGGATTACCCATTCTACTACAATATCGTAGATTTTTTGCGGTCTACAGATAACTGAAATCCCTTTACCTTTTTAGGATTTGAAATGTTACTTATTATAATTATGTTTTATCAGTGTGTGGACAAAAAACGGAAAGCTCTTGGGAGAATATAGGCTTTTCTTTGCTTTTTTTCTTCACCGCGAATAAATATCAACAAGAAGCTTTACTAATAAGGGAAACATGCATGTGTATGGTGGTGTTGCCTAACGCCTATTTTTGCTAATTTTACATAAACAATGGCCCATTGAGTCGAACGGTTGAAAAAGTGTCCATTATTTTTAAGCAGAGAATGTGCCATTAAATTTTCGTTTGAATCTGTTTCCCACAAAACTGGTGTTTCCATTTTAAAAAGTGAAATACTTTCGCATTAGTGTAATGAAGCCATGTGTACTGTAACACTGCGATGTTAGCACTATGTACTATAACAGTACTTCATAACAAACGTGTTTGAGTACTGTTTTAAAGGATGTTTTTGGATCCATCGGTACCATTACTTCACTCTTTTTAAGACTTCAATGGACGATACTTTCGGAAGATACCAGGGCCAGGACTGTCTAGTAAAGAAGTCAGAAGCATGCGTAATTAAATGCGATGTAAACCGCTTGCAGTTAGGTGTTGCCGTATATCCCTGCAAATGGATACCTTTACTCAACGATGGGCATTCTAGGTGTCACATCAGAGTGCCTTGCTTAATCTGAGAACATATGGGTCTTTTGAGGTGGCCGTGCATACGGGAGAGAGCATCTCGCCACCAGAGGCGTCGCATTCTGCATAATGAACATGTTTAAAGGCAAATCCTATTTATAATTTACTTCTCTCGGTGAAAAAAGACGCCAAACTCCTCTCTATGCATTTTAAACTCGGAGAAGTGCTTCGTTTAAGTGAGATGAAAAGGGAGTATTCAAGGACTGTTCGCTAAGTGATGTGCATTACGATTCACACTGATATAACTCGGACTGTATTAAAAAAATCGGATTCTCTCAAAGCACACACTTTTGCTAATCATCATACACAATTTTGGCCTATTTTTTTCACCCTAGAATCAGTGGATTCGAGTCTTTTTGTGTAACGAGACTATCTGGAGCTATCCACTTTAACCATGTATTATTAAACCGGAGAAATGACATTCTGAACACGGAAAATGACGTTTAAACATGAAACATTCCGAGTCCCACTTTAACTGATGTTGTCGATAGAGTTAAAAAGCAACTCTTGTATTTTAAAACAACTTTTCGGTTGTAAATATAGTTACAATGCATAATTAAATGGCAGTCTCCATATAATTTCAATTAAATTACGGTGATATTAATTCCATGTTGTAGTTGAAGCTTTCCCATATTATAACAACGAATTTGTACTACCAGTTATAAACCTATGGATCCATTCTAAAACACGCTCTGCATAATCTTTTGATTCTCTAAATGTGTGTTGAACTAAGTTCCCCACATTACGGCATTATTAGCTCCAACTGTTTGGAAATGATTTAAACAGACGATAACTAGAATATACAATGGAAATATTACCGTAATAGGAGTATTTATCTTCTGATAGGCACAAATAAAATTATGAATTCAACAAAATTCCAGTTGCAGTTGTTCCTTGAAAATCCCCTCAACTAAAATGCATCAAAGAATGCATCATTTATTGTTTTGTACATTTTGTAATGAGCCAAAGTGGAATTGTACTCATTTTAATTTAATTGAATGAAACGTCCATCAAAATGCACAGGGATACTCTTCTTTAATTTTAATGCATATAATTAGAGAAAAAATATTTTAAAGAGAAAGTTATGAACTTTTCTCATCTGTTCAGACAACACATGCCTTTCAAAGGCAGTACCACTGACACGTGATTCACTGAACCTCGTTGACTAAATCCGGCTAGTGACGAAGGAAAACTGCTCTTATACGATCCATCCATGAAGTGAGGTTCCAATGTGCCCGAAAAGAAACTCTAGGAATAGAAAAATGCCTCTCACTAGTCCCGGAGCTTCGTTTCATTATTTCGACGCATCATCATCCAGGCGCTAAAAGCGTGTCGGCTCTAATGAAGCGCTCTGTCTCCCGACCCCTTGTGTCATCGCTGTATGAGCGGGAGAAAGGGGTTCCGCCGAAGAAATGCGGATGTCTAAGTACGAATCTCTATGAATTCAGTGTCTCCCAGTTGAAATGTCTAAATTGGATCATAAGCCATTTTTATGGATAGAGCTAGAAAACACAGCCACTCGAGTAATCACTGTTATTCCGGTGCTCAAACGCATCTTAAATTTCAAATCGAGAATGGAAGACATCATTCTCGCTTTATTTTTCTGGTGAATCTAGTTGCGTAGAATATTAAATGTGTGTTAAATTGTTTGAATTAATTGTTGAAATTTTATAAAAAAATTGGCTTAATTAGATCCCTTGTGCTCATTCGATTTGTAGAGAGGTATTTTGCCTGTAGTTCTACTACGACACTATACAAGGCAAAATATGTTACGATATAAAATTGTATGTTTTATTTTTGTTATTTTTCGATTTCTATCCAGAGAGCTTGCAGGTGAGTCATTCCACGATTATAAATTTTCAATTATATTCATTAACAAGGAAATCTGAATATAAGTATAAATGTATTCTCTCAATACATGGTTTCTGTCACTTATTGAATCGTTTAAGAGTTAAACTTACGTAGCAGAAATTTTCTCGTAATTTAGAATCTCGCTTTGATCAGTGTTTAAAATATCAAACGCCTTACATGGAAATAAATCCATAAAAATCTCTTGAAATCGTTCTCACATAAATCTATCACAATAAGCAAGCACCGAATATTTCTTTTATTAAGAATCTGGTTGAATATCACGTATGACCTTTTTTGTATAAATACAGTGTTCAAAGTTGTGCTTCAAGGTTTCATGAGATAAATCAAACTTTGATAGTTTTTATTCGGAAATTTTGATACCTTAAAAGTAATTTGATAATCCTTTTCATAAAGAGTGCTTGTGATTCCTTTTCATAAAATTCCCATTTAAATGAAGGGTCTTCGAATTCCAGAGCATCTACTGCATTGTGTGGTATCTTAAACGTGTGTCTTCAATCTTGTAATTTATTACTTGTAAATTATAATAAGTGTGTTCACATACGTACATAAGTGTAACGTATAGAATACGCTGAAACACATGTATAATATATATGTATGCATATTAATAATGAGCGAACGTGCTCCGGCAAGAGAGATATTTCCTCCCGCTCAGCGACACGCAGATCCTTCTCACCTTCATCTACTCTGGAACACGTCTGCAGAGCATCAACTATTCGCGGTATGCTAATGATTATGACGAGACATCGGAAGAGCCCCATTGCCGGTGCATTATGCCCTCGCACGTAGAAAATCCGTCCTAATTCAATGATCATCTTAGGGGAGAGAACATTTCTATCACCACGGTCTGTCGTGCTCTAATGACTGCGAATATCATGATGGCGATTAGACGGAAGGTTGGCGAAGCGATGTATTTTGATAGAAAATAGGTATTACTAGATGAATGTTATGAAATATATAGCAGTCAATAACAAGACCAGCTGTCATGACGATATTGTGATTTGCTTCAACAGTGCGAGAGATTAAAAACTAAAAACGTCATCTGAATAACCAGCATGTGTAATTATGAAACAATAGAAGTTGTACTTTAAAGGAAATCAGACTACCAGAATAAAATAAAGGGAATGTGTATATGAAGAAGGTAAAAGAAAGAAAACTAATACTAATACTATGAGAAAATCAAGTAATATATGTGACTGTACTGTATGAAAAGGAGTTGGTAATTTGTTCATGCAGGAATTGCAAGAAATGGGATGGGTTATCTCGTCTGCCATACCATAATCCTCAACATATCTTCCTTTCACAAAGTGTAAATTTAACACTATATAATATGTACTGATATTATAGAAGAACAGGAGTGAGTTTGAGTTATTTAACTTGAACAATACATTTCTGTTAAACTCGACATTTTCTTATTTACCTTATTAAGACAAGCAATTTAACAATAATTTTTCTTATCATAAACCGTAAATGGTACGCTGAACTTCGTGTTTAATACGATTCATTCGTAATGGGCTCGAATCTCTTCGGCGTTAAGAGTGTTCAAATAAATAAAATATAAAAAGTCCTTCTTTCGTCTACTTCACAGAGGGCCTTAATGTCAATTGCCGGTATTTGTCACAAAATTATCACGAAGTGCAGAATAGGTCTGACCTATCTTTCCTGCCTTAATGCTGATAAAGAAAAAAATTATTTGTATGGCAGTAAGCAGTTGCAAATGGAGGAGGTGTAAACTACCGCCATGAACAAATAACAAAAACGAAATAAGAATGGAGAGTTGTCGAATTTACATTGAATTGCCAAAACTTGGTTAACCATACGTCTCCAAATCCGCAAATATCAGAGTGAATAGGCAATGAAACTACCACTTCACTGGCATCTATTACTAATTAAAAATTACAAGTCAATTACGTTTTATTCCGTTTGAAGTAAATATGCTCGCAAAGATATGCAATCATTCCACAATCCGTAGTAAGCCTTCCTATTTCCTTAATCTTTGACCGCAGAAAACAATTCTTCGTTGGGTAAAATATTTGCTCGCTGGGTCACTTAATATTCATCACTGGGCCGAGAAAAATTTATAAATGCAAAGGAAACTTCAAATTATACTTTATCCGCAAAATTAAATTTATAAAACAAAATCGACCGGTTTTGATGAATCATTACCATATTAATTAATGCATCATATTCAGTTTCCTTTTCCATTTCACATTGCGTAGATATAAATATGTGTTCATCCGATACTTAAATATTGTTCTGGATTACACCTCTCAATCGCATTAGTGTTGGATCTAGAGTGCGATGCATTCAAGGAACTTTAAAACTATTTTCAGATGAGGCGCAAGATGAACACACAAGTGATCAGAGGGAGACATGCACCACCCTTTTTCCTCACCTTCTTCGCCAAGTTGTGCTTCGGCACCTCCTCGTGGTGCACACGCACTGCCGCTAATGGAATTACTGCTTACATGTTACCTCCGATACGCGGCGCTAGTTTGCACATTTTGATGCTCACCCTTTAATGAAGGAGAATTTATTACCAGAGGGCGATGAGACGTCCCGCTGAGAGCGTCCACGGAGGATTGAAAATACTACTGGAATCGTCGAAAGAGGCTTTTGAGAGAGCGTCGAATGCGCCCAAATGATTCATCCAAGTATTTGTCCAATTCAACGCGTTTTATTAGAGGGATTTTTCTAAAAATCTTTCCTGGTCGAATTTAGATGAAAGATTGAATATCGCTATAATAAATGACAGTTCAACCCTTCTGAATATTGATTCCATTTACTCGAAGCTGGGGTACGACATAATTTATCAATGCATCATTATACTAATGAGGGGATCGTAATATTATTATCGGTTATAAATCATTGCCATAAATATGGACATCGTGTGTTTTCGAGCAGAAGAAGAAAACTTAAATTGAGAATAACTCTCTCATTCAAAAAGATTTGTCAAGTAATTTTCCACTCCTGTCAACCGCTCGTTTTTCTTTTTCTTTCCATACCCTTTTTCTGTACGGGTTTTGTTATGATTTCATCTGATCTAGTTTCTAATTTATTCCAATTAAGCACCAATATAAATTGGAAATGTCGCTTTAATTTGCTCAGAATCTTTTGATACTATATATATCTAAATTCATATCGCCATGACATATGACTTTAAAGGTTTAAAATCTCCAATGGCTGTCTTTTTCGAGGTTCCTCGCCTCTTCCAACGGTTTTTGGAGAAAATAATAAAGGATCGCTGGGTGTTCCTAAAAGTTGCGGCGATACTTTCTTGTTTTCTCCAAATACCGTTAGAAGAGATGAGGAACTCCAGCAATGACAGCTTTTGAAGATTTTTAACCTCTAATTCATTAACAGCCGTGTTCCAATGTTTCTCTCTTTACATATCAGTTCGGTTTTAAAATTTGCGTTATTTCATTGCAAGGTTAAAAACGAATAACTCCACTAATTAAACGTTTTATTTGCACTGAAAATATTTCAAAATCCTCAAATTGTGTAATCGTTTATTTTAGTAAAGCATTTGCAGAAGTCGCGTCACTTTAATCCACTAGTAAATACCACAAGGCTGAATATTTGGCAGCTAAGATGAACTCAAAACGAATTTCTCCTAAGTGTAATACCCCGCTATTATATGTCCTAAGCGCCACCAGGAATTAGCAGTTTAGGCAACCGAAAGAAGCAGGAGGTCCGTGTAAAGAAATATATCACTCTGTTCGTCATTTGAGCGACACAACCGACAGAGCGGCAAAAGAGGGGAAAATCCATTTGGCGTTCGCCCACGTTCGTTTCAATTGATCACGCTATTTAGAAGAAGGCAAAAAGGGATGTAAAGAGAAGGAAGAGTGACGTAACAGTAGAGAGACGTATAAAATACATTGATATAAAAAAGTGAAAGATGGAAGCCGCAATATAATTGAAAATAGTACAGCTAAACTAAATAAGGAAGTGGAATGAAACTGAATGAAAAATACTTGTAAAAATATCTACGTGCTGAGCAATTGGCCTGTTTCTATTATTCATTGTTATTACTATCGTGGACC
This sequence comes from Sympetrum striolatum, assembly GCA_947579665.1. Taxonomy (NCBI): domain Eukaryota; kingdom Metazoa; phylum Arthropoda; class Insecta; order Odonata; family Libellulidae; genus Sympetrum; species Sympetrum striolatum. Next base: position 1,009,491 of record OX388343.1, read on the forward strand.
GTTCGTGAATAATTAATTTATAAAATAATTTTTGAGTTCAATAGCAAGCTTATAGTAGTTTGGTCGGGTCATATCATTTCTTCCTTAAATCTCTCGAAATTGATTAAGTGATAGCAACTTTTCTTCCAATCTCTTTTTTGAAGCATTTTATATAAAGTGAATTTTCGTAAAGTTTTCTGTTTTTTCAGATATGATATTTTAACAAAAACACAGAAACCAAAAAAATATAACCACGTTCTTTAAATCCATACGTCTATGTTACGAGAAGAAAGCAAAATAAGAGAAGAACATCTGGAAAGAGTAGAAAAATGAAAACAATATCTGTAAGGAAAAATTAAAATAAAAAGGTTAGAAAGGAAACTTTAATGCTGAGACAATAGCTATGGATATGGAAAATAAAAATGAAGGTTTACGTAAAAATTAAGGTGGGAGCCAAAGAGATAGTTCAGTGTTTTTAGTATGGTTGAGAAATGAGATAAATAGGAATAAAGAAAAGATTGAGGTGTGGAGAAATGGCGATGAAGTAAAGAAAAGCAGAATGGATAAAAGTTTATGGGTGAGGAAATAGAAGAAAGCCGTGGTAACTGTGAGTCCTCCATGAACCCCATCCGCAGTAATGAAGGCATTTGTCAGCCGACTCTCCTCCATTCTTACCTCTCCTTCCGTCATTACGGGCTTCCCATCCGACTCTCCCTTTTGTTCCTTTTCACATCAATTTCCTCTCTCTCTCGCAAAAATCCGGATTTTCGCTGCGAGGATTATTTTTCGTAAGTTCCTTAGGTCTTTAAGATGTCGGCAGATCTCGAATTATTGAGATGGCTCTTTGTTTTCGTGGAGCGATTTCATTCATCATAGACTTCACCTATTTTTGCAATGAATTTGATGAAATTATTCATTAATTCCTACCTCTCTCGATAAAATCTGTGTGAACGGGTACCTGCGCTACCCTGATCTTTGGTGAATATTATAAAAATTCATTGGAATCATTCGTTCAGAAATATGTGAGTTTGCTTAACAGTAACACTTGCATAAGAATAACATGGGTCAAAGTTAGTGTTTCACGCATCCTTGTCTTATTTTATTTTTGTTCATGCAAATTTATTATTAAAACTAATATTCATTTTAAAGGCCACTTTTTTATTTCTGAGTACGTCACCGCGTCAGGAAAGCATTTCCGACCCTACTTTGATTCATCAGGGTGCACCCTACCCCTCCTAGAAATTCTGATACGTTCTACTGAGATATTCTGTATAAGTATGCATTTTATTTTTCCACGGGACATTTTAATTATTGATAAAGTTCACTGGATTATTCATATTAATATTAATAACAGTCATGCCATGTGAGTTTTTGAGTTAAGAGACTACCATCGCAGTTAACCTTTTGCAAGCACGAACAACAATCAGAAGATTTAGAACCCGGTACCCCGACTTCGCAAGGCCAGCAGGCGAACTAAGTTCTGAAGAAGTCAAATATATGCTAGAGAGTTCAATAAAAGTGTTATCATGAACTGAATCACACAGACAGAAATTTCATCTCGATACTAAAGAAGTGCTTCAGAATCATAACAGTTTTATAGTTAAATCAACTGAATTTGTTCTGAATCGATCTCAGCGATTGCCAAATTGGATTTAACGTCGAGCTAAATCATTGTTTCATCCTTTCGAGAGCACTTAAAAATAAAAAGGTAAATGGCGAATGGGCGTTTTAGAGCAGGAAATGAAAGAGAAATTAATCAAGTGAGCGCCGTAAGTAAATGGATTGGCACTAGAATCACGGTGACATTAACGGAATTACGAACTTTTTTTCCTGTCGTCCTTATCTGCAAAGATAAATCTCCCCTACGAGCCAAACGCGTCCTCCTCCTGGGCCAAATTCTTATTCTGCACAAAATTACGACCAACCGATGTCCGTCGTGGGGCGAACGATATGTGAATGCGAATCTATTGTCCAGAGTGTTTTTCGGTCGTCCTCCTTTATTTATTGATCTCTACCCCGTTTGCTTCATTTTCGTAATTGACGATCATGAACTAAAGTAGGATATTGACTTCCATGACTCCAATCGCCAATTTTATTCCTAGACTTTTTTATTTGAAGGTGTCCATCGTACCTCTCCCTAAAACGCCTTTCTTTGTTTTTCATGATTTATTCACTCTCAAATGACATTGCTTTCCTATGGGTGATAATTGATTAGTAGTAACAATAAACTCTCAAGTAATTCAATTATTATACGAATAGGTAAATCATAAGAAAATTATGTATATGAACTATAAGAGAATCAAGAACTGTCTCTTCCGAACCCTTGTGTAAAATAAGCAAACTTAGAAATTATATGTTTGTGTCTATACGTACGATTATTTCTCCTCTCTTTTCAACCATGGCAGTGCCAATGTTTACCGATTACGGAATTCTTTAACGACTGCTTCACCCACGTAATATGTACAAAACTCCGCAATAATAATAATAAAGGACTTTATTCAGGGCAAGATTGAGACTATCAAGTCTCTTCTTACACCTAACCCTTTGTCATGTTGGAACAGAAAGAAAGAAGAGATGATATACCTCAGCCTTGTATTATAGTAGATGTGTTCATAGTGGAGCAATAAACATTATTATGTTTTTCTTTTAGCTTAGCATATTAGTTGAAATTTGTATTCAAGGTATCTACTATTTAACTAAAATTTAATACAATTTGCTCCTATTCATTTTAGAGGCGGCAGTTAAAGATATTCAGTGCTGGTAAATGATGGGAAAACGAAATATGGAAATGTATTTTGATGAGTCACTTCCACATCCTAAACTTTCCTCTCATTTCCCACCGCATTATCTATTTGGATTCACCTTCCCTTTGCCTCAGATTCGAGCAATAACAAGCGGATTGATCAATCAATCATTAGCCGTATCCCAACAACATGCATTATATTCGCCTGCAGCACCCCGCCGAGAACATCATCCAGGGCCATCATCGCATTTCGCCCCATTCCCTCTTTATTACAGCACACATAAGCTGCATCTTACACAGAAATCCCTTTCCCCATTCTTTCCCTCGGAAATGTCTGAGTGCTCATCTTCGCTGCAACATCCATCAATCCTCGTTGTTCATCACTTTCTCTGCCATTAACAACCCTCCTGGAGATTCTTTCCATCCCCTGGCATTCCTCTTCTCCCCTCTGAGTTATATATATATATATATTGAAAGGGGAGAAAAATTAATAAACGCGCTTCCACGCCCGCCTTCCCCGATTTTACCACAGGAATTTTAAAATCTTCCTCTGCTCTAATCACGATGAAAATTAATCTTACTATTTGCCGAAACTGGAGTTTATTTAACATGATGCTCTATTAGTTTTCATTTTAGTAACGTAATTTTTTTGGGATTTATTTGCTGGGATGGATTCCAATACCGTGCATCATTTTATTTCATCGCTGGTTATTTAATCTTTGGGCGAGCGAATCTTGCATATTAGTCATGAGATTAGTTACAATGGAAAGGATTTGATCTGCTACATAATAAAGGAGCATCATTAAGGTATGTGATTGAAAAATATGCATGAATACCCAATTTAGACAGTCATGAAAGGAACTTGGTGAACCATGCGAACCTTTTTAAATTGCGTACAGAGATTAATTTTCTCCCTTTTATGCAGCAGTAGAATGGTTGCAATAAATAAGTGAATATACAATGATCGTTACTGCATACATCAACTATCAATCCACATTCATCTTAATCAATAAAATAGAAATAGGTATCAGAGAACGTAAAAAGGGAACCCAGTACCGGATATTACCAAAAAGTATAATCAAAAATAGAAAAAAGTCTAAATTGATACAGAATTAATATTGGATATAAAGACCGTATAGGCCTCGAAAAGGATTTTTGTTGAAAATGTTTCTTCGAATAGTAATTGTTTGTAACCAAATCGACAGCTTCATTTGGCTCTGACACTAACATCGCAATTTCAAAAGTAAATATATTGAAAGTACCTCTCTACCGGCATTCATCGAGAACTTTGCGCTGGCGCCATGCTGCATCGTGGCTGCATCTCAATGAACATTAATAACGTGGAATTGACGAATGCTACGCCATTCGGTTCAAAGGGAATCTTGATGCATAATTAATGTAGGTGAACACACACGCAAGCGTCAAGTCTTTCGCAGCGTCTCTGGAGGGACGGCCATTGGTCAGCAATCGAATTTCTCAAAACCTATTTTGCTTCCCCCAAACTCAAAGCATGAGTCATCACCCGGAGTTTCCATCGGTGATGTGTTTGTTCAGTGAGCCACTCTTCCAAGTGGTAACTGCATCGGGAGCTCTGTTTATTGTGAGAATGGAAGAATCCATCCTTGCGTTCCCATCAAACACGTGACTTTGCAACGTATCACTGGTTAACCTCCCCTCCCTTGCAGCTCTTATGCGGAAGATGGCAAACAAATAGCAAATTCAATCGGTAAAGACGCATATTCCGGCCCCGTTTGCCTCATACTCTGGTCTCTCTCAAACTGTCGATTGCTTTGCTGGTCACCCAATCGTGTGAAATCATAACAAATGTGCCCACCCACGCATTTGGGTGGGAACGGCAATTCGTGGAAATACAAAAGGAATAGGTTTTCTTGTTGATTCTTATATTATTCGATCGATAGCACCAACCAGGTTTAGTATTCGTACCCTCCCAACCAATAAAATCAACTCATTTACATGATAAATAAAATAAATAGGCCTGTATAAATAGCTATGCACTCCAGTGGGCACATTTGTTTTGATTTATCATTCAATTTATCGAGTATATAGTGAATCAAATGCCAGCTTGAGATTATAGAGACCAGATGCATGGAGCGATAGGAAATGGAGCAGAAATATGCATCTTTACTGATTGAATGTGCTCCTTCTGGTCATCCTGCGCATAAGCGCTGCCTCGGGAAGGGGAGGTTGCGAAGTCACGTGTTTGATGTTCACGCAAGGATGGATTCATCATGCTGACTATGCTGGAATCACGACCAGGTAATGCAATACATAGTTCCAATTTTCCTCATGCGTGGAGAACTGAAACGGTACGAATAATAACTAAGAGAATTTGTATGTTTTTCAAATGTGTATATAAATACATAATGTTCAAACAATGTAAACATGAGGTAATTTGTAAACTGAATTATGCATTTTTCTATTCGAATTGAGGGAAATAATCGAAAACCTTGATCCCAGGATTTAAAACGGGTATTCTGAATCGTAATGGTTGACTTAGCAGATGTAAATGTTACCTCTTCAATACGTAAATTTAGTCCGACTCTATAACTCCCAATACGAAAAACTGGATTATTCATTTTAACACAACATGACTCTATTAAACCTATGCGTATATGTAAAGACTATTCGAAGCAGTAATTGCAGACAAAATGGAATGAGGAGTAGATGCGTATTTCTCTCTGGTAAAATGAGGAGGAATATTTTTGTTGTCTCCACCGCACTCCGTTACATTGACGATCTCTTTTCACCAGAACTCTCCTTCCGAAGGCGTCGTTCCCTTCACTTCATCATCACCAGCGATTTCGCGGCAGATATCTTCGCTGAAAATCATCGCATATCAAATCCGCGAATGCTTTGTATTCTGCCATTCCACGCTAAACACTGCGCACTGTACAGGACCACCAACAAAGACTCCTAGCGTGAATACGTTTCGATAGATCATGAAACCCGGCCGTCCGCCAAACCTCTTGAGTGAAGAATTTCATCGAGCAGCCGCACACTGCTGCCCGTATTCACATATCCAGCAACTCTGATTACGCCGCTGCATTCAGGCATCCATGAATCTCCGAGAGACATGTAACACGCCGCTCTCGTGTCCTAAAATCCTCTTCAGCGTTCGCCCATCCTTTGATATCCTTCCACACTGGAATCTGGCGCACAGCCTTTGGAAAGGGAAAAACCCTAAAACCTCTTCCCATACTGAGGCATTCGCGTAAGAAACCACCTCGCCAACCCTATACATTCCTTGCCATGTGCTAAATCTCCCATTTTAGAAGTCTTACGAAGTTCCTCTGAGAATATATATACACGCATTTTTGCCAACTATTTTAGCCATAAAGAAGACAGGGTATTTAAGGGAGGCGTAGGTCCATCACATCGATAACCCAAAGTGACTAATGAAGTTATTGAAGATTGAATATTACTGTGGCCTAATAACAGGACATTGAGGTTTTGCCAATCAGCAAACGCGTTAATTAGGCCCTGATGAATCGGTAACAACTGCATGCATAGAGGATTGTGTGCCACCGCTTCTAAAATTCAAATCCGGAAATTCGAGTTTGAAATGTCTCACAACCGCCGCAAATGATCTCATCTATAGGAGAATAGTGATTGATGAGACAATGAGGCCATTCTAACATACTTCATTTCGCTCATTATTAACTGTCTTCTCATTTCTCTATTTAAAACAATTCGCTTAAATCTATTTACATTAAATTCCTTACATTGCTCACTCCTTACTTTTTTCCGAGAGAAATTAAGACAGTAAATAATCATCAATATCAACTTAAGAACGACCTCTGCTATCATTAATAAGGAACCAATGAAACTAAAATGTTGCATTCTATGAAGAGATATGACCGGAAAAAAATTGTTGCCTCCAAGAAGGCTCGGGTTCAAACCCAGGAGCCCATTAATAGTTTCCGCGGGATTTAGCGTTGATTTCCATTTTTCAGATTTCATTCCTTCTTCAATTAAAATACATTAATATCCACAAATTTCTATCGTACCCACTTCATTTGAAAAGTGTAATCCGACTTTTTCTTGCGATATTGTAGCGTTATGTTGTCAATTTCGTTAAAAAATTGGAATTTTTCATCGAAATTTGTTAGAAATTTACTATTCTTTTAGGTAATGACCAAAGCAGCATTTTAATTTCACAGTCCAATACATACAGCTGTTTTTCTAAACTACACTACCCGGTGCGTTTAATAACGTTGTGCTACTTTTATTTTCAGCTTTTTTGGTCACATATCGTAATATAAGCGTTAATTTCGACCACAATGAAGTATCAAACACAAAACAAGAATTTGAATTTGAATGCGATTCAAATCATATTCCCTCGCGAAAATTCAAATTCTCAGCCTTAGGTCCGCTGAATGACTCAATGAGCGAATTGACTCAATGAGCGAATTGGCTCAATGAAAGAATTCTTCAATAGGTTTCAGAATTGGGCTGCACAGTACTGGAATTCTTTCCATGAGAAGCCCTCGCAATATCTCATTCAGGTCATCATATAGGTTCATGTGGTATTTGCCCTATGGAAATATCACGCAATGACTCGGAATGTCCTTCCCCATGAATCGAATCTAATTCATTCAACGGAGAAGAAAAGACTTAAATATTTCCCTTCCGAAAACAATATTTGGTTTATCGTTTTTTCTCGACGATATTTTTTTAAGATCAGTGCCTCTCTGTCCTAGCTTACTTGGAAAATATTCTTGCGGTAAAAATACTTAGGAATAAATCGTCGCATTGGAATGCAAAGTATCGACGTTCTTAAAAATCGAGAGCATACAGAAATATTTCTGCCCCTTTCTTTGCTGAACGACCGGGGTACCATATGTCAATGTATATGAACCGTCGTTTTGAGAGAATATGAAACTTCTCGTCATATCGATAGTTATGCATTAATATTTAGAGGTAATGAATGGGTGTACGCCATATTGTAGTTACCCTAGGAAGGTCTACGTACCTTGACAGGCTTCAACCACGCTCAGGTCCTAAAGGCACATTATTACATGTATATTAATGCAAGGCTGTTATAATAATTTACGATACAACGGTTTGCTCAGTTTCCCAACCCGTGTTATTTATAAATGAAGACGCCGAAGGGCTGATCAGTATTGAATGTGACATTTGTCGGCTGGACTCTATATTATTTCATAATAACTTAGTTTCCTTTATAAATTTACAAAAAAATATTTATTCATTGTCAGAATTACGTATTAACCTAATGGGTAGCACTAGTATTCAATTCCATATATTATATTAATAAGATATATAAGAAATTAGGATAGATTTATACTAATCTCATCTTATTACTATTCAACGAACATCTTTATGTAATCCCTCCATATTAATTCTTTATTTCCAATTGAAATCCATGGATGATTCAAGCCTATCCTGGACACTAATACCAGATCTGGAACGGCAAAAATACTTTTATATCCTTCAGATTTATTCCCTAGAAATAAAATATTCTACTCAGAACATTCCTTTTTGCTATCATTTTCAAAGGTCGCCGAGAATTAATACTTTTATCAGTTTAGCTCTTTATTACTTTTATAAGTCTATTTCTACCTATAGAATGACGAAATAAGAAGTCAGTGTGCAGAGAATCACTTTGATTTAGCGCCATTTACGCACCGTGGCTATCGATAAAATAATATTGATAAGTTTTAATATAAAATAAATAATTACATTACAGCATTAACATAAGTATAGACTACGAATTTTCTGTTGCGCAATGAAAGTGCTGCTTCCTATTCTACTCGCACATTTTAATAATTTTTGATCGTTTCTCAAACAATGAGCAAGTGATACATCTGCCCAAAAGGGATTATCATATGACAATTTTGTAGAAAAGACTTGTTTCTGAAATTTCTAAAGTAGTTCCAGTAGTAGTAAACTCCGAGAGGGTGCAATTTCTCACTGCAATCGAATTTACTCGTTATTTGCTTTGACACTATTATTAATAAGTAAGTGGTGCAACGTACTTTCGAGTTTGAATTGAGAATGCGCTAGTAGACATAATTGTTCTGTTAGGGAAACTGAGATTTGAAGGAACGTATTCATCAAATCAATCAGGAAAACAGCTATGATTGACGTATCAGACTGACGTAAACGTCTCATCGGAACCACTAGCATTCGTCAGCACATTTTTAATCGGAATCGCGCTTCATACGCTTTAAGCGATTCCAGCGATGGCAGCGAACGTCATCATCGCCTCTCGGATGGGCAAATATCCCCTCCCAACGACCACTTCCATCCCCACAACTTTTTCGACGAATATTCCCCGAAACGAGAGCCCGCGATTCCATGCAAACGAATCCAATTCGAAAAAATCCGAAATCGCAAATAAACGCGTGAGGATCACACGCGAAATGTACAGTGGTGGAAAGCGCGACGCCATTCGGTGGAAATTGCGAAAAAATGGATTTCCGAGATCAAAGGGACCACGATGACGTAGACGGTTATTAAAAAGCGCATAATGAGCTGGGAGGGGAGCGAGGGGAATAAATTAATGAAAAGACCTTAAGAAATGAAAGGCAAACAGGCTGAGTTAATCTGTAAGAATGGGGGAAAGGAATTTGAAAAGATACAGCGTCTGGGAGGAGAAGATGAATTAGCACCGGAATTACGGCGTTGGGTGAATCCCGAAGGAGTTGATGGAGAAACGAGAGAAGACGGAGGGGATGAAGTTGTCATGGAAATAAGTTGTAAACAATTCAAGACTGAGATAATACAATTAGTAGTGTAATGAAATCGCACAAAACCTTTGATGAACTTATTCAAAATACAATACCAATTTTCAACAAAAGTTTAAGAACCAAAATCGACTGTATTTACTTTCAAAAATTTATCAGAAACGAATGCATAATCATAAATGAAATCTATTTTAGTATGTAAGGAGTGGTGATCTAGTATGCGAACAAAGTGACTCTACTACTAAACACACAGAATCGCCTAATCCATGTATTGAATTAGAATGGCATATAATTAGAACTTTTTTGCCAGTATCCATTTATTTCTAAAAGATTGTTACCTCCCCAATTATTAGATAATTTTCATTGCAGCTGATATATGTACTGAACATTTTGGTGAATTTCAACAGTTTTCACGACAACATTTTTATCTCAACACAATATTAAATTGGAAATCTGTCGGCCTTATAAGAATTATAAACTCTGCATATAACTCATACCTATAATAAAGTTACCTAATAGCTTTTAATTATTCATATGGAATTTTTTTTGTCGAATTTCAGTGTTTTTTAACTTTTCGACTTAAGAAATATATTTCTTTTATCTGAATTAATTGGCTGGTATTCAAGTAATAAACTTAAAATTTTATAAAGGTAGAAATTATAAGCGAATGTACTTTCTACTCACCGAATAGCCCAAGTAAAGACACCATGAGCTGAGCTCCAAGAGTTGGCTGACATACTAGCAGAGGAATCACCGACGGAAAAGGGAAAAACATTTCCATTTATTTTAATCCAATCTTTTAATTCAATAAGTTGGCCAAGTAGGCCGTTGACTGTCCAAAGTTAAGAATGCGATTTTGGGAATGTTTTGTTTATAGACTGTTCATTGCGTCTAATATATGAATTATTCACATTGACGAAAATTCATTTTAAATTTAGAAAATCTCTAATTGCTCTCTTGAATATCTATATACTGAAGAATACAAAAGCTCAGGGGGGAACAAACGTGTAGCGATATTAATTCGTTCTCAGACGCAATTCCCTTTCCACGCTGTTTACTCGGTGTATCTCTGTATCATTAGTGGAAAAGTATATTGCTTTGATTAACTTAGCGAAGACGGGAATGCTAAGAAGGAGGACTACGGCCGTACAGCAGAAGCTTAACTTATGCTCCATAAGCACATCACGTTTCCAGTCGTCACAGTTCTTCTTTCCAACGAATTAAAAGTTCGGCGCGCTCTCGACTGATGATACGTTACACAATTAACAAGAGCGACACATTCCGCGCGCCTCTTTTGTTTCTGACGAGTAAAGCGCTTTCGCATAAAACTAATCAGTGGAAACCAGGGCCAGTTTATCTTTCTCCTGTGTCCATCATTTGGAGGGAACTCAATTTAATGTATCGTCGGAAAACAAATATTTACCGCTGCGTTGTGTGCGCGTTCCCATGGAAAATACCGTGATATCCGTTGGAAATCCACCGGCAAAATGGAATCAGAGCGTGATTCATCTTTTTTATCATTTCCCTCACAACGGAGAAAAACAAGGCGATTGTGATTCTATTGTGAGATAGTGATTGCGATTCTAACACTCAAGGAGAGTGTTAGAATTACCACGCGCATATCTCAAGCCGTCGATAAACATTCATAGCACAGGTGTATCATATGCAGATCACTTAACAGTTTCGATCGTAGCACAGTAATTCTTACAGAAGGTTTCTGTAGCGATTCCTACAAACTAGACATCAGGCACTATGCAGTACTTCCTCTTATGAAAGATACTCTAAAAAGGTACGAAAAACTTCTCTATAAAATAAGAGAAAATAGGAAACGAATGCCAACGAAAACGATTAAAGACGGTATACTATGAAATTGAAACAATAAACGTGTTGGGATTAATAGAGAAAATATATTTCAAGTTCAAAATATCTAAAGACTGAACGGAAAACATTCTAATTTGTGTTGGATCCATTGGGTCAATTGTACACGTGCAAAATGATTCCCTTTATGTATGGGATAAACTTTCACATCATTAGGGATACCGGTTTCAGTTACCTTGAGTGAATTATAAAATTTCCAGGCCTCTATTCGGAAGAGGATTACAGATGATACAGAGCCATTACTAGGACTTAAAACTCGCGATATAGAATATAAGAGGACGCAGTAATGTTATTGAGCAATTGAGCTTTCAGTGATAAAGCACAGTAAAGGAGTGGGAATCGGTCAATCGAGCGTATTATTTTGGCACAAGGTACTGCATAGTGCTTTGTGCTGTACCACCTACACGGGCAATACCCTTCAGTCTGAATTTGACTCCTTTTCTAGCATTCGACTGATTCATCCACTAGGTTAAGCACATTCCTACTTGTTGTCGCCATTCCGATTACCGTGATGTACATCCCACGCTCTTCTGTATTCATCTGAAAAGCGTTATCTTTACGATTGTAAAAAACTGCAATCTTTTCCGTACGTTTTATTTGAGGCTCTACGTCGCTTAAGTGATGATTTTTGCGTAAAACATCCGCTGTAAATTTGAAAGGCTCTCCGAAAATTTTTAGTTCATCCAACATTTATTCTCGAAACAATGCTCCGATATTAGTCAGTCCAGTGGAAAATAATAAATATCCTCCGACGACCTATCGACCCGGACGGGAATAACAGGAGAGTTTGAATTACGAGCGTAAACAAAGGATTTAAAATAACGGGGGCCAAACTAAAACTAAGCGGAAAAAACACCCTTCCGCCGTTCTCATTAGCCGTCAATAGCAATAAAAATAATGCCTTGCCAAAGGAGAGGGAAAAATTTTACCAAAGTTGGAAAAATATTATGAAAACCAGCACGCACTCGAGGTGCAACCCCAATTATCGTCGCACCCCTTTCCTCTCCCCCTTCCCTTGCCTCCTGACTTCCTTTTCTAAAGCACAATCAGCGGCTGAAGGGGCGGTGGGCTCTGTAAGTTGCTCAGAGGTAAACAGAAACGGCAAAAAAGGTCTCAACGTCAATAAAAGTAGGGCACGGGTAGAGAAGGGTTGGCGAAATTACGAGGGCATTGCATATAAACAGGAATCTCTTTCCTTTGGGGGATCACACGGAATCTTATATCCGCGATCTCGCTCTGAATAAAACTTTTCCTTGTTTTCCTCCTGTTTAATTCTCGTCAAACGAACCCGCGGTGGCGGCTCTCGTATGCCTCCGCGCTCTGCCACCAGGTAGGGCTGTTTTAATCGCTCTTTTTGCTCGTTTTCGGCGGAAAATAAAAGACACGGTTCCGTTGTTTCTTGATCTCATAATTAGGCTGCCGATTGAGGGAGGGAATTCTTTTGAGTCGGCGTTGCTCCAGTTTTTACAGAGCCGCTGTCGTGCGCCGATGCGGATTTCTGTCGTTGTTGTGTGACCTTCGCTGGAGAAAAAATATTATAATCTCGAAACTAGTTTGATGGTTTTAACCACGGAGGACTTTTCCGTCTTGCACGGAATAGGACCTTTTCAAACGGTGTGACGAGATGATGATGGATTTTGGGTGAGTTTTATTATCATCGGGATTCGATTAAAGCGCTCTTTGGCGAGACAATCGGTCCCGTATTCTAAAGTGGAGGCAAAATAAGAGAAGAAAACAGAGAATGCGTTTTCACTCGTCGATGGTAAAGTCAGAAAGCTTCGGATGATAATCCATCGTTCCACATGGCGTAATTGGTTACGAAAGAGATATGAATAAATCATTTTGAATATGGATTCAGTGAATTATTCACATTGCCCTTAATGTTGTCGATTAAAGAAAATAAATCCCTATGACTAAACTGGATGTGGTTGAAGATTACCGCCTTTACTTATTTAATTTAGTTTTGATGTCTTAGGGCCTGGCTAAGGATTGAATGAACCGTTTATCAAGACAGTTTCATGAAGATCTACAGTTGGAGTTTGTTTACCAGCATTGTCTTACTGAACATCTTCCATTACATACTCCCTCACATAAAAATCTAAAGAAAAAATTGTTTATCTTAAAAATATATTCCTTTCGTAAGTATATTCATCCATTCAATATAATTTTCCATGATAAAACTTACCTCATTTCACATTTTAACATTCATTATGTTTAAACGTTTACCTTTTCCCTTAGCATCATGTTATAAATAACGCTACAGAAACAACCTGAAGATTTTACGATGGAAAAAGTTTTCTATGCTGCCACAGATATTTTCTGTGCATTTATTTGGCTCAGCTCATCAAAAAACCTGAATCCAGTTTCATTGTGAATCGTTTGAATTCCCCTCTTATAACCTTACAAAATTTCCGGTTATCTCTTATAAATTTATAATCAGTAAATAATTATTCACTTATACATGAAGGATTTCTTTAAATTTCAGCTATTTCCGAGAATACGATATCAAATTCCCACAACTTCTTATCCGCAATCAAAACATAGATTTGCAATTGCATTTTTTTCTCATTCCTTCGCTAATGCAAATATTATACGCACTTTAAAATAACTGATCATATTTTACAACAGAAGACAATGAGAATATCTTCGTTCAATAGTCAATTCAGATACTCACGGAAGAATGTAGTCATTAAATAAACTACAGACGTACCACTCAGATGACCCTTCATCACACCTGAACATTTCAATCTAAGCGAATGTGTTCAAAAAGAGATGAAACATTCAGAAATTCTGTACAAGAAAATATAAACTTGTACTCATAGAAGATGTATTTTGATATCCATCAAAGAAAACCGTTTCCGCAGCGTCAAAAAAAAATCATCCCCCGATTTCTCTATCGCCATTTCTTTAATTTTGCGATCGCCAAACACTTCCCGAATCATACGTTCACTCTGAAGCATAAAATTTATTTAGATGGTGTACAAAAACATTTTCTGCTCGCGAAGTGTATTCGCGTATTCAATAAAATGGCCATAAACATGCCCTTTTGAATCCCACTCGATCGCCGTCCGATGTAAACATCCGCAAAGGCTGTAATCACTGACGCAAAGTAGACCTAAATCAAGCATTCATAAATTAAAAATAAATGCACCGTCAATTATGAAAGACAACCCATTAAGCGCGGCGCCGTTTCTTTTTTTCCTCATTCAGAGAGAGTCTAAGCAAGGAAAGCCCGCGAATATAACCTTTGAGTTTTTAGAGCCAACGTCACTCATCGTCAATAGAAAGGGCTCTTTGTATTTCCTCCGACGCTAACGATGCAACTATGACCTCACTCTCTCGACCGAAACTAAATGCCCGGAAAAAAACATTATCCACAGACTTGATTTATAACTACTCTCGAAAGCACCGCGTTCCGTATTTACCATGGAGAGGACGCGAAGGGAAATAAAAAAGAAATGCATTCGCTTTTCTTTTATTTAAAGTCGGATGGCCGTGAAGAGTCGAAAACGCTTCAGATGGAATCGATGTTAAGGCGTCTTGCATTCACATGCTATCTTATCCCCCGTCCACCAGGAATGCCTATTCATCGCTAGATTTAAGTGATATATTTTACAGTTCTTGAGGAGTCTTTCGGGTTAAAAACGATTCCACCACCGTCCCATTTATTTTCTTCTGCGACTAGTACCCTAGCAAAAATCCATTTGCCCTTGATTCTATAAGAATAAATAACAGTTTATTTATTTACGTTGGAAAAATCAGAAAAGGATAGAATAAATAAGCACTATTTAACTAATTAGTACAACACCCAAAAAGTAAAGAGGGTGAGATATTGCAGAAAAGAAAATATATCGATAAAGTACAGCATTTGTGAAAAACTTAAAGAAATTATATCAGTAAATAAAATATACAAATGATGAAATTGAAATTAGCACAAGAAATCGTGCGACTTGACCCAAGGTTGTACAAGAAGTGAAGAAGTATTTTTTGACCAAAAAATATTTCCTAAATTAAGAAAAATCAGAAAGTTTAAGAAAAGGTAGCAGAAAGATATTAAAAATATATCAATGGTAAAAATTAACTAGA
Source organism: Sympetrum striolatum (assembly GCA_947579665.1). NCBI lineage: Eukaryota > Metazoa > Arthropoda > Insecta > Odonata > Libellulidae > Sympetrum > Sympetrum striolatum. The sequence goes on from OX388343.1 coordinate 1,024,905, forward strand.
ATATCTGAGCTAATTACATCCTCTTCGCCTGCGAGAGGTTTTAGAGAGTGCTTGAGATCATAGGAACACGCGGTAGATTTCCACTGTGACTTCAATTAGTGACCGGTTTCGTGAGCATATTTAACTCTGCAATGCATTTCCACGAAGTTCAATAATAAAATAAATATTAATTAATATTATAATTACTTATAACAAAGAACCAAATATAAACCATTCCATGGGAGAACGAAGATTCCGTTAGTCCTTTTCACATGTCCTGATCTTCAGGCATTCCTTTGGACGAATGGAGCTTTAAAAGTTTTATCATTTACGTAATTAAAGTGAGCAGACCGGTTGATATGTAAAAGAGGACCTTTTCCGTCACCGCTTCTTTCCGTTTGAGTGTTCTCTCTTTCCGTGTGCGATACACTTTCGAAAACATTTTCTTTGTACTCTCCGCGAAAGAATTCGTTCCAACGCCACTATTTCCATCACATCCGATGGTCTCGAGGAATGTGACTCCTTTTTCCTTGGACCCTCCCTCAATTCCCAGTCCCCACTCCGAAGTCACAAGACCAGAGGCGGAAATAGAAGCGTTGCTGCGGTCGCCAAGGCACGAGAGATCATGCGAATTGGCTCAGATTGAAGCAAGAAATGAAAGGTGAGGAGGGAACGTACGAAACAACAATTCGATCTTAATTTTAAAGAGTTTTTCTATCGGAAGCTTTTTGGCTCTTCCATTGACGATTTTTTTACAGCGTTATTCACACACGAAAATACATTTAATACATACGCATAAAGCGAGCCAACTTTTGGCATTTGCCAGCAAATGCGACCGTGGGAATTAAAAACAAAAGTGAATCGAAGCTCAATTCTTTTATGTAATTACATGACGATAGGGAAGGCAAATCTCTTTAGTGATGATGCCTGTGAGTTAAGTTATTAATTAAGACTCATTGAATTCGAAGTAATTGAGAATCTGGGATCTTTTTATAAACATGAAATCGTACTTATGAGTGTTCCTCCGGATAAAACTATGAGAACATCTTTTTCTAATCTCAAACGCAAACAACTGCTCTTGGTATTTTCTTGAGAGACTGTAAAGCGATTCAAACGGATTATCGCCCTCTCCGAGTGCACTTCGGAACTAAACAAAAGACGGGCAAAAACCTAATCCAATGATGGGCGGATTCGGCCGATAGAGACAAAGGAAGAAAGAACGTCTCTGAGGAAACCTAAAACTGGATGAGACCGGATGCAAGGGCCCTACATTCATACTCCGAGGACCCGGAACGTCGGAGTCTCTTGAGACAGAAGGCGTGAGAAGTAGGGAAGGAACAAGAAAACGTGAAGAGAGAAGTCAACAGCGCGGGAAAAGCAGGGAATGGGGCGGCGTGTTATCTGGATCCGAGGGATGGAAGTGGACGTCTCGGACCTAAGGGACCGGTACTGAACCGAGTTATGTCCTCTCCCTCTATCTGCAACCCTCTTCATACTCTTCCTTTATCGTTCCACATTCTCATATCCCCCTCGCACTCTTCTTATGATGTCCTTGCCTTCGCATCCATTACGTAGAACTTCTTTGGGAGGAAGAGGTGCAACGGGATGCATGGTCCGAGGTCAAATGCGATCAGAGATCTTTTAATTACGTCACTTGTAATACAATTAACGCGTAAATGCTGTAATTAGTTGTTAATTGTTGTGCCACTCGCAAGAGCAACGCGATGTGAGACAACGGTGTGCGATGTTTATCCATCGAGTACGTCACTTGTAGGAGACTCTTGTGTTGGGAGGAGCTCTGTGTTTCCAGTATATGTAGTACTTGAAGCATCTTCTAGAGCAATATGACGACGATGTGATGTATCTTAGCCGTAAGTGATGAGCCATAATTAACTCATACACATCGCTTTCCATGTCTGAAGTTTCAGAATGCATTAAAAGGTACTCAATGACAACCAGACCCTCTGCGGAATTCTTGGCCTGACTTCCGATATTGTTCCAAAATAAATTCCTTTAAGTTGCGTAAAATATTTAATGCGCAAATTGAAGTTTCGGAAACGTAAATTTTCGCCTCCGTTTGCAGTGTTTCCCCGAATCTCACAACAAAATTTGGAGAATTAAGGAAGCAAATATGTGAATCTCATTTTCCGCAACCAATATGTTCTATCATATTTAAGTCAATTCCATCGCATATAATTTAAACAGTACATGAGATGATTTTTGATGATTAAATAAGCCCTCTCTTTTTCCCCCTTTATTATGGCATAACAAGTCTATCCCTCGATATTTTTATAGCGACTTTCGTCACAGCGTTTAATTCCTTTTTCGTGATTCCAGAAATGGGTATATATCAGATAGGTGACTCCAAAAGCCGTCTCTTGACGAAGGAAAGCTTTGTTTTCGGCCGCGGCGGAGTCATTTCGAGACGAAATTTGAGCGTCACAATGATAAATGTCCTTCCACTCCACAGACCACTTCCCCTTCTGTCAACCTCACGCTTTTCGACCTTCGCCTCTTTTCTTTATATCACTATTGCGATCTTCTCTTCCCCTTCGGATGTGTCTCTTGGAATCGCGAAATTAAACATTTCGCCGACAACTCGCGCAGTGTGTCGGCCGGACGCCTTGGGACAACACGTTTTGGTTAACCGTCATGTCCTTCCCTCGGAACTCCATCTGCCGCTCCACCAAAGGATTGTGTCTTCCGGACTTTTCATTTGGGACACATGCAAGACCTGCCCTCTAGGAAAGAGGAAAACCATATTCTGCGGTTCAATACGCTGCGAAGCATTTTAAATGATAAAGTTAAAAAGTAAACATTTTCACATCGTTATTTTGGTATTCTTAAAAATTGCTCTCAATATTATTTCAAAAGCAAACTTTGGGAAAGCAAAATTTCGGTCAAAGACGATAAATTTCTAACAAATGGAATAGGTGAAGTGTCGTATTCGATACCATAGTCGAGTATAATGTTACGTTATTATGGACATGCTGTAATAGTGTTTTATTTTTATAAAAATCGATCAGTTTAAGAGTTATATCATCATTTTGAGAGGGTTAGGATACATTTTAGAAACTTTCTAACTTCACATTGAAGTCAATAATAAAAAACTACTTCTATTTTCTCCAAAGATTCTTCATTGATATTCAATCTGACGGTATATTTTGTTTTGTAGGAAATGAATGAACTATTTCAACTCTTGTGGTTATAATTGTACGTTTTCTCTTTCAATCATAAACGGTCCTTGTTTTATTAGAAATGATAACATTTTTATCATTTCCCACAGATTATTTTACTCGTTGTTTAATTCAAACAAGAAATTTTGATAGATGTACTATGCAGAAGAAAAAGTAATTAAAGAATCTTTAGAAATATTTTCGCTCTTGGAATTCGCATACGTAACTGCTGGTCGATTATCCCAAAGCAATTTGCTTTCTCCTCAACATAGTTTGTGTACCACTTCATTATATCTCTTATCAACTTTCGAGCTCATCTTTCCCTCCATCTTTCTCTTTTAAAATTACTTTTCTGAGCAATCTGCCTCCCCTCAACCTCCTTCGTTTCATTTCCTCTCTCTATATCAAGTATGTCCTCGTTCCTCTACCAAATTTACTTTTTCCTCATATGCACTGTGTTAAAGTACTCGGGTCTTTATTGCATATATTCCCTCTCATCTCCTTCGAGAGAAGCGAGTTATACTCGTATTTAGTTACGAATGCCATATGGTAATAATTTACAGGAGCTGGTAACCGGGCATTTTCTGTTCTCTGCTTTCCCTCCTCTTTTATATTTCGCCATTTATTTTCCTGCCCCTTTAACGCCCGGGGCGTCTGCTTCATTCCCATCCAAGGAAACCCAACTCCAATATATCTTTCCAGTATTATATTTCGCGTTCAAAAGAGAAGGATATATATTTTTCCAGAAATGTTTACATAGTTATTGGATGTATAAATACATTTATTATAAATCTTTTAATGTTACTTACTCAGTTTTGGAATCCTCTGTTTTGCTATTAAATGCATAAATACAACTTTGTTTGTAAATAAAGATTTGTGCGTATTTGCTAATCTATTCGATATCTCATTTTGCTATTAGAGAACCACAGATACCTACTAACATATTTTAGCCAGTTTACGTTAACGATGAAATGGAAGCATTTCTTACGAAAAGTGCCAAATTTGATGAAATGAAGGAACTACGTGCACATGTAGTGCCAAAACATATAGCGAAATTTTGATATTATATGTTACAATAAATCAGTGATGATCTAAATTTGTTATTTTTGACGAAATTATTTATTAAATGAAATCGTTAATTGAAGATTTATTATCTATTAAGTCGCCGTAAACAAATTACGGGGGTCCGGCCAGGCGTTACGTGGGGGGAGGGTGGGTCGAAAATTGGAGAATTTTGCATTACGTAATTTATTTACGACCCCTAAAGGCTTCGGAGCTTAAATATTTTAAGTGAAGAATAAAAAATGAGGATACCGCCAGAAGACTTCTACGTGACAAAATAATTCTCTTGTGTGCTGTAAGCATTCCATTCCCACTCTATATCCAACATGACAATATATCAAATGTGATAATATACATATTGCCGAAATTTTATTTTATGATTTCCAGTTTTAGTAAACATACATTTTAAACGTAATTACATTAACACATTGCATAAATATTACCATATTTATCAGATAGATACAAAATATGACACAAAACAGTAATTTCCGAGAAGCACGAAGGTGTTACCAGGAAATTTATATCTTTATATAGATTAAAATGAAACGAAAAGAACTTAAAATTTAAATAATCTTTATGTGAACAAATTGTGTCAAATAAGGTGTTCATCCGGCGAAGAGAAGCACCTTGAATTAGAATGAGTAACTTCCCCGAAATTACCTCTCTCAATTTAAAACCCAAAGTCATTATAAATATCAACCGTTAAATGAGAAAAAACGGAAACTTCTCATCTTTAGAGCCCTTAATGTTACGTCCTATTTAACAGCTCCCTTTTTATATAATCCTCTTATCAAAGTTAAAAATAAAAAGTTCCAAAACAAGTGCTCATTTATATCCACCACAGATTAATTGAGGCGGTCGCAGAGATTGTCTGATATACCTGAGGAGTGACTTTGCAACGCAATCACGTAAATGGCCTAAAAAAAAGATACGTGACGGATGCTGAGGTCACATTCGTCTCTTTTATACCCACTTTCACTTTTACTACCGAACTTTTCACATAAACACGTTCTATTTGCAGTGATAAAGTAAATGAACGACACACTATCTCATGTTAATTGAATTGTCCCTCCGCTCTAGTCCCACAATTTATATATTCATGAGGTTAATGTTGAATGCGTTTTCATGAATGCTTGAAATTGCTAATATTCATTCAACCTTGATCAAATTCACCAACATTTAAATAATATCCAATCATTCTTGTTAAGTACTACTACGCTCAAACATTTCCCGAACTTATTTTTTTCTCGCGAAAACGCCGAGCAGGAAAAACGTAAAATTTTGGTGGTAGATAGGTAGGTTGTAAGTAGCTGTATCAACAATACGTGGGGCTATCTACCGTCAGAATTTTACATCTCTCTTGTTCGGCGTTTTCGCGAGGAAAAAAGTATGTTCGGAAACTGTTCGAACGTAATAGTATTATAAGAATTGAAAGATTAAGACATTTGAGTTGAAACTGCAGACTTTTCTTGTCATATTAGTTTTATCGTTGAAAGTGGTATTTTCATTCCTCGATCTTTCATTTGGTGATTGAATTCAATGCACTAACCTTCCAATTTAGATGGATAGGTGAATGTAACGATTTTGTTTATAAATTACTATTTGTGAATGAGGACATTTTGCAGATGAGCGATCTATGTATTTTCCTTGTATTTTCGTAAGTATCCTAAATCAAAGATTTCTGTTATTAATTTTAGGTATACATATATTTTCGAATTTACTCATCAAATAACTGTATTTTACTAAATGTTAAGACTAATTATTAAATAATGTCATCTTCTAAATTAAATTTGTTCAATTAACCAAAATTTTGATGCATATGGATAGAAGAAGCACGCGTTAAGAACACTTATTTACGAAAATATCACAAAAAGCAATTGCTACTACTTATTTTATGAAAAACAAAAATAAGAACGAGTATTACCCCATGATAATCTACATATAATTTTGGTACTCAGTAACGAATTTGGATATAAACTTCCTCATAATGTAAAATGTAATTATATATTCAAATATATAAAATAATATTCGGAATGATTGCCGCTATGAATCAACCGGGAAACGCGATCAGACCATTGTTCTGTGGAAAAGTAGAACACATTTTTTGAGGAAAAACATTTCGTCAGCGACGCGTGTCTTTCATTGCCTCATGACACATGACTGCAGAGGGACTTTGATGACCCACTTGGAAAATTTTTATTTATTTCTGAAGGTAAAATCGCGGGGTGAGGCACGTTTCATGACCACTGATTCTCTTGATTCATGACTGCAGAATTCGAAGCGCTTGATTCAAGGCCTTACCTTTGCACGAAGATCTGGGAGCTCACTGCAAAAATATACGCAGCAACGATCTAACAGTTTATGCTCTCAATTTCACCTATGCGAACACGTTGAAAAAATTAAGAAAGGTATTAAATTTAAAAAAATCAGAAAGGTATTGTTAACCTAACTTGGGTATGCGTGTAATTTCTTGAGGGATATTGGAATGCGAATGAAAATCGAGCTGACGTCTTCCTGTTTGGAGTGTCAATTTTGTACTCAGCTTTTTGGACTTTGGAATTGGGTATTTCATTCGGTGATGTCCTGACATAAAGAAGAAAAGAGAGATTAAAGCAAGAAGTGAAAATAGCTTCATGACTCGAGTGAAAGTGAGTTTTTAAGTTTATGCAGTTTACAGATTCGTTCTCCCTCGATATTGGTTTAACCCTTAAAAGTCCAACCTTTTTTTGGTTACTCCGTGGACCAAGGGAGGGTCAAAAATTGTCCATTTTTGTTTGTTTCAATAAAATAATAATGAATCATAATATCTCTTCAGCAATTGCCTTCTTGAATTTTTAAAATATTCTTACAATGATTTTTGTTGCTTTAAAGTTTGTAGTTTAAAGTTGTATTACCACGATGAAAATAATGAAATTTTTATTTTTTTAATCATCAAAGACTAGGATATGATAAAGCTTCTTCTCAATGGTACCGGCTTTAAAGCTCTAATTCGGAAAATAGGTTTGTAAATCACCGTTAGTTAAGCTTATAAATCAACAACAAGGTATAGTTAAAAAATAATTCAATTATTCAAATTAATTAAAAACTATTTGTCAAAATATATGATTCCATTTTTTTTTTCAAAAATATGTCGCAGGTTAAGGGAGGGTCATTTTGCGTCCACCGCCTCTATTTCCGCTCTCATTACATTGCTTAAAGAACGAACAAAATGCATCAACATATAGTTATCTTTAACAACCTATATTTGACGATCTAATGATGTTATAAGAGTGTATAACACGATTAAGTTCTTAAATATTGAAAAAGAAAAGTGGTGGACATTTTATAGCCCTCCCTTGGCCCTTTAAGGGTTAATGATAATTCATCGCATTACAATATAAATTATAGTGCAGAACACTCAGTAGTTTTTCCAGATGGATATGAATGGCTTATCGTGTTTTTCTTAATGCTGAGAAATGGATATAATTGTAAATAGAACGCACATCTGATGCTATATATGTCGATCATGTCATTACCTGACTTTGCTACGGCTTAAAATTAGCATTAAAAAACTAACTTGGTCGTTTGCATGAGTGAACTACAGCAAATAGGGAACAAGGAAAGGTTTGCACGAAAAGTAGTGCTTCTTAAATCCATGGATGAACAGGAGCGCATAGTTTAGCGGTTAGAATACCTGCCCTAAAAAAGGGAGACTTGGGTTCAAGTCCCAGTCATCTCGCTATTATTCACTTGTGTTTATCAAAGGGAATAGTTTGCTGTGTTGTGTTTGTGTGAAAAATACACGAAGAGAAGTTCATGGGGCAACACCGGCCGAACGGCTTTTACAGCGGGCGATTCAGCTCATTACGATGTCTTATTTCGGCACGTTTCAATGAAGAGAGAAACGAACATGCAACTGGAAGAGGCAGGAAAAGGGAGTAAGTGAATTCTCGATGGCAGTTAATTTTTGAGTTCCCAATCTTATTAAACCGCTCAAGATAACGAAGGGAAGAAATAGCTCGTCGCCAAACTCCCGAAACGAAAACTGCGAGTTTGCTTCGTTTACTTCATTTGAAAGAGACATTTGATTAGGAGACTTGCATTATTCTCGCCTTGGCAACGACCTCAAAAAAAAACGAATATCTCATCCTCGTTCCGCGAATTAGCTCAATGGAGTGGATGGCGGAGTTAGCGAAGTTCGAGATGAGGTCGGGAAGAAAGGGGAGGGAGCCCATTAGTTTCCTCCCCGTTTTTAAAAGGAGCGCAATGAAAGAAAATGTTCCGTCCGAGGAAATGGAAAGGGTTGACGGTGACGAGGTATTGAAGGGAAAAAAGTTCTCGAGCGGTAAAAGATTATATGGAGAGGGAAAAGTTTTCCTTCGTCGATTCCGGCTTCCATGCACCGAAAGTAACGAAAGAGGGAATATTAATTGCAGATTTATCATCGAAGCCCAACAGCGTGACTATACGTGCGTTTTATACAAGCTACGCAAGCGAGGAAGTTTCGAAAAGAAGTTCTAAGTAATCGCTCCAAAGTTGGTCTCAATTAAGTTCGGATGCGATTACACTCAATCTTTCTTGTGAAGCCTTTTCTATGTTCTCACCAAGTTTAAAACCAAAGGAGATCACGTCCTCCATCTCACTCCACTGATGTTCATTTATTTGGATAACTTACTCTACATCAAAAGAAATATCTAAGTTTTCATGAAAGTGTAATTGGATCTTATAAAGGTAAAGCAAGGGGTCTCACTCTAATATATAATGATTATTACAGCATTGGTAACTGTTGGATGTTATTGTTATTTTAAGATGCGATGGTGGTTGGCATGTCACGTATTTTTGTTTATTGCTTGTTCATAGTTTCAAGCCGCATTTATTATTTCAGAAGGTAATAAAGTTTTCAATATTCTGTCTATGTATACTCCGGTATTTAACTATTTATTACCTTCACAATTGCGTGAGTATAACCAAATATATTAACAGTACGACTTGCAGCACAACAACCCTAGTTAATCAAGTGGCCAATGTTAATATAGAAGGTATGGATTGCTTATATCGAAGCCAAGCTCACTTTTAAATATTTTCAGGTAAACTAGATTTTGCCATATATGTGTTTTGGAAATATTCATTAATGTTTTATTAGGGCTATCTGACATTCAATCTCTAAAATATGCGTTTCTCCACAACAACTAACGATAAAAATTGACCCAAATTGAAAGAAAATATCACAAATTACATATACCTTCCCCATTTATATCTTAGGAGAAAACAAAGAAAATTATATATATATATTTGGAGATGGATTTGTAACTCTCTCAGAATTCGACCATTTCTGTGGGGAAACTGATTCCAGATTTCCACTGAGATAAGCATCGTAGAACATCCTTTCCAAACAAAACTTAGAAGCTCTGCCATTTGCTAAAGCCAATTTCTAAGCTCGGTTCCTTCGGCAAAAAGTAAATCCAAATGAGAAGGGGGGAAAGGAAAGAACGGCCTCGGAATGAGGTTCATTTGGATGTACCCTCGAGGGGTGGAGAGAGATTGGTAAAGAAGCTGAAACGTAAAGAAGTCCGAGGATAAAAATATGGTAAGGGAGAAGTGGAAGCAGAAAACGTATAGTAACTCTTTGTTTTGCATTTAAAGTTAATCTTTGCCCTTAAGACTTAAGAAAAGACTTTTATCGCAGTGTATCCCATTATTTTATCGCTGACCCATTTTTTCCCGACAACGATATCTGTATCAGAGATTCGCCACGAAAGTTTTCCGTGAGTTGGTAATCCTGATTTCTTTAAATTGGTAGTACATGTTATGGGCTCAAAAAATAAAATCAATATAAATTTCAGTCTTAAATTATCAAAAGACACAAAATACATTTTAACGAATGAGATTTTCAGAACAAAATTTAAAAATTTAAATGATTCTGGAGATGTTGAGCTTAGCGAGAAACAAAATCACGGAATAAAAGTTCAAAAAGATATTTTCATTATAATAGCATACAAATATTATGCATTATAAAATGTATATATAATATAAAATGCAATATTTAGTTGGAGAGGGAAATCAGTTTACTGACTTGTCCGTTTAAAGCTCTGCCTGCATATCCGTAAGTGCTATAAGATCAGTTATTTTGGGGAAAAGTTTTAGTCAAAGAAAAGATGATGCTGTGGAACTGTTCCATGCATGAGGTTAAATAAAACAAAAGCTTACACTTTATATGTACTTACTAATCAAATCGTAACATCCGTATAATTATTTCGGAAGTAGTTCACTCTTGCTTAGAAAAATTTATCTTCGTCATACAATATTATAGATGTAAACCAAATTGAATACAATATTTTGTTCCATGTTCAAGATTCATCCATGATTCATTTTAAATTAAAAACGGCTCGTCCGTGGCCTTACGTACGTAGTCCTCGGTGTACAATTTATACATGTTATGGAATGAGATGCATATTGTACATCTCATTCCATATCTATAATATTTATTATATATATTATTATATCAATCATATATATGTATATTATAAAATTTATTCCATATCTGTCTATATTTCAATCCCCGTACTCCCCTCAAATCTGGTATTTGTCACTTGTCATTAACAGAAAAATCAGATTCAAATAGCGATTCAGGAAAATAAAGCCTCTTAGCTCTTTTTTGGATAGAGTATTAAGAAATTTTTACTGCTCACAAGACTAACTTGTTCTTCGGACACATTATTGTTGTGACTACCTCTTTCTGAGTGATATGGTAATTTGATTGAATTTTTAGTATATTTTTATCCCCTACAGCCAGGTAAAGATATTTCCCTTCTTAATTATCATTAATAAATGAACAGTAGAGATTCAGCGCAGAAGAACAAAAAGGTAATATAATTTTCCTAATCTTAGGCTAAACGGATTTTATTGTTTTCCTTGAGGAATCGAACAGATATCATAATGGATTATTATTCAAGAGCAATCTGATAGTTGGAAGCAAAGTGGTCGTTTTCTCGCTGCATTCACGCTTATATTTTTTTCCTTTTTTTGGATGTATATTTTGTATTTTCTATGTTAAAAACAACTTCCTTTACACATTTATCACTATGTTTTCCTAGGAATTTTGCAACCTCCATTTTTGTTATCTTTTTTCCGAAGTAATTAGATTTTTTTATCCACTCCTTAAGTTTTAATCTCTATTTCTACGAAATAAGCAATATTCATGTATTTATTATAATAATTGATGAAAGTTTAGGAGGAAGAAGAGACTTTTCAGTCTCAATCTCGCAATGTGTAAGGCTTTACAGACCTAATATTTGGAATGTACAGTTTATTTCGACTAATTAATATAAATTTGGAATGAATTCCGTAGTTCGCACATCAGGGTTATCCTCCACACTTCCTTAGCAATCAAAAAGACGTTCACTACTGTTTAGGTGTCGTCGATTCGTTCCATTCCGTGACAGCCATTCTCCCCTCTCACGGATGACAGCAGTGTTGAAGGTGGACTAACGGACCATTAGGCACGGGGGAGATGGACAAGGATGGATTGGACAGATGACTAACCGCCTGCGTGGTTGGGTGTCCCTTGATGCCGGCACGCTGTATAACAATTTTCCCTTCTGGCGATGGAATGCGTGGCTTATTTCCGTCCTCGTGTTCTCCAGGTTTGTTTTACAAGGCTGAGGACTCGTGGTCTGAGCCACGCGAGAGCTGCGCGACATCTATCTTTTGACCGGAATCCAATGTTCCCTCGAAAAATCGAGAGCGGAACAGAACACCCGTCTGCTGCTGCGGTCGCGCACCGAAAGGAAATTTTGAGGTCATCTCACAGGATCGATGTGCTCAGAGATCACGTATTGTGGACCTAAGGGAGTATTGGGAACTCAGAGGAGGGAATCTACCCTGGGTTCGCTGGAAATTTCGTAGTCTTTATCAGTTTATTCTTTTTGACATATTCTATAAAACAGTGATAGTATTTGGAGGGTGAGGAGATAGAGGAGCGCCACTGCAAAGTGATGTGTAAAAGAGAAAAAGAATTTTATGAGCACGGTGAAGGATCATGCCTGATGATGAAGCTATTATAGGAAATCTAGATCGGTGTTGTTCTTTTTGTTCTGCTGTGAGCTAAAACACATTCTTAACCCTTTTTAACTCTGTGTTTTTTCCAGTTGTGTATGCATAAACCGTGTTGAAATAGGATCATTATCACAGTCAACGGATGTGATTTCAGATTTTAAATGTGTTCATGCTGGTGAATATATAAATCGTGTTTATATAAATCTGAAATGACAATGTAAAGATAATTCCTCAGTGACGAATTTTTGGGTCTATAGAAATTTGGAGCGATCAGAAAATATGAATTCTTATCCATTTATAATGGATAAGAATACATGTTTTCATTTAAAGCTTCTCCTTCCACTCAGTTTCTTTTATTATATTTCTATATATCTATAAAATCAAAACTTACTGCTTAAGATATTCCCGGATAGAGAAAGATCCCGGGTTCGATTCCCGGCCTCGTCAGACTTTTCTCAAGTCAGTTTTCCTTGGGAATATATTTGCATTTAAATCTGACAAATAGGAACTTCAAGATATGTACGTACTTAAATTCACTTGAGTTATTCGGGGATATAATAAATATATGGATACATAGACCAAAGGAAGAAGAAAAATTATAAAAAAATGCACGGGAAACTATATGACGGTTTTTCAACACATCGTATGTTCGTCGTTTTGTAAAATAAACTCCACGTGTACAGAGTTGATCCTCAACGAACTCAGATTTGAACTCATTCTTGGGTGTCTGCATAATTATTTCTGTACCTCTTTAATTGCTATCCAATTCCTCAGAATTCATAAAAAGCACACAATGCACTACTCCGCATGTGGATGCTCCGATATTTTTACATCCAAATAACTTCTCTAAGTTCTTGTATATTTCGGTCTTTGAAAAAAATCCTCAACGGATAAGAATAACATCACAAAGCTCGCAAATCCATAAGTTACTTTGGGCATTTTTTCCTAAAAACCCTGGAAAACAGCAGCGGGGAACAATGTCTCCAGAAAGAAACAACAAATAAATACGCGGCCGTTTCCAAGGATGGATTCCTCCCCGTTGAGCTCAAAAATAAAATGCACCCTAATTCTTCTCCATACTCAATCACTCAACCGCCTCTGGAGCACACGTCTTCTTTTTCATCCCGGCCGTTGCCCTATTGTTTCCATTTTCCTCGCATATTCCTTTGTCTCCTTTTTTACCTCTCATTTCCTCTCCTTACGTCTATCCGCATTGTCAGACTCCTTCCACATTCTTAGGACTCTGCGGACGAGAAACGATGTTTTCATTCCTTTTTTGGCTTCGGCCTCAGAAATCGGTCACCTCAACCCGAACAGTCTGGAATGAGATGAAAGAGGTGCCGTCTCGATACAAAAGATGCCTTTGCGGAGGCTTTTTCATTGAGCAAGTGCGCCGAAATTACGTGAGGAGTGCAACTTTCGAAAGAAGACCCGCCTAACCGAGAGTGCGGGGTTCAAGAAGTTATTTCCGACGTGAATTTAGAGTTCCTAAATACAGGGAGATGATTCCATTTTTCGCCATCCAAGCTGCTGTGAGCAAAATGAGCTTTATTCACGTTAATGCTTTTTCTAGTTCCCCGACCGAACGTGATTACAATTAGATATTTGCGTAATATTTATTCTTGAGAAATTAAAACTTAGTTCCTGCGTTTCTACCCTCAAAATTCGATGAATAAGAGTCCGAAGGATATCGGAGGCGACTAGGAGTTCGTAGATTCCCTGCAAAACGTATTACTTAGCATCCGAACAAAGATAGACACACCTGTTAAGTTTTATGATTATAAAATTCTGAGGATCTAGATTTACAAGTTTATTTTTTTAATGGCTCTGGGTTAAGAAAAAAATTGATACGGAATAACTATTGATTGAAATTAATGACATTTAATGAAACAAGATGAATGGATCTCATCAAGAAGATGAGATCCTCCTGTGAATGAGCCACTAATGAATATTTAAATGATTTGTATTTAGTGCTAAGCACACATTGCTATTAACAAAAAGTTTATTAAAATCCCTATTTAAGAATGGGTATCTATTATTTAGATTGTGAGTGTGAATATTCAAGTCTGCGAGTCGTTTATTTTTAATATAATCTTCATCTGTATTGGTAATTCTAATTAGTATATTTTAGGGAAACTCTGAATAAAATCAACATATTGGAATCTTTATCACGAAAATAGTGCATAAATATATAGGTATACTTTATTTAAATAAGAATTGTGATAAAAGGCTTGGGTTTTCGTCGACTGAATTATATTTGTTCATCGCTTTGATGCAGAGCGTTCGATATTAAGGAAATAAAATCCCTGCTCGTTCTAACTCCTCTGAATTTAGTAGAGCATTTTAACGTTTTGACGAAGAATGGTGTTCACTATCTTTCATATTTTCTGATTATGCAATACAGAGTGAAGCAAGCTAAGTCCACTACTTTCCATCCTCTGTCACTGTGTAGCTATACCTATATAACTAGGATACATTGAATATAAAGCACCGCTACAGTTATAGCATAGAGCATACGCAAATCGTTCTTTTGAACATTAAAGTAGGAAGGAATATACCAATTATAAATTTTGCTATTAACCCACTACTTATCCTTATTGTTAAGTCCAAGATTTGATTGAAGGATAACATCTCGATCTCCTGCAGATGCCTATGCTTTTCTTGTTTTGGATCGAAGGTAGTGGAGGATTAACGAAGAGCGGAAATATCGATCGTGGCCACAGTGGGAATTGGAAGGGGTTGCACGAGAGAGAGGGAAATGAAGGAGGGAAGCTGAATAACATAAGATTAGAGGGGGAAGACGAGGAAGTGACTGAGAGCCAAATGACTTTGTACGTGCGAAAGTGAGGCGTATAAATGCTTCCATGCATAGCTGAAGATGAGCTGGAGAGAGATGATAAAAGGATGCGGTGGGAGCGGGAAAGAGGAGAGAATAGCAAATGGCAGATCCTCTCGTACTCGAGAAGAAAGTATCCTGACAGACTGACAGTTATGCATAGGTCAGCCAGAAATAGTCTTATGGGGTGATGATCAGATACAGATATATATATCAGATATCAGATCAGATATGGGCAGAGATCCAGACGAATCATCAGAATTTAAAAGGAGATTGAAACTAAATCGTGCCAATTTCGGTTTAAAATATTTTAGGTATAATTGCAAGAAAACTGAACAAATAATAACTTACCTACATTGAAAATATTCCCTCACCCAATAAACTGCTGTGAAATGGTGACTTTGAAGCAGATGAGAGTTTTGCAATGGTGGGAATAAAATACACACAGAGATGATAAGAAAACGCGTAGACAAGAATGCGGATGTAAGGATAGTTGAAGGGATAAAAAATGAAAGGAAAAGGCTATTATTTAGGCGGAATTAGGTCCGATAGAGTACCTCTCTAACAATACTCGTATACCATTACATATTTAACGCTAATTATAATTTCCAAGGAAAACAGACGTAAAAAATTCTGACAAGACCAGGAAAAGACCCCGGATCTTCCGATTTCCGGACATTTGCTCTCCCAAGTTTTGGTTAGAGTTGAGTTTTGATCTTGTCAGACATTTTTCATCTTCGTTCTCCCTTGGGAATTTTCTTAGGTGCACGACCTGTTCGTGCTAAATCGTCTTTAACCTTTCCTTGCTAAATGGATAACCTTTCCTTGCTAATGGAATGGATAACTAAAATTAACTCAATGAAAAAGTTTAAGTGAAGGTCACTCAATAAAATTTTAGAATGAAAGCCATGTAGCGTTAAAATTTATTTCAATTTGCATTCACCAGGAACCATTGGGTTGCGAGAACCGGGTTGGAGTCTCGGCGACATAAATCCTTTTGATTTCCATAGAATACACAAATTGATGGATACTCACAAATTTGATGTGGATTTATACATAATGGATGAAGGTTAAGGAGGATATGTTCAATGGAAGGAATAGATGCGTTACTTGAGCATTATTTATGTTCCCCTTCGCAATCGGTGATAAAGGTGAATGAGGAAAAGAGAGAGGGTAAGATTGAGAGGAGCAGAAAAGATATCAAGGGAAGAGGGTGGAGAAGGGGATGAGGGTTGGAAGACAGCGCGAGGGAGAGTGCGAGGGAGAAGCTGCGGTGGGAAGCATTGTGTCTAGCGGTCTGGCCAAGGGATTGAGTGGCTGAAGGAAAGAGGGCGTAATGGGAAAACGAATGTGGTGTGTGAATGGGGGTGTTGATGACTATAATGCCCAATAGTGCGAGGAAATAAGAACGATCGGAAACAAGGGCGTTATTCAAAGGGGAGGTTTAAAGGGCGCGGGTAAAGGCAGTGTCGCGATGAGGGGAAGTCCTAGAACGTTGCCAACGAGAGCCATAAATTGTTTGGAGGAATACATTCTTTCGCGATGAGAGGGCTCTCGCTAATTAAAGCGAAATGAGAATTGAATCGAATGGGCGAATATTTGGATGCGGCTTGAGATGCCATAATTTGTTCTCGGAGGAAGTGTTTGGACGAGTTGATCCTCGAGATTTATTAGGCGTCATCTTCTGGCGAGCGGCCAAGAATATCCGTTAAATATATTCCTCGCTCTTTCGACGCGGTAATAACCTGTAAATTTGACGTTTGTATTAATTACGAATGTTTGAGTATGCATAAATTTCCTCTAATTAAGTGATGTAGAAAAGGAATGAAAATAGCAAAAGATAAAAAAGGTCCTCGCTTGGGAATGGTAGTGATAAAAATTTCAAGGATTAGTAACGTGACAAATGAAGTTATCAAATGAAATAAAAAAATGAATCACCGAAGTTTAATGGTTGAGAACAGATAGGACATTAAAATTACCGTTTCATTTGTTTAGAGGTGATATACACTTATATTAAGTCAATAATTGCTCTTACTATTAAAATTGACTATCATTAAATGTTATAATATAACTACAAATACGCTTTTAACATATCTAATTAGACATTTCTCCCTCTGTTGTTAGCAAAACTTGTACCTCTTTTGTATCACACTCTTTTTCCAAAAGACATTATTAATCCTGTCTAGATTCTTCTAAGTAAAACTCTGCCAAATAAATTTTTCGATTGATACTTTTAGTTAAAAACATTATAAAGAACGGGTCGAATCCTAAGCTTTACATTCTTATTTCCTCTGCGAATTAATTCTGTACATGAAGTGTCTTTCCGGTGAGGACGCTGCAATACTCTAGAAATATAAAGCCGGGTAACTTGCTCAAAAAAATCAAAGTTATCAGATCTTGAGAGTCTGACAAACTAATTCCTCAATGCCCACGGCAGGCATAAACCCGTTGATCAATTAAGATAAGCTCCGTAATTACGTATTCGGAGATCAATTACGATTAGCCGAGCTCCTTATCGCTGGAGGAAGAGTTTTTGGAATTCCAATACTCCTCGTAATTCCATTTCATTTATTAGGGCACATCTATAACTCGCTTTCTAGGTGACATTTTTATATCCGCGCCATTCTTTCGTTGAAACGCTTTATCCGACTTGGAATCATAAAATTCGACATTTTCATAGATAAGAAAGAACCGAAGAGGAAGTTATTAGGGAAAGTTTAATACCTTGGATGATATCTTAAATAAACCTTCGGAACCGTACCAAACTTATAACTATTTATTCTTTCTATCTATGTTTGATCTAAGATAAAAGGTGTCTTTTGACTGGAAATATATTTATGGGTCAATTTCACATTAAATACAAATTAATGAACCCAATTTTCAAAACTTACGTTTCTGTGCAAGAATACTTCAATTTTTGAGTTTTAAATATTATTTTATAGCAAATGAATGATCTAAGAAAATATATCATATTTTTAATCATAATAAATTTAATTAAGAGTGGAGGATTATAAAGAAAATTAATTAACTAATTTTGAAATCTATCAAACATATTTTCTGGGAACAGAGTTCGCTTTACATTACTGATGATCCATCCTTGGAGTGGTTTAATGGTTGTTCTAGAGATACCTTATACAAAAACCACATCTGGAATTCCACTTCCTATGATTCTGATGATGAAGATTGGCAGTCCACCTTAAAATATAAATAATTTGTTAAATAAATTATAAATTTTGCTTTTACCTTATGAGTTAAGACGAATTTCCACCTAGTGAAGGCCAAAGTGATTGATTTTTTCCTTTTAAATTATTTACTATTTCTTTTAAACGTAACCAACATCTTTAATAGCAGTGCAGTCACGTATGTCTAAGCTTGACGATGGGGAGTGTCTAAAACCGCTCCCTCGGCTAAGCCAAATAAATCGCAGTGATTAGTTTGATCGGTGGGGGGTTATTTGCCGTCTGAATGCGATGCGTTGCAACAGCAGTTCGATTAGCTCTCGCCGCGAGCGGAGGAATCACAAAGGATAAATTGCAAAGCGGTTGAGATGATCCGAGTGATAGTGACGAGGTGATTATGACTCCTCGGCATCTCTTCAACGGCACAGTTAAGGCAGTTTCATTACCTAAGGCACTCTCGTTGTCAGGCTCATCTGAGGGACTTTAATGAGAGCTAATGCGCGACTGTCACACTGTTTAGGAATGTCCGGAATGTCTCTCTCCGATGCATTCCTTTGACTTTGGCTTAATGGCGTACACTCTTTATTAGCTCTTAGAAGTGATTTAATGACGAGCCTTTGGTACTGGAGGAACCCAAGGTAGGAATTCGCGCAACTAAGTTTGAGAATCCTCGCTGCCGTGCTCAAAGGAGGGTGAAATTTTAGCAGGCTACGAGAGCTTCCTCGCCAGATTTGTATCGCTACTTTTGTATTTGTTTAATGTTAATTATAACAATTTATATTAATATAAGCCACAGCGGTCTTTATGGTTATTCCAAGAAATTTAAATTGAACCAGATAAAGAAGATCGCGATAAAGTCTTGTGAAACGAAGATTCTGAAGGTTTTTAGTGTATGTGACCTATACCGGGACTGGAAGAGGCCTCGTTAAGGAAAGTGCCCTACGAATTTGTTATACGTGTTACCAATTTCGTAATTTATACTACACAGCATTTCATATTTAATTACGTATTTTGAAAAATCATGGCCTATGAAATAGCAGGTAATACTCTAATAATAATATAATAATACTCTTCTGTATCTAATGTCGATTTATGACATTTTAACCCTTCTCTGCCGGACCATATTTTGGTTATTCTCTTGCAAGTCATCTCTTTTGATGTGAGCGTTTGCTTTCGCACGCATTCTGCTAACTGAAATACGTATTTGTTCTTAGAAACACGAAATTTAAATTATTTTAATCCGAACTTAATTCTGAATTCCGAACGACATACTGTATATTCACAAAGTGTCCCGTGCGTACGGCAGTCAACGTGTTAGGGAAGAAGACCAGGCGGCTTTTTGAGGTCGGTTGGAACGACATTCAGAGAATTTTCGATATTTTGAAATTAAATTATGTAAAACTTTGGAAGTGCACGGAGATGAATATTGTGAATTGGAGACTCTTTCGCATACATTAAGGATATCGGTGGATTCAGCTGCTGCGCATAAAAAAACAAGGAACCAATGACTGTGCGTCATTCCAACCACAATTCACTCTCCGTCAGAGGAACAATGCGATGGTTAGGAAGACAGCAGCGAACATCTGAGGCAGCGGAGCGAAGGTTGGAACAGACGAGAGAGGAAATCAAGCCGTCGCCGTGGCAGGGAATTGCTGCCCATGGCATCAAAATGGACGACTGTATTTACTTTACAATAACATGACAAATAAACGTGTAGGATTAGTGAATTTATAGTTAATCCTTGAAAAACCATTACCAAATATTGGAAGACTAGAGGTTGAGGCCTGTATGCAGTAGTAATTTAATAATTACACACGATTTTCGAAAGATCTCATTTTTATATTCTTTGAAATTCGTAAATGAGAACGGATTTCTATCACCGTTTGTGTTTTTTTATACGACAATTAAGCATTTATTTTATTCTTACATTTCGCGGTAAATACTTATATTAATGTGTCATTTATTTGATACACTGTGCACGTTCCACTTTCTTATTAATAATAGTTGTGTTGAGCATTGTAGCATATTCACCGACTGATAAACTCAAGAACACAAAAGCGTTGCATCAACGAATATGCAACAAATAACAACTAAAAAAATATAATATACTACAGGTAAATTTTACGAAAAATGGGCATTAAATTTTCAGGATTTAAAATCTAAAACATCACTCGACGGCAGCTTTTTTTAAGGTTTATTAATTTTTCTTTCTTTATAGTGCCTCTCTCGATTTTGGACGACCTCTATTTCTATTTAAAATTAATGAAAGAAAAATGTTCGAAGGGAAATCAACATCGCGTGCATTCATACGGAAGTTACAGCGTACAAAGTGAAATACACAAAGTTTTAAATATATGAACGACAGTGATGATTACTATAGATTCTAGCGGGAAGTCTGTGATGAACTTGGCGCATGCTTGACGTAAGGAGGAACGGGTTAATATTCTAACAATATGGGTCGAATGGGCAGATACCGCTCGAGTGCATGCTGGGAAGGTTATGGCGAATAAACGACCAGTATGAAAGGCAGGGAAAAGTAATCCATCCTCGGGTGGGGAAATAGGTCGGGAGGATGAAAAGGGAAAACAAGCTATGAAAAAGAATGTCACGTCCAAATTGCGATACAAATAGGGACGTCAGGCTAACGCGCAAGGAGGGTGAGGGAGACATCTGGTGGAACGAAAAATAGGCATTGTGGAGCCCGACGATGCTCCGTCGACCGAGAAAATTAGAGGCGATTGAAAGGGTAACAAAAACCTTTTTGCATGTTACGGTTAACTATTTGTGAGCGCCATTGTTCGGTCTATTTGCGTGGATCGAAGCGGTCGGAGAATCGTCGTCTACTTCTTGCCAAAACGATTTGAAACAGATGACGTGCTTCCTAATTACGAGTTTGCGAAACGGAAAGTAAGATTAATCGCATACGTTTATTCTGGCCGTATTTGCTCAGTCTCTTCCTTAGGTCACCGAATAGAATTTTGCACTTAATCAAAAATTGAAAATGAAAAATACTGAAACTCGCAATACAAATAACCTGCAAGATTGACTATTCATAGAATATTTTTCTAATTTCTCTTTAAAGGGAAAATTGGGCAATTTGGGATATCGTGTCCAATTTAGTAATCAAAATATGTCATCGCAAAACATGACTATTATTTTACAGTTGGAACAATGGATTGCTCCCAATTGCTTTCAGAGCTTCTGTTTTTACTCAATAAATACATTAATTTTAGAATTAGAGATTCGCTATTCATCAAATCACGTAATAATGATGGTAAATGACCTCGTCCAACTCAAAATTATTATTTAATAATTAATCTATAACAGTTTCATCAATTTCCTGATATTTCCTTTCATGATTGATTATCCACGGTATTTATGTTTGTATTTTATCCGAGTGTCTCATACTAATGGTATTTTAAATGCAACTTAAAGCTATCTGTTCATTTAAATGCTGGTTAAATTTTGATTAGGGTAAAAATGAAAAAGAGATGGCGTTATAAAAAGTGATCTTCTCGGCAAACTATAGAAAATTCAAAATTTTCACAGCGAATATAATATTTATACCATCAGAAAGCCTATGGAGCGTTTTCATTGGTATTTGGATCAAAATAGATGCTACTAGTTAATATCTACAGTCATAGTACTAATATAAAACTCTTTATCTGATTGGGTGAGATGGAAGAGGAGACAATTAGTCCCAATATCGCCCTAACAAAGACGTATTATTATTATTATTTGAAACCCATTACCCGCTAAAGTTTTGCTAAGATGGATGTGGTGTATTAGGCGCGAATCTGATGACGCTATCACCTTTTCATATTATGCACTTGAAATATTTGTGCAATTACATATACGTGTGCATCTCTTTGCGTGTTCTTCATGAATCTTTATAAGGTCTTTATGAAGGCGATATTGAAAAGTCTCTTTTTCCATCTAACCCTTCGTTAACATTTATCATCATGTCTCATAATCGTCTCCCAATTCTCTCGCAATTGTCAGAATCAGAATTTAGAATAAAGGATTCGTAACATCTTCCAAGAACGATTCCTATGAAATTGTTATTAAGCCTTTGTTTAAATCTTCCATCATCTGAAAATTCCCACCCTGCGTCCTAAAGCATCTGTGTAATGCTCACGCGTGGAAATGCCGTAGGAAACACATTGCTTTTCTAATTCACAAACGCAACGTTTGTCCACATCCCATATGCAATTTCAAGGATAGACCTAAATAGCGCAGTCAAACATCGCTGACAGACTATTTATTCTCTCGTACCGACTACTTCAGCTCCAAAATAAATAAATGTTGATTATACAAAATGTTAATTTTTATCGATAATTACTTCCATCCATTTCAATATCCTTACACCGTCGATGCATACTATATTTTCCAAAGATGTCACGCAATGATTTAGTACCACATAGCCAGGCAAGTAGTTTATTCCATCAGAGTATTCCATCCCCGCAAATAGCAAATTAAATGAAACATGGTTGTTCTACATCTCCTTTAAAGCAATGCTGTAATTCGTAATTCCAGAAATGTTCATTCTTTTAAATCATTATATTCCTCTAAACAACCTGATAAAGTATCCGATTTGGAAATTATTGTTCTTATGACAATAACCCGTTGCTAATTAATTCTTGAATACATTCCGTTGGGATATTATGATAATCCTACATCGGCCTCTTATTTAGCATTTTAACTTCATTTCCATGCTCGTGCTCACTTGTCCCATCGGCTTTAAGCACTTTACATCCCATATTGACTCTGTTGTGTGTTTTACCAGATTTCTTCCTCACCGCACATCAGTAAATATTGCAAATCAAGTCAATATCAACAGCGATTACCTGAAAAAACAAATAGAGAGTATGTATCGGTGATGAAGAAAAATGAAAAAATATTCGATCGGATGCCTTATGTCCGAATTTTTCCTGCATGGATGTTTCGAGATATAACTGATTAACGATGAACGACATTTGATACAAATGGGGCAACGATGCTCTACTTTCAGTATAACTTTTTATCCACATAAAAGTCCAATACTGGAATACAATTGAGTTTCATGATATCCTTTCATGCAATCTTTATTTAGGCAGCGAAAATGCCACTCTCGTTAGCGCTGGCGAAGAAATCAAAATATCGATGCAAATGTGGAAACAGATAAGCCTCCCTTAATCTCAGATTGCGTTTTCAGTCTCCACAGATCGAAGCGAAGCTAAGCCAATCAAAGCCCTTATTCTTCATTCCTCAATGCTGACGTTAGATGCAGGATATTATTTTCTGTCTCGTGATTTTTCCGGGACCATAGGGTTATGTGCTGCACTTGGTTAAACGTCAGATATGATCTATGACACATAAGAAAAAATATTATAATTTACTGAACGAATAAAAAAGGGTTCTAAGTTGCAAATATTTAGCGAAGAATTCACCACCAGTTTTCGTTTTTACATTATCGTGCTTTTTGGAAGTGAAAAATGTCAGTCGGTCTACAATTTGAGATCTTTTTTCACTTTGATCCATTTGATTAAAAGCTTGAGTTAATCCTAATGTATGATCCAAGAAGCTTGTAAGGACCTCCCATGGTAGTACATATATTACTACTACTCCACTACGATGTGCCCCAATTACCAAAGTAGATTATTGTCTATTTAACCCTATTGGGTATGCAGATTATTCATTATATATGCTGCGTCAAAGGTTTTTAATTATTGGATAACGAAAAATCGGTTACTCTGAATAACATTTCAAAACTTTTTTGCTGTAATTAAATCATAGACAAGGCCGTTTTTTATTTCTCTTCTTTAGTTTGCATAGTAATCAAGCTTTAACAATAAAGTACAAATTTTTGAATTTTGGAGGATCATTGCTTGACGTTTTCTATATTGTCAAATATCTACCCCTATCTGTCCCAAAAAGAACGACTGAATATGGATTAATTTCCTGCGTATTCTTTCATCGACCATCGGCTGTCGGGCAAATGTTTTCTTTCTGTCTCTCATTCGCGCACTCTTATGTATGTACACTAATATAATTGAAATCATTCATTTAAGCCGTCTGTTTGGTTGCAAGAGTTATGCAATTCTTCGAGAGTTGAGCGCCCGTTGAGACAATCCAAACCAGCTAGCATTAGGATATCATTTCACGAATCATTATGGAATACTTGGAGAGCACTCCGCTAGGCCGTATAATCCACCGCTCAACTCGTGCTCCAACTCAATTACCGGAGACCCATTCCGGAGACGACGAATTCTACCCAAATTCTAGGAATCCGGAGCGGCAAACTAAATCATCGCAATGCTTTAAAAGCCGCGGAAAGGAAGGAAAAAAGACTTCCCTGACGTCGTAACGGCAATTTCCAAACAAGGATAACCGCAGAAGATGGAGTCGCAAAGGGAAATCCATCCGAATGAATTAGAAGGAGAGTTAATTTGTAGAATGAGCACGTCGGGATCCGTTCTAATTATCCAATAATTGGACCGCGGGATTGCGTTATTCTACATCCTTTGAATCCGACCGCCTTTAGAGTGCAGCGGGATTGGAAACTTCCTCGCAAAGAAGGGGAAATGGGACTTACTTTCGCACCGATCGAAATAAGGCACCGTGAAATAATTCAGAATTGGGGAATAATTACAGACACCGATTCCTGTGTGGGATTCGGTAATGTTCGGGCTTAAAATGCTTAGCGGCGCAGTTTAACCACGCGATCGCAGGGTTTTTTCCCCTTTCAAATCATCGTTGGTGTTCATATTTTAATAGCAGTAAGACTATGAGTTATGGTTGCGCAAGAAGTGAAAGTAGTAACTGGGGCTTATTTTTGCAGTTATTTTACAACATTGGGTTAAGTTACGCCCTTTGTTTTGCAAAGTTAAAATTTCATTTCATTATTACTGTTAGTTATATTGAGAACTGTAACCGGTTTTACATTGAGTATTATTAGATTCTAGTATTTTGCTCATTTATGCGTTGTGAATTGTCCCTTCCGTTTCTGCTCTCCTGTCTATCAATCACACCTTTTGCACTAAAATGGCTCTCTCCTTAATTAACCTGAAAATTTCTACTATTTTGACCCAATAACTTAACTGAAGCTGTTCACACTTATCGATAGTCTCAAAAATTTTACATTGCCTTGAATTGCAGGAAGACTTCAAACGAATTCACAAGCGGTGCCTTTTCACCAATGACTTAGTAAATTTTACTTCTCTCGTTTATTCATATTATTCCTCCTTCCTTCCTTTATCTTGAAAACATGCTTAGCATATCCACTTCTTTTTCATACAGCACCTTGTTTTATCTAGTATCAATTTCTATTTTATATCCTATAATTTATGTACCGGTCTTCCCATTTCATTCATTTCCGTCTTTCGACATATTTTCCTCTCTTTTAATACCAGTTTATTATTACTTTCTCCATATACGAAGTATAGAGAAAGTATTGTTTTCATGAAAAAAATCGACTTCGAGATTTCAACGGAAATACATGTTTTAGGGTCCCTAGAACACGTTTTGACCATTTTCGGAATGATGTCTGTGTGTATGTGTGTGTGTGTGTGTGATAGTGGGCGCTCTAACGTGAAAACTATTAGTCGTATCAATACCAAACTTCATATATAGTACTGTGGTGTGTGCTGTCAGAGTTAATTAGTTTTTTGGGGAAATCGGTTCACCGGAAGTTGAGCTTCATTCATCAAAGCTCATTTCCGGTTTTAAAAATATCTCCATAAATATGATATATAGGTATATTGTATTCCTTATAAAAGTTTTAGATAATGTGATTTACTATAACTTTTGTACTAAACATATTTTTGTATCACCAGTTGATTAGGAGTTATTGGTGAAATACTGATTAACCGGAAGTAGCTGATTATGTACTTTGTGGGCACTCTAACATAAAAACTATTAATCGGATCAATACCAAATTTCATATATAGTATTATGGTTGGTGTCTTAAGAGTTGATTAGTTTTTGGAGTAAATTGGACAACCGAAAGTTGAGCTTCATTCTTCAAAGCTCATTTCCGGTTTTCAAAATATCTCCATAAATATTATATTTAGGTACAAACTATAAATTAAAAAAGTTTTAGAAAATGTAATTTACTATAACTTTTGTATGAAACATATTTTTGTATCACTGATTGTGTAGGAGTAATTTGTGAAATACTGATAAACCGGAAGTTGCTGATTATGTACGTTGTGGGCGCTCTGGGCGCTGGGGCGAAAGGCCATTTCATCGTTTTTCATCGAACATGTCCCGAAAAACATTATTGATAATGTTAGTGACGTAAAAGATAATATGATATAAATTAATCACTTATCTTCCAAGTTTAGATTGAATATAGAGTACGAAAATACTGTCGTGGATAATTATTTACATCTTATATATGGAGAAAGTCATGTGCTGGCCACATCAGATTTTTTACTCAATATTTACAGTCACTCTTATCCCACCTGTAATTCCCTATGCCCAAACCATCGTTATCATTCCTTTCATGCGTTTATTTACATTAATACATCATTCTACATCCCGATTCTCCTGGCCCCACGTTCTCCTCATATGATCCATATCGACAGTATTGTATAATAATTGTTATTTCGTGCATGGGTTGCCACCAGAATCCGTGACTGGTTTCACCAAAGCTCAGTGCGCTGCCAATTTGGCTTTTCGGAAGCTCAATAAAACAGATTTAAGATTAATCATCCGTTTATTTCAAATTTCGCGTTGAACGAAAGAGTTAAAAATGCCTAAAAATATTTACCCTCGGTAATATACGAGTCATAAAAAAAATAAAAAACGTTTGCTCATATTCGCAGTAGAGCGTCTTGTTCCAAGGAGAATCAGTGACTGTGTATCGCTTCGGATGTCCAATTTAGAACTCCGCAGTTACAAATCATCATCGAATGACAGCTGCTGAGGTGTTCCGAGTAGTCCAGAAATTGAGCTCTATATAATTATTAGCGTTTAATCACTATCCTTTTCAATGGTACTTTCAAAACAGTGGATGCGTGACTTCGGAACCTCTTTTCCCATTATTTCAGCCATTAAAGTTAATTTGGATTCGCAGCCGAGACAGTCGATGTGTATTTTTGACGACATTCCATGTAAAGAGAGTGCAAGCGTGCCCGGGTCGGTGCGCATTCTTTCGCCCTCAAGGGTTTATTTCTGGATTTAAAGGAAGAGAAAAAATACATGTCGAAATACAAGAAGTTCATTGGTGGCCAAGTTTCGGAGGAAGAGGAGAAGAAATGTCTTTTGTTTAGTCTCGCATTGTTTTGGGCTATTTTAAACGCGCGTGCGTCAGAATGGGTCCAACCCGCGGTTGCTAACGGAGACGGAGAAAAAGACACCCTGAACTCTGTTGGCAACTGTATTCAAAGGTGCACTCATTTAGAACTCCTTTTTAACTCGATTCTACTGATTGTCGGTTGAGCGGAGAAAGCCAAGTTACAGTTACGTTTTCTCATAGCATGAGGAAACAACATTGACATTATTTCTATTCTTACCTCATTAAAGCCTAGCGGGGCAGTAGTATGGAGGCTGTATTAGCATTGGAATACAAAAGACAGAAGAATACAAACGCTACTCTCTCTTTCTCAATTTTATTCGCCAAGGTAACAACTTAGAAGTGAAAATATCATCAATGCTAACCTTTAAACCGGTAGCGATTTAGTTCGGTGAATTTGAGGGATAGCTGACGTGTTTCTCTTTGTTTTTAACATAAATAAGCTCCTACTGAAATCACATGAAATCTTCCAATTGAACTTTGTGATAATTTATTTTTATGTTACTCCAATTCAAAAAACATTCTCCCTTTTTTAATTTATATTTTGAACGTATTCGGAGAAGAGAGATGTCAACAGCAGGAGGAGTATTTTTCTCAAGTGAATTATAATTTACACGATAACACAATTTCAATTTCATTGTAGCTTCGCAAATGAAATTAAATTATAGAATTTAGGTGTGGTATTTACTCGAATTATTTGCAATTCAGAAACAGTTTTAGTTGTTAAAAGAGATTGGACAGATATCTTCTATTAAAAATTACATCAATATGTCGATTGAATAATCAAAGATAAGCATTTATGAGCTACCATTAAATTATATAAATCCCTCTAATTTAAATATTGACGCCTTGAAGCTATTTAGTAGTGAATGCCATTGAATTGCATTCCGAGGTGCTGGAAGCAAATGGGATTTGGATGTGACCTAAGAAATTTCGTCCTTCCAATTTTTTTCATTTATGGATAAATAATGACAATGGAAGTACTAAGAAATTCAATTTTCTTTACAGGAGGAAACAACTGAGAGTTACCTTCAAGAAAACTGCAAACGGTAAGTTGATTATCCATTTTTCATCTATTTAATTAATATTATAGTAAATCAGGAATCCTGCAAAACGAAGCAAATAAGAAATTTTCACAAGAACTAGAGGCCAAAGTATGCTTTCCGTTGTTGCTGGACGACTTCTTTGCTGAGGACCTTTCCATGGCTAAAAATTAACTCGAGCATTCTTTGTATCGTGAATTTAAGACGATTTCCTTGCCAATGGAGCTTAACCGGGCCTTGTCATTGGTCATCTCCGGAGAAAATGAAAGAGCCGCTCGGACATCGCAGGAATTGGAAGAGCCCCGCAGTGACCTTAGAGAAGTCGAGAGAGGCTATCAGACAGATGAGTCAGTGGCCATTTGTCTTTTAGAGTTAATGAGAATCCTTATTTCTTCCGGAGAAGGCACTTTTCGGTGGAATGCATCGGAAAGAAAAAAAAATACTTTTGGAAAAGTGTTGTTTACGAAAAGAAATATAAAAGAATGAACTTAAATGATCCTTGAGGCAGCAGAAGAGCCTCAGAACATTTTTTGAAACTGTTTATTACAGAATGGAAATAATAGAAAAATCTAACTCCTGTGAAACAGGAAAAGAGCAACATTTGCAATTATGATAAGTAGCTGTCAGTTGTTTCGCAGCAGCTTGTTTGACTCGGAGAGAAGGAAAGTTTTAAGTAAATAGCCTTTAACATGTTATACAAAGAAAAAAGAAATATAAAATTCGGAAAAATCGTAAATTTTTACTTCCAGCTGATATCTCCAAATCTTATGATAACATTAAAAAAATACTGTTCCTTACGACTTGATCATAGTAATCGCGAAAAAAGAATGACATTGAATTCAAATCCTGTACCCAAACCGTACATTCTGGTATAAATTTTGTGTAACTCCTTCCTTATTGCAGATGATAATTCACTGAATATGATTATGGAACGTCGAAAAGTTACACGTCGACCCTCTTTCAGTTATTTATTCTCCAGCTCCAATTGCACCCGAAATCGAGATTGTACGGAAGACAAGTTTCCTTCGTCCCTCCAGACGAAGGGTCAGCCAAGTCAATTAATCAAGTCAAGAAATCTCTCAATGGAATCTCCTACGGCTGCCTCCTGTTCCTGTTCTTAGTACAAACGCTCCAATTCGCCATAATTTTCGCGATGACTATTGGACAACCGGATTTCCCTCCGCTCAATGCCTTTCTAATACTAGACATTCGCTCAATAGACTCTTCTTTTTCGCTCTCCTTTAAAACGTCCGGACGGAAGATGTCTCTATGGCCTTTGGATGTGCCTCCGCCCGAAGGCACTGTACGGATAGCGAACCAGCAATGGGAGAGAAGACGTTTGAAGAAGGGATATATAAGGCTCCAAATGTTCGTGTCCCTTTAGAGACTCACCAATCGACTTGACTTCTCCCTGGAACGCATTCATCTCTCCCCATACCGTTCATCACACCCCAATTTCCTGGCACTCTTTGCTTCCTCCTTTCTCTAGGATCCTCTTCATTCGTATTATGAGGCCTACGAGGATTAAGCTTGAATTACTGCGCCCTCTCTAATTTCCCTCCCTCTATCTATCCGACTCCCTCGTAAAAATCCATCCGGGATCGCTTTTATCCTCTCTCTTTGCTGTCTCGACTCTCCCTTAATCTCTATCATCTCACGCCCTTTTCCATTCGTTCCTTTACTTTATTATGCGTTCTCTTTATTGCATTACCATCGCATTTATTCTGTTTCGCGGACTGCATGTCAAATCAAGCTCGTGGCCCATACGTATCAATGCCGAGAATTTTGTTCATCTCTATGGACAAGTGACTTACGTGGATGGGATGAAGATGAGAAAATCCCATTGTGCCTATCCCTTAGGATTAATGTACCCAAGAACAAATAGGTATTTGATGATTGTACTTACGCTCTCATCATATCCTATCCCATTCATAGTTCTCATAATCTCTTTCATGATCAGAAGATTGGCTAGTTCTCCAAGCCATCCTGCCCCAACCAATTCCCACAACAGAACCTTTTATTAACTCTAACCATTACTCATCTCTCATCAGGTATTTCTAAACAGCTCCTTCTTCCTACTATTTCTTCCTATAATGTCAACTGCAGACCATCATCAAGTGTGCCCCATTGAGTTTTCCATAAAAATTTTTATTTGCCCTTACAAAGGCATCTTAATAAATCACCCGATTGATCGATTTCATTTTCTACACTTCTGTGTTGCACCAAATTCCCATCGCTTCTAATTTTCTCTTTCCAATTACTGTTAAAGCCTGTTATACCGCTATACAGGACACTCCGTTTCTAAGCCTTTATAAACAGTTTCCTGATTGCTAAGCTGCTACAATTTGTTTCAGTAAATCCCTTCCATTCTTTAACTACTGCCTTTTCCTTTTGCCCGTTTTTATGCACAAAAGGTTACATGCATTTTTTTCCTTTTTTTCTTACCTTCGAAATATATTCATCTTGATTTTATTAATTCAGGAATGTTAAATACTCCAAGATGTCAAGCAAACGATCTTAATTGTGAAAGATATTCAAAAATTTGTGGCTAGAAAATTCCCAAGGAAATCGATAAATTAATGACCGGGATTGAAAGTACCAACAATTTGCGTTTTAAATTGGAAGGCTTATAAATCCTCCAGATGATCTTCGAGCCCACCCTGAAAGGAGATTTGAGTGATTAAATAACTACTCAAAGAATATCAAGTCGCATAATTATCTGTCAAAGTTGACTTATCGCGATGAAAAGTTACAAATGTCTTATCTCGATGATATTAAACATCTAATTGCTTAAAGTATGCATCAACTAACAACATGATGATTTTACGATATCATATTTTACGATGTTTACTTCAGCATTCAATTTCGCACTATATTGCTGCAGAAAAGGAACCTTAATCTTTCGATAGAGATCTCCTGTTTCCTATTAATATTTCATTTTATGCTACCGATTCATCCGTAAATATTCTTAAATTTATATCAATCTTATGGCTTATGTCCTTTATTAATTTTAGAAGTAGAAGTACGCATATATTAAAATGTGTATCAATTTCGCCTCCCTGGGGGATGCCCGAAGTAACCTTGACTACATTCGCATCAACGCCGAGAAGCACTACTTCTATTCTCTTCTCCTTGAAAAAGAAAAGTGCCCTCTTGCTTTGATAAAGTCAAAATTTCATTCTAAGTATGTCCAATTCCTTTGACTGCGTAATGCAGAAATGCAATTTAATATTATAGCCACCATTCAATTTTAGTGGTTGCGTCTTTATTGCTAAACGGACTTGAGTTTTCAGATAAGCCTTCCCCGAGTCGTTTGTCCTTTTGCGGGCCTTATCTTCCATCTCTTTCTTTCCCTTTACCGTTCCCTCTATATCTTTCTTCCTTTTTATTCGATCCCACTGCGCGCAGCTGTATTTAATCCCCGTAAATCGCCCAGGTCGTTCCCCGTCGCGTTTATCATTATAAAACGTAATATCTTCCTCCCTAATATTCGACGTGTCTGCAAATTTCGCCCCGTTTCCCGAGGCGTGTGCCATTTTCCTCCACTTTTATCCTCCTTTGACCTTCCCTAATTTCTTCTTTGTAAATCCTCTCCCTTTCGATTCCTCGCTCCCGCGTCGTCACTTGTTTTCACTTCTCGGATTTCCCGTTATCAAGCGCGACATTGTTTCTATCGGCGATGCTGGAGCCTTTTATTGCTTCGCACAGGGAATAGGGTTGTTTCTTCGATAAAAAGGGGATTTTTTCCTTCCGTTATCTCATGTTCGGCTTCTCGGTCAGAAGTGATCCGCATCGAGGGAAATGGCTTTATCAATCCTTTCCCAAGCAACGGCTACGAGTGTAGTACACAATCCTATTCTGGTGGGGATCACACACAACTGTTTTGTAGAATTACTTCTTTTTTATTGCCCGACTATGTGCTGGCGTATAAGGTGATTTTCAACCGTGCTAAGTCAATCGCAACTTTCTATATATTTCAGCTTCGCAATTATTCTATACCGGCCACTTTGTTAACTAAAACACTTTTTAAGTTTCTAAAAGTTTTTTTTAGGGGAATAAGAACAAACCATCGTAAATAAAACACTTAGTAACTTCCACATATGTATTAATAATTATTATTTTTATTGATATGTATTTGTGGATGTTACTAACTGTTTTATTTACGATGGTTTATACTGCATTCCACAAAGTGAGGATAGGACATATTATTTTTTAATAAGAACATATTGTTGGCCAAATCCCATCCTTTTTCGTATCAGCTCACAAAATGCATCGAATTCAAATTTGAAAAATTAGTGCTGATTATTAACTATGAATAGCTTCATTTACATCTAAGTTCTAATCTGTAATCCATGTCAACTCTTAAAACAGATGTGATTAGGTAAACCAGCAAAATCAAATGTTTTGTAGTTAAATAAGCCAAGATGGTACGAATGTTAAATCATTAGAAATATTATAGAAAACATTATATTGTTATTTGAAATATTTAGAACGTGACATTTTTCGTAAAAGTTAGGAATGTGAGGCGATTCTCAATCACGCTTACGAAGAAAACACGAGAGCCTGTCCTATTCATAATGCATAGCAGAATCTTTTAGTAGAACATTTAGTAGAAGACTATTGAAGTGTAAGTGAAAAAAATACGACCAGATAAAACGTGGGCTTTATTGCTCATTTTGAATTACTGAAATTTCAGTCGGACAAGGTGCGCGTCTTTGCATTTTTATCGATAAAATACATACTTGTTATACGATGAAGTGCCCCTACTTATACCACAGGAACTGATGTGAGTAATTCACGTTCCAGAAACTTACCGGCGCATGATTTTCTCCTTTATCAGTGCAATGGTTGTGTGGATCAAACTGGATTCAATTTCATATGCAATACTCCATTACATTGATTCACCTCTCAATGATAATGGTGTCCTGGATTTCCATTATCGAATGGGATGAAGCCGATGCTAAATCTGCCTCTGCGTTAGGTCAGTGCATGATCGTTGACGTCAACGTTTGCTTTATGCTGAAACCTGTTACTTAGGAAAACAATGCATTGGCCGTAACTTACGGTAGCCATTCCCCAAAATACCTTAGCCTTAAATGATTGTAACAGAATTGTGAGGAAGAATCTGCTGAGTGGCTCCACATACCTATAGGAGTGCTCATTTAGACCTTAATTCCGTAAATAATACTGCAGGTGATTATAAAAATAATTATAATTAGGATATCAATAAACATTGAGTTATTTAAATAAAATATCTTCATGAAACACTGTAAAAACTGGAAGTGAGTTTCATTTGGAAAAATTGCAAAAAATACGCAGAAATATCAGCTAAAAATTGGATAATTCATTAAAGTTAATCAGCGCATCATCTTACAGAGATGGGAAGACTGGGTGAAATGTTTTTCTCAAGAGATCTGCAGATGGGTTTAAAGGTGACGATTATCTCCACTGAATTTCAAATTATTGCACCGAGATGTAATGGAGTAATTCAGTTAAACCTCTAAAAATATATCTCTTTGATAAAATACTTGCTGCGTTCTTTTCCCACTTCGTAGTACGCTACTATATGTTATGATTCCAGGTGTTTTAGTGAACCTTATTTTAATTTTACTAACAGCGGTTATTTATTACCCTCACTTTGGCAGGAAACGGAACATTGGTGAGCAAATAGTGCTTATTTAAAAATGTGATTTCTGAAAGTTTTAGCAGAAGGCCACTTTTGTCCTCAATCCCAAAAAAGTAACGATTGCTTTAAAATTAAATGAAACAGACAAGACGAGGAGTGAGGGAATCACAATTTGCTTTACTTATAAAATAATGATAGATAAGAAGAAGCAATAAAATCAGCAGAATGACCTAGAAGGTCAAACAGCATTCAAATCGGAGAGGTTTCTTGGATGCCATTTGTAATCAGCATCCGCATTTCATAATATCAAGTCTATGGACAAGACTGTGTCAAAGTAAATTAAATATACATTTTCTTATCCTGTTCCAAAAGATAAATGAGATGTTTTCCATTCAACAAAATCCGAGGAACCAAAGGGAAATATTTATGAAAATCACGCAGAATTAGTCAATACCCTTTTAACATACTACATCTGCCTGAAATATCCATTTAATATGCAACCACAATGTACCAGCTTCATCTGCTTCTCTCTGCGCCTTCCCGTTTTCATAATGCCCTTTCTCTTTCCCTCTCCATCCCTTAACATTTCGCTTTATTCCTCAACCATTCCTTGTCTTACACTCGTTTTATTTACCCTTCCCTCGTAAATGCTTCCTCTTGCCAATTTCTGCTCTCAACTTAATAACTCCTCGGTCGCTTCCCCTTCTCGTCCATATCTCAAACTTCTCTATCGCCAAATTTTACCCCTTATGTAGCCCACCTCTCCAAATATATATAGCTCTTCCTGTCTCACATTTCCCTTAAATTGTCCTCATATAGCTCCCCACAAAGCGCCTTCCGCATTCAAATCCTCTTTGCGAATTCACTTCCTTCTCTATTCACCAACCCTTTCATTGAGCTCTTTCCGCCAGGACCCCTCTTTAATCCTCCTCGCTATAGATCTCATTTCCTCTCTAAACCGAGGAACGTCTTCTCATCAACGGAGAGACGATTTTTTCTCCTCCGTCGAGTGCACTACTTTTCTATTCCAGGGAGCGATTGTGTTCCGTGTAAATTATTCGGATATAAGACGAGCGTTTGTTTCGTCTTATTCAGGATTAGTCTATGGAAAAGAGTTCGAATCCAGACGTTCGTACAGCTCTTTTCTTCCGCAAACGCCCCTTTTTCCACTCCAACGTTTATACGGAATACTTTGGAATTCACGGAAGTCTGCGGTCCGTTGATAAATCCCTCGGTTCTTCGTTTTCGGGTCTTCTTTTGCTCTCACTGCAAACGACCGAAAATATGCAATGATTCCCTTGTTTAAAGCGTCTCGCCTACCCATGGATGTGATTTTGTCTTACGGCGCAAAACACGGGTGTTGCATTCTTATTTCTCTTTTCTTATAACGCTATTGTTGATGGACTTATACGTGGACTTGAAGCATTCTTTCTTAATGAAAAAGGAAATTCTTCACTCCTCATTCCTCCTCGCAAGTTATTAATCCAGTATTCCAGGCCGCCCCGAGTAAACCTATCTTGCAACAGAGATTTTTGGTATGTTTCATTCTGAGTTTCTAGGAAAAGTGTTTGGGTGACTTTGCATTTAAGGACATGCACTCAGGAAAAATCCCGGACTTTAAAAATGTTTAAAGGGGTCGGGAATGGAACCCGGGTTCTTCCTCTATCCGGGAGCCTGCTGCAACCAACTATGCTACCTTATCTTAGCTTTTGCTAGACCAATTTTCCTTGGGATCTTTTTGTGTTTTTAGACCTTACAGTTTATTTTAAGGTA
Source organism: Sympetrum striolatum (assembly GCA_947579665.1). NCBI lineage: Eukaryota > Metazoa > Arthropoda > Insecta > Odonata > Libellulidae > Sympetrum > Sympetrum striolatum. The sequence goes on from OX388343.1 coordinate 1,060,890, forward strand.
TAGAACTAATCAAACAAAACCACTAATTAACACCTTTTAATTAGATCGCGGTATCCTATGGACATATTTATACCACGGGCTCGTAATTTGTAAGCCAATTTCCACATTTAGAATATGAAACAAAGAAACTAGGGTTAGATCTCTTCTACTGAAACTAAAACTTATATTATATGATTAAAATTATGATTTTATGATAAGTAGCCTAATCTCTTTAAATCAAAAATACATTTAAGGCTTCTGTGAAAAGTTGGAGCTTTGGAAATTTTTAATTTCTGTAGATATAACCTAGCATATCTGCCAGTCTATTAACAAGATCCTCTGGATTACCCGTGGATTCTATGCTGCTATCTTAATCATATAAACTACGAATAAACGCCTCTGGATCCGTAGCAAATTCAATCAAGGCCCAGAGTAACGAATCGATTCCATCTAACGGCTTCTTTATGTTACTTTCGTGTGAATCTCCTTGGATGGACTCTTATTTTATTTGACCTTGTTATTCTGTTGCCCAATCCTTCACATCACTCCACTTCCTCTTTAAAGATAAAAACGGAAATTGATGGAAAGTCCCAACAAAATCCATAAATGATTGAAAGTGATGTTTTAGAACCTCCACTGTCGTATTTCTATATGTTAATACCTTTTACACTTATTATGATGTCATATGTCTATAAAAATAACGAAATTTACATTTTCTTCTCTTTAATATGAGTTTAAACTATATTCTTTGAGAAAGGCAGTAAAACCATTATTGTAATTCCTATTTATTTATCTCTAAGTGCGCTATTTACCTTCACTCCAGGAAAATTGGTTTCGACCAACGTCACTAAAGTAAAATGAACTTTGAGAGAATGGCCGACGTTTCAATCGAATGAAAGATGTCCTTCTTCGTTCGAACTAATTCTAATCCTGCCAATTTAAAGACACTGACAATGAAAGAGAAGAAATCTGCAGAAACAATTCATAACATATTTGGATCTCGTCGACTGAAAATGGAGGAACTATGGGAATGCTATAGAACATTGAAATAAGATTACATCCCAGAAAAGCTCAATGAAGAAATACGAAGTTTCGTAATGATATATCACTCTATTTATTGTGTAAATGGGATTACAAACACTCCCTATAAAAAATGCTATGGCAAGTAAACTAATTTCAATCATTGTACTAAATAAACTAGCTCGGATATAGCAGAATTCGCTTGTTTTAGAAAAAGCAGATTATTTTAACCGGTATAGCTCATTATTAAGTGTTAACATGTTTAGACGTATAATGGAGTTAACGGGACGTTCCACAAATCTCTTTCATAATCACTATTTCAATTGCGAGTTTTCCATTAATATTCATAATTTTCCTTTGTTGTAACTTTGGAATGGGTACAATGAAGCACATTACTCCAGGCCTAAAGGCTTCTCGTTAATATGGAATTTACAGTAGAGTAAATGAAACAAATATTAAATAAACCTATAGCCGATTCATCTAAAAGGGTTAAATTTCATTAATCAACATTTATTACTTTGTTCGCAATACGTTACCTTAATGGAGCAACCTGAGTCTGCAGCCATCGAATTAATGAAATTCGATTATCTTCAGCGCAATGGAAACTTCATCCTATATCACTGATTATTATTACTAGTGAGATAAAAGTTCGTTACTATTCATTAAAAATATCTGTTTGAGCACTTTCTGTTCAAGGCTCTCGTATGCAACAAACATATACAAGTTTCAGTCATTTATTTATTGGTGTAGTCCTCTCCATCGAAATATACTCACTCTTTTAGCTAAGAACATCCAAATGTATCAAAGACAATAAGCTAGCTACTACAAATAACTAGATATAACAAATATTTTAAATACAACTATTTTTCCTGAATACGTTTTCTAGCTGAATGTAATCTTTGAGATTTTGCGTTTGCTTCGCCGAAATTATGCACAATTTACTCGATAAAATTAAACAAGTTCAGAGTTAATTTAAATGCAAAAAGTGAATTTCACAGCATTTATGCGAAGAATAATTGAACTATCCGTGCGAAATTTAATGATGGATTAAGGAAATCAGTATGAATGAGTTATATTAATGAAAGACATCGTTAATTTGTCATTTTTAAAATCATATTTCGCCCCTCGTAATCAGAGGTTTCAATGAAGGAATTTAGAAGGAATGATTAGACCTCTAATTGGTTCAATCGCTACATTTTTCCAATAAGCGGATAACTTCGTTTGGAAAAAATACAGCTAAAGATTGGTTAATTGGTTTGACCCTTTCCTATCGGAAAGTATATCTTCTGTTCATTTCTCAATTTTTGTGATCTGCAGAATTGAACCATTCCACGGCACTTTTGCTGAATGTAAGCGAAACGACTGCGAAGTGGATCATGAAAAATTGATTTTTGTTGAAAATAATTACCTTAAATAATCTGTTTTCGCAGCTTAGTGCAAAAAAAATAAAAGTAGATTGAATTTTTACCTCCTATATTAACGAATATTAAAATTTTGGTACCAACGTTGAATATTTTAGATTACCGTGTTTTGATTCCTAATATGTCCAATAGTTTTATATATAATCTTTAAAAAATGAGCTATTGAGACAGAATTTTTAAACCGTAAATTTTAAAAACTTCAATGAAAATAACACGTCAATTTTATGTTTATGTTGCAAACAAAACATTATTCCAGGCAAAATTTGGTCAAGGTCAATGGGATGCAAATAATCTCAGCCCAACAAAGAGATAACTCTAAAATTTCGACATTTAAGGTCATTAATTGATATTTCTTGTTTGCGATGAATTTATATTCATCGCGAAATTATGTTATCACATTAAGATAAAGTAGGTGAGCAGAAGAGAAACTAAATATGTTCATACTGCATGCCCTTTAGATGAAATAGTGTGAAAGAGTATTTAATCAGTCAGCGGAAAACACGTTCTTTATTTTCGTCATCTCTTCTCTTTCAATTCAGAATCGCTATCGGTTGCCTCAAGTGCAGCGACTATGATGGCGTAATGAAATATATGGATGTATTCATCACACTCCCCCACGTGTAATTTGTGATTATTACCACCGTCGTCATACATCCGAGATGAAACATGGAGGCATAAATTTCCAATCATATGAAAGCAAGAACGTAGTAATATATCTCGAGCGACGCTTTTCATCCCTGATACAGTCACTTGGACAGAGTGGACGCAATTTTTCTCGGAACCGCCGTAAAAATCTTTCCGTGTCGTTAACCGCATATGAAAGACCCACTTCATCTTCCTCCAAACCAACGAGACCCAATCATCGCCAGAAAAAACACACCGAGCTAAAAAACACACAAATTCCCGATACTAACGCACTGAGGGTCAAACGGGCACTTCGAAGAGTTTTAATTTAAACTCTCGTTTATTTTTTTCAAATGTCCCAGTTTTCTCTCGCTTTAGGCTCGTGAAAGAACCCTTCGGAAAAAACTCCTCCCCAATGTCGAAACTCCCATTCCTCAGGCTTCGGAGATGTATGCTCCAGGAGTTTAAACCTCGTTTGTCACCACTCCGCGATCCCTCGGCGTGTCCTGGAAGCGAGGGCCGTGGAAATAAATAGGCAGGTGGAGAATAAAAAGATTGTTTCGGGGGAAAAGTAGATGTTCGCACAAGGGCAATCTCCAATCGATAAGGGCAACGCAATTACCAGCACAATGCAAGCCATTGCAGTACTTCTTTCTTATTCTTCCCCACCGACGCGCCAACGTCATTAGGGTCAACGGCCTCCGTGGAACAAACATGGTCACTACACATCTCATTCGGTTCTATTCACTCGGATTCCAGGAAAACCCCTCTCCTGATTTTAACCCCTTTCTTCCTTCCGTCCAATCCGCTCCTCTCTCCCGTCAATATCATTTAACGCATCCAAACAACCGCTTCGCCTAACTGCATTGCGTGTGCTTTTTTCTCAGCGTCCCGGACGATCAGTTTATTTTTTCCATTCGTCCCGCTTGCGCCATTTTGTCCCTCTCCCTCGATGATGGCTCTCTATAAACTTTAACAGGGGTCTCCTTTTTTTCCTCGTGTACTTCATTTGTCTGTGAATGATTAACATTCCTTTGTGCAGCTTCGCAATGTATGTCGGATCGTTTACGTTCTTTCGCCGAAGCGAATTTGAGTGTCCACATTCGACCGTTTGTGTCTTTGGCCGTAACGAAGTCAAGGACAGTCTAGTTGACTCCGATGCCTTTTTTATCTTTGTGGAAAATGTCGATGAAATGCGATACTCGCAACTGCGCCGGTCTTTAAAATTGTATCGGAGAGCCGCGAGGTACGCTTATATTTTCAAACGGTGGCCTTTTCGTATAAATGAATAGGACTGAATAATTATCTCCCACTTTCGCTTTAATTATTAATCTTCATACTCTTCAGAGCATGTATGTGAAATGTATGAGGAATTATTCAACGTCCCGCTTTCCTCGCCTCTTCCATCATCTTTAAGTCCGTATGTCCAAGGTCTGTTTGAATTGTTTCTCTTTCTTCCCTCCAGACTAATACTCTTAGGTCTAGGGAAGCTGAAGGCCTTCATCATGTCCATTTCGTAATAATCACTGCTTTTTAGGATATGCCATGGTATAAAATTAGTAGCGAACTGGAACACTAATATGATAAGTTGATTCCAATCATTAATTATCGAAACATTATAACACTATTTCAACCCTAGCAAGAAACTTTTTATCATATTCTGAAAAAATTCTACTAGTCAACCGTATACCTATAGTCAAGAAGCTGAATTGAATGTACTTCTCCACCCAACTTAAATATTCTGTATTATAAATCGAAGAGTTCAAAGGTGACTTTGTGCGTAAAGCTATGCACATGTGAAAGATGCACTCAAATTAAAAACGACCGTGGGGACTGGGACTCGAAGCTGGATCTCCAATTTGACGGTCGGGTGCTCTAGTGATTGTGGTTTCTAGTCAGAGCACTTTGGTATTCGTCCGAAACATGCGATGCCTTGCGATGAAGGGATTCACATTTCTGCCAAAGTGTCGGTGCTTCAAAGAACTGTGGACAATCCCCCACAGATGAGCAAAACACATCGCCCTGTAACGCCACCTGAACAGCACGTCTGAACGTTCTAGTAAGCTAGCTTAACGGTTAGAGCAACCGGCTAACCATCGGAAGATCCGGATTTGAGACCCATTCTTACCAGACCATATATTAAAAACGCCTTGGGAATACTCCATGACCGGGCTCCTTAAAATGTTTATCCCGATGACCCACTTGCAACCCAGAAAAAGTTTAAGAATCTTAGATGTAAGATTACCATGAAATATATATTCGATGTAACACAATTATAGTTTAGATAGGTGATTAAGTCCATAATAGATTCGAAAATTGTACCTACTCTACGTAAATTTAACATTAGCGAATATCTGATTTTACATGCTCGTTTGGGAGTCTAAATTCATGGCATCCCGCTTCAGCCGTGGTCACGCCGCCCCATTGACCCCGCTAATTCAGAAAGCTACCCTCATGCATCACCATGCTGGATGAACACCGATAAATGTTGACCACCAGCGGGAAACGAATCCGCTTCCATTGAAAGTGAACGTTGCTACTAACTTGGCTATACGGACGAGTCACGCAGCACGTACGTTAGGGTGTCCCGAACTACTAAAAATAAATATATAATAATTCGAAATGACACGTTCCATACGTCCACACACTGTTAGGAACATCGTAGACTGATATTTAGCTCGAAAAACCCGCGCAAACGGACGTAAGACATTCGAAAACAGCTAAAAACGCGGGAGCTGTTGTGCGGGTTGCCTACCAAAAACCATGAAATTTTCAAAGTCGATGCGGAACCTCAGTACGTCATCCGAAAATTCTGGGAAAAATCACACGTGTTTAGTGCCACCAATGACAACTTTTCCGCACTAGCGGACTTCACTTTTCGAAAAAAAGTTTTTTTCGGGACACCCTAACGTACGTACATTGGTACGCAGTAAGTCGTACATATATATAAACACCCGATTTTCGCGACCAAATTTCAAATACTCCCAAACCACCGAGTTCACAGAGTTTAAGAATTCCTATTATTTAATTAATGATTATTGGACAATGAGATTTACAAGATTGATTCAAAGGCTTAAAAATTATGTGTTTTTGGAAGTTATTTGAAAGTTCAACTGAGAAATATTCCTCTAAAAGGGATTAGCGGAAGAAAAAGGGACAAAAATTATTTTTCTCCGCAAACAGATCACTCTAGTAGCATTTATTAAATTGCAATATCTTCTGTGTGATAATTAACCTGATAATATTAGGGTTAAGCTTATAAATTAATTAAATATATATCTAATATTTCAACTAAAGTTGGCCTATTATTATTGACCATAATCAGTTCATTTCCTAGTGTATGTATATTTTATCGTTTCAGAATCTTCATATATTATATTCATTCATAGTTACCTATGAAGTAGAAAATGAAAGTTAAAAAAATACGTATTTATGATGATTTGAACATAAATATTTTTTACGCCATAAATTTTTTACACAATATATTTCTCCTTAACTAAATATTTTCCTATATCTGAACCTGAATGCAGCAAAGAATTGCTTGCTTACGATTAGAAATTGCAAATGAAAACACTACTTCAGTTGGAAGATATCGACGAAAATGAAATTCTATATACTAATAACGAACTCTTGGGAATCATTATTTTCATGATATTATTAGTCATGGTTTATTATTAATTACGGAAGAAAAACTCACGCAGAGTGCACAGAGAAGAAATGGAAACATTAACATAAAGGTATCTTATGTTCTCACGATAATTTCAAAATGCCACGGCTTTTAAAACGAGCATAATTATTAATTAAAATTTTCACAACAATTTTCTTAACTTTCTTTTTTTAACAGGCTTTTTCTTCTTGTGGAAGAAAGTGACGTCACATCTTAATCATCCATTCATCCCATTTTGTCTGCCTTATTTTGAAACTTCAAGCTGTAGACGGAGTAGAGATGTTTCATTGCTTCATAATTCTCGGGATTTAACAAAGAGTTCCCAAAATGAAAATCATCCGTCGCGTGACAGAGTCATCAAAGTCATGCGAAGGTTTGACTTCCGCAAAAGCGAGGCTAAGCCCAACTAAGCTATTTTTGACATGTGACTGCTGCAACGAAAGTAATTCTTGGAATCGCGTCAAAATGCATGCGGTTGACCCAAAACGAACGAGACCGTCGTTTAGTGGAAGTTTTATTTGAAATCCAAGGGTCGTTTTCGTTAAGGTCACCACTATTTTTCGTTGAATGCTATTGATAGAACGGAGGGCGGGCCTCTTGGTCGCTCGCAATATTTCATTGGTTCAATGCCGCCCTTTCTTCACTATCTAAACTCAGACAATCATTTTTGTCAGTCTTATTCACACTTTTTAGGAAAAAATAAAATTTAAAATATTCCCATTTAAATATCCTATCCTACAGTCACCTTTGTAGCCTTTATATGGCTGTTTGTCAGACAGCGAAATGTACATCGGTTGTCCTCATTTTTGATTGTGTTTGGAGTATTTTGTGACTCTTTCCTCATTACCATTTTGTCTAAATGTCTAAATATTGGTAAAATTAAATTCTATTGTCGCCTACAGTTTTCAAAGTCAGTTTTCACGTTTCGAATTCCTAAGATTGACTATTATCTCCTCTGGCCTAGATTATTGGGACATAAAAACCCGTCTTTGCTTTAAAATGGTAGTAAATAAACTCCTTGGGCAGTAAACGAGCCTTAACGCGCGCTATAGGTATACTTATAGCATTATGAATGGCCAACGAAAGTTCAACAGTTTTTGCAGAAATTACAAAATGCGTATGAGAAATCCTACGAGCATAATACGAAGATTCGTCGTGGAACTGCAGATGTATTAGAAATGTTTGCGTTGATATTATATAATATTCAACAAAGAGAAAATATATTTATTCCTACCAATTAGTATATGAAAACAGACAATAGAGATGATTCCCGGAAACTGGAGTTTGATGGAAACTTAATCTCTAAATGTATTTTCTCTGTAAAATATTCAAGATCAATACTTCCGATGTGAGTCGCAATTTTCCTAGCTTTTTACACCTAAATCTACATTAATACCCTACAAGCCGCCTTTCGGCGTGTGGCAGGGGATGTAAACACCAGTTGAATCTAAACTACTTCCTTATTCGATTATTGTCGCGTATCGTTCGAGGAAAGAATGAAATTTTAAAACGATTCGTCTTAGCTTTGTACTTGAATAACGAAAATTTTGTAACTTTGAGAGAACATATCTCATAACATAATAACGAGATCATGCTAACTTTTATACTTCAATTTAAATTTATAAGGCAATAGAAATTCATAGCAAAAATTTCCCTTGAATGGTCATTAGCATTTTACTGGCTCATTTTGTAAAAGACTGCATTAATACTTTCAATGAAACATCTAACTTTAATCTCCCGCCTACTGCAGAGGAAAAGAAAGATCTTCTATTGGATGTCTCACAGCTTCCGGATTAGAAAAGAAACGCTCTTTGCGGGGATTTGTCCGAGAACGTGTAAGGGGATTAAGGCAGAGAACATTTCGGAGATAATTGTGACGCTTATGTACTCGCGATTAAATTAGTTGCGGACATTTTATGGAAATTATGCTCCTTCGAAAACAACCTCCGTGTGGTTGTGGATAACGCGGAAAGATTACATGAAAAATAATTTTTTTGGCTCCAATCCAGGTGTTAGCTGAACAACTACGGAGGACTGCTCACTTAAACGTGCAAGATATTCCAAGGAATACTTAATCCCTGTGAGATATAGGAATGGAAATTCGCAAACCGGAACCACATTTTCCCGGTATTAAGGAGTAGACATTGCTAATGCGTGGTTAGGGTGGAACGCTCTTCTTTTTACTAACGAACGAACGTTTCGGAGATTTATTTTCCTCTGTGGTATAATGCGGAATTGCGCAGTGCAAACCCGTATTTTTTCATCAATTTTCCTTTAAATATCGCCATTATTCACCAACACGATTCCAGTTATTGTCTCGATGTATCTGCGTTGATTGCTCTTCATTTTCTCCGAGCTTTTCACTCAAAGTTCTTAATGAGGAGAATGTTTCCCTGTTTATGGAAAAGTCCATTTACACTATCTCTGAAAGCCGTCTCCCGCGCCAAAGTCCAAGCAATGCGAGCAGTTCAGCCATTTATTGCACCCGTAATTAAAGGCCTAAATGGTTCCATAAGTTACGCTTTAATGCATCCGTGAAACCGTTTTTTTTATCAGCCGCGACAAGCACCACTCCACGTACATGATACAAAATGGAGGGTTTTAACGCTCTCAAACTTTCTAATACCATAAATACTTCGCTGTATTTCCTCCTTTAAACAGATGTCTGAATGCTTGGAATAGAGCCATCGTCCGAAACCACCGACCGAGCAATCCCTTATCTCCTTTATAATTATTCCCTCCGGTCAACTCCTCAACCATTTACAACTTTTTATCGTTCTTCCGCTTTTCTGACTCCTTTCTGAAGCATCAAAAACCCTTCCTCATTATTTCCGCCCGCAACGAATTCCCTCCGTCACATCTCCGCATCTCCACCCAAAGTGGAGAAACAAACCCACCGCCCGAGGGAGCGGAGGCACTTTTTCGTCTATCCTCCGAAACGCATCTCGACCCCTCGAAAAAGTTCCACCCATAACGTAGCCGCGCTACCCTCACGAGAGAGGTCTCCGCCCCCTCTATCGCCGTCCCCTCTCTATTCCCGCCCCCTCTCTATTCCCGCCCCTCTCTATCCCCGCCCCATCTACGGCCTTTCCTTTGAGGGAGGCGACTACGCCCACCCACGCGGCAGATTTTTCCATTTCCCCACGAAGCTTCGGCTCACTTTTACTCAAACAGCTCGGGTTCGGCCATTCATTTTCACGTTTCGTTCACAATCTTCGGAGGGATGAAGAAGGGGTTTTACAGCCCCCTCGAAGTCAAGTCTTGGCCTTCCTCATAATCTAGATCTGAAGGTTTTATGATACCGAGTACAATTTACGTTAAGTTAGCCATAACTCGTAGTAGGCTATTTGCTTTGTCCTCGTTAAATAGCTATGTCAAGGAAGCGCAGGCATCTGGATCTATAAGTTATAGGTTTTGGTATCCCTTCTGATATTCTCAAAAGGATTATGGAATTGGAGTTGATGCCTACTGAGGTTATGGTTGGTTTGGCTTATGAAATTAATTTGGTGGTCTTATTAGACTAAAATAGTCGCTCTTTGTCTATATTTGACGAAAAATAGTCAAATTATGGTGAAAAACTTCCCATTTTCTGAAAATGTCTTTAATTTGACTTTATTTCATTGATTTAAGCTTGCCTCTCTGTATGCATCTATCCCATTTTCATTTCTGTCATTTCATCTCTTAAATTCGATGTATCTTTATTCACTACATTCATAAATATTTTACACGCACAAGCAGCAGACAATTGCATTTCTCATGACATTCAGTATGAATTGGAAGTGAATAGTAAAACGCTTTTCAATACTCTAAGTGAAAAATTAAATATTTGAAATTGCTCCAATATTGCCCATCGTAAAGATGATATGACTTGAAAATGCGAAATTCAGAATATTAGCAAGTAAGTAAAATTGGGAGTGTGATAGATAAATCGAAGAAAGACTAGGATGACTTAGGGGGTGGTGGATTATCCTAATTCAAACATATCTATTACCACATTCTTTGATTGGCCATAATTCAGCAAAACTGATTTAATAATGATACAGTTCCATTTATGATATAGTGTACATTCCACGTGGAATTCTTCAATATCTTTATCGCAATAAACATCCAGGTCTATCCAGTACCTGGCGTGCCTTCCCTCTTTAAGGCTCTCTTCGTGAATAGATTATCTTCATCACGCCCTCTCATTCTGTCTATCTCGTCGTCATCCACGCTCACGCACCCATTTATCTTCCTCAGTATCTCCTTTACGACGCGAGACAAGCTCTTTTATTTTAACGAATACCGATTTCCATTGCGTCCAAGCGATGTATCAGACCTCCTCTTAAGATCGGCTAAGCTCAGCATGCACTTGAGGCATTTTTCATCTCTCCCCCCCTTTTATACGAGTCATTACCCTCCTGAAACAATTTCTCACTCCTCTGTTTTCCATACGCACCCATTTCCATTATGGCCCACATTTCTTATTTTTTTCCACGTGATCCTACGCATTATTTTTTGAGCTACAGGCCATTTTAGCATCCCTTATTCGGTGGGCATATATTTGGAGATGGTCCGGAAGCTGTCCATCGCCATTAAACTGTACTTAGACCAAAAGGTCAAGAAATTATTTTTGAGATATAAATTTTTGTACATAGAAGTTTATAATAAGAATAATGATATTAATAATAATAATGTATAGTCTTTATTCTGGCATTATTGAGACTGAAAGTATCTCCTTAAATCTGACCGAACTTCATAAATTATACAATAATCGAATTACAGATATAGCATGAGAAAATATGAGAAAAACTGTGGATGACAAAATATCTAAAAGATTCTTAAAAAAAGAACCCACTACAGGAAAACATCCACAAAGAAAGGGTGTGTGAAAAACCTGCGCAAACCTACCGATAGTAATAACTGAAAGATGTGAAAAAAATGACAAACTGCAAACATACATTAGCAGTAAGTACATTAATTTAATACATCAACAAGTATAGTTACGTTTATATTGAAATAAATGGTATCAATAAGCATGGTAATATAAAACAAACAAAAGAGAAACAAAAATGAAAGAAGTAGTACATAGATTTGCATTTATACTCCAGTTGACGACGAATTCTTTCAGATTGTTTCGTAGGGATAGGTGCTATGGAAATTATTTTTTCTGAGATTCTCAGCACAATACGATAACATTATTATTGATTGGTATTTTTTCAGTGGTTTAGTATGTCTTACTACATAGCAGCAAATAAGATCATATAAGAAGAAGAGATTTACGCAAAAATCGTGAATTTTATGAATATGAGAACTCATGGCCTGAATTTCAACATTCAACGAAATGGTTAAAAATTTATTTATTCTACGAATTTTTAAATGACGTAGAGAAATGGCAATCCAATTGTACGAACAAATTTCACTTCCTTTGCCGGTTCAGCCTAAAAGAGAGGGATGCTTAATTTAGAGCTCCTTCCCCAATCAGCAGAATCGTCACAGCTAAACCCGGATTAGTAAGAATTGGAGGCGATAAATAAGATGCTCCACTGAGAGCCTTAATTCCCCCAATATCTCTTTTTGATAGATGTATCAAAAGAGTTAATTTGACAAGGAGTGAGAATGTTTTCGGTTCACCGTGTTTCTCTGAAGCCTACTTCCTGGACTAAGACTCAATTCCAAGATGACAAAAAACGATGCGGGGGAAGTGTTTTCGAATTCTAACCTCGAGTCCATCTGCTTCGAAATGTTTCCCAGAACTGGCTGAATATACGTAAATTTACAAGTTTATGTCTTTCTAAAGTCTGTTCCCTTAATAGATGTTTCATCAGAGGGAAAGGAAAAATAATTGCGGAAACAAGTGAATGTAAACTAATGTATTAAATTTGTGATAACAGATTACTACAATGCAGATTCAACGGCATAGTCCGTCACTTTGTGCACCAGGAGTAGGTAAACTCTTGATTTAATTGTGATAGTACAGTATTTACTAACTTCTATTGTAGAGATCATTTATTTGTAAAATAGTAACCGTTCTTGGCAATGACCAATTATATTTAGTATCTAGGAAGTAATCATACGTAATTAATTAAAATTTTAACTAATTATGTACGTCTTACGAGATGAAAGCAAGAATTAACATTCTTTTAAAGCTGGGAAGGTAAAATGGCTGTCTTACTAAGGAATTTATAGTGAGAACGTGTGCAAAATCGCTGTATTTCATACTGAGAATAGTCACTTGACACAATTCAAGCAGGAGACAAAGATATTATTTCAAATTTCATCAGAAAATGTTCATTTCTAAGAAATAATCTAAATCCTAGTTAAATAGGTTAAAATAGGGCGGAGAACTAATTTGACATGTCAGACGACCACAGACTGGTCTCAACACTTGCATTTTACGAATGCTTGCGATAAATCGTTGGAGGAAGAAATTTAGACTCGTGACGAGTTTCGAGGCGATTCGTTACCTTAGTTAATTACCGAACAGAAATACGACTCCGAGAGCACGTGCTAAAAATATCTCCGTTTCTCCATTTGAATTCCTTGAGGAACACCTCCATTTATCTCCTCGATTACCTCCTTCAAATATACCATCTTCGTCCTCTTATCCCCGCTCCGCATTAAAAGAGGCATTTCTCCCAAACACTCCTTCCTTTCCGGAGACAAACACTTTCAAACAATCTCACCCCCTGTATCGCTCCATCCCTCATCGGAATGGGTGCTTCTCCAGAGGAAGAAGACGGTGCGCGTTTAACATTCCGTACGCCCGGTTATAAACCAAACCACCTTCTTCCCGGCATGCCCCTCGCGCTCCATTTCCACTTGCATCATTCATTCCCTTCCTCCTCCTTCCTTTCGCGCCCTTATTCATCCCCTACACATCCCCTATCGTATTCCTCTCTCTTCTACGAGTCCACCGTCTCTGAAGTGCCGCCTTCCTTTGCTGTCTAGGAAGGGTTACTTCATTTCCTTTGCCCTGATTTTTTCACGCGTCTATAGTCTTTAGCCCCAAGGCAAACTTGAACCGCGACACCGTGAGCTATAAAAGAGAGGAAATGGGGCGAGTAGCCAGTGGGAAGTAGATTGCCCTTGCATTTCTAACTAATCCGGGGTCTATGAGCAGAAAATGTCCAAAAAGGTTCAGCTCAGTGATTAATCTTAGGACGTATTTCATAGCATTCAGTTGGGAATCATCAGGATTAATGCCATTAGTCAAAGATGAACATTTTATTAAGATAAGAAACTATATCCAAACTAAATTCTTTCTTGAGGAGACATTGATAATCATAAAATGAGAAACATCGTTACGTTATTTCTGTTTAACAAAGTTTACGTACTTAAACAGACAATTCATTCGGAAAATATCTCACTCTTGAATATATCTATCAAGACTCATAGCTATTATAATTTAATCTATCTCATGCAACCAATCCTTTGACTGATTTGCAGAAAGACAGCTCTCTGAGGTTTAATCCAATGGTTGACTCATTATAATGCCGTTTATTTATTTAAATGCAAAACAGGATTACAATATTTTTCTCATCTACTATGAATAAGAGAATTCATTCTAATGATCTTTGGATTATTTTAATGTATAGTAATTTACCCCAATTAATTTATTTTCTATATTACACCTTAGTATCCATTTGCATGATTTATCATCATATGTGCACATTCTAATTAACTTTTAACGCCATTTGAATGAGTGGAAAATTGATATAGTTGTGTAATATCTCTTTACTTAAATTGAACTCCGTCTTCTCATCGGAATATTACAGTCTGTTATCTGTGATACTACATCTATATATATATACATCTATTTTTCTCGTAACTTTATCCCTCTCCTCTCTACCCGTTATGCCTCATCTAATTTATACACACCGCCTTTTTACTCCTGTTCGCCATAACTCTTTCCTCCGAATCCCGTCTTACAGATTGCTACATCGTAGACTGACATTCTCAAAAAAAAAGGGTAGCTTTCGTGTCATATTTATTTCAACAGCCTCTGTTGAGGAATGCGGCTCATTCTAGGATTACAGATTAAAAAAAGCTTTTCATTAGCGGATTGCAGTAAGCGACAGATGGGGTGGATTTCCGTCTACAAAGAGAATTGAACTTAACACGTAATCTTAGAAATTGTTACGTGAGGAGGAGTAATCCTGAACATCCACTTTTAAGTGTATGAAAAGAGGAATGTAAAGTATAGAACATAAGAAAGCTTAGTCTGGAGATCGAAATATCCACTATCGAATATTTTAGACATATGCGACCGTTACTTTTAATGATCCTTATCATGAATCATCAAGAGATGAATGGTTTTCAGAGCCATTCTTTCTTCAGCCTTTCATAGCTTTATTTCTAATTATTTTTACGAAATGTTATTGTTTTATTCTGGCGAGCTTGCTTGCAGTTTTATTAATAATATTACCTAAGCATAAAATAAAATGTATTATGATCGATCAATTATTTCTATTCATTAGTACCTACTAAATAATTCTCTAATTCTAATCCATTTTCTAGATTTATGCATGTTTCAGTCTCTAAATCGTTAGTCCCACGAGTAAATGAATTTTAATTCAAAGTAAACGCTTTAGACGGCTATCCATTGTGCTATTGGCGCAGCATTTACGCAAGGTTTTTCCGAAAGGTAGCAGCACTGGTCGCGACAGTTAAAATAATGAGCGAAAAACGGGTGCTAACGGCGAAAGTCGATTTTCCGCAGTCGCGCGTTTGGACGATGATCGAGGGCCCGTGTCGAGGTTAACGGGGAACAATTGAAGGTGTCCATGCGTCCTCATGTTTCCAAGAGAAAGGCCTCCTCTTGCACTTCCACTCGTTTTTTCCCTCTTCAAAATTTGAGCAATGTAAGTCCGTGGCAGAGACCCAAATAATGGAAAAGAGAGGATGAATGTTGGATACTTCAGTTTCATCACTAAACCTAAAGTTCAAAAGGGATAAATTCTCTCTCTTAAGTTTATGGCAAACATGATTTGTTAAGTGTGGTTTTAGAAAGATTTATTAGCAACGTGTCCCTCTGCCACTTTTCCGATAGGCATCTAGGACTGATGTTGTATATTTATGTTTTAACGGATGCGGTAAACCGAACTAAATTGTTATCTCATCGTTGTCATGGCAGTTTAATTTTGGAGTGACACAATCTCATTCTTCTTTGAATTTCTATAATCCTCGTGATCGTCAGCTTCGAGAAAGAAATACTCTTTGCGAGATTAACGAAACGTTAATTAAATGCAATAAAAAAACAATCATATGTTACTGAATGCATCATATCTTTCGTTGAATGGTTCGTAGAAAATTCTAATGTTTTGAAAATAAACATTTATCAAACAAGGATAGCTCATCCAATTTGTTTCTAGACCGCTTGATTTCTCTGTTACGAACTGCGGGATTTTAATTTCATGATATGAATTAATAACAGAAATCTAATTACGAAACTCACAGACCGGTCTCGTCTTGAATAGATAAATTATTTCTACCCGTCTATAGTCTTCGATAATCCAGTTCGGCGATAGATAGAGAGTATGAGCGTTAATTACTTTTCACCGAAAACAAAAAATTAACTTCATCTACTTTTGTGGTGAAAATA
This sequence comes from Sympetrum striolatum, assembly GCA_947579665.1. NCBI lineage: Eukaryota > Metazoa > Arthropoda > Insecta > Odonata > Libellulidae > Sympetrum > Sympetrum striolatum. The sequence continues at coordinate 1,077,184 of OX388343.1, forward strand.
CCTCCTCAATCTGAGGAAAACACTCCCAATTCATATAAAATAACGAACGCGGTAAATTAACTTTCGCTTTATTTAATCACGGGAATTAATGAAAAGAGGCTCCGAAGCCTGGCTGGCGCTCGCATTAAACGAAAAAATTGAGAGGAAAATATTCAAGGCGAGCTATTTGTGGCCTCGCTTCCCTTATACGACCCTCTAAATGACTATCGTATCCACGGAGGAATCTCCTCCTCTTCTTCTTTATCGCTTTTCTCACGTTTCTTCCTTTTCTTCCTCTCCATTACGTCTTCATAGGCCATTTATTTCCGCGGCGGCCAATTCCCCATCTCCTGTCACTCTTTTAACATTCTTCCGAGGAAAAGCGAGTGTGTTTTGGTTGTTACGGTTTTACACCGCAGACTTCCGAAGTTTCAAGTCTTGTTTTTGTTCAACTGATCCAAGCTCATTTAACTAAGACATGAAAGGAAATCACATCAAGAAGAAAGAATTTTTCATAATCTTTTGAGCCGAATTTAGAGATTAATGTCTGAATACACGTTGTTACACGGTTACATAAAACTTAATGCATGGAGCGGTCGTCCTTAAGAGATGCCGCGACATCATTTCAGTTTATCTTCTCTCTCAAAATGCGTCTTAGAATTCTTCATTACTTCCAAAGCAAACTGTATCGCATGATATTCTCTCTGTATCTTAAATGCCAATCTCCAAGTCCTCTTCCTCGGTTTAGATATGTTCTCAAAGATGAGAGATCTTCATTTTCTGAATTCCGAAAGGTGGCAGCCCTGGAGTTTGGAACGGCATAGCTCGAGCGTCGCGCATCGCTTTTCATTTTTTATTCCCCGTCTTATGCTCCGAGTCGCAGATAATATCCGCGGTACAAATCACTGCGTTCGAGGGATAAATGTGTCTGGAGACGCGTTGGATGGCAGACATTTTTACCGGCCCATAAGCTCCGTTTGTTTACTGCGTGGAAAGAGGAAGATATTATTAGAAGCCTCTACAAATTGTTTTTTCAGAGTCGTCTGAATCTGATTTTTGGCCCAATCTGGACTGAGTATGTAAAGTCACTGCTATGCTGTACATAAAGTTTGATCTTCATTCACGTGAGTATTCGTATTGAGAGCAGGGATCTAACAGAGAATGAGAAAGAAAATCTCTCTTAGGCATCGAACAAGACTCGTCTCACACATATTCCTCCAATGCTATCGGTTTGAGATAATAATTTCTCTTATTTGTAGTTGGAAATAATCTACGAAATATTTGTACTTTCACCACAATTTAAATTAATATTATTTAAATTGTTAAAATTGTGTGGAAATGGATTACCACAAGACCTCGCCTGATTCAGTGAAGTTTATTATTTGCGGTTGATTAACTATTTATTGATAACATAACTAACCGAAACCTAAGATGCCTATATGTTTTTGATTATTTTATTCATTCTCAACCTTAATGTATTTAATCGTTTTGTTATACTTGAAATATTCGTACGTGTTTTATATTTTTTATGCTGAAAATCTTGTATTTAGATTTAGTGTCATTTGTGAAGATATTTTGTTTGATTTGATTGCTAGTAGTGAATTTGTATTTTTCCCGTCTCTTTTGCATAATTTTTATCTATTCTCTGCTTGTCTTTCATAATTCTTTTTATTCTTCGGCTTCACAACATATAGTTTTTATCTGTAAGTTTCGCAGGTTTTTCACACTCCCCTTCTAGGGAGTGTTCTCCTGCAGTGGACAATTTTTCCTGAGCCATCAGCTTAGGTTATTTAAAAATCCACATACTAGTTTTCTTGGTGTACTTTTGCAAACTATCTCTTTCTTTCTGTTTCGCATATGACGATGGGTTAGGTGTAAGAAAAGACTTTCTAGTCTCAATCTCGCCCGAGTAAAGGCCATTTAATATTATTATTATTATTATTATATATTTAATTAATATTTAATTTTGTAATGGGGTTTCCCAAATTGTATCAGAATAAATTATACTAATAATAATCCTAACAATTTACGGGTGCTGAAGAAAAGGAGGTTTACAATTACAAAACCCAACTCCTTAAGTTCAATTATGGTTCATTATTGGTAAATCGTTTGCTATTATTGAATGCCATAAAAAGCTAATTCTGTATTCGGCAAACAGAAAAGTTAATTATAAGCGACCTTTTGCCACATTTATTTAAATTTACTTCCCTGCGACCAAAAGGAAGAGATATTCATTTAAGAGGCAGAGTTGAAGAAGAGATAGATTTACGAGTGCATTTTGGAGATAGATTAAATCGTAATTAAGAATAAAAATCCAAATTTCAGAAACAAAATGAGGAATGTATGATCAGATCAAACTGACATCGTTAACTACAGAAGGCTCTGATAGAAGATACAATATAAAAGGTATTCCTAATGAGCATCCTGTCTCATGTAGTGATTGTTTTGAGAAGAATAAAAATAAATGCAGCGATTAGAAATAAAATCGGACAAGCGTGTCCCGAAGATTTCCATAAATGGATTTACCTTTTAAAGGGATGGGCAAGGAAATGTACTTTTTCTATGAAAATCTTCGGACAAGATTATGCGCGAGAGATCAAATTTAATATATTTCATACTTACCTAATACTATATATAACTCCTATAATGACAAAATGGATCTATTCCATACGAGAAATTGTTTCAGGTTTTAAATCGTTAGAAATCTTTCATTAAAGCGCTGAAGAAACTACCTTTTAACCCAAGTAGTCAAAATTGCCTTCAGTACTGTAACACTGTAGAAAAATATCCTTAGCTAGAGGAATTGAAATTCTCACCTTGATGCTTTCATTTTAGTGGATTCAAATGGGAGGTTTACGTTATGTGGTATTAGGAGAACATATTGCAAGACAGCAAGACATAGGAGCAACTCATGAGAATATAAAAAGTTGCAATAATAATTAGTTTTAGGAGGATTACGTAAATCGTATTCCTTACTCCGGCATCGAACCATCTGATACGCAATGGATTCTTTCGAAGGAATTCAAAGACTCGTAAAAAGCAGTCTGCCTTCATCCCGTAGAATACTCTCCCCTCCAAATATTTACGATCTTTTTCAGGAGCGGCTGCATCGCCTGCTGACGTCACATCCGATCGACGTCTCGTTTCGACTTACTTTCACTAGCGGAGTAATTTCCGGTCGCTGAAAAAAGAAATGAAGTCTTAAACATTATAGAGCGATAAATATATTTTCACCTCCAGAAGTGTCGCTCCATCTTTCTCTTTTGACGTCCTAATCAACAGAAAAGTCATTTCGCGCCGTTGATGGAAAAGAGGGAAACGAAGTTGCAACCAAAGTTTGAAACAGTGCTGCGCTCGAGTGGCGGATGGGCGAACTATCCCATCTTCGAGCAAAAACGGATGTTTGTAACGACCTCTTTAAGGACATTCCGAATTATCAAATTAGTAGTAGCGGAATCGTTATGGCAAATGATTTCGGTTAATTTCCATAACTCTGCTCCGATTTGCAAGCAGGAATTTAAAACCGCCACCTCAGCAGCGGTGAGCAGACCTCCGCTTGCCGTCGCTTTGGCCTTATTTCTCCAAACTTTGGGCTCCGTTTGCGGATGCTTAATGCATTCTCAAATCAAACACCGAGGCATTGTGTAACGGCTTAGAGGACGCGGTCGTATTATATCTGCATTTCCTTAATTCAGGTCACTCGGAATCTCATTCTGTCTTTTACTTTTGGAGAATTCTTAGGCGCGAAACTCTCGTCATTTCATCGGGCAATCCGAAATTGGTGTTTCACCAAGGAGGTGAGTAACAATAAAAAATTGTGGAATAAAAATTAAAAAATGAACGGAATATACTTTAAAGGAGCAGAAAATCTCTATACCTATTTTACTAAGTATGAATTGTGTGACTACCGCATTATTCTTATATAAAACTATTGATTTATCTATTAATTTTTTATTTTATTTGATGATGATGATTTAACTATTGATATACTAAAATATATTGATTTTGAGACCCAAAATTTGGAAAAACATATTAAATGTAAATAGCAGTGTAATGCTGAATTAACACGTGTGAAAAAAATGAGCCCGGAGTGCGTATTATACACGGAGGAATAATTGTTACAGTAAAACTAAGTCCCTTTCAAACCACGGTTAGTGGCACATCGCTTCCCGCACCGCCACAGGAATTTTACTATAAATTCTCAGACATGGATATTTACTATCAGTAGTCAATCCAGGAAAATAGATTCTCCAAAATTTAAAGAGAAGCGAAAAATTGTGACATGACTAGGACTCGAAGTCCTAAGTCACTTACTTTCTGGGCGGGTGCTATAACCAACTGAACTGCCGCGTCCTCACTTGTGTTATGGGTGCACGTGCAAAGTTAAATTTCATCTTGAAGGTTTTTTTTATTCTTTATTTTTATCATTTATTTAATTATTATTTATTATTAGTTGAGCGACAACGCTATTAAATGCTAATCTTATTTAAAATTGTAAACATTACAGATTAACAAGCCAAGTTCTGTATCAAATAAAAAACCTGGACAATCTACGGGTGAGATAACATGATAGATGATTCTGGGTTAATTCTTTCTTATTCTTTGATATTCATAATAAAATTTTGAACCGTAAAAATTAATCCATGTTTTTCTTCGACCTTAATTTCGATATTTAACAGAGCGATTACAAAAAAACACGCCTTCGAGATAAATCTAATTCTAGAAGCGTTCGTCGAACGATTTCGTAATAAATCACCAAATGAACTTAAAATTGTACCGTTGAAAGCGTAACTTCCGCGAAAAAAACAATTTCCGAATCCGTGAACGCATGGTGGAATTAACCGCTCCATTTCTTGCCAAAACAGGCATCGCCATTTAAAAAACTCATATCTTATTAAATACCGTCTTCTCGGCAGATATTCCACTCAATTTGCACCCAAACATCCCTTGGTTCCAATATGCTCTCGTGTCCCATATATTAAAACCAAAGCCCATCCGAGCACTCAAACACTGCAAATATTTAGGCCATCGACGGGAGCTTCTATCCTCCGGAAAAGAGGAATATTGAAAAAAGGAAGGAGAGAAGTCGACCGGGATAAAAAAAGGAATTCTAGAGCGAAAATCGGGCAATATCGACGCTTTGGCGAGTGAATGGGAATATTAGGCGACGCGCATAACTGCAGGGAAAAGGGTTGTCGAATGGTTATGGTGTGCGAAAACGGAGGACCCGGGATCGATCCTCCCCAGCTACATCCGTTTTTTACTTCTTTATCTGACATATTCACCTACTTTCGTGATAGCGAAATGCTGAATGTCCCAAATACGACTCAAAGATCGTTTTCCCTCAAATTATTGTTTTAAATTGTCTATTACTGGAAATAAGTTAATCCTTTATCGTAAATCAATTACTCCTACCGATAGATTTTGATGAAAAATCTCGAGATATCTCCATAAATTATTTGCTGATGTGGATTATACTAACAATTACTATTATACTAACATACTAATGGGAAATGGTATACCTCCATTTCGAGAGAAAAGGACGTGCGACGAAATCGAAAAAAACAATTAGAAACTCTCGAAAAACTTGCAAATCTCAATTCGAAGATCACCAATTGCCACCTTTCACAGTTTCCTTCTCCAATCATATCCTCTTTTGTCAAATCCTTCCATACCGTCCCCTTACCTTCCCCTCCTTCCCTATATATATATGAGGAAAATTTGTTTTACATTTCATGATGATGACGCGACGCGTCGGGTCCCATAATAAATCCTTCTGTTGTACGGGTAGACGTTTTGTTTTCATTTTGTTACTTCGAAATGAATTCGATACTGATTATTTATTATGATCAGACATTTGCTGCTTTCCCGTGTGCTCTTGTCCAAATTCAAATTAGGACAATCGTCAGCCTAGCCATGATACCTAGAATCGCCGTCACCGGTGGAGGCGAAAAAAGATCTCACCCTCTCTCTCAAAGCCCTTGCCAAACGACACCTCGCCGATCGAAATAACGCATTCAAATGGGAAGATTCAGCGGATGCCAAACTCAGCGACCGAACGGTAAACAACGCCGAGCATCGCTATTTCCTTCATTCACTAGAGCGCAGGATCCAGGAAAGTATCCCATCTATCCCCGGACCGCATTACTTCCTTCTTTCATGTCTCACGCGAATTAGATTCGGCGTTCACCATTTCTGCGATCTTTTGTTATCTAATCCCGGCATGCCCCAACCGTATGGGGAAAAATTTCATTTTCTGGGTCAGTCATAATCTTCTCTTCCGATTCAAATTCCCTTTCCCCGAAACGGGAGTCATCCCAACGGAAATGTGTTATCTCTTCATTTAATTACTGACCTTGGCGCAGCGACTAGCGTCCCTCGAAAAAGATTGGTTCCTCTTTTGTGTTCATCCGTAGTTAAACCGATTCACGAAGAGGGTGGACGAACGAGGGCGATATATGTGTAATCTAAATTAAGGGGGAAGTGTTTATCATGGAGGACGTGTGAGCTCTAGTTACATTGAATTTAATAAAAAATGTATTATTTTAAGCATGGACATTTCGTTTGGAAATTCTTTGAAATTTATCAATTAGAGATGACTTGTCAACAAAAATTTTGTTAGAGGAATGCGGTGATCTAAGCTAATTCGATGAAACTCAAAATTTAATCATTTTTTTCCTATCTGGTTCAGTTTCTTTGTAATGCACATTTTTCCAAAATTCCTTCGAACCTGATGCTTGCTTATTCGTTGATAGCTAATTCTTTTGTTTTAGAGACATAATTATTTAAAATGGGTCAGATTACGTAAATAGAACCTTATAAGTGTACCTGAAGTTATATACCAACTTCTTCTTGCATCACTCCTACTTGTAAATGATAGTGATTTGAAATCATTGCCAAGGAATCGTACCCAAACACGTGAAATCGTACATATTCAACCTTGTGAGTCAGATTATGATTCGACTCACAATTCAGAACAAGATATCCTTTGAGCCTTGAATTCACCAATGTGTATATACGTATTCAATGAAGTTTTCGAATCTGGTCGCTCATAACTATACATGCCCTTTCTAATACTTAGTACTCTTCCAGAAATCTTCTATTGCTCCAACAAACACTCCGGAATTTAATAATGGAAGCAAGTATCGCCAAGATAGGGGTAGCTTCATTGCTACATTAAATTTCGGAACACAGTCCTAGTAAACGAAGAGATGTCAATTTGCGTCTTAAGATCGTTTCTTTTCCCTATACTTCCTCCGTTCCCTCGGTTCCTGCAGAACTTTCCAGACTCGTAATGACTCCGTATCATTATCAATCTCTCAGAGGGCCCTCAAGGATGAGGACAGCCCATTCCATATCTCCCTTTTTGACCTCTTAGTCCATGGCTCTTTCCGTCCCACTCACGTCTATTAACTCGCAATTTCTCCAAGGAGGAGATCCCTTTCTCTCTCTGTGGTCTTACACAGTCCACAGCCAAAATCCATCCGAAGACGTGGAAGGGAAGTATATTCATTTCTTAGAAGACGTCCCAGGAGTTGCCACTCCAGCTTTCGGCTGCGAAAGATAATGAAAACTCGCTTTTTTGGCGCCAAGGGTATAAAATCGGAAACGCATTAAGAATTGAAAATAATAATCCTCCGTTCCTATGGGAACAAAGGGTTCCATTCTTAAAGAAAAAAGTCTGTTTGGAATCTCTTAGGTCATTGTTTAAACTTCTGGTTTAGAATATTTAAATAATATTTTCTTTAAAAAAATTCAATTCATTCAGAAAATCATATTATACAATAATTGAGGGTATTTTATTTTTAATAAGATTCCAATTGTATTCATAAAAGATTATTATATTATATATTATGATTATAGTCGTATCCTCTCCGTAGTTGATTTCTTCGAAAAGAAAAAATTTGCGTCCAAATCACCCGTACAAAATTAATGGAATTAATATCAAAGTAGTAGATTCAGTTGAATATCTCGGGATCAACATTACTAATAACTTAAATTGGAGCACGCATATTCGAAAAATCTGCGGCAAAGCAAGTAAAAGGCTTGGCTTTGTAAAGCGTATTGTAGGTAAATGCGACGAAAAGGTGAGAGAGCGATGTTATTTCACCTTGGTCAGACCCCTTCTGGAATATGCGGCAAGTATATGGGATACGGCGGATGAAACGAGTACTCGTGAACTCGAGAAAGTGCAGCGTAAAGCGGTTCGTTTTGTTAAGAAATGCTACGATAAAAAAGCAAGCGTTACAAAAATGCTCTCAGACGTAGGTTGGGAATCCTTGAAAGAAAAGAGATTGGAAGCTAGGCTGCGATTGCTTATTTATTAATTCAGGGTAACTACATTTTCGGAAGATACAATTGGAATCATGCAACCCCCCTGCTACCTCGGTCGATCCGATAATGACCGTAAGTTAAGAGAAATAGATGCTAGGACGGATCGTTTTAGAGATTCATTCTTTCCGCGAACGATACGCGACAATAACCGAATAAGGAGGTAGTTTAGATTCCACTGGTGTTTACACCCCCTGCCACACGCCGAAAGGCGGCTTGTAGGGTATTAGTGTAGATCACGAACTTAGAAAGTATAGGACTGGAAACTGCTGAAATTTTTTGGCTCCCTTAATGTCCGCATCCGCGAGATGGCAGCCGCGAGATGGCAGCACTGAAGCTCGCCCTTTGAAACCATAATCTCATATGGAGTAAATGGAAAACACAGCACGATTATGATACTTTTTCCCTGTTTTTCTTTGTGGGAGTAGTATATACGAAAGATAGAATTCAGAGTTAGTGATTTATCCATTAATAAGTACTTAAAACAATTGAATAAAATGGGCAAATTAGTAAATCCGAAGAATAAGTTCAGGTTTTGCCTTCAGGGCACACCACAAGTAACTTATGAAAACATTATTCGTAGATCAGCGAAGTGTTCTGCTTGGATACACAGAAAATAATTTATCCTTAATAAATTACCAACGTTACATCTACTTTCAAATACGCCTTTTAAAACTAGAATCGCAGGATGCACATGGGTGATCTGAAAAGTTTCCGACATTTCAACATTTCTTGACATATTTTCTGAAAACGTTCTGAAGATGTCAGAAGAATCTGGGGTCGGAAACTTTTCAGACCACCCTCGTATTAAATTTCCTGAAAAAAAATCGAAGTTCCCAGAAATAGTCTCCAGGAAATGAGGAAACGGTCAAATATTGTTGAAACATGCGTAAATCCAAGAGTATCAACTTTTAATGACTGGCGTGAACTGCATTTTATCTTGGGGTGCCTGAAATGTGAAGTTAGGTTATACAATATACAAACATAAGGGATAGAGTGGTATAAAAAATTTATTGACCAAACTTTACGTTTTAGACAGTTTCGCAAATTTCCTGGAGACTATTTCTGGGAACTTCGATTTTTTTCAGGAAATGTATATACGATGATGGTCTGAAAAGTTTCCGATTTCCAGATTCTTCAGACATCTTCAGAACATTTTCAGAAAACATGTCAAGAAATGTTGAAATGTCGGAAACTTTTCAGACCACCCATGTGCATCCTGCGATTCTAGTTTGAAAAGGCCTAGTTGAAAGTAGATGTAACGTTGGTAATTTATTAAGGATCAATTATTTTCTGTGTATCCAAGCAGAATACATTGCACTTCGCTGATCTACGAATAATGTTTTCACAAGTCACTTGTGGTGTGCCCTGAAGGCAACCTGCACTTATTCTTCGGATTTACTAATTTACCCATTTTATTCAATTGTTTTAAGTACGTATAAATGGATAAATCACTAACTCTGAATTATATCCTTCGTATATACTGCTCCCACAAAGAATAACAGGGAAAAAGTATCATAATCGGGCTGTTTATTCCATTTACTCCATATGAGAGTATGGTTTCAAAGGGCGAGCTTCAGTGCTGCCATCTGGTGGCTGCGGACATTAAGGGCGTCAGCCGATTGTACAGCCAGCATATGGGGCTTCAGGGGCGTGGTGTAGATGTAGATGTATATTAGGGCGTTCAAATGAAAATTTATGAAATGACACTGTGGGTATAATTGAAGTCTTATTCAAAAGTAATTCTTAGCAAGCAAATAAGAGTAAGTCCTTAACTGATTGATTGTGTGTTCCATCCAATTCCTCACAAGTATTCCCCGTTCCCAGAACAAGAGCCAGTTCTTCACTATGAACTTTAGTTCATCATCCGAGTTCTCTTGAGATGTTTTTTAAGCGGAACATACTGATGAAAGTCGCAAGGTGACATTTCTAGACTGTAGGGAGGGTATTTAAGCTGTTCCTTCTTAAACTTGGCCAGTACACTTTGTGTGACCATAGAGACGTGTGGGCACGCGTTACGGCGAAGCAGTGGACTTTTCGGACACGCAGTCTTCCCCGTATCCCCCCCTCCATCTGATATGAATATCGGTCGGTTGAACACCTTCCTCACTCAGAAATCTGTTCAATCGACGAATTTTGTCATGTGAACGCCATCATGTCCTTACATGCACATCCACGACAATTGGACGGAACACAAAACCAATCAGTGAAGATCTTGCTCTTATTACAGTCGCAGGAATTCTTGGAACAGGGAATCCTTCGGCTTGTTAAACTGGGGTGTATTTGTGCTCAGGTGATTACTTTTGAATAAGACTTCAATTATATCCACATTGTCGTTTCGTACCTTTTAATTAAAGCACCCAAATATTTTATAGTGAAACGAAGGGGATTTAAAATTTGCCAACCTATCAATATAGTCAAATACACACTGAAAGTCACCAACTTTCGAGCCCTGATCTTACCACACATGAATAATAGCTGAACGATTCTTTAAGATGTGTTAACTTGATACAAAGAACAACTGCCTTATAATGCCTCAATTAAAAACGCATAATTAGAACTTCAAACAAATAAAAAATACGAGTTTGACCTTAATGAAAAAGTATAACGAAAAGATTGTATGGTGGGGAAATTTTTTCCATTAAAGAGTATATGTTTTAAGACTATATGATTTATAGTTTTGTACGATTTGAGTATTTGAAATCGTCATATTTAAGGATAACTCGTAAATACTTAGATTCTAAACATTTCTTTAAATAATGTATATATGATATTATTTTTCACTATTTTTTACTTTCACTCCATATAATTCTATTCATCACATATACTATTCTTCAAAATATTAAACATCTAGCACTGCATTTACAGACATGCGCTGTTCTTTAAACGAATAACCTCATCGAATTCCAGAGACTTCTTCAAAATATTTTTGGAGCTGCGCAAAAGTTAGGAAAGGTAAAGTTTACTTTCCGAAACAATATGAGTGATATTAACAAGTAGCCGATGAGGAAATAAAACCAAAATACAAAACTTTTCTTCGCACATTTTCAAGTATTACATCACTATTCATAACAACTGTTAATGTTCGCTATCTGCAATTTAACTCTGAATCGTATAATGTCAGCAAATTCTTCACATTTAAGATATAAATTTAGCTCCATCAATTTTCCTCAACGTCAAAGTTAAGTTTTGTATACATTATATATTTAAATCAATTGATGTAACAACAATTCTCTTACATTTAAATTTGAAATGAAAAATTCTGAACGATTCTTACTATTTAAACTGCAAAGATTTCTTCCCAAAAATCAAAATTTTTAATGAAAAGTCAGGAGAATGATGAAAATTAATTTTCTCACAGCATAAAATGTTTTGTGATACTTTAAAGTTTTAACGTTCAACATATATAAGATATGCTTCATAGATAGTGAGTTAAAGGTATAAATATAAATAAATATATAAATATAAAGCTCTTAGCAATCTCTCGCGGAGAGCCTCTTTGTATGTATCTAAATGTAATTCAGTCCTAGTCTTACTTAAAGGTGTATAAAATGAAAATTACTCAAGTATGAGTGATGCCAAATCCATCTTATTTTCTCTTTATTGAAAGCTAAAAGATGTGCTATTCACATTATATTTCTTGATTAGTAAATTACTACGTCTACACATCACTAAGTCCGGTTCCGAAAATACACAAATGCACAGCATTTTATCCCGTATTTTGTTTCCTCTCTATGTATTATGGTATTTATTTTTGGGTAGGATGAAAATGATTAAAACTAATACCAGTGCTAAGTATTCTACCAAGAGCCTGTCTCAATAGTAATATCGTATGTAAATTTCCTTATCAATGTTATTATTCTAAACAGTTATGCCTCTAATGCTGGTGAGAATACCCGCAACTAAGGCATCGCTTCGAAATGACTGCTTTCCATGGACAATTTGCACGTTCTGGCCATGCAGACTCTGGAGCTCCATTGACGTCGTGTTAAAATTATTATGGCCACATTTAGCTCTTGACACGTCCTCTTGCCAGAGGCGGGAAATATATTTTTTACCACCTTAAAAAGGACTGTGTTTACGACAACCCCTCTCCCATTCCAAGAATCATAAACTCCCCCGACTAAGATCAACCAAATCCCGAATTTCCCCTTCAATCCTTAACTTATCCCTAACCTTTTTATTCCCGGGGACCCTTCGCCGTCCGTTACGCAACGGGTTCATGCGCCGACTCTGCGAAAACTTTTTTATCGAGCCGGTCATATATTTATAGAGGGGAAGAACGGGACTAAGAAAAAGGGAAAGAGAGACTGTAAGAGACGCTAAAAATATGAACTGAAAAATTGTGCGAAAAGGAGGAATAACAACGTAAGAACGGAAGTTAAAAAAATTCGCAAAGAGAGGGAAAAAATTGTTCTGGAAAGGCGCGAAAATTTTTCGTAAGTAAAATTTGACGAACGCGAGCGTAAAATCGACGGTCGTAAGGAACGAGATCGTGTTTTGTTTTGACGCTTGTGGGGCGAAAGGAAGAGGAGCAAAATGGGCGGATGTATCTTTTTATTTCCTGATGGAAACAGAAACAAAAATGGGGAGGGGAAACATGTATAAAACGGGAGAAGACCGTCTTTTGAGATGTCGGAATAAGAACCTGAAATAAATAGTGGTTTAAAAACAAGGAGAGGGAAAATGCCGTTTATTTATCCTTTTCTTCCTTCTCGTGGAAGTGCCGCGGATTCGTGACCGTCTGGAGGAGTGGAGGACGATAATCGGGCGAAGAAGGTGAGAGATTGGAAATGAGATTTTTTGGATGCGAAAGCAGATCTCGGGAGTAAAACCGGAGGAGATGGAAGTGCGGGGGACATAAAAAAGAGGGTCGCGGAAGGGGACAATAGATAGGGGAGGGTTCGCAGGGATTGCGTGTGGAGAAAATGGATGTTTTAGATATGAGGAGCAGATGGAGAGAGGACAAAACAGCGGTATTCGCTCCAAAGCAGTGGGAGAATATTGTTAACGCGGGTGAGAACGAATGAATGGTAATCCGACCTCCGCATACAGACCGACGCAAACATTCGATACTGGAATAAAACGAGGGCAAATAGACGCATCGCTGAAAAAGCGGCAAAGCTAATTCGCTTGTTGGCATTTCATTACCAATGACGGATTCAATCCAAAACTTCAAGATTCGAACGTTTGTGTGCCTTCGGCATTTTCATTTCGAATGGCATAGTGATGCGAGTTTTCCGTAAATTATTTCCTAAAGTTATTCTAATTCAATCATTCGATTACTAACTTGCGGTATCATGATCAAAAATTCTTATAGCTAACGTATGAGTTTTAATCCTTGTACATCATTATCAAATTTAGGCTCGGGTCACAAAAGAATCGAAGAAAACATTCCCATAATCCTAAATCCACCGACAACATTATTGATCAGCTATATATAATTCCTTAGTTTCTAAAGAATCTTATACAAAGTCAATGCCTAAGAAAAATAACAGATGACCTATATACTGTGCTACTTTGAATACCAACGTCTTGTGTTTGGTATTTTACCTCACTTACTGATTATTGTCTTGTGTACTGCCTGAAGTGTAATTATATGCTAAATCTATGTTATGGGAGTGATACCGAGTCAATATCCTATTCTGCTTTTAGTTCCTCCATTTCGACACATGGTCCTAATGCTACTAGTACGTTCCGTACCGCAGTTTATTCCAACATTGAAGTCACACTTGCAAATAAAAGGTTCAAAACTGGGAGTGATTATTCCAACTTACAGATTCAAAAATATCCGAAGGAATGGATGTAATTAGTTGGTGTTCAAAGGGGCATGTGTATCATAGATACGAAAGGCTCGTAAAAGAGATGGGTAACCGTGGATGGAGTGAAGATAACATAACTGCAAAAATTTGTCCCGATGTAGAAAAAATGACTTATAATTGCTGAGGAATAAATTAGCTGTAGAGCAATTCCCTTCTTCCTATTTATAACAAAATCCTCACCGTAGACAGCTTAACCATAATTTTGGTTCGTTAGTGGTTAGAAATTGGAAATCGAACAAAATGTTTCAGACTCTACGGTCTCTCAGTGGTTGCGGTTGAATTATCAGCAGGAAAAATCAAAGACCCAGCATCAGAGCCGAGATTCAAGTAAAATAGACGGCCATTCATTCCCAAAGTGAAGATTTTAATTTGATACCCAATGATAGGATTTTATTGAAGTGCATCGTGCAAATATGAGTCTACTCGTATCAGACCGTCACACTTCCAATTTGTGTAAGGATTTGGGTAAACATCGAGCCTTAATTCGTAATTGTCATCTAACTCTTTCGAGGTTCGTTTGCTCAAGATCATTAACGTCAGCCAACAATTCGATAGGGTTTTGTTTGATAAGTAAACACCGCTAAACGGCTATGGAGAGATTGAATCGTTGCTCTTACAAAGAGAAATTCATCGATGAGATAGAAGGAAAGGCAATGAGAAAATAATTTCATCGAAGACTTTCAACAAAATATTTAAAAAGGACTTTTTAGGGAGAATTTGGTACTAATTATTGATTTGTTTTTGTCTTATTCCGAGAGACCACATAGAAGTTATGGAGACAAAATTTGGAACACGGATGTCAAAGAATATTAAAGTGCGGTGTCTTCTCTTGTTTTCTCCGAACACAGGTGAATGAGACGATGAACGCCGACAAAGACATCTATTGGAATTATTCAACCTCTAACCCATGTAGATGTTGATTACTCTAAATCATCTAGTAAGAACATTCTCTGTAAATAAAAAAGGATGCACATTAGAATTGGACCTGAAAGAATATTAAATTTTCTTCCGTCTTTTCCCAACTCTTACTTATATACGGATATTTTCAATCCTTGGCTGAGTCCTTTTAAAATTCTAAGGATAGCCAACTACCAGCGAAATAAAAAACAAACGATAAAAAATACTGGCCGTATTTTTCATCGTAATGCCTGAATTTTGAAGAGTACACTAAGTTCTATTAAAAATATTTGCACCAGAGTTCTCATAATAGACGAATCCTTCGAAAAAGTTTATTTGGAGACCAAGAAGTCGATCGCATACTGAATTAGGTCCATAAATGTTTGTGATACGGGTCAAAGTGCGATTAGGGGCATTAATTATTATAATTATAATGGCGAGGTTAGACACGGTGAAAATCTCTTATACTTAAATCCTAAAATTAAAAGTATATTAGAAAAAATATTATCTCATGTGTACGCCATATTCGTCATTTTACGTGCATCTGCTCCAAATGGATAGCTTATTTTCTCCACATTATGTTATTATATTGAAAATAGCTGTATAGCAATGGAATAAATATTGAATTTACTTATTAATTAATACTAGTGATTCACTTAAATCTATTTGATGAATCGGTATTTCTCAATGATAAGTAAATTGCAGCACTGATTGGATTTATGGGTTCGTGAATCATAAGCGCTGAGTTAGGGAATTCCTCCGCGAAGAGCCAATACAAGACTTATGAACAGCAAATTTTACCTGCTCCTGATAATCCAGATATGTTTACACAAGTTATGGAATTTACTTAAGAATGCTTCTTAGATCTTCCAGTATAGATCATCGACGAATACGGATTTAGAAACGTTTTTGACAACATTTTTCTTTCTCTTAAGCTCCATTCATCAGATAGAAGAAAGGATTAAGAAAATAAAATTGCCTGAGAATTTAGCTCTGGGATGGAAGACTGTTTCATGCTTAAGAGAAGATAAAGACCGATTCCACCGGCGTATTTATGTCTCAGAAAACACCGAGAAATGGCGAGAGCTTAAGTTTACGAGGAATACAACTGTTCTGCCGCTCCATCGCTCGACGTAAATTAAAGCTATGACAAAGGATGGCAGGAAGCCCTAGTAAAGCCAGGCATCCGAATATAATCGGCAATGAGCCATTAATGACTTTTTTCGAGACTCCATAAATCCAATTTATAACATTTTCGTGGTCCTAACTTAGGCCCTCTGACGAATATATCGACCGTAAATTCTTTCTTTAAGAGATGCCCTCGGAGGGAGCAATGAAAGGTGGTCACCTTAAGGGGAATGTCCTCTGCCCCACATTCTCACAGCGGCTGTTGCCGAACGGTCCAGCGTTTTTCATTTGTTCTCGTGGCCGGCAAATGTGGGCCAGCGGTCCCCTATGCTCTTTTTCTGTGGAGGAGGATTTAAAAGGCATTGTAAGCATCTCGGATGGAAACGGAATTTCAGGTATTTTAAAAGTAGCGCCTGCAATGACGTGCCTATGCCGAAGTAGGCGAGGTTTATTTAGTCACCATGGGATTTAAAGTAGCTAAGGTTGCCTAGGAAACCACCGATAATATTCAAACAAGTCCAAAATGAAAACAATTAGATTTAAAGAGAGGAAAAAGTTCATCACGAGCCGCTCGATGGATAAGGCGTGCATTAATATTATATATTGCGATATCACTGTCATGCAATTTCAGGAACAATTTGAAAGAATGTGGCTATCTTATAACTACGTACTTAACTCTTTAATTATTATAGAAAGATATATGCATCAATGCCGATGCCTTTATATGTATTACTAGCTGAAGTGCCCGTTGATTCTCAACGGGGATGACAAATTTCATAAATAGCAGTGTAACAACCTTGATCGTAACTAATACTTCATAATTGTTGATAGATAGGAAATACCAGACATTCTTATTCAATATACCAAGAAATATAAGTTACAATGAAGTCTACAAAGCCGCATCAACTCAATATTCAATATACTCTGAATGAAAAATATATTCCACTGAGACAATATAAATATATATTCTAAGATCACATTAGGATAAGCATAGCTACGTTTAAAGTTACATCTTCATACAGGTACAAGAGGACAAGTGAATCAAGCATTAAACGTAAATGACAGAAATAAATTACATTTCACTCAAATAAACAAAGATGAATATTCTATACGGAAAGTAAATGGAGCTGACTCGTATCTCAATCTTAAAATGTGTAACATAAACACGAACCACAAAAGTAATGGCAATGTCAAAATAGAAACAAAAATTAAACACCAATAACAGAAGGATAGTAAATGAATATGGAGTGAAAGCACTTAAAACAACGATTAAATCAATTTTTATATTCAGCATGTAATAAAATAAAATTTCTTAACCTTTTTGGTCCATCATACAATGCTGGAGGTTTGCTACAACTTTACAACTCGCCGTTCAACTCTTCAAAGATTACAAACACCGAATCTGGGAAATCTTTACGTTCTTCGCTAACTCCATTCCCGTCAATCGCTAAATATACATCTTTGCAAATAGATTAGATTTAGTACTTAATTCAGAAGAATATACTTCAAAACTTACGCAACTTACCACGATGTTTATACGCAACCAGTTGAATAGATCGACAGAAATCCATTTTCAGTAAACCACTGTTAGAAAACTCATTCATTTAACGAAAAAGACGGTAAACAATTACAATGATATAAATAAAACTTGGTTGCTACAAACTCGTCAACAAAATTCGAATTTTAAAAAATTTATATCGTCAAGGGAATGGGTTTGTTTACATATAGTAATTTAGTCAAATTTTTCGAATATTTTGTCGAAATTCTCGCAATTCTCGAATCAAAAACGATATTTCTCGACCAAAATAAAAATCTTTATTATATTTTCCTTCTTTTGATGCTCATTTCGACTCCTTACGACCGTTCTTTCTAATTTAGATTTTCAAAAGAAATGAACCCTGCAACGGAAAAAATGAACTTTATGTGTATTTCTTATGCAAACTATTTTACTTGTCTGGGTTCGAACCGTGGACTATGATCAAATATAAAGTATCACTTGATCATCCCCGGGAAGACATTTAACGATGTTAAAAGTTTGAACATCGTGCGACGTCTAGTTTTCGAGATTATCTGGAACATACATATATACAAACATACAAGCATTTTTATAGATATATAAGATTTAAAAGGATTGAGGTTCTGTTAAATAAATCAGTGCCCAATATGAGTCGACTGGAAACAAAATGGACCGATAAGTCATTTCATTTGACACGATGTTACGCAACATGAGTTAAAAACATAAGGAAAGTGAACTCTAGATCATAGAAGAGTTTCCATACTGCAGAAGTTATGAACTGAATATAGTAGAAAACACTGCATGAAATTCAAGGGAAGGACTTGATAGCTTTGAAGACAGGAATACGTCAATGCTTTTCATTAGATCTTGAATTTTTACAGGTGATTCTTAACGAGCGAAAGGTCACTGTAATGATCCTCAAAAAGTTACTCTGAAATTCAAATAGTCATTGATTTTATCCTTGGCCCGCTGATTAATATTTTTAAGGAGTTCACTGCTTGAGCCGTAACTTCGTGACAAGTCTTCCTCAAGATTATGAATAGATGTAATTTTACACACCATAAGAAAAATTTCTAGCGGTTGGTAAAAGTTTTTGGTTTTATGATTTTAATTCCATATTTCTGTGCAACATTTTGAATATTCTAAATCCGAAATTAGACGAATGACTGCTCGACATGAATGTCAAAGAAATGCCTAGATTGGAGTCACGATGCATTCGAAATCAATAAGTCCATCTCTGACATGTTTCAATTTATATGGGCGCTCCGTATATTTGCACTCGCATATTTCGATTGGCATGCGCTTCGCGTATTCGAAGATATATCCGAAAAGTGGAAACACGGGTATTTTTACGAGACAATAAGAGAGATGGAGTGTCGTGGAACCATATTCCAGTTCTCGAGTTCTATAAATCAAGTGTGGTGGTAGGTTTCAAAGGCGAGATGCCAAGAGAGCTTCTTACTCTTCGAAAATCGCTCTCCAAGTTCTCTACGGCGACTGCGAAATGCCAATGAATCCCAAGACTAAATATTTGGCTCCTAATAAAAGAAGCTTCAGCAAAGAATACTCCTCGAATAGGATTCTGGAAATTCTTCGATCGCTACACAAGAGTTCAATATCCAGGCGAATTGATATCATTTCAATACGCACAATGAAACAAGGAAAGAGAGATAGGCTTCCCAAGTAATCTTCGTTTCATTGTGTAGAATGAAAGACCATCTTTTAAAGAATTCCATAAGATTTCTTTTAATTAGTAGTTATGACTCAGGATTTTCTACTCCAGTAGATTTTTCATCGGATGCATCAAAACCTATGTCGGCCAAACCTTGATTTTTTCGGGAGAATAGAGAATTTGTTTTAAAATTTTAAGGAATTTTTACGTTATGACGACAGAGAATATTAATTAAAAGCTATGCGAAGTGATATAAAGAATTTAATTTAATCGCTTGCTCATAAAAATGATGGCTGTTAAACAAAAGCTAGTGATGATGGTTTACTATATCCTGAACCCAGGATGAATGGTTTAGTAACCTAGCCCTCCACAATTTACACACGCAAGAAAATTTCTACTCTTCAACGAATGATCTGTTTAGAGTTTGAGAATATGATTGCATTCCTTCGCCATTGGAGGTTACGGCTTTGAGCTCGGTGAAAGTTCAATTTTTCTGCACATGTTACACGCAAATCTATAATATAAAATAGAGTGGGGTGTGTGTGTATGTATGTATGTTCGCTAAAAACTCAAGGACCGAGAGTCGTAACACTTTGAATTTTTGTACATTAATTAAATTTGACCCCGCGCAGAGTATAGGCTACTTTTACTTTCCCTAAAGTCCACGGTTCGAACCAAGACGGGTCATAACGTTTCCATAAGAAATACACGTAGAGGTCATTTTTTCGTAGCATGGTTCATTTCTTTTGCAAAATTAAATTATAAATAATGGTCCTAGAAAGACAAATCAAGCATCAAAAGATTAAAATAGAATAAGAATTCTTGACTTGGTCGTAGAATATCGTTTTCGATTCAAATTTACGTACATTTTGATAAAGTTCGTGAATATTTTATCGAAATTTTGAGGTCGTAAAAAACCAACCTCCCTGACGATCGAGGCGATTGTTGAGTCCCCAGCTCATGTACTTATCCGTAAGAAAACATAGAGAAAATAATTTTGTTAAATAACTGGAAATTAATTAATTAAGCGCTTAAATTGCGGTGAACTTGAAATAGTACTGCGCATATTTCTTAATTGCAACGAATGCATTGTGTAAACGGATTGCAGTACTGTCTAATAAAGAGAACTGGAGTGGATAAGGATTGTTCTCAATACCAATGATGTAGCATCACCTCGCTGATAGAAGATTTTTACTCTAGATATCTGACGTACCATCAATTTTAACTCTCATCGAACTCCCAATTCCCACATTACAACATTTTAAATCAAATCTTGAAGTCTTCCGTCTGACAAAAATGAATTCCTTCCAGCCAAGAGACTTACTTCATTTTATATTCTCCGCAACCGGTTTTTCTGTAATTCCATTCGAAGAAAGCTCGGATAAAATAAATGCGACCTAGAATGGTTCGTGTGATTTATTGCACTGCAGTTATTCCTCCGAAATTTCCGGACTTATTTCAGCATAAATAACTCCGGAACATATCAAACTGCGATCGCAGGAAGGAATCGAAGGCCTTATATAGGTCACGTCTATCTTTCCGTGTTTTTCATAAGCGAATCACAATCGAAAGCCGACACGGAGTGCAATTTTATCTCGAACTTCCAGCCAGCGAGAATATTAACTTTGGGAGAGGTATGCGCCTCTTCTTCTGCCCCCACGTGTATCCTCGTATTATGCACACACTAGCCGATTAACTTAAATACATACTTTTTGGTGAATGGAAACGCTGCTGGGGAGAATTCGCAGAAGATACGCTTTTCTGTCAGAGAATAGCGGAGGGAGTAACTCAATTCTCCTCGGTAATATAACAAGAATATCCGAATTTTTCCTCTCTCTCAGGGGAAAACTCTAGTTCTTCACGCTCTCCGTATTGCTGCTGGCAGAGCTTCTGATACTGACTTTGGGTTAGCCGGACTCCCGTCTCCCCATATCACTTTAGCGCTTCGTCAACTGCATGCAAATTGGCGTTATTACCCCCCGAATAGGAGAAGATAAATTAATGCAGTCTTTTGATACCTATCAATTTGCTTCTCCCCGAACAATTTAATTTTCTCCCCACTCTCTTTCCACTTACATCATATTAGTAGTATACGAGATTAGCGTCAAAAGGTAACGAATTCTATGCGTCCACATACATTCTCATCGAATCATCCTAATCTTGAAAAGTGAAGAGATATGATAATGTTTGCCTTAAGTCGATTACGTCAACCGGTTGAGTCATTCTCTCTCTTACTTTCCGCTGTCTTTGAGAGCATTATTCAAATGTGTTAACAAAACTCGTGTGCATAACTGCATTTAAAATGAACGCCATAACTGAAAGTTAATCGCATATATTTAAACTAATTTAAGAGCTCATTTAAATGAATGGACGCATTATTAATATATCGAAATAGTGGGGATCTAGATTCATAATCACGGACCTAGAGAATATTATAGCCCACACTATGATAATAGAGTGAATCAGCGTGATTCAGCTAGACAAATATTAAAACTAAGACTTGGAAAGAAATATAATTCTTGAGCTGAGTGATTCAACAAAACTGGTACTTTATAATAGACCGATCCTCGACGTTAATAAATAAAATTAACGCAGTAAAAATTGAAATTAAGCAAAAGTAGAATTTCTTCTTACTTAATGAAAATTTGTATTCGTTGTTGCTGTTGCCTCGGTGAAGCACCTCCTGACAATTTCAGCAGAGCTTAGGGGGGCTTCACCGATAAAGGGCAACAGCAGCTAACCAGGAAAAAGATAAAAATATACAGGTATCTAACGCAAATAATTAAATCCAATCAAAACTTACTATCTGATATGCGATTTTAGTAATAACTAGAACTCCGGGATGAATCCCATAACAGAATTAACATCCACTTACGAAGAATCAATCACCAGGTTGCAAAGTGATACTTTTTATTTTATCTTTCAATCGATTTTCCTTTAGAAGACATTTGTAAAACCATTTTCTGCCATTAAATTGGCCAATATGTTAGTGAGCAATGAATTAGAAAGCACTTGGAAGTCTAGAGGTAAATATAACCAATTTACTTTTTATCGAAATTTGAAATTCTGCATTCCTGATATCGGAACCAAGGACTAACAGACCTTTTTATGAGTGCATATATCGCCAAAAATAAGGCATTTTTAAGGTGGAGGACTGGCAATTTATGCACCGTTCTTCAAACACATCGCTCGCCACGTTTATGGCGCGAAAACGGGCAAAACTCATCAACGCTCTTAAAACAGGGCGACAACGAATCCATCAAAATTGAAATTTCCATCGGAGGTGGGCGGAAATGTAATCCAACCGGAATTCATTCAGATGAAGGTACAAATATTTGCTCTGGGCGGCTAAAACCCGACGTCGCCGAAACAACTTTTTACGAAAAATTCGCAGATAAATGCGTGGAGAGGGGCGGCAAAATCAGAAGCGAACGGAGTGTTTGACAGCGGCAGATGCGAGAGAGGTACATTTTTAATGATCCGCAAGACAATGTTCCCTCTAACCAGCGCACTCCGAGTCGCCTACCGTAACGATAACGCACCCCAAAAACCATTCTGTCCTCTTTTAATGCGCCCCTAATCCCCCATTCGACGTATAATTTCATTTTCCAATGCCACCGTCATCTAATGCGTCAATTTCCCAACCCTCGAAAACACACTCCACAGCCTCCCTTTTGTGCTAGAAAGGGTTTCTGTAGCGACACAATCATCCTCCGTTCCGCATTGCCTATTTCTGTTTAGTTTCGACTTCCTTCCCTCCCTTCTGGTGCTTCCAACTCTCGTTTATCCGCCTCTTTGCTCAACTGCTCCTTTCTTCCGTCGCAAGTAGTCCTTGCGCGTCTCAGCGTTCATTTGTCTTCCTTTTCCGCCTTTCCCGCCATTTCATTTCCGTTTCCCGCGCAAAACGTTGCTCTGATTCCATGCGCCACCGCCGCTTTCTCCGACTCTATCACTAGTTTATATGTTACAAACTTCTCTCGAGAATAATGTCTCATGAATATTACGATGGAAGCCGACTATTTCCATAATAATAAGATAATTCGAATTTCGGGAAACGAATTCCGATTCCAGAATTTAATTTCGAAGATCTTGGGGGTTAATATTTCTTTCATTTTTGCGGCTGGCTCGAAAATGTAATGTAATTGTAATGTATTTTGCAAACGTATTCAGAATTGAAAAAGGAAAAGAAAATATTCATGCGAATGTGAATTCCGGTCAGGAAAAATTTTGGATATTGGAAATGATTCTCGAAAAATTGGGTGTGCGAATTCATAACTAGGGTAAGCAAGCAATTCAATATTGTGTAACAATTGAAAAATGGCTTTCTTTGGAGGTAAAGTTCTGTTGAATCATTGCACAACAATCCTATCAGAGCAAAGATTAGTATTATACCTAAGAAAATGGAAATAATATATATCTGGTTAACATAAGGTATCACAACACACAGAGATATTTATAAGATTCAC
Organism: Sympetrum striolatum; assembly: GCA_947579665.1. Taxonomy (NCBI): domain Eukaryota; kingdom Metazoa; phylum Arthropoda; class Insecta; order Odonata; family Libellulidae; genus Sympetrum; species Sympetrum striolatum. The sequence goes on from OX388343.1 coordinate 1,100,995, forward strand.
AAGACAAAATGAAGAATAATCTACTGTTCCTTGACTTACTTAATAATGCATAGAACGGAGGTATAATCTGAGTACGTATCGTATCGTGATCTTATATCGTTGTCTTTTTCGAAGGTGAAGTTTCAATTTCTTATTATGAATCAGTATCTGAACCATTCTCCACATTTTACGTTCTCCAAATTTCATTGTTACCTTTGTGATGAATGGTGGAGTGTACCAAGAAAAAGGGAGCATTCAGCTGTGCCAATGCTTATGAAACATTCAATTTTGAAAACAGCTCTCTTTCCACCAAAACACAATAGAACTGATACATTTGAATGAATGATGTGATGTCTTTCTTCAAATACACACATGTCAAATCGAAAAAGAATATTCTTCAATCTTAGAACGTAGCCTGCATCTTACAAGGAATCGTTCAATACTTTACCTGAAAGTAAAATATCGAATTTGGGTGCTTTTGTCAGCTATCGATTTATCGTGTGAATGTTCGAAAGCAAATATCTACGCCTCTGATATATTGAGGACATAAATAGTTAAATGAATAATTCTCCTGACTTTTAATGTACGTATGTCATATCACTCTGCAGCTTAGCGGTATAAAGTTCTTCATACCGTATCACCAAGAGAAGTTTACCTTTATGCGTTTATTAAAAGTAAATTTAATAATTACTCAGATAATGTACATAATATATCATTATTTCCGTTCAAATAATAAAATAAATATCATAAAATTGCAACATAGTTTGAGATAAATTCATCATAAGCAATCTGCATTCCAAATTTCATTAAAGAGTCATTGAAAACTAATCAGCCAAATAATTATACGCTGACATCTAACGTAATTTTAGCTTTTTATGTTTGAATAGACTTCATGCATTACACAATATTTAGCGCAGCAGAATGTAACTCTTGATATACATTATAAAGAATGAAAATGTTTTCAACGAACGTTTATATTTATCCATAACAGTGTTGCCAGTCTTTTATGCTATCCCCTTTACATTTTAAAACATTTTTCTCCTGCTCCATAGGTACATTTCAAGCAATACCCAATGCCTGATCAGTGACATAAAGGATTGTTGTCAGATTTATGAGTATGTTTCCTGTACTTCGCCTTTAAAAACGTCCGCGCTTAAACTTCTCCCTGGGAATATCATCCTTTACGATCCGATATCGAGCTATCCTGATACAACACCCAAACCTCGTCCCATCGCTTTTTTTAGTCTCGTGTAAACTCCGTTTTTTCCTGATATATGGGCCGGAAAAGGTTAGACGGAAGAGGAGGCATTAATCTCAATATCTTCCTAATAAAGATCCCATTCGCTCATTCGCCAAATTTATTTCCTCCAAAAATCCTACATTCGCCCGTTCTTTTCATTCCCTTCTTCGCATTTTTCTACAACAGTACCCACCACGAGAAATCCACCCCCGCTCGCTTTTCATATAATCTTCCAACCACTTCCCCGTATTTTCATCTCATTCCCTCCCTTTAATCCATCCCCACATATTCCATTCCTCCGCCTGTCTCCGGCACTCCCTCCTATAGAAGGGCATCACTGAACAGTGAGATTCACTTTACGACCCTCGCCTCCTAGTCATCCTCGGGGAATACAGAGGAAGGGGGGCGTCGCCTGTGTTTTCCGCCAGCGATGGTGTGGGGATGTGTGGGCATAGGAGGATTCTGCAGAGGAGGATTTCGGGAGGGAAGTAGAATACGTTCTTGAGGGGGAAGAAGGGGGAAGTTTTGGGATGAAACGATATGAGGGAGCCCTCGGGCTTCTAGGTGGGTGTGACGCCAGGGTAGGGGGCGTGTCGGGAGGTGTCCCACAGGAGAGCTATCTCGGTCCCATATTTTAACGCGTCTGCATCAAAGTCGAGGAGGGAATTAGCGGGGGAGATGGACGGTTCGGATGGGGTTGCGAGGTTTTTACGACAAGATAATTCGAGTAATGCGATAGGCGAGGAAAAGTAGCGGCCCGAGCGGGAGTTATGAAGCAGGAAGTGGAATAAAAGTGCGCGATAACGCACTAATGAATTATTAAGTTGGGGAAGAGTGTGGGCTGGAGTCTCCGCAATGTTTGTAATATATGGAAGGCGACTATATCCCTAGAGAGAGCTCTTTCTTTTATGCCTCTGTTTGTCTATCAGTGCCAACAAAGCGAGCTTTTCATTACTTGATGAAATTTTGTTGAACATTTATAGTGGGTATATTTTTCCCCCAGTTTGCTCAGTAACAGGGCCACGGATCTATTGGTCTCTAAACATAGTGAAATATTCAATGGATGAGCAATTTTACGGAGAACAGATGGAATCGTAAGTTCAAAGACTTAATACCCTCCAGACTTGTTAGTTTAGCTCTTCGAAGAACGAGACATTTTGTTTTATCTATCTGTTAAAGCTCAAATTTGCTCAAATACTAAGAGTATATTTCTTGTAACTAAAGCAACGATTTATCCCTGCATATCGTAACATGTTTTCTTTCTCAGACCTCTTGTACACGGACTCCAAATTAAAGACAAAATGCCTAATTGGTTTTATAGCGAATTACCGCTTAAAAATCTCATTCATTCAAGTGCATCACATACTGTGCAGAGCTAGATAAATATGGGAGTCTAAAGAATTACTGTTTTGCAAATGTTACCATGCTTCATAGACGTAGGTTAAATGTAAATAAATCATAGCCTTCCGTGCATTTTCAGCTTAAAATACATACAAAAGGCTATAATTCAGCTGTAAGGGAAAAAATGAAGAAATTTGAGGCAAGATTTTTTCAGTTTAACATACGCTATCCATTAAAATACCCAAGTTTGGAATAACAATTAGGTTTGTCTTTATATTTTCTACCGTAATCTATAAAAGTGCAATTCATGTGTGACCCTCAAACTCTCTCATAAGCATTTGTAATTTTGTAACTAGCTGTGGCGTAATTAATACAAAAATCCGTTATACGGAATCGTCACCTACAGATAATCTGGGTTGAATATTAACCGTAGTTTGCATATACAAGATTGTGTCTATGTTTGCGTTAATAACATACTATATAAAGATAGTTGCAGGAGATCGACATATTAATGAGATTATTACGAACAAAATAAATATGCTTCAGCAGTCACTCGACGTTTATGATCCTTGAATCCGATTTAACCGGATTCTCTGTTTGTTTAAAACTGTTATTTAATTTTGATATTTTGCTGATATTCTTACCTCAATTAATATTTTTTGCAGTTTCATGAGTAATTATCTTATAACTTTATATAGTCAAGGTTTTCATTTTCTCGATCATCTTGGGAATCGATTATCGGACGAATTTCATTTCCGAACATATAAACGGAAGTCGTCTTTCCCTGTCTCCGCAGTCGGAAATAGGTCCTGTGAAAGCAATTGCTGCGGACTCGTGTTAAAATTTGCCGAGCTACAAAAAGAGTATGTAAGAGTGCAGTGTGTTGGAGAGGGGTGCAGACAACTCCGCTGGGAGAATGCTTCGGAGGGGGAGCTCAGACATTCTCAGTCCTTATGGCAAACATTTTTGTCCTACAATACAGAATTAGTTACCTTCTTCTATTAAGGTATTAGTGGAGAAGAATCCGTTTAAATTAAACTATATATTCTATGATTATTTTATTAAACTCGAAATGAGAAGGTGTTACTTCGTGGAAGGCTATAAGAATGAAATGGTACTCTCCCTCAGAATTTATTGATTGGACTTCTTTCGCTAGCGGACTGGCATAGCCTGATCATGCTGGTCCGATAGCGAAAAATGCTACCGGAAAAATTACCGGAAATAACTATGATTTATTAGGCTAATTTATGTCTTACGAGAGGGATCTAAAAATTAACCTTATCAAGAGGAGCGCAAACAACCATGCTCTTACCAAGGTTCGAACCTGGGACCTCGCGGTTGACAGCTAGTACCCCTATGCCACCGAGGCCGGAAAAACCAGTTTAAGTAATCAGACGTCAATTCATGATAAACGATGGAAATTATTTTCATCTCACGTGCGCTATATTTCTCCTAATAAGAAACAAGTTCATTAAATCAAGAAAAATTATTGTAACTTTTTATTCGCGAAATTATTTTAATTCTGACATCTTTGTTACATTATCCTTCGAGAAACCAGCGAAACATAATATTTTCATTTACTTGATTGTATATCTTCTCTCTTTTTTAAATCATTGGCAAAGGGATGGTGTCTATCTCACTGCAAAGCTCTATTTGACAAATAGATCACGAGTATGATAGTTGAGGGAATCATGCCTCAAGAAAAATTTATTTCAAAAGAAATTTAAAGTGTAAGTAAGACGGTCAGTGAACGTGTCCATTCTACCGCTTTTGGAAGCGGCAAAGAGGCGGTACGGACTACTGACAAAGACAGTTTTGGGTAATTTTAAACTCCAAAAACTTCCTTTACCTCCACTTTAAATAAATGAAATATAGAGTTTAAAATATCACGTTACATTTAAATAGGGTATCTAATAAGATATTTTAAATTGACCCACGTCAATTCTTGAAAATGATTGAAGAGCTGGAGTTATATGCAGATATAATTCGTGTCAATGAATGTATTTAGGCAGAATGAAAGCCGTGTGAAATATACCGTATGGAAATATCGAAGGAAACAGCGTCCGGCGATACGGCAAAATTAATGCCAGCGGTTGCGGCAGATGGGAAAAACAATGGAGGTTACACCATCGAGAGTTTAACTCCTATAAAACTACGCATACCTTTGGAAGCAGCTTCTATTTTTACGTCCTTGCAATAGAGACTCCCTCTGGGGGAACGACAACAAAGCAACGCGAGATAGCGGAACGATGAAATCGAAGTGGACGATCATTCCGAGAGCAAAATACATTCACTCGGCCTAACGTATGACAATCTGACAACAAAGAAGATTATGCCCTAGCTCCATGCAGCTTCCCCTCTCTTCGCAAAATGGTTTCCTCGCACTAAAATGCAATCAAATCCATTGTCTTCCGCAGCGACCGGTTTTCATCCTTCCTGTCACCGTTCAAATCGATCCCTGCAAATACCAACTCGGACTACTTTGTCAAAAAGTTTTTTTCTCTCTCTTGTCCGAAGTATCGTCGGGAATTGCCCAATCCAGAGAGCCGCTGCATTCTGTTGTAATCTCATTTCTCGCCCGAAATACCGTTTTTACGACCGCATTAAATTGCCCACTGGCCTTTCCATTCGCCGGCGGGTCCCGCGGGAGGAATGGCGACGGCGATCCACGTGCGAAAATGATTCGGAAATCATTTTCTTCGGCGTGATGAGGGACGGTGCGTTCGTGAAGGCGAAAGATGGCGGCGAAAACTGTCTCCGCGAGTCCACAATTTCATAAATTTCGATTGCGCCATTACATCCTCTTTTCCGCTTGGGAAGGCTCATCGTTGTGGAAGATTGCCCATTTTCTGTAGCACTCTCCCACCGAGGGCTCACAACTTCTTCAACAAAGTAACAATAATGGATTGACGGTGAGATATCTGCATTGGAAAACACTGTTTATTCTCTTATAAATACATTCTAAGGATTGTATTTATTTATTTATTTGAAGTTGATTCATTAAGAGCCATTTCGACTAATTACAATGAATCGTACAACAACTAACAGAAATAAGCATATTTATAAATATCAACAAAGGAGCAATGAAATGCAACCAAACATTTTATAAAATGAAAAAAATGTGAATAGAGTTAAATTAAATTAAATGAGAAAAAAATAAAAAATAGTAATAATAAGTTAAAATAGGAGAATTAAAGAAAAAAAACGATTAATTATGGGGGAAAATATATGATATGTCCTCCCCGATTTTCATTATTAATTTTCATCGAATTATTGATTTCAGCTTCCATTCATACACTGAGGAATACCTGAGGCGCAAATTTACCATTTCCTTCGTCAAAATTCGCAAAAAGAAAGACCCCTCAAATATTATCTTTTTCATTGTTATCAGGTGAAATGATTAAATGGAAAACTTCTTTCTAGGTTGAAATAGAGAATATTAAGTCGATTCTTACATTTAACACATAATATCGTAACGATTTCCAAATCATAAATTATAGAAACCAGGTGGACTTAGGAGCATGTTTTTATTGATTACTAGAGAAAACCCATTGCAAATAAATTTGCAACAGTAAACTAATTTTTAAACAGTGAATTAATTTGTTTTTTATATTATATGATAATTATGTTTAGAGCTTAAATCAGAATTAATATTAAAAAAACTTATTATTATGACTTATGAGAAATGTTTTATTATATATCAATGGACAACAAACAATGATATATTTTTCTTCAGGTTATATTTGTTTTTAATTTAACAATTATTTTAACGTGGCATTCTTTTAAATGTTCGCGAATCCTTTAACAACCTACCTTGTGCAACCGTATCATTTACTTTGATTTATAAATAATTGTCATTTTGTGTTCTTGAAACTGCCACGTCCATTAGAATAAACCTCATGTGGTAAATAGACTCATACATGATCAAACGTCTGCCCTTGCGACTTATTAATAGTTACCGCAAATGCCGGTATTACTGAAAGACGACGTCTCTTCGAAGTAAAAGGAAGTTGGATTTCACTGAGTGCCAAAATTATTCGTGTTATTGAAACTCGATCCCCCTTGTTACTTCCGGTTAAAAACTCAAAACTGTAGATGTGAAAAAAGTCAAATAATGAACACAGACACCGAGCAAAGCTTTTTAATTTTTGTTTATTTATAACTTTATATCCATGGTTACATAGATACTTATATATATCCATATATGATGACGAACGAACACACGATAGCTTTTTATTATATTAGATTTTCTCAAGAAGGTTATGTTTTCACATTGAAATTAACTTCTAGTTTATTTCCTAAAATTTTCATTCATTTCTACTATTCTAATTTTAAATATGTCGACATTCAGTTTGCATAACGTACATTTAGAGTCTACTGTGAATGAATTTAACTGCGCAACCGATTTCATAACTCACAAAATCGTGATTTTTTACCTCGTGTATTTTTAATATCCACTCGTACGGACAGTAGATCGATCAGTAATTAAAGAAAGAAAAATTAATCAAATGCGATCGGATAGAAAGAGATATTTGTTTCCTTATGAGCTTTTGAAACCTAAATAAAGTTCCGCGAGAACAAAATATTGCCCCGCGATTTAATTGATAAGGAGCGGTAACCTAAGTTTTAAAAACATGGTGCGTCCCCCCGAAAAAATATATGTGTTTTTCGAAATGATTTCCTCGCAATATTTTCTCTCCATTTTTTTCTGCATTACATTTCTCCACCAAAGACCTCGAGAGAGAGTGTAATTGGCAGCCTAAGGGCACGCGGATGGAAGCAGGGCAGCGTACACAGGTGCATCGGATTCGAAAGGAAAGAGCTTCTAATTGGTTCCTAAACAAAATTGCGTCTCAGATGGGTAATTGCGAATGAATTTCCTTTGACAATGAGATCTCATAAAAACGCCGTCGCGAGCGTCTCTTTATATATCGAAATCATCTCGCTTCCCAAAGCGAAGAGTTCCGCTTGTTAGTTCTCCATTTTCCCGAAAGGGGTTTCTCCTGTGTTCATCGAGAGCTCTCCAGTTGTCGTTGTTCGGCAGCTCACCCGAACTTTAAAAGTTGTGCGAAACAGTGTAAAAATTAAACAATGCTCGACTTTTTTTATTTCCAAAATAAAAACCCATTCGAATGCAGCAATGAGCTGCCATCACGTGGCCAATATCACGGAACCTCTACGCTCAAAAGTGCGTAATGAGCATTACCTTTGATTGTGGCAACGCAATTTGTTTCCCTGGGCTATCCTAACGAATTTTACAAAGCGGTAAAAAAAATATTATAATCTTTTGGGTGGCCGATATCGTACCTCCACCTTGCTACCGACGACTATATGGCTATTTGTATTTAAATACTGTCGTGCCTATACCGATACCGTAAAAAAATATATACGTTTTGTTATGAACACTCTCTACTTTAAAATTTTTGGGAATAATCCTATTAAGTTAAAATATAAAATTAATGAAAAACTGAAATAATTTTAAAAGTAGTTCTATATAATCCCCTTGCTCCCAAAAAAGTTTTAAATTATGTAATAGGACTATTTTTATTACAATTACTAATATTAATATTTCTGCAATTTAAGTATCTTGTTGTAATAATAAGCAAACTATTTTTTTCAGTATTATTTAATAGCATTGAATATACTGTCTCATTGTCATTCATTTGAAAGATGAAGTTTAACTCATAAGCTATGCACATAATTTGCAATACAGAGAGTGATAAAGTACAATACAGAGGATCACTACGATACGCAGTCTGAAAAATCCCGCTCTTTTCCTAATCTCGCCACTCAATCTCTTGCTTTTCTAAGAACTGCGGAACCAGAGGAAGTTCCGCTTTTCTTTTGTCTCTTAGAATCACTCTGGATTTATCTTTAGCTTCTCCTGGTCTCTTACGGAACAGTCATTTCCTGCAAAAAATTATTTAAAAGACGTTTAATTCGCTATTCTATCGCCTAAAGCAAAGTCACGCTTTATACTTCTTCGTGCGATTCTTCCATCATGGTTATTAGCAGCACAAAGGAGCGCAGTTTAATTAAAATTTAATTCAGAAAGCGATCCCTCCCGAGGCATCAAGCTGCGCATTCGGGTTAATACATTTGCAGGAAAAAACGCCTCCGCGAATTAATCGCAAGGAATTTCGCGGGACATTTTATTTCCCTGGTAGATTACCGTTTTAACTCCAGGGGCATTCCCGCCGACTTCTTTCACAATAGGTTTGCAGTTAATCCTTCTCTCCGGGCAGAACTCAACAAAACAGACGATAAAAGGAAACATTTATAACCAGCTTTTATTCTTGCTCTAACCCTACTCAACTGTCACGGTAGAGGAAAATAGCCGGAGGAAAGAACTTTTCAATTGCGTTGACCTTTATTGCAGGAAATTTCGTATCCCGCTATAAAGGTTCAGAGGAAAAATGTTTATATCCGAATGAAGGCTCAAAAAGAATGTGACGGAAAGATAAGAACAAATAGACAGCAATGCAATTCATTCCACGTGCCAAAGTTCCGATAAACCAACGGCGATAAAAATCTCTTTTTCTCTTCTCTAGAAAATCATTTTGTTTTAGACATCACCGATTTAGAATCGCCAAGTTTAGAATACAAAACTTTCCGCAGTAAAATGAATGTCTGCTTTTAGTAGCATGCGTTTGTATTGACTTTTGGATAAAACAGACAAATGACAGAAATGAAGCCGAGTAAAGGGAAACTAGAGTTATTGTTAGAAGAGGGAGAATCAGGCGGAAATTACACTACTGATAGCGATACTTCGTAGATATATTGGGAATGATGAAACCGAATACTAGAAAAATGTGTTATTGAATTGTTATTGAACTAAATTCAATCAGCTCGGCCTTCACTTTGTGGAATTCCATAATAAATAAACAAAAGAATAAATTAACTAAGTCTATATTCCGCAGTATTAAAAACATACAACACACGACCGGTTTTAACGTCATCATCTGTTGTGAGGAATTATCGGAAGCACGCATTATATATAGAGGGACAAGGTGGGGAAAATGAAGCGAGTATTAGAGTTGATTACTTGAATTCTGTAGAGGGTGGTAAGAGTGCCTGAATAATTGGAGGGGGGGAAGAAAAAATGTATTCGTTGACTACGGAAGGGTTAAGCCGGTTTGCTTTGGTGATTTCAAATTGCTCTAGTAAGTCTCCCTTGTCCCCCGAGTGTAAAATTATAGGACGGAAATCGGAACTATGATTTTGGGTTATTGAATGCTCTGCAAAGTGGGATTGGGAAGAAATGTTACAATACTTAAAACATCTTTGAATGAAGGAATATAGACTTTTTAATTTATTCTTTTATTTATTTATTTGCTATTGGACTGCTGAGCATAAGTTCTGGGAGCCTCTGATTTAAAAATAATGCAGGAAGGCTATGAGCAATTAATTGCAGTTGCAGTATATTTGTAATATAAATTCACTGTCACTCAAAAATAATTAAGTAGAATGGGCCTTGTGATATAAAGCGCCAAACATAAGTAAAATTAAGAATAATTGTCATAAATGCATTTGTTGACGATTGATGATGGTTGCATTGAAAATACGCTGCAAATCAGAGAGGCTTTCGTTTATTTCCATGTATATTGGCGACTATAAAAATCTGACGTATTGATGACTCTCACTAATTGTTCATGTTGTATGAATGACCAAAGACTGGGAAATCGTTCGAGGGCATCTTCAACAAGTGGTGTGAATGATTTACTACATGAATGAACATCCAGATTAAAATGGCAGCATAAGAGTACGCTCTGTTAACTTCAATTGAAGAAAATTCCACTAAGAAAGGCAAAAAAGGATGGAAGAATTTCATTAATTCTGAATGGAGGACACTTTTTGCTATAAACTAACTGTACGTTGGTAATATTAAACCTGATTTTAAAGCGAAAGCTACTTTCCCTATTTTCGAGAGACCTCCGTGGTACGGATATATGTAAAATTTCGGATATCCGAAACACAAGTCTCAAAAGTAATCAACTTCGAGATATATTCCTACGTTTGGAATGCTGCCACGTAAACAAATGAAACATGGATGCAGCAAAAGTTCCAGTACCTCGGTATTTGGATATGAAGAAGAATGCGGAATATTAAGTGAGTAGAAAAAGCAATAAAACAAACCTTTTTCGGTGAAGGAAGTTGGTGGAAAATGATCTGAACGATGAAGGAGAAGAATTTCCAATTTCATGGAGAGGATTCGTGTTCATTGTTTCACAACTTTCAAATTTTGCGATTTCGACTGGAAGTCGTACAAAACGAGTGTTCGTGAGGTTCATTGAAATCTGTGCGTTAATAATTGACCGTGACATATTAGCCGTGCATGATTCTCGTTCTTTTACAGTGATTTATCCAATTGGAAAAACTGTGAACACTGGGCATCGGTGCCAAACCACTATTTCCTCCACCTGGGCCTTCGGTTACGGAGTTATTAATCTGCAATAACAAGCAAATGAATCCTCAAAACAGAAAAACATTAGTATGCAGAATAGGAAATAAATACCAACCAACCCAACCTGAAACAGTAGAGAACTGGTGTTTGAATAAAAACCAGTAAAAACAAAATTAAAAAAATAAAACAGAGTTCCTTTTCTCAGTTTCAGCATATTTTACATAGATCTAAGTGGCTAATATCGTAACCTTTAACATCTATTCTTGAGCTGTTGCAAAATGTTCCATAAACCTCGATACAACCATAGAATAAACAATTTGATTACTTCACTGTTCTCAGACTACGTGGATCTAGTTTTCCATTAGTTGTCTATCTGCAAGCTGCTTAATCGCAGTAAAAATACAGCCCAAGTCCATACTCCATTAAGGAGAAGTGTAATGCAATTCAATTTTCACGAAAAGCACGCCGGAGTCACTTTTATGATTAATCCGAAGCGGTGGAGGGAGATTCATTCCCTTCGGAGATACGGGAAAATGCGTTTGTTTTGATGGGAGGGATGTAAATTCGGGTGCCAGCTGTGGGAACGAAAAACAGCTGGAATGTGGGTGTGAGATAGAGATACAAAGGGGGAGAAAAAAAGCCGCTTTAAATTGTGACCCATCACAATTCGTTTTGTGCCGCAACCCCACACCTTTCGGTAGTATTTCGGGAGGAAAGAAAAATGTCTACTCCGCGGGAGTTTTTCTAATGAATTTCCTAAAAATAGAAAGAGAACGAAACATCGCACTACTTCTCTTTCGCTTCTTTTTTGAATCAGCGTACTCTTCTTTTCTTCCCATTTTTATCATCAATAGAGTGATCACATTAAAGAAAGAAGATATTAAAACCTTCTTGTGCCGATGAATAAGATATTTTCCAATTGCCTGAAAGCCGAAAAATGGCTCCTAGGATATTCTCCAATTTAAATAAGCGAATACTGAGACTTAAGGAAAAATAGCGATCTTTAACGTTTCTTATAAAGATCGAGGCTACTGCTATAAAGGAAATTAGGGAAAGGATATTTGCACGGAATGGCGTGCAGCCAGGATGAATCACAAGGAAGAATAGACTTTAAAAAAGTCCGACGGGACCGGGAATCGAGACCGGGTCTCCCGTTTGCCGCTCGGGTGCTCCGTCCGTTGAGCTATCCCGCCGGAACATTCTCTCAAGCTATTTAGGTATATAAAGCGAACGATGGCGCCATGCGGACGAAATCGCAATGTCTCCCGAATAGCTTGAGAGAATGTTCCGGGGAGATAGCTCAACGGACGGAGCACCCGAGCGGCAAACGGGAGACCCAAGTTCCATTCCCGGTCCCGTCGGAATTTTTTCAAGTCTATTCTTCCTTGTGATTTACTGCAATAAAGATACCTCAAAGAATCAATTCTTCCAAAATAGAGAAGTTGCAGAATGTTAGTTTTAATTTTCTTCATAGATGGCGATACTTCACTCCATCTCATTAGAGCAACTAGTAGCAATATTGTATATCCCTATCACCTCTCATATAGTAGCTAATTTTACTACGGTATTTTTAAAAAGGAAGTAGGTAACACTGTAAATTCTTCATCGGAATTTACCTTAGACCTTAAAGAATAATAAAATCGCAATGGATCACTCCTCTGATTTTTAATATCTTGTAGTTACGATCACTAACAATAATACCCAGGGATTAATTGCCAAGATTTTTGGGCATTATAATGTCATTAATGATGAACATGTGACAAAATACATAAATTATTATGGTGAAGCTGAAATTAATTCCATTTTATATTAACTATGCAGCAATCTTTTTTCTGAAATATCGTATAATTTTTTCACTTTCGCAAAATGAACACTTAAAAGGTGGTTCGTGGATATTCTAAATCATAGAGATGTTATAATGAGATTTTAGAAAAAATTGTCTTAACCACTTCTAAAAATCGTGGTTATAACTTTCCTCTTGATAAAATACATTCTCCCAAACGGAAAGTTGCGAAGAGTAATTGCAGTTTACAATGTTTTGCAAAGATGGCGAACAGCACACTCCTGGAAAATATAAGAATTAGCTGCGGCGTAGTAAATCTGCATCACATTTCATGAAGCACCTATCTCCATTAAGATATTTATAAATAAAAAATAATAACGCTTTTCAAGAACTCCTCGGATTCCATCCAGGGGTTTTAAGAAAAATAAGATTGTAATGAAGCAATCTTCCGACTTCCAATATTCTAACAAACAGTATATTATAGATGGAGGTTCCTTCTGTACTTGCTAACAATATTTACCTTAGCATAAATTAGTTTGAAAAGCAATTTGGTATTATAACAACAGGGACGATATTAATGCAACTAAACCCACATTAACTTGTGTATAAGGTGTTATGATGCAGCTCAAATTCGTTTAAATTTCTAGGAAATCTGCAATAATTATTTTTCTTTAATGTGGATTAAATTTTTTACTCTCACAGAATGAGCACATATAAGGTAGTGACCCAAAGGCTATATAATAAGCTAGTACTGCAGCAGAATTGCTTACAACCGAATTGTAGATGCGACTTCCTTATGAAGTAGGTCTCCACCTCTCAGAATTCCACTTCTGCAAGAACGTACGTCGATAATTCTCAGACCTCATAAACGTGAGACTTACGTAAAGCACCGTGTTAATAATAGGTTAAAATAATTTCTTACGATATTTGTGCAAAATAATGCGAGGATGCCAAACCCATTTGTTATCCTGAAATTCTGGTATCAGCTGCTACATTCAGCCGACGTCTGTCGCGAAAACAAAGAGAGCTGGAATGTGCAGAAAGGTGTGCGCTCGCGAGATATCTCAGCCAGGATGGTCCCACTGCGAGACAAGAATGCCGCTCCATAAAATGCGGAGAGAAAAATGGAAAGAGGTGATAAAATTTGCTCCCCCTGAGCCTCGCTTTTAAACGCGGGGAGAGCGCGCAGTTATTGGCCTTCGCCTTCCTTGCGGTCCCTCAGACGACAAGGCGAAACAACGCGTGTGTGTGCATGTACGTCACCAAACGACCTCCGTACCGTGTCGAGGTGCACCGGATCGAAGTGAGTGCTGCAGTTCCCGAAGCGAGACGAACCCTCGATGCGATTAAAAACGCTTGGAAAATGAGGCGGTTTAGACAATCTTCAAATTATCATCTTCGGGTAAAAGTAGGGAAAAACTCACGTACGAGAATAAAAATGAACAAATGCTAACGCTTTCCTTGTGTAAATACCGTTCGTTGTATTCATGTTTTGAGATTCCCTTCTGAGTGCGTTGAACTCTTGATTCTCCATGGAGAAAAATCTTCCTTTAATTATTATCTCTCTCTCTAGGAGGAACGAACGTGAAGAAAGTCTGATTGGACTGGGATTCGAACCCAAATCTCATATTTGCCGTGGAGCTACCAAAACGATTTTTCATGTCAGTTCCTCATCATCAGCAATTCTTTCTGCGCGTACATTAAAATCAATTTACACCCTTTTCCTTGCATATATTTTGCAACACTTTGTTTTATGCTATGTATCGTATTTTCATAAGATCATTTCGCTGAACTAACGTAAAATTTTGTATGATGAATTGAGTAATGATTGTTTTCACTTCTAAGTTAAAGTCTAACTTAAAGTGTTAGAAAACAAGCCACAATTCTAAATAACCAGCTTTCCGCTAGGATTCGCTCAGTCTTGAGTTACTCTCGCATTTTTCCCTCAACGATAACGAGTTTTAATTTCGCTCATTAGGCTTTAATTATTCGCTTAACACAGTCCTTATAAAGGCAATTTAGAGGAGCGGTTTTTTCTCAAATGAGAAAGATTATTAATGCAAAGCAATTGAACATATTCTGGTATAAAAAACGCTTTTCCCTCCTCTGAAAGGAGCTCAGAAACAAAAGTCATTACAAACAAAAACACCGCCTGAGGATGGAGAACTCGCTTTTTCCGCTCAATCATTTGCTCCATAAATTATCTGCCAGCGAGATTCTCATTTCACACGGAAAATGATAAGTAAATGCAAAAAGGCGAGTTTGTGAGTCGTATTGCGTCTCGCTTTTTGCAACGGACAGCGATGCGAGAGAACAAATTGGACGGATATTGTGCTTTATACTATCTGAAAAACTCATTTGAATCCTGTTTTCAAACAGGAATCTGTTAATGATTGGATTTTAGCCTACATTCTTCCAATAGTCCAAAATAAAATATACTCGTGTTATATGAAGAATGGTTTAAAATAAGATAAATGTAAAAGTCAATAAAGAATTGTCAAAAAATTATTTGAAATTAAAAAGATACCTTTTTGCCAATCATGCAGACGAAACGAATTACCGAATTTAAGAAAATTTGGGAAACTTCTCTTGATTTTCCTCGCGACTATTTTCATGACTGTTTGGTGTTGCTGTTTTAATTATCAGTTACTTTCTTTTTATCCCTTCCTCAGATCATTTCTCAAACTTTAATACAATGCAATCCATATGGCTTGAAACTATAAACAAGCGATCAACAAGCATCTGTCAAATGGTAACCACCATCAACATCCTAAAATAACAACACCCTCTAACGATGACCATTCTTACAACTTCAATAAAAGTAAACAAAATGTTAGTGTGTTCTTTAAATAAAATACTTTCCTTATCTGATGAGTGATAAACTAAGTATATAATTTTCCCTAGTATTATTTGCAATTTTGGATGTCTCGCGATTGTCCATACGCTGTGAACAGTATGAGTTTATAAAATCGTACAGTTTATAGTTCTTACACCGTTCCTCTATATTTTACTAAACATAAATGCACCGCTAAACAGGCGTACGATTACGATAAAGTAGTAAATATATTTTTCGCAAGTTTTGACCTTTTCCCCGGCGTTCCTTTCCTCTCTAGAGAGTATTTTTTTATCTCAAATGACCATCGCGAAGGGAAGCGGAAAAAAGTGATGCGAAAATTTCATGGAAAATTAGAGATGATTAATCATCGCCTGGAGGAAAAAAGATAAACGGCGGCGAAAAAAGCTTTCGGTGGAATTAAGGGATTTTACACGTGTGCGTGGAGTGTACGGGTGAGATTAGAGAGGACAAGACGAGAGCATTTAAGGATTCTGTCCGAGGAGTTTTGTTTGCGCAAAGGATGTGCGAAGGAGGATTTCGCTAATGAGAGGAAGAAAATAGCTGATGGAAGGGGGAATGTGAAAGGAGAGGAAAATAAACGGAAGCCCTGCTATATTTAAGGAGAATAAATATTCCGGAGAAAGTAAGAGGGAGCCATAGGAGAATATTGAGGATTAAATGTGCGGATCGAAGGAGCGCTCCGAATTGTAATTCAGTGAAGAGAGGTACTCAGAAGGAGCAATGGAAAAACCGAGAACGTTAAAGATGGCCTATCCTTCAAGGTGGAGTGTGCAGCTCAGAATTGCCATCTTTAAGTCATTCATCAGAGGAAGGATATGAATCAAATATGCGTTTATATGTACAGACTAGTAATAATGATGAGCTTGAGATTAAGTATGATAGGTGAAGCTTCCATAATATGATCAAAGTATATATACTGATATGGTATTTGTCGAAATTTGGTCGTAAAATATGATTTTTCGGTTATATTTAGGGTAAATTAAGGATGCACAAAAGGTATCTAATCTTAAATAAATCCTTCCAATTAGCATAATTCTTACTTTAGAACCCTATAATCTTGGAGAATTCAAATTAACGAAACTCAAGTGTGGCTTCTAGTTCGAGTCCCACGCACGAAAGCATTTCCTTGATCATAAATTGCGTGGACAAAGAATTCAATGCTTTCCCTAATATAAATGGTACCAGCCGCTAATAAAGTTACCTTAATAATTTTAATGGCGTCTTCAGTTTTCGTATAATCTATTTCATTCTGATTAAAATTAATGACATTTTCTATCCTTATACTTTCTATTCGCATTTATTTCTTAGAAATACATTCCGGAATATGTTAGACATTTCATCAAATGCCTTCATAGTAGGACTGTGAAAATTATAACTTTTTGCATTATCAATGTTTATAATTCTCTCGATTCTGTGATTCCCACTTATTTAGTCTCTTCATCATTACCTGAACTGCTTCAGAAAGAAGGGAATCAATCCCTTCTGCTTACAAAGATACACCCGTTATTTAAAATTGAAATGTCTTGAATATAGTAATTAATCCTTTTAAAAATAATAATTTTGCTATACGTTTGCTGTTGACGAAAAAGCATTCCAATCGTCCATCTTACTTATTCTTAGATTATAGATATGTATTCATGTGATAGAAAAAGTTAGATAATATCGTAGTAAAGATTTTAGGAATGAGCTTCTGCAATTCGATTATTTTCAAATGCTTCAAGTCTTACAGAATTAACAATACTAAACAAAGAAAGGAATTCTTACGAGACTGTTTGGGTTCTAAATTATGATTAAGTTTCATAAGATCCAAAGCGCTAGGTACTCAGGGAGCTCTGTATTAAGCAAATGAAACCAGCATAGAGTTTAAATTTAATTCGCTATCTCAACACTTTGCAAGTACATTATTGGTCAAGCTGAAAGCCAATCGTCTCGGAAACAGTGATGTTCTCGTATAAAGAGCGGGAGATAAGGAGCAGCAGTCTTAAGTCCGGCCCTTTGGTCCCTCCGTCGGACCGCAGACGAGTAAATTTATCCTCCGCTCCAAAATAAAACCCTTCGAGCCTTGATTTAATACTTTGGGTACACAATCCCTTCCGCCCTTATTAGCGAGCGACTGGAATGATCTCGATGGAATAATTTCTCCGTCGAAAGAAAATCCCTCTAATAGAACTAATTATAGTAACACTCGGAGGAAAATAAGGTTGGATGGGAGGAGGAGAGGGAAGGATAAGGAAAATCAGATCTGGGAATGGGATTATGAGCGAGAAATAGAAAATATGCAAATATCGAAAAATTAAGTTGAAAGAACTACGGAAGAAACATCCGTAAAATTGGCGAGGGATTTGACGGAAGGCATTGAGAGGGGGTTACATCGAGAGAAAGAATTTTTCCATAAAAAAGAAGGGATGAATTGGGACAAGCGGGTGAAAAAAGGAGGTGCCGAGGGAGCGGGAGATATTGAATTAAGGCGGAATACAAGGCACGAGGAATAAAAAATGTCCGGGTAAATGTAAGGATGGATGGAAACAAAGGAGTCCCTGATGAAGAGGGATGGAGAAGACGGCGGATGACAAAAAAGGGAAAGGTACAATATCAGTTTCACGCTATAAGACGACCTCTCCCCGCTGCGCTTTTGTCTTCTCAAACACACGCGCTCACGAGAGAGAGCGGCTGCAAAGATACAATTCCGTCTTTGTACTCCTGATTTTCGCCTACTTCCCCTTTGCGCCATTCCCTCTATCGCTTTCTCTCTGCTCCTTCTTTGCTCATATCGCTTTCTATGGCCGCCGAAAACTTAATAACACGAGCTTAATCTTGCCGCGATACAAGTCGAAATGGGAAAAAAGGTTAATCAGTCTCCGCTCGACAAAGGGCATATTTTTTGTCCTCAGAACTGTCTCTCTCCTGATGTATTTACTCGGTCATTTATAGATTAGCTTCAAACGTCGAGATTTAACTGCATCAAGACGCGCGACGAGAGCTGTCATTTCTGGAAGTGCTAAAATCGTCACAATGGGTAAAAATGGTTTGAGTTGGCAGATTTAAAATCAATTATACGGAATGAATTTCCAAGAAGATAGGGAGAACTAAGATGTTCCCCTGTTTCATCAGCCGATGAACCTACTGAATTAGAATAGGAAAAGGGTTATAGAAAAACACCTTCTTTAAAGTTTGGCGTATTAAAATTAAACGTAATGTGGATCTTTGAATAAAAAGAAAACAAAATTGAACCTTTTCATCGATTTAAAATCATAATATGATAAAAGTTATTGGACTGAAATGAATACAAGAATGCAATGAAAAGTTGTTTGAGAAATTCCAGGATATGCCAACATATCCAAAGTAATTTTTTCGCGTGTAACGCTAAATTTATATTAATTAGGGCGAACAGTATACTAAGGAGATTATTTTTAAAAAACTTTTCGCTTTTAAAGAAATTTAAAAAAATCAAAATTAATTACTGTAATTAAAATTAAATACTTGAAAATTTTATTTACCAAAGTTTTTAGGCATATATTTTGCATAAGGAGAACCATTATGAAAGAAAAATATGAAGATGTTATCACCTTTTTTATTGTCATGCTATACCAAAGACAGATCAAAATGATAAAATTCGAATAAAGAATATTTAAAAAATACGTTTGCTATAAATGACGATAAGGACGTGGAAATACTGTGCCAGTTATCACTATGGCTGACTAGGAATATATTTTAAAATGAATTAGGAACGAGAATGGTTGCAATATACATTTTTTTGTTTACAGTTCAAAGATACTAGCTCCACTTAAGCAAATTATGCTCCTTGAGTCAAGCCTTCAAAAAAATCCATGCTAGTGAATGCACGAGGAATATTCCACTTACACCGAAGACAATCTAGAGCGAAAGATAAGACGGCGATGTAGGGACCGAAAAATGCTTCGACCTTCATTTAAATTCGGAAATTAGCTGCAATAATAACGAAGGATAAATTTGCACGAATAACCTTGTGGCAATCTTTCTAAGGTATCGTAGGATAAATATGAAACTAAGGGATAAAACAACATTGAGCACCTGCAACGTACATGAAGAAAAATGCATTCCCTAAATATTGGAAGGTTCTTCCGTTATGGGCAATTTGTTATGATGAATTTTACTTTATAAGTTCGGAAAGAGTCCTATATTTCTTGAGATATGAGTAATTTGATGGCTAATCATTATTTGGGCAGATCAGCGATTGAGACGTTGCGTGGAAAATCATTTTATAGATAAGATTACCAACTAGATTAATCACATCACGCAATTATTGCCTCTCAACAGTTTTAAATAGGAATTTCAAATCCAATAACCTTTCGCAATCTAGCTCCGTGGAAGTAATTTTATTTATTTACTTTACTTAACAGAGCGTTAATTATTTGTTTGGACTTTTACAGCTTATTAGTTGTGGTTGATGCAATTGCAGTTTTTCTTTGCACTAACTTTCAAATCAAAAGGGGAAATGTTTACATTATATCTATATCGTCTGTTAGAGCCAAAAGGAGGCTTCTGTTGATTTCGAATCGAGTTGCCTCTTCTACTGTCAGAACGAAATGGACGAGACTGTTTTCATTGATTGTATTAATTAAGCAGATACAATTAGTTCCGTGTTTGCTAATTTCGTGTTATTAAGATTTCAGAGCAATAAATATCTTGTACAGTTATACAATTCACTGGTTACTACATATATATGTATATGGCCCACGATGGATTTTATTTTGCGTTACTTCATCTTTCACTAAGTAAGATTTGAAAAATTACTCTTACAACTTGATTATTGATATTATTACATTTCATATCACTGCTACACTGTCCTCCTATTCTCCATTTGTGAATCAATTACTTATTTTTTACGCATCTTTTTACTTATGAAATGTAAATAAAGTAGTGCAGCTATAAGATACTAGGTTTTTCTCTCTGATTATTAATTTTCTCTTATGCTCTCCTTTTCATGAATAACCAATTATTAATTTGTATAATTTGTATTAAAGCCACAAAATCTACATTTCCATTATATATATACTTAAGAAATCGGATAAATATTGTGCAATGTTTCTTCTGCATGCACATACATAGTGAAAATCACTCTAAAATTTCCACATACTCTAATATCAATTTTTAACGTAACGAACATAAGAGATAGTGCAATGCAGGGGGTTCCTCTTGGACGCTTTGATTTTTTTGTAACTACTTGAGTGTAGAAATCTGAATATCTATTAGGTGTGGTTACCGAACAAGCACATATATATAAATAAAGCGGTAATCTCCTCGCACTTTCTCTGTCCTGAGGATATACTCTTCGAGATACGTTTCTCCAGCTCTTTCTCTTATCCACCATTATCCGCATTCTCCTTTCCTTAATCTCTTAAAGCGTGTTTATCGAGGAATAAGTCGGGGAAGAGCAGTTAAAATGAAAAAAGGTGCAATTATAAAAATAAGCTGAATGATAGCGCGGTGGCATCTGCTCTAAACGGCACGGATTAACAAGGACGTTCCCTTTTACGTGGACACCTCTTTCCACTCCTATTCAGCCATTTATAATGCCTTATTGCACGGCACCTTGCTTGCCTCTCTCGCATTAAAAGTCAAATTAACCGGAGTTATGGGCTTATTCGACGATGCCATCGGCTAATCGAATACCTCGAAAAAAAAGAAAATTTCGAAAAAATCTTCGTTTCGAGAATCAAACCATTAAAAGCCGGCGATAAACTCGTTTCGGAATTATTAGCGATTGGAAAAGCGTGATTTGTTCCCGTGTTTGTGGAGGCCAAGGAGAGGCCAATTTCATTACGAGGAGAAAAAATAACATCCGTCGCAGAACTAACTTCATTAAACGTTTTCATCGTCTCAATCATAGGACGAAATAATAAAATCTTAACTTCTACTTAGGGTTGTTTCAAAATTAGCGTTTATACTGATTTTTATAAATTGACGTAATATATTCTATTGCATTTTTGAAATATTTTGTGAATTCTAAAATATCGTTTCTCCAATGCTACGTTTATAATATACTTACGGGAAGTAAAGGTATAAACATGTTGTCATAGTTCGGAATAATTTAACAATTTATAATCACTTTTTTTTCACTTACCGAGAACTTCAATTGAAGATATTTTTACTTTCTCCCTATACGTAGTATAGAGAAAGTATTGTATTCGCATAAAAAATTCGACCTCCAGATTACAACGGAAATAGATGTTTTGGGGCCCATAGAGCTCGTTTTCGCTATTTTCCCGAACATGTCTGTCTGTGGTAAAAAAGTTTGTGGGAGCTCTATCTTAAAAAGTAACTATCCGATCATTTCCAAAATTCATATTTTGTATTTTCCTAACAATGCCAAGAGTTGATTAGTTTTTTTATGAATACAGCTTAACCGGAACAAATTTTGTTTCTTAAATATCTCTGTCAGAGTGCAATGTAGGCATATACAATTATTTACAAATTTTATAGATAATGTACTTTACTACAACTTTTGTTTGAAACATTTTATCGTAACACTGATTGTTTAAGAGTTATTCTTGAATAATGGCTAACCGGAAGTTGTTTCTTATCCAGAAATTTAAGTTTTTCATACATATCTCTGACAGAATGCAATGCAGGTATATACAATTACATACAAAAGTTATAGATAATGTTCATTACTACAACTTTTGTTTCAAACATTTTTCTATAACACTCATTTTCTTGGAGTTATATATATATTACCGGCATATGCTTCTGTTTTCAATAAATATGGAGAAAGTCATGTGTTGGTCACATCACATTTTTAATACTTTTTATTCTAAAACTAATGCAAAGCTTTCGTAGATAATAAATAATATTAGCAATTGTGTAAGTTATATTTTCTTTCGTGGCACTGACATTTCGAAAACCAATTTAAAGTTCACGAATATTTTAAATATATATATCCACGCACGCACCCGTACAAACACTGAGAATCCCTTCATACGATTCAAACGCACACATCCGGAAATTATCGGACCATATTGGCGTCACAATCGAAGCACAAAACCGGTAATTGCTTTCCACGTTTTGTTTACTCTCTTCGGCATAGCTTTCAGCTCGAAAATCCATTGAATTCTGCAGAGAAAGAATCGGGAGGCTGAAGTGCATTCCCCGCAATCGGAAAATCCACTCACCCGCTCCACTCTCCTTTTGTCGACATGCTTTTCCGCTCTTTAGGACTACTCTTTGCCACTCGACTATAAACACTCGCTACTTAGTCCTCCAAAACCTCACCTCTACTTCCGAGGTCTTTTTAAAACTCTGGGAGCTCAACCGACTTTATTCCAAACCCTACCTCGCCGTGCACCCTCTACTATTTCACGCTTCCTTCACAGAAATGCCATTCAAGCCAGACCTTTTCCGCAGTTCCATCTTTCCAATACTTTCCTGTAGTTACGTTAGATATTTATCGACAGTGCAGTGGCCAATGCTCCTGATGATCTGTCAATAATATTCGCGCATCAACAGCTTTGGGGTGATATAAATATTTATTATTTCCATTGTCATATTCTAACAAGGGTTGCTCTAAAGAGTCGGATGTTATACGTGTACTTTTATCAAGGAAATTCACCATTAAAATTCATTACTACGAAGAAATCTGATTGAATAAAAGTCAAAATCTATTAAAAATTGTTGTTCAATTATTGCTTAATCACTAATTAAACCAAATTAAAATTAAGTTTTCGTAGTCTATGTATCAAAAATGTCAAAGTAATGTAAACTGCTTTCAGCTCTACGTAAGGACATTGAGGCGAGTTACGCAGAACCATTTCACATTTCTATATCAATGGTACCAATTAGATTTGATTGATAAGCGAGGAAGCAAAGATTAACTTTAGACAGTCCTGAAAGACTTGTTATTTTATCACCATCACTACGTTTTTCATGAATACATTAAATTATACAACATATTTATCGATAAGGATAAAAGGAGTATATTGTAGTCGTAAGTGACCTGTGTATATAAATAGTCTAATTACTAATATATTTTTAGCAATTACAAAGATAGTACGTACAGTTATTTAAATGAAGGAAGCATTTGATGATATCCTGGATATTCGTGCATAGTGGATTTGTTATTTGCTTGAATTTCATTTTATTCATCGAAACCTTAAAATGGCATTTAAAAGTGATTTCACGGGATTTTTGGAAAAATGTTTATCTTCTGTGACATTTTAATCCCACTCTTTGTCCCGATTCCCAGTCTATACCAGTATTACAAAGCAGAGCTCCAAGTTGAGCTTAATTGATAGCAGTTAAGATGAAAGATCTTTCCTTGCTCGATAAAGAAATTGGCCATAACTATGCTCCCCATGGGATCCATTATATGAAAATGATGATTTTACATTGATAACATCATATTTTCATGGTATTTATCACTGAAAACAGGATGAATTTTCTTGTTTGGATCTCGGAAAGACAAAATGAATGCCTCCTGAAGTAAAATATATTAATGTCTTTTCAATCCCGTTTAAATGTTTTGAATTTCTTGAAATCTCCCGAAAAAGAATATTAATCATATTGCTGTAGAGATGAAAAAGTAAGAAGACGCAAGGTGCTCACTTTCTTGTACAAAGTTAAAATTAATTTCCACCATATTTATTAATAATATTACTCATTTACCAAAAAGTGATTATTTTTACCGTGATAATGGATAAAAATATTTATTTTGCATTGGCAATTTAATGAAATAAAAGCTCAAAAAAATATTATTTTTCAACCTAAACCATTAAACGAAGCTGCGTTTGTAGTAATGTTAATAAAATCTCAAAGATCACGCATTAGACGTTATATGCTCCCTCCAAATACATCTAAAACACTATTTTTCAACTCCAAAGATACTGCGCATTAACTTATTTGCCCCATCTCATGTTATAAATCTTAACTTTCATTACCATTCCCTCACTAAAACTTAAACTATGCTCAATCTCTATTAGCCTCGCTTTAGGAATTCATATCTCGCTTGTTAGCTACCTCTTTATATCCTTATTAATTCCTCTCTTCGCCTAGAAATACCCTGCTCCATATCTCTCCAGAGCCCTATAGTTTCATCTCTTTTTATTTGCTCATCACTCCACCCACTCCCCATTTATCCCCGTTCTCAAAGGCCTCCATCTTCAATATCGCCGCCAAGACACAAACTCGCACGCTACCAACTCACACAAAGACAATTTCTTCTCCTCCTGTGTAAACCCCGTTGCTACTTCGATCCATTGTTTCCAGGTTCCCTTTCTCCTCTTCCAAAATATTACTTGTCTTCCTGTCACACCCTCTCCACTGTTTTTACCTCCCCTACACTTCCACCCCTCATTTCACATGCAGGGATCTCTTTAGGAGTAACCCCTCGTGCTAAGGGAAGAGATTTTCGCTGCGAGAGAAAGGGTTTTCTGGAAAGCCTTCCCCTCCGGGGTGGAAGAGGAAAAACTTCCGGGGAAAACTGTCGACCGGAAAATTGTCCGGGGGAAATCGTCCATAGGTAAAAATCACCCGACGGAAATGGGCCGTCAAAATAATTTGCGTCGAATCAGTCTCTTTAGGAAAGGGGTGGATTCCGATACGTCACTTCCTTTATGGATAGCTCTTTAACTTGATTAAAATCCCCCTTTGTTTCTTTTAATTGGTGCAACTAACGCAAACGCAACGAACGTTCGGAAAAACGTTCATCTGCCCATTTTTTTACTCTGCCGTCTCGTTTTTTTAAATCCCCCCAAGTTTTTTGGGAGCGTTTATTTCTGTGATTACAGAAATGTTTGGGGGTTCGGAACGTTCTGCATTTGGAGCATTTTTTTCTTGCGACAAACGAGCCGTGAAATGGAATCGCGTGCGTAAGTCGATGCAACGGAATGCGGCTCTTTTCGATTAAAGGAGTAATTCAATTCTACGTATATAAATTTAATTATCTTACCGGCGTATGCGTCGATAAAATCAACCGTTTGCAATGAAGCGCTGCATTGTTTTCTTAATGGAATGAATTATACTTTTACGGCGTATTGGCCTCTCTGATTTATAGCTTTCTGATGTCTAACTTCGCTGTCAATATTATGGCGGAAAATGTAGGATTTTGAGTTTAATAATTGAATATTTTCCTAGTTTTAATTCATGCGAACTGTGAATATTTGATTTTGTTTCATAAATTGATAAAGGGCAGTCTTTACGCATAGTAGATATTACTTTTCGAATGCGTAAGTATTTCAACATCTACGTCCTTCTAATCTTGCGAGGATTATAACAGCGAGCACGAATCGCATTAATTCCCCCTGCTGCATTGTTTCATATCATAATCGATTCATTTATTTTGCATATATATATATATATTCGCAAAACCCGTTTTTATCCGATAACAGATCATTATTCGTACCAACTCCGATCATAACTAATTGAAGATAGAGAAAAGTTGAAATATTTTATCTCGTATACGTCCTCAATGGATTCATTTACAATATTCCGGTAGAAATACACCAAGAGAGAAACCTTTATAGCCTTCCAATCATTTAAATAATAAAATAATGCACTCTGTTCCAAATAGATTAAATCACTAATTCCTGGACGTTCCTTGGTAAAGTAGTAAATTTTATAGAGACCACCATTGATAAGATGATCTGTGATAACGCTTAAAAATACCCGTAATGATGAATATAGCTTTACAAATACATTTATCTTTATTTAGAATATATTTTGATTTCTTGTTTTTAAGCCAAGAATAGGGCTCTGCAATTCCAATGAGCAACATTATTCTTAGATGTACTGTTGAACACCTTTAGAGAGGCCCATTCAAATTGGCCTCAAAGTAAATCATTTATGAAGAGGCACGTATAGGACCTCAAACTTTATCGTCAGTTCTATCGATGGCTAGAAGCGTGGGTGTTTGTCTTCCTCACGGTTCCATCCGCTGCCGCTAGAGTGCGTTGGAGCCGAAACGTTTGGATAGTTAATGTAACAAATTAATTCCACTCGCGGCTCGTTTGCGAGATCACACAATAGTTAGCTGACTCAAATTAGTACAATTCTGAGTGCTCCATCTGCCGCTTCAAGTCGTGTGATAGCAATCGATGCTGAGGGAAGACGCTTTTATCAAAGCGGTTTTTGGATCATCATAACAATCTCAGCGTTATATTATTTCGATATTATATATGATGCAAAAGTCGATACAGTCAAAGATGAACCAAATAAAATAAAGAATCACAAAATGAAACTTTATACATTAAAATTTTAGGTTCTGGTTTAGGTAAAATTATAATATTTTCTAATAGTCGCAATTCATTAAAAGTTTGTTTCAGTATCAACAATATTCATATGTAATATCAATAATACGAATATATTTAAAGCTATAGTGTTAATTGCCAAGAGTATGCGACGCGGAAAAGACGAAGTTATCTTCGCACGTAAGGGCAAGGAAATATCAAAAGGAAAAAGGAACTTGAAGTCTGAATGGGCCGGGAGTCGAATCCCAGATATTTTAAGCTGACTAGTTGGTTAAGGCGCCCTCCCGGATGCAGGAAGATACCGGGTTCGATTCCCGGCCCCGTCAGACGTTTCTCAATTCCGTTTTTCATAGGACTTCATAGGTAGTGTGCGACATCATTAAATATCAGAATAACTGTCACAAATTCGTTTATAAAGGACGACTCGCGTGATAATAGATTTCTCAGCTAAATCTTTAGAAGACAGACCATTGTAGGCAGTGGTAAAAATTACCCAAAAGAGTAATGATACGTTACACGCCAATCGTGAAAATTTCGCTTGCACACAACCGAGCGAAAAACTCATCTTTTCTTCTCGCTATTCATCATCATAAAGAAGAGAAAAAATACTGGAACTCGACGCACCTCATCCCCCCTTCATTCCCCTCCGTCTTTTATTTCCGCTCCCCTTCGAAATTCCTCCCTCTTTTCCCCTCAAGAATTTCTCCCTCCCCTCCAGGCTACGTAACTCATCCAGCTCAAGTTTAAAACTCGATTTTTGCTTTTTTCCATTCCACTCCCAAGACCCTCTCCTCTCCTGTCATCGCTTCTCCCGCTAATATCTCTTCTTCTACCACTCTTTATAGCTTGTCTCTGGCAACAAACGACCATACCCCATCCTATTCTCCCCAAATTCTTCTCCGGGACCCCAACCCTCCCATTCTGTTCCTTCTCAGTCCTTAAAGGAACCCCCCTCGACGCTTTCTTGTCTTTCAATTACTATTCTCAGCACACGCTCTTCCCCCTTGGACCCCGTTCGCATAAACATCCAACTATCTCCGATATTACTCATCTTCCATTCCGACGCCTTCTAGGATTGCCTACTTTCCAGGATTCTCTCCGAGCCACTCGTATTAAACTCGCTTCCGACGAGAAAGTTTTCTTAACTTTTCCTCCTCGTACAGCATTTCATCGTTTCCCGACATGCGCTGTGTAATGTCTGAGAAGTGTTCCTTAAAAAAAGGAGAGCATGAGTCATAATTACCGTTCTACTTCGAGCCAAGATAAGGCTTCTTCGAGTCTAACGCACCACTTTGAAGGCAGTCTTTAATGGCGTTTAACTTCGCTTTTAAGTTTTTGAAAGAAATACTTCATGCTTAATTACATTCTGGGATTACTACTATTCCTTATGACCTCTAAGTGAATTAATAAGTAATAGTTGTGATTGATAGATATCTAAAGTCCATTTGTGCTTCTATTTTCAAGGTTAAAAACGAACCTAACCCAAAATGCATTCTTATGATAATTTAAATTTATGAAGATCAAAATGTCTATCCATATTACACATGACCACAACGAAGTGTAACTCTGAAAGATCCTTAGTTCATATTATGGAAGAAACGTTAAAGGTATTCAGAACGTTAAACTTACCGATGAGATACATCGGGTAGACTTAAGTAATATCGTTTAATATAGTCTTGCATATATTTTGTGAAAACACAAGTAACTTAAATATGGAAACAAGTCAGTTCGTTAATGGTGATTTTTGATGTTGACACGGTTGTTATGGGATTGTTTAGAAAGCAATAGTTAAGAGATTTATGCAGTTATATCAAAAGATAGCTGAAGTAAAAGCTAAGCGAAGTGATATAAAGACTTAAATTAAATTGCTTGTGCATTAGAGTGATTCATAATTTACAATTGGTACCCTAATTTTTAGATTAATGCGACATTTTTATTAGGTATTTTGCCGCTAAGTTCTAATATCACCTTTATCTAGAAAATTGCTTTCTCCAGTCATTTTCACGAATGCGTCTCTTTTTCCTTGCGGTGAAAGAGAAATAATTATTACTTTCAATCTGAACATAGTTGAACGGAATTTATAAGTAACCATATTTCCATCTATTGTGGCAGGTTTACGAAGTGGAAATCCATTTCCAAATGATACGTAAGAAGTGAATAACAAGTACGATTTCCCAAAAATTTATTTAAAACCAGACCGTTTTTATCGCGGATCGGCCATCGCACATTGAAAAGCATTCATCCTTCGGTAATCGCCTTGGTTTAGGAATGCCGAAGCGCAAGAGTGATTGGAAAATAATATATACTAAATAATTGACGTGCCTATCAAGGTCAACAAAGTATTATTTATTATGTTAAATGAATGATCAATACAATAAAGTCATCAACTACGCCCTTCGGTTAATGGCGAGCATTTGCTCCCTCTAGCGGTTAAAGCAGGAGATTGATTTTCAGGGTGAGTAAGTATGATCGATTAATGGTTCAGTCTTTGCTTTAATGTCAAGAAATATGTCGATGAGAAGCAATGGTCGACTTCTCATGATTCGGTTATTTCAGCCGATACTCTTTAAACCAATCCGTCGCGCAATGGAAGTGTTTTAAAGGAAAGCGATGCAATGAGTGTGGGAAATATAAAGCGTGCCGATTCTGCCGACGGTGTCGCTTTAATTGATAACCTTCGCGTGCGACGGAAATTTCAAGACAGATTCTTTCTCGGCGTGCAATTATCCCCTCACACTGTAAACGCCGCAAACATTTCGGAAATTGGAAAGGATTCGGGGAATCGCTGGCGTTTTACGCCATCGGAACACGATTGCTAAATTGCGGTCGTCACTTCTCATTGAGCAGCGAAAAGGTGCTAACAGTTGGTGCGACCTTGCAGCCTGAACAGACTTCAATAATAACGGGAAGAGTCTCTATAGTTATCTTTAATGAGATTATTGAAGTAAAGTTTACTTTTTAAGTATTACCTCTATACGCTTAAAGCTATATCTCTGTTTCATTTATCTTTTAGTATTATCACAGTATACAAAAATATAATTTCTCCTCGCCTTATTTTTAAAGTGAATTTCAGGTATGCATCGACCCTTTTAGTGATGGGATCTTAGTAATTCGGTGGTTAATATCCCATTACGAGAAAAAATCGAGTCATGAGTTTCATTAATGGTTCTCGCAGTCATGTAATCGTTGACTGGAATTGAAAATATAACTTTACGTAGCCCAAGATCTAAGTTAGTGGCAATTAAATCTGATGTAACTTAGTTACTTTTCCAGGACCGAAGTAAATAGGTAAGCCATTACATTTTTAGTTTGCGCTCGTAAGTATCTTTAAGGTATTTTCTTGACAATATAGCGAGGCTCTTTCCCAGCTGATGGAAATCAAATTTATTCTCCATGAATGATTCCTCTTCAATAGAGAAATCGGATGAATTTCATTATTATTCGAAATACTTCTAGCTATTTCCATAACATACAGTTATATGCCGACGCACAGTGGGCTAGTATCGAAAAAACCCGGACATAGGGCAAAAAATGGTTGTTTTGGTTACCGATATTGAAAATTGGCATAATTATTAAAAAACGATTGAATCTTATGTTCCCACTTGTCGTTTTTCAAATTTTTAGGCGTCAAAAAGTTACAGGGCGCAAAACTTGGGAAATTTTCACAAAAACGTGAAGTTTCGGATTTTTCGGAAAAACGTTCAAGTTCGTTGATATATAGTTGCTTTTGAGAGAAACTGTTAGAAGAAACAACAATGCAGTAGTCTAGCACAGCTCTCTTTCTTTCGATTCGCTGAATTTTTTATGCTCTAAGATGAAAATTTGCTCATTTAAAGCAACAAAATGGCGGACACCTTTTTCGGACAAATTTCGAGATAAAGTAATGGAATCAACTAGGTAATCGATGGACTATCAAGTCTCTAATACCACGTCAATCTAGAAGGTTACTAGATATAGAATCTGAAGAAACTGTTTGCAACGTTTGCATTTCAAGATTTCCTGTCTCCAAATACGTCATAATGTCGTATAAATCATAGACTTCTTTAAAGTTATGCTTGTGCTAGTCTGTCAAGTATTGTCGACCGTCATTCTTTTTTTATTTAAGTTGATTTAGGTTTAAAATGCAAAACTTTCTTTACAGGCGTGCGCTACAAAACCATAAAGAGGTAAAAATTATCCAAATAACTGTGAGTTAAGCCCATTTCCTTTTGGTATTAAGATGTTTCGACAATTATTAACTTTCAGCTTCGACCTTTGGATACAGATAACTATTAGGATAACGATTTGATCAAGTTCTCAAAACTCATCCATATTTTGGATAATGCACATCTAAATTTCATCTCAAATTAAGAGGCGTTAAATCTTTAGGTCAACTCAGAAAATTATACCACAGCTTAGAATCGGTTGACTCAACTCTTCTTTCTTAAACGTCCTTTAAAGAGACCCGAATCGAGCGGATTGATCAACCAGAGTATCAAATTCGAATATTCGCCTTCCCTGTGGAATGGCATTCGAATTAACAAGCGTTAAAGAGTTAACGTAACTCTTCCATCGGAAAAGCAACTGTCGGCGCATTAAACAGGGAAACGCGCAAACGACCAGAGAGCCGTCATCAAAAAAGCGTTATTACTCCATTTAACGGGCCTCCATCATTGCTGGAATGGAACCTCATTAGGAGGAGAGAGGAAGTTGTGGAGGAGTCATGCCGCGGTACGCGCCACGTGGTGCGGAGAAGGGATTACAAAAAAATATTCAGCAAGAGCGTGTGCTGAATGAAGGTGAACGTTCCAAATGGAGTCATCGCCGACTCTAGATACATCGCCGAAAAAAGTATTATCTGCCATTTTATTAACTCGTTATTGCTTAATATTTCATCTTTATAAAACTGCTCATAATTACCTAATGCTAACAAGAAAGGTTGAGTCGAGTTTTATTTTGAGACAACTCATAAATTTGCGTTTTGGTCTTGCTGATCTTTCTGCAACTTATTTTTGCAAAGTAACCCAACTGAGTCTATCCACAGAATTATTAATTACTCTGCAATGCAGAATACCTTTAAAAATATTTCTTCGGTTAAACCGTCCTACTTTCCTCTAATATTTTTCTTTTTCATATTTCATTTTCCCCTTTTTCAACTCTTGCGAGGAAATTGTACCACAATCAGCTGAGCTGCGTTGCTGAAGGAAAATCCTTTACTTATTTCCATTCTTCCTGCTAATTGCCAGCTCACACTCATTACGACCCGTACCTCACGATAAGGACTAATGAGACTAGTTCCCTCTTAGCCCGTTTTTTATGCTGCACGAAGTTGAAGATACACTTGGCTCGTCCTCTTGAGCACCTATTTTGCTTACCTTAACTCACTACTTTGTTAGCTATCTTCAACTGATTTATTAATTCCAGCACAATCGCTTCGGTCGTGATATCCTTCCTCGCCGTGGGTCCAATTGAGGGCGCTGGTATGGAAATGAAGGGGATTGCAATTGATAAATCAATTACTTTTTGTGACCCGTCTCCTATAATGTTAATTTCATGTTAACTGTTGCCGAAAATCGTAATTGCAAACCTTAATGCACGTAATCATTTATAGACAATGAATGTGAATACCACAAAACGTATTTTAAAGTTCACCTACCACGTTCTTGAAGGTGCGCTTGGTTTACGTCATTCCTCTAATCAAGAGAATAGAGATATTTCGAGGTCTTTCGACAAATGACTCTGGTAAAAATGTTTATAATTTGAAAACTACCCTGACGTTTTAGTGCTGCGGGCGAATTGTTCTCATACAATGGAATAGCATTGAGTTCCAAATGGAAAAGATGGATTTTAATTATCACTTTCTTTACAGATCAGAAAAAATATTTAGGGTACTATTTAATATTATATGAAGTATGTTTTATAAATTTCATTGATAAGATAGACAAAACGCTTTCTCTCATTATGTTTGGAATAATAAAATTTTTGAAAGTTCGTTATCCTGCCTCTTATGCAATTCGCATTTGGTTTGTGAATTGGAGAGTTGCATATCTTTCAGGATCAATTCAGTCAACGTTAACCTCATCGAAGCGAATAAAATTTCCATTAATTCTTAAGTTTCTAACATTTCAGTTAAACTTTAAACTTATTTAATAATTTAATAATGAACTTGAACTTATCGTTATATGAGGACGGCTCAATTAATTATTAGATATTTTTAGTGAACATCTGGCTAACATCAAATACTATTTTGATCCTGAGAAAGTAAATAAAAACCTGGTTCTGACATCATATACATATAACGCTGCCTAAGTGGATCTAATCAATTGATTTGAATCGGACTGTTTTGAATACTTAATGATGCTTTGATGAATGATATATAACTGGACGACATTTTCCCTAATGAACGCAGTTTAGAATAAAAAATCTTTTCGACAAGAGTATAAAAACTTTTCCTAAAGCTCAGATAAATCTGCATTCTATGAGATCCCAAGAATTATAGCCAACTAGTCATTTCAAATTCTTCTCCGAGCTATGAAAGTACTCGAAGCAGTCCTGACGAAGTTACAGACGTTCATTTATCAACCATTAGCACCCATCGAGGTAACATTCATCTCTTGATATTTCTATAGTATTTGGGAGACATGTAAAGGATTTCATTAAATTTGTTTTATTTTCCATTATATTTCTTTATTGAAATGAGTTAAAATTCTGGTTTGGATTTGTTTCGTACTTTAAATCACCAGCGAATTCATCCTCTAAGCATGAAAACTTTGATAGCAGTAATCATTCGAACCTCATCGCTCAATGAATCATTATCATTTGTTGAGCGGATAATTTGAAAACAATCTACTCTTGTTAAGAAGTACATCCGTACAATAAGTATAAAAAATGAATAAAATTAATAAAAGGGGTTAATTGGAGGAATAGCCTTCCTAGGCTAAAATTCGCCCAATAAAGAAATACGGCATTATTAATATTATTATTATTATTAAGTAAATTAGTGATAATTATCAAAAGTCGAGGAGAAAAGATGATTACAAAAAAATGTCTGTCAGACGATGGCGGAGCGTGTCCTCTGAATCATATTGAGTCGATGATTAACTTTTTCAGCAAAAAATAAACTCCTCGACTTATTTTGAATCCGCTCGTTTGTTATCACGTAATTAAACAGAATAAAACTTCAATTATGCGGAATGTGTTTATTACGGTGGCTGATCCTCTTTCGCCGATTCGCTTTGACACCCGACATTAATTAATTATCTTTTGAGAAAAACAACGAATTTGCCGTACTGTGGATGCATTCAAATTGAAATCGAAAAAGAGCTTTACACATCATTTAACATCGATCCATAATGTAATCATGGTGTACCAGTCGTTCTAAGGGTAAATCCATTAAATACTCTCTTGAATGAACGAGTTAGTATGATGATTATTGATGTAAATTATATATATTTATATTTGAACAAATGAACAACCACCAGAAAGACGTTTTAACATTCGCGTTGAAACTCTATTTTTCGCATCTATTAATGAAAGTTTTTACTCATGGGCATATTTTAGACGGTGTTATGTTTACCTCGAAGTGTGTGTTACCGGCACGGATTCCAGAGACGGGCGAACCAAACCGCCGGTTCTGAACCAATTATTCACGGCTGTTTACACACTTAATTGACTGGGCATTCATCGAAGGATGTTCGCGTTTCATTTATTCGTGAAACTAACTTTCAAATTTAAAAATCCACCAATAAAAACGGCGTCGCGTTTATCGATCTCCAGCAGACCAACGTAATTCCCGATTTTTCTTTTCCTTGAAATGGTACTGTCAATTACTTGTGCACGCAACTTATTTGTCTATGTCGTCTGATGCATTTATGTAATCTATGTACTAGTAAATGATCGAAGCTTTCTTAACTAAAATTTTTATTTTACTGTCTACGTAATTCAGAGAAACGCGTTGGATTTGTACAGAATATAATATAATGCAGTGTCGGAGACATTTCTTGTAATGAATTCGGTGAGCTTTCCATTGAATCTTGAAAAATCTTTGATTGTAATTGAATCTGAGGTGAATACAATAGAAAAGAGTAAACATAATAAGCACACACTGATACACGCAGAAATTGTTTTTACTTACGAAGAATTATCCAGCGAACACGTAGAACAAGGTAATCCGAAGGTCGTTCAAGTAATTCAGTGTATTTTATGTGTATATATTTTATTCTCATTTGGATGAAAGTTGAATTACCTAAGAAGCTACGTACTAATTGAGTACTACGTATTAATTATAAAAACGTAAAAAAATAACTTAATTTATAATCTGTTTGAAGAGGGTGACAGAATAATTAATATGTAATTAAAATAGAAAAGACGAAACATAATAAGCATACATATAATACAAAGCACAGAAATTCACACACGAAAAGCAATCCACCATACACGTAGATACATGATATCCTAACATCGTTCAAGGATATCATTGTATTTCCTGTGTAGATATTTGTTGTTCATTTAGATGAAAGTTACACTTTCTTGACATTCAATGATATATGGTCCTTCAAGAAAGTCGGGCACCAATGGGCTTGGTTGCACGTATGAGCTTTTCGGTGACAATGTATCACAATGTATATAGTATGAAAGTGAATCATTCATCACCTATAGCTTTCCCTATGTCCGTTCCCTCCCAAAGGAATTTTTTTCTTCGTCTGACAACTACATAAGCCACACTGTGAGGTGGCACGCGAGTCAGTGCCTAGGAGCTTATTTGAGGATCTTGGGAGAAACTATGGGCAAAATACTTCAGTATATGATAAATGCATTGGGTTAAGTGAGAATGAAGTGAAATACTATTACTAAACTATAGTGGTCGTGATGCTAATGATTCTTATTGTTTGTAGTTATATTATTTCTAAAGATAGTTCTTAAAATTAATGATTTACATTAATATACTGACATTATTATTTTAGGATTATGTAAATTTCAGTTTAAGTTAAAGTGATATGGCTTCAAAAAATGCTTTGATGTTGGTAAACACTTTTCTGATATCTCACTACTCAGATACAGGTAGACTTGATCCAGTAGAAGACTTACTTCGCCAGTAACTAATGAGAATTTTTCAGCTAAATTGCTTTCCTATTCCCCATAAATAGATTCAGTGTAGATTTTCCAACTTAATCCTCGATTAATTTCACTACCTACATGACTTTTCTTATTATCTTCGTCGATACATGGTCTCCTATCCTCTACATAATCTTGTGTTATTACAGTATGTATTCCCGATGAATTCATTTCCCGTGCAGATATTTGCTGTTTATTTTGATGAAAGTTAGATTTTCTTGATATTCAATGATAACATATGTTGAAGGAAATATTAAAAAAATATTCAATATACATCAAACTTTCATCACGGCGTATGAAATTAAGATCGTACACAAATTTGTATTCGACGTAAATATTGATCCTTGCCATCGATTTTGTCTTCGAAAGGAGGAGAAAACAAAAACGCAGCAAATTGGCGTTAACACTACAATTTTGCAAATTTCTCGCCGGATGTTAAAATCCGTCGCAAGAAAAGAAAACTTTGATCGTTAAGACATAATATAGCCCATGTCTCACTGCTGTACGCGTACTTTACCATATTTTAATGAACGAAAGAAATTTGATCTACATTTTCGTTTCTCCCGTTTAATACTATTGAAAAATATAATCCTCTCTGGGCTCAAACTTACATTAGTACAAAATCTGGGAATTTTCAATTATCTCCCGACTCGACTGTAAATTATAGACCTCCCCTGAAATTTCAGCCTTCTAGCTTGATTAAAAAGCATAGGAATTTGTATGAATGAGTCAAAAGTGTACCTTTGTATATAGTAAAGTAATAATAATAATGAGGCAGCTCAACAATCGCATTCGTCTGTACTATGAACTGATTTATTTATTCCCTCAAAATATTTACCTATTTTATCAAAATTCTCCCATTTTGTAGTCGAAAGCGATATTCCACGACCAAAATAAGAAACCCTTCAACTTCCCATCCTTTGGTGCTATCCTCGACTTTTTACAACGACTCTTTCAAATTTATTTTTGCAAAATAAATAATTCCTCCAACCAATAAAAGTGAACAAAATAAGAAAAAGTAATATTCAACGAAATTCAAAATTCATTTATCGAAACGTAGAAATATGTTCACATATCAATATCAACTCCGTTAGCTTAATACTCAAGGGACTTGATTAGATTCCTTATTTTGTAATATTCCATCAAAATGAGAAGATATCTAAATTTAAATTAAGAATTCCTTCCACGATAATAGAGCTGAATAAACGGTAAGACCTTCTCAGAATCCATTCCTTTCTGGTAAGCCGGTCAAAATCGTATATCATTGAGAGGAATTCACCTTCAAACTTCCTGTTCCAAAGGAGGAATCTTGAATTCCTTAAAATTTTCTAGCATTAAACCATCTTCCCTTAAGATGTGCACCCTCTAGTTGGAGCGAAAGAGGATGGAATTGGATGCTAGCGTTAATTCGCAAACTCGGGATCAAAAGCCGGAGGGCTTATATTTTTCTGCCCCTTGATTCGAGGTCAGGGAAGCAACCTTGAGCAAAATGAGAACCTCTGAGTGGAGGAAATTCGAAGAGTCGGAAATGAAGAAAACTTGCCTCAGAGATGATTACGGAGTAAGGGAGGATATCAGAAGCTATTTCGAAGCTGCACCGTAAAAACCGTACACTCTGAACGTTGTATTCCGCAGACATTTCGAGTATGTTTGGTGACATTGGCATAAGAAGTAAATGATGGAGTTATTGGCATAACCACATAATCTTCCCATATTCCTCCTTGCTAAACATACACGTGAAGAAGTGCTACTAGATTTTATCGATCAACTTTTGTAAATAGATAAAATAATAATGCTACACTAGTTGAAAATATACCAATTTTATGTAATATTTATTAATGAAGTTATTTTGTATCCGAAGATTGCTTATTTTTACTGCTATTAATTCTGCTATAGCAATAAATTCCTTGAAATCACAGAGTGGTTCTCTAATACCTGTACACGACTGAGATGTGGTTGGGAACTCATAATGTTAAATACTTTGTAATGGTTCCCGTGCCTCGAAAAATTAAATGCCACAGAGTTTGTTATTTTCATTTCTATTGTGTTCTAAAACCTTAGCTATGTAAAAAATGCAATTCCTGCGTTAACATTGAAGTGGTGCATTTCCTTCAAAACTGCATTCCATTAAGAAAATTTTAATATTTATGTGACCAAACACCGTTACGTAGTAACTATTTCCAAAAAAATGCACCGTAATTAACATAATCGTAACGAAGAAAATCACCATTTGTATGAATTCCCTTATGTATAACAAATACCCACTTTAGTACGAGCGAATAGTAGCTAACGATTTTGAAATAACTACCGAACTACGCCAATGCACCAAAAACGTTTCATCTGAGAGGACAAACGAATGTGGTTCATATGATTTTCATTTTTTTTTCTTAAAGTTTCCTTAAATATTTCAATTGCTTCCGTTTCAAAACTTTACGTGTGCCGCAAACAAGAAGGAGAAAAGCGCTTGCGTCGAAATGCCATTTTTATTTTCCTTTGGAAGTCTTTTCCCATGGCGTCTGAAGTTTTGAAAGAACAAAGTTGCACTCCACCGAGAATCTGACATTTCAATCCCAAGTTGGCGCTGAAAGAGGGCAAACCATAACAATGGCACTTTTACTTTCCACGCCACCCAAATAACGAAAAGCACAAACATTAGTCGATTATCCCCTCACGCTTTATCACGTTGCTACCAAAGAATATAAGGCACTAAGTAACCTAAAAGTTTTACCAAAGTAAATGCCTTCTTAGAAGCAAGTGTTGAGAAGTGATTGCTTAGAAGAAGGTATAAAAATTCAGCAAAGTAGAATACGGAATTGAAAGCCGGAGAAGTTGGACGAAGTGAGCTATCAGACGATGAAAGAGTTCCGTCAATAAAAAGACATTTGCTCCCGAAGCTAAACGTAAAAGGGCACGTACGGTCTACGTGTGAGTGAAAACCCCCTTAGGAACGGGTTGGATAAAGAATAGAATGAAATGGAGAACATGCGAGAAGAATGACGAAATAGAAACAGGAAAAGGATTAGAAAAAATAGTTCTGGAGCTGAGAAATACGTCTCGATTCCATCGTCTGATATAATTACATATTCGATAGTAATACTTGAGTTGTTCAAGTAAGAATTTAAAGCCTCCTATACTCTCCACATTTAAACATCCAGTATTTGATTAAAACTACCGTATGCAGAAGTATAAAAAACAACTACTAAAAAATATTTTATATAGCCTACAGAGTTGAATTTATTTACTTAATATTCATTTGATAAAAAAGCAAACTTCTTGTAGGTATGTCCAATAAACCTATTGGAGATGGGCAATATGTGATCTCAAGGAGATGTATCTTTAATGTAAGATCTGCATTCAAAGGAGCCAATATAAATTTTACTTGCACGTCTGTGAAAGATAACAATTCATTAAAATGCGCAGACGTTTAATAAATTAAATTTCTCTGCACTAGTCAATAATAGCCGACGATGAATGTGCTCATAATTTATTCTTCTGTTTCACAGAAAAATAAATAAATGCCTTCAGTAGTCTGCAACCTAATATAATTATGTAATTTTCCAGTTATTAAAATTTTTCTTTTGGATCTACTTCATACTTTTGATAAATTATTTGTCTTCAAATATACGAGATACAAAAATAGTGCAAATTTTGGCTTCGTAACTGAAATAATATCAAATAATTTCACATATGTACCGGTAAAATGAGTACCAGAGGTAAAACTCTGGGTACCACTAGGTGGTAGAAGCGTAGTGCCGGCCACACTGCCTTCATCCAAACCGTTAGGCTAAGATAAAAGCCTTAACCTGCTCACTCCCGAGAACTTTGCTATGCTATGAAAATAGAGACTGCTGCTAGTTCACATGGGAACTTTAAAATATAATGAATTCTATAACCAAAACCAATGTCAAAATGTTTAATAGATGTCGGAGCTGTAGTCGAATTTACAGGCATTGCATCGATTTTGCTATTGGAATTACTAAGATTTTAAAATATTTTCTATATTTTTATATGCGCTAACTATTCTATTCAGTAGGAATTCTCACGGAGTTCATTATCCACGTCCCTGTATTCATTTTAAGATGAATGCAAGGTAAAGCTAACACACCAAGAAAATAACTCTACGTTCAATTCTCCCTGAATATGCAAAATCTGAGTGTAAATTTCCCTTCGCATACGCGTCAATATTGTTTATGAGATCTGATGATCAATCAATGGAGTTTTTATGAGATGGTGCAGCATAACATATTAATGAAACTAGATTATTTCGTAATTATAAAGCATTCTCAAATGAATTTTTTAGATATTGTAGTACTTCGGGGCTAGAGATATCGATATATGTCCGTAGCAGTTTAAATCGGTAATCAGTAGTCAGAATAGAAAGTTTAGCATCTTTCAATACGAGTTCTTATACATTTAATAAATATAAAAATAAGACTTAAAAATAGTAAGCAACATCTCCCTAAGTGACAACGTGCAAATAATTTCATCATATTTTTCGTGCAAAAAAATGATAATATAGCCGAAATATATTTTTCGATGTGTAAATTATATCGAAGGAACGAGCAAATTTA
This sequence comes from Sympetrum striolatum, assembly GCA_947579665.1. Classification (NCBI taxonomy): domain Eukaryota; kingdom Metazoa; phylum Arthropoda; class Insecta; order Odonata; family Libellulidae; genus Sympetrum; species Sympetrum striolatum. Next base: position 1,141,482 of record OX388343.1, read on the forward strand.
ATCATTGGCTGTCTCGAGCACACTGCGCAAAAAAAATCAGCGCGAGTTAAGAAGGAAACGAGGATGACCGTTGCAAATTGAAGCAGAACAAGTGACTGAATAAGTCTTCCTAAGTGAGGACAATAACTCTCTCTTGTGTCGCCATCTACAAAGCACAGTTCACCAGAATTCAAAGAAATCTATGGCGCGTACGCTAGGCTTGTTCAGGTACGAAGTGCTGAGTAATAGAGCCATAGCACGCAAAGCGGAGCGAACGAGGCTGTGTACACGTGAATTATTTATCAAGAAGCGAGGGGAAGAGCGTCGAAATATGTGAGAAATACCTCCGAGGTTAAGGCTTTCATTAAGAGGACGCCGCAAATATGGGCAAAAGGAACAAATACCCTTATAGAGATATATTCCATAGAGGTAGGCGCACTTTTGTGGTGTCAAATCTAAAATAGGATAGAAGTCACGAATATTTCCAGTAATTTAGCGTTCGATTTATATCGATATCATTATATCAAAACATTTCTATGATTTATGTTATTTAATATCATTGAATCATGATTTCTATCAACGATAAGTTTGTTATACATTTCATTTTTAAAATCTGGAGTGTAATTTATTTTTTCTGGGTTTCGCGGGTTATACAAGTAATTAAAATGGGAAATATTTTGTGGAGATATATTGGATAACCCCTGTGGTATCGCATTCCAGGAACAATAGTGTACGAATCAGAGAACTGGTCTTGATTACGCAAGCAAGAATGGCTTCAATTAGAGGGTTAAATTCCTGGAAATATTTCGTTCCCTTGATTACTTTCCAATTTTTTAACAATAACTATAACCAATAAATTTCCATGATCTCCGAAAATAGGATCAATTTGCTTATTCTAAAGTATGAAATTTTTTCAATACTTCAGCGGCTGTATGTGAAATTTCGTTGAATCAAATCAGAAAGAATATTCACTGCATCTTATGTTGTGACAGTATTAGATAATAAGTAGCAATGAGTAAATATTCCTCTGTGTGTACGTATGTACAAATGAAGGAATGCAAATTTAGAATATTATGTGAGGACGAAATGCCGTCACGCCTATTTAACTCTTCAAGAGTCAGCACCGCAGATTAAAAGGAAAGTCCCCGTCATTTCAACTGTTTTAACAATACATCCTAATGTACGTATTTTATTTGTTAACATATGTTTACCATGCTTTATTTGATTACAGTTTCAAAATTTCCCTCCATTCAACTGATTTTCCGCGAATCCGAGTACACGAGCGATTCTTAATCCACCCGGAAATAGCCTTCCTACCCCATCACTCAGGAAAAACTGAATAATAAGAAGCGAAAATTACTTTCAGACCAAAATCCTAAAAGTCTTCCAATTTCTAATTGTACTTTTCTGCCTTCTTCCAGATTCTCCGAGAGAAGAGGGAGTTTCTATTACAGAGGGTAAGTAAACACCCCTCCTCCACCCCTCCATTACTGCATCAATCCCACCCCCTACGGCGCCATACCACGCTCTCCCCTCCTTCCGTTAATGACTAACTGATGCTAATCAATATTTAAGTATGCAAACGGCGGAGATTCGGGGAGAAAGAGATTAGTGGCGAGAGAGTGTGTTTATATCCCATGAGATGGACCCTGTTCGATCTCTCCTATTTGAACCAAGAAATATTGTTGATCCACTCACCCCTCCCAGGCCATCCATGGCGGCACACAGTAATCAGTAACCAACGCATATGATTACAATTACTGCCCTCGTCTTCGGTATCTTCCGATCCGAGGTGGTCATTTATCACTAAGCATTCATATTCCTTTATTCGGCTAGACCACTCTTACCCTTTATCAACGATCTAGTCTTTATTCGTTGTGCATTTGGAGATTTGGAGACTGATAGTGTAAATAAAATGTTGAGGGAGCTTGGATGGAAAAATTTGGAGAAAAGAAGACAAATAAATAGATTATCATGCTTTTATCGTGCTTACATGGACAAAAATGGGTGGAACGGACTATCTTCTAAACTAAATGATCCACAATGCCTTGGCAAAAAAAATCATGGCTACAAAGTACGTGCTTACACAAAAGAAAAGATGTTGGAAAATTTTATGGATAGAACTATAGCTGAGTGGAATTTATTACCTGAAGAAGTTTTGAAGTTTTAAATCCGTTTCCTGATACTGACAAAAAGTTTAAGAAAATCTTAAATAAAATTAGGCATTATTACTTATATTGTTTGTAATAATTGCTTTGGAAAAGTGAATTGTTGTTTTGTCATACATATTATGAATTTAGCTGTTCTTACATAGAGCTGTTATGTTTAGCTTGGGTTGTGACTATTTCTCTTTCTACTATCTTATGATTGTTTAATAATGTATTGTTGTAATTTTAAGTGGTTGCCAATATTGTATGACAAGCGGCACTGCCACCTGGCTCTTTGCCTAGTTGCAGTTGTATAGTAATAATAATGAATAACTTGAACTCTGTTCAATATTTTTTGCAAATGGGAGCTCCCAGTTTAATTATTGAACGGGGTACTGCAGATGGCGATCACATCTCGAGTATGATTTAGCTGTTGGATAAATCGGTGTGAATGGGTTCAGATGCCTAATTTCCAACAACATGGAGACTATCGAAAATAAATTTCATTCTCAGTCAAAATTTTTTATTGGGTTTGTTGGACGATTAAAAGTAACCATAAGTTACCTTTGGGTGAACATTTTTAGAACTCATTAATATCAGCTATCCCCAAGGTTTTAAATTGAGTTAAAATTTTCAAATAGTTTTGCTTACAAACCGAGTTTTTTGATTATTTAAGTTAAAATAATGTTCCAATAAGCATAATTTCAGGCAAATGGCAAATGCAAAAAAGGTATAGAAGTTATTATATTCCTGGCCGAACATTAAAGAGCATCTCAGCTGTAATGACATTAATTCATGAAATCTTCCTCCTTAGAGTATATCGACAAACACCCTTTATCAACTCTGTTATTATTTGAATTCTACTATTAGTACTATTAACTATTTATTTGAATTCAAAATGAAGATACTGAGGAACATATTAAACCGATTGAGTAGGTAATCGATCCCGATAATAATTTTAAATCATCTCTGGATTTCCGGACATTCGGAGATAGAAAGTATATTTCAATACGTGTCATCACGAAGCGAGTGAGAAAATTAAAAATTTATTTTTATTGGTGTAACTAGGGTGTGTTTAATGGGTTGCAACTTATTTTTTACAGATGGTCGCATCTGATTTTATTTCTTAGAAATTTTTACCAAAGGAAAGCTTTGAAAAATTTCTTTGCACATAAGAGAGTGCACCCAGGAAAAATCCCAAGGACAAACAGATTTGAAAAAAGCCTGACGGGGCCGGGAATCGAATCCGAGAACTTTCTGCATCCAGCCTCAACCCCCCCTTGCAAACATAGTTTCCCAAACGGCTTGTTAAAATGTTCTGGCTGGGTAGCCTAGATGGACACGTATTCATGCATTTTTTCTGGGTTTTTCTTAAGGTCTCCGCTGTAAGAAAGTAAAATATATTTTGCGTTCCAGGCTTACTGGTACGACCATATACCCCGAAAAACGGACAGGGCTCCAAGTTTTAAGAAAATGACTCCCAAATATTCCGGTCAGTTATATGTGTTAAACCATACTATTTTAGTTCAGTATGAAGGCACATTTTTCTTGAAAGAATAAGTCCGTAGGAAATGAGTACTACTCTTTATTGAGTTGCTTTACAGCTGAGTTGTATTGTCAAATTTAGAAAATCAAAGCAGTCGTATATAAGTGACAACGTAAAGTGCAATGCAGGAATCGTCGTTTTCATGAGTAATGCTAAGAGTTTTAAAGTAAGCATCTATTGAGTAGTCTTTACTATCTGAACTGCTAATTTCATGGTCAAATAATGATAAACCTTTCATAATTTCAAAAAGCACATAATTATAAGATTAAGCGAGTGATGGTATTGATTATTGTGCATTCCGATTATCAAAAATCGATATTCTTTAACCTTCGACGTTCCGTTTCTAGAACACCCAATTTTTTGTGAGTTCAATCAAAGAAGAGACTACGAAATAGGCAAAGTAAAACACGTCTCCTTTCATATTTTATAATGCACAAATATTGAGTTACGGCGATCCAATCTGCTGTCCCTCTCAGGAGAGCCTCTTTGATTCCAACAGTTATGAAAACAAATAATGCGTTCGCTGCATAATGGAAATCTTGCATCCATCGAGTGGAGGGCTAACCTATATATATATATTATTAAAGGCACTCCGCTCGGCCGTACTTTTCGGCCATATTCATCTGCATCTCTGAGAGGAGGACAAACACAGGAAGTTGATTCAATTTATTACACAAAGGGCAGTATAAATCCTCACTCGTTAGTTAGTCGATCCTTTCGATGGGAGACAATTGGCCGTAGACGGGAAAAGAGGACGCGGACATCAATGGCACAAATGAAATGTTATTAATCATTTACCCCTTCCATTCTATCGTGAAATTTCTGAGTGGGTCTACGATGGGAATATTAATTGCGTCCTGCGAAGAAAACCTCTCCAAATTCCTATTATTACGGTAACGTCATTAGCCTTCTTAAGCATCTCCAAAAATTTCGTATCGTTTTCAAAATAATCAAAGTAATATTTATTTCATGCTGAAATGAACGTTATTTTGGTTGGATTAACTAATTAAGCATTTGCTAATTCGCGTTTCGTGTTGGTTTTCGTCATTTCATTTTCATTATTATTCGCACTTATATTTCTAATGCGGCTAATTGACCGAGGTTGTGAATGAAATGAAATATGCTCATGCTTCAGTAATTTTAATGATCTCATATTCACCGTTCACCCACATTGGATTTCTTTTAACCCTCCAAGGACGAGAATTATTTTTTCTTAAAAATTACCCTAATTTTAGTATATTGGTATTCAGATTACCTAAATTAACAACAAAAAATTGTTTTAAAAAAGTTAACAATAATAGGTTCGTTGCAAATGCCCGTTCCCATATGGGCACGTCAGTCCTTCCCACTACTACTATTACGCGCGCCATGAAGAAATTTAAAAAAAGCATTTTATTGCAAAAAATCTTATTTATTTCAAAAAAATATTGTATGAAATGGTTTTTCTTGGAAGATAAAAGTATTTATTTTATAATTATTTTGTTAAGCACTTAGTAAAACATTTAACACAGAGCCCAACATCGCACTTATTACGCATTGTTCTCCCACGACTCTCGCACTCTTCATATGCGCAGCGTTTTCCCTTGTTCTGTGGTATGTCACCATTTACACCGATTAATTGATCATACCATAACTCTTGCGTGAAGCCAGTTTTTGACGTGGAAGCCTTGCTGAGTCGTCCACCGGGTGGTTTTTATTCCGTCTTGTACCGAGTAAAGTACACCTGAGCAATCTTCCGTCTAAACTCTAATTTTGTCCTTGGATCTGAGGATTTCCTTTTATTATTATTATTATTATTCGATTGTCTGAGTTGCAAATAATTTATATAAATCATATCTTAACAATATGCAGTGAATTTACATGAATTTGGTCAGTTCCACCCATATGCTTATTATACTGGGATATGAAGTAGGGTTGTGGAAGCTGAATAATTTTCTTTTGTTTCCTATAAAACCTTTTTGCTTTCATCAACGGCGTAACTCCATACGCTGTTGAAGCTGCCACAATTACCAAATTGTCCAGCCATTTAGTGATTCCTATTCCTTCGCATGTAGAAATGCCTGTGATGCTCTTTCCACTCTCCTCCTTTTTTAGATCATTTTTTGGTGGTAGCGGACAATCTTTCGGAATCCGGTTCTTTCTGATTCGCCCAGTTCCATTGTAGCCACATCTTTTCAAATGTGGCAATAAATTCTTTCGTATAAATTACATGTTGAGCTAAATAAATTAATGCTATTATATTATTTCACATACCACTTCAAATTATAATAACCGAATCTTATCGATTTACCTCTACTACATCGCTTGCAGCTGTGTCTTCCGTAGTATCTTATCATCTCTTCTTCACAATCTAAGAACTGGGAAGGCACCAAATGCTGCAAACATCTCTGTGTAATTATTTTCATCGTAGGCCAGACTTTGTAGAACCCATCGCTTGACTGTCTAACTTAGTATTATCCGCTAAGTGTAAAAATTTCATTATTTGGATGAATCAGTCCCTCCTCATCGCTCTACTAACCAATTCAATATGTACATCCTTTTTCGCATCCCAGTAATATTTTTTGCCAGGAGAATTTTGTACTCGGATATAATCAAAATGCCAATGACGGCTTGCATCTCCTCTGCTGTAATTTGTGGACTGAGGCAATTAAAAAATCGGGCGTAATTCTCACTTTGTTCCACTATGAATGCGACGAAATCGTCATCGATGAAGAGCTCTAGCAATTAGATGCAGCTAAGTTTAGAGTATGAAAAGTAATTTGCTTCAGAAAAACTTCCCGTACACTCAATGCTGCCCTTTATCCATTTTCTTCGCACAGATTTTTTTGCCCCATCGTCTTCTCCAGCTCCGATACTTTCGTTGGTTGCCAACCGAATTTCGGCTTGTGCCCTCATTTGCTTGCCAGTAAAATTGTCAACCAATCTTTCCTCATCTTCATCAGCCGATACTTCATCAGTTCGCTCATTTTCTTCTGTTGGAGAAATGAAGAAATCGGTAACATCTACCTCACTCTCTTCATCCTCGGCAAGGATTCGGAGAGCCTCCTTCAGTGAAGTCGACTCATGAAAACTTACGTTTTTCCTGAATAGAAACTATAACACCTCTAATTATATCATTTTTATGTGAAGCTAATAAAATTTGAAAGGATTTGTACATCTAGTACAATAATCATTTGCTAATATTTGTTGTTGCCGCTTCTACTATATAAATTTAGGTTTTCCGAGATTTAGTTCATAAATATACATAATAATTGCCATAGTCTTCTTGTCACAACTTAAAACTAAAATAATTCTTAACTTAATTTCACCAAAAATAATGTATTTTGTCGCAAAATATTCTTTTATATACTATAAATAGCTTTCCTTGACAGCCATCGGCAAGGAAAGCGCGTAGTAGTGGGAAGGCCTGACGTGCCCATATGGGAACGCAGCAATAAACAACGTTATAACAACAACAAATAACCTCAAACTCTACTCCATTTAATTTATTTGGATGATTAGAACATCATACTAAAGGTATACAAGCAAAAGACTACTTTAAATTTAAAACAGTAAAACTTATAAAAATTAGTTGCCAGAAGGATCCATCTCAAAATTTCCCTGTTTTTCGAAAAATCACAAGAAATATTTCCCTTGACTTAAATGCACCAAAACTCAAATGAAACTAAGCTTTGGACCCTCTTAGCTCACAAAATATCGTTTACTGACCATTTTATGACACTCAAGATATTGTTTAGCTACCTAGAGAACCCAGCTGCAGTCCGTTCCCATATGGGAACGTCAGTCCTTTAAGGGTTAATACAATTAGTATAGCTCAGCAGTACTCATTGCAAACATCCAGCCGAACTAAGACTTGTTGTTTCAAGAAATCGCGCATATAAATAAATATATTAGTAATTCAATGAATGTGGTGTATATATCGAAATGCAATCGAATTTCTTTTTATACATAAGTGGATCCTTTGAGGGAATAAATTAAAGCTAACGAATGCTGAGCAAAGGAATTTTGGGAACACCGGAGATGAGCAATGAAGACCTCAATTATAAACTACGAAAATAGAGTTCTCCATATCGATTTTACTTCTTATAAGCATTAATTATGTAATGATAAACCGTTTTAGAAAAGATTAAAGCCAATGGTGAATATATTTGAAAGCAATAAAATTTAGCTCCACCGTCCACTAGTTCGAATACTAGTTGTTTACAAGTGAGGTTGAAGGAATATAGTTTTCCGTCCGCGTTACGTCAGATTCCACGTTGTAGAGGACTTTTCGTGTGAAACACTTTTTGAGTAAATGCTGCAATGGATAAAGTTCTCTCGGGTTGTAAGTCGAGAGAACTTTATCCATAATATTCGCCGGGAAAGCACCAGATCCTTTCTAAATGCTGCGATGTTAACAATGCATCATAATTTTATAAGTTCCCCCCTTACGAAGTTTCCGTCTTAGACAGGTTAGATATAGTTCCTTAAGGAAAATGTAAACAGGTACTCACCCGTTAGATCTCCTTTCTGAACAAATCCGCTGAAGAAGAAAGTCGAAACGTGTGGAGGCCGCCTGTGCATTTCTTACTCGTAACATCGCTCCCGTAGAGCACTTTTAGGCACCGTTATTTCAACGCGACGAGACGCGAAGGGAATGAATTAACCGATGAACTAAAGATGTTAAATCTTAACAAGGGATGCTATTACTACGAGGAGAGTGTCCTCCTTCGAGAAGGCGATAGCCACCTTTGGTTACCTTCGCACAGCTGTGCTAATGGGCCGCGGATGGCTCGTCCTCCCCTGTCCCTAACTAACCCTCCCTTGTTACTTTCGAAGAAGCTAAACTAACGCAGTTATTTCCAAGGACAAAAGCAGGGGTCGCCCTACCGCCCTGAGGCCATCAGAGGAGAAGTATCTACTGGAAATTAATCCTTCGACTTCATCCTCTGGTCCCTATAAAAATCCTGCTTTTGGCCCTCGTGGGGACTTGAGGGAGCGCGGACTTCGATGAACGATGCGGCGGACGGCTTCGATTCGATCGGCTGATCTATTTCGCCCAGCCATTGGTACACTGTAAAAAAAAAGAATTCAAAATTAATTCCCGAAACAATATACATTTAGAAGAGCAAAATAGGATCAATTCATTCGCATTTTACAATCCATATATAATTAGGTTATTTTCAGTTTACATTGCATTTCATTAGCAGATTTCGTAATTTTGACCTTTTTAATCAAAAATTGATTTACCAACCTAACACATTAGATGTTAACCAGCGATCCGTATCTTAATTTCCTAATTTTAGAAATACCAACTTATCTTTGTACGAGGGAGCGTAACGTAATAACAAATAACAACAATATTTATATGCAATTATATAATATTTCCTCATTACAGTGGGAAGAGTTCATTTTTATATGTTTGTAGTTCGAGTAATTCAGTAAATTGTTGATACTTAATGCATTCTTTTTGTTTCATCTCTAATGACAATTAATAGGTAGTAAATAAATAAACACTATGTTAGGAATACTAGCGTCCTCTATGGGCAAAATCCTCCGGTTTGTTTTCCGTCATCAGAGGATATATTTTAAAATTGTGCATTTAATAAAGTATGGACTTGACCAATTGGTAAAATTATAACTCTCTGGCATTTATTCAAGAATGAAGCGGAGTATTGTTCACGGAGATGAGTACTAATAACAGTATTCCTGAGAGCCTGTCTTGTATTCCTGTCAGTATCATATGATCGAAGGGATGAAAAGTGAATATTTTGCATATCAATTCAATCGAAGGAAGTTTTATGGGCCTACATTTAAAGTATGAAAACTTGAAGATTTCTTATGATCGATCGCAGTGCTATTCCTTACGACACCGTCGGCCATAACTTTGCAATGTATTCGGCACGCAAACGAAACTTCCAGAAGTCATATTTGACGGAAAAATCGCCCGATTTATTTCAATTTCTTTCCGGAGTGGATAGCTGTTGTCGGGAGGAAATTCGACATGAGAAGTTGAGAAAGGGAAGGAATTGGCCGAAGGGAAGGCATTGGCCGAAGGGGAGAGAAGACGGATAATCGCCTTTATTCAGGTTGCGGCTGGAAATCATCTTCCGTCGGGGACAAAAGATTAGCGCTGATTGAATTCGGAGGAGGGAATCGAAGTAAGAAATGTGGGTGTGTAAACTTTGAAGGAACATCGGCTGGAAAACACTCTTCTGAGGGAAGTACGCTAAATAGAAACTTATGTGAAAGATTTGTATAAAATTTTGAGTAAGTCAAAGAAAAAACTGCTGCAAGCCAGACGAAGTTCTAAAGTTAAGGAATATCAGAGGTCTTCCCAATTCTTATTTTACTTTCAGATAATTTCTTATTACTCAAGGTCTCATAGTTGCACCCTCTGCAAGGCATCGCAAGCTAAATTTGTTCACAAGTTGTAGGATGATAATCATTGATTCATATTGGTGTTCCATTCTCAATATTTCAAATGATTTAGTCTTAGTTTTAGGTCACCCTCATGAGGAATAACCGAACTTACTTCTATCACAACTGTCTTCTACCAGAGAAGTATCCACAACGGCTGTTAAAGATATAGGTGTATTGTGTTATTGTTCACAATTTAACTTTATTTTACATTTATTTCGAGCTATAGGCGGTCATTACATTGCTGATCACTAAGTTTTAGTTTCGGATATTTATTGAAGGGTGACTGCATGGGAGATGCATATTCTGCTGCAATGAATGTGAAAGATATTGCAGTGACTGATGTAAGAATTTCCTTTCTACAGGAAAACACTAAATGAGTTGTGATAATTTTTTGTCACCATATTTTAGATATTTTCGTATCTTAATAATATCACTGAGCAAATGGCGACGCCCTTAAGGTATAAATATGTCAATTCCGTGCACGACTAAAATCGACTGGCTTTCAAACAGTTCGGAGGTAAATTAATCTCTAGCAAGAAGGAAATATTTTATCCGAACTTAACTTCTATACTTTGTCGCCAATATTTAAGTGTGCTTGGCTGAGAGTCCGTGGAAATAAATTTATATTCGGAGAAACGAATCAATCCGCCGTCGATGAAAAAGAGAGAGCAGACTGCGGGAGAGGACGCCGGTAAAGTGGAAGGGAAATAGAGGAATCGGAAGTTGATTGAAAGGGACGCAGTTTGAGACTGCAGATGAGAACCATCTAAGACATTTTTTCGTCTCTATCTCTGTCCATTCTGAGACAGGCTGCTTGTCTTCGAATCTCCGTAGGGTAGAAAAATTCGGACAGAATTTCAAAATGCCTTTCAATATAGGCGAACGAGTCTCTTCTCATTCCTCATGTGGTGCCATCAGGGATTTCATCTTTCAATACCCATGCGGGATTCGAGCTAGTTAAAGATGCTTTCACCCTTCCCGGCGTAGTTACGTGTGAGGAAAGTAGCTAGGCTACAATATTTGCCAATCGCCCGTATGTGTTGTGCAGAAGTAGTAAATATATTTGCAGCAGATAACTTTAGCGCGAACAAGTAATGAAAACAATTGTGCTTAATTTTGGACTTACGAAGTCTATCAAATTACGTTCTTGTCTTATTTCGCAATTTATTCAACGCATTGTAAAATCATTTATAACCGCGATTAATTTTTGGTGTTTCATTTTTTCCTTAAACCTGTTGATCATAAAAATATCTCATGATTGGCAAATATGGAATCGATGGGTGCATTAAAGTTGCCATTACGTACTAATAAGTACCGATAGCTCACGCAAAGTCTTATGAATTAAAAACTGTCTTAACATTCCCTATTATAGTAATTCCGTCCTCACCAGGTATCAATTGCGATTTTAAAAAAATTGTCTTTAAAGGTATTCGGATGCCAATTTTCTAGTTGGGGTTACCTTTTTTTTAAGGTAGAAAAGTCATCCAGTCCTTTGACTCATCATGGCTAGCCGTAATATGTTTGCTTTAAAGATCAATTTGAATTTTAAAGCTATCTTTCAGGAGAAATATCTTTAAGTAGAAATCGTGTTAAGCTGAACGTTTTGTTAAACGGTGGAAATTTTTCACTTTGAAATTTGCAAACTCAAGCCTTTCATTTATTCCATAGTCCTGAATCCTCGGTTTAGGAAATAAAGAAATAAAGGTTTTACAATCAGCGGAATTTGCTAGGGAAATTTTCTTCTCTTAATAACTTCTGCCTCAAAAATGGAATTTAAATATAAAAACGATTAATGTGAAATTGTGCAGTACTTCCAATTCCAAAAGCCAATGCGCAAGATGAACTTGTTAACTGTCAATATTTAGCTCTTTGAAATTCGAAGCTGGTGTTTCCTTCGATAATAAAAGCACCACGAGTTAAACTCGATTTACTGCGCTTCAAGTTGCTCCCTCAAGATTTGGCGCCACTCACAGATCACGATGAGTGTGTCTCACCCAGAGTGCCTCGATGTTGTAACACAACTTCCAAACTACGCTAAACTGAGGAATCGCTCTCAGGCATTCGGGTAACCCGGTGTTGAATTTTAAAGTGATTCAACACTTCCAACTCCCGAGAGATTACAAGGAGAATCCTCAATTGTACAGCTATAAAAATATTACGCTTAATTTCTGCCCTGATGTAGGTCAATAATTTTTCTATAAGGTTTCGTTTATTAGAATTTCCACTTATAATATACAAAAGGAAGAAAAAATAACATTGAAACATTTTTTCTGCAGTGCTGTGCTTTTTCAAACATTTTTACTAATTCGTCATGAATATTTAAGATTGTGGAACTGAAATTTTAGAATATAATAAATATATATAATAAATATAAATGAATAATAATGGAGATATTTGAATAACCGCTCATTTATCACTAATATTATTTTTATTGATGTTTTGAATGTTTTTTATAGAGGAAATATTTAGAAGATATCAAATATTTTCAAATATCATTTAATGAACCATAAGAGCAGACAAACCATTAAAAATGATAATATAGAAATAAGAAAATTTCTGATGGCTTTTTGGCTATTTCAATTAAACAAACTTTGCAATAAGTGTAGTTTATTATATACTTATATCTTTTATTCGAAACTTTTCCCTCGCTAAAAATTTCAATAATTTATTAAACGACCCAAAAACAGTAAAGTAATAAGTAAAATATTTCCACCAGTGCTGATAAGGGTATGTGAGTTGGAATGCAGTGCCTTCTCTTGGTCAATCTAATTAGGACATTCTCTTGCATCGTCCTTTTGCAAAAGAGTGAGACGCTCCCTCCGTGGACGTCCTGAGACCAATTAAAATTGAACCAACTCCGGAGCAATCCAAATGCAATTTTCTCCTCTGGGCCGCATCAAGTAATAAGTGGTATATGTATGAGTTCCTGAAACCCGTGGGATTGTCTTTATTTAGTTACAGTACAGCGTTATCTCTAAAAAACTCACTTTTTTATCTTTCCCCAAAATAAAGGCGGGGATACAAAAGAAATGGGATTACACCGAAATGAGAATTCGTTATCGTTTCACCACCTTAATAATTAAATATCTCCTCTTGAAAATTTGCATTACTTTTAATCCTTTCACTTTGCACATTGAGCGCCGCTGTGCTTTTCAAGGGGAAAGAGGAGATTTAAAAAACAGAGGAAATGAAGACAAACGATTATGCATGCGGAAGATTGAGACTGGAAACGAGCTTAGGAAGAGCGCCGAGTTTTTGTTTTTGATACATCGGAACAGGAAGTGAGCAGTGCGCATGCGCGAGAAGACGGGAGATAAATTTCCCTCGCGGGAAAACCTCCGAGCGCACAATGGAAACTAATTAGAGTGTCCGTGGAGTGAGTGACGCCGGGTCCAATTGCCTTTGCATAGCAATTTACCTGATATATGCGAAAACTCTATATATTCTAGACTCTCGCCAGGGGAATTCCTTCATTTCTTCCCTTCGTATTAAGGTCGATCTCACTTTCGAACAAAGCGGCACCGGTCGATTAATCACGAGTCAAATGAATCCGGAAGATCGCCTTAGCTAATTAAATGGTGGGTTCGAACAGCCGCCGCCTAAGAATACGATCCTTTTTATCGCTTCCAACTCCAAAGATTAAATGCTAAGAATGCACTTTCAGAAAAAATAGTAATTTAGCAATGATTGGTATACTAAAATATCGTTTTTAAATCAACAGATAAATATTGTAAATAATTCCCAAGTTTTTTTAACGTTATAGGAAATCATTCGGGACACTTATTCAAAATAATACACAGAAAACTAAACTAGGAAAGTTAAACAACTTCCTCCAAATGTACTAAAAGTCAATCCTTTTCTTTCCAGGAAAAAAGAAATGTTAGTACGCACGCTTCTCCAGAAAATATAAATACAGTTCTCTCAATTTTCAATTTATTTTCGGTTAGTTTAAATGTTTTTCTATTTCTAAGACAAAATTGTGCGATCTGCTCCAGTTTCTACAATGTATTTTTATTGCTGGTTCCCTGAACCCTTTATTCCTTCAACATTGATTTGGTATTTTTATCAAATTTGGTTACGATGAGATTTTGTACAAAGATTTTTTTGTAATTATTCTAATTTTAGCAAGATTTTGCCACACATTTTTTATTCTATTCTTCCACTATATTTATGTATATTATACCCTTGCAAATTAAACTTTTTGTTCGTATTGGAGTATAATTTGATTTAATTCAATGCCCAATGGATCCTTATTTAAAAAAATTATAATAATTGCACAGTATTGATGTTAGATGTAAAAAATCAGATTAAGCGATTGAATTAAGCATCATAGTCAACTAATGGATAAATATTCAGTTTTGATAATTTATTATTGCTTTAGTGAGTGTAAAAACGTTTCCGTTAGGACTAAGTAGAACTCGATATTAAGAACAATCTGATTTCTTGATTCATATTTTATTATTCATTTATGAGGATCTTTAACGCCGTTTTAATCCTGCATAAATCTTTTTACGCTCATTAACCGGGGGCGAAACTCAAATTTGTGAATAATCGGGTTCTTCTCAAACACAAGCCATCGGATATTCGGGGAAAAGCCTTTTATTCGCCTAAGACTTCGTAATGGCAAAATTAAAGCTGTCCCGGAAACCCGCTTTAATTTCCCAAGACGGGAGAGAGAGCACAACGGCTTAATCTAAACATAAAAAACGCTCTAGTTCCGCGTTTTACTCCTTCCATAACACTTTTATGTCCTCCCTCCGTTTATAGGGGAAGTCGGTTTCCCACACACTTTGGGTGTCTTTGAGAACTCCGACGGAAAACGAACGCGGAAATAACTCGAGATGGAAAAAATTACGATTGGGAAAAAGCGAAAATCGCCAGAAAGGAGGCGAAGGAGAGGCGAAGAAAAATAAAGCGATTTCCTTTCTCCTTTTTTTCGGCAAAGATAGCCCCATTTCTGCAGGCGTCAAACCCAGGCCCTTGCCGCACACATTTCCTGAATGCGAGGGGAGAAAAAAGGGCTTCCATTCATCCTCAGCATGAGAGGCGAAGAATATATGTTGGACCCGCAAAGTTAGAGCGATGTTTTTTGGGACTGCAGTGCAAGGTGGGATTTAAGTAATGGGAAAACGTGGGGCTGAAGGACAAATATAAATTATCGATGAACCTCGAAGGCAACGGTGGAGGGTGGTAAAAACGAAACATTGGGTGGAATCGGGATTGCTTAAAAAGCAGGTAAGAGCGCTTGTCTTCCGTTTAATACCTAATTTGTGGTGTATATCTTCCTCTACAGGGAATGAGCAATGACCGCATTAAGGCTTATTTTGTGTATTGTATTTTCAAATAAAAGTTGAGTAATTTACAAGCCATAATGTGTTGTTTCCCTATTGATACATCAAAGTCCATCCTAATAATTTATTCTGGATAAAAACCGTGATCTTGCAGCACTAAAAAATTCAAAAACTCCCTTTTCTTCAAGTGGTCTAAATTAAACGAAATGCAATTCCAGTCTTCATATTCAAATTGAGAACATATATTTCGATCTTACAATGAACAGGGAAAGATCATCTCCGACTGCTTCTTAAGTTCAATACTTTATCAGTGGTTTTACAATTTAACTCTCCCGACAACATGCAATATCTGAAATGTATAATACTTCACACATAGTCAATTTAAGCACGAGTTGTTCCATAATATTTAAAAGCTTGCAATAATTTCAATTTTCAGCATCCCCTTTTCGAAACGAGGCTCAATTTTTTTTCCTACTCCGATATCATCTTTAGTTTTTTACTATTTGGCCCAAACTTAGGATTCTGATACCTATTCGAAGTTCTGTATTTTCTAACCCATTATAATCTGTAATGTCAACGAATACAGTAAGGTATTTAAATTTAGAGATTTATTATTTCGATTTATATTTTATAAAGTTAAAAATTAAAACTAAAGCTAAATAATTAGGTCTATTAAATTTCAGTAAACTAATAGAAATAAAATCTGTCTAACTTAATGAGATAAATCAGCATCGTCGCTCACGTACGAAAGTATTGATGTTCAATACCTGAATAAATAATTGCAATCGCCAATATCTGCCATTTTCTAAATTAGTGGAAATATTCAAAGACTACGACTTATTTATACATTTAGGTGTAATAATATAAACGGATATTGAATATCTACTTCGCGATTATAACCCAGGTAAAATTAGTAAAACAAACGGAAAAGGAATATGAAAAAATAATAAACGTAAGTGGAAGGAAACCCTCGGATGGTGGCGCATAAAGGAAATTAAATGTAAGGGAGGGGAAGAAAATCCGAAAGAAGAGCAGATGAAGTATCGTCTCAAAGCGGAGAAGTAAATCTTATATGTGTTGTAGAACTCTTTCGCGAGAAGTAAAGGGGGTGGAATGTGGTGCGTAGACCTTCGAGGGGGGTGAAGAAAAGGCGTCTGCACTGGACATCCGAAATGGGAGGGATGTAAGGGTGATAACCGAGCCTCCAACCAGGGCCTTTATTTATTCCGTATTTCATCCTGGAGGGTGCTGCCCTCAGACACCCACCCCCCTCGAGGAGAGTAGCGCTGGAGGAGTCACAAAGAGATGGAAAGAGGTTTGATAGTAGTCCCTTGCAGAGGTCTTTTCTCCGAGAAATGGGGACGATGGGGAGAAAGCGATGAAGAGGGCTATCTTCTCCCCAACCACGGATTTCTCACCTATTTTTTCCTCTCAAATCTGTCGGATAAATAAAACGCCGTCTCCGAGAGATGCATTGAGAGGGAGGAAAAATATGGAGATAAGCCGAAAATTTTTCGAGTTTGCTCATTACCGAGGTGTTTTTTTTACGCGGAGATATTGCTCCTCGGAGTTGGGTCACGATCTCTCTCCCTTATCCTTTTTTTGGCGGCTTTTGTATCGATTGCGCAATCGGAGCGAACTTGTGGGGCAGAGATAAGGGGAGTCGAATTAGTGGAAGAAATGTTAATGCAGCGCCAAGCAGAAAGCTGCATCGCCACCCAAACTAATGGGAATTCCTCGAGGTTACGAAAAAGGGCTGAAATCAATGCTAAGGCTGAGCTATTCTGCACTGTGAGTGTGATAACGAGAGACCGGAGGTAATCATCCGCGTTCCACTTTAATTTAAAGTAGCCTGAAGTTAGAATAGTATGAAAACTAGTTATTTAAAATCTCTTCTTCTTCGAAGAGGGAAAAGGAAACATTTATACTCTATAAAGTAATTATTTAGATAATATGCGATGAAATCTAAATATTTCGGCGCTTATTTATTCTGGAATTTCTGGAACTAACAAGGAAATTTCAGAAAAATAAGAAAATTCTTATTTTTATAGTATTATTACAGTTAAAAGTTTACAGGAAAATAAATTCTACTTGATATTTTACTTATTCATAATTTTCAAATTTGTTAACAAACCTTCCAGTTTCGATTAAGTGGAAATCACATAATGAAAATGTTTGGGATTAAGTATTTCGAGCGTTAATAGCCTCAAATATTGCTAAACAAACAGTTGCAATTAGTTTTTTTAACCATCTAATATTTGCATTTGTTCGTTTTATGTTTCAATAGACAATTTTTAACTGATATATCGGTAGGGGAATAAGTTATAATGTCATTAATTTTCGGATTGCAGATAAATTAATATGGGATTGCATTTATGAATTTAAATCTTAAATTTTGTCATTAATATAATTATATCCATGATAATATTTGAATTATATTTTTAAATGTTATTGTTTAGGAAAAAATATAAGTCAACCTGAGATTCGTAAATGAGGAAGCCTGTTTCTCGTGTTAAATATGATTTTTGACGGTATTGATTAAATGGATCGTTTTGGTCGCATATCAGGATTTAGAGCTGAAAGATTGTCGTTGGATTTATTCAGAACCTCGTATCTGGACCACTCCGCATGAATACATCTGGTAATTTCGAGGGATGGGTCTGCACGCCTCTGTGAGGGATGCAAAGTTTCGAGAATCCTCCAAAGATCCATCCTTGTCCTCGAGCAAAAGATGAAGTTGTCAAATGAAGATAGAGAGTGCGGGGCTTGGGAACCAATTTGATCATATCTCCAATGATGGATGAGCGTCGTGTACCAACTCATCTGTTGCATGGGAATAACTGGAATGTTAGACCTTGTCGCTGGAAATTGATATATTGTATACCCTTTTAATCCCCGTTGATAAGGGAGATGAGTGGCATTTCCTACGTGTATCAAGGACAAACAAAAGATCCTCTCCAACGGAAGGGCAATGTTTAGTAATTTAATGGAGAGGAATTCATCCTGCTATCAGTTGTCGTGGAACTTGGCTCGGATTCTCGTGGAAAAGGAAAATTTTAGACTGATAACGATGCAAGATCAATTGTTTTGAAAGCTGTGATTAATGTAACCTAAGATTTATCGTTTAAGCTTTTAGTCCTGTGGAAAAAATTGCACTGGCCAGTTTCATTTAAGCTATTCATAACTAATTTATTTCTTTTGTACTGCAGCAAGACTAATATGCTCGAGTGTTAATCGCGTTTATGGTGGCTCTAATGCTTTATAAATCTAATCTACGTAAATCTAATGTAAAGGAAATAAAGTATAAAAACCCAGAATTATTTTAGTAGCAGTTACAGTAATAGGACATTTTTGTTACTACTCTGAGAAATGAAAATGAGAATTGCAAAACGATTACGAAGAAAAAAATACTATCAAACCTTTTAAGTAGATCAAAGCAAAAATTCTGATTTCTTAATGTCATTAAAATTACACTACAAAATACATTAAACTACAAAACATAAAAGAAAGTCGTCAGTACGTCCATCAATACAGTTAGAGGTCTTTCTAAGCTCCGTTCTAAAGTAACTCTAACCATTCACAATGTCATTCCTCGATATTTAATTCAGTTTGGATTTTTACTTTATTTTTATACTATTTTTTGTAATTCATGATTTACTTCTAAAATTTTTCTTTGATTGTCATATCATTAACCAAAGATCTTTAAATCTAGAAGATCAGGCATTACTTTGCGGAAAGCCATTTAGATAATGAAGAAAAACAATGTAAATTTTCCACACTTTTATGTTACTGACGACCGGTTTCGCTAACGGAGATGCTACTCCGTTAGCGAAACCGGTCGTCAGTAAAATAAAAGTGTGGAAAATTTACATTGTTTTTCTTCATTAACCAAAGATCTTCTTCCAAGAAACATCTTTAAACTTCCTAAAATCAATAACTTATAGTTTAATCCAAATGTGTTCTCTCCTGAACTTTATTGCTTCTCATAATCAGCCTTATTAACTGTTTCCTATGTAAAATACTATCGTTAAATAATAGTTATTCTTTTACAGACAACTTAGTATATGCGTATCGCAGGAAGGAAAATATCGAAAAAATCCTTAAAAAATGAGCGTCAGACTGCAAAATTAAAAATTAAGAGTTTCGGTTACCAACCTTGGAAATTGAATGCTATTCAAAGATAAAAGAGGCAATACACTATACGAAAAGGAGAAAAAATATTCTTTCCCAATCCAGATTCAAGCTTTCGAACTCGCTTATCGAAACATACGCGTCTCCAACCATTGATGTGTTATTTTAAATTACTCGGCAGATTCAGATAAATTACGCATCTTTCTGAACGATGAAAATCAGGCATAATAAATTTAATAGTGTAGGAGGCGTTGAGTGAATCTGGAGGCTCTCGTCCCGCCAACCAATCAAAGAGACCCGTAACTATAGGTTTCCTTTGCAAGAACCAAACCGATTCAATTTATACCGTTTCCTTGAGCAGTTTTCAAGAAAGGACTTTGTTCTTCCGTACAGTCTTAACCTTTCAATGGAAGCAATTGTTGAAATCGGATTCTGCATTGCAAAGAGAAATGTTCCTCACGCGGGGAATAATGATTCACGCGGGTTCATTTAAGTTGTAATTCCAGCGCGTACTTTTGCACAACAGCAATATAACCCATTCTAAAGAAACGAAATTTTATATTTGGAGTACGTGAGTCATGGACGTTTTTGAGGCGATATAAGTTATAGGTGAGAGGAAGACGAACACGGCCAGAAATGGCACTTCTCGATGATGACTTGGGAAAGAAATGTTGCCTCTGTTCCATTTCCCATCTATATATGTTTCCTTACCTTCCTTCGCCGACTTTTCGTTTCCCCATATCAAGATGACAATATCCAAGGAAAAGTTCTCTGGACTTGGCACGATTTATGCCTAGCGAGCAAACTCATGGCCCTCTCGTCGGATCATCGTTAGAGCTGAACAGTTTGCAAACTAAACTGAAGATCATTCCAATCAAAACAAAGCGAAGAAGAGCAACACAATAAAGAATAGAAAAAAAACGCTGACATGGCTAGACCGAAATAAAATTGAAAATAACACCATTATTTGAAAAGGCTCATTCCTTGGAAAGCATTGAGGCATGCATGCTAGAAAATTTTTTACTTATCAAAAATATTATGTTATTTTTCCTTTTTGCAAAAAATTGAATTAATTTTAATGTTTCTAACCTTTAAAAAAATTTAATTCCCAATAATTCATATTCGCGATATAATTTTATGTACAATTTTGATGCACATTTAGTGTATTAATTAAACTAAATGAAATAGCATTCTGAAATCGGCATTATTATGAGGTTAAATGTATCAGTAGGTTCATTTTCTGGTGAGCAACATTTCTACAACCAAGTCAACCATAAAATGCAAATACTTATTGGAAACATAAATACTTAATAAAATATTTCCATAAAAATGTATTGATACCTACCAGAATTCCCTCATATAGTGGCAACTTTAAGACAATTACGATTACTCAAGTATGAAAATTGCGAACAACTTCAAGGAACAATTAGACCATGGTAACTCATACATCAGTTAATTGTTCAGACAAATGTCTGAAGCTGTTGAATTACATTTTTCACTTTCTCTAGTAATATTGCAGAGCAGAGGTTCCCAACCTTTTTCAGCTGGCGACCCACCATTCCTTGATACCTCAACGGTCCAATTGCTTTAAAGTTACCTGCCACCATATGACATAATGAGTGGAGTAAGTTACTAATTAACGAAATAAATGGCAATCCATAGATAATAATGAGACGTATGAACCAATTTAAAGGCAAACCTCTCATATATGTATACTAATACAATGCAAGGGGAATGAATCACATACATATATTCCAATTATACATCCATGTAGAAAGCCATAGAACTTTTAGTTTTGGAATTCCCAGAGCCATTAATCATCAGCCTTGAAAGTCCATGAAATTATGTGCCTTTTTGTTCGATGCGATTAAAACGCCAGAATACCAATTGATGCTTTCGCTGATCGTTTTTACAGGAAACCATAGAGAGTATAAAGTGCTTATCGGCTCTCACTTTCTGTATCCAGCACGGATAAATATCCTCATTGAAAATCCCTCCCAAGAGCTTCTTTCGCGCCATGAAGGTCGACACACTTCCAAGAGATAAGAGGCGGCACGCTCTCCACAGATAAGGATATCCCAATAGAAATTCAATAGCCCCATAGATCCTGAATGAATTGTGAGGCGCAATTCATCTGAAGGGTTCCCACAATGCCCCGCGGGGGAGGGCACAAACAACGTCGCAGAGGTCAGGGGAGATTGCGATGAGGAAGGCGCACTCCGATGGGGGAGGGTGGCGTGAAAGAAGTCTCTTCATCCCCATCGGCAGGATCTCTGCCAATATGAAGCCCGGAAATATTAAATCAAACAGATTATTAGGACGTATTGCTTCCTTTGTGCTTGGCACTGGCGACTTGGCACTAATTAAACGATTTACTTCAAATTCAAGGCTGTCAGAAATTAATTACGTAATTTTAACGATTAATGGTTTTACGAATTTTGAGGAAAACAGTAATCGAAGTATTTTTAAAAGGTATAATTTCACTTGACATTTTCAAAGGTAAAAGTTCGTGTGCATACAGCAGTTAAAATCATATGATGCTACTGTTGGAGGTTATTGTTATTTTATAATGTTGATGGTGGTTGCCAAGCGGCAGATGTTTGTTTATTGCTTTTGTATAGTTTCAAGTCATAGATATTGCATTGTACGCATGTTTTTACTGTAAGTGAATGATCTGAAAAAGAAATAATAAAGTAAATGGTAATTTTAATTAAATCAGCATCACGAAACTGCTACATTAGCTATTCATGGTAATATTATTGCAATGGTAAAATATCAATGAATATTTTTGGTGCAATATAGAGAAAAATAAATTTTTTAAACCATTCTATGAGTTAAAATTCTATTATACATTATTAAGAAGAGATTATGCGATGGCTGCAAGGAAATACAAATGGAATTTGATTTAATACAATTTAATAATATTTGAGAATGAGGAGCATTATAATTATTGTTGCAATTACAATTCTCCTCCTATGCAATTACTTGCTATTACTTTTACATTGAATTAATGATCCCTAAGTATATTCCTAAAAATACGAAATAATACCTTCTCAGAAGTAGTTTTCATTCATATTACAGTAATTCACGATTATTTCTATAAATGATTTAAGTCGTGATAAGAAGAGATTCGCAGGTTTAATTTAGAGAAGGTCGTGAAACCCATCGAAACGACCGAGATGATATCTGGGAAAAGAAGAAAAAGTGAAGGGGGAATAGAGCAAGAAAATGGGGGTGTCCCTTGGATGTTGGTTTAGGAACACGCTCTATTTTCGAGAGATTGGCTGTACACGGCATCGAGGGAGAAAAATTGAAGGCTGAGAATGTTTGCAATGGAAAACGGTAGGATTGGGATGAAGGGAGAGTGCTGTGGCAAAGGATTTCACTTTCTCCATAAAAAATCAACCTAGACGTGTTGTTTTCTAGACGTAGTACTACGAAGAGAGAAAGAGAGTCGATACAAACGTTATTCGCTACGGAGAGCAATTTAAGTGGGTTATGATAACTGTAACTCCTATTCGTTCACTATGTTTTGAGTGCTTGAAGCTGCAAAGCGTTTCCCCAAAACCTTTTCACTCTCAACTTTTGAGAAAACTGAATGTTACAAAATATAACAAATTATCTGCTCTTCAATGCAAAGTATTACGACAATAACATTAATATAAAACAGTGAAATTGCAAAAAGTAATCTTATATGATAATCACCGATGTGTATATATTTAATAAATTTGTACATTTATTTATCCGATAACAATAACTCCCGCAACAAATACATGGGAGAAATTTTCTAACATCAATTTCATGCACTATTTGACGTGATAGGAGTATAAATTTTTGGGAGTCGTTAAATATCCAACGGAGTACTACACACTGACAGTTTTTGTCCAAGGTATCCTTGTTTTGAATCTGTACGACTTGAAAGGGAACTACTTGACCAAATTATATGCATCTTATTTATGTAGAGTATATTAAGAAGAATTTTTGGAACATTTTATACATACGTTTCCTATATATTGTGTACTATTCACAGCATAAGAATATTTACAAATCACCTCCTAAATGAGTAAATGTTTAGGACAAAATATTAACTGTCGCTTAAAGGTAACAACCCCGACATTCTGGCGTATAATCAATTCCAATTAAAACTAATGATAAGCTAATTTACCTAGAAATATCACGAATCTGAAAGAAAATTGAACAATTACACCTTCAAGGACTCTCTTTGGATTTCCTCTACCATCGGCACACGCGTGTGGTAGTCATTGATCGAGTCAGTGGTTAAATGTTACCTTTAACTCGTATTAATATGTTTTATTCTTATTTAGGAGAATAAAGGACTATTTACATACTCAAATCAGTTATTGGCATAAATTCTTAACTTAATCTTAATTCCAGTCGTTCAGGATCATTCTTACTCAGACAAGAAAGAAATATGTACCAAGAATCCAGCGCGGGATCTCAAATCGTGTAACAAGCAATATCGCTAACACAATCTAAAATACATAGAAATCTCAGGTCATACTACCAAAAAGGATGGTACCTTGAATCTAAAGAGGTTACATTTTGGATGTGATTTTTTTTTACTCTTAAGGGAGATATTTTTCGATCAAACGGCGAGTCAGTTATCGGAGAAAAAAGAGGGGAGGGTAAAAGGGGAACAATAGAGGGGGAGGGGACGGACGGTTAGGCGATGTGCAACGGGGAATGACGGGAGAAGCAATTTACAGCCATAAAAGTTAAAGTGGAAGTTGATTTGAAAGGGGATGAGAGAATATGCAGATGGAAGGAAGGGGGATATTGTAAGTGGGACCTTTAGCCTGCTTGAGAGGGTTCGGAGAATAGGGGGTGCGTTCGGTGGCATAACAAAGGAGTTGCTTCATAGAAAAAATCGAACAGCTCATGTGACCGCCTTTATGAGCGAGTTAGTCCAAAGAAAATATTGAAATGGAATTGAAACGCTGGCGGGGAGATGATGGCCTTTCTTCTACTACAATTAAGGCAATAAAGGTCGGCGAATTCAATTTCCCCTGATAAACGCATGCAAGATAAGTTTTTTGCGAGTGGAATGAAGTGATGCAAATGCGTATTCCATTGTTTGACAGAAAAATAACTAATAACATTGAGAAACACGTAACATCGGCTGATCGAAATGCGTCAAAGCCACACCGTAATAAATCTCTGCTTCGCTTTACAGGCCGACGAGAAGTTTTCACGGCTGAAATTTCAACCTCAAAGGTAATCTCCGGAACGTATATAAGTAAACCGTATTTGAGGTCACGGTCGCCATGGCCTTTATCGCTTCGCGTGGCTCTCGTGTAAAACGCCGAACATGGCTGCCGCTAGCTGAACCTTTATGTGTAACTAATTTCTAAGAATATCGCCTAATTTTCATACCCATCGGTGAACTCCATGTTAAGGCTTTCTAGCGTATGTGGCTTTCGTAACCGCAATTGCTTTCACGTTTCAATCTCCTTCGCATATTGACGAGAAAGCGAGAATGGATTATATGTTAATTAAATTGCGACACCGTGTTCCGCCCAAGGACACTGAATAAACAAATACTTACTGACAAAATCACATGAAACCGTTACAAGAGCGTTACAGACAGATAATATTGCTTTGAAGAAATCAACTCGAGTGTTACTTGGTGGAACTTCATTTTTGAAAACACCAAAAATAAAAAACACAAACACACTTGTGCGAATTCCACAAAATTTTTAATGAAATTAAAAATGACATTAAAAATTTTGTGGAATTCAAACAAGTCTATTTGTGTTTTTTATTTTTGGCGTTTTTAATATTGCTTTCCTTAAATGACGTAAAAAATTATCTCCAAATGCCTACCTTACGACATACTAAATTTAGACTTGCTCCATGGTAAGAGAAAACTATACATTTTTAAAAACAAAATCTCCATAACTATGTTTTAAACGTAAGTCAGTATTTGTCTCCTATTTTTACACCACTATTTTTTCAGTTATCTATACTCATTATAATAGTGCAATACTACGTAAATCAATTCCACATTTCGGGAAAGTCAACTTCAGAAAAGACGAAATTCAAAGCAGTAATTCTTAACGGGGAAGAAGCTCACGACAAATAGCATACATATAATTTACGAATATTTTCACTTACATTTCATATGATCTAATTTGATATATAAGCTTATGATTAATAATCCGAAGTGTAGCTTTTATTCTGCAGGGAATATTATTATTTTTTCTGTATCATATACCGTACGTACTACTTCATTAAGAAAATATTTTCTGAAGCATTGTATTCATCTCCGACGCATTTATCCCTTATTTCTTCTTTGAATAGTCAGGATAATCAGATCAATCTATTTTGTTTCAGTATCCATAGATTAAGTTCGTTTTTTTAGAATCATGCAATAGCAAGACGAGCAATCAATCAATCAAAAATGCAAGCCAATCTTATATTTAGTCGTCATAAGTACATAAGTATTAAGTTGCATTAGAAAATTCGAAGAATGTTTCCTTGGCCAAATGTATTAAACATTTACAAAGACTAATCTAGTATTTTATCACGTTATTCATATTCATTTCAAAAACTTAGAGTGGGCAGTAATTTATATTTGGAATATATATTTTTCATCGTAAACTTATAGCAAACACTAAGATAACTGAGTAGTTACAGATTATTTCATAAAAGCTTATTTTATCAACTATCAAGAGAACTTCTGTCTGTATCTATCATCATCTCTCTCATTCATGTATGTGTGAACTTTGCATTATTTTTGCTTACATGTGACTCATTCTAAATTTTACACGTAGGATTAATAAAAATATCATCTACGAATATATGATGAGACGAGTCTTGCATAGGAGGACCATTTCTGTTCGTGCAACTTCATGGATCAATGCTTGATATGTAAACAAACTTGAGGAGTAATAAAGTTAACCCATCATAAAAAGCCTTTATGCTTCCATATGAGAAATGAAACATTGATGCGATGAAAAAAAGGGCCACTCCTCCCCCTTTCGGTGGGCTCCTTATCTCTACCAACGCAGTCGCATCGTTATGCTCAAATCCACATAAATCCGATGGGCTCTAAGATCGAAAGCATCTGCTACCGAGTATAAGCGTTACGAGGCCGTGGAAAACGCATTGTGGAGTAATACAATTAGATTCTTCAGAAGCCACTCAGCGCACTGCACGTCTTCCGTTGGCCTTCGATTAATTTGGTGCGGCAATTGTCGACTTCCTCGTTTCTACTCGTATTCCACGTAGTATTCAAACACAGGAGCTTCATTTTACCCAGAATGTGCGGATGAAAACCTCTCTCTTGGCTCACTTCGGAATTTAATGGATTTCAAGACGACAGCGATCATCGAATAGAGACCGATGTTTTCTTGGCGAGTTGCATTCACTCCCGCTAGATGGAACTATGTTCAGATCGAAATCTATTTTAGACGCTCTGTTGCGGAAACTATTTCCAGTGATTTTTGATCGATATTCCGTATGATTTCTCGAGGGAAGATGGCGGTGCGTTCGTTCTTTTCCCGAAATATATAATTTATTGAAATATTGTAGGTATCATAAGACCTGAAATCAATATTTTATGAGTAAATGAATCCTACCTTGTAACATTATTCCACATTGTCTTAGTATCAACGAACATGTTAATAGAGGAAATTCTGAGTGAAATTAGTGACGAGGTTTTTTAAATAAAAAGAGTAATCAAGGAAATTATTAAACCCTAAGAAGAATTTTCATTTGCTCAGGTGGTGAAGGAGATCAACAAATACGAAAAAAGGTATTCATCTCTTCTGAGGAAGAAATTATGAGATAGAAGAAATTGTCAAATTTCTGCAACTTCACATGTTGTATGTGATCAAATTCTGTTTCAAGATATCTCTATTTACATTGTTTCGGTCTATTGACAATGGTCAGAAGATATTAATACATACATGAATAAGCTTCAAGGAATAATGGACGATTTCAAAGATGAAAAATTTATAATTTGAGGTGCCTTTAATCCACTCTTTGGTTCAACTATGTAACTGACGATAAAGGAAAGATTTTAATACATTTTAGTTTAAGGAATAATTTAAGCATTATCGATAGGCCTTCTAAGCAGATCATATTTGATAATTTGAGACGTAAATCAAATTTTTTACGTCACTCTGACAGTGCAGCTGGGCTCCTCCACAAATGGACTACAACAAGTCATTCAACAACAAATGATTATAATTTGGTTAGATTTTACTTCGAGCTAAAATTGAGTGACTTAACTCATTTACAAGACAATACTAGAATTTACAATCTTGGAGAGCTGGAAGAAATGTATTAAACGAGAAACCAGGAAAGGGTCTTGGTGTATGTCTTATAAGATTGCTATGAAAAAAAACATAAGTAAAACCATATACTGTAGTAACAAGAAATCGGTTGAAACAATGTAATTATAAAAATTACCGTTATTCTATTTGAAAAACTAATTTTCCAGCGATAGCTTTGATTCAGACCTTGAAATACATAAACCGATAAGATAAGCTTAATGAAAAATAAAGATCGTAATACAGGAGTGCGAAATAGTGACTTGGCTGGGATGTGAACTCTGGTCACCCACTTTCTGAGCAGGTATTCTTAAATAAATTAAATTACAGAGTTAAGGATAAAGTAAAATTAAAACAGGATGACATAATAACCACCAGTGTCAGTCAAACGAAAAGTCTCTGGGGTTGACAATATCAATGCCGAAATCCTACAGAAGGCCTTGAATCTTTCAAAAGGACAATAATTAAAATATATAATTTACTCAATTTATTGGGCATTACTTAATAATTCGAATGACTGATCATTTCGTTGTACTTAATTTCTTGTTATTTTGCATGCATCTCTAATCATGACAACGATTGAGCCAAGTGAAAAGTAATGCAAAGATCTGTATGATATTTTCCTCAACTTCGTCCAGCTTAAGAATCAGTTTCTATAAGCCATTCACTACATATTTACCTAGAATTTCTTTTTTAAATCAAGTAAAGTTGAATGAGCATTCATTCTTCATAGTCGAATGAATTATAATTACAAAGACCATGGAAGATGAAGTCGTGAAATTAAAGAAAGTTAGCGATAGGGTGCTTAAATATAATTAAAAGAAATTATAAAAATAAATATTACTTAAAATAAATATTACTATTTCAAGATATCATCTTCCGATTCTATGTGGACCGCCAATGAGAATTACCTGCTCCTTGGCTTCGAGGACTTTTCACAAATCGTTTCTGCAAATAATCGGAATGTTAAACCGTAAACATTACTATATATGCATTCTCAGAGAGTTACTTTCTCTATCAACGAATCCACGTATACGAAGCAGGAAAATATTCAGTTTTTAATTTTCGCCAGCGGAGTTGTGGGAATAGAAGGCATTTCTTCGGTGATAAATTCATGGTTGTCGAGCACAGGAGCAGGTGGTTTGACGACACCAGGAGAGAGAGAGAGAAAGGGATGAAAAAAGTGAAAGCAACATGAGGGAACATATGCTGTGATGGATTGGCTCCGGTGATATATTATTAGAGTAACGGGTGAAGACAGGGATAATTCTTCACATCCGCCCTTTAGAGAATTTTTATTTCCGATGTCATCGCAAATACTTTTTCTCGGATGACGGCACTACCGCTAAAAATTCATTGTTTCCCATAAAAACCTTCTTTTCCACACAAACGACTTTTTTCGCGTTTGAGTTAGGAATTGAGGGTTAAATTTCATTCCAACAAACAGAATTGATTATTCTAACGATTGGGAATAAATAACACAGCAAGCGACATGAATACAGCTAATATGCTATTGGTTCGTTAATTTTTGGACGTAATATTTCTTCTCCAATTCGTAAGACTATCATTAGCAAGTATTTGACTATTTCTTAGTGTATCAACCATCATTTCTAGCAGCGATTTGTTTTAGATTAGCTACATGGTTAAAATTCATCTTTATTGTACAATTTCGTGTAATATTTCCCTGTTTATCGTGCTGTGTTGCATATTATGTCTTCCTTAGGGAATTGCTTCTTATATCTCCTCAAGATAAACTTCTGTGGCTCTGTAACGCAAACGTATGTACCCTACACACGATGGGATATTCTGATACATTCCGCGTAGATGCGTAAGCTGAGCGTAGATTTTCGCTAACATCGAAAGATGTTAGAATTACTCCTCAAGTTGTTCAATCACAGTCTCAGACATTCATAATTAATGTTTTATTTCGTATCATTTATTTTTTTTTCTTTGGAAGATACCTTTTATGTACAGAAAACCTCTTTGCATTTGTATATAATAATTGGTGTGGGGATATCTGGACCATCAGCTAACCTAAGAATCGGATGTTATATTTCTCAGAATATTGAATTATAGATTACCAATTAATTGAACTGTGCCGTTAAAATAACTATGAAAACGCAGATGATCATATGAGATTCTTTGACAAAACTATGTTTACTATCTACGTCATAATTGTAACTTTGGAATAAACTCTCAGGATTCGGTTCTTTGAGTATTTATATAACTATGTATATTATTTATGCATATAATATTTTAGAAGAATTAAGTACAATTTTGTTGTAATTGACTAACGAAAAATTAAGAACAAGCTTAATGGGAAAAGATATTTCGAGCAGCCAAACAATTAAAATAAAAATCTATAAATTGGCGATATCTGTAATTTGATGCAAAAAGGAAATTGGCTATTTCTTCCTTAGCGCTAAGATTACGACACGCAAACTCTATTTCTGAAGTAGATTTGGAAATTTTCAATTTTTTATTGATTACGTATTTTTCTACTCTGGCATAAAATTGTTAAGTGCGAAAAACCTAACGTTGCATTTCATGAATTGCATAACCTCGCCTTTCGAGAGATTCTTAAAACTTAGATGATAACAGTATTTTGTGAAAAGAAAATGAACGCTTTTTACCATTACTTTTCATTCTTCGGATGCAATAAAATGAAAGGAGTGTATCTTTTCACATTCGCATCCGAAATTCACTTTTTACACGGCGTAGATTTTCATTCTGCAGTAGCGAAGAACGTTTTTTACGGCCACGATGTAATTCGAGCCGAACGGAATTTTGATCCTCTCTCTGACAGCTCGAATTTATAGTTGGGGAATTTATAGGTGTGCAGATGGCCGAGTCGATAACAGCGGTTATAAGTGAAAAGGCGGAAGGACAGTGGCGAAATGGGAGGGATCAGAAAGCTATCGAACGAAAAAAAGAGAGGATTCGGCAAAGATCCGCAGCAATACAAGAGAGCTTCTTTTGTACTTTTTGCCTTTTCCGTCCCATCAACCACTTCTGACGAAAAAATATCCTTCCACCTCAAAGAATATTGCCGTCTAGGAATCCCCCTCAGGAGAGGGGATGGAAGATAAAAGAAGGCAGAGATGAGGGGAAAACAGTGGAATTAAGAAACATCGGAAAGGAAACTTTCATAACGTAAGAGTAATAGTTGTTGCGAGCAGTGGCAAGCCTTTCGGTCAACTGGAAATGCCAGTGGCCAATCTCCTCTTAAGATGACGCAAAGATTCCGGTCAGATGCACACGTCTCTCCTCGTCCCTTTCTTTTCGAAGAACTACGTTGTTAGGGAGGGAATAAACAACCATAGAGTAGATGGATTTCTCTACAGAAAAAAATTTAAGTGTTCTCAAGGAAGTATGGAAGAAAAACAGTTATATTTCGTTGAAGTGTTTACCTCATATTAAGGAATATCAAACTTTTTACTTCAAAAAAGGAGTTTTTTGGAAGTTAGTTTTCATTGGATTTTTCACGATTCTATTGTTATTTTGTTCTTTATTATTATTGTTAATCAGCAGCAGTCTTCGTGCTGTATGTTGATTTTTGTTATTCGATAAATAAATAAATAATCACTTGAAAGATTACATTAGGCCTGCGTTTGAAAATGTGCTAAACCGTGCTTTATACAACCTAAAGTTTTGCCATCGGATAAAGGAGTGATCTTTTAATTCAAGGGTGAAGTATAAATTCCTATTATTATATCGATTTTAAATTTTATAAAATTAATTTGTATGAATATAATTATAAGAATATTTTTATGAACAATTAATTTACTTTATTAAATTTATTCCAACACAAATCTGTCCTTGTGTCGTTTGATCGAGTATTTTATTGAATTTAAACTCAATTTCGGGACATTTTCAGTGGTATTCTGGAGGGAAACAATTTATTTGTTTAAAATATCAGTCGTATAACTTTATAACTCTTGCTCATTGTTTATAATTTCATGGAGGAAAGATAATTTTTCCATAAATTCCATTATTTATTTTGACATGTCACGGTCAGTATTTCCATTCAAGAGAAGAAAAAATGCAAGTGTTGTCCAAAATGTGTACATATATGTATGTAATATTAGTTAACAGTATAAATTAATATTATTTTTAAAGTAATTACTGCAAGTACGTGACTCCTCTAGAATTATCCATCCTTTTGATCCATTTAGATGATCTGTACCAAGTAGATAGCCGTTGCATAAATCATGACGAATTTCAAGTCCCGCAGAAAAATCTTATCATTAAAAAGACTGAGCATTGGTTTTCTATGACGACTTAATCGAAATAATTTAAGCCTAATATTTCCAACGAGCTCTTGATTTTCCTATTCACTTACCTATTATTCTTGATACAACCATTTTACCATAAACTCTTCCCCTCTTCCTTTGTCATTTGCTTTCCACGATGACAATAACAGAAAAAAAATAATCCTTCTCTCATGAATTCCTTCAGATGTAGGAATTTTATCTTTGTCGGCAGCCTATTATTTTAAAAGTCAGCAACTTTTTAACTTAGGCGAAAAGAAGAAAAGGCATATTGCTGGAAACCTTCGGATGAGATATAGGATATTGGGAAAAATAGGAAAAATTTCATGGCAGCATTTTAGGACAATCCCCGAGGAGATTTTTCGTCCGCAGCTTATTTTGGCTTCGGTCAGAGGCCTTTCATTCATAACTTAATCCCTTCGGAAGGCAGCCGTCATCTCGCGTTATCGAATGCCCTCACGTCTCACGCAATTATGTCTTCCGATATCTAGAAAGCCAAACAACAGAAGGAATTGGGATGAAGAAACAATAGAGCAGTTTACATCATGCCTCGCTTGATGCCCCTCGGGGGAGTTTGGCGTGTAAATAAGGGCGCGCTAAAGACGATTCGACGGAAGAATTCTCTAGTATCTAAGGTTGCGTTCTTGCATCGCCTGTATTCTGTGCAACAACGCTGAAGTATGCTTTTTGCTCTCTCCTGACAGTTAACAATTAATTCTGAAATGAGGTCGCATGGAAATCACTAGGAAACAATCCCTTGGAAACAGTGGGGCTTATCAATATCATCCACACGCGTTTTATGACTCTCAATCGCGTACTATATGGTACATGATAAATATATCGAAAAGTATTTTATTTACTCACCGAAGAAATCAAAAAATTAATCGATAAGTCAAATAAATGCCAGCTGGAAAAAATAATTCTCTCATCTAACATAAGCTCGAAAAACATGAAATTTTCAAATCTACCAAATTTCCGTTTCAATGCTAGTTCTTCCGTCGATAATCAGAGGTTGCAATGCTGCAGTAATAATGTTCTTGAGCAAAGCTCTCCTCGCAAGTTCTTTACGAAGGAATTTCCGAACTCCTTCGCAAACACAATGGAATTAGCGCTTTCACATCAAACGCCGCAGAGAAAACACCCGCGAAACCTACTCCACCGTAATGGGAAGAAAATGACCCGCTCAAAACTTTCCCAATGCTTAGATACGAGCACAGCTTCCTTGGGAAGGACCCTAATTCCTTCCTCTGAATCTCCCCGTTATCCTCTCGCCTCGAGGAAACATAAACTCGCGTTTCATGAAATACTTTGCGATTTTTTATTCCATCCGGAGTGTTTATCTCCGTTATATTCCCTCGGCACCTATGGGATTCCATTCCTACCACCGCTAAATAAACTGTTATCGCTCCTTGTGCTACCTTTTCTTCTAAGTGGGTCATACACATCCTTTTTTCACCAAATTCCTCGCGAACCATTTTAGAACGAGTTAAAAACCTAATGGAAGCACTCAAAGCAGCAGATGGTGAGGAGGTTGATGAAATGGGTTGGAAGGAGTGGAGCGAGAAGAACAGGTACGCCGAGGCCCACTTAAGGGTGTGTAGGAGGAGAGAGACGGAGTGTTTTCCCAGGATTAAAAAAAGAATTATTTTCCCTGACCCACTCGTCAATCTCCGAGAATCCCATTAAGTAATCCGGCCATTGGTCGGACGAAAAAGGGAATGAGAGGCATCGTTTCCAAGTGGTTCGCTTCCTCGTGCATTTCAATAGACGCTCGCAATTCATGCACGAATCATAATTAGACCCATCTACGAACATCGCCTTCCGAAGAACACCGTGAAACTGAGCTAATACGTATTCTCTCGGAAAGCGAAGAGGGCCTCGACCATTTTCAGAATGAACGATCATTCACATCGAAATGATTCATTTACCGGAACTAATTGCGTCAGTCAATTAAATTCATCCATTCCTTCATCTAATCTAAATATACATTGTTTCTAGTTTCTCCTAAGACACATTTCATGTGAAGATTAAGATTAGACTATAGTCTAATTCCCGAGGTAATTTCAACGAATGGAATTTCCACCCAGATATGATAAGATGCGAGAGGGCTTCCGCCCAAATGATCATTTATTCCATTCATCTTTTACCAGTGAAAATTTTATTTCAATAGGAAATGTATTAATTGTATTTGACATGATATTTGAAAGACACAGATATTTTTAACATTTTTACTTTTGAATCCCAAGTCTCTTCAGATGGGCTCAGGAGTACTACGTAGTAAAAGGAACGGTAAAGTAGCCGTAATATATTTGCATATCCTTATACCCACCAATAAATCCCAAACATTATTAGGGTAGAGAGGACAGGTGATTCGGTGAAATCTAAAATGGAAACCCATTTCAACTTTTCTTTAGTTGTCTGCAGACATTATTGCCTGCAATGGCCACCCCATCTGGCCCCATTTCCTAAATACGATTTTTAGTCATTTTCGATTGGTATAATATTTTAAGCCCCAAATTGAAGTTGTATAATAGCCATTTAAGTCTACATTAAATCGCAATTTACAATATGTATTATTCCATACGTTCCTCGGATTCATTATCACTGAAAATTGAATGCCCTTATTATTCAGCAGAATTTATTTTCGCTCAAACCATATCATCTGTAGCTAGACACAAAATGCTGAGCCCTCATCCACAATGGAATATTTTAGAATGCTCTTTTAATATTCCGCATTCAACTTTCTGACTTTGCCCTTATTATGGATAACAAATATACTTATTAAATTGTACTCACTCTATTAACTGTTTACGATCTCCTTCAAATTCCATCTGAGGGAAGTATTTTAGACGAAGATCGAATCTCGTTCGAAAAATAAGGGTCGAGCTTTGAAACATTGGCAATGGAGATGAGTTCATTATAAAAAGCCTCCGATAAAATTCAGCCATTGTAAATACCCGGTCGAGAAATCCCCTCCAATTTGCAGCGGATTGGCAGAATCCGGCTTGGCTGCATCGACGCCTGCAAATTGCCGATTGGACATAGCTGCCGGGCATTGAAAATTGGCGGAAACAGCTTTATTTATCTGACTTCATAGGGGATTTACGGATTCCACTCAGAGAGTTGCGGAAAAGATAAAAATTAAAATCCTCGGAAAGAGTTTTCGAGAAAGCAATGGGAAAATTTCGCTTCATCCCGGCGTGAATTGATTGCCGGTTTCTAAATCTGAACTCCGTTCAAAAGTTGGCAGAGTCTATTGGCTTCATCGTGATTTAACGTCAAAAAGATGATTTGAAAGTTTTTATCTGGTTCCGTCTTTTTGTCCAGAGCTTAACCGAATACTTTATGTTTCATTACAGAAGCCTGCGAATTCCTACGGACGGAGTGATAATGATGAGTGGATGAATGAATCAGCGTTCATCTTCTCAGCACAACTACTAAATTACTTGCATCAGTGAAACATTTCGGTAAGTCCAACTGCTTCCGATTGCATAAATTTCAACTCTCAATTCTACTGTCATATAAAACTCGTCAATCATCTCAAACTTCTATACAACCCTGAATACTTGGAAAATGATGATTCACTGAACTGGAAAATGAAGAAAACTAATGATTTTTGTGAGGGTTATAAAGAATAGGGTAGTGGAAATTCGTCAACAGGAATAGGAACTCATGAAACTTGCAAAGCAATTCTTCTATGGAAAATTATTAAATATTAGGATTCAATTTTTTTATTTTACCCCAATCTCGTGTTTGACTTGAGTACCATTTGTGATTGTTATGTAATGAAGATTATGAGGTGAACTTGAAGAAAGGTGAGCTATGGATAGCACATAAAGTCTACATTTCTTAATGAATGTTAGTAAAAATATTGTACAGTAGAACTGTGGCTTTAGCATTTTCTTATGCGAAGAAATAAAGTAAATGAAACTTCAAAGTCATTTAGCGCATGAAACACGCCTAAGGAGACTGTTTCGATACATATTATCATGCGAAAATCTGGGGAAATGTTATTTACAAAAACGAACTCAATAAGAAGAAAACTTAGCTAGTATTTGTGGTAATAGTTATGATGCGAGTTTTGTTAATGAACTACGTTGGTACGATGGTTCATATTTCTTCTCTCTGCACATTAGGATACGTCACGCACATGCATTGTGCCTAGAATGCTTTGGGAACAGCCCCATTATTATTGTTCCTTAGGATCGCGAAACAAAAGACCCAAAAATATGAAAAATCTACGTGAACTCCATTTCCTTCCTAAAGATAGCTCGGCAGTGACCTTTTTCACGACAATCACATGTCAAAATACAAACGTCGTGTGCACGGGAGGAGTCGTGAATCGCTTTGATTCAAGGAACGATTACGGTTGGGAGTGGACACCCAACGTGCACACGAAAAAATAAAACTTCCCGACGTACAACTCCGTCATGCACGAGCGGGCAGTGAGGGACACAAAGCAAACGGACAGAACAACACAAGGGCTCGTGGAGAAGTTTATAAAAAAGGGCCATCGCCTGTTTTAACTCTCCCATGCGTTGGACGGCCCAAAGCCGATGGCCATCGCGTGGTTTGAAGGCGCTTTCATTGTCTTACGCCCCACAGAGCGACGCTTTGACGAATCAAAATAAAAACGATCTCTCTCCGTTTTCCTATTTCCCTTCTTTCCAATATCTTACTCATCGATTCTGCCTCCTCCGTACAAATCCTACTTGTTCGACTTCACTAAGCATGACTAGCATCAAGGCACTGCAAAACTATGTCATGATATCAAAACTAGTCGAGCTAAGCATGTCTGACTATTTG
This sequence comes from Sympetrum striolatum, assembly GCA_947579665.1. Taxonomy (NCBI): domain Eukaryota; kingdom Metazoa; phylum Arthropoda; class Insecta; order Odonata; family Libellulidae; genus Sympetrum; species Sympetrum striolatum. Next base: position 1,178,352 of record OX388343.1, read on the forward strand.
GAAAACGTACAATCAATTTCATGAAGAGAATTTTGAACAGTCGGTTCTACCAACTGAACGTCGACAATGTCAATTTCCAAGATAAATCAATTTCATTTCCCAGACTTATTGTTAGTGGAACGCCATATAGAGGAAATAAAAATGCTTCGTAGTTACCCAGCGACTAACTTGCATAAGTTTGAATTTTCATGATTTTCATTTACGACGACCAATATGCATTCAGTGTGAATAGGTTTGAAATAAGATAAGAAGGATAGCTGAAACCAATCAATTAAAAGTGATCAATTAAACGCGAAAAAGAACTTCAGCTGAATGAAGTTGACCAATTAGTTGTGATATATAGCCTCTCATTGGTGGTATTTTTAGCAATCAGCAATCATTCGGGGTCTCAGTTTTACCCTCATTTAGAGAATGAAATATTGTACGAATTATATTCTATTTTTAATTACACTTTTCCACACCAAATGACTTTTATAACTGCATTTAACTTCAAATAAATATAACCACTCACTACTAAATAAATTTGTTTCGTAATAAAGCTTTTTCAGAGATTCATTACGGAAATAACCTTAGTTTCTACGTAATGCCTTTTCGTCACAGTTGTCCCCATTTGTATTCTTTGAATCTTTTTTCTAGTTACACGAGTTAATTAAGTGCTGTGATTAACCTTCTAGACCGCCGTCACGGAACACTCCTTTTATCGTGTGTCCTTTTCATAACCCTTTATTGTACCCTTTTTCTCTCCAGAGACCCTTTTTACTTTGGGGTCGTCTTCAGCTTGGCGTGACGAACTAATGAAGGCGGTGTTGATTACGACTCGCAGGATAATGGGATTTGTTTTTTAGTCATATCACTTGTCTCTCATAATTGCCCAGTATTATTCATCCTTCTGCTCTGCGTGTCTGATTCTGCGAACATGGAATCGATCGCGTGGAAACATTATGCACTTGTGCCCCATTAACACTGCAGATTGGATATCCTTTTGGAGCAGAATGTTGCTGTAACGGCTGACATTTTTGACACGAGAAATGTTTAATTATTAGTATTATTATAGTATAAACTGCTGTTAGACTGTATGTCTGGTGGCAGTTATTTTATCTACATACACATACACATATTTCTAAGAATACAATAATCCTATTTGCAAAATTGTTCATTTGAATTATAATTTGGGCTATAGTAATGCTTAGCGTAATTAATTACAATAAGATATGAATATTGCATTGTGAATAAATTACACTAAACTCGGGTGCGGAGAAATTGTGTGTTTAACTTTGGTCCCCGAAGGGTGGAATAAAAGAGGAAATATTTACATTATTTATAATAATCTCCTGCATCCGGTCTTATTTGGCTTAATTTTAATGCTGGAGAATTAGGATTGAAGGCGACGAGTGACATTCTTCGTGCCGTTGCTTAATACTAAAAAAATATTTCATGTATAATTAAAGCAAATTATGGAACGCATTTTATATCATTAAAAAGATATAAGATAAAACAACAAAAACGAAAAAGCGAGACGAGTGTGTAAATATTCGCAGTAGAATACTCACTTGAAAGAGTTGGCACGCAATATTTTTGTTCCTCGCACGTAAACATTTGTGAAGTTTTGCTTGTATTTCAGAAATGGTGTATTGTTCAATATCCGTTGAACTATCAAAAGAAGACATTTACTGTTACGCTGGGAAATAAAAATTTTCATGAAAAAAGTATTCATGTTTAGCAGAATTTGCTAGGACCATCTAGTTTCTAAATTTTTGATAGAATAATTTTGCCTCGAGTAAAGATAATAATATCTGTAGACTATTGCAAACGAATACCGAACACATGAATATGAAGAAAGTTAGATAAGGAATGATGAGAATTTGAGCAAGAAGAAAATCTATGAGCGTCGTACGAAAGAGAAACTGTGCTTCGAAGAAGAGAATGCCTCATCGAGGATGGGCATCAAAGAGAAGATGATGATTAAGCAGAAGTAGAAGACTGTTGAAAGCAGATGAGGTAAGGAAGAATGAAGAGAGTTAATATAAACTAAAGAAACCATATGGAGATAGGGAAAAAATTAGGAACTTGCAACATCACGTTGTGAAGTATACACCAAGTGTAGCCAGATAACGAAACCTAGTTATTGGTGGGACGAACCTGCAAACTCAACAATAAAATAATGAAAACTAGTTGAATGAGAAAGTTATTCATGAATATCTCCAAGTATGTGGACGCTGAATTCATAATAATGTTTGATCTTTCTTACGAATGTCAATATGTAACTGTGACAACACCAAAAGATTTAAATACTTAATGATATATAAGGTACGCCGTGAAGTGACATTCCAAATACTCTAAGGATAACAAATAATCATGTTAAATGAACGATCAATTTTTTAGAACCGAAGGAGTATTTTACAAAAAAGTAACTTAATAGATGAAGCAGATTTTATTTTCTTTTATTTGGTCGCATTTTAATACCGAACTTATCTTATTCATAGTCCTTTTTTCAATTCCTTTGTCTCATAAACCTAACAAATATCTGCTGTTACGTAATACTGTATTAATGAAAACATATATACCGTCAAACAATACAGTATTCCAATTTATTTTCCAATTTAAAAAATTCCAATAATTTAATTCCAATGTTTATACAGAACAACCCCAAAAAAGTATTTGCAAGTACTTTGTCACTATGTGGTATTAATCAAAATTTCTTGCTATCCTTATAAATAATACAACCTTCCGATCCATATAAATTCAGCTAAGCACCACATATTATCTTACGATGGTTTCGTAAGTTTTACTATGAAAATACTTATTTCAAGACTTATTTATGTAAATTTTCTATGGGTTCCGCCGCAAAATTATGCAGATTAAAATATAAACATAAACGCTTTCTAAGTAAAGCCTTTTTCCATTTTTTTCCGACACAGACACAAAGATACAGCCCCAGAGCAAAAATCCTAGATCTCCGTGCTTAATTCTAAGCCTTTATATTTAATTCATCTCATTCCACCCTTTTCCCCATTGCCCTAATAATTTCGTCTTCCCCTCCGCTCGTATCTCTGATCTTCTCGAATTACTCACCCATGAGTCCCATTTGACCCCTCCTCTCCGTCTTCCGGTCAGCCGGCCGTGCGGGGGATAGAGAGAGAGGACGAATTAAAGGAATCAAAAAGCGGATGGGAAAAGGGTTTTGAGAGGATACTAATTTGAAATTTGCTCTGGAACGGTAAGCGGAGATGCTTCCTTGATAGAATTGCCTCCATCTATCCCATCATGGGAGAGGGTTTATAAATGCCTAAGAGCTTCATTCCGACGACGGCTGGAATGATATTTTAAAGATTTGAAGGATTCTGCTATTTGCAAAGGGTTCCTTGACTCGAACACGCCATTATCACCTAACCCATCGGCACCAATATTCCTGTTTCAAATTCCGAATAATTTTGGTTTTCCTGAATATTGCTGTTTCTGAATATCCATTGCTGTTGCCCCTCAAATTGCTGCTAAAGTGTATACATACGCTTGTAGGGAAAGTTAAAAGAAAATAAGACATGATGAACGAATTTAGATCATCTACTCACGGAGATCTTAATCGAAATCATGCGCTCACCTAGTAAAGTCGGATAAAAAGATGATTGGTCCATTCGAAACTTTTTTCGACCTCTATACACTAACAATATGTGGAAAAAGTCTCATAGACGATACAGTTTCAGGGTTAATTTTGTGGTACTTATTAACCTGTAAAAAATCCACAGCAAAGAAAAACCACTAAAGAGTGGTCTAGTAAAAGTTTCTTTGGAATGGATTATTTAAAAGTCTCATAGGTTAGGCTAGTAGGTCCGTCCATACGGAAAAAGTCGACTATTAGTTTAATTATATAAAGACTGTACTGAGTATTTTACGTCACTAAGTAGATACTTGGTAGGCCGTTCAGTCACCCCGAATAGGGAAAAATCCCAAAAAATGCATTTTTCCGCGAACAATACGAGACAGTAAACATGTCAATCAAACTCCATACCTTCAGGATACAAATTTAGATTTAGATGAAGTCTTTATCTAGAGTTTAATCATGAGAAATTAATATCTCCAAGTTTTCTATTTTTTCGCTTAATCTAAGTATTTCTACCCTCAATCTTTTTTTATCTTTGAAATTCCTACTAAAATTTCTGTACACATATGATAAATAATCTCAGGCCAAAACATACTACTCCAATTTTAAGAAGTAACATTTTCTACTTTCAGTAGACCCAAGTTGATGCAATAAAATTTCCTGTTGAACACAATACACTTTACTTTCAAATAACTGACTCTTTCTATCCCACTGCAGCTATCAGGCGAATGGACCAGCGCAGGAATGTCGCAATCGAATTAAAAGAAGAGTTTAGAAACTTTTCTACGATGCAAATAAAGCGTGTGAAGCTCTCATTCCATCACTGATATTCTCAGAAATCACTCTTTAAAAGACGAGAATCAGCAGTTAATATCAGGAATATTTATTTTGTATTTGCTTTCCTTGAGTCAAGGATGCCCAATATTCAGCAGCTTAGAGATTCATGAAGTATAAGATTACAGGCGAAACGGAGTTGTAACTAAAAGATGTCTCAGGGGACCCGAAAAGTAATCGTACAACGCACTAGTCATGAAAATGCATTTGGACAGAAAAAAGCTTCATGTATATAAATGAGCGAATTGGAAGTCTTATTTTATGCTATCCTCCTCGAAACATGAACGAGAATAAGAAATATAGAAGAGGTCATTGCATACAGAATATTAGATTCAGTAAGGGGGCGACACATGGGTGATTCGAAGAGGTCACCAATTCCACTTTTGCGGCCGTTCAAGTAAATAGTGATGCGCAAGCGATGAAATTAAATTCTCTATAAAACTTCGCACTATTTCCATTCCACACGCAACTTCGATTCTATTTCCATTCTCTCTCAATACAACGGCTTGATATAACTGCAATCTAAAGAAGCCCACGAGAGCCATGTCAAATACAACAATCACCATCAACGAACTTATTTACATATTTAAGTTACTTGTGTTTTCACAAAATATATATAAGAATAAATTGACGATATTAAGTTATTAGAAGACAGAAAAATTTCAGCTTCCTGTCATTTATGAAGAGCGTATTTGCTGAAAGGAAAACAATCACTTCAGGAAAGTACATACTAAGTTACTTGAATTCTGGCAAGGATTGTATAACTACATGAAGTTCTTTTTGGCTGTATATAATGATGCATTGAAGACCAAAATATAGACTCTAAATTAGAAAAAATGGATGATATAGTAATAATGATAATAATAAATTGTCTTTTAGGTATAAAAATTATAAACCGATAAATGATGGCCTCCACGTATCACATATGAGGATAAGTGTCGGATTACTCTAAAAATGATTATGCAATACCGATGAGCATAATCAAATTGCGAATGATCCACAGTGCTAGTACTTTCTTGTTTTATTGAATCATTCAATTGGTGATGAGAAGTAAGTTCATTACCAACTTCGGGTACATGTTATTGGGTGGGTACATGGGATGGATCTCACAGACCCTAATTGCCTTCTTCTGCCCCTTATTGCCCTGATTACGGTGCTGACGTCCAACAAGATTCGATTCTAGACTCGTTTCTTTTCATCTCCCAGAATACGTTTTCGTTGGAACCGGCTGCTAATAAACACGATGGAAGAGCGTACCGCGAGGGTTCAAATTGTTTCAAGTAGCCGGCTCATCCCCGCGTCAACCAGAAAGGGGGACAATCAAACGGATTCCGAGGCGAGTCACGTTCGGAGAGGCAAACTTCAGAACTCAAATGGGGCATCAAAAGACCGACCGGTCGCCTTAATGAATTAGAGAGACCACCCTTTCAGTTTCCCCAATAAAAGTCGAGATTCTTCGATCCGAGTGTCCTCCAATCTTCTCCTCGGTTCACTGAGCCAGAAACGAAAAAAATGCATGTTGCCCCCGATTGGGGGGGGGGGGTGCAATCTCGGAGGCGGTTATAGGAGATTGACGATAGCCATGAGGGCTTTTAAAAGGGAGAGATAAAGAGGGGAGAGATTTGTGATAAGGGAGATCGTGGCTAAAGAATAAAGGAAATGGGGTTGCTGTTATTAGTGGTCAAGAGTGTTACGCTAAGAAATGAGATCTTTTTTTCCGAGCGACTCCAAAAATCCCCGGAAGCAGAATCGGGCAATCGAGGGTGAATAACAGGTTAAGTGCGTATCTGGATAGGCATTTATCAGATCAACGCGTATCTCGTTGGCAATTAATTATGACATGCTTTGGAGGTTTCGGTAGCGACGCAATCTTCTCCAGAGAATTGCTAAGTCATTCATCCGATTATATCTTACATCTTGCTTCATAAAAACTGAGAGACCAAGTGAAGAATGTGCAGATAATTCTTCCTCATATTACCTAATAAATCACTCATTTTATATTTACCCCAGAATATTATTGAAGCACTATAATGCTTGTGCTATATAGAGCAGCATCAAAGATGGAGAAGTTTCTGAGCTGGGTATTATGTATAAATGATTCGTGCATCAACCAAACAATTAATATTCATGATATATTCATAAATTCATTTATGGTGAGATTACGTATATAGTGGTGCTAAAAAATTATAATAATATAAATGATTGAGCGAAGGTGTTTGCTAAGCTTTATTCTGGGAAGTGAAAATTTTAATCTAATTATAGTGCTTATCATAATAGGAAAAGCGATTTTGATAGAGCAGCCAATCAGTAATTGAGAGGTCCGAGTTCGAGTCCTGGTCACTTCAGACCTTTCTCATGTCCGTTCTTCCTAGAGAAGTGTCATATTACTTCGGATAGGGATTAGATATTTAAAAAAGACAAAGACAAACAAAGTTAACGAGAAATTGTTTAATCAACCCGCTTCTTGAAATGTGCAAAAAAGCTAAACAAAGTTTTATAAACTAATAATCTTTAAACTTGGCGTAAGGGCCAAAATATGCAATCTGGGATTCCCAATGTTTTAAATCGGACTGTTTCCAGTGCTCTTGGCAACTGGGTCGAAATCAAGACAAGACGCTCCTCATTGCAGATAGCATACACATAGATAGATCAATAGTCCTATAACTAACTCTACCTGGAGAAGTTCTCATTCCATTGCCGAATAATTTCAAACAATTTAAAAAGAAAATCCGTAGTAATAGCTTATAAATCCTTTGTATGTATTCAGCAATGGTTTTAACTATATTCTGTTTAGTGCTTACATATATTATCTCTTGTCTTGTTATAATTGTTTGTAATATTAAGGGAAATATTGTAAATTTTAGTATTATAAGTTTTCAATTGAATTATTGTATATAGTAATTACTTGTATGTACTAATTGTATGAATTTTATTGTAAATTATGTGATGTACTGCCCTTGGGAGGTTTTTGGGGATTTTCCTCTCAACCAGGGTGAATACCAGGCAGGGTAATGTATTTTCTTCCCCTAAGAAAAGATGGCCTAGATCCTACTTGTAGTCCTTATAATTAAATAAATAAATAAATAATAATATTTCCGTATAGAGGATAATGGGGATTTTCTGATGGGCACTTTTCTTTAATACTACTTCTCGAAGTTTTAATATAATAGGATGGAAGACTATTTCCATGCAGATTTGCCCCTAAAATCTGCAGGGGATCTAAATCTTATATTCTCTCGATGGTTAATATCCCTAGTCCCGACCCCGACTCGTAGTTATCGATAAACTATGTAGAATTAATATCTTAAGATTTAGGTAGGACACTCTTATGGGACCCCATCTTTAGGGACTCCAAGATGACAAAGATCGCTCATATTGGCCGCTATTAAAAGTGCCTCTCCCAATAAATAATTCCCCTCCTTTCGAGGGCTTTTCACTTTCGAGACATCCGTCAAGGTATTAGTGTGTCATTGGGAGAAGGGGTCCGGTAAGAAACGGACTCCGTATATATTTCCGAAGAAATGAGTCCCCCGACCGCCCGAAGGCCATGAATTCTAGGCTCAGTCAACCTTGTACTTGGAAGGGCAGCGCAGTTTCCCCCGCAAACAACGTCACCCTTCATCCCCTGCCTTTATTTCCTCTCAGGAGCTCCATCTTTGAGACTTCTGGAGTTGCGTCCGACTGACTCAACGGGAAGAACGAATGTGTCAAGAGAGTAGCGACCAGGGGGGAATAACAGAGCATCTCATCCTCTTCATTCGAAACACAGACACTTTTTCAAAATCCGCAATACTGTGCTTATTAATTCTCGTTCCAACACGTATGAAACTGCTAGAAAGTTCGTATGCGAGTGTTTGTGTATTAAAACTTGGAAACTTTTATTGTTTTAGAACGTTAAAGATAGTTTAACATCTTCCCTTGGCTTATTGTAGGCAAATTATTATTTATTTGATCGTCCCTGGTTCGTCCCCAGACGATCCCAATCCTTTCAATAAGAAATTTAATGAAAATTGGTTTTATCTGTTGCAGGCTTTATATTTTTGGCAAAATTAAATTAGGAATCCACTGTTCATAATTATCGCATATGTGTAGATAAAATTAACAAAGTGATGTATATTTTCAGTGCCTTTGCTATTGCGGGGATCCAAGGGCAGGTGCCCATGGCGCGATTTTTTTTTCAGGCCACAATGTGGAATAGAATTGCCGAAACTGAAGATCCTGAAAAAAATCTCTTTTTGAGAAACGTCGAAAAATATTCAGTTTTTGAGCATTACCGAATAAAAAAATAGTTGAATCTAATGATCATGGAAATATTCTGAAAATTTCTGGTTATATGTTATCTTAGTTTTATATTTAGAGAAACAGTTTTCCTCGAAAAGTTTTCCTAAGAAAATATTTGATAGGTCTTAAGATAAAATGATGTAATAGCAACTGTAAAGTTGTCAATGGCTTTGTGATACCTGAAAAAATAATTTAGAGAAAGAGACTAATTAAATTACCACCTTTTTCTTTGATACATTACTTGTTTTTTCACCAAATGATAAGAAATTATAAGCTATTAGCGAACGAACTAATCCACATACATTTTGTACGTGCGAAATCTGCACTTTATTTTTGGGAATTAGATGAAAGAGGATATCTAATTCATTGCGTAGGAAAATTAATTCGGGCCGCTTGAAAATTCCATGGGTATGGCCGTATCTTGTTTACTGAGCTCCTCGGCATTTAGGATTAAAAACAAACTCCCACGCAATCAGAGCCACGTATCGGCGATCCTCCGAAATCAAGAACAGCTCCCAGCAGAGCCATCACTTAAGTGGTACGGATTTATTCCCGAGAGAGGCAGATGAGGGACTCAGACTGATTCGCGTATTTCCCAAAAGGAATTCGGAAAAAATGAGAAAATGGTGGAAGCTTTACTGAATGATTGCAAGATGGGAGAAGTGGCCAAAAAGGGGGCCGATGAAGCATAAAGTGCTTGTGTTGATACGACTCCATTGCGGCCACGTGTGTAGTACACACACTGTGTACCATCACGAGGCACATTGCAATTCAAATTGATCCTCGAGGCTCGCTTGCAGATTTGCTAGTGGTGACAACTATTTCCTATTTTTTCTAATTCCACATCAATTCAATCGATCCGGGTCGAATGAGGCAAGTGAGAACACATTTTACTATTTTTTGAACAATTAGACTGTTTCGTAAATAAGAATAAGTCACTGCCGGATACTTCTTACTTGAGAGGAAAGTGAAGATATTTTTGGATGTTTACAGGTATTTTGGGATTCGGAAAATTCAAGACGAAAAAATTACCGCTATCGAAGTTTTCTTGGATATGATTTCGGAGCAAATCTCCTTTCAGTGACTTTGTATCTCCAATAATATCAACTATGATTACGATTATAGTTGATTGCTATAGCGATTGCGACCAACGCTCATACATAGATATCACTACAGTTTCTCGCAAAATAATATCCAATAATTAACAATATTCTTTATTATTATTTTCATTTTTGTATTATCACGAATTATTTCATTTTATCTCTGCGTCGCATTTTATTTTTATTATAATTTCACTCGTTAAAATATACCTTCACTTTTCCTAGATAAACGTCATTGCGAGTTATTTCACCCACGAATTCTACCTTATTACAAAAAATAAGGTATTCTCACAGCAAGCAAAATACTAAAATATTTGTCTACTCCTTCGGCATGCAACGGAGAAAATATTAAAAAAGTGCATAAAGGAAAAGGTAATGAGAGAATGGAGTTGAATTAAATGTGTATCCATAGTCAACGTAATATTCCCAGATAATTCACTGGCAGATAAAGATCATTCCGATGGTTCTATAGAATTCTATAGATATTCCATAGATGTTCCATAGATGGTTTGGTTCTATAGAATTTATTTCTAGTCAATTTGTATTTCTTGCTTAAAGCTCCAAATATCTGTTTTTACTTTCTCCATATACGTAGTATAGAGTAATTATTGTTTTCATGAAAAAATCGACTTCAAGATTTCAACGGAATTACATGTTTTGGGGTCCCTATAACATCTTTTTCCCATTTTCGGAATTATTTTTGTGTGTATGTGTGTGTGTGTTTGTGGGCGCTCTAACGTAAAAACTGTTAGTTGTATCAATACCAAACTTCATATATAGGACTGAGGTGGGTGCTGTCAGAGTTGATTAGTTTTTGGAGTAAATCGGTTAATCGGTTAAGTCGAGCTTTATTATTTTAAGCTGGTTTCCGTTTTTGCAAAATTCCTCCATTAATCTAATATTTAGGTGTATACAGTTATCTATAAAAATACAAAAAATGTATTTGTATATATCTTCCAAGTTTAGATTGCATCTAGAGTTCGAAATTACTGTGGTATACAAATATTTACATCTTATATATGGAGAAAGTCATGTGCTGGCCACATCAGATTTTTTAAGGTCATACATTCAGAGGAAAATCATGTTTCAACATTACCTTCCCCCTAAAAACTTCTCACTGAGTATTTTAACCAATTTTGAAATATATTAATAATTTTAATATCTTTTACTTAAGCTTAGTAGAGCATTATTTAAAAAATGCCTATGAAAAAGACTACATGAAATTTAATACGGTGAAATTAAACCCGTATTCTCATGCAGTGTTTTCCGCCTTGGTCGGCATTTGGGGAATCATTTGCGAATGCCCATGAGACGTTTCTCATGATAGCCTCGGTACCAGGCGTCCTCGGGTGACCTTTAGAGTGACATTACAGATGCAGCTATTCAAGAATCGCATCTATTCCAAGTACTCTCCTTGGCTCATGCTAAAAATTCCAGGAAAGTCGTGGCCACCTGAATGTCTTTGCATGCACGAAGTGGTTGCAACCCACTGTTCGGAGGATCCTATTTTATCTCGAGGGGTATGTCTGCATTTATTGCTTGTCTTTAAAACTCGGTCGCTAATAAATAAAGAACTGAATAGAATATATGGGTTACCTTCAACAACGCCAACGGTTCTATTTATATCTTAGTCGAGGAATTTTAGCTCTCTCACATTATCTCCTTCAGTGCCCAGAGTAACATTCATTCGTTTTGATACATTTTCTTTTTGGTGTTTATGAGTGTTCTTTTAACGATGCTCATCTTTTTTACGCAATTCACTATTATCAGGGCATATACAAACCTCCATGGCAGTTCCATTATTATTCCGGGTTATCGGTGATTAAAAAATAACTTCTTCAAACTTGCGTAGATGCATTACTATTTAATGAACTTAATTAGATTTTTGTATTCCTAAAATTGAACTAACGCTTTTATACCGTTACTCAGGAGTCAACGTTATACTTTGACGCACTCTTAAATATTATGGGATGGCCTCTGCATATTGACACAGATTTAACCCAAGTTTTTAAATTTCATGAATTATCACAAATTTGCTCTTAGATAAAATTGTACCGCCGTAAAATATCACGGAGTCAAAATTCAAATCGCATAAACAGCTTCTAAATGAGATCCAACATCTAAACGACCGGTCATTTGGGATTTTTTTTAAGCAATATGGCTATTATAATAGCAGAGAGTAATAACTACGAAATATTTCACTGCTCTATCCTAACCTCTAACAACAAATATCTAATATCAATATGTACATAAAAATATCTAAAATATGACGCGCCTAGATAAAATATTCTTTGACGTCTTTGAATATCAAAGTTGTAGCGAAACATAAGTTGCATTTTATTACGGCATCACGGACCAATACATTATTCGAGCTATAAATCGTGAGAAAACGTAGTTGATATTGGAGGAAACCCGTTTTCAAGTGTTGCGCATATATTAATTCTCGTCTAGCACTCTCCGCTGAATCCACTCTTTCCTAAATCCCTCGTTGCACAGATGCCGAAGGGCGCGGGAATGCCGAAGCGTGGATGCCGAAGCGTGGATGCCGGTGTATGAAAGAGGAATGCCCAAGAAGCAGAGGATGAATCACGGGGGCTTCGGAGGGTGCGATGCAAAGAGGGGGAAACGCGTGCACGTGTATTCGAAGGTGAATTGAAGGGGTGGATAGAGAGGGATTTTCGATTAGGGATCGGAGGGAAAGACGTGAATTCGCCGACCGAATTGGAATGGGATGAAGAGAAGACGTGGGGGGGACTGCTTTGCGGAGGGAAGAATATTTCTGTACTCCTTTTCAATCACGCCATTCCGTTCTTTCTTCGCCGCACAAAAGACGGACTAAATATCGCGCGATAAAGGTGATCTTGAAGAATTTATCTCTCTTAGCCTTCAAATATTTGTTGGCCATTAATTTAAAGTGGAACCATGGAACTTGTTTAAGTTGAGAAAAGTTGGTAAACATTTTGAGAGCTTAAAAATATCCATGCATACTTTAGGGAAAATACACCACTGCACAACCACAAGAGTGGCTGAGCGAAGGAGCCTCCAAAACCTTCAATAAAAAAAAACAATTTTTGAAAATAAAGTAGTGCAGCAAGAAAAGCAAATATATTTCTGAAAAGTTTAATTTACACAAAAATTCAAATTTTTTCTTTCCTATTTATTTTCATTCTTATTGTGGTGTTCTTCAGCTCCCGTTTTTGTAACTTATCGATACTTTCGTTAATTTATTTAATAATTTAATATTCCGCGTATTGATTCACATGAATACTTTAAACGTCATCTTTGGGATAAATTTTATGCTTGGAAGCAAATCGTGTTTATAAATCTGGGTGAAAATGTCATTTCAATTTTCTCTTGTGTATAATAAGTTAGCTGTTATATTTATTCGCATTATTTGGAGTTTTTTCCTTTATCCAATTCATATCAACGCAGATATTCCTCATTTTCTTGATAGCTGAAATATACATTCTTTTAATATATTAAGCGGAAGTTTAGGTTTTTAATTTTCGATAACTAATATCAGCTGATTAATCAAGAATAACGAACATAAGTACTCGCAACTAAGATCAGGATTGGGCCTTCAGATAGCAGCGTTAGCAGGAAGATTTATTAATATTGAAGTATGACATAACAAATGACACATAGATAAAATATCAATGACTGAATCCTATCCCTTAGTAACACAAAAGAGCCTAAAACGAATTACAATTTTGAAACATTCATATAAAAATCTGATAGAAAGAACGTGAAGCGGAAAAACGTTAAGGCTTTGGTGTACCACGCGAATCCTCTCTAGAAGAAGTAACGGTTTCGGAAAAGAGAACACAAAGAACTAGAAAAGATATTTTACTTCTGCAGATTCGACTTAGTCCCTTCTGTTTGCAAAACCCGGAAGAAAAGGGAAATGCAATTTATTTCCGCGTTAAAGTGTGACGGGATTACAAAAACGCTATTCGAATATGTCTCCTTGTCTCTGGAAATCCTCAGTGTAAACGGAGAGGGATTGTTTATTTTCCGGGCGTATGTGCACAAAGGATTGAGGACGAAAGATAGGGACTGTTGTAGTGAAAGGTAAATCCGTCTTCGTGGGTTGTCTTCGTCCGAACCATTTGAATCTGTTATAGGAATAGTTGAAGAAAAGCGGGCAATAGATAGCCGAGTTTCGTATCTTCGTTATACGACTGCACGAATTTGTCGTAATTTTATTTACAAGCAGGGAAATACAATTTAATGCAGGCTTAATGTACGCCTATTTTCCCCGTTACAGTGTCGATTCCCTAAACTAACATTATTTTCAATGTTTTGAATTACCGCTGTTTCTTAGGGTTTAGCCATTGAAATTAAAATATTTAAATTTCAGAAAAAGCGAATAATTTTTTAAATTTATCGAATACTATTTTCTCCTCTTACACTTATAATATTTTGACACTATAGGTTGCAGATCGATCGGTTATGCTAAAGTACGTTCCTGTGCTTTGACTGAAAGAATCAAATTTCTTTAAATCAGAGAAAATAGATACGTTCCACCAAATATTAATTGTATTATTTATTTCTATAACGTTGTAAGTTAAATGTTTTTCATTAGTCTGCTTATTGAAAAATGTAAATATATCAAGGCCAAGGCATTATTTTTCTTGCGGGTTTCTCAAATTTTATATTGACTTGGTGCTGCTAAGCTGGAAAATAAGAGAACAGCGAAAAATATTGGAAAACAAAGTATTAAGATTGACAAACAAGTATCTTTCATCAAGAAGTATTAGTATCATGAACTTCATGACTTTTAGCCCATTAAAAATTTAGGTACTTTGCCAAATTATTTTCCTCCATAACTCGTGAACATTTGGGAAAATTTCCTAAATTTTTTGTGAGACACTTCCTTTTCTCCCAAAAATTACTCAAAGTATCGCGCCCCATAGCACTGTCCGAATTTCAAAGTGTGTGACATCTTTAATTTCTCACAACTTATTAAATATTTGATTCAAAAAAGTGCTCCGCCGTTACAAATCGCTGAATTGCTCTTAAGATGATACTCTTCGCGTATACTCCCATCATTAAATACCTTTTACGCGGTGCCTTTTTTTAAATTTAACTCTTAAGGTCTAAGGGATCTGGGTCAAATAAACCGGGTCTCAAGGAAGCCTTGAGATTAATAATTTTTTTAAGATAAGAGCTCGTAAAAATATCTCATTTTTAGCGCAAGAAGACTAATTTCCCTTTGGGGTGCAGAACCAGACGGCCATGCGGAAACTTTTAATAGAAAGATAATTCGGAGTACGTAGGAAGCTCAGACGCCCTCTCAGTTGCTCCAGCAACAACGAATACATCATCATCATAAGTGTTCTACTTTTCGGTAGGTTCGGCACAATCAAAAATCCCTATCAATAGCCATCTCCTTCATATCCTTATATTTAACCCCACCCCTTATGTCATCCAACATCTTCTGTCTCTGTCTTCCCCTCAGTTTTTTCCCTTGAATCTTACCCTCAATTACAACCTTTTTCCTCTACCCTCAATATTTGGCCCACCCATATCTCCTGACGATGCTTAATCACGTCAATCAAATCCCTCTCCTCCCCAACCATCTCTAACACTTCCATGTTTGTTTTCCTATCAACACAACTAACTTTTTCCATTCCACGCCACACCCACATCTCGAAGGCCTCCTTATATATACGGGGAAGCAAAAAGTAATGACTCCTTTGAGAGAAATTAAGCGCCCAATCAAAAAACGGATAAAAATACGCACATTATTGTATCTATTTGAGTCTCGCCTATCTTTGGAAGTGAGAGGAGTGTGGGGAATTATTTAATATCAAAATTTATTTGAAATTTATTTTCCTATCCTAGTTCGGGTCCATTGTGGGATGCAGGACTAGGTCAAAGGGACGCTGAGCTATCGCATCCTTCACCGTAGGAGAGGTGTGGGTTTGAGGATGACATTCATATGGAGTTGCTCTCAATTTTGAATGCACTAGAGGTGGTTCCGGATAGACAGCAGAGTTTTGGCTCTATGGCTCGGGTTCGATTCCAAGTGGGGCTACATATACAGTGGGGCGTATTCCAACTGCACAACATTTTTCTAATTTTAAAAAAGTATTTCCTGCACCTCATTCAAGGATTTCTAAGAGATTTGTAATGACTGTGCTGTATTTTTGACAAATTCCTTGATGCTGTCACTGATTACTCATTATATCATCGTTTTAGTTAATCATATACTGGATTTAAATTTATAATTTGCCTTAAAAAAACAGAACTTAATACAGTATATCCATTGTAAGCGACCATGTCGCAGCTCTGTGTAAGTACCAAGCGATTTTATCTCCATAGAAGAATGAAAAATATCAGAGGGAACTCAAATATGAATGAATAACCAAGTTTACTAAACATTGTTTTCAATTTCATTCGGCTCACCATGAAATTTCCGTTTCGAAAATGCATAGGAGGTTGCTTATTCTCATTGTTTCTCTGATTGCGTCATAGTTGAGAACTCTTTGAAATAGAAAGAGCAGACCCTACAACCTTCCAATTAATTTGAAATGGGATTAATACGATTCACACTGAGTAAAAAAATAAGGATGGGAATTTTAGTTATTTAGGGGAAAATCCAGAATTGAACGGTAGATACGTTTAGGCAGTTCTACCTGAACCCAAGCGAAATCGCGCCTCTCGTGGTCGGCAGAAGAAGCTCCTCGATAACCTCGAGCACCCGAAGAAAAAAAAGAAGAGCAGCAGCCGTCGTCGCTGAGGAAATGAACGGCGTCCTTCCGTAAATCTCGAACCGTCTTCGAACATGGAAAATATGAATCCTCCAACCTTTCGGGAAAAGAGAACCAGATGCATAAAAAATGCGATCTCCTTTCTTAAAGGGGGAGTCTTCGGGAATCGCCGAAACAATATGACGAATGGGGGGATGACAATGGCCGAGAGAGGGGCGGAATAAAGATAGAGGGTGCGTGCACAGGATCAAAAGGGAGAGAAAGAAAGAATGATGGAAGTGGCTAAAACGCCTCCATTCCGTGTGCACTTGCACCTCTTATGTCAGCCCCCCTCTGAGGCCTCGCTTTGGGTCTTGCGCGGCTGGACTCCCGTGTCGCTTACTGGAACCGTCGGGGGATAAGAGGGATTTATGAGGGAAAAGGGTGAGATATGAGGAGGTCGAGGAGGAAAGGTCGAATTGGAATGAGGTATAGAGGGGGGGATGAGGTAAGAGGATGAGGCGGTTATTGGAAAAGGGAATAAAGGATGTATTAGAGGAGGAAGGCAGTCACATGCGAGGATGTAAGGTAAATATATGGGGAATATATGGAATCGCTCAGACAATGTGGACTTTATGCGGAATAAAAGTTTACTGCGAAAGTGTATCGCAAAAGAGGGAAATGAAGGGTGAAGAGATGTCGAAGAGGTATCATAAAAAAGTCGCGAGATTTCTCTGCATTCGATATTTGGCGCATGCATTCCGTGATGGCACATGAGAAGGCAGAGGAGGAGAAAACTGGAATTTATATCTTCGTCCCAATTCCAAAGTATTCCCGAAGAGCTGGGTTCGAATCCCAAAGTTGGTTAAAATAATTTGCATACTAAGATATTGTTTTTTAACGCAATTTATACATCATACACTTCATAAATAAACTAAGTAATCAGAAGGGATAGTCGGTTAAGCTGTGAAATGACCTAAATAACTAATCCTTTGATATCCTACGTGATAAACTGTGTGAAATGCTTATGAGTTTATACAGCTCCTTAAAATTGGGGAAAATTCCAATTTAGGATTTTGGAAGGCGTCTTTGTTTATTCTAATTCATTTCGAAATCAAGATTTCTATGAATTCATCGTAATTCGAAACTTGGATTAGACACGATTATCTCACTATGCTGATTAACGCATATTGTAATAGAGCGCCACTAGAATAAAATAACCCGATACAAACCCAATACATTATTATCTACTCATATGATCACCCATATCATTGGCTCTTTAGACAAGATTCATCATTCCACTGACATCTTCATCAGCCAGAAATCCATTGAAAATTTTTTTTCACTATGCAGTAATTTAGAAATGCATTTATTCTTTCTTCCAAAAAAATCCAAATCAACAGTTCCAAAAATGTTGAATGCCGATTCGCTAGTGCCATAATTTAGTACCTCTCGTTAAAATGATGTAAATAAGGACCTGCCTTCTGAAATGCCACCAATCCCTCTTAGCACCGTTATTTGAATGTTAACGCAGCATTCTAAAAATCTGTCAGAGATCTGGTCTATCATTAAAAAATTCTCAAGGAAGAATGAAAAAGTTCTGATAAGGCAGGGACTCGAACCCGAATTGCAGGTCTCCCAAATACCCACCTCACCAAATACGTCACCTAACGTGCCAGAATACTCTAACATGCTGTTTGGAATTTACAAAACATCAATTTATGCATATCATTTAGTTTTCACGATCCTTTATTCCCAAAAAAGAAAATTTTATATTTTAGGAAAACGTTGCAAGTTTATTAGTGGTTATTGCAAGTTTTTGTGGTTTTGGTGGTTAATAAACTGGCTTTCCCTCTTAAGTGTACTTCTATTTGATGCAATTTTTACTTAATTACCATAATGTTTATATTTCTCAATGGAAAACTGAATACTTTGAAAACGTATTCCGATTATGAAAATGCTAATCTGTGAGATTGGAAGGAAGGGATGTGAACTACTTTATTACAACACTTGTCACGAGTAGACGTATGTGGGAGAAGCCTCATCCACTTTTAAATAAAATCACTTTTATCACGAATATATGGAGTTTCTACTACAATTTCAGTTTTTAACCTGATCAATCACGTTGATATTTCGGATCGACCTAAGGACAAAGGGGATTTTAAATGGAACCTTTAAAACAGAAGGCGACCGTTAGTCATGAGGCATTAGCGAGTCAAGACATCGAAAATTCCCGAGGCGATTCTCATCTGGAAAGAGCCCCTCTTAGAATAAAGGGATGAGAAAGGGAAGCTGAATGATGAAGCAGGGAAAGGAAGAAATGCCAAAAGAGAAAGACGGGGGAGTATTGACATCCACAAGTGGATGGAGAGGGAAGCGCTGAAAGGCGGAAATGAAAGAGAATAGATTAAACCACTTGAGGGATCTCCCAAAGCGAATGGAGGGAATATTTTCGCGAGGAAAGGACTATTGAGCGATCGAAAAGGCTGCGCGATATTACGTGTGGGCCACCCAATACGTGCTTTTGGTTATTATAGTTCTTAATGACCGATATACAGGTTTACCGAAGAAATATTCTTCCCAGTTTATGACGAACCTGGTAGGGCAGAAAATGTGGTAAAAATATACCAATGCCCAATTTTCATCGATCGTGAGGTAAGATCTAGTTACGTAAAATAAAAATGAAAGATCCTCTTTAGGCTTCAATGGCGATGAAATGACATCAGAAATAACTTTGAACAAGACAGATAGTGTCTCTCCTAAGACAAAGTTTCATCTGCATGGATTAGGTACAAATAATTTCCTGATTAACGTCATCCTTTCATCATTTACATTGTTAAACTTATTTTGGAATGAAGTTGTAATAATCGAAATTCTAATTAAATTGAGAGGATATCTTTAACCGATCAGAACGAGCGTACGGTGCGTGGTGATGACCAATAGTTTCGGCCAGCCGCTGCAATTCAGTTGTGTATTTATTATTTGCTTATTCTTTTTGTGATATTGTAACATGGGACGAAGAAATGGTTGGGATAAAAAGGGGCGATAGAGTATTTATATTGCTTATAAGTTTCATTCGGAGCAATTCATGTTCAAACGGAGCATCGAGAGCGCTTGGTGTAATAACAAACATTCCAATAATAATCCGTGTCTAAATAGGTGTGCCTTCTATCAGCAGCCAACTCTCTACAGCAGGTTTAACACTGCCTCAATAAAATAATTACCATTATTTGCGTAAAAATATCAACAGAATAACTTTAACTGGCGAGAATTCTAACATTCCGTATTGTCGATTGGGTACATCACGCTGGAAAGTGCTCGAGACTATTGTAGAACTCTTTTAAGCACATCTCCAAGAAGTTACATCACGTTACGTGACGTTAAATTATAAAGTTGAAGAGCCAACCACCAGGGAATCAAACATACTTGATTTTTTCCTTAGCTGTCCGCCCGAGCTCACTTTTCAATCACAGATTCATTATTTTAGATTTTGGTACTGACTTAGTAAATAATCGAAAACCAAAGTGCAATGTATGTATTAAGTTGAACTCTGAATTTGAAGGATTTCGTTATGAATTAATATCCTACTTTCTCATGTTTGACTCCCGCGGGATGTGTGTACATTTTGAGGGCACCTGGAGTGATTGTACAGACATTGCGCGACCTTTTAAATACATGTTGTGCCCTTTAAGATAAGGATGGGCAAAACCAATGAATCGACCAATTGCCCGATTATTTTCTTCTCAGGATTAACATAAAGAATCCCATTTAACTAATTATAGTCGCATCTTCTTTGGATTCCTTAATTTCTTATCAAAATAGTCGGAAAGGACGCAATAGGGGAAGATCTTCAAAGAACGGCTGGGAAGATGAAGAAAATGGATAAATGTGCTGCAAATCTGATTAAAAAATGACTAAATAAAGTGAGTTAGATAATACATTAATGCCTTTCCCGTTCTAAGAACATATTTCATTATTTCAAAACGTAGCTCTAATTGGTAAATGGTTTGTAAAATGAGAGATGAAACCATTTCAGAGACATACGGGCTGCATTAATTATGAACGAAGAACTGAAAGCAAAGCGAATTCGTAATTGTACTCAATCAATAATTCAGGCAACGCATAAGTTATGCAATTAGATTCATCAGATGATCAATTTCCTTTTGCGATACAAAATTATTCCAATTCAAAACGGGACTTTCCGTTAGGAAGCAGATCTTTATACTTGCTGATCGATGCCGGCCAAATATTTCATCGTCGTAGGGAATTATTAAAAGAACTAGTAATTAAACTAGGAATCGCTAACACTCCATTGTTTGACGACTGATAATGAATTTTATTGATGCGCAATATGCTTTGATGAATATAGCACGGAGATCGCTCGACATCGATGCTATGTTCTGATATATTTTCATAAGAGTGAAAGATAAATCGGAAATATTATTCCTATGCAAATAAACTTCCTCCAATATTACACAAAACACTTGAACTATTTTCATGACTATTCATATCTATATGCAAATTCGGCAACAGTACAAGCGAGAGTACTTTGGCTCGTTAATTGAATGCCTCGGCTTACAGTGATCCATAGTAACTTCCATTCGCCGAACTCTCGTAAATTAGAAATATGATTTGAAACCCTAAATCCTTAAATACACATTTATTTATTTATTTTGTATCACATCGCAATTAGGTGTTTATATGAAGGACAACGGCCAAGGGGAGCATAATTTGTTATAGTTAATGTGCCAACTTACAGAAGCACAAACAATTTAAATACAAAGGTCTATTACATAAAGTAAGAGTACTTTATACATGATGGTCTTAAATGATGAGAAACAACCATGAAATCATATTAATGTAAATAATAACTTACCATTTATATGATAACAGAACCATTTACAAGTATGAGTTTCAGAGCTACACTTCATTTTTGAAAATGTAAATATTTTTCGGCATCAGAATGAGAATTAGAGGTTTACATGAGCAGTTCTGCAGGAAAATTAATCTATTTCCGTTGGTATTCATAAGTTACGCATATACTGCCAGAAAGTGTCATTTTTTACAGGCAAGCAAAGAAACGTAGAATTCAATTTATGATGGATATTTTCGATTATTTTTGGCGCTTGTGAAGGTATACAAATAGATCATCGTTAAAGGATTCATTACAGAGTTCAAAGAAGAGCTAAAAGTCTTCGTCAACCAAAAACTCGTAGTCAGAGTATCTCGTATTTGATGTATATAGTTACAAAGGAAATATTCTAACTTTATAACTTTTTCTGGAGAGAATACTGTATTTAGAGCAACAAGATTTCACACCGATCAATGGAAGCGATGCCGATGCATAAATCAGAGAATTCCTAACTCTTCGATTAAGGATATTAAATAATTTTTCATAACACCAATGTAAAGGAATTCTTTTGGAAATTTTGGACACGGTAAACAACTAGATTTTCATTACCTTAAAATCTAATTTATTTTCCTTTGCTTCCAAAAACAATAAAATAATATTCCTTTTTGAAATGTTTTTTCTTTCTTCTTCTCGCATAACGGAATCACTAAAAGAATGGTTCAATCCGCATAGTTTTCATCATAGGCTTCTTATGAATGAATTATGATAAAAATGTAAGTTTTTAATATGACTTTTTTATAAAAGTCTACCCTTAATCCTTAAACTTCAATTGCCTTGCCAATAGTGTCGTCAAAGTCAGTATTGCGTAAAACCTGTTGTTTTAGGCAATAGAATATACAAAAGAAAAACAAAGATTGATAATGAAGTAGTACGTACTTCTGCCACAGATCGTTTATTGAACATCACCGGGGAGTGATCGTATTTTAAGTTGATATGGACAACATTGAGGCCGCATCGATTGAATTTAAAAAAGACTTACTCCATCAGCCTTTTAGCATTTTTATAATTATAAACACCCACATATAATCATCTTTGTTTTCACAGTATGAGATAGTAAAAAGAGAGTTATTCTTTCACTTTCATTTGAGGCAGCAGCGGCATAATGGAAAACAGGCTATCGTGAGCTTATCCCACAACTTCTGTCCACTCTTTTTATGGTCCACAGATAAACCACGGGGATAGTCTATATGCAAATGATATTGTGCTGTGGCGTTTTCATGCACTCCAAGTGCCTTTCCATTAATTTTTCCGCCGTTCGCCTCGATTGCACTTACGAGTTGTAATTGCAGAGAGATTACATTCCTCGTTTGTCGTCGAGCAGGGAAATATACACTCTCTACCTCAAAATTTAACATCCTGCTACATCAAATGCGATAAGATCATACTGAAACTAACGGAAATATGTAAGAGATGCAGAAAAAATTCGTTTCGAAAGGCACAAGATGAAAAAATCATAAAATTTGTAAACTAGCTACGAGAAAGTATGAGTTATGACCTCCACTGCGTGCAGAAAATTCACGGAAATTACTATAAAAGTATGAATTAGAAGTCATGAAAATCGTAAAACCTTTAAACTAGTTAAGTGATGAAATTAATTACGTGCCACAGCTCGAGCAGAATATCTAGGGAAATAACTATTAAAGTAAGAGTTTCGGATAAAGTTCAGATTAACAGTAGCATATGCTTAAGATACCAATTTTACCAACCAACAGCTAAATTTTATGTCAAATTCAGCCAATTTGTCTGTTTTTCTCGGTGCCATTCCTTCATTGAGGGAACACGTTTTCATTTATAATTTGATTCGTAATGGAGATGAATAATCTTTCAAATTTGTCCCAATCTTGTTGCTGGTTGAGATGGTATGAATGCTACTGAAGTACGAATTGCATTGATTAATGATATTTTATTCTTTTAATCCTAAATGAATATTACATTTCACCGCATTTATAAGGACTTGTTTCGAAACTCAATCTCAGAGAGGAAAGCAAAGATATCCTCGCATTACTCATTTTTGGAAAGAGTTTTAGTATTCATATCGAATTGGCTATTGACAGAGCAATGAATGAAATAACAATTTTTAATGGCTAAAATATTACATATTATCCTTGAGGCTTATCACCGAATAACCTCAGAGCTTATTCTATGTGGTGCTTAAAAATCATATCTTTCAGGAGGCATTCACGAACGAACTTTCCTAAGGATAATCTTGAAGACAAACTCCCGTTTGCTTTCGACAGCTTTCGATTCAGGCTTACGTTGGCTCCACCACCTTTGTCGAACCGACCAGCTCTTTAGTCGAGGTATAATCCATCCATTGGATTCCTCCGCTATGAAACATTGAGGGCCATAGAGAGGGCTCCCAATCTGTTTGTTTTCTCCCATTAATCATCCGCGGAAAAAGTCGGCACAACAATACTTTTCGGGGCCCGGCTTTAATCCCCCCAGCGGTGATTAGTTTCACACATTTGGCTTAAGAGGGGCAGGTGTTGGCAGCTTATGAATAACAGTATTGCGTGGCGCGGGAGCGCCGGGTGCAGAGGAATGAGTTGTTTGGACGCTGCTGTGAGTCAGCTGTCAATACCCCCACTCCGTTTCCCCCACTAGACGCTCCCTAACTTATTCCATGATTCTAAAGCAGGCGAAATAAAACTTTCTGAGCTCCCCGAGCCAAAGCCGGAGAGAAAATGCTAGTTATTGCCTCTTCTGAGGACGAAATGTGTCGAAAGAGCGAAATAGTAATTACAGTGACATCCTAAATGCACTGTACCCTCCAGATATATTAATTAGAGTCTTCCGCTGCGAGAAAATAATTAAGGGCGGTATTCAATTACGGAGGAATATTATTCATGGACGAAAATGACGGGACACAATGGGACGCTCATTTAGCGGTACGGAAGTGTAAAAAAAGAAATGCGATTTGTTTACGGCGAGAGAAAAATTGATACGCGGAGCAATTTAATATTCGCCTCGTGCGGAGAATGAGATAAAAACTGAGCCAAACATCGGAAGGGAAAAAATTCAGAGGACTGCAATTTTGAAGCAGTGCTTGAGCTGAGATATTAGTTATCAATTTTCACGGCTAATATCATTCAGTTGACAGAGATATTGGAATGGTGATTTATCAAATATCTTTGCGGTAGCATATATCAGCATATAAAGTGTTTCAGGAACACAAATTTCAGTTAGCAATACAGAAATTAGCTCACCTTGTTTTTATTTATCCTAGCTGCTGACAAAAGGAATAAGAATCTGGATACCTTTAATTTAATTATCTTTTAGATAATAAAACCAAATAAATAAATTTTTGTGGTTAACTTAACATTTTCCCGTAGTAATATGAGGCATATCGTACACACTAATGTCAATTTATTCGAGTGAAAAGTTGAGCAAAGAAATATTTTAACAACTTTCATAAATCTCGTATACAAATAATTACTTCTCTACAATCATTAAACATTAGTATCTTTTCCAATATCAATTGACATTATTTCACCTTTCATAAATGTTAATCATTTAGATCTCCCTTAGGGTTACAATGTGAATTATAATGAATCAATTATTAATTCGTCCTGTGATGCAGTGATCTGGAACAACCCAACAGTTCAATCACATTGCTGAAATGAGTCGTTGACACAGATATGAATTCTGGATCTCGAATGTAACGAATGAGAAATTCCATTTACCTTTCGATATTCGATCCTTCCTTAGCTGTCATCGATGGACCCCTTCCTGTCATCCTCTACTTTTTATTTCGACATCCTCACATTTCTCTGGCAATTTGTGCTTGTCCTTTCGTTTTCTGGTAATAAAGTTCATACTTCAGAATGCGTCAATGCTTCGTCATCGTGGATTACTACAAGAAACACAATCATCGATGCTTAATAAAGTTTAAATCTTGAATCTATACGTTAATGAAGCTGTTCCCACACCATATTTGTTCACTTTGAAAATCGTCCATTTATACAATAATATCCCAACAATAGCTGAAGTCCGAATTCGAATCCTGATCTAACGAATAGTTGTCTTTGTCTATGTAAGAACCCTGCAAGCCTCCTTTCGGCGTGTGGCAGGGGGTGCTAGCACCTTGACTCTATTTTCCTAAACGGTTGCTTTCGCGTATACTTAGCGGAAAAAATTAATTTTTAAACGATTCGTTCTAGCATCTATTTCCCTAATCTTTCGGGCAGTATCAGCACGGCCCATATAACGGGGGGGTCGCATTATATCGGTTACATCATCTGAAAACGTAATTTCTCTGAACTTATTTAATAAATTTATCCTTAGAATTTTTCTACTATCTTCTAATGATTCCCATCCCGCATCCTGTAACATCTGAGTGACACTCGCTGTTTTATCGTAGCAATTCCTTACAAATCGTATCGCCTTTCGTTGTACTTTTTCTAAATCCCGAATATGACATTTCTCGGCGGGGTCCCATACACTTCATGCATACCCAAGCTAAGGCCTAACTAACGCTAAGTAACATCGCTCGCTAACTTTTTCTTCGCTCCTACCGACTATTCTTTTAACGAAGCCGAGTTTTTTAAGTGATTTACCACATATATTTCGGATGTGGGCACTCCATGATAGATTATTCGTGAAAGTTACTCCAAGGTACTTCACCGATTCTACTGTCATTAGGTTTACCCCTCGGAGGCTATAAGAATAATCATTTACTGTAGATGTTCTTTCGAAGAAGCAGCCGAACTACCGAAGTAGTAACTACCGAACACTTTTCTACATAAAGCTCTAATTGCCAATCATCGCTGTCTCATTCTGGTGTCATAATATTTAAATTCGATCGAAAAAATTATTATTGTTATTGGCCTTCAATACGAGAAATGTCGTCAATCAGATGGTGATATTCCCTCGACCAAAGGAGGACGGGAGTTTCTCCCTTCCTAGAAAGACGGAAAGGTATAATTTCATTCTAGCTGTTTTTAGTACTTATTTCAATCTTGCTTTCCTCCTGGGGAAGTTTATTTTAATAATTTTTCTAAATATATGGCATATTAATGCTGAACACGGGGTGGAGACAGGTTTTGGATAATTTTGAATGTGGAATTTTTGTTCCAATTTAGTAATGACTAAGTTTAGCAAAGACGTCTTAGAATGGAGATTGATTTGAGATTCGATGTCCGTCCGCAATGGGAAGGCGATATCTGACCGCAAATCACCGCCTCAATGGGCGCTGGATAATGAACAGTAGACGGGTGAATACAGAGGCGATAATGGTTAAGAGGCGAGAGGACGGGAAGAATTTCCTCATCGGATAAATGAAGGGAGAAATGCGGTTTCCTCGGAGGAACTTAGGAGGGGAGAATGAGGCGCTGAAGGACGGATTTGAATGAGAGGAATGTGGATTGGAGAGCCATTGAGGATACGTCAGTGGAGGCGCCGCAAAACGTGTTAGTCCGCAGAAATACATACATACATACGAAGGGGAGCATTTCGATGTAAATGACGGCGGGGAGGGCGTTACGTATCGCCCCTTTGTGAGCGGTAATGGCCTGTTTTTTGTTGCTTTCGGCGCGTAAATATTCGAGCCTAAATGCATGTTTGCGCCATTTTAAAGACGGGTAAAGGAGGATGGCAGAAGGGGATTCGAAATGTATACACACCGTCAGAAGTATGCGTCAAAATGCATCGCTTCTAGGCTAAAGGTGCTTCGATTTTGCATGTCTGAAAGGATAAACGAGCAGAATAAGATGGAGGAGACTCGAACCAAGGTTTGCTAAGAGCGAAATAACTATTCGAAAATGAAAATATCCTGTCAGAAATATACTTTGAAGTGAACATTTTCTATTTATCACGTTATCTGAATTTTCTGTAATATCTAATGCGTATAAGATGATATTTAGTGGCGAATTGAATACATCAAGATGTAAAATTAACGAAAATTCAACTCAAAATGAAAATTCAGAAACTGAACGAAAATCAGTGTAATTGCACCGATTACAATGAAATCTAAATATTATTTGAGATCATTGACAAATTATGCATGTTGATATATGTAGCCAAGATATTTTACTTTAGTAGTATTTTAAGTATCGTGAGAAGCAATTCGATGTCATTGAAAAGAGTGGCAGTACTCGAAGAAGAATTGTATTGACCTTTGATTCGACCGGAGTATCAAATTAAAATTGGCTTTAAATTCTAATCGCAGAGTCAAACATT
Organism: Sympetrum striolatum; assembly: GCA_947579665.1. Lineage (NCBI taxonomy): Eukaryota > Metazoa > Arthropoda > Insecta > Odonata > Libellulidae > Sympetrum > Sympetrum striolatum. Next base: position 1,205,949 of record OX388343.1, read on the forward strand.
AGGGAACATTAATGAATAATTTAGAATCGGCGATTACATTTTTAAAGTTTAATTACCGCTGAGAAATAAAATGAAGCTATCGCACCTGAATTTAAAAATGCGAATTCAAGTACAATGAAGTGGACTAAATATAAGAATATAGAGCTATTTCATAAATAATCGAATTCAAAAATTAGTTATCAAGTCATTTAAATATCATTTAGAATTATTTAGCTAATACAAAACCCTGGCTTCTTGGAAAATAGCAAAATATGAACAAGACTTTTCAGAATTGCTTTTAGATTGCACAGTCATTTTCTAAAAGAACTGTAAATATCTGAATGTTCAACTTTGTTTACATGGCTGTCTCGACCTCCCGTAGAGCTTCATGTGACAAGAGAAATATGAGTAATGCTGAGCAATCGAATATTTTACCTGTCATTTTTTTAAGTTTTTTACTTAACGAACTTTGGAATTAAAAAAAAATACGACTGGGAGATTTAATGAATTAGGATTCAGGTTTCACGAAGAAGAACAATGAGATCTACGGGTGTGCGGAGCATCATCTACGGATTAAGATGTGAAATGAATGTTTTAGTGTATTAATAACACGTTTTATTAACGTAGTTAATTCTAAATGACTAAAGGGAGAATATCTATTGCAAATTTCAGACTAACATAAATCTGCAGTAACAAAAACTTGACATTCTAAATGTCAAGTTCCGCCATGATTTGTACAAATGATAGTTTCGTTATATTTCCGCTTCTCTCTTATTATCACGGGCTAAAAAAAGAATTCAAGAAGGCAAATACTCAACAAAACCCATCCGCGCCCATCGCCTTTGATTGACGCGCTCCCTCGTGAGATTCGTCCGAAACTCACAAAAGCGGGAAATTAAAAAAAAAGATTTTTAAACGAAACTTCGGACAAACCGCTCCTTCGTGTGTTTGAGGAAAAACTCGACATCTCGCCGGAGTTTAGCAAGTTTTTCTTTCCGGAGACATGTTCATTCTGTTGGTTTTCAAGAGAGAGATCGTTCAAAAATTCCTTACGTAAAGAAAGGGGAAAGAGGAAAGATGGTGAATGAGAGGAGAAAGACAGAGAAATGAAAAAGCGAGGAGGAGTTGTCGCTAGCACGCCGCAAGGGGAAACGTTATATAATAATCTCTTCGGTGTTGAAAGAGCGACCAAGGGATAGGAAGATGGGTTGTTGGAAGAAAGCGGTTCTTGGAGGGATTCGAAAAAATGTACATAAAAAGATCGCCGAAAACTCTGATTCACACCCTACCCATTCATAGCCCAGGAAGAATCACAGCGGGAGAGAAAAAGTTGGCGGAAGTAGTGTTATGCCAAGGAATAGGGAGGGGTTCCTTCCAGAAGGGGTTTCACGAAGATGGCTTGGTTACGATCGGGGAAGATGGCAGGGATGAGAAAAGATTCCGTGAAAAATGAATACATATATATAAAAATGCCGAACCACGACCCTTCTCCCCCATTCCAAAATCCCTCGACGGAATCCCCAGTGAATATCCAACAGCCGAAGCGCAACCATTGGAGGAAAATAAATAAAGTGAAGGAGGAAAGAGAGGGTATCACACCCCTGGAATAGGACGCGTATGCGTTGCCTCTCAGGCGTTGACTCCCAACGGGGATTTGTCATAGATACCAGTTAGATGTTAATAACTTTTTATAACGGTTATCCACGTTAGACCGTTATGTAAACATCTTACAAAATAAAGTATTCTTTTATATTTGGAATTCATCTCTGCTTTCGAATCGCAAAACCTCTTTGCCAACATATATCTCGGATTCCGCGAGACATTTTCGTAGAACAAATCAAACAATCAAAACCTCAGGTTTAAGTTTTGGTTTCTTATCTAACCATATTTATAATAGTTTTTGTCGGGTAAAAGAAAGATGTCCGGAATTGAAGTATTTCAAATTTATGTGAACATGTCGTAACTACATAATATTGATGTTAGAGATTGTATCAACACACTGCATAGTAATAATGATGTATTAAATAATGACATATATTATTTTTACTATAGACATCTCATAATCCTTTTCAATTCCTTTCGATAAGAAGTATTTCCGTATCAACACAAGCACTGCTAATGTCATCTATTATTTTCCAAACAGAAATAAATAGTAACCTAAATAATGCAGTCAAGTGAATTGAAAACGAAAATACATTACGGTATTTCAATGTGCTGATGGAAAGATGCGTTTAGGAGGGATCTAAACAGTAGATGACGGTAAACTTTCAAACCAGAATAGTCACTTTTCTGTTATTAATTTACGATTGAGGAATCATTGAGGAAATCATAAAACGAAGAATATTTAAAATGCCTTAAAAAAAATCGTCTGAAGATCATTTGCTTAATTGAAAATGTTCCTGAGAATTCGATTGTTAATGAAAGAGATGATCAAAATAAAGAATTCCTTGAATATAATCCTAAATTAAAGAAAAAAATAATGAACGAAGGCTATATGAAAACTGCCGAGCTTAATTTTAAAATTGAAACAAACCTAATGCCCCTTTTTAACTTAACGACATAATCCTGTTAATCAACCGAAATCGAAGAAATTAAAGTTGTTCTTTACTATGGGATGTGGAAAAAATAGACGAGATGAAAAACTTCATCTCTTCCCTAACCATATAGGTATTCCTTTAATGTATTTGAGTAAAAATAGACAAGATGAAAAACTTCATCTCTTCCCTAACCATATAGGTATTCCTTTAATGTATTTGAGTAATGCTGCGAACAATCTCAATTAACTATTTCATCGTCAATAGGAAATTATCTGAAGGTTGTGTCTTTATGGCACTTCATGGTACATTATTATTTCAATTTTTTCCGTAAATATTCTGATAGATGAAAACATCTATGTACTTAGTATTTATTTCTAAAAATACACCTTCACAGGATAATGTTGGTCTGAGTGTATTTGTTTATAAATCATGAGTTTATACTGAAGTGAGTATTATTTCTTCAATTCCCTCGAATTATTGCTTATCCGCTCATCAATGAGAGGAATTCAACATCGAAACCAAAATGGAAACATATACAACTGTGCAGAAACTTTGTCTAGAAAAATAGTACTCGTAACAAAAGAAATTATTGAAAGGATTCGGTCTGCCCTGAGTCAATCCAGCGAGGCTTTACTCCTCTTTCCTTTCTTTATTCTCATGTCCTCCCTCCTGACAATTCTTTCCGGATTTTTTCCATGAATAAATTCTCCGCCATCGTGGTTCTGCGAGAGACGCGTGGTGCAGACGCGAACTGACGTCACGCAGAGGGCGGTGCTGTTAGTCGGGGAATTCGGCAATGATTCCGAAAATCTCTCGCCTACAGCATTGCAGCACCTTTATCTCACTCTTGCTCAGCTAAATTCATCTTAGCGTTCGTACTCTACCTAACTTACTATACTATCCGAGAGTGTTTCCATAGTTCCACACTAAAGTCCTGCGTAATCTGAAGTAAGCTCCATTTTCGTCAAGACATATTTTGATCTTTCATCCAATTTCAGTACTTCATAATTTTGAAATCAATCAAATAAGCTTTAACTTTGTGGAACTCCATCCTAATAAATGGGTGGAAATAACTGTGCAAAATTCCACTTTAAAAGTTTTTTAATATCGCGACCAGTTTCGTACGTTAGTCCATTATCAAGCATAGGAGTTATTCAGGACTACACATATATACACACACACACACACATATATATATAGCTAATAGCTAATCTGATAGGTGTTCTGTACCTTTTAGGCATATATATATATATATATATATATATATATATATATATATATATATATATATATATATATATATATATATATGTGTGTACTCCTGTATTACTCATCGCTTGATAATGGACTAACGTCCGAAACCGGTCGCGGTATTAAAAACTTTTAAAGTGGAATTTTTGCACAGTTATTCCCACCCATTTACTTCATAAGTTTATTTGGATAATGCTCCAATCAGCCAATTCATTGTGTATCCATCAAGGAAATTACTTTAAATCATCCTAAATTACTTATCTGAATGGAAATGGCTCAAATGTGATCAAACTTAAAATATATGCTGTTCATTAATTATAGGTATTATTATGCCTTAAGTAGTTTCCAGAATTTACGGCTCTTGCAAAAGACAACTACTGGAGCATATTCTTCGAGAGTTGGTAACCCTGATTGAAAGACCCACCTGGAGACAGAGTTTCTGGACGACCAACTGAAAATAGAAGAGCTCCTATCCGCATTTCTAAAAAGAAACAAACATTTACGCATATTTATTTTGAATATTATGATTCGGTTGGAAGAGTCATTCATGTTTGATTATTAACCTACGTTTTTCCCGGTACATTTCTGTTTCCCGAGACGCGAATGGAAAAAGACATTCATCCGGAGGTCCTTAACGCTTCGCCGACCGCAAATGAAAGGGGTGTGGATTTTATTCAGGCGTGCGACCTCTCTCTCTCACGTCAAACATTTTTCGACCGTATTTCTCCGTTTTTAAAGCGACGGATTGAAAAGGAAAGCGCCTGAGAGAGGCACTAGACATTTTTGATGACGTACTTATCAATTTAGAATCAAACGGATCGCATTCAATAGGAAACTCGAATAATCGGTTCGCTCTTCGTAAAGCATTGGGTTCTTGCGATGTAAAGTTCCCTAGAGTAAGTAATCCAACCCGGAGACAAAACATGCTGATTAATAACGACCTCACGCTTCGTGTAATTCAAATTCCCCGTTAGGAAAATTTCTCGATATTTCGTCAAAGAGAAATATTTATTCATTAACCAGCTCCAAGCTGTTATTAAAGAAGAAAGAAATTGAGTCAAAGCAAATATATTTTTTTAAGATTCTGTTATTTGCGATATTCCAAGAAAATCTGGCTCAAAATTATTGGCAACAAAATTTTCCTTTCAATAAACCAAGATTTTTTCCACAATATCCGTATTTTGCATTCGAAATTCATAGGTAACATCAACATTTCTTGGATCTGCATAAGGAAAATATATATTTGAGAATTATTTACGTAGTCTCCAGCTTCGGCGATGATTAACAATTAAGACAGATAGCAGCTGTTTTAGCCTATCGCTTTGCCACAAGTTTATTAGCTAAGTAGTTTCCTACTTCGGCGTTGAATAACAGGTTATACAGAGGACAACTGTTCCGTTTTTCAGTATTGCGTTGCTACACTTGTGACAACCGAATATTTATCGAATACTTCTTCATAAAATCACAGAATCTGCGTAACAACATGTAATGAATGAGTTCAGAAGGTGGAAATTAAAGAGTATGTAATTGATTTTACACGCTCGAATTTGAGATGGATTTATAGCATTCAACAAAGGAAAATAGGTGACATAATTTTTTCCCAGGATTTGTTCGGCAGTTAGCATGAAAATAGCTCAAGTCGCAGACATAATCTAACCAACCAACGCTATCGCATTTCAAACATTTGAAAATTTGTTCCCTTGGGAAAACAAAGGAGATTTAGAAAATAAAAATGATCTTAATACGAAGAAGAATGAAAAAATTCTTCATAATTCGTTTCTTTAAAATTTCTCACAAATGGAGGTATTCCAAAAATGTATTCTCCTCCTAAGATTTTATTTATTTGTTTTAACTATTTTATTCATAGAATGAAAAAATTCGTACTTTTCCACAGAAATTTTTTTTCAATGTGTTTTCATTCTGCAAATGGCTTTCCACGAAGTCACGCCTTCTCATATCGATTATATGTTATTCATTTATTGAAGTAAATGCATTCATTTGTAAAGAAACACATTTTAAAATAACGTCATTAAACTTCTCAATATCAACTTCGATAAAAGAATTCTGTCTGTCCTTTTAGTATTAATTTCAAAGACCGGTTGGTACCTCATCCCCTCTAGCTACCAAGTGTTATTAGAGGGAATGAGGCAGGATGAGAGTTGAAGTAATTCGTCTTTAATTTCCTCACCACACAAGAATATTATCATCAGATCATGTCTATGTCCAAATGAAGAACTCTACGAAAACTACTTTTCTTGGTATTCCAAAATGAGAGACAATAATTATTGCCACAACTCAGCATACTCATACCTCGGAGGAACAGGTGATTGCTGTTACGAACAAGGACAAAAGAAAATGAAAAGTACAGTTTCTTTATCCTGTACCAAATCATATGTTGCAATGCTCCGCAAATCGAGAGAAAAATGTAAATAAATCGAAAAGAAGAGATCATTTACGTGACCAAACATGTAGTTTCCGCAAAGTGTTGACACATGAGATACAAATTGCCTGTCGAAGGCAATTCGCCTGACAAGTCCTCTCTTTTGCGATTCATCCTTAACCCTCAAACACGAGAATCATTTGAAACTTTTGAGGGATTTCGCGAAGCTACATTCAACTTTTTCTTTCGAAGACCCAAAGCTTCACCTCCTCTCCATGAGTGGCGCTTAAGTGCCTGCGATGATATGCGTCTGCTAAAGCCATCCTCGATTCTCAGCTTGTAGAGGCTTAGCTATACTAGCGGGCAAACAAAATCTCCTTGTTTGTCTTCAACAAGGAGTGGTGTTAGACGAATTTGGAGATTTGTATAAAACTTCCCGCCATCCATACGAGCGGCTGTGCGTATGGCGGTGAACGAATTTGCAACGCAAATGTGCTTTCAATGGTCCTCACTTTAATAAAGAGGGGTGATACAGAGGGTAAAAAGTGGCCGTTTGTGGCAAGATGTGGAGATTGGATTCGGGGGCTCGTTTTTATTCCGGTCACTCCGGGTGTTTATCCATATGACGTGCGTACCATGTGTCCTTATACTCTTGAATTAATTCATTTTTTACGACTCAGAAATCGCGTTCTTTCGGAACGGGGCTCCTGCGCGTCCGCAGGTTGAAATACTGTGCATAGTCTCTTAAAGAGATATGTCAAGGTACATATGGATGTGTTTTAGATACTTACGTTTGGCATTTTAATATACTTATCCAATTAAGTAAGCGAGCATTCTCTGTATGCATTTTTGTCGCACCTTCCTCACAAACGGCTCTGTTTTTTTAAATTTAATATAAGGGTTTACTGATGCCATGAATCAATTGCGCGCAACATAGACTAAATGAAAAATCCCCAGGGGTCCCTTTGAGGATCTTCCTCTACCAACTTTTACTCCCGTAAGTAAAGCATTTGGTGCAGAGGTTTAAATGATGCAGAGATGTTTAAATAATAAAAATACGTTATTTTGCCATTTATCGCGACAATTTCATAATGCTTTAAGCATTTTGTTTCATTAAAACCTTCAAATCGCTCTATGTGTAATCTCAATATGATTAACCTATAAGGAGCAGAATATGAGCATACAAGTTCACTCCGAATAAACGTTTAGCGAGGTTTGGTCACCTTGTATCTTAACGTCCTATTGCTCAGAGAGAGAGAATATTAAATTACTCACTTGGGTGGTTATTCCGTACTGTAGAGTTTCCTTCCAAACGCTGCCTTTAAAAGGACCGTTTCAATAATTCCGAGTTTATTTTAAGCATTTTCCACAGACAAGGATGAAGTTTAATTTTGCTCAATTTTCTATTTCACAAATTCAGCATCTAATTCTCCAATATAATAGACTCGTCTATTAATAGCTGGAAAACTATGCTTGTCGCGTGACAGCTGTTGGGGAAAGCTATTGAAATTTATTCGAAATATATTGAATAATCGATTTGTCATTGGAGTCCAAACTTTGTGACGTAGATACTCTATGGAATAAAAACTCATTACTTGAGTGTGATACACAGTTAATGGAAGCATTAAAACATCCTTTGGCAAACTTAATCCTTGTTTTTAACTTGGAAATTTTATTTGTAGAAATTTAGCACTATAAATGATTCTTACTAGGTTTATTATAGGTTTCAAATATTATCGTATACTAAGATAAATTTAATTTCTATCATTTGATTCTTACTAGTCTTTAACTTATAATTGAACGAATTTAAGTAGCTTTCACTCTGCTTTATTTAATATTGTCCAGCATTTATATATCCATGCATTGAATCAAATTCAGAGTAAAAATTTTAATAACGTCAGCATTGTCAGCGACGTCATGCACATTCTGTGAGGGCATTTTGCAAAACAAATGGCAATCATAATTCATTCCAGGGTGTTTCAAAACATCTCTTCGAGTGAAATAAATCTTTCGTTGTCATCGCTCGCGCACCTGAGGTGTCCGTTCGTGTCAGCCGAAATCGTCACAGATCATAACATTCGCACGAATCCGGAAGTGATTCTTTATTTTTGCGAATGCAGGCTGACGTATGACGCTCAGCCTTACGAATGGTGCGCAAGATTGACGCTCAAATGTTTCGGACCCATATCCCGGAAAGGCCAAACGCTTATCGTCGGTTGAAAAAGAGGAGCGCACGAATTGACTCCACGCCGTCCCCATACCAAACAAGACCCCATCGACGTTCACCCAAAGGGTTGGCAAACATTCCCTCTCTCAATATTCCCGCTACTGCAGTGGAGGCGTGCCGGGAATACACAGCCCAATACCTTAAAACCGCCGCTGCATCTTCGATCGCAGAAGACATCTGTTGGTCGTCAACTAGAACCTGGACTCCGTCCTTGAGCCATTCTTAATCGGAGACGACTTCCAATCCACGCTGCCGGTTTAATGACGTTCTTACGTAAAGAATATTCGCGTTTTTGCTCCGACGGAGCTGTTCCTTGGAGAGGAGCTACTTTCGCCATGCCATACACTTATTATTACCATCATCCCTCGTATTGTTCCTGTGATGTGTGATGAAACTTTAAATTGTTTTCAATCCTGCGGCTGTCTTTAGTTAACATAAAAAGAAATTACGCAGACAAAATCATTGGATTCTTTTCCTGAAATTTCTAATGATTTCTGTGTACATTTAGAATAGTATAAATAATTTTAAATTGTCATTTTTTTATAAGAAACATTATTGACATGGCGAATAAGAAAATCCAAGTTTACGGATGACTGAATAACTCTTAAATAAATACAACGTATGATGAGGAGAAAACTTTCCTTCCTTGGAATCCAGTAGCACATCATACGTTACTATAAAGAATACCCGTAAACTTCACTTTTATCGACTGCAGGACTTATTTCTTTTTTAAAATTCAATTAGAAGGAATCATCGTAAAAAGTCGAGAATAGCACCAAAAGAAGGAAAATTAAATTAAGTTTCTTATTTTGGTCGTGAAATATCGTTTTTTATAAGAAATTGCGAGAATGATAAAATAGATGAAAGTTGGAGACTATGAACAAGCCTGTCCTCTATAATGACGAATACGATTATTGAATTTTCTCATTAGAAGACATCGAAAATTTAGTCCTGTATTAAATTCATTTTTGTTTACAACAAAGTAACTATTTAAAAATTGTTACGCGATTTTGCTGTTAGCGTTTTACCTGAATTTGCTTTTGTGAAATCAAAATATTGTTCGTATATGACCTGGTAAGTCAAAGAAGTTTTAAATGTTATATTCTGACTTAAATTATAAAGCAAAGATATTTATGACATCCTTAATTCCGGTCGACGAAAATTTGTCACCTAATAAAATGAGTGAGCATTTTTCTTATTTTTGTTTTTGTTTACTAATTATCAGGCAAGTAAGGTAGTAATTATAAATCCACAATTATTTTAGATTATTCGCATAATGACCTCGGGCCAACATGAAAGGCCATAAATAGTATACATAGTACTATATATGTCACAAATGCCTATCTTTTTCCTTTTGGAAAACAAGCTCTTAATTTCAGATTACAATTTGGAATAAGCTAGCTTCTGTTATACTACAGGATTAGGTGACATTGCTTCGGTACCTATATAATTTCAAAATTGAAGATCGACAGGAAAATAAATTTCCCGGAATATTTAAGAAGAGTTGGATCAGATTAGAGATATTATCGAACTATTACTTTTATCATTTCCTACATCTATCATAAGTAAAACCCGCCAATAAATTTCAGAGTACATATGCAGATGTAGTGAAATATCAAGCCACTCAAAGTTACGCTATCGTAATATCATCAAAATTGGGTGAATAAAATAAACTCTTATTCAAAAACTTGATCGGTTCGCTTAAAATATCTCCATCATATATGAATGGAAAATCAGGCAAGAGCAACATCTGGTGGGAGATCCTCCATTATTAGAGAAAATCAATTTCCTTCCCGAATAACAACTGGGCTGATTTAAATATCGAATCAGATGGAAACTCAGTTCAGAGTTTTAATATCGGAACCATTTACTTATTAAAATTTTCAGAGCAAAGAGTTATTACAAATCATGCATATTAGTCTCGAAAACGTTAGGAAAATGAACTATTTAGCATATTTGATCGAATTAATGCAGGATATTAATATTTCTAATACTCCAGAAATATTATATGAGAGTATAACAATAAGTTCCCGATATCTGGAGGAAATATTGTTTACAAGCGTCAGAGACACACCGGCAATAATATACACAAAAGCAAATTCTTAAACAAATCTAGCTTTTAGTACTTTTCTTTCCCTTTTTTGTTTAGAATAGCCAATAAGGATCTCCCAGTAAATAAAATATTTTATCCGACAGACGTAATTCAAAAATGTCAATTCTTGGCGAGTGACTGAACGGTATTGACCATTTTGTTGAAATAGGAAAAGCAGCTGTAATAGCCTTGTTTTGCCAAATTAGAAGATATTTCTACTTCGTCGATAAAAATGGAAGCGCAGTTATAGATTCAGGCGAGAAGGAAAATATTCTTAACAAGCATTTTTAAAAATGTTTCGTTACAGATGACGGTCGCGTCAGCGCGTTTCCTACTCGAGTTACATCAATAATGGATAAATTGGAATTAAATAAGACAGGTATTCGAAACGTAATACAGCAGGTTGGTAGTAAAAAATTTCCTGGACCAGAAGGCATACCTGCCATCGTTACATCTACGCTTGAAGATGAGCTTGCCCCCCTCCTCCTTGTATTCTTCCATAAATCTTTAGATGAACATGCGGTTCCAGTCTCGTGGAGAAAAGCGCACATCACTCCAGTACCGAAAAAAGGGCGTAAGTCAAAGGCGGACGATTACCGACCGATATCTATAACATCTATATTTTGTGAAATTCTTGAGCACATAATATGCAGTTACTCAATGCGTTTTCTCAGCTACATTGTTGCAATCACGCGCAGTCAACATGGTTTCCGTAAAGGCCGCTTATGGGAGAGCCAATTAGCACGACATATACGAGCAGCCGACGAGGGCTTCAGGACCGATAATATACTTCTGGATTTTAGAAAAGCATTCGATACAGTGCCATACGATAAGTCACTACAAAAACGCGTCCTGAGGGGTAGCAATTCGAGCGTTAAAGAGGTAGCTTACTTTTCACTGTCTCGTCCACTACTTAGTACCGTTCCGCAGTTAGGAATCCACAGGAGAAGGGTTTGATCTTGGAGCTAGAGCGCGTGCAACGTCTCGTAAAGGGAGACTATAGATTCGATAGCGTCCGAAATGATCGATGCCCTCGGCTGGGAATCTCTTAGAAAAAGAAGAACTGAGTATAGGCAAAAATTATTCGAGAAATTTTTAAACAGTGATTTACGCGACGAAATACGCGATGTAGTGATTCCAACTCTCAACGAACGCGATTTTTGCAGCCAGACGACAAAAAGATTTTGCGAGATTATAGCGAGAACAGATGGCCTTTATTGGTTTCTTTTTCCGGATAGTATAAGGGGCACTAATTTGAAAATTATTTAGGTATTTCGGTGTTTCACACCCCCTGCCATACGCCTTAGTACGGATCGTGGGGTACCAATGTAAATGTAAATACCATGGTGGTTAGAAACACCAATCACCAACACCATACAGATCAATCAACCAATCACTCTGGAACCAGCATAACGATTTTCGGAGGTTCGTTTGCTTCAAAATGTGCATTGCAATGGTTATGTTTGTACATGGAGGACTTCACTCATACACCAAGATATCCGAAGACATCATGCGCATTTAAATTATAAAATTTTAACTGTATGTGTTAGAAAAAATCTGAAAAGTACAATAAGTAATCAAGATGTAATACGTTATAGCCTTGATTCGCTAGGCTCTTTCAGCTCTTTAAGATAAACAATACTACGATACAAATCCGGACACCAAATGCAGTTTCTCTAGGTAGTGGGATTCCAGTTTGCATCTACATCTACACCTACATTAATGCCCTACAAGCCTCTTTTCGGCGTGTGGCAGGGGGGTGTAAACACCAGTTGAATCTATACTACTTCCTCATTCGGTTATTTTCGCGTATCTTTCGCGGAAAGAATGAATTCTTAAAATGACTCTTCCTAGCATCTATTTCTCTTAACTTACGGTCATTATCGGATCGGTAGCAGGGGGGTTGCATGATACCGATTGTATCTTCCGAAAATGTAGTTTCCCTGAATTTATTAAGCAATCGCAGCACTTCCTTCAACTAAGATGAGGCGACGTACCTTAAACCTCTTACAGCAGTAGTATATTTTATATCAACTTTCAACAGAAGTCCAATGCACTTTCTACTCTAATCAAACCGTCAGACAATAGTGCATCTGGAGAGTAAGAAGTCTTAAAGTTGAATATCGAAAAAAGATATCTTATGTTAGAAAAAAACTAAATACATCAGGATTTCTATCCTTTATTTTTTATTCATTATGAAAAGGTAAAAAACTACCCATTGAAACTGTACCTAAACGTCATGGACATTCTGTAATGATTGGTAGAAATAACCCCTTTTGTCTCTTGAGTGATAGTTCCCCAACTTGGGCCTCGGTTCGAGTCCCAGATATCTGAGTTTTACTCGTTAAGACATAGTTCGTCATCCATTTTTTTACATTTCTAAAGATATTAAAACTTTTGTTACCAAGAAAACTTGTATCCGTTAAGGAAATAATAACAATCACTCCACTTCCATACGCAAATGTTTTAGAATTTATGTCAGTGAATATTTTCATTAACTGTTCTAAAAATACAGCTGGAGCTTAGGAAAATATTAATCAAACAAGAAATGCAAGTTTTGCTGTATGAATCATATTTCTACAACAAACGCAATGGCTTATAGAAAACGCGGGGAAACCTCCTAATTGATTCAATTTTTATCTTTGCGGTTATCCCTCCGAAGCTCCAAGAGTGTGTTTCGACAATCTTTTACCACGGTGAGAAGATCTTGTGGGATCAGTTGTTAGGAAGAGGCAGCGGTTGCCCAAGGGGGAATTAGAAGACGGAGGGGAACCGAATTTGAAGGGATGAAAGAAGGGGGATCTTAAGACCGGATCAACGCAAAAAAAGTTTACACGTGGCTTATTGGAGAGGAAGAGAAAGGGATGTATTCGAGAGATATTGATAGGAAAAGCGGACTAAGAAACAGTCGAACAGATTAGGGACGAAACATCCGTCTGTGATTTACAATTGATCCTTCGGAGATATTTGGCTCGAGAGACTTCCAACGGAAAATATTTGGTACCCATTTTACCTTAGAGCAGTGCTCCGCAACCTTTTCTCACCTACGACACAGCAAAATTCTTCCTAGAATTCCTCGGCACACCAAAACTATAATTAATATGTAGGTATTAAATTGATACACAAATTTTACTATACTATACAAATTTAGTTAAAATAATTATTCCACACTACATTTTGAAATATAGACCATATTATGAAAAATAATTTGTCATTGTGTATTAAATGCATAATGAAAAAATATAAATTGTCAAATACATTGAATTTGACTTGTGTCCGGCTCAAGGCACACCAGTGTGCCACGGCACACCGGTTGCGGAGCACTGCCTTAGAGGAACATTGTTATCGTATGTGGTCGTGAATTGTTAGGGGATTTGAGCGCAGAGATATTGAAGTATTTATGCTAAAAATACTGCATACAATTCTGATACGAGGGTGATTTATAAGTTCTCGGAGTGGAATAGAAAAAAGTACTTACGTCACTGAAACTTATTTTTAATTTAGTGTCCTTGTAGATTAATGCGCTACGTCCAGCGATGTTCCAATACCTTGATCACATCTCGAAAACGAGATTCCTTCAGGCCCACAAAGTAGTTGTCAACTCCGGCTATCAATTCTCTGTTTGAAGTGAATCTACGTCCACCTAGGAAAATTTTCAGCTTCGGGAGGAGGTGGAAGTCCGACGGAGCCACATCAGGCGAATAAAGCGGATGTGACAGCATTTCATACCTTAGTTCGTGTAATTTTGCCATGGCGACGGCACATGTGTGCGGGCGCGCATTGTCTTGATGACTTTCTTCCTTTCTAAACCTGGCCTTTTTTCGGGTATATTTTTGCAATTGGCCCAGGAGGTTAGCATATTATTCTTCAGTAATTGTTTACCCAGTGGTAACAGAATCTTTTCATTCCAGAACACCGATGCCAAGACCATTCCGGTCGAAAGAATTGTCTTTGCTTTCTTTCGTGGCGGAGAATCAGCATGTTTTCACTGTTTTCACTGTTGTTTTGTCTCTGGAATATAGAAATGAACCCAAGATTTATCTGTGGTCCCAAATCTCCGTAAAAAATCTTGTTTTTTTCTCTTAAAACTGGCCAAACATTTTTACGATATTTCCATTCTCATACGTTTTTGATCCAGCGTCAACAGCCGTGGCACCCATTTTGTAGATCATTTTGTTCATATCTAATTCTTCTTCTAAAATGCAATATACCCTTTCAGATGAAATTTGGACAGCTTGAGCAATTCCTCACACTTTCAATCGGCGATCCTCCATGGCCATTTCGTGCACTTTTGCAATGATTTCTGGGATAGTGACACATCTTGGCCGACCGCTGCGTGGATCATCATCTAAGCACTACCGACCAAATTTTTAATTCGTTTGTCCACTTGGCAACAGGTGTATATGAAGGAGCAGAGTCCTCCAGTATATTCTGGAAATCAGCACGAATATCCTTTGTTTTCATACCTTTGTACTTAATCACTGCTCGAATCTCGATTTTTCCATCTTCGCAAATCACTACGCTGGAATAGCAATAGAGCCACGTCACCGCCACAGCTCTCTTCCAAGACATGACACGTGTTTACAAGCAACAGTTGAATGAATATTACTAATTAGTGAGACGGTTTGTGGTGTAAATCTGTGGAACTCCTTCATAATATAAAATAAAGAACAACTTTGTAGAGTCCACAATCTTTACTATTCTCAAGCACGACCTAGGTTTCGTTATAGAGTAACATCTTCAATTGAAAGGCCTTTCACTTGAAGATGTTACTCTGCAACGAAACCTAGGTCGTGCTTGAGAATAGTAAAGATTGTGGACTCTACAAAGTTGTTCTTTATTTTATATTATTACTAATAAGTTTCAGTGACGTAAGTACTTTTTCTAAATTCCATTCCGAGAACTTTTCAAACCACCTACCATTGTTTGTAGTTTTGTAGTGTTGTTTATTTTTAAACCTAAGAAATTTAAAATCATGCAATCGACTAAATCCAGAAAATTCTTAGTTTGCAAAATCATCGATTTTCCATACGTCGTTTCGGTGAATTTTACATTAAATTTTGATGTGGATGGACATGAGTTTTTAACTAAAACAAAAATAAGGTTTTCGATATTTCTTAAATCGCTAACATTTCCTCATTTACAGAGGTTCATCGAGATTATGAAGTTTAATCGAAAAAAATTCAAAATTTTGTTAGTACTTAATCAATATTTCGAAAAATATGCTGTATATTCACTCTAGGATTGGATGGATTAGGCACTCAGAATATATGCACGTATGATTTGTGGAATCGCATGATGCTACAGTAATTCTGTTTCCTCTTTATCGACCAATTTTGGATCAAGTTAGGCAAATTGCTGTTAATATCCTAAATCTAACGTTTATAACGGAATGGAAGGTAAAATTCTCGATAATTTTTAATCAAGTGACAGAACAGAGTAAAAGGTTTATTCAAATATGAGAAATTGAAACTGAAATAATATTTTCCTCTTACAATTCACTGTAAAACTCAGGAATCGGAAGTGAGGCAAAAAAATCTCAGACGAAACGCACTCGATAATGCTTCTTGTCCAAGGTAGTGCATTTTAAAATTCGCCAGACCTTTCTGTTCTACTTATATCCACCGCATTACAAGATAACAAAATTACTGATTTTATTTGGAAATTTGGCTGGAAATCAAAACTCCTGGCTTTATTTTATTTCGGATCGAATCTATCCTCAATCTGCTACATTGTGTTCGAGAATGATCGACCTACTTATCTCTTTGTGCCACGACATTGCGGGACACTCACAATCTCCATGTAGCGGCAATGGAAAAAATAGAGAAAAAGGAACATTAGACGATAAAACCCAATTCTCGCTCGACCGGGCTGAAAATATCTTCGAGCAATTTATCCGAAACTGGTTTTATTGATTTCCGAAAAATCTTGACCTGGAGGAGTGAGTCCTCGAGCCCATTACATTCATCGGTGATGACCCAACCGATCCCATACCCCACAATGCTAAACCCCTACACTCCGTTTCTTGCAATATAGAAATTCATGTTTCTACCTCTAACCGGTGAAAATGTCGGTGGGACTTTTTACGCAAAAACTTATCACCCGAAATTATTCAGCCAAGGGCTTCTAACAGATTTTTCATCTAGTGGAAAATCAAGAAAAGCATAAAAGAGATAATACCGGAGAAATAAGGAATTGTAAGGAAAAATGTTGTAACTATCTTAAGGATAAACAAAAGTGAATAATGACTGGGACTCGAATCCAGGTCTCCCACTCCACGGGCAGGTATTCTAACCACTAAACAACATTGCCTCATCAATCTCACCTATTTTAAAGGGATGCAGAATACCAAGAATAGCTGCCCGGAAAGTGGGAGACCACGGTTCGAATCCCATTCATGTCACTATTTGTCATTTCTGTTTATCCTTGAGTTGCAGCCGCACGACTATTCGTGCAACTAATTTCCTATCCTCGTTCCTATTGTAACGATCTTAAATTTATACTACAATTCATAAAAAAGCAGAATAACCAGGTTGAAAAATCAGTGAAATATATACCAGGTGTAGAAGTATGAAACCGGAATTCAACTATACATGGTGCTCGGTATCTGTTTAAAGACCGTAAGATCGCTTATGCAGCACCATCTTCTAACAGCTGACGAAGTTTGCCAACACGCCGTATTCATACACCGGTATATTTTTCTATAACTTCAAACAGGTCGAGTTTTGTGCCTACGAACTATGATTTGCGGACAGCATTGGTTTTCTGCTATCATTTGAAGAAAACTGCTGCAGAATCGCATAGAATGCTTGTCGAAGCATACGGTGTAAACATGCTCTTGGCAAAATTAAGGGCTTCGAGTGGTTTAAAAAATTTTAAAGCTGTGATTTTGACGTGAGAAACGAGGACCGTGAGAAAACACCGAAAAGATTTGAAGACAAGGACTTGCCTTATTGGATGAAGACGACACTTTACGATAATTAACGAGACGTACCATAATTTTCAAATAACAGTTTTGTAAAAATTACACTTCTATATGTAATTTTTACTAAAGAATTCCGGTTTCATACTTTTACACCTGGTATGGATTAAATATGTCTCGAGTGAATGGATTCTTGGATGAAAAAAATACTGGATGAAAAGTTTTTGATCGATACTTGTAACCTAAATGTAGAGTGTTCTTGGGCGTCCTTGGACCCCAAGTCTCTTGGGTGATTCATCCTTAAATCCCTGTGGAAGAAACTCCCGTCGGATTCCTTGTCCATACGCACAAATAGCGGAAAGAACAAAAAAATGTCGATTGTGAAAGAAGCGTTTTTTTTAGGTCCACATCGGTTTCTCTATCCCTTTGTCAGTCGCTAACTCTTCCATTGAAATTCGTCGCCATGTTCGCTGGGTCAAGTGAGTCCGATGTCAAAGCGGCCCCTTTCTGAATAATTCATTGTTTTTTTTAGGAAAGGGTCGGCCGAAAGCGAAAGGAGATGAGGGAGAGCCGTTGTTAGGGGAAGAGGCTGATAGGAGAGATGGAGCGAGAGAGGCGGAAACTTTTCCGAAGTATTGCTCGCGAGAAAAAACTATTCATTTTTTTCCGATTATTTTTTCTAAATATGGAGAAAAAGCCCCGAACGGGTTCGATTTTCTCGGTTAGTAAGTCAGGGCACTTTATAGCTAAGTTTGGAGTGGATGCTCAGACGGTGAAATCTCGCACAGCGGTTCGGATATATATGCTCTCTCGTGGAGTCCTTAGTGGATATTTTAAGTCAGAAAAGCACTCGCTGAAAGGATGTTATCCGGATGGGATTCCACTCAGTTGAGATAAGGAGTTTGAACCAACATTTGACCAAATCTTTATCACTTATGGTTATTCCAAATGATAAATTTTCAAATATTGAATTAGATTAAGTAGTAGATTAGTAGAATTGCACTATCGGAAGTGCTCTGAAGACCAGCTCGTACGGACTCGGAAATTGACTCTCATCGGCTGTGGAGAGCTATTGGATATTTGGGGGCCCTGGAAAGTATTGCACACACAATTTCTTCTTTAGACTCACAATTTTAGCTCAATTGATGTTGCGGGTCTACACAAGATATTGCAGATGGTGTCTCCAATAATTTTAAAACTGAAAGGAACGGATACTGAATTCTATTTGAATCTACAACCTTTACGTAAATATTTTAAAAATTATTAGCCATGTTTAAACGTATAATTCTCGTTTCTTCATACATCCTTTAGGATATCTATGAGTATTTTTATTACAATATAATTTACACATTTATACAACACAGAGGATGATTATGCTAAGTGCGTAACTTTGGAATTATTTAATCGATCGACTAATTCATTTTCATGTTAATCATCAAAAATTTATTATCATAAAAAAATCAATCAGTATACAAAATTAATCAGTTTTTAATAAGTTTTGTCAAGCGTGATTTGGTGGTAATTGACTGCAAAATAGTAATAGTATTCATTAATCATATTTCGTTTATTCTATTTTTATCTAATTGCAAACGTTGCTTCATTTACGTAACATCAGATAATTATCCAAATAACCTGGTTTGAATATGATACATCATCAAGATATCTGATAGATTTAGATAAATGCGGGAATAACTATTCAACGTTTTCAGGTCCTTCATAAATTCGAATCGTTTCATAGTAGCCATTCCGCGTAAAGTATAAGCTCTATAATTGATTTCTCATTTTTAAGTCGTCTTCACGAGAGAATCAGATCCAAAACATCATAAGAAGGAGAAATGAATCCTCATCATCATCATATGGTTTTCTGAAGCAAGTCCACGCCACTGCCGTCTCCATTCTTCTCTGTCTATAGCCTTCTCCTTGGTATTTCTATAGTTCTTTATTTTAACCTCATCCACCATCTTTATTCTTCTTCCTCTCTTATTTCTTCCTTCCACTGCGCCTTCTAATGTCACTTTTAGTACACATTCCCTCTAATTATGTGGCCCAACCAGTTAGCTTTCCTTTTTCTTATTTCCGTCACCATCCTTCTTTCTTCCTTCACTTTATCCAGGATCTCCTCGTTCCTCACCATATCCATCTCACCTTCTCCACCCCCACATTTCGAACGCCTCAATTCTCTTCCTTTCCCACTTCTTTAATGTCCATGCCTCGCATCCATACAGTGCTATGCTCCATACGTAGCACTTTGTCTATCTTTTCCTCAGCCCCAGATTTAAGTTCTTACAGCATAGCAAGTTTATCTTTATGCTGAAGGCCTCTTTTGCCATTGCTATTCTTGCTTTTATTTCTTCCATACTTCTCCAATAATCACTTATCATGGTTCCTTAGTATCTATATCTTTTTACTTTTTCTAATACGCCTTCTTTTATTTCCACATTGGTTTGCTCTTCAAAGTTTACTTTTGTCTTATCTAACTTTGTCTTATCACCTTTGTCTTTTTTACGTTTATTTTCATCCCGTATTCTTTCATTCCTTCTTCCAGAACCTTTATCAGCCTTTGCAGTGCTTGCATGTTATCAGCCAATATTACTATGTCATCTGCAAATCTTATGTTTCTTATCTTCCTCCCTCCAATAGTAACTCCTTCCTCATTCCCATCAAATACTTTCTGGATCATTTAAATTTTAATAATTTTAATTTAATTAATCCTATCCAAAATATTCGACGAGATGGATTCCGTCACACAATGATGGATTCTGGGATATCGTGTAAACAGTTGACGGTATCGAATGAAAACCGGCAATGAAGAGGTCGTTGCGAGGGAAATGAGAATGTGCGCGTGTGTTTGCACGCCGGAGAGCGTGTTGAGTGGGCAAATGGACGGAATAGGCGCAACTCTTTCGCTCCTAAGTTTGACAAATGCCTTTTTTGCAAACCAACACAAGCGCTGTAACACAAAGAGGAGAATCGATAGTGAGGCGAGGAGGGGGGCATCGCTTTGTGGATTAAAGACATTCGAACACAACCCTCTCTACCTTTTTATATCGGCGAAATTCCAGCTTTCCTTATCCCTCAAGAGGAATAACATGCGTGGGAGGATACATACTGGCTGCAACTTGGGTAAGTTCCCACGATTGGGATATCAATATTTCTCCTGACAGAAGGCAAAACATTATTTAAAACAAAAATAGCTAAAATCGAGTTTTTCACGAGTAATTTATACGTAATTCGATAATTTTTGGATTCAGCTATAAGTAGCGTGTAAAATATCATCCCTATATAATTTTAACCTTAGTCTAGAAGCTGACGATATATTAAATTAATCTGATGGTCTACAGCAAAATATAGTATTTTAAAATTTAAATCGACAATTTGGATTTTAAAAATATCCGTAAATCTCTGATAGGAATAAATAAATAAAAGAAAAAAGGAAGAGTTTTCAGACGGAGCATAAAATACGAAATATTCGCCAAGGACTCAAATTTAATAACTATTCACATTTCTCATAATGAATATCAGCTAGGAATGTAAAATCTATTATTTTCTCTCCAAAGTTAGCTTTATACAGATTATTTTCAAAACCACATCGATGAACTTTTAAACGTGTGATTCCCGTTTTTCATCTTTGAATTTTTATACAAAAGATAACAGTCGATTAACGTATTTGACAGTAAATTGTATTATCGCAAGTACAAAATAGATTGCTCGTTCTAGGACGAGGAAGTAAAGACGGAGCATGTTTTAGCAGAATCGAACCTCCATCTACAAATTCAAGACAAATAAGCGAATCAATACGATAGAATGAGAAGAAAATATCCACCAAGGACAGGATTATATTAATTGGAATTTCATGTTTCGGTGGATAAAATAATTAAGTGCGACAAGAAACAAAATTAACAATTTCTCATATGTTTCAGTGCAAATTTGAAAACAATGTTTATGAGCATAAACTATATAAACTCTTGAATGGCATTTTAACGAGGCTAGAAAAACACAAGAGTTATTAAAAACGCTTGATTATGATATACTTCCATTCTCTTGTATTAAATGGTTGCATTGAATTTATTACACAACAATTTATTCAAGTGGAAAATAAGGGATGAAGAAAATCCAACAAATGACTTTCCAACAAGAGGCGATATATTGTTGGGCCTCTGTTGGCGAAATACAGTAACCTTGGCGATGAGAGTAGAGCAGCTAAAACTGTATTCGAAACTTCTCCTGTAGATCACTCGATAGAGTTGTGGAAATGCGAATTGGAAATTCCTAATCTGTTCTCCACTTATTTTTTGGAAAGAAATTGAGCTGCCGTGAGATAAAACGTTTACGTCAACATCCATTTGCTTGAAAAGTGTTAAAATCGTTACGGCCGGAAAAATAATTGAATTATTAGCTTCAATATAAGATTTTCGAGAAGGTGTGAATCAAATTTAGATGAACTGAACGGATATCATCTCAATAAATTCAAAATAGCAGAAAATCTGTGCACGAAATTTTATCGGTAAACCCGAACAAGATACGGTGATTACGGAATCAACTCCACTTTAGACGAGCCGAAAGTTATGACCAGTTGACAATGTTTTCATTGTATGGATATAGAGTTGGAATGGCTCAGAAGTGTACAATTAGCTTGATGGCTTGGACAGCCATAGAAATATTACGCATTAATCTAGCTGAGCCAAGTATTCAAGTTACCCAGTTACAAAGTAACTTTAAAAAATAAATCTCATTTACGATGTACCATTTTAAACTAAATCTATTATCTATTGAAGAGCTCTTCATTATTTATTTATAGTTTATCATTGAATTGTAGTCAATAGCGAGGATGACGTATTCGCTCATCCGATTTAATCTTCAAAGGTTTGTGAACATTACCTTGATTATTATTAAAGATGAGCACGGATTAATTGATGTTCACGATAGCGAAAATGAATACGTTTAAAGCTGCAATTACACTCGTATATCTACTGATGCATGTAAATTCTATTCACCGCCTTTCGTCATGGGACGGAGGGTTCAACTCAAGTCCATTTTAAAATTCAGTTACATCATCGAATCTCTCGTAAAACATGAAGCGAGTGGCAATAAAATCTTTATTGCTGATTGTTTTCTCGCAGTGTCTGATTGTTCTTTGAAACAGAGTTTAGACATAATGTAAAACAATAACATACTGTCTATTACGTTTTTGAGATCCTACAATCATTGGATTGATTAATATATTGAAAGAATTCTATTATAGAATGGGTGTATTATCTTAGAAAGATAATCAAGAATCTTATGATACATGAAGTGCTGAAAAATCCTAAGAGAAGATCAGGTAAAAATATAGGAATTAAGCGGGTGAAGAAAATTAACTATGTCCAAAAACAGAAGCTTGTAAGTAAAGTATAATAATAATAATAATAAATTACAATTATCAATATAACCAATAATATTAATATTATCAATACATAGTACAATAACCCCACAAAGTGCAGTCTTGAAATATTGAACTATTCAAAACTCAAGACATTTATTTTCGGCTAAAATCGGCTTCATCCGAATTCTACCGATTGATCGAATGTTTATTGATTCGGTATTCACTCCAAAAGTCAATTTGATCCTTCAATCCTCGACAAACAGCGGCCATAAAGAATTAAAGATAAAATAAGACTTATTAAGCAACAAAAAGATTGGGGTAATTGCTTTCATCGCTTAGCAAGAATTCAATGAACGGGAAACTCCCACAATTTGCCCAAGGATTATTTTTCTATTATTCAATCATAATTTATTTAATTGCAGTCGAGAGAGGAGAGTGTCAATATAGAAATAATTATCACTAATAAGGACCTTCAAATTGCTTTAATGTTAACAGCCTTGGAACAAGATTCAGAAGAAGGCAAATGAAAGATTCATCCATTGAGATAAATTTCAATCATCACAATAAGGTATAAGAAACGAATGTACTGTATCCAATTGAAGCTCATCCTTGTTCAAGTTCCTGGATTCGATTCTCGAAAGTGGCTCTAATTTTCTCGTTCTCTTCCGAAACTCTCCCGCAAAACCTTTTTCGACCTATCTTCCCTCTCAGACCCTATGCGAGCATCTTTTCCGCCCCTTCTGCTCGCTTCGGAACATCCCCTTCAATTTTTCCCCATCTACATTTCCCCCTCTTTCTCCGACAAATCGCCTAAGAATCCTCTTTCTCCAGACCGCGGTGGGGAACTTATCGGGCTTCTAATTTGCCGATACACTTCGCCGAAGCCCTTGAGCATTCACTAAAATCCTTTCCATTTTGGCGCTTCGCCTGTTTGAAAAGAAAGGAGAGTTAATTCATTTAATGCGCAGTCCGAGGAAGGGAGAAAAATCCATTTAAGTTAACTCGGCGTTTCCGAGAAAGAACTAATGCGTACATAATGTTCATCAAGCGAAAAACGAAGAGGTTAGGATTCGAAGTCGTTCCCTATTTTTGCATATCACTCTAGAGAATAAAAGGCCTAACAATGGATTTCGCGGGAGCGTTGGATTTGTGGAAAAACTATTCTTATATTGATAACTTCAGCGTTTACTTCGCAAAATCAGAGATGAGGTTTTACCAGCTCACATAAGCAAACAAAATGTTTGCTGGTGGCAGATTTATTCGCATGATGATTGTTCACACCATTCACTCAGTTAGGGGCGTTTTACCAAAACGAGATTAGACTTAGAAATCGTTAAATTTGATTCAATTATTGAATAAACCATTAGAAAATGATTAACTTAGTTTTAGTTATGAGAATTGTGCCTGAAGCTGAATCACCCTTTTTCGGATCATTTACTTAAACAGACTGACCTCTGGAAAGTAGGTCAACTCATTCGATAGTGATGACAAGCTCAATTTTTAAGGCATCGCGTCATAAATATGCAACGACATCTAAGTTACTTCAGTATGCGTCTTTAATTGTTCTTTTTTTGTTAAAAGTGCTTCGGAAAGACCAACGAATCAACCTGTCCCAGGCTTAACAGAAGACTCCCAATTACGTGCACAAGAGTGGAAATGAACATATATCCCACTTAAATATTAAATTAAAATAAAATGTTCAGTCTTAAATATAAATTTAATCGGGCTTTTCTTATAAGAAGTCACTTTATTACTCTCAGATAGAAATTCTATTTTAAATGTGGCTTCCTTGTAATGGAAATGCCAGATGATATTGCCAGACCATTGCGGTTTTTAACGTTTCCGAATTAACCCCCAAAAAATGTTTTAGTCTGTTTCTGTTCTCTTGTAAAATAATTAGATAAATCAATTAATTAAAATATTGATCTGGTATACGAACCTAATTATATGTATATAAATGCTAACAACCAACAGATAATGAGAAACAGTGTGAGTTGATAAATGCAAATGGAAGATATCAAGGTGGTTGGATTGGTTCCCATTTTCCTCTTTCGATGTCCTGACAAGTGAACTCATATGCGCGCATCCAAGAATTCCATTCCTTGGGGTTTATCAATTTTAGAGCCTTGACAATATAATTCAGAAACATAGTATCTTACGCAGTTTCTTTTTAAAATATACATAATGAGAATCCATAGGATTCGTAACACATGAAAACGTATTAGATAAGAAAACTCATGAGAGAATCCTCTTTCCTTTCGATATTAAGCGAAAGGAAGTTTGAGTACTCATCTCTAGAGAGACAAAGCGCCTCTTTAAAGTAAAAAGAAACTTCGTCTCATCCAATATTCCCCAATTACTCTCCGCTTCGCTTCCACGAGCACATCATTACGCCAGTCATAATTCTCGCATTAAGTTTTTGCCTAATTGCGAACATTATCCTCGACGAGGGCTTACATTGGAGCAGATGTTACGCAGACGGGAGCGATGAAGCCACATGATTCTTTTTCGCCGTAGAAGATTGGTTCTAGGTAAGCAAAAAAAGAGAGAGTGGAGTTTAAGTTGCAGTTGATGGAACATTCTCAGATGAGGTTCGAGAGGTCCACAGAGGAAAAGATGAAAAGAGCGTTATCCCCTCACCAAAATCGAGCAAAGATGGAGAAGAAAACATCCTCCTTTTATTTTAATATTTTTTATTCACCTCTTAAGATATTTTCCCCGGTCTCTTTAAAGGCATTCTTTCCTCATCATTCGAGGGAATTCGCGCCCTCTCTCTAACACCTCCCATAATATTCTTTCCCTCCCACCTGTTTATTTCCCTCCAACTTTTCGGTGCGTATCTTAATTAACTCGTTCCTTTTCATCTCGACTCCATCACTCAAAAACGCATTCCTTCCTAGCGTGGCCTCCTTCCCAACTTCCACCGCGAGCGGGAAAGGGCATTGCTGACAGAGAGACCGCATTTAAACAAAAGACCTACGCAAGGGCGTCAACTGCGAATTCATTTCGGGCGCCTTCTCCCAATATACACTCTCTTTACTTCCCGGGAAAAGTCGCAGAATTCTATGCTTCGTTTCGTCACAGATTGGAGGTCTTGACAACGAGATCCCATCTTCGGCAAAACTTATCTCACGAATCTAATCGTCGTTTCCAGAACAAGAAGTTTACCTTTCTTATGTAATGTTTATAGGCTAATTTTGAGCCATTTTTTTCTCACAGGAAGTGATCCGAGGTTTAGGTAGATTTCTAGTGTTGTGGATTCGTCAGAACAAAAACCTTTCAGGAGATATACAGTATTTTTCTTCTCTACTTTATGATGAATCTGGCATTAAAATGAAAAATATTTCTATTGCTTACTTTAATGTGATTGTAATGAAAATAAAACACAATATTCTCCGATAATTTACCTTGCGATTATTGCAAGTTTCCATTTCGGAATTGTATGAATTAAATATCCCTATAATACGACTTAAGTACTTCCTCGTGACAAAATGTTACAAACCGTAGATTTGCAAGTCAGTGAAACTATTTGCTAGAAGCTGAGTCTCTTCTTGCGTATTGTCAACCACAGCGTCGCTACCGTTTATGAAAGTATCATGTGTCAGTACACGTTCTCGGAATAAACTAGATTGATTACATAAGGGTAATGATCGCGAAGAATGGCCATCATGAATTCTAATGACAAACTGAGTATAAATCATGCAGTAGGACAATTATGAAAGTTTGCTCATTCAATTCGTAATACACGATCACAGATAAATTGATTTAAACGTAAATATTTAAAGATCATTAAATTTAGCAATAAAATTTTAGGTGGTTAAATATGACATAAGTAGATATTTTATAAAAAATTTATATAAATAAATTTTATTTCCATGGCACGATGTAAATAATATTCGTTTGTTAGATGAGCCTACACAGAGGATTGAACTGAATAATTTGAGGTCATCACATATGACCAATTCAGGAATATTTGAACTTCCAAATAAAACGGTATCATTCCAAATTTTTAATTTATCACCCATAAACTCATAATAGAAACTCATAAAACATCAAAAATGCAAGAAATCAAGGCTCAAGAAATAATATCTACAGATGTATGCTTTTTAGCAATTGAAGTCAACATAAGGTGCCGCTACAAGATTGCCGAGAGTAGTGTGACAACCAAACAAATTTGCTCTTTGGACCGTTCATAGAAAACGAAAAGAAGAAAACGAGGGAGTCAAAAAACCCTTGACAATTACATTTGGAAATGCTCGCTCTAAATTCCCCTTCGAAAACACATTTCTTAGCTTCCAATAAGAGTTCCCGATTCATTTCAAATCATGTATTCAATAACATAGAAACTGGAGGCTGCTTAACGCAAAGAATTTCTTAGAAATAGTTTGTGGGATGTCCTCAGTGATTTCCATGAAACACATATCACAAAGGATGTTTATATCAGTATCGATGGAACAATATTCGTGAACTCCTGTTGAAATTATAAAAATGGACTCGAAGACCCTTTAGGAAATATAAGGGGCGTCCTATGGAGAGAAGGAATCAATACTCATCCAAATGTCTTTTTATGAAACATAAATTTTCATTCTATTTATGATATCTCAATTCGAAATATTTTCATGAATAACATTGTTTTAACATCCTAACAGCTGAAGCATCTTTGCTCCAAAGGATAAATACATGTCCTAAAGTAAGATTAAAAGATGGTGAAGGGAACTGATGACCCAAAGAACTTTTATATTATTCGAGTAAATTTGATGGCATATTGTTGATTTTAAACATTTCTTTTTTCAACTATTTCGTTATCAAACAACTACTATGAAAATTTCTTTAATTTTCTAATCCCCGTCTTTTCTTTTTCAAGGGACGAAAAATCAACAAAATTGTAAAAAAAGAATTTTCAACTATTTTCCTCCGAAATGCTAAAGGAAGATCTCTTTTCCTTTAGTAACGAGAAACTCTTTTATCTATCATTGGAAAAGCTATGATTTCTTTGGCAGCGAATCAAAAATGTGTTTCATTTAAATTTGAAAGAAGGTCGTTTCATTCTCCGATAATAAAGCACGGAATGCGATTTCCCTCCGTATCTCTTTGCATCTTTATTGTTTTCACTCGTCCCCGATACATTTGCCTTTTATGCCATTACGCATTCCCTTCTCCGCTAACCCTCTTTTCCGAAAACCTCCTCCGACAAACTTCTGGCCATTATCTATTTCTTTCCTGTATTTTTTCCTCTCTCGGAGATGTAATTACATTACCAAGTCACTTTCGCGTATTTTTCAACGTCCCCGACCGCTGTTCTTCCGTTCCTCCGACCATACCTCCAATCTTTCTGTATCTCTGCCAAATAATCCTCCGAATATTCCACCATAATGCCAATGAAGCGAAAAGCTGTACATCGCTGATAAGCCAATGGCGATGGGATTTCATCAATTTTTATTGTGCACTTACAGCCAAAGTATACTTCAAAAAACATACAAATAGTGCTGCGTTGGAAAGTAAAGGTAGTTCTTACATTTATATTAATGTAATATTTTATTAATTTCAGTACTCAACCAAACCTCTAACAATGTTTTGAGCTGATTTATGCCGTAATAGTATCACTAATTAAAGTACTTGTTGATTTCTCTGTCAAACCTCAATGTTTATTTCATGTTCGGAATTCTAAATCACTTACTATATAGTGTTGTTAATTTGATGTCAATTATGGACAATTGTAGTCTTCTTATTGTGAATAGCAAAAACCAGGGATAACGCTACCTTAGCGAAAACCAGGGATAACATTTTTTAATTTATTTACTTACAGTCAAATAGTTTAGATTCCTTGCGATAAGGTGAGCTTTACAAACTTGTTCTCGCAAATCTTCATATTCATATGAAGTTTGAGAAATCACACCTTTGGTATATGGGTATTGGGTTTTGATGAAGTAAATTCCAATGAAATTTATATGTTATATAATAATTGGACGATAAGATAAGTTCTATGTATCTTACACCTCGATTTCAGATAAAAAAATGAAAAATATCATTGAGAGAAATCATGTATATTAACTCCTGAGAATTAAAATTGTCATGTAGATGATTTTACTTCGCCATTTAAAACAAGCAGCGACGTTCTCATTTGGGAAATACTCAAAAAATGAGCAAATATCAGGGACAAATCTCAACTCTTGGCCTGCTGTTACAGATAGCATGCGTATCAAATTTAAACGGCATCAATTCTGAGTCAAACGTATTTAGACTGAAGAGAGTCTGAAAACTCGTCTTTCACACACGAGTGAGCTTTTTCTATCGCAGCATCGTAATCAATTCAAAGTGCTTCACATTTTATAGAGGAGGGCCAAATCCCCAGAGCGCAAAAACCAACGACCAAACGAGATACCCCTTTCAACCACCACGAGTCCCCGCCTTTTTTTCCACGGCGAACGAATGGGCGTCACGTGCTAAAGGAAAGGCCGACTTCAAAAAGTTCGTGTAGGAATGGGAGCCCACATTTAGGCGGAACATGGTTTTCTGCTATAAAATGAAAAATCCGGAGAAACCAAATCCAAGGGCGTTTTCAAAGTCCCAACAATCGTGCTAAACGGCGATAAGGAGAGAGAAATTTATTGACTAAACTCCAAAACGTTGTCTCTGATTTATTTAAATCTTTACGCCAATAGCTCGCCGTTTCGTTTTATCACGGTGGATGTTTTGGCAGTAAATACACGCGGAAACTTGGCAATATCTCTTTCTCACGCCCGTATTGGGACGAGGGAATTCCCGAGATATGCAGGTTATTCCTTCCAAGTTTTTGGAGGACAAATTATTTAAATCTGCCAATTTTCATCCCCAGCTTATCCTTTGAAATACGAGCCAAGGAGCTCTCCTTTATATCGGACTAGTTTTTCAATAAAAATATGCAAATCATCGTTTTTCCGCTCGGCGTGACTACCAATCTATTTAATGATTCAGTTCGCGACTGAAGGCGGTATCCATCTTACTTATGAATTTTTTGACGTAGCGCTGCTCTATTTATGCGCGCTCAGGTATTTCTTTCGAACCACGTGAGGATCCAAGGCAGTTGCGAAATACCACTTATCCACCTTCCATACTCCTAAGGAATGAAACCATACCTTTTACATCTTGATCTCGGCTTCCTAACCTTTGCCCCTTCGCTCGTTTACTTCCGAATAGCGCACTCACTTCTCAGCTTTCTCTTAGTCGATGAGATCCTCCGGCCAAATTAAACCTTACCTCACCCTTTAACTCCCAAACATTTACTTCCACTCTACTATTCCTCATTGTTCCTTCATCTTTCTCTTACTTCAACCATCGACTCTTTCAATAAGAGTCTTCATACCACTTTATCAGCTTCCGTTAAAGAAATTCTCTCGAGAGTACATGCGAAAATTCCATCGTACTTTCATTTTGGTTAATAAATAGGTAAAATCATTCCTATAAGAAAGTACGAGAAGTAATAGTAGGAAGAGTAATTTTCAAAGTAGTTTAAAGTTTAACTCATTATCAAAATCGTCAGAAAATTCATTCTTCTTTTTACAGAAATTTCTGTGGGTTCAATTGATATGCAACAAGTTTTAATTGAGGTTCGAATCGCAGCTCATGGTGCTCTTCATGATGATCTACTTTAAAACCCTTCAAATTTTACGACTTATTGATAAGTAATATCGAATCTATTATACTTCATTGTTGTTATCATGAAAAATTGATAAAAAACATATATTGTTATTTAGCTCATTTTGATTGGTTGATTAATTCTATAACGGAAACAGGTTCCCCCAATTTACCCTTTTTAATATGTATTAAATACACACAACAATAGACGAACAAATACAACCATTCCCTAACCGGAAAAATCCGATTAGTCGGGAATCGAACCTGGGAACTTGATGTTGGAGCGTTATAATGCAAGCATGCTAACCGCTGACACCGCGGCCGGTGACGGAGTGGCTCGGAGTTTTTATTTCAGAATGAAAGAAGTTCTAGTTTAGTTGATATTAATTCTCTTCTTCTCATCTTAATGGAGAGCTAACAAAACACGAAGTCTCTGGAGAAGGACAGGAAGTGACGCAGGTGTGGATTATGGGCAGTGTAAGCGGGAGGTGTCGATTATTTCACTGAACCGGCAATTGGAAAGAGATGCATCTCGTTAATAAAATGTGAAAAATAAATTTCTATAAGTATTAAACCAAAGCAATATCATCTAATAAAGGAATCAATAAAATATGATAAGATTTTCGGGACATTTCTTTAATGAAGAATATCGATTACTCAGTAAATAAAATATATCGCTTCATAAAAACTTTCAGCAGCAATTTTATTCCAAAGTCTATTCGAGTCATCAACCAGCACGTTAGTTTTCTTCAGGAATTTCACAACTCAGGACCAGACGGATGATTTTACCTGCAGCGGAAAGGTAATTGGAGCCTTCTGAAGGAAAAACAGTTCCCCGCCCCAGGTTAAGGCTGCACAAAAATTTCATTTCCGTTTTCGCGTAATGACTCCCTTAACCCTTTCGAAGGATACCGCGCAATGTGTCATAAGACGTACTAATCGACTCAAATACTTCCATCAGCTAATGACCTTGGAATTTCGACCATTAAACTCGCCAACGGACAGAAACACAGCAATCCTCTGGCGTTTCTCTCACGCCAAAATTAAAGCTCGTTAACGCGGTATAAATTACGCCCCCCACTCCCGTGATAATCGCGCCAATTCCACCTCAAGCCACCCTCCGAAGCCCTCAAAAATCCGGCGGAGGCTCTCGTAATTTCGGTCTCATCACTTAAAATAAATTAAAAGGCATACATCAAAAAGTGCACTCTCACTTCCACAAATGCCTTGGCCCATCTCTTGAAGATGGTCGCCACTTCATTTGCCCTTTCTCTTTTCGAACCCCTTTAAGCCACTGCCTTTCATCTTCTCCTCGGCCACGAATTCATTAAGTTTCGCACCACCGCGAGGGGAGGGCCCACGTAAAAATGGAGAGAGGGCGGAATTGGACCCGGGGAGAATTTTAGAGAGGAAGGAAAGGAAATGCAATGAAACGGATAAGCTGGAAAGAGAAGAGCGGTTAATGGGATGCGACTGTTTTATACCTATCTTACGTATTTCAGCATGGGGATGAATAAGGGCGGAGTGTTTAACTAATTCCTCCATCTTTGATGATCAATCTATTGATCTGTTCGCACAGATAATTTTTCTTTTCTCACTATGTTCTGTTCTTAGCAATTCCTTTCGGTTACTCCAATATTTCCTACAATCTTCTTTCGGTATCCTGCCTTACTTTCCTTTCCTTCATTAATGCCTAATTGTGTTTTAAAAGGTAAATGATTAGGAAAATACATCATGTTACATGCACCTACTATCTATAGCCGAATATCTGTTTTCGGAGTGAACACGTTGATCTAGAAAAGTACTGTAATTAATTTACAACTCATATTTGTAAAAGGGTCTTCCGTTCAATTTCGCAAAGATTTAACGCAACCTAGCAGATGAGAATGAAAATTTCCCGCTCTTCATACACGTGTTAAAATTCCAACAAAATCTGTTTACTGAAGGCTCGCAGCATTCATAGAGAACTTTGTTTCTGAATAGTTGTAACTTGATACCAATAATTAAATGACTTACTATGATTTGAGCGCACAGTTTTGTCTTGAACTATTTGTACAAAAATTACAAAAATCGGCGTTAGAAGTTTGAGAGAAGAGGGTCGAGATTAATGTAATCATTATTTAATATTGGGTATTAATTATTATATTTTAACGAATTGATAAAAATTAATTCTGTAGCTAGTTAAATTTTGCCTGCCCAAAACAATTGCATCTCTAAATAATTGAGATGATCTGAAGTGAAATAATTGAGATGATCTGAAATGAAAGATTATCTGAAGGAGTAAAAGAATTTTGTAAATACGATTCGTAGATAAATTTTAAGAGAGGGTAACTTTGAAATGAATACTCGGTCTGTTTCATGAGATCTGACGGAATGAGAAGAGTGTTTTACGGATATTTGATGTAAATAAGATGAGGAGAGGTGAAATTGGTCCTGAAATGAGCTCTGAATAAAATATTTGGTCGACTCTCCTTATCTCGTGCGGCCCAAGCTAAGGATACTAAGTTAAAGATGGGAGAGAAAAAAAGGTTAATTTCAAAGAGTTATTAATTAGTAAAGAAGGGAAGAGAAAGTGCACCTCTGAGAAAATATTTTGAATCACCGATTAAACTAAGAGCATAGAAGATTATGTAAATATGTGAACAAGTTAGTACTAGATACCTAATAGGCTAATATCTATATTGTTTTTGGGACGATAAAGACAACTTTTCCTTTTTCATGCTCTTGAAACATATTATTTTTCAAGTTTTTTAGAAAATGTATGGCTCTTTCTAATCCGTTTTACTTCTTATATTGATTCAATTCTTCTGAGGATCTTATAAGTAACGTAAAACAGAAAAATTCTTTTATTTCTATTTTGTGCACAAATTTCGCAATATATCAGGCTGGTGTAATTAAAATTATACTTACCTGGTACATTTGCGTAAGCTTTACATTAACCCTTGATTTATACAATGCATTGTGTGGTTATATCAGATAGAAAATTTAAATACCTTAGGGGAGTTCAAACTCTTAGAACATGAAATTAGATTTGATGAGAAAAATGAATCAATTCGATACTAACCGATTTTCAGTGATTAGAAGACAATATTTTTCAAGGATTTACAACGCGGAAGAGCATTGGTGGAATGATTGTGAGTAGTTCTTTGCTAAAAGGCGTAGTCTTTTATAGGAAAAAAAAATGGATGGAAAACTAAATGGTATTGGAACTAGGGAGTGAATGGAAATGTCAGAAACATACTCGAATAAGAAAATGAGGTGCGCGGAGGCGAGATAATTGGGGGTTAAAGGAGAGGTTGAAGAGGAAGACAATCAGTTAGATTAAGGGGCGTAAAATCGGGAAATCTGAAAGCTTTTCGAATTAAATTAGAAAGTATTGGCTTTCACCTGGTGAAATTCCATGAGGAGAGAAATTAACAGCGTAACAGGAGAAACTCAATTTATTTATAAACATACCACATAAAAAAAGAACAAAATATCCCGACCATGGTGTCGATCTCTTATATAATCTTCATTTAAAGATGATGCATGAAAATCTTCAGTTCAGCTTAAAATGCCTAACTTTTTAGCAAGTTATCGATGAAATCCCGCATTAAATTGCTTAAATTTAATTTATATGCTCTTGGATTTTTCTTGTTGTCCACCTGAAGATGATATAAAACATCGAAACCATGGGCGTGAATGTTGTTCTTGTGGTATTTGTATGAATGAATTAAGTTTTCTGTTACGCTGTTGATATTTTCGCTTTTCCAATTTTCAAGCTGTGTATATCGCTATAAGTACAATAAATATATCTTAACTGCAGAGCATATCATGGATTAAAAAATCATTAGGTTTCAAGGACGATAGCGTCCAACTTATTTCTAAATTGCACGTTTTTCAGTCTGACTTCTTAAGAAATAGCAGCGATCCAAGCAGTTACACAATTCGGACGTCATCCTCTCGAATATCATTTTCGGAATTATATTTTTCTTGAGTCGTTTACGACTTTTACTTTCCCTTTCTCTTTTCCCATTCATCCCTACTCGACTTTTTGCCATTTCCTCCTCATTTCCATTATTATTTACGTCTTGTCCCACTTAAGAGCGTATTTGAATTTTTGCGAAAGAAACCTCAAGTAGTTAGAGCAGCGGTAAGGGTTACTAGAATAAAGTTTATTTAATAGTTTATTTAAAACGCTTCTTCAAAGTAAGTACAATGTGTCATCTTTGTTTTTCGCTCCTAAAAGCTATAAGAAAATATTATATTTTCAAAAACTACTCTTTTTCTTTGTGAATAAAAGAAATTTTATTAAAAACAAATACATCTCTTCCTTTCTTAACAAATTTTTATAACATTCAGGACATTGAATTGAGATATTTCAACAGGAAAACAAGAAATTAGATATCTTTAGCAAGACGTATGACATATCGACGGATGTATTGATACCTTTTTTACACCAACCTGCTAACCATACGTATAACCCTGATTATCATACAGCTAAGAGTATTACTCGGAAAAAAGGCTTCGTCCAAACCAGCCAATCCTCCCGTCCATTCTAATGAGGATTAAAGGGAAAAAGAGTCGATAAGATTAGGCTTACACTCTCCCTTCGGATTCGTAGTCGCTAAAGCCATCATTACGGACAAATCCGCTTCGGGAAATTCTAAGCTTCTCTTTGAGAATCGGGGGAATATGCCATCGCAGGAAGAAGCCCACGCCTCAATATAAAAATCTATTATATAACATGAGTTCGTAATTGAAGACGAGGACGCATTGAATCCAATACACACAGATGTGAACGTCTTGATTGAGTGATCGGTTACTGAAGATAATTCGATACAGAACTGCGGCATCGGATCGCGAGTTAATCACGAAGGGTAGACGACAATGATGAGTCCATTAATGGAATCAATTAATTCCTCTACTGTTTGGTACTTTGCAGTTTTAAAGCGTAGTTTCATTGAAGGGTAAATATTGATCACGCAAAATGGGGAACATTCAAATCCACATTTCATGAAAATATTTAAGGATCCGCAAAATTCAAACATAACATACCGTGACAAATCAGCGAGCCGAGCGATTAAATTAATATTTATATTACTTTGCATAGCTTTTTATTTTCCGTTCTCTTTCGATAGAACGGCAGAAATCTCAATAGTATTGCTATATAAACAAGCACATGACAACCATGTCAACATCAACTAACACCACCAACGAACTAACTTATTTACATATTTAAGTGACTATTGTTTAAAACATAGATATGAGACTTAATTAACAATGATATGTCAATCATAACTTAATAACTTGTAATTCTAAGCTGTTAGTAAATTTTCGCGATGACATAAGTTTATATAGAAAACGATAAAAGTAGATTTATTTTTCTAAGCAGGAATATTCTAAGTCTAAGTCGAATTACGGTTTTCATAGGAAATCGGACATGAGAATTGTCTCCTTAAAAAAGGATTTGTTTCCCATCAAGTACGAGGAAAACCTTTAAAAGAAAAGTTTTCCTCATCAAAAGAACACCTCTGCGCAATCGCTAACCTTTCACGCTACTAAATCGAATCCATAATTTTTGAAAAACGAGAAAAATTCCGCTGCAACTTCTGGATTCATGGGATATAATGAACTGCGAAGGGGCGATATCTCGAAACCTTACGTCGCAAACGGAGAATGGCTTTCAGAAGAGTAGGTCACTGTATTCCCTAGGTAACCATTACCGTCCAACGCTTGAGAGTTCCGTAAAATACGACCGATCGAGTCCTCCATCTCGAAGAGGTAAAAACACAGAATATCGCACAGAGTGGAGGTCTCACGGCTTGCGCTTCTGCACTGCATCTTCTGGAAGTAATTCTCAGCCATTGCTAAAATTTTCCAATATCTTAATCCATTTATTGGAATTACGTTCATCTCTGACTCGGACGAATTTTTAGGACCTCTATAAGGCCATTAATATCTAAAAAACATTACTGAGTTAACATAACCGGATGGTTCCAGGTCTATGAGATAGACTGCCATTTTATGGTTATTTTTGGCCAATTTGTAAATTGTCGAGCGCTTTAATGCGACAAATGATTATTCTTCAGATAGAGCACACACTGCGCAATCTAAATCAAAACAAACTCTTCTTGTTTGCCCAATGCGACGAACATAATAAATTTTGCATGGCGAACGATTCGCTTGGATGCTTCAATGATTTGCGATCGGAATCTATCAACATATTACCACCACATAATTCTAAACAGCCAAAAATAAATTATTGCATCCGGTAAACAGCCCGAATATCGAAGAATTTCATCATAGATTTAAAATAAAACTGTGCTGTGATAATGATATTTAACTAACATTTAACTCGCAGGTACTGCGGAATAAGTATTGATTGAAAGTTAAACTTCTGGGACAGTAAATGAGGTCAAATCATATATGGCATAAGAATCTACAAGCGACACATTTTCAATTATTTACTTTTATTTCTTTGATGGAAACATAAGTTCCCAATCACACCCGTTTTAATAAGTTAACTTAAACGCACGACGAGCATACACACTCATGCCCTATCCGGTAAAGAAACCCAGTTAACCGGGACTTGAACCCACGGCTGTGTTAGACAATCTAACGCACTAACCATTTTGCCATCGGGGTCAGCAAATTTTTTGGGAACTTTAGCAAACAATTAAATGAAAAATGAGCTTGCTAATTCGGGAAAACAAAATTTTCAAAACAATAAGTCGAGAGTGCTATTTCAGCTAAGTATTATGACATGTATTAAAATTAAACGCTGACAATCCACATAATATTCGGCAATTTAACGAAATGAGTGAAAAC
The DNA here is from genome assembly GCA_947579665.1 of Sympetrum striolatum. Classification (NCBI taxonomy): domain Eukaryota; kingdom Metazoa; phylum Arthropoda; class Insecta; order Odonata; family Libellulidae; genus Sympetrum; species Sympetrum striolatum. Next base: position 1,243,123 of record OX388343.1, read on the forward strand.
ACGACGTCAAAAAAGTATTGGTTTTATTTTTATAATGTAAAGAAAAGGGAATGCGAAATTGGCGGGAAAATTGAATTCACAAACGAAAAAATGTGCTGATATACGTTTTAAAAACATTACTCGTCGGAATAGTTTGTTAGCGAGCGATTTATGAGAAAAGATTGGACAAATCGAATTGGAACGCGAAAGCGGCAATGCGAGTTGATGAATCTCTGAATAAATAAAGACCGGCGGGAAATAATTTGGAGCGGAGAGGAAAAATGCATTAGCGACGGTCTTGTTTGTGAATGTATTAAGCGAACAGTCCCTAAAGGAAAATAGAGGAAACATGAATTGGCGGGAAAGGAAAATATCGGAGAAAAAAGGGAAGAATGTGTGCGGTGAAGAGATTGGAGACGAATATAAGTGGAAGGAGGCGAAGAGAGAAAAAAGGATTTGAAGGAATGGAAGGGGACTTGAAAGCTACGGGAAGGTGACATCTCAAAAACATTCGAAAATACTCGGCTATCCAACTTTGGCGATGTATGGATGCTCATATATATTGGTGATATGCGTTGGCAGCCAATCCTTAGTTTAAGACGTTTAGCAGGAAGTTCCGCTTATACCCGCTCACTTATGACCTTCGCGGCCGCAAAAATCAATCGATTTGAGGAATGAGATTTATTTAATGAGGTGTATTCTGTATTGTCTGAGATCTGATGATGAAGTGAATGCTAAAAGCAGTCTTCTGCGAAATAAACTCCTGTGGAAGAGTAGACGTCTTCTTTCCTTCATTATGAATGAGATTTACATAACGGTATGAACGGGAAATCGTGAGCTAGACAAAAGGCAAAACAGAAGTGAAAGAGAAATAAATGAACCAAGACCTATTTTCCGGGCTTTGATACACTGTGCTCGTCCCACGGTAATACTCTTTATGGAGATAATATTCCCCCTTTTTATATAGTTCATAGCAGAACGGACGTACTTTATAAATACTGGTTTGGAATAAGAATTATTTATAAAACTGTAGCAGAAGATTGTTTAAAAATTAAAATGAAGTAGTTAATTACGTAATTTTTGTACTGTGCACAATAAGAGAGAGGTAATGTAATTATTATTTCTTCCGAAGCTCAGATACGTTTGACTGTGCTTGAACAATATGCTAAAGTCAATACAAAAGTGATAAATATTAATGCTAAGTATCATCACTCCCGAAATTATCTAAAACGCATGATATGTGGAAGCTAATCTAATCAGAGGCTGATGTAAAATCTAAATTCCCCCATCTTTGTTAGTATAAAATCTATCAAATTACAGTTATTCTCTTATTTTACCTTGCGAGCCTTATAATTCGAAGGAAGGTAAAATGAGGAATAAACTAAAATTATTTTATCCATTACTGAAGAAGTTAGTTAGTCACATTGTCAGAATCTATGTAATTCTCTGTAATTTAGTTGAACAAACTCATAGGATTTCAGTAAATACCATGGATAGTTTTGAAGACTAGTGACTAAATTCCAAACCATTTATACTTCTGGAAAATGGTGATTATTCAGATGAACATTTAATATAATTCATTTCTCTTTCTTTTTACTTTCTCTCTATACAAAGTATAGAGAAAAATATTGCATTCGCAAAAAATTCGACCTCCAGATTTCAACGGAAATAGATGTTTTGGGGCCCATAGAGTTCGTTTTCGCTATTTTTCCGAACATGTCTGTCTGTGTGTGTGTGTCTGTCAGTCTGTGGTAAAAACGTTTGTGGGCGCTTCATCTTAAAAATTAATTATCCGATCATTTCCAAAATTCATATTTAGTATTTTTCTACCAATGCATAGTTGATTAGTTTTTTTATGAATATCGCTTAACCGGAAGTTGGGGTTTATCCGGAACAAAGTTTTGTTTCTTAAATATCTCTGTCAGAATGCAATGTAGGTATATACAATTATGTTAAAAAGTTATAGATAATGTACATTACTACAACTTTTGTTTGAAACATTTTTTCGTAACACTGATTGTTTAGGAGTTATTCCTTGAATAATGGTTAACCGGCAGTTTTTGTTTATCCAGTTATGGAAGATTTTCATACATGCAAAGTTGATTAGTTTTTTATGAATATCGCTTAACCGGAAGTTGGGGTTTATCCGGAACAAAGTTTTGTTTCTTAAATATCTCTGTCAGAATGCAATGTAGGTATATACAATTATGTTAAAAAGTTATAGATAATGTACATTACTACAACTTTTGTTTGAAACATTTTTTCGTAACACTGATTGTTCAGGAGTTATTCCTTGAATAATGGTTAACCGGCAGTTTTTGTTTATCCAGTTATGGAAGATTTTCATACATGCAAAGTTGATTAGTTTTTTATGAATATCGCTTAACCGGAAGTTGGGGTTTATCCGGAACAAAGTTTTGTTTCTTAAATATCTCTGTCAGAATGCAATGTAGGTATATACAATTATGTTAAAAAGTTATAGATAACGTACATTACTACAACTTTTGCTTGAAACATTTCTCTGTAACACTCATTTTATTGGAGTTATTTATATATTACCGGAATAGGCTTCTGTCTTCAATAAATATGGAGAAAGTCATGTGTTGGCCACATCAGATTATTTAAGTTAACCTTAGTATTTATTTACCACTATACCACTTGCAACTTTATCAGTTTTTTCATTCACTGTAACCAAATAAATTGAACTATAGAAAATATTGGAATGATAGGTAGATAGACCCTTTATTGGCGAATATTCCCTCTCTTTCACCTAACCTCGTACGTCGATAATATTTAAAGTTGACTAATTAATACAGATTAACACAAAAAGAAAGAGTAGTGTGCAGGAAAAAAGATCTTTGCCAAGATATGAGGTAATTTTGAAAATAAAATGATATCGCAACAACGGAAATATTCATTGTTATTGGGTATTTATTCTTCTAAGAAACACTACTTTAATTTCTTGTACCGTTGTCTTAGATTTCTTACCTTCAGTGGATGTTCAGTGGAAGTAAAGAAGTACTTTTGAATGGGCCATTCCATCGGAACCATTTTAATTGATTGTAGCGGAGTTGCAATTCGGCATCTCGGAGATGGAAAATTAATCGCAGTCGGAGAAGGGGGAGTGTAGGGGGGGTAAGGGAGGGGAAGTCTGCAGAGTGGCGAAGTAGATTCTGCCCGAAGACTGTTAAAGGAAGAAATAGAGCGACGATGCTTTCGAGGTAATGATACCGGAAGGCTCGGAGGAAGCTTCTTATTTTCACCGAGAGATGGCGAGGCGATGCCAGGGAAAATACACAAAAGAGAAAATGGGGGTGCGATTCGCTAAGACCGGAAGAGAGGTTCGGGAAAGGCCTTCATTTAGTTCTTGCGCCTCTTGAACCCAAAATGGGCCAGACCAATATTTTCGCTCCTAGATTCCAACGATTCTTCTCCGAAATGACTCAGCGAATTGAGGATGCGATTCCTTCATTTGCATTGCGAAGGTCTTCTTTTGTTTAATGCACGATAGAAGTTTAAATAATTGATAAGTTAAATAATTTAGGAATTTCAAAATTATGAAGTTCATTGATAAAAATAGTTTCCATCATTTAAGTATTAGACTAACTAAATTCATCTTGAATTATTTAAAATGTATATGTTCCTTAGAATTAATATTTCTTTACCTTTCTCCTCTAACATTTTGTTTGCGTTAAATGACAAAATTTGTTTTATAAATGAATATCTGAAATCATAAGCTGTCAACGGACAACATCAATACTTAAACAAGTCTGTGAAGTAATAATAATAATAAAAACTCTTTATCTGGCAAGGTTAGGCCCATTAGGGCCTCTCTTACACCTAACCATTTAGGGTAACTAATGTTAAATACAAGGAAAAAGATGGATAAACAATACAAATAAGTATATATATATATAAAGAAAATAAAAAGAAGAGGTAAAAAAAATAATAGGATTGGGGTGTGGGGAAGAACTCCTCGGCTGAAGGCTTTCGGAGAAAACCCCACTGTGCGGGAAAACGCTCACACAAGAAGGGGAGCAAAGAAAACCCGCGAAAACACAGATGGAAATAAATTCAAGCAGGTATATCACTAGTTGCATAATTGCTGACCAATATTGTCGGGTAAATTTCTTGGTGGCTGACCACGGATGTCATTTACCTGAAAAGACAGAAGAAGAAGAGTAGACGGAAAATAAAGAGCTTTCGGAAATGCGATTTAAGTATAGAGGCCTTAAAGATTGAAATTAATAAGCTACTATAATGTAATTAATAATCCACAATTAAATATTATATAATAGTTATAATGGTAAGGATAATTAAAGTTATATTGATAGATAAAGCATGATTTACCTGCTGTTTAAATATTAATAAAACTAAAATTAGTATTAATACTAAAAGAAAAAAATTAAAAAATAAGAAATTAAGAAAATAGTAATAATAATTATTATTATAATAAGACAAGTTATAATGTTACCCTCGAGATTTGATGATGGTACTAGTAGCGGACATGTGAAAGGTGTCTGGTGAAAAAAAATTAATTCTCCTTGTTAATTAATATGTTAGAGACTGACTGTTTGAAGGAATGAAGTGAGAGGCATTTGAGATTGTGGTTTGGTAGTTCATTCCAATACTTCGCTTCAAGAACGATAAAAGATTTAGAACAGATTTCGGTTCTATGAGAAGGAATCATTAGCTTGCCTGAAGAGCGAGTACCAAAGGTATGAGTGCTGTTGAGGCCATTGAAGTACGAAGAGAGATACGTGGGACAACGTTGATTGAGTATTTTGTGTACAAGGTTAAGTGTATGTAGCTTTCGTCTGGAGTCAAGTCGTAGCCAATTTAGTTCTTTCAGAAGAGGAGTAATATGGTCAAATTTCTTGGCATTAAAGATAAATTTAATAGCATGATTAAAAGTACGGTTTAGCTTGGCACTAGTAGGCGAAATGAGTTCGTTCAGAAGCACATCACAATAATCGAATATGGAAAGGATCAAGGCTTGTATAACGGTCTTTGTTTTTGGCTGCATCGGAAGTGTACATGTATGTCTTTTGAAGTTATGAAGTGTGGAGTACGTTTTTCTGCATATATTATTTACTTGAGGCACCCAAGTGAGGGATTGGTCCATGTAAACGCCGAGATTCTTAACGGAAGAGCAGTATGCGATTTCCTTGTCGTCAATTTTTATTCTAGGTATTTGCTGATAATTAATATTGCTAAGAATCTTACGTCTTCCAAATATGATGGCTTGAGATTTGTTTGAATTAATACTCAGTGCTATATAATGTAGCCATTTATGTAGTCGAGAGAGATCCTGATTAATGAGTTCAAGAGATTTAGTGAGGTTTTTCGGGTAATCGGATAGATAAATCTGTAGGTCGTCTGCATAGAGATGATAGGAAGAGAGATTAATATACTTTGGTAAGTTCTGAATGTAAAGGGAGAAGAGGAGTGGACCACAAAGTGAATATAAATTGTTAGGCTTTTAAAATATTTAGGCCAAAAATATCTTTCAGAGACGATGTTAAATTTGCGGTGGTTGTTATACAGTTTAAAGCTTAAAGCTATATAATCCAACCCCTAATGTTGCGAGAAGAACAGCGTAGGAATGATTCTCAATTCGGTTTCAAAATAACATGATTTTCAAGCAAACGTTTTTCGTTTAATCTAAGTCAATACTTATTTTTCTTAAACATACTTCAAATAATAAAAAAAATACAATAAATTTTTTATCCATGCATTAACGTGTGTTTCAGGTTCATTGGTGCAATGAATTGCCATTGCTACAGTTGTTATAAAATTCAAATTACCAACAATTTATATTGAAAATAAAATAAATACCTTCGAATGTGCACCCGAAACTTATTTAAATGTTCGTTAACTGATCGTAAAATAATTTAAAATCTTGCAGGAAAATATTCGCTTACTAATATCCTTAAACATGCATCAATATTTAAACGTTTCGATGATACATGAATGATGCAACCGAAGAATTCAAGATCGCGGTAGGGGAACACAGCAAAAAGCTTTTTTTAGAGAAATTCATTAGAAAAAGCCATTTAGAGAAACATCGTCCTATAAATATGAAGATCAGATACAGTAATACTTTATAAAAATTTCCAATGATTAAGATATCCTAATCGAATCCTAGCAATACCTAAACTGAGAAGCGTTTAACAGAATGATTCCTCCGCTTTGATTAGCCCAGTCTACGAAACATGTCTCCTCATGAGCTCTGAATTATGAAGCATTTCGCCCATATAACTCACAGACGACACTCAAGGAAGAAACCGAGCCAGATGCGCAGTACTCGCTCACCGTAACGAGAGCACATCTGGTTTGGATTCACGACTAGATGACCGCAAAGCTCACGTCGAGCGAAAACACAGAAAGTATCGCACAAAGAAGACTCACGGTTTCACAAGTCAGTTCGCTCGATTCAACGATTTCGAAAGGATTCGAATTAGCGCAGGACTCAATTCGAAAAGGTGCAGAAGAGGGGTGCAGAAGAGGGGTGCAGAATGAAAGGAAGGGCTATATCTCGGAGAACTCTCTCGGTACCTCCCGAGGAATAGAACTATAGCGGAAGGGAGGGGAACCAGAAGCAGGTGGGGGTGGGAGAGGGGGTGGGGTAGGAAATTAGGAGGTAGTAATTGAGTGGGGAACCTCTGGGAGGTGGAATTCTTGAAGACGGCTGAGAGAAAGAAGGACAAGGGGAGAAAGGAGGGCCCAATATTTCTTCTCCCACAGGATGTTAAAAGTGCCTTTCTCTCGAGGAAGAAGAAGAAGGGAATTGGCGTTTGAAAGACAGTGAAGAGACGCAAAGGAAAGGAGGAGGCCTAAATAAACATCGGAATCCCAAAAGTATCCGCCACACATTTTATTTGGAATTAAATCTCCAGTTCGCGGAATTATTTACAATATTTAATGCGCACAAGTAATTCGATTCAAACTTATATGATAGCAGTTCGATGCGATTGATGGTCGAATCGAAAAGGGAAATAAGTGGCTCGAGATGAAATATTTAGAGCGGAGAGTTAGGAAGCAAAGAAGATCGACGGAGCACAATTACTTTATTTTCGAAAGGGGACTCGCCCTTCCTTCTCATCCTTTTACTCTAAAAGGATTTTCTCCTCCTCATCTCAGTCCTTGCTGCACCTGTATTCCTTGTTGAAAACTGCCCTCAAAATAATCAAAGGTTATTTCAAATAAAACCATTGCCGTTGATTTCAGTTAGTTGGAAGGAAATTTAAATCTCAATCTGCATTAGATATGTTATTATTAACTGAATATTTCATCAGGATTGAGTGAAAATTTAAGGATATTTTCTTTCAATTATTGTTCCGTCTCTGTAAACACGATTATGACAGGGACATTTCCAATATACAATAGTGTAGCATGTTTTCATTCTGTTAATTGAAAGCGTATGGGTCAGGTGAAAAATGAGGCGTCGCGCAGACTATTTTGTTATCAGATTAATGGACACTAGACATGTAGTTGATTAAACTATTCTGTTAGCAAATTTTTTTATAGTGATATTGATTGATCTACCTTATAAATAGGAACGTTTTCTCTCAAAATCCACCTCAGCTGAACCAATTTATAACGATCAATCTCCCCTTAAATTGTCTGTATTTCTAAACTTTTGTCCAAATGGCATTTTGTTATCCCTTGTCCTAATGACATACGATGAAGGAATTTTAAATGAAGGCCAACTTGTTTCATTCAATCCATATTTATATATATTTTATACTCGACATGTATTTACGAAATTGTTGAATAAAACTTGGTATATGTAAAAAGAAAAGGATTAGGTTGTCGTCTCATAGCATACTATCTCTAATGCAATTTCGTTTTAAGAAGCTAACATAGAAAATACTAAGAAATTCACCGCAAATTGTTCTGTTTGTCTATTATTTGGAAAAATATATACTCTATGAAATTTGCCAGTAAAACTTCGAAAAAGCTCTCAAAATACAAATGCTTTCTCAGCTATAAATGAAAGGTTAAGCAGAAATTGAGCGTTTAAAATCATGGAAAAATTAATTTAAAATCGCTTGCACCACGCTTATAACTTGGTTTCCCTAATTTATCGTTGGCTCTTAACCGCGGAGTTAATTCCCAAAGATAACACCCCCAATGGAAAATACGGGGATATCATAGTCGTTAGCTCTCCTTAAATCCAACTTTGCGGCGTTGGCTTCCAGAGTCAACACAGTTGCCCAAATAACACTGACCGCAGAAATCTCCTCCCTTTCCCCTATCCATTCCAGCTATTGCGTGAGGATTTTTCCATCGTGCTTTTGGCGCATTTCTTCCTGAGACCATCTTTCTGCTTTACGTGGTAACGTAGCGCCATCCATTTCTCCGAGGAAGCAGACGTGGAGAGGGACATAAGACACCCTCACGACACAGGTGGTTTCACGGGAATTCCTCTCTTCAAGAAACTTTCCTCAAGGATTGCCAATTTATTGCCGTAGCTGGAGGATGTGGTCACTCAACGCATCGACTATTACAACGTCGTTAAAAGGCTTGTTCATGTAAGTCGGGAAGAATTTCAGTGATTTTGAAAGTGCGAAGTTTTAGCAAAGATAGAATTAGTGTGGACAGGTTTGCATTTCCTAACCAGTACAGCATTGGATGGTTTGTCATAAGGAAAAGTAATTGCGAATTTTATAATCTTCTATGAATGAGTAGAATTTCTGTGAGAAGAAATAATTGCTATGATTTCGGAAATCAGGATAATTTCATAGATTTTAACATGAAAACTGACATCATCGGAGATGGAAGAAACGTTAAGTTCTAAAAACTTTAACTATCGTCAATCATAATTTAGTGGCTGCTTGCTTAAGACTAGTAAAAAAAGGTAATTTTAATAAAAACTAGGGGTTTCACTTAATTTTTATCACCAAAAGTCCATCTACACTATTTTTTAAGTAGCAAAACGTCTAACCTGGAACCCAAGTGTTGACTAATGTTTGGGTAAGTACAGTTTTATTTCGTAACTAACTATCTTGTGCCTTCTGGGTGTCACACCAATCGCTAAATAAGCTAATAGACAGCAATAAAAGATATTTCAGGAAGTGACCCCATCATCAACAACGGTGTCATTTTAGCAATTAGTTTAGATGCAATCTTTAGAGCAAGATTATTCGCACATTTGGATTCCATTTCATTCAATATTTAATCACAGTGCAGTCAATTGCCGCTTTTCAAAACCTGCATTATGATACTATATAAGACTAAGTCTATATTTTGTGAAGTATGTTGTTTATATTTATATATCCGATGTTGCGTTACACATAAAAACCCTCAATTTCACGCTCTGGTTATCTTTCGAGATAGATTCGTTAAAACTCAAAATTCTGGGATATTTTCCTGCATCTTCCTTTCATCTCGGCCGAGTGTCCATCTCTTCCACAGCACGTCTCCCGCATTTTCAGTGTTTCTTCGCGTTATACATTCCGAGGGAGCCTCTGTCTTTGCGGTGGCAGTCCATCCGAAGAGGGGAAGGTGCGAAGCCTTTGAAGCATGTTAAGCCGTCTCCCGACCGCACGTTTCGCCACTCCAAATGCTGCCTCTTTCATATCGACGATCGAACTGAGTCTCTCTGGATATAAGGCGAATGTTGACGGGGAAGAGAGGCGTAGTGAGAAATGGAGGAAATGCAAAAGAGACTTTTTGGGATTCGCCGTGAAATGAGCTCCGTGGCGAAAACTCCGAGAAATCCGCGGGTTACTGAATCTTTCAATTCTGCATTCTGAAGTACGCAAATGGATTCTTAATGTGAACACGTTCTGTACGCTATTGGTAAACAGGCGTGTGAATGGCAAGTGGCCTATGAATGCCTATCTACAGATACAAAACGCTTTGGGAGTGAGACCACTAGAAAAGGTGTGAGCTTGTTTGCTCTTGTTTAACTAAATGAACGGAGACAGTTTGATTGGAAAAGTTCAACAAAATCTACTACATTCTCTGACATTCTACACTCAGTATTTTCATAAATCGCCAAGATGAATGAAATGAAGAATGAACAAGTAATGCAACATCACTTGAACCGAAGTGACTTTCGCACTGTCACTGCCGTGAACAAGACTGGCGAACTAATTAGAGGTGCCATTTACCAAAAAAGAACAATATCTCATTCATCAAGAAATGGTGACACATTCAACAAAATCTTATAATTCGAAATTAAGCAACACAAAATGTACTTGAACAGTTCGTTTTCCCGATACCAACATAATGTATGGATAGAATGTAAATGGTTTACAGCCGAACCTCGATAGCTCGAATCTCAAGGGATGGGCTAAAGAGTTCGAGTTACCGAGGTTTCGAGTAATCAAGGTTTCCACTTATCGAGGTTCTGTAACCTTTAATTCGACTTATCGAGATTTTCTTATGATCACCACTGCATTAAAATTTCATTTTTGATTAAGACAACAAAATCTAGTGACTTATTAAGAATTTTTTGCAATGCTTCCTTAAAAATGGGGTAATAAATCTGGGGAAATAAAAGAGACATTAGGAATATTTTAATTACGTAAGCTTTTTCTTTGGGTAAATTCAAATTTTCATAACAATTAAAAGTTGTACATCTCTCAGAATACGGAATGAATTACTGTACAAACTTTGGTAATCAGCAACACTTATAAAATCAAGGCGCGGCGGAGGGTTCTTGGAAAATTCGAGTTATAGAGGTCGGGCTACCGAAAATCGACTTATAAAGGCTTTTACATCCAAAACGTCGTCAGGAAAAAATTCGAGTTATGTACTGTTTTTTCTTCGACTAATCGAGGTTTTCTCAAGGGCCGAAAGTATTCTTCGAGTTATCGAAGTATTCGAGTTATCGAGGTTCAAGTTATCGAGGTTCGACTGTATATAAATGAATAGCTATATCACATGAAATAGTCGCTGCTTTATACTTTACGGAGTTCAGAGTACGGACCTCTTAATTTCAGTGACCCTGGGAATAGGAAATTGGAATTTACTACGAATCTTACGTCGAGTTAATTAAGGTATCTTGATGTAAGAAGGAGGAACCATTTCGTGACTCCCTAAAGATATGAAAAATTATATTCATTGAGGGCTCCTAATAACAATTTTAGTGAGACCCCAATATGGAAGAAAGACTAATGTGGTTAATTCGACGATATGGGTCGCAATCTTTCCTTAAGTCCTGAAGACATCGATAAATCATTATTAGCCAGCGAAAGCGGGTAGATCGTTAAACATACGCTGCATCTTCGAAATTGCATTATATTGAGAGACAAACTCCCATTGGAATAGTAAATACTCGAAAATGAAAACCATTAAGCTTCAATCTTATAAATAACTCATTCTGTTTCTATTTCTCTAACATATGGCAATGAATAACAAACAGTATGGAAGAAGAGATCGGAGAATTAAAGGTAAAGTAACAAAAGGTATGAGAAAGATAGGGGGAATGCCGATGAGGCGTTGGATTTTTTTGGCGGAAAGAAAGGCAGAAAAAGTTTCCAAGAAGATATCGATTCTGCGGAGTGTTTCCTCATAGGATACTCATCTTTTCTTTCATTCTCTCTATCGCTCACACTCTTAAACTGCGATATATCAAGTCCCTCGGGATTTATCTCCGTTCTTTTAATACTTCCACTCCTTCTGCTGCCGGTATGATATACTTTCTTCGCAGTAAAATTTGATTCATGGCTAAGTCATCTGCGTGGTTTTACGCGAAGGCACAAAAGAGCTCGGAATGTCTATGAAGATTAAACGGAAGGCTTTCATTTCTACCGAATCGGACGTTTCTAAACATAACAGTTTTATGAGTGCAAAGAAAAGGATATTTTCGCCCAAGAAATAGAGGTTTTGGTGCCCCGAGATCATTCAAAATAACTTTCGCTTGTGGTTTAATTAGGGACTTATTTGATAATTTCTACAATCAGACCTATTGTTTAACCTACAGTAACTTAAAGCATCGACGTTGATTTTCGTGAACATTTATGTTCCTTTCATTTTTATGAGAGGTTAAGATTGAATATTTACAAAGGAAGCGGAGTGCAATAGACGATCTTATATTAGCAAAGCTAAGAAAATAATTTGTGGGATAATATTTATAAAATCCTACGAACCCGTTCTCACTAAATGAAGTTATTCTGACTCTCAGATAGATGGGTACTGAGCTTATTAAAGAGTGTCAGCGTGATTATTTAAAAATGGAATCCACTAAATGTTTGTATGTGTAAAGGGAGTGAATTTTTCATCAAAATATGCTTTTGCATGGATTTATTTATGCCAACTGTTAATAAATCCCGCCAAAGAATGATTTTCGAAGGACTCTTCTGATGATAAATCAAAGATTTTGAAAATGTATTCTAACAAAAACAACAGATTTTTTCCGAATCATCGGTTTTCGTCTCTCCATTAATATCGCATATTCCGATATCCGAATTTATCGATTTGCATGCCGTCGATATCATCGCAAAAATAAAAATGTCATTCGGTTTGATTTCTAAGCTCGACTTCACCGCCTCTAATGCATAATTTCACGGTTTTAATCTGCGAGAGGGGTCCATTAGTCAGGTAAAAAAAACTCGCAACTTCAAAGCCGCGCTCATTAGGCAACCGCCATTTTTCCGAGTTAACATTCCAAAAGCCTCTCCACCGAATTCTGAAAATAAAAGACTCGCTCGAAACAAATTCTCCAAAATTTAAAACTTTACCTCTCCCGAAATACATTTCCGACTCCCAACGATGGAAATGGAGATTATTCCAGAGATCTGTCTCTCCCTTTCTTTACGTAAAGTAAAAATGGTTAAAAAAAGCAACCACGGGCGTGTTTTGGTTCTTTATGGTCTTACTGCATATTGACCTCGGTGATCAGATCGCAAAGTTACCACTTTTTGTCGATTGCGGTGAAATGGAAAGCGAAGGGAATAAGAAATGTGGAGACAGTTTTTAAAGAAGAAATTTTGAGACAGCAGACGCGATGACACATCTTCGAAATAGTTTCTAGAACAATCTGAAATCGTTCATCTTCAACATGTCTGGACGGGAACTTGAGAATGGTCAAACGAATCAAAAAATAAGAAAAAGTTGATAGTTTACGTTAGTTGTCATTTTGATCCAATCTCGACTACATGTTACCCTGCCGAAGTATTTTTCATTCCAGAATCACAAAAAGTAGAGGGAAAGGGGATATATTAAACATGTTTCCCTAAAGAATATAGGGCACATATAATGCTAATAATTGTTATGACGAATTGATAAATATTAATAACATATTTAAAAGGTGTTTAAAGGTTACTGAATATTAAAACTAAGACGGAATTTGCTCGATAAATGCGAAGATGCTCAAGGAAGAAGTTACAGATATTTTGTGTCTACTTATTTGCATATGCCAATCGAGGAAACTGAGGTAAGATACATTAGAAAGAGTCTATTCAAATATTCACTTCTTCCGCGGGCGACCGTAACGCCAAGGAATGCATCTTCCATGGAACCTTCAAACCAAGAGGCGATTAGAAAAGTATATTTGTAAATTCAGATGTAATAAGATCTCCAATGTCGATTTCTTGGATCTTCTGACCATAAAGAGTTAAAATTTATACGTCAGCCAAATTTGTGCGTACAGTCCATCTACACCATTGCAACCAAAAACAAGGTTTCATCCTTATAATATTGAGTCTAAATATTAATTCGTCCTCAAATAGAGAACCGCATTGGGGCATTCATGATTAAGAATGTATTACCATTTTAATGATGTTAACAATCTCTTCTTAGCATAATTACTTAAAATTGATACAAGAACGTGGGATCTCTCAATTTACATTCTGACACCACCGAACGGTGATTAATTATAATATTTCAAGAGGGTCGCATGCAACCGAAAATGAGGTGGTCTAATCAATCACTTGGCTTTCAGATCCCATGAGGCGGAATGCTGCTCCCGGCGACCCGACGCAGGCCACGGGCCATTCCCAACCCCTCAGCGCCCCCCACGACTCCGCCCCCGCCCCCACCGCCTGCCCTCCTGCTCCGCTGGGAAAGCGGTGCCGATGATCCCCGTCTGCAGTTTCGCCCCAGCAGAGATGAATGCACCGCAGTGCCTGGCCTCTTCGGGTCCCCGTGGAAAGACTCTGCGACCTGCTCCGGACCTCATCTGTCAACTTCTTCGAGACAACTCCATTACCGACAACGGATCCCGTGCTCGGGCCCATCAATTTCGACGCAACTCGACCCTCCGGACAGCGCGGGGACCCGGAAGGACCGAGTGGACGTCGAAAACTCCTCGAGATGGCGGGTTTCTGTAAATGCTCACGTCTCGAGTCGCGAGAGTGCTTCGTCGAAATCCCGAGGAGGGCAGCACGGTCTACTCGCCAGCTTCCTGTTTACCCTGGTGGCCGCGTCGTCGATGTGGCGCCACTGCGCTGCCCTGTGTCCGCCGCGGTGCCAGTGTGATGACCTCACGCTGTCCGCGACATGCACCGACGCGGCCCTCGAGGTCATCCCCATTCAACTCAATCCCGAGGTGAGGTCATAAATCCGCAGCGGATTTGAATCCGTTGATTTGCGAGTTTTACACGAAGCGATGTTCCTATTATTTCGGCCGAAAATTAACGCTCCGTAGTTAATGTGGCAACGCTGTGACAAGTACTTTATAACGCGATGTTTATAAAAGGAATAAAATAGACGCTATCGTAGCTGTGATCGCATAAAATGATATTACGGCGCCCTCTATTAGAAATTTCAAGCAGATATCAAATTAGTTTAGTCTGCCGCATCCGATATTAAATCGCCATGTTGGGAATATAAAGTAATAACACCCGGAAAAATGATACCACAAGGAAATAGCTGCGCTTTATAGGGTTAAAGCAAATTTTGTCAATTAATATCGATGTCAAAATAATAATGATAACTGAATAATGTAATAATCAAACTGAAGTGCTTCAAATCTCATATAATCAGGATTTTCGCTTTTGAAGAAGAGATTTAACAACAACAATTCTTAATCAGCCTAAATTAATAGAAAGTCATGGTGATTATTTAATCAATTTAAAATATAATAGTATTAATGATTCGGTAACAGTAATTTGTGTGCAATAAGGGGATGTTATTTTAGCAATAACTCGGACTCTGGCCTCTGGCTCCCGGATAGTCATGTGGAGAGCGCGTTTGCCTTTGGTGAAAGCGGTCCCGGGTTCGAATCCCGGTGGGAGCCAATGTGCGAAATGACCCAAGCTGTCGAAGCACTTTTAACAAGACTACTAACTCGGACTCTGCATCAAAGAATATACGCATTTAGTATTTGAAGTGTTACATAATAAAAATAACACGTGGTGAATTCGATAAAATTAGATAGATATAATTAGTAACGAGTGGTTCAGGAACTTATATAAACTTTTAAACAAATAATCGAAGTATGATAAGGCAAAAAGGTGTATAAGGTGTAATCAAAAAGTAATAAGGAAATTCGTAATAAAAAATCGAAAGATTTTGTTTAAACGCGATGTTCTGGACGTCGATACACGTAAACAGAAGTGGAGGGAGGGAGTGGTTTGGGCTCCATCGCTCCTGGGTTTGAGTCCCGATCAACTGGATTTTCCTGGCTGCGCGTGTTTGCCTTATTTTTCTGATACGGGTTCACACGGCAGATAGGAAATTCGGACGGAAATAAATCAGCGTCAAAACAAACTTAATTTTCGTGAAAAATCGACAGCTGACGTCATGAGTGATGGGATTGAGCCTTAAAAACATGCAAATTCACTTATTTCAATGTATCGTTCACGGTAAACACAGTTCAGTTGCAGCTGTTTACCATGCATGCTATTAACCAATGCTGCAGTTGCGCGACATAATTAATCTTCCTGTCTTTACAAATCGCAGTTAGTTAGGATAAATTACATCCGTAATAATAGGATCAAAATAAAATACATTTGTATGAATAAGATAAATTATATTCATCAATAATAATAAGATAAATGAATTGCATTCGTATTTTTAAATCGTAGAAAACAAACAGCATTAGTATGGGTAAAGGTAGGACAGCACGGAAACATTCACAAGTCTCGAGCTAAGAAATACACGTAAAAAGAAAATTGTGAAAACTTTCTCAAAATCTGTGAATGAGAGCACGAAATTCAAGAAATTACGGTTATATTATGAAAAGGCATTATTTTATAAAATGATATTGATTCTAATAAAGTCACATACTACTCCGTTCGAATTTCAATAAAACCTTTCTAGCCCTTTTATTTTTCATCACTTCGAAGATCGACTTATGATTATAGTGTCTTTGTTTTTGGCATTGACTATTGCTTCTCTGCCTCACTAATTGATGGTTTAATTATCGTGGTGATATTTCGACAAAAAATCAAATGGAAATTTAAAATGACCTCCACTTTAGGAGCGATGTCAGCTTAACGAATTGAAAACGAGTTGCATCGCTTACTGACGAACACAAACAAAACCGCTTATGATAAAGGAGAATGAAACGAGAGTCAACACCTCTTGGATGGCAGACGAAAACACAAATGCAGCATTCTCAGTAGCAGTAGGTCCAGTCAAATCATATCCCCTATTTTCACAATGTAAACAATTGCAAAACACGTAAAACTTCCAAAGTCAAAAGTAAGCTTGGAAATAAAATCAAATGAAAGTAAGAAATAGACGTTGTGAGGGCAACAACCGGCAGTCAAACATTTAAAAAAGCTTAAATGCAAAAGAAGCACCCTTTAAATTGGAGAGGAATCGGAGGAAAACTGAATGCGGGCCGAATCCATTTGTTTGTATACAAAGAGACCATTCGCTTGAATTTTCAGCGGGGTTATTTAAGAATTTCTCGGAAATTATCGGAATCTAACACAGCGATAAGCAAAACTTTACACGTCGTTAATTATCACGTGATAGATGTGCTGATAGTGGTTGAAAATCAATTCGACCTTTCTCCTAAATTTAAGATTTGGCGTATCATTACAGAGCATACCTTGAGCCCTATTGATCGCTAAATGGGGCACTGCTACTGCATGAAATTAATTGAAATTTTGCTCACCTTCTGCACAGGTCGAAAGCATCAGCCTCCACGGGAATCGGATATCATCGGTGGACCAGTCCCTCGGATTCTACGCGAGGCTGCGGCACCTCGACTTGTCATCCAACCGACTTCGATCACTCGGAGAGAGAAACTTCCAGCTGCAGGGCTCTCTCACTTCCTTGAACGTCAGCGGCAACCACATCAGCGCCGTTGCCAGACACGCCTTCGCAGGCATTGGGCTCTCCGAGTCGCTGAGGGTCTTAGACATCGCGAGGAACCGCTTGGGCGCCTTTCCCCTCGCCACTCTTGCAGGCCTCCGCTCTCTGCACGAGCTCTATCTGTCGCACAATCAGCTGACGACCGTCGGCGACGGCGAAGGAAACGGTAAAATACACCTTCACTCGCTGCAGCTATTAGATCTCACTGGAAACAGACTGCAAGAGGTGCCCACCTCTTTCCTCGCCCACCTTCCTGTGCTGAAGGTCTTGATCCTCGCTCGCAATGACCTTTCGGGTCTCCCCGACGGTTCCCTCCCCTCCTCCGGCCTCACCTCCCTCTCCTTCGCCGGAAACGTGAATTTGGGATCCAGTGGAATAGAAGACAATGCTTTCGTCTCCACTGCCAAGACTCTGTCGCATTTGGATCTCAGCGACTCGGGACTCACAGCTGTCCCGGCGAAGGCTCTCTCTATTTTGGGGTCCAACTTGTCCGACCTCGAGCTCAGCGGCAATCCCATCGGAGACTTGCCCGAAGGCTCCTTTTCGCCGCTGCGTTCGCTCAAGAGAGTTCATATTTCCAGGCTCTCGCTTCTCTCTAACATACACCCAGCTGCATTCGCCGGGCCCAATCCAGAAGTCACTTCATCCTCCTCCCCACAGGCCGTCACGGCAATGTGCCCCCCTCAATTGGAACACATTTCTCTGGAATGGAACCCCAACCTCCAGAGGTTACCGGAGGGGCTATTCGCTTCCTGCACCCGTTTGACCACACTCACTCTTCGCGGAGCAGCTCTGGAGGGTCTGGATGCCACCGTGCTTCCCGCTCCCCCCGTTAGACTCAAGAGTCTCTCCTTGGCCGGCAACCCTCTTCGATGCAACTGTTCCCTCATGTGGCTATCCGCCTTGGCCAATGCCTCCATCGGCTCTCAGCCGTTCCTCGACGGAGCTCGATGTGCGGAGCCTCCGCGACTCGCCGGTAGGTTGCTCTCGCGTCTCGCCGAGGCGGAGCTCAGGTGCGAGCCCAGCTGGGAGACGGTCTTGGCCATCGCGATGGCATCCGCCACCTTCCTGCTGTTGATCGTCTTCGCAATTCTATTCGGGAGAAGGTGCACCAGGCACTACAAGTGCTGCGGTTCCCTGGAGACCCCAACTCCCACCCCCACGGCTCCACCTCCGCCTCCTCCCAGGAGGCACTTTCCTAGTCTGCATTCGACTCAGCAGAACGGTGTGGCGCACAGGAAGGACATGGAGTTCGGAGTGTGGGCGGGCAAAGGGCCTCTGGGCGGTGGGAGGGACGACACCATAGCGGCGAACGAGTACACGGACTTGATAGGAGTCGGTGTCGGGAGGATGGTGATCCCGGCTGGTTACAGGGGGCCCACGGGGGTCTATGTCTGAGGGGGCGAGAGGCTGCTCGGGGTCAGGGAACAGAAGTACATGTGTTCCAGCGACCGCGGGAGCCTCGAAACCCAACAACTGTGAAGTGGACGGATTCATTAAATGTGATTTTTTGTGCCCAAAGAAGTGTACGAAGGAAAACTATAGCTTTTAGCTTTGTGCTTTTTTCGTGCGAGGAACTGTATTTAAAATTTACGAGCCCGAAAAAATTTGACGAGAAGATTTGGGTTAAGATGGAAGAGAAGTATAACCTTTTTTTATATACGAAAATATTTGTCGGGACGACTCAACAGTAATCGTTATTGAATTACAAAAATAATGCGAAAGCTTCATATTGATAATATAACCGAGCGTTTCACTATGTAAATGAGAAATGTAAAACATTGTACAAACATTTTAAGGAAACTAATGCCATGCGTTTTTTCGCGACACCTTCCAAAGATACTTTTTTGATGATGTGCCGTGTGGAGGTGCGAATTTTGAGCGTCGTGCACGGAAGTGATACGTCTTTAAAACGATTGGATAACTTTCTAACTGGTTCTTGAAACTTTGTCATATATCGTTTGTGTGAAGGTTTTGATTTCGAATTTAAAAAAGGTAATAGATAGATTTTCCTCTTTCTCTCTCTAGACAAGGTTTTATAGCATGCTAGCTAATTCTCTATAATCAAGAATTTTTCGAAAATACAGGGAAATACTAGTGATTAAGGATTGATAGGTTT
This sequence comes from Sympetrum striolatum, assembly GCA_947579665.1. Classification (NCBI taxonomy): domain Eukaryota; kingdom Metazoa; phylum Arthropoda; class Insecta; order Odonata; family Libellulidae; genus Sympetrum; species Sympetrum striolatum. The sequence continues at coordinate 1,262,444 of OX388343.1, forward strand.
GTTTCTTATTTCATTGAGTCCCGTTTTATATACGACCACAAAATTTGTACGCTTTGAAATAAAAACGATACCAATTATTATCAATACGGTTTCCATTGACCAAACCAAAGTTTTCGTATGTGGACATAAATTGGCTTTGCGCGGATAAAATTTGACGTGTATTGATTTGGAAATAGGCTCGAACGATTCCTAGTTCAAAATAAATTCGAACGAAATTTAATCGATTTCAGTTAATCTATAGAAATATTCAAATAGCTCTCGGCCGTTTCGCTTGACCGCTTCGAAAAATTTAAAATTCTCCATTATTAATAAATCTGGATGGTACAATTAATGTTTAAATCATCGAAACTAAACATTAAATACTAAACATAATTAATGTATGTACCGTATTACCTATAATCCATTCATATAAGGTTTTTAGAAACATACGAGGTTTATGATTTTGGACATATGTAAACGCTGCCACGGGGTTAGTGAATTTTGGTTTAATATTATTTATTTACTCCATTTTCAGATCTAGATAAATAATCCCATTGCTCTTATAAATGGAAGACTGCTTAAGAGATATTTAAAGTTGATGTTCCAATATTGATCCGCTGTAACGTTTATAACGAAACCTGTTAAAAGAAACAAGTTTTCCCATTCGTAATAAACATAAAAAATATCGTAATTTATTGAAATATAACGTTCAAATTTTTTATTTCGAATTGTTTCGCAAAAGCCGCTTCTGTGCCTAACAGTGTTATGTGTAAATGGACTCCCAAAAGTTCGTGCTAACGATAGGAAAACCTTGAGCGACTTTGACAGCTGTAATTCGCCTTTTCTGGAAAAAACGAGTCAATTTTTATCAGTGTGCTACTTAAGCGAGAGTAACCAAATTGCAAAATCAGCAAGGTAATGCTAAACGTCCATAATAGAATCAAACGATCGAATTTTGTATTCCCTTTGAAAAACGCGGAGACTACCGACGAAGATTTTTAATTTCCTGGGATCCGAATGTCTGCGAGCTGCAAAATCCAATGGTTTCAAAGCTAAAATATCTTCCAATCCTCTCGAGAGGGCTACTGTATTATAAGAAAACAATATTGAAAGGGAGACAGTGTTTGAGATCTTAAAAAAGTATCGGCATGATGAAATGCAATACGATGATAAAAGACTAAGTAGTTGACGGTAATGTTCTGTATATATTTAACCGGTGAAAGGGTGGTAGAATATTTGTACCATAATGATTGATTGGTTTGGGTCTTCCGTTTTCATATATATGTAACCGCAAGAAAAGTCAAATAATAACAATGACCAATTCCTTGATTAAAAAGTAATAAAGGTTTTCTTTAAGAAAAAATGTGTCTTATTGAATCTTATTTGTCCATCATTATATCCCACAGATTCCATTGTAAAATTATCTTAATTTATCAAAGTTATCAGTTGTTCCAATTATCATAATTTATCATATTGCCTAATATATCATCTTACATCAATCTCTCTTGAGAATCAATTGAATGGAGATAAAAGTACGATTTCAAATAAGGTGTTTGCAAAACAGTCAACCCGAAGGCCGGTTGAAACCTCACTCCCTCTAACATTACCTTCCAAGAGCTAGCCGAGGGGAATGAGGCTTACTAAACAGAATGAGGAATGAGTTAGTTTGCTCTTGTTTTCCTCGCCAAGCCAGAATGTTGCAGGCAGCCACGTAAGTAAAGAGTAACACTTGGAATGCGACGAGGAGGGACCAGAGCCACTGTCCAGAAGCACTCTTTCACACCATCACAGCCGTGGCCACGACTGCGACAAAAGTAAATTACTCATCAAAAAGTAATCCTCTCATTAGAATGCGAGAGCAGGAACAAACAAATTTGTGTAAGTGTGATTGCAAATGAAAAGTTAGTATCCAGCCCAAAGCCGATATACCCCTGCACCGTTAGGCACCAAAAACATTGTAGACGGAATGAGTCCTAAAACCCGGGTTGAAAAGAAAGATAATTTTCTGTGCTTTTCCCATTCTGCTTAGTTACTTCTCCTGTAAAACTTCCACGTATTTGAAGTCTAATGACACTGTAAATATCACTTTTACTGTAAATCAATATGGAGTGGCCAGAATAATATGTTTTCGTCAATTTTCCATAAAAGCCATTCGCAGTAGCTTTCTTCAAAAACTGACTCTGACTGGTATTATAGAAATGAAAATAACTACTTTTTTATTCTGTGCTAAAAGAAAAATAAAACGTTTATCGATATTTGGTGACAAAATCATGTTTTTTCAATAGATGCATCCTATAGATGGCTTATCATATTTCCCCATAAATTTGGAAGTCTATATTGTTATAACTATGATAAAATTGGTAGATATCTCAGAATAAAGTTAACAATATTGACTAATAATATCTCATTCACAGAGAAATATTATTGAAATATTGCCTTTTCAAAATTTTTTTCAAAAATCAGAAACACCCGTTGCAGAGTCATTGACGAACACAAATGCATCAATGTATTGCATCGTAAAATATCAATAATATTTTCGTGTAGTATACACTCTAGGAATAAAATGAATATAACTTAATTACTCAACAACTTAATAATAAAACAGTAACTGCAAAGTCGTGCACATAATTATGAAAAAATAAGAAAATTATTTTAAAAGTTTTAAAATGAAAATAATAGATAAATTACTTATGAGACATCTCGTACAATTTAAATGATTGAATCGAGGGCTTATTTCTCATTTCCGAAAAATATTTAACAATTTAATTTCGCATTCTTATCCAACCGTGAACAGAAAAACTAAATTCTTCTCATGCATTCGACCACAATACATGTTAAAAAAAGGAATATGAAACTCTAAAAACACAATATTCATTTTCAGGCAAGACCAAGTCTAACAACAAGATTCTTAGCCTTTATAATGAGGCTTTGTCAGTAGTAGACAATCTTTTTCCCAACTTTGAAAGTGCAATTTTCCCACCAACCACCGATGCCCCAATATCTCAATTTGGCCCTTATTCAAGCAAAGGAGAATTTATCAGAATAATAATGTTTACTTCATTAAAATTATACTTGTTTCGTTTAAATATCGTCAATTATTCAACTGAAACATTTGGCGTCGTTGTTCTTTCTAAGCGCTTTTCAATTTCCTTAATAATGAATTTCAAAAAATTCCTGACCACAAATTTCTATTTTATTACAGCTCATCGCCCATCTGCAAACACATAAAGTAGGTATTATCTGAAATTATTAACTGACAATCGATGAAAAGTGTTTTCGGAAATAAACCTGCATGTTATCAACGACTCTCAAACAATTTTAAGTTTCGTCTTAGATATTGATTTACAAGCACGCTTCGTAGTATAGTAGTGTTGTTAAAAGTGCTTCGACAGCTTAGGTCATTTCGCACATTGGCTCCCCCCGGGAGTCGAACCCGGGACCGCTTTCACCAAAGGCAAACGCGCTGTCCACATGACTATCCGGGAGCCCCAATCACGCTTCTTTCCCATTAAATATTAAAGAATTCCACGGAGTTGCCTTCTTGTTTGTAAGAATATGTTTTTAAACAACTTTTTATTGACATCTATTGACCTTCATAATAAGAACTACTTATATATAATAAATAATCTTATCAGTTTGGATTGACGTATCGGAAACCTAGAGAACAATTTCCGGATAAATCAAATATTTCAATTGGCACTGACAAAATGGCATCTACATATTTTGCAATTTGAATCTGTCATTTAACTGAAAATGGAAATAGAGTTTACATTACCAATAGCTATAATATAGAAATTCGATCAAAACCTAGAACGTACGCAAAAGGAGAAATATATTGTCCACCGGAAAGGAACCTAATGATGAATGGTGTCGAAGAATGGTAAATAATAGGAAGAAAACTCGTTAATTGCATATGAGTATCGGTTTTGAAGAAAAAGAAGCTTATGTTTTCTATCGTTCGAATTTTTCCTCATGAGTCAATCGTTCTTCATATATAGATGAAGTAATGAATAATTGTAGTCAATAAATCAATCTATCATCCTATATTCCCTACCTATGCAGATTTAGATTCGCAAATTAGCACGAGGCGAATAATCACACAAATGGTAAATGGCGATCATCCGTGCTAGTTCGACGAAAACTAAATGATAAAGTCAAATCAGAACATCACAAAACGAAATCCTCTATTTCAGAATATTTTGGTGGTAATAATGTTGATCCACAAAACCTCATTATTTCCAAAACTGCTATTGACGAGAGATTTGATGGAAACGAATAACCACAGGTATTGCTTTTGAAGCGAGAGGTACCGAATTAAAGGAAGTAAAACAGAAAGTGCAGGTACTCGTCCTCTTCGACAGACCGTTATTGTGGCTGACCGGGGCTCCCAATTTCGAACGGGAAATTTTCTCATTAACACGGCACGGGATAATTTGAATAATTGATGGGATCGGAAGAGAGGGGAGGCAGAGGATGGTGGTGCGCCGTGTAGAAACTACGCCGAGGGAATTGAGGAAGGAGACGGAGACTTAGAAGACACAAAACTCTAAGGATTTCGCCCTTTTTAGCTGGTATTAGGAAATATTTTGTAGAAAAAACTAGCGGTAGTTTGGCGTGTCTTTTAGCACATAATAACACCACCTGTTTAGTCATACAATACTGTCATAATGTATTTACTCTACTGGGTAACTAGGTCTAGTTACTCTACTCAAATAAGTACGGAGTACTTTACTGCACTTTGAAGAAGTAACGTTTGCACTAGGTTTTCTAAGTTTCAGGAAATCAGTTCCAAAAATACTCATATCTCCAGACGAAAAATATATTGAATGAAAGAAGAATGTTATAGAGTACATCAGTCCACATGACAAGGAGCTTCATTCCCAAGCCTATTGTTAGCAAATGGTGGAATGGTTGATAAAAGGCTATCTATTTGGGCTAGTCGCACAGGTGTAATTACCAAAATGATAAATGAAGAATCTGACTTCCCTCCCATCCTTCCCATGTACAACGCTGTGTACCTATAACTACTTTATTTCGTTCTATAAACGAGTTCGTTTTTAGAAACAATTTTCCCAATTTGAATCAATTTAAAATGCAATTAAATCGTTCCTTAACTTCCTCCTGCATTTATAAATAATAATAATGATAATAAAATTCAATAATAATAAAATAATTTAATATAAACCATCAAATCAGTACCCCCGTAGAAATAATATATAAAAGTAGAAAGGTTTATAGCCCGATTACGTCAATTCAATTGTTCTCTTGATAGAATTAATACACTATATCAGATGCTCGACCAGCATCAAACTAGAGACCCGAGGCGGTCGACTAGTTCCTAAGAGTATTAGCAAATCATTCCAGTATAAAATGCTATTTTACACCATTGAAACTTAAAATCAAGCTCTGCCGCTCCGTATGCAGACAAAAAGTCCTCCACTTCGATCTGCTCTCTCCTTTGGTTCGCCGTTCGATTTTCGCCATTGCTTGCATGTACTCACCTTAGGCGTCATTTTTCCACTCTATGGATCACTCTCTCATCTTGGTACTCCCTATTACGTCTATTCGACGCACCTAAATAAAACAACCAACCAACCAACCAACCAACCATCCAGCATAAATCCTCCGCATTGAAAATACCTCGTTACTCGACCCGTGTCCTAATGAGTTTTCAGCATCCATTAAAGGTAACTGAGACGCTAACGTTGACACGAAAATACAGCTACTCTGACAACATATTCAAATAAATTTTTATTTATACTATAATTATTTATTATAATAACATTGTATGCATGTACAAATGTAAATGTAAAAGGTTTTAAGACATGATAATAATAATAATTGATACTATTACAAGCGTCTTTATTACAACTTAAATAGTAAAGATCAATACATAAGATACGCTACACTTCAAAAAATAATTAGCATTATACAAGGAACAATGCAACCATATGGTCACCGAAGTGGCTAAAAGCTGCTCATGTGGAGAAGATGAAAATACATCATATCATAAGTTCACGACTGGTTCCCAAAGGGCGTGAAGAGACCACGAAGAAAACCAAAGGGATTTATGGAACAGAGACGTCACCAAGTACTCCGGCATAACACGGAATTGAGATTCTCAGAACAGAAAATTTAGATAGAACGTGAGGACTTCTATGTCGGATTGGAGATGGCTGATGATAGTAATATAAATTATGAGTAAACAGAAATAGAGAGCCACACATGTATATAATTATAATTTTGGAAGTTATATAAGCTTACATGAAAATTATCTCTGATAGTTGCGTCGATAGTACTGAACCAATTGTATTGAAACAATGAGATGGTAGTTATGATACAAATGTATTGATAAGAGTACGAGATACAGTATCTTCTATATTAACTGTATTATTTAATTTAAATGTTAGCATGCGCCGTAGTTATTGGTGTGTCGCATAAATGTACTCATTGATGGTGAATTCCTAGATTATTTTCATATTTCTTCTCATGTTATTACTATTGGTAGGTTTGCGCAGGTTTTTCCCCTCTCCCTTCTTCGTGGATCTTCTCATTTTTTCTTATTATATATATTCAATTGAATTTTTGTATGTTCTATGACAATGGATTGGATAGAAGAAGACTTTTTGTCTCAATCTCGCCCTAATAAAGATAATGTATTACTATTACTAGCAGAAGTGCCCGTTAATTCTCAACGGGGATATTAAATTTCGTAAATACCATTGTAACGACCTTATTCGTAACTCATGCTTCATAAATATTGTTGGATAGCAAATACCAGACTTTCCAATCCATTAAACCAAGAAATTTAAATTACGATAAAGTCTACAAAGCCGCATCATTTCAAAACATACTAAAAATATTCGTAACTCAAAAAGGAAGAAAAAGCGGACACCCAAAGGGGGATGATTCAGGTAGCTCAAGAGGAGCTCAATCCCCGTTCTTCCGATTACCTACTTTTTGGGAAACCCTGTATGATAAAATAAAATTTCTTTACCTTTTTGGTCAGTTATACGATGTTGGAGATTTGCTACAACTTTACAACTCGCCGTTCAACTCTGTTAGGATTATAAACACTGAATCTGGGAAATATTTACGTTCATCCCTAACTCCATTTCCGTAAATCGCTAAATACACATCAATGGAAATAGATTTGATTTAATACTTAATATTCAAAACATCCACAACTTATCAGGATACTTATAACACACAACCAGTTGAATTTATCAAGAGAAATTGATTTTAATTAATCCACAGCTATAATTTATTTATTTTACGTAGATATAAATTAAACTTTGTTGCTACAGACGATTCAACAAAATTCGTATTTTTATTTTCGAGTATTTGCTCTTGAGATTCTTTACAGGAAATTGTTCGTAACTGCAAATTTTTAAATCAAATAAAATTCCGTACCCTTCATTTAGTCTTTCACCTATTCCCAGACCACGTAATTTAATTACTTCCCATTTGAATACACTTCAATTAAGTCCCAATTTAGGATATTCACTCGTCTTAGCGGAACGCTATCATAGCAAAATCTCGTCCGAAAGGTTCACTACAGCCGCGAAAGATTTTCTCGGAAATTTAATCATCGAACGCAAGTAGTTTAAAAAAAAAATGCCTTGGCATCGCCAGCAGATAAATATCTCGGAGAAGAGCAACAGCTTAAAAAAATCATAGCTTTGCAACCAATAACAGTGGAATTTTCATTTAGGTCCAATAAAAAGAATAATAACACGACGGTTTCAAGTAAGTTTTAAATAATGGCTGGTGTTCCTATCCAAAATATTTTAAGACAAGATATACCTGTCAGCAAAAGTTAGAAGTTTGAGGAAGATTGGAGAAACATTTGTTAGCAATGATTAGTGATTAATCTTTGTGATGCAACTTCAATTCAGGAACAATATATTGATATTAAATTGAGAACTATTTATTCTATTAATTCCGAAATTATAAAATGTAAAGTTTGTACTAACGTTAGGAAACATATGCTATTAGTGAAATAGATGAATTTGTTTTCAAAGGCTGTAAATACTATCTTAATTTAAGTAATTTAGTATATTTAATTTACGTAGTTAAGGAGTACTTAAATTAAGATAGTATTTACAGCCATTTTTTTAAACCTACTTCAAATCGTCGTATTTTTATACTTTTTAGTGGTGCATAAATTAATATCCTACTGTTATTGGTTTTAATGCTATGGTTTTAAGCTGGTGTTCCGAGACAATCGCCTGCTGACTATGTCACAGCATTAGGTTTTTATTTTCAAAAACTGACGCGCGTTCAATGATTACATTTACGAGAAAATTTTTCTCGGCTCCAATAAACCTTTCAGACGACATTTTCACAATGATTGCGTTCCACTAAGTCGAGTGAATATGTTAAATTGGGACTTAATTGAGGTTTAACCACATTGGAAGTAATTAAATTAGGTGGTCCGATCACAGTTATCATAGATTGACAAAGTGATTACTTTGTTTGAGATGGGATCGGTCACTAATAATTACATTAATGTTTCTGAAACAAAGTTGTAATTGAGAATTAATCAAACCTTTCACGCTTGTGAATGTGAATCCTTCACATAATTATGTTCAGATACAGCCGAGGAAAGAAGCGAAAGGCTCCCCCCTCCACCGCTATCGCGTTGAGAGCTGTGGAGAGGGAAGCTGACTTCGCTTCTGCACAGCCCAGACCGTTCGGAAGATGTGCCTTGCGAAGCTGGGTGAAGTCACAATTCTCAGCTCAACTCCATTTAGTATCCAGTGGCCGCAGCTGCATTCAAAAGTATAGATTCAATTGTGAAAGCGTATTCCGCTCAGCGTAACTTCGCTCAACTTAGCTTCGCTTCGCATTTGCCGATGAGAAGAAAAAAGTTAGCGATCGTAAGGAACAGATACAAAATAAACTTAGAGCTGCTTTAGGTTTTGCCTATGCAAGGATTTGGCAATACAAAGGACGGAAATACAGCCCGACGGTTTTTCGAGGATGTCGCCTTAACCATTTTCAATTTGGACGAACAATTCATAGCAAGCTGCAAAGTCATTTTGCAAACAATATCAAGCAATTTCGCTTATATTATAATAGATTCGTTAAAAGTTTATTGCTTAGAGGTTGCGAAACGATATATTGTGCTTTATCCATGGTACCATATGCCAACATCGGTACATGTCGTTTTAATACATGGCTACGCCATGATAGAAAAGTATGTTATATCAATCGGACAACTTTCCGAGGATACTCAAAAAGCAGGAAATAAGGACATTCGTCGGTACCGCGAAAGTTTTTCTCGAAAATGTGCACGAGAAAAGACTACGCCTGACGTATTTCGTCGGCTTCTTGCATCCTCAGATCCCGTCATTACAAGTCTACAGAAATTAAAGATAGAAGATAGCGAACCATTACCATCTGATGTTTTAGAACTTCTACTGAGATGTAAATGTTTCAAAAACAAGTTACCCACTTCCAAAAACTACATCTACATCTACATCTACATTAATACCCTACAAGCCGCCTTTCGGCGTGTGGCAGGGGGTGTAAAACCAGTTGAATCTAAATTACTTCCTTATTCGATTATTGTCACGTATTGTTCGCGGAAAGAATGAATCTCTAAAACGATTCGTCCTAGCATCTATTTCTCTTAACTTACGGTCATTATCGGATCGACCGACGTAGCAGGGGGGTTGCATGATTCCAATTGTATCTTCCGAAAATGTAGTTACCCTGAATTAATAAATAAGCATTCGCAGCCTAGCTTCCAATCTCTTTTCTTTCAAGGATTCCCAACCTACGTCTGAGAGCATTTTTGTAACGCTTGCTTTTTTATTGTAGCATTTCTTAACAAAACGAACCGCTTTACGCTGCACTTTCTCGAGTTCGCGAGTACACGTTTCATCCGCCGGATCCCATATACTTGCCGCATATTCCAGAAGGGGTCTGACCAAGGTAAAATAACATCGCTCTCTCACCTTTTCGTCACATTTACCGACAATACGCTTTACAAAGCCAAGCCTTTTACTTGCTTTGCCGCAGATTTTTCGAATATGCGTGCTCCAATTTAAGTTATTAGTAATGTTTGTCCCGAGATATTTAACTGAATCTACTACTTTGATACTAATTCCATTAATTTTGTATGGGTGATTTGGACGCATTTTTTTCTTTTCGAAGAAATTAACTACGGAGCATTTACTTACGTTAATATCTAATTCCCATTTTTCGCACCACCTTTGGATGAGGACTAAATCGTTTGAGAGAGATGTCCGGTCTTCCTCGTTTGTTATTTCCCTATATATAACCGAGTCATCCGCAAATATCCTCACATTACTAACTATCTCGTCACTCAAGTCATTGATATAAATAAGGAAAAGAAGAGGTCCGATTACACTGCCTTGAGGTACGCCAGAGGTAACTTTGACTCTATTTGAGCTAACGCCATCCAGTACAACTTGCTGTTCCCTCTCGTAGAGAAAATCCTTAACCCAGTCGACTACTTCCTTGTTAATGCCCGGTAGTTTTAGTTTGTAAATTAGTTTGTAGTGGGGAACTACTGCATTTGCGTCCGATTATGATTTGAATTGATGTTACAAAAAATATATAAATATTTCATAAATTTAATAAATATTCTAGTTAATTGTTCTTTATTTAGCCATTTCCTTAATCGTATTATATGATTTAATTTATCTTATACCAAATTCGTAATCAGCAACCCCGAAAACTCAATAGTATAAATTTTCAGAGCGATAAACCAAATATATTTCAAAAACGTCCGCCATTCTGAATTTGATAATTTTGATATCAAATTCGTAATCACTGACCATAAAAGCTAAATTATACCGATTTTAAAATCATTAGACTCATTTTTTTGAGTTTTGGTCAGCGAGAAGGGCCAGTTGTACCAGTGTGCGCCGGCTTAATTGTTATAACAGAATCCGTCTTCTACGGATATTCCGTGATTTAACCGTAATATCACAGAATTAACCTCTCAGACGGCAACTAAAGGCTAGGTCTTACGCCATCTTGTTTGTTTACAAACGAATTTTAATCGCTTCGCTTAGCTCAGCTACTTCTCTAGTTGCCGACCCTCGGGGACTTCACTTAGCTTTGCTTCGCTCCGCGTCACTCTGTCCCGCTCAGCTCAGCGCCGTTTCTCATTCGGTGGCCACCTGGCATAATGGATAAATCGATCAAAATAAGAATCTTCATTCTTCACTACTCCTTTTGGTGCCTGATTCGACTTCCTACGACTATTATTTCTAATTGAAATTTTAAAATGGAAGAAAACCTACAACGATGAAAATGACCTTCACGTGAATTTCCTATTAAAACGCTGTTACCCCGGCTGGGTTCGAACCTTGGACTTAAGACAAACTTAAATTAATGCTTGATCATTTCCGGGAAGACATTTAATTATGTTAAAAGTTTGAACATTGTGCGGCATCTAATTTTCGAGATTATCTGGATCATACACACATACCTACGTACATCCATTTATATATAATATTTATATACATGTATAGATTTGTATATAGATAACACCCATATTCGGTAAAGGAAAATTTAAGGAGATGCATCGGAATTACTGTAAAGGAACCAAATATTAAAAGAGATTGAAACAAAATATCCTTAAGATATCGCCTCAGGCAGCTTGGACGAATTAATGAAAAGTACATATTTCATTAGGGAATCTTCCCAGAAAGCATCGCGAGTGCCTCCAAACTGCCGTCGGAATTAGCACGTCCACCAGACGACATTCCTCAAAGTCGCCCTTAAAATGAATAAGCGTCCACTTTTTCATTTCTTTTCGTTGGAGGTCATGAATCCCTTCACCAATTCGCACGTCCGTTCGATCTCCCGCACTGCGCACTCATTAATGGCAATGAGGCTGCGATCGACCCGAGAGGGGGACCCTAATTAATCTCCCATCTTTTCAATGCCGCCTCCACCTGAACTTCAAATTTCGAACGAGCGTCCGTCCATGGGATTTGTCTCCAAAGGAAAGTGACTCCAATGTCGCGGTTCTTTTTGGCGTTGCGTTTATTGCTGTCGCTATTGCAACGCCGCAATCGGAGACTGGACACTTATTGAAGAAAGTCATTGTCTGATATATATGTGCTCGATATAAATTGTGAGGAATGCTTTCACGTCCTGGTTAAGTATTTATCGGGGGGTCTCGATGTACACTGGCGTTTTCTTATTGGCGTGGACACTTAAAAAAGCCGTATTAATTGATAAGCCAACCTACATTCTAACTGGCATAGAATTGTTTCATACTATGAAACTCTCAAAGGCAATTTTAAAGTGATCAAAATAATACTGAGTAATAAAAATACAGGTTTCTAAGTTCATAGGAATAATTTCTATCCAAGTAGTCACATCTACTCATTTTGACGATAAGCTTAAAAAAAGTTCTGTAAATCTAAAAAGAAAAAGATCTACAGATTTTATTTCTGGATTTCATAGGATTAAAAAAATGCAGCAGATTCAAAGAAGCCGAAATTAAATAACCACTGCTGATACGATCGGGTATCATAAAAACTGTATTTTCTCCAATTAAAGAATAAAGTACTTTAAAAATAAATGTATCACTAAATACAACTAGCAGAATTTTTGATCAATACAAATATACGATGCAAGTTTTTGGAACATTGAACAGCGCGGATGGAATTTTATCTTTGATTAGATTTTAGAAATCGTTTGAATTCTTATGGAGAAACAGTTTCCGTAATACGCAATTGCGCGAAGCAGTGCTCTTTCCCTACGCAAGTGTTAAACCGCACGGCAATAACAGAGATGCGGCATTTTATGCAGATCTCATTCAATATGATTTCTAATCAATTAAGTAAAGCATACAACAAATAATCCACGTCCTTAGATTCTTACTTGGCATATCGGTTGCAAACGAAATATATCATTTATGCATTGCTTTTCGACTGTTCCCTGATTTTGTACTAGTATCAGAGTATAAGAATGACCGCATTTATCATATTAATTTCGTTTTCCGATAAAATAGCGAAACTTAATTAATTATTTCTATTCCTTATTTTAAATTCAGCCGTTTCCAACTTTATTACAACGCTTTCACCTCAAATTAATTCTTAAAATGTACATATTGGGATGTTTCGGATCTCTAAGCAAAACATATTTAAACACAATCGGTGAGTCTAATAAGTAAAACCATACAAACAAAAGTGCGAAAGAGTAATGCTTAACGTTCTGAACCTGCTTGGAAATTTGCTTTCATATTCAGATCAAAATCTAATTAAAATAATATTAAAATCGACGGAGGCGACCGTAATGTTGTGGAAATCTATTCTATTTTTGAAGGAAGACAGATATACACTTTTCCACAGGGTTATTTAAAAGACTACCGGTTTCGGTGGAGCTCCACCATCATCAAGTCAACACAAACCAAATCTCAACAAACAGTGGTATATATAGGAAAGTCAGGACGGGGGATGGGAATGAGAGTGGAGGGAAGGGGGAATGGAAGAGGTGTCGCCAGTGAAAGAAGGGGGAGGGGAAAGGGAGGATAGGGGAGGGGGCTTGAAATAGGTACTCGTTAGTAAGAAATTAATTAGTGTAGAATGCCGTATAATTTCAAACTGCTCCAAGGCATTGAGGCGTTTTTCTTTACCTTCGAAATATAAAATGTCGGGTGAAAAACTGCTGGAATGTTTGTTTTCAAAGAGATGTTTTGCGAAATGGGAGGCAGGTGACTCATTTACAAAAGCCTTGAAATGTTCTTTTGTACGAGTATTAAAATTCCTGATTGCCCAACCGATGTAAATAGCATTACATGTGTCACAGTTTAGCTTTTAGACACCGGATCTATTCATAGATTCTACTTTGTCTTTTTGGAAACATAAAAATTTTCTTAAGTTATTGTTATTGCTAAACTCTGGATTAATATTAAATGTTTTGCAGAGATTGGCAAGTTGGTTGGAAATATGGGCTTTAAATGGAAGAACAAGACGTCGGGGGATAATCGTCTGAGATTGGGATTCAAGCGGCAGAAGTCGCTTGTCGATGTATATCATTCTTTGTCCATTTAGGTAGGGGGGGTAACCATTCGCGACAGCTATTTCTTTTAAAGTTTAAAGGTCACGAAGAAAGTATGTGGGAGTCAGAGGAATGTTAAAAAATCTATGGATAAGGCTGTGGAAGGCGGCGAGCTTGTGTGAGTAGTGGTGGTTGGAGGTAAATGGAATTGTATTATTAGTATAAGTCGGTTTTCTATAAATACTGAATTCGATTTTTGATATATTAGGCGTAGGAAATTAGGGGGCGTCCATTAATTACGTGAGGCGTTTAGGGGGGCGGGGGGCTTAAGCCGAATCTCACTCACTCTCACGCGGGGGAGAGGGGGTGTTCTCGCAAAGATTACGTAATTTTTTATCCGCAAGAAACAGTGTAGAATTGTGAGATAACTGGGTTAAATTGAGTAAAACGTGTTTCTCTACTAAAATACTACTTAATTTTACACAATAATATTTATCACGGTTATGCGAGCGCCACAAAGTAGTATAGTCGATTGTTTGGCTAGCCGAACACGCGATTCGACGAGCGCTGAGGCGTTAGTTTTTTTAGGATAAATCCAATACAATGAAACATAGATTAACATATTTACCCTGAAAACACGGATTTGGAACAATCTCACGTGAGATTAGAGGAGGGGGTCGAGCCGAATCTCACGATATCTCACTAGGGGTGGTCAAAAAATCGCAAAAATCACCTCACGTAATTAATGGATGCCCCCTTATCAGTTTCAATTTCATGGGAAAAGGAAATATTCGGATGGAGGGAATTCAGGATAGGGATAAAAGAAGAGAGTTGACGATTGGTATCAGTCCATGCACAAAAAATATCGTCAACGTAAAGAAACCAGCACACAATATTTTTTAACAAAATGAATTTTGAATGAAAAAATTTTTCTTCTAAAGAGTCCATAAAAATGTTAGCTAACACAGGGGAAATAGGAGACCCCATTGCTAGCCCGTCTTCATAAAAACCTCCGTTGGAAAGGAAAAAGTTTAGTTTTCGACATACATTAACCAGAGATAACAAATCGTTAGTCGCTACTTCGTTCACATTGTTTCTTTTGAGTAACCCTTCCAACGCAGAAACAGACTCATCACACGGAACAGTAGTAAATAAGTCATTTAAGTCAAAAGATACAAGTTCTGCATTGTTAGGGAATTCCAAGTCTTTAACCTTACGGGCAAAGTCCACTGAGTTCCTCTCACAATATTTTGGTGTAAATCCTGAAAGGCTAACGATTAGACAATTCAATTTCGTGGCAAGTTTATGGCACTGGGAAGAAATACTAGACACCACGGGGCGGAGGTCTTCTTTATGTATTTTTGGAAGCCCATAGAGGCGCGGTGGTAATGAGTTAGATTCTGAGGGGCGAGGTTTCATAAAGTCCTCAATGATCACTGATTTGGAAAGAGCTTCTTTAAGACGGCGGTGGTGTGTCCTGGTGGGGTCACTTTTTACGGCAAGTTCAAGGACAAGAAACGAACTCATAGAAAGACCGAAATGGTGGGAAGAGAGTGCTTAGTTATCTCACCCCAGAAGAAGAAATAGGAAAGAAGGCCCCTGAAATAAATGTAGGCTAAGGGCTAAGGTTATAGAGAATGCCTTCCCACAACCCCTATGGAGCAGGTGATTAATGCACACATATAGTATATTAAATCAAGTGAAAACACACAATCCACAAAGAATCTTTAGCTTAGAAAATACATTACCCTCGTCCAAAAAAATTATATATAGATATTGAGGTGTACCGATAATAAAAAAAGAAATAAAAATTATTATAGAGATACTGAATTCTCTATTTAAATACTGTTTTAATAAATTTATTCCTGAATAATATGTATAAGTGAAATAAGTTTCACCATCTCAAAAATAATTAAAAAGAAATTGAGATATAAAGATCGTGTAGCGCGATAGTAAACATCATAAGATAATGATTCGGCTTCTGAAATACTGTTTTATTAAATTAAGTATTGACTTCAATAAATTTTTACTAATTACTCTATAGTGTGAGTGTTTATTATGCCAGAGTAAAATATGTAATCATTCTGTGAATGGAGACATGAGAAGCAAATAAGCACTGCTAAAAACTTGCAAAGCAAGTATTTAGCAGTGTTTGGGTAGCATGAATGTATGTTGATTGTATTGTCTTGTAATAGTTTCTTTTCAGGAGGTATTACGATGTTTTCACATTTCGTTTAGCATAAGAAAGAGCTTTTACAAAATAAGGGTTTAATACAAGAGAACAAAGAGATATGTCATGGGAGAAGAAACTTTAATCAGATTCAATCAAAATGTATTAATTTATAATTTCTTTCTCCTTTCTTAAGAATATATCACTTACTAAATGAGAATATGCATCAATGTGATTTGATATTATGCTATTATTGGGAAAGGGAAATGATATATAAATACCTTATGAATTTGAGCTGGAAAGTTGCACCAGCTGCAGAAGAATTTCCTTTGAATACCGAAGGTTCTTCTTCTTTGGAATAACAGCAGCAGACTACGGCAAGAATTCCACTCAAATATGAGAAATTATTCTGAAAAAAGAGTGATTTTTAGTATACAGTAATTTTAGCAATTTAAAGTACATTAAATTTAAGTAACAAACTATCCATTCTTCTTATGCAAAATTCTATATTTCAGTATTACTTGAATCCTTTTTTAAATAAATATAAATTACAGTTTATATAAGTTAAGAACTTCAAAGTTTATGATTACTGCAAATTTTGAAACAACTTAATATGATATATTCTTAACAATAGTAATTGTGTGGTTGCTCATAAGGATATTCAAATGCATATGAGTATTATTCACCATAAACAAAACATAGTTTCACATAACGTGGAGATCGATAATACAAAAATAAGAGGAGAGTTAAGAATAGCTCTAGACAGAACAGAATCAGTCAACGACTGCTAAACGTGAAGTCCGAGTCTCTTTCAGAAAGATGAACCTAACGAAAACAAATATAACTTATGTACGAAAACTGAATGGATATAATTGGAGCATTACTGTACATTCAATAATTAATGCAATTTCCGTCAACAATCATAAGAATTTATTTAAGGATTCGAAAGTGAAATATGAAGCAGATTTGAACTAAAGAATGTCGTTCAAAAAGTGCTGGTTTATCAAATATTCCTCGTAATTGAGGTTGTTCGCTAAATAGTGAGGATCTAGCTAAAGACTATCCATGAGTTCGAATGAACTTAATTCATCGTCCGTTATTTCTAAACCACATGTCCTACTTTATATTCCATCAACTGTATTCCCTCGTACCAATATCGCGGTAATACGTTTGATTTACATTTCAATTAACCGTAATAGATATTGAACTCATGATATTCAACGAGAAAATACATACCTTGATAATGAGCACCTAGTTCTGCTTGCTTCACCAATGTTGGAGCAAGAAATTAAGAAATGCGTTAGAAAAGAATGACCTCTTACCAACAGAAGCTGTAAACATGCCACCATTCTAAAGCGAGGAACTTTTATAATTATTGACGTACAGATTTCACACCAGATTATTCACTTTATAAAAGACATCAATAGAAATGAGAATGGTCAAAACTTGTGTTTCACGAATATGTGGCTTTTGTGCACTCCATCCTCACACCAATCACTAACATATCCACAAGAGAATGTAAGGATCAACTTTTCAACATATATAAATAGCACTCGAAACACAAAATGCCCACGATTATATTTTACACATTTTTCTGCACCGGCAAATAATATTTCTATTGGATAAAATACTTACATCAACACGTTTTCGAGAAACCACATGCACTGGTGGTCTCGTTAGTATTGGCCGTACAAGAAAACCAAGCGATCTCTATGAGGAATTGAAGGTCGTATATCTGAAAATGGTGACCTTCGTGGACAATAAGGTTATTTCGCCCAAACGACTCCTTGTCTGAAACAAAACCCTTCGAAATTCCGAAACTCTTTGCCTGTAAACAGTTCAGAAAATTCCAAAACTGGGATTCTTAAAGAATGAGACTTTTGAGTCATGTGAAGAAAACCTAATTGAAAGGCATGAGGGCCCAAATGTTTCGTCACAAACGGATTTACGAACTTCATTTGCTCTGAAAAAGCCAATGGAAACGCTCTAGATTCTTCTCATAGAGGTCACTTGCTTTTCTTTTTTTGGCGGAAACTATAGTAATGAGACATCTTGTGCATTTAATTCCAAAATACTTTTTAATGTGACGATATATTCCAATGGAAATAATCTGTGGGCTGCTGGAGAAAAGGGAGAAATCGTGAGCATTCTAGTTTTCAATTCTTACATATTTATGTTGCAAAAGTGACTGTGATGTTTTCTGGTGTAGATGCTAGTGATAAGAGTGACGGCAAAGCGCACAGCAGCCATGATGTTCGTGAAACAGAAGTTATTGTCCTCTCTAATTTCTAGTGATATCTTCTACGAAGTGAAAATGTAGCTGGAAATCGGTGCTTCAATGATAGTATAAGTTCCACGCTTTAGAGAGGTGCAATATTAGAACCACTGATGGGAAGAGGTCATTCTTCCTCAACGCTTTTCTAAAATCCGTGCTCCAACTTTACAAATGGAAGAAGAACAAAGACCTCCTCAACGAGGTATGTTTTAGAATTTTATGAAAGGAAAACCTGTGTCAAAACATATCAATTCATTGACATTCGGAGTAATTGTAATTGTTCCATGGAATACAATTTAATATTCTAAATCATAATTTTTCGTTTGCTTAATGAAAATGTGAGCCAAGCGTATTACCGTGGAATTAGATAGAATATAAGTGACGACATCGTGATAACGAAACGATGATGTAAGTTCCTTCGAACGAATGAGCAATTCCTAATGAAGACCAACTTATTTTGTAAACATACGAAGTAAGTATATCAAGGTGTATATATATTAATATAGCAATCTTTTAATGATAATATAATAACGCCACTAAATTTTCCTCTTTCAAATTGCTCAATGAAGGTTATCTTCATGATGGTACAATTAATTGGTAGGCTAATTATTGAGTGTATGTTTCGACTCCAATTCTTTCCATTCAGTTGTCCTTCTCAAGTTACATTTGCATTCGTTAGGTCACTGCTTTCCGACTAATGTATCTCCACGCATATTACCCGTTAATAAATTCCTTTTTAATTCATCCGTTTTCGCTCCATACTTTAATCCGAAATCAATTATATACTGTAATCGCCTTAATGCTTTAGTAAGACGGAAAGATTTTGATATTTAAGAAAGTGTCAATAACTTAACGGCTTATTTTTGTTAAGTAAATACTCTGGAATCGATTTATGTAATTAAATTATTGTATATTATTCAGTTTGGAACCACTCTAACCTCTTGATTAATTTAAATAATAATTAGGATTATATCTCAGCACAAAAGCATTGCCATTAAAGTAGCGATACTATAGCATAATGTAATATAATGGTTAACCAGTAATTCAGTTAGAGTATTATGAATTTACTTTGCAATGTTATATACGAGCATGATTTTTGTAGTCCCGCAGGAATTATGACTTTGGGTTCGAAATATTTCCCAGAGATATTATAGACATAAGAAGAACCTATTTACCCTTTTTATGATTTTAGCTTTTAGTATGAGGAGCCATGGAAAATAATTATCACATTTTTAATTAATAATTTTATGGAATTTTATTCCAATTTTGTTGTTTGTTCTCAGCTTTTCGAAGAAAATAACAGAATGTTGTCCTCTTTTACTACTACTACTTCGACCTCGAACTATCGTTTGTAGTTTTAAAAGACGCGCCGTAATAGGATACTGTCAACATAATATTTAATTAAGATTATTCTTTACAACAGTACATAGTCTTGAATAAAATTTTAATTTAATATTTAAGTAAGATATTTATGAATGATTAATTAATTTCAAATACCATTTTATCTATAAAATTTGGGAATTCATTTCGAATCAGTGGTTTTTATTGGTTGATAATTCATAGAAACTTAAACGGCCAGGCGTCAGCCAATCAGAATCATTCATTTCTTTTCTAAGGAAAGCAAATGTGACAGTTACTCAGTTGCTGCCGAAAATTCATCGAGGAAGGACTTGCTGCAAAAGATTTCCACGAAACCGTTAAAATTTAAATTTTTGAAATGGTGGTTCCAGAATTACGAGATCTCTGCTGTTAGCATCCTCAATAGTCTCAAGATTTGGTGAGTAGAACGGTTTTAATTACAGGAGTTTCAATTATACACAATATTTTTGATTTATGTGTTTTAAGGAAATATCGTTTTTCCAAAATGCAGTAGTTTTTGTTTTTAGAAATGTCTTGATTTCGTAAAAATGCGTGAAACATTGACATCCTATAATCGAAATATCATTTTTCTTATGACCGAATCTTATCCTTCACTTGGTTTTACGTAACAAAGGCATTAATTTTGGATGTCATCTTTAATTAACGTTCCGTAGCCTCCATTTAGTGGGTTTTCCCAAATATATTAACAATTTAAATTTTCCCATAGTCGTTCCTTATCACTAAGAGCTGCAGATATTCGAGGTTTTTATCATTTACAAGCTCGATAGAATTAATTACTCTAGCTTCTTAATATTGAATAATTTTCTACGTATTTGAAGAAATAACGTTTTTCACGATATATATCATATTAAAGTAACTTTGTCGTTTCCCAATTAATATCTGGAACTTGCATAAGCTCTCTTTCGTGAGCATGTTCCGTCATTTTAATGAAAGGATGCATTAGAATACGAAGTTATCCGGTAATGATAATGAGAGAAAGAACTTCTTTCTTAAATCGTTGAAAGAGTTCCAATTGTGACATATTTAATCATACATAGGGGTTATCTTAGGATATTATCTTATCAGTTTGTTTAGTTGCGAAAATTCACTCCATATTTTTATAATTTCAATTGAAGGTTTTTTATTGCTTTGGAATTATGAAAAATTCCTGTGATTCAAATTTGTTTAATCGGAATCCGCGATGAAATACCAAATGACCGTTACATATTTGAATATGTGAGCCGAAGATGAATATCTCGGAGTATGCATTAATAATTCCGAATTGATTGCAAATAATTAAATACTGATGTGGTTAGTCGGCCAAGATTTCTAACATAGCACTAGGTTTTTACCTTTTATATTGCGAGTGACTGCTAATGACCGCGTTCTGAATGCTCGTAATTTCTTGATCTCATAGTCAATAAGGATATTAAGGCCGGAGAATTCATTGCCTTTCTTCCGATGATTATATATATTTTTATTTTGTATGCGTGTTCTCTGCATCCTACTAACGAATCGTTAGATTTGAATTTACGAAACGTTTGGAATGTACGTTCATTCATAATTGATTTTCAGTTGAAGGATAGTTAACTTAACGATTAACGATATATATTGACACGATTTCGATAAATTTTGAATTAATTTTTACGAGATTAATATCTTATACATTATTCTATAAGTTAGATCTTGATGGATCTCCGGTATGTGTGACTGAGCTGCGTACTATAGTAAATTAATACTTTGATTCGCGAATAGTGGTTCATAACTCAAAATGCAAAATGGGACAACCGTTATTAAATTCAGCAGTTTTTTCGTGTTAGAGTCAGGCTGTGGAATTTTCCGTTAAACCGTTACGACTGTTAAATTTTAAAGTTGGTGACGTGGGCTTAAGTTGAATATTTATAAGGTTTATTTTATGACGCCATATATTTAAAACAACATTCTTATTTGCTTCCTCTATAAGGGCTTCATATGATATGGAATGGCAAAAACATTATTTATCTGATTTTTGTCGAAATTTTGTCATGGTCTACAGTTACAGCTTAGCGTGGGGCAGTCTCATGGAAATGTGGTATAGTATACTGTATATAGATTAATATGCATTGGATCTTTCTAATTGATGTCGACTGTGTATTAAATTCATTATTTACTTCAAAATTGTTTTAATTAATGAAGTTATAGAATATGCTTATTGTATTTTTGTAATATTTAAAATCTCTATATTCGCCTTTTAGATTAATTCTAATAACCGTCTAACAATCAAATGTGAAGAGAATTAATACTCAGTGAAGACTCTTTTATCTCCCTTATCTTTAATATAACAAAGACTTTGAATATTTGTTTCCTTAGTCACACTCTTTAGTTTATTTCCTCGGATTAAATATCTTTTATACATTTTTCATGTTTCGGTAGCATTTAGGGTCGATTGATTTAGTGAACTAACGTTTGAGGTAAATTGGGATACTAATGGATGATTTAATAACACTTTAGTTATATCGTTTCACCATGATGATATATAACCACTATTGTAATAGCTGTTGAAATTCGAAGTTGTTCTGAGCTACATCCAAAAAAAGAAATCTTTCGTAACTACTTCATTTAATCCTTCACTTGTTTATATTATTTTTTTTAAAACCTTAAGTCGTTATCAGTAAATAATTATTAATAATATGATTCATAAATATTATTATATAAGTAACTTCGATCCAAATAGCTTTGAGATACTCATGTAAGCGTTAAGATTAAATTGCATTTCGTATATGCAAATAATTGGATGAATGTTTCACTTGAATTTTCTATATTTACAGATGAATAAGTTCCAGGAGTGTGTCAATGACGAAGGTCATCGCTGAGATGAGGATACTTGGAGCGAAATGTTCTGCTTACGTAAGTACATTATTGAATAATATTCAATACTTTATACGTACACACACTACTTCTTCAGTAGGAAGATCAAACTGCGTCACTCCCTATTACCCTGTCTCGGAATTTAAACTCAGAAAATGCAGTAAAATCAATCACGAAGAATTCACGCATGTTTTTCAATTTTCAAAAAATATTGCAGAATCAATTTTTAAATTGGTGAATTTCGATGCAATTCCCCGTGTATAGATGTATGCCTTTGATCGGCACCGGCTTTCAGATCTACACGAACATACATCTATATTAAAAAATTAATAGAAGCACTATTCTTGCTCATCGTAATTAAATTACTTACTAGAAACCCTGGGTGAATCACTTAATATTGAGATAAAAAACTATGCATTCCGTATTTTTTTTAATTACAAAGTTATTTTTCTCTTAGGATATCGTGAAGCTTTCAAGCTATTGGTTTAATTTTCACTTTCTTCTGTCATTAATAGAAAGACTTTCCATTTCATGCCTTCAGTATCAGCTGTAGTTCCAAATATTTTCCCTTTCTGTCATTGAAACTAACTTTCCCTTCTACCTAGAAACGTTGTTTTCGTTGATAGATATTTAGAGGTCACTGATAACGTCTGTTAAGAGATTTTGAAAGTAGAGGAGAGTAGATTTCAAGGCCAATACCTAATTCTGCCTTATCATGGTAGAAAATTTGAATAATAAAATAATATTTATGCAGTGTTAGTTGTATTTGAATAGTAATCTTTCGATTTCATAAAACATTGAAATAAGTATAAGTAAATATTATGGAGAGGGGCTCATTAGTTTTCTCCTTATTTTTAAATGATCGGTTATGATCGGTCGCGCTAAATTATGTTTTTATTATAATTTTACAATAATCGAAAACACATTTGCCAAATATTATTTAATTGTGTTGCAAAAATAGAATAATGGAATTGTATATATGTTTATAAAATATGAACATCCGTTGAATGGTATTTTAACGTTTGAGAGAAATAGGTAGGTAGAATAGGTATAGGTATTTTTACAGTACAGATAGGTTAATTATTTGAAATACTTTATCTCTTTGCAACTGAATACGCCATCTATCTCTTAAGGGAATTTCATAATCCTATCAATACTAATATGCTAAGAATTCCACAAAAGCTGATCAGATTCAAGTGAAACGTATGTACCGTAGGATTTAAAAGTTTAATGAGCTGTAAGGTCATTCTTGTGGGCATCAAAATTTCTCTATTATCGAATCCTAAATGAATAACAATTGATTTTTTTATAATCTTCCTCGTAGCAGTAGTGCCTGGTCTTCTAAGAGTTTTCGCTAATTTAAAACATTTCATTACAAAAAATAATGAAACTTAACGAATTATGTTAGAATTCTTCATTCCTCCATCACCAATCCAAGTTATGCTTTTAAAAAGATGGTAACCGTCGTTGTTTTCTGTACTAAATATAAATTAAGATTCGATAGGATTCACCTGTAATATACTCTTCCATTTTTGTATTGAATAAACTTTCCTCGTGATATGATAGACTTAAGCAAGTAGCACATAATAGTAATTTCTTTAGTGTTACAAGTTTTGAGTTAACTTTGATGCCAGCAAACATATATCAAAATATACTAATGGCCCTTTAATTCTCCTTTTGAGTCGAGAGATTATAACGTAAAATCATAGAACAGTTCTTTTGTGCTGTTATGATTTTTTTGTAGAAAATTGGGTTAATGTGAAGTTTACTATTTAGATAATTGTGAAGATCTTCCGGTAATGTGGAATCTTTTCAATTTCGAGGTATCTTTCTCTGAATTTTGTAAGTACCATTTTACATTGCTGACCAATTGTAGAAAATGACTCCTCATATTTTTGAATCATCTGTGGTAAAGTTTCCAACTGCTTTTTGCAAATTGCCTTCCTGGTCCTTAATTTGGACTCCTTTACCTTTCTTTCTGTAGCACATGCTTTTGTAAACAATACTTTGGAGTTTGCTGATAGCATAAAATGGAAAATGATGGCTATAGTGCTTCGACGTAGTTCATGAGAAAGGAGCAAGGTCTGATTCCAAAGATTTATACAATCTGATTAACTTTATGCTTGGAATTATATTGTGATGATAAGGATTTCATATTGAAACGACAACTTTCTTTCGGTGAAGGAAGAAAACTCGAGGAAAAGGATGATTTTGATCTTATATCTGTATCTGCTTATTTAATAGCGTAACATACTTTGGTGAGCAGGATACATCAAGAGATATATATAAAAATGTTTCATCTAATCAATTTACCTGTATCTTTGGAATAATTCTGATAAACGTATAGACGGATATTGAAACATTAACTTTCTTTCAGAAATATACCAATCCTTTTGTCAATACGCAAAGTTGACGCTGATCCCTAATTACCTCGTGGATAAAGAGGAGATGTCTGTGTGCAATAAGGAAGAACGCATGGTTACCTAGCATTCATACTAGCACTGGAAGGAACATGGTTTGGTAAGCGGGAAATACCATAAAAAATTGAATGATTTATCTAATAAGTTTACATATTTGTAATATTGTTACATTTATGATATGATATCGAATTCATGTCTTTCTTTCGGAAATACATCTATGCTATCGTCACTAGGCAAAGAAGTAGATGTAAGTGATCCCTCAGCCTATAAAGGATGGCGACAACATGTAAATTGAAAACTAGGGTGGGCGGATAACGAAAATCCTTCATTAGTTGTAATCAGTATTGGTTGCAAAAAATATAAAAAAAAATAAAAACTTGTATATATAGTTAGCTTTTTTTGGTTTTCAAAACAATATTAAATTTACTGGTATTATTATCAATTTTAAAAACACTCTGGGAACCTCTCTCTACTTTAAAAGAGCAAGAAAAGGGGCGCAGAGATGCTAAGAAAGGATGCTAGGAACAAAGGATGGATCAGGGAATACAATAAATAAAAGTTTAATCTAATGTTAAAAATGCATATATTCAAGTAGGATAAGAATCCAGTATTTTTTTATTGTTGTGTGATATTCTTGTATTGAAAACAATATTAAAATAAGAAGTATTATGTTCATTTTTCAAAAGCTCGATCGAAACTTACCCTAACATGAAAGTTAAGAGTACGAGCGGAGAGAAGCTGAAGGCAGATACTTGGTCCAAGGACAGAAACCGAATAAAGTAAGTACAAATGGAATATAATGCTATTACTATACATTTTTTTAAGAAAGACAGAGAACGAGCATTTTTTGATTTTCTTTGTTTTTAAAACAATATTTAATTGACTATTTTTATTTTCAATCTTCAGAATTTTGATCGGCACTTGCGCTACCTTGAATGCGCGAGAGAAGGAGCGCGGTGATGCTGAGAGCTTGGTCAATGGATGGAACGCCAAATAAAATGAGTTCAAATGGAATTTAATGCTATTACTATACATTTTTAAGTAAGATATAGAACGAGTATTTTGAGATATTTCTGTTTTTAAAACTAAATTTAATTAACTGTTTTTGTTTTCATTCTTCAGAATTTTGATCGGAATTTTCGCTTCCCTGAATGTGCGAGAGAAGGAGCGCAAATATGCTGTGATGTGATACTTGGTAAGATGATGGAATGCCGAGTTAACTGAGTACAAATGGAATACAATGCTATTACTACACATTTTTAAGTCAAATAGAGAGCGAGAATATTATTATTTTTCTTTGTTTTTGAAACTGTATTTAATTAATTGTTTTTATTTTTATTCCTCAGAATTTTGACCGGAACTTACGCTACCGTGAAAGCTAGAGAGAAAGAGCGCCGTATTGCTGACGGAACGTGATTGGTCAAAGGATGGAACGCCGAATAAACTGAGTATAAATGCAATATAATACTATTACTCTACATTTTTAAGTAAGATAGAGAGCGAGTATTTTTTGAGTTTTCTTTTTTTAATATAATACTTAATTAACTGTTTTTATTTTTAATCTTCAGAATTTTGACCGGAACTTACGTTACTTGAAGGTTAGGGTGTGTTTGCTGGGAGATGATGAGGATGGTTGCATGGTCTAAGGATTGAATACCGAATACAGTGAGTACAAAGGGAATCTAATGCTCTTACTATTTCATTTCGAGCATGATAGAACGCTACCGTTTTTTTATTAAAATATTTGTTAATTTTTTTCGTTCTAGTATTTTAGTTATTTTTGTAGATTCCTATATTTAATTGAAAGTGTCATAAATGGTTATTTGATTTTCTGCGTAAGCGTCATAGTATATCAATATCAAATCCATTTACTTAGAATTTATTCTTCAATTAAAATGCGAATGTCAATACTTACACATTTTTTTAACTTTAAAAAGTATTGAAAATCTCTCACGTTAAGAACATAGTGTCGGAAGGACAGAGGGCAAGGGATGATTCAGAGTCAGTGGGAGATGAGTCTTATCTATGATGCGTTGTATGACTCTGTCATCCCTCACCCTCCAATGTTTTGGGGGTGCCCTTTGGTCCTTCCGAAAGAGTTATAAGCAAGGTTCAACTTAAGCTCGGTGCCTTCAGCCCACCGATAGCAGCTTGTACGCACGCTCGTCTGACCGATCCTCAATCGGTCAGCCATGATGGCCTCCTAGATCAGTAATTTGTATTCATTACTTTGATAATAAATAACTTCGGCCAACCATTAGTATAATTTCCCTAATGTCACGACGACATTAAATGGTGTCAGGTGTAAAAATCGGTAGCTCCCAGTATACGTTTTAATTTTCTCCCGATCGGAAAATTCTGTTTTTAATTCCATTTTCGTTTCGCGTATCGTATTGTGATGGATTCTGTCCCTTTTGCTAATTCTTCCGCTAATGTACAGCTTTTTCTCAAGCCATATGCACATTCAAGTCCTTCTCCAAGCCTTATAGATTCACCGAACGACTTCATTGGTGATAAGTCGTTGATTAACTCTCACGCTGACCCTTTGCAGCCGAATAGTTACGCTTTTGCCTTCCCAAACGACGTAGGAAATTTAATTCATGTAATACCGTGTTTCAGTGACGGGAAAAACATTTCAATTGAAAAATTTCTTGACTGCATTCATTTAACCAGCTCTCTTGCTTCTTGGACTGAACAGCAAACGTTGTGCGTGGCACGACTACGTTTGAGAGGATCTGCGGCGGATTACGTTTTATACAACCCGCATATTTTGGAATCCTTCGAGAAGTTTTCAAAATTTTAAAGTTAAGGTTCGTTCCTAAAATCTCCTTAGTCATTCTTGAGCGGAAAATTGTTGATTGCGTTCAGAGTCCCGAGGAATCTGTGCTTGAGTACTCTACGAGACTTCGAAGACTCGCCATTCAGCTCCAAGAAGCATATCATGGATTATCTCTTGGTGCAGTTAAATACTCGATAGAAAATCGAATTTTGCGGCAATTCCTTTTAGGCCTGAGGGAGGAAATAGGGCGATTCGTTTAAGTGCGCAACCCTCAAAATTTAGTGGAGGCAGAGGAATTTGCTTTAATGGAGGAGGCAAATGTGAGAAATTACAAAAGCAATTTTGTAGATAGTCCAGATTTTCTTCCGCAAGAAAATTCGCAGATTGATTTTTTCTCCTCCCTAAGAAGTACATCTGCAATCTCAAAACCTTTCGATCAAGTAAATTTAGTAGAGCCTCAATCACAGAAATCGTGCTTTTTGAAAACAAAATCTTCCAAAGGATCCTATCACCGCAGAAGCTCAAGGAAATTTACCCCCACCAACCCTATTTACGCTAAAAGCTGTTTCAATTGTAGGAAACTAGGACATTTTCAGAAAGATTGCCCGCTATTTTTACGGGAAACTCGCAAAGATAGAAGCTGTAGACCCTTCAGTTGCCCCGCAGAAGAGAAGAATCATTGTGCGAAAAGCAAGGATAGGTCCGTTCTCAAAGTTGAAGACTGTAAAAACCGCATCTCAACGAGCAGCGCCCCCTCAAATCAGAGATTGTCCGCGAGAGATGAGCCGTCGAAGAGAGCCAAACCACGGGCACACCTTCCAACGAGTGTGGCTGGCAAGGGAGAGGCCAAGGTGTCAACGCAGTCCGGAGGAGGAGCAGACCGTCACATCGGAGAGAGTTTTTTACGGGAAAAACCTGCGATGGTGGAGGATGGAGTACGACCAGAGACGCTGGACGGCAGTGACCCGGTGCAGCCAACGTGGACAAAGGCACCCACATGTTCGAAACAACGGTTGCCACTGCCATATCTTCCACGTAAGCGGGGAAGCAGATCGGAGCGGGGGACTAGAGACGGTTTGATCGGAGAAGAAGGCTATTCCGGAAAAGGGGAGAAGACGAGACCTTTGGAAAAATTTGCGGATGGCATGGAAGGATTGAGGGCGTCATCCGGTACTTCCACATCTATGGATTCCAACACAGCGACGACGGCGCCTCAGCAGAGCCCGAAGAGGAAAGAGGACCGCGCGCCAAAGGAGAAGCCATCACGAACCAACCCAATCAACGTGGAAGGCGACAGCGGCGGAGAATCAAACGGGTCCAACAGGAAGTTTTCATCCACCAGAGAGCTGAGACAATTGGCTGCTGAGGAGATACAACTTCCATACGCGGACTGTAAGCCATTAATTAGCGTAATCCTTCATGTGCTGAGAGCTCTGGACGAGGTGAGTCTCCCCAAGAGAACGAAGGAACAGGTATGCAGTATCCAAAGCACCATTTCATCTCCGGCGCAGCACGAATTAATGGTGAGGAGGAGTGCTAAGGCAGCAAATTGAAAGTGTTTGACGTGATTTCCAGATGCGGCACTGTAAGGGGAATTTTTCACTGAGGAGAAGAAAACAGTTGCTCGAAGCAAAAGATAAGTAATAGTATGAAGCGCCCATAATTTTGTGATCGTAATTGAATTTTATGGTTTTGATTGAGAAGTGAATTTGATACCTCATTGTGCTCAAAAGGACCCCATGGAAAAACTAAAAAGTGGAAGGTGATGAAGCTAAAAAGTGGAACTTGGCGCATAGATTTGTGAAAAACCGTTTTTATCTGATAACTAAGTGACTCTGAAGTGTTTAGCTGAATTTGTCGATTTTTAAGTGAACATTTTCTGCTCCTTACTGTTTTTAAAAGCTTATGCACAGATGTTTCTTTTCCATTTTAGTTGGTGTAAAGTTTTTGCAATATTTTTTGTCGTGCTGTTTTCATGCTTACAGTTCACTGCGGTGTTCAGTGTTGCCTTCTTGAGACTTTAGTAATCTCGTGATTGAAAGGCGTCAAAAAGAACTATTAATGTATTAAGAATAAGAAAGGACCTGCGTATAAGATAAATTAGCTAGGAGAGACTTTTTCGTTCGATGTGTTTTTGTCTCTTTTTCCGAAATGTTTCCTGTGATTTATTTTGCAAGAGGAAGTGTAGTGCAATGTTTCTAATCTTTTATGGGGGTTTTGATGTATTCCTTATTCTGTTTTAAATTGTGTTTTTTATGTTCAAGGAGGCTTTTCTACCCCCGGGGTTTTATTTGCCAACGGGATGATGTCGGAAGGACAGAGGGCGAGGGATGATTCAGAGTCAGTGGGAGTCTTACGATTATCTATGATGCGTAGTATGACTCTGTCATCCCTCACCCTCCAATGTTTTGGGGGTGCCCTTTGGTCCTTCCGAAAGAGTTATAAGCAAGGTACAACTTACGCTCGATGCCTTCAGCCCACCGATAGCAGCTTGTACGCACGCTCGTCTGACCGATCCTCAATCGGTCAGCCATGATGGCCTCCTAGATCAGTAATTTGTATTCATTACTTTGATAATAAATAACTTCGGCCAACCATTAGTATAATTTCCCTAATGTCACGACGACAATAGGATACTTTTCTATTATAGTAATGGTGACACTATTTAATTACATTTTCAGGAGCAGTTAGATATTTTATAGTTTTTATTTAATTATTTGAAAATCAATACCAAGTTTTCAAGTTCAAAAGAAATTTTGTTATTCTGACTTATTATTTTTAATTTTACTTTTTTATGATTCTAGATTTTGAGTTGACTATTTAAAATATTATAAGGCTTCATTATTATTAAGGAATTCGTAACTTTTCTGAACAATGATATTGCTAATGCGGGGTATTTACGTTTTTTTAAGAGAATTTTAATAGAATAATTTAGTTTAGTTGTAACAATGCGAGAAGTAGTAATTTTCTGTGAAATAGTCTTTTCAGTCAGGATAAATAAACCGCTGCCTTAGATCTACCATCTTGGGTCACTGCTCAAAAACCGACCTGCTTTTGGCAATAGTTTGTTAAATTTTAATTTAAAAGCGTTACTCTTTCACGAATCTCTAGGGAAACTACGGCGTGTTATTAGTTTTTAATTCTTCTCTATTAATCTTTAACTCTTCGCAGTATCAATCGCCATTGAAGTTATTTAGTGAATTGGGCTAAGATTTATCCAGAGAAATAACCAGAAGTAGGATGCTTATCCTTGTTTCTTGTCAATCTCCCTACAAACCTTTCGCGTAAGATAGATCGAGTTTCTTTCAGTCAAAGCAGCATTGAACGCCTGTGCATTTTTCGCTTGCGACTATAACCATCTACTATGTTAAGCATGTTGTAACATGCTGAAGGAGATTTGAGTCGTTGATATGCCTTTAATACGGTTTCAATGACTGCAGCGTAGGACATACGCGATCATAACCGTCCATCATAATTATTACCTACCATTAGGTATTTAAAGGTATATTCATCGGATTTTATCTGCGGTAATATTTAATTATTTTACTTTAAAATTTAATTTTACTATAAAAGCCGTGTAAATTACATAAGATACTTATTTTTTTCTAAGTTTACGAAACATGCTTGGTAATTGCTAACGTCCGAATCATTTTTGGCAATAAAATGAAGTGAAAGAGATTTACTATAAATTAATTTCTACTCTCGGAGTCTAATCGACCTTATTGCAAAGGTTAGGCCTCTAAGATACTTATGCAATTTTATTGAAGAATAGTTACCTATATTTTTATCGCATTAATAATTTATGATTAGCGGACTGCTCGCCGTATAATAGGAAACCAAGGATCCTTAACTTTTTTCCATGAAATATTAGAAAAACAAATTAATCATAAAGGATGCTCTTACAAAAAACATCTGCGTTAGTTATACTTTCATGTACCTTTGCATCATTATCTTCCACTGGAAATACCCCTTGCTCTAATTTGTTTCGCTAAAACACGCTTATTTTTTATTTCTTTTTTCATTCTTAGCTACTATTGCCCTTCACCGGTGAAGTCCCCCTTAGCTCTACTGAACTTTCCTGGAGGTGCATCACCGAGGCAACAACGAACACTCACGACCATTCCCTGAATCGGAAAAATCCGATCAGCAGGGATTTGAACCCGGGACCTTGGGGTAGGAGCGATAGCTTAGATGGCGTGCTATCCACTCGGTCACCAAGGCAGGTGGATAGCACATTAATTATATATTTAAAAAATATAATATATTCCTGAATTTGGTTCATTACTTGAACCATTATTGAGTATATTTAGTGAACATTCTTATTAATATAGCAGTCAAATATAATAGCGAAACATAGCGATTTTCTAACTGTACAGAATTTAATTTTTAAGTATAATAATAATATTGCCTTATTAAACACAGTTGTGTTTTATGAAAACTCCATTTATGCGATACAAGATTTAAGAGCTGAATTCAACGCGAATGTGTTTCATTGAATAAGTTACGTTGTTGTTGCATAATAATGTTGTTATCCTCCTCGAAGGACTGCATCGGGGGACGGCGTGGTGTGTCTACGTTGGAGGATTGCGACGGGATGAAATTCAGCCGGGAGAGAATAAAATTAACACTTCCTTGAGTAGGAAAAAGATTATGATGAGTTAAGGACGTTGTACATAAGGAAGCGCCCCAAAGAAAATTTCCAAACCAAACTAATAAAGTGAATCGAAGTTAATCCGTGAAGTGCAAATCTGAATTCAATAATGTTATTCATACCTATTTATTGAATCATCTTTTGAACAGTTCGGTGATTGCATCTTTTGATGCACGTTTAACAAATATACATCGATTTTTAATGTTTTTATCATTCTGTTCAGTGATCATCCAATCTGTTAAGATTATATATATTTTTATACTTTATATTTTAAATAATATTTTCTAAATCACAAATCTTTTTTTTACAATTTTTAAATATGTTTTATGAAGTGAATTTTAATTAATCCGTGAAGTGAATTCTGTAAGTGTTTTCATAACTGTTTATTGAATCATCTATTGAACAATTCGGTGAACCTTTATCTATTTATACCATTAGAAAGTATTTGAACTTTCAATGTTCAATGTGACTTGGTGATGCATGTTTAACATCTGATTATTGTTTTTTTATTTTTTCATATATGTATTTAGTGTTTATCCTATCTGTAAGGATAATGTTAATTTCTTGATCTATGCATATTTTATACAGAATGTAGTTCGTGTAGCACATGAATCTATTTATAACTGCTTTACGAAATGCTATGTTATCTATTTACATCACTGCTATGTAATGGCAATATTAGTTATTTGTTTTGTACTTATGCTAGTAAGATGTATGTAAATAAAAAATAATCTCTGTGGCAGGGAGGAGGGGCACAGTAGGCCTCACCTTCCGCCGGCATAAATAAATAAAGGACGAGTCGGGGGACTTTCTAGAGGGAGGTCTTTCGGGGAGACACAGTCTGAGTAGGTCGTCCTGCGTGATAGCGTTGTTGGTAGGGTGTCAACTTAGTAGGGAGGTGAGTGTCTGGGGAGAGGGGATTCGAGGGTAGGGCCTCGGGAGAGGGAACTACGAGGAGAGGGACTAAGGGAGGGCAGGGAAGGAGTATTGAAAGGGTTGGGTCAGGGGAGGGATGGGATAGGGAAAGGTTAGGGTCAGGGGATGCTAAGGTCAGGATAGGGAAGGGGTAGGGAAAAGGTAGGGAAAGGGTAGGTTCTGGGGAGGGATGGGGTAGGGTAAGGGGAGGAAAGTTTTGGGGAAAGGGGAGAGAAACGGTAGAGTCTGGAGAAGGAAGAAGTAGGGTCAGGGGAGGGTAGGAGTAGGGTTAGGGGAGGGAAAGGGTAGGGTTTTGGGAGGTAGTGGTACGGAAATGGAGAGAGGGGGTAAAGGGAAGGTAGCAGTAGGGTCAAGGGAGGGAAAAGGTAGTGTCTTGGAAGGTTAGGGGTATGGTCAGGGGAGGGTAGCGGTATGATTTGGGTTAGGGTCTATAGGGGGATGCGTTTGGGAAAGGAGTAGGGATAATAGAATAGGGAAGAGTTGATTAAGTTGTAGTTTCAGGATAGGGTAGGAAGGGGGTAGTGTCAGGGTAGAGAGTGGTATGGAACGGGTAGGGAAGGGGTCCGGTAAGTGGAGGGAAAGGGTTGGGTCAAGGGGGCTATAGGGTTGGGTCTATGTAGGGAAGTGGTAGGAATAGTGTAGGGAATGGGTAGCGAAGGGGAAAGAAGGGGAGGAGAGGGCATGTAAATGGGTTGGGTCATGGGAGGGAAGTCCATATTTTTACTTTCTCCATATACGAAGTATAGAGAAAGTATTGTTTTCATGAAAAAAATCGACTTCGAGATTTCAACGGAAATGCATGTTTTGGGGTCCCTAGAACACGTTTTGACCATTTTCGGAATGATGTCTGTGAGTATGTGTGTGTGTGTGTGTGACAGTGGGCGCTCTAACGTGAAAACTATTAGTCGTATCAATACCAAAATTCATATATAGTACTGTAGTGTGTGCTGTCAGAGTTGATTAGTTTTTCAAGTAAATCGGTAAACCGGAAGTCGAGCTTCATTCATCAAAGCTCATTTCCGGTTTTCAAAATATCTCCATAAATATGATATATAGGTATATTGTATTCCTAATAAAAGTTTTAGATAATGTGTTTTACTATAACTTTTGTATTTAACATATTTTTGTATCACCGGTTGATTAGGAGTTATTCGTGAAATACTGATCAACCGGAAGTAGCTGATTATGTACTTTGTGGGCGCTCTAACATAAAAAGTATTTGTCAAATCAATACCAAATTTCATGTATAGTATTTTGGTTTGTGTTTTTAGAGGTGATTAGATTTTGGAGAAAATCGGTCAACCGGAAGTCGAGCTTAATTCTTCAAAGCTCATTTCCGGTTTTCAAAATATCTCCATAAATATGATATTTAGGTATATACTATTATTTATAAAAGTTTTAGAAAATGTAATTTACTATGACTTTTGTATGAAACATATTGTTTTATCACTGATTGTGTAGGAGTTATTTGTGAAATACTGATAAACCGGAAGTTGCTGATTATGTACGTTGTGGGCGCTCTGGGCGCTGGGGCGAAAGGTCACTTCATCGTTTTCATCGAACATGTCTTGAAAAACATTATTTATAATGTTTGTGACGTAAAATATAATAATATATAAATTAATCACTCATATTCAAAGTTTAGATGGAATATAGAGTTCGAAATTACTGTCGTAAATAAATATTTACATCTTATGTATGGAGAAAGTCATGTGCTGGCCACATCAGATTTTTACTTTCTCCATATACGAAGTATAGAGAAAGTATTGTTTTCATGAAAAAATTCGACTTCGAGATTTCAACGGAAATACACGTTTTGGGGTCCCTAGAACACGTTTCGACCATTTTCGGAATGATGTCTGTGTGTATGTGTGTGTGTGTGTGTGTGTGTGTGTGTGTGTTATTATTATTATTATTATTATTATTATTATTATTATTATTATTATTATTATTATTATTATTATTATTATATTGCCAGATAGGGAAGTGAAACTGATTCCAAATCTGGCGTAGGTCTTGGGGGCTGAGGCTTGGGGCCCGACACTCCCTTTGACCATCCTCTACCTTGACCGGTACGCAAAGTCCAGATCCAACTCCAGAACTTATCAATCAACATAAGTCCCATCCACTCTTTACCGGCCAGCCTTGTTCCCACACCCTAACACACTCCCAAACCCCCTCTCTAACCACATCCCAACCCACATCCCAACCCGCACCCTAACCCATACCCTAACCCACACCCATACCCTAACCCACACCCATACCCTAACCCACACACATACCCTAACCCAATGTGTGTGTGTGTGTATGTGTGTGTGTGTGTGTGTGTGTATGTGTGTATATTTATTCCACGTAGAGCCCCACGCCATATCCTCAGCACCAAACTAAAAACGGGGCCCAGGCCGCCCCACCAAACGCCTAACACCCTGTGCCCTCTATCGAGGGGTGCACGAGTAAGAGGAGGCGGTGTCCCGCCACCCGAACTGAAGCCCCGGCCTAGC
Source organism: Sympetrum striolatum (assembly GCA_947579665.1). Taxonomy (NCBI): domain Eukaryota; kingdom Metazoa; phylum Arthropoda; class Insecta; order Odonata; family Libellulidae; genus Sympetrum; species Sympetrum striolatum. The sequence continues at coordinate 1,298,356 of OX388343.1, forward strand.
CGGCGGCATCGCCCTCGATGGCCCTCTATCGAGGGAGAGTGCGTGAATGCGGGTGCGTGGGTTTGCGTTGGTCTGCGTGTACAAAAGGATGCTCCTCGCGTTAATAAAGCCTTCATCAAGGGTCTGACACGCTGGGGTCTAACTGCTCCTCACCTTGCAGAGCTTTGCGTCGGTGAAATAACGTGCATCAAGCGGCGACAAAAGTAAATTACACGTCGCCACTCCATGACGCGATAACAATAAATAAATAAATAAATAAATAGATAAAAAGATAAAGGATAAAAGGTTTAAAAAGGGGTCAGTTTAAGTGAAGGAGTGGGCAATCCTCCTTCAGCTCTCCCGTTTGGGAATCGATCAGGAAATTTTTTTGGGTCCACACGCCGAGCATCTCCCCGCTGCAGCATGCCTCGGCGTGGTCTCTTTCTAATTTCAACCTTTTCCGGAGGGCCCTCGAAAACGCCTCCGCGTAGGCGACGTCTCTCGTCCGCCCCCGGAAAAAGGCGTCTAGCTGTCTCCTAATTTCTCCCTTCGCCAACGAAAGGAGAAAGTTGGCGAGCCTGGTACCTGGGGACCCTCTCTCCAGGATTCCCCCATATATTTCCTTCACGAGGACCTCCCTTTTCCCCGTCAGGTTCTTTGTGGCCCCAACGACCGCGCTCCACAGCGGCCTCGTCTTCGGACAGACGTATGCCAGGTGCCAGGCCGTGCCGACGACTCCCGGGCACCAAGGGCAGTCGTCTTTTTCTCTTATCCCGGTCTTCCTGAGAAAGGGGCAGTCCGCCCACGCGCCATGAGCCAGGCGCCATGCCGCGTCCCCATCATGCCCCAGGGTGGGGTGCGATCGGAGGGATCTCCACCTGATCTCCTCCCTCGGCTCACGACCCGAGAGTGGCCAGATCTCGTTGTTTCTTCTGTACAGAACTTCTTTGTATACGGCCCTTTTGGGGATCGGAAGATCCATCCTCCTCCCGAGCCTCGCGCTGGAGAAGACATAAACTCCCGCGCCCTCTCTCTCCGGCCCCATCGACCGCCACGCCCTGACTAGCGAGCGGCGAAAGCCGGAGAGCCGGCGCGACCCCGTGCCACGATCGAAAGCGTCCCTCCACGGACGCCCCCCCGTCGCGCGCCCGAAGCCCGCGGCCGCGAGCAGCCCCCACGGCTCCGCTGCTGCCTCCTCTGAAAGGAGGAGCCTCTGTGCGGCGTTGAATCGAAATCCGAGGATCTTAACCCCAACGTCGACGAGCCCGAGTCCTCCCTCTCGAACCGGCGCCGTCGCCACCTTCTTCTTCACCCAGTGCTTTCTACCCAACCAAATGGCATCCACCAGCAGCCTCTGGATCCTTGAAGAAAATGAGGGTGAAGGCTGAAAGGTCTGGAGGGTGTGCCATATCTTGGGCGCGACGAACTGATTCGCCACGCACACCCTCCCCCTCAACGACATCGGGCTCATTCTTGGCTTCCAACTCCTGAGGGCCGTCTCGATCGTTTCGACCATCTCTTTCTCAAGAACCTCCCTTTCCGGATCTTCGTCGTTGAAGATCTTTCGGCCTAGGTATTTGCCGTGTTCCGAATTCCATCTTATTTCGAGGGGAGAGTCCTGCCTGCCTCTCCACCTGCCGACCCACAGCCCCACCGTCTTCTCTGCGTTTATCTTGGCCCCCGAAGACCGAGCGTAGAGGTCGTACGCCGGAAAAACCCGCCTTAAATACTCCTCCTCCGATGCGAACACCGTCACGTCGTCCGCATAGACGCTGACGGCTATCCGCGTCTCCGGGTGGCGGGGGATAGAGGCACCGGTGAGCCTCGCTTTGAGGGCCCGAACGAGGGGCTCGAAGGCGAGGGTGTACAGTTGTCCGGAAAGTGGACATCCCTGCCTTATTCCCCTTCGGAAAGGGATAGGGGGCGTAAGAGAGGACCCGACTCGGACCATGCATACGGCGTCCCGGTACAGCGTCCGCAGCATGCCGATCAGTCGGTCCCCGAAACCCATTCTTTCTAAAATCTTGATCAAATAAGCGTGGCCGACTCGATCGAAGGCTTTCGACTGGTCCAAGGAGAGCACCGCCAGAGGCGTATCCTCGGCGTTCGCCGATCTCACCATGTCCCGCACAGTGGAGATGGCGTCAAAAATGCTTCTCCCCGGAACGCAGTACGACTGCTCGACGGATATGACAGATGCTATTACTCTGCTGACCCTCATCGATAATAATTTTGCCATTATTTTGTAATCCGTGTTGGTGATCGACACGGGCCTCCAACCATCGATCGTTCTGCCCCCCCCGCTCTTCGGGACGAGGGCGATGACGGACGACCTGCTGGTTCTGGGGAGGCTTCCCCTCCGAAAGCTCTCCCGCACCATGTCCCCGAACAGGCCCTCGAGGACGTCCCAGAAGGCGATGTAGAATTCCGGGGTCAGTCCGTCTGACCCCGGGGTCTTGTTTCTATTAAGCTTCTTAAGTGCCTCCAGCATCTCGTCCTCCGAAACCTCCACGTTCAGCAAGGCCCTTTCGTCCTCGCAGACGCTGTCGAGTGCTTCGAAGAGGAGGGCTTCGTCCTCTTCACTTGTTAGAGGCTCCGCGTCTTTTGGGTCGAAAATTTCGCCAAAATAGGCGGAAACGTGCATTCTTATCGCCGCAAGGTCCTCCTCCCATCGACCGTCGATCTCCAGGCCCTCCAGCGGTCTCGGAACGACGCGCGTGTACCACTTCGCTACGTGAGGAGCCAGCGGGTCGTCGTTGACGATTATATTCTCCCACCCCATCCTCGCCACGATAGCCTTAGCCCGCTGTAGTTGAATTCCTTCCTCTATGGCTTCCCTCTGCTGCCGTCTGAGTCTCCTCACGTAGTCGACCGTTCTCTCCTTCACTTCAAACTTTAGGGTCTCCCACTTCGATACCGGGTCTCCCAAACAACGTAGATCGTTGATCGCCGCGATGAGCGTCTTTATGTTTTGAACGTACTCCTCGTTGCGCAGCAACCCATTGTCGAACCTCCAGTACGGAGGTCGAGGGATCACTCTTGGCAACGAAAGAGTGGCTGCCACCCCTCTATGGTCGGTAAACGACGGCACCGTCCTCATATTTTTTACGGCTGAGAGGCTCCCGCCGGACACGTATAAGCGGTCCAGCCTCGAGCGCACGTTTCCACCCTCCGCTCCGTGAAAGGTGAAACCCTCCTCTCCCCTCCTCGTCTCCACCCACGGGTCCACCAGCTCCATGTCCTCCACCAAACTCCGGAGCGCGTTGGCGACCCGGGGATGTCTCTCCCTCCCGGAGGATCTGTCCCTCCCGGGGTCCAAAGTGACGTTAAAATCTCCCCCTAATATAGTCACTCTCGGTCCTCTGCGCTGCTGCCTCGTCGCTTCTAGGTGTTCTCTCAGCCGATCGATGACAGTCAGCGCCTCATGCTGCTCGTGCGGTCCGTAAAATGACACGAAGTCGAGCGTCACACCCCCCAGGCCGACAGTCACACCCAAGGCGTGCCCGTCGCTAATCACGACGGGCGGGCGCGCACCGCCGCACACGGATCTGTGCACCGCGACCGCCGTTCCTGTGTGAGGCGTGGAGAGGGGAGAGAAGAAAAACTCGTACTGCGGCAGGGAGTCCATCGCAGGCGCGACGGTGTTGGTCTCCTGCAGCAGCACCACTTCCGGCCGATGGGCCTCCAAGAAGGCCGTCAGGTGTGCCCACTTTAGAGTTCCCCTCACGGAGCGAACGTTTAGCGAGATTATTCTCAAATCTGTCATATCCGTCCTCGAGCAAGGACAATCCAATCAAGAAACGACGAGCAAACTATAAAAGGATCATAAAAAGCTGGAGCGTCGTACATATGATAAAAACAGACGTGCTTTAAACCACGCACTATGATGCGCGAATAAATAAATAAATAAATAAATAAATTTATAAATTTATAAAAGCACGGACGAACACGAATAATAAATAAATAAATAGACAGACACACACTGGCCGAAGGCGGCGCAATAAAATCCCTATTTAAAATTGCTCGTTTCATCAAAAGGATAACCAAGGGCACAAATCGGACACACACGATTAAAACATCCGAGGAATGGATGCATTTAAAACAAGGACAATAAATAAATATTAATAAATAAATATAAATAAAAATATATACACGACACCGACCGACCGACCGACACCGACGAAGTAGATGCGTGTAATGGGCAAAAAATATTGATAAGGGCAATAGATATTTTCAAAATATGTAAATAAATAATGATGGTTATAAATATGACAAAATTATGCATTGAAGATGTCCTCCTGTAGGGCGTGCTGGACCAACCTCTTGATCCTCATCTTCATTGCCCCCTGTTTTACGACTTTCTGCTTGTCGAGGGTGGCCAGGACTTTAAATGCTTCGATGGGTTCACTGAAATTTTCTTTTAAGGCGGCGATCCTGTCCGTCCTCCCCTTTACGTCTCGCAAGAATTTACTTAGGGATAAAAAAGATATGTTTGTGAACCCGGGATTTTTTGTGTAATAATCCGCTATTTGTTTAAGCCCCTCGTCATCCGGGCGCATTTCTTTGGTTATTTTCGGATTCTTTTCTTTCCTTTGCACTTGACCGAGGAGGTTATCTTCTGGGGTTCCCGTGTGTGTTTTCCTCTTTTGAGAGGCCGAGAGCTCGAGGCTCTCAATCGCGACTGATGGTGGCGAATCCATGGCAAGAGGGGCAAGGAGTTTAGCCGTTTGCGAGTCGACCAGATTGATTTCCTCAGGAGTAATATCTGTCTCGGGAGGAGTTTTGCCCTCCTCTGATGATAGTGCACCGGACTGAGTGGTCGCGGAAACAACGGGGACAGAGGTACTCGTGGAGGAACTCAGATCATCAGAGGTAGAGGGAGCATTGGTGGTGGCTAGCGGGACGCCATCCGTTGACGGTACGGTTTTTGGTATTTGTTTCGAGGTGGCGTTTGATTTTGGGCATGTGTTGGCTGCGTGGCCGTCCTCCCCGCACTGGAAACACCTACCGTCGTCAACTCTTAAGAATACCCGGTAAGGGGTGTCCCCAACGTCGACGACGAAGGAGTCGGGCATCCTGATCCCTTCCCTGATGACCATATGTACCATCCTCCTCCATGAGGAGACGTGAGTAAAGTCATCGACTCTAATGCCGGATGTCAGGGGATAAATCGGCGACACTATTCTTCCGGCCTCGCTTAGTATCTCGAGTAAGTCTTTGTTAGAGACCTCGGGCGGGATGTTGCTCAGAAATACTTTTTTAGCCGCGGTCACCATGCGGCGTGCCGCGACCCATGTGTTGTTTATCTCGACACCGCCGAAGTCGGAGATAAATGTGTCGACCAGTGCCTCGCTCGCGAGGTAGATACAAATTCTATTCTGGGAGAGCCGCGTGGCATGCGTGATTTTACTCCCGCCCCCTATTTTACTAGCAACCGCGAAGACATATTGGTGAACTGGGGTGTCCGGCAAACCTTGCATTATAATACCCCTTTTTCGGTTAGGACCGGTCAGCACCGGCGTTACCCTTCGACGCGTGAAAGAAAAAGTCCCGTTGGGACTCTCGTGTGTAGGTGTGCGTGCGTAATTTCCAAGAGATTCCCCTCGAACCCGCTGCGCGTATGTGCCGAGAGGAGGGGCTGTAGGCGCTGGCGGGGAAGGGATGGACGGTAACGTAGTAGAATCTGAAATGTATGTTGACGAAGCCAAAGTGGAAGGGGAAACGACAAGAGAGTGCCCCGGGGTGGATGGAGGGGCGGTAGGGGGGGCGACCAGCTCTGAGGTAGAGGGAGGAGAGGAGACGTGCGCCGAGTCTCCTGCGTCGCTACGTAGGGGTGGTAGCTGAACAGGTCTGCGTATGGGAGGGGGAGCTGGCGTGGAGGTAGGGGATACTGGCCTAGAAGTAGGGGAGGCAGGTCGAGGGACGGGGGAGGTAGGCCTCGAGGTATGGGAGGACGAGCTTTTGGGAGCACATGGCGATGAGTCACCAGACAATTGAGAAACGGGCGTAGATAGAATTGATTTATAGGTCAATTTCTGCGAATTACACTGACTACTTCCAGATAAATCCATCTCTGAGGATGAAGGCGACACTGTAGGTGAAGCCACGTCCATTTCTGCCGCCACCGAGGCGGCAGATGACGAACGTGTGAGACTCACGCTGATGGCGAGCGTATGCGAACAACACGAGACGAAAAACCAGACAAATCAACAAATTGGACACTCACCGACGATCACTGGATGAAGACGAAGCACAAACGAAGCGAACAAACACAGAACGATGAGATGAAACGATGACAACGATGAAAGAAAGCGCACACAAAGTAAGAGACCGGGAGCGAAGCCGAAACACGTCCGAACGCTACGGAGTCCAATGTGGTGTGTGTGTGTTATTATTATTATTATTATTATTATTATTATTATTATTATTATTATTATTGAGGACCAGGTAGGGAGTGTGCGTAGTTCCTCCACAGAAGTCGCCTGGCGTGAAGTAGAGCGGTGACGGGCCCACTGCCCGCACCCTCTCCCAGTGCGAAACTGCGCTACCTTCCTATAAAATCTCGAACGCCCTCTTTGTCGATAGCACCAGGGCCCTCATAGACATCGACCCTAATGAATCTCCCAACCCCCCTCCCTCACCCACCCTCCACCCTAACCCTCACCCAACCCACTTCCCGATGATCCCACCCCCCCAAACCCCCCTCGCTCCCCCAGCCCCTCTGCCCCACTGCCCCTCTGCCCCCACCCTATCCCAAACCCTCGATGTGTGCGGGTGTGCGCGATGAAGATGTTAATGATGATGATGATGATGATGATGGTGCCAGTAGCCTGCTGGATGTCCTCATGGTACCTGTTTCGGGGTCGAGTAAGTATTTCCCCTGCGCCCAGAATTTGATGTGTGCCGCTCTGGCTCCGTTCAAGTCCGCTCTTCCGCCCTCGGACAGGAGTCGGCTCCTTAGGGCGTTGCTAACGGCGACGAGGTAGTCGACTTGCGTCCTCTTTCCTCTCATGTACAACGTAAGTTCGTTGTACACGATTCCCTTTGTGAGGGTGACGAGGTAGTTGGAGAGGGCGCAGCGTCTCTTGTCGGCGGTGCCCGATGGTTTGAGGCCGGCGTACAGGTCCGCGACGTGTATGATCGCTCTCCCCGTGATCTGTTTTTTCGCTCCGACCACGGCCCCCCAAACGGGCTTGGACTTTTGGCAGCCGAAGAGCAGGTGCCATTCGTCCCCCACCTCGTCCGGGCACCACGGGCAGAGCTCGTTCGGCCTTATTCCGGCCCGGTGTAGAAAGACGGCGTCCGCCCAAGCTCCGTGGGAGAAACGCCAGGCGGCGTCGGCGTGGTGTCCGAGGGTAGGCCAAGCCCTCATTTCCCGCCACCTGATCGGCTCATCTCTTCTTCCCCTGAACGGCCAGACGTCCCTGCTTCGGAGGTGGATGAACTCCTTGTACGCCTCTCTCTTCGACAGGGGCAATCTGCGCTCCGTCTTGGAGAGGGCGCTGTGGAACAGGAGTTCCGGCGGCCCTTCGGTCGGTTCCTGGCCAATCGGTGCCCGAGGACGCCTCGGCCGGAGCAGCCTCCAGGCTCGGGCCACCGACTGGTGGTAACCGTCCGAGTGCGCAACTTCTCGGAACGGTCTATTGTCCGACAGGGAAGTAATGATGTCCGGTCCGGCTAGCATGTCGCTCAGGAGCGCGGAGGACACGCGCTGCCACGTTGACGTGCCGTCGTGGAGGAGCAACCTCTGCGCCGTTAGGAAGCGGAACCCCATGATTTTGTTTTCCACGTCGACCAGTCCCAGCCCCCCCTGGTCGACGGGTGCCGTGAGTTTATCGACTGAGACCCAGTGTTTCCGCCCGTTCCATACGAAACGGACGAGTCTGCGCTGGATCTCCTCGACGGCGGCGGCGGACGGCGTGAAAGTCTGGACCAGGTGCCAGATCGTGGGGGCGACGAACTGGTTGACCGTTAGGACCCTGCCTCGGAGGGACATGGAGGCGATCCTCGGTTTCCACCGGGTTATTGCGGCGTCGATTCTCCTGGTAATTTCCTCCTCCACGGCTGTCTTTTCGGCCCGTGGACAGTTGTCCACGTAGCGTCCTAGGATTTTGGCGCCGTCTCTACGCCACTCAAAGCCGAGCGGTCGGTCAGCTCGGGCGGTCCACGTGCCGACCCACAGCCCCCGGCACTTCTCTCTGTGTGTGTGTGTGTGTGTGTGTGTGTGTGTGTGTGTGTGTGTGTGTGTGTGTGTGTGTGTGTGTGTGTGTGTGTGTGTTATTATTATTATTATTATTATTATTATTATTATTATTATTTTATTTGACGTTAAAAGAAATTGAGGTTTACATTTTACCCTTTACAGTTCACATTATCACGTTTTTTTTATAAGGTCGTTTCGTGATTATCTCCTTTATATCACGGTTCACAATTCAGTCCATATCACAGTTTGTATCACAGATTGATATCACAGTTCACATTTCAGTCCATATCACAGTTTAATATCACAGTTAACAGTTTAGTCCAAATCACAGTTTAATTTCACAGTTTAAAATTCAGTCCACATCACAGCTTACATCACAGCTAGTATCACAGTTTAATATCGCAGTCCGTATCACGGTTTATTATCACAGCTCTAAAATCTAAGTAAATGCTGGGGCCATCCTCATTGCTCCGCTTTCCACGAGGCACAAAGCGTTTTCCGTGCACCATCGCGTGCGGAATAATTCTTCGGTGCCGTTGGAGACGTGGTAGGTGTACTCCCTCAGGAGCCTCTCTTTGACTTTATTCTTGAAATGGCCGACTGCATTCGTCTTTGACCCTCCGCATTTACTCTTCTTCACGAAGGAATGGTATATTGCGCTTTTGGCAAGGGTCAGTAGGTAGTTCGCTAGGATTGTTTCCTTGATTCTAGTTTTCTGGACGGAAAAACCCCCCAATATATCGCCGGCTGTGATCGCGCTCTTCTTAGTCAGGGTTTTTAGCGTCCCTTCGAGCAGGGTCCACAGTTTCTTCGATTCTTTGCATTCCAGCGCGATGTGTCTGGCGGTTCCTGTCTGCTCTTTGCACAATATACAGTCCGTATTGCTAGTGATTTTTGATTTGTGCAGGAAGATGCTGTCGGCCCACCTGTCATGAGCCAGCCTCCAGCTCACCTCTGCGTCGTTTCCAAAGGAGGGTTGACTGTGGAAAGTCTTCCAGTGGATTTTTTCGCACCCGCTCGCGGGAGGCCGATCGTCAGAGAGGGTTTTGTAAACCACCTCTCTGTAGATGTTTTTCTTGTTCATTGGTATCGGTTGAGTCGCTCTTTTGAGTTCGCTGTAGAATTGGATTTCAGAGTCGGTGCCTAGGTCCCCCCAATCTTTCGCTGCGGTCGTCCCGTTTGTTGTTGTCTTCACGTTCATCAGATTCCACGCTTTTCTAGTTTCCTCGTAAAAGACGTCTCTCCCCCTCCCTTTCTTTGATATCCTTTCCTCCGCGAGTATCTTCCACGGCTCGTCTTCATTTGCCAGCAGAAGTCTCTGCATGACTTGGAATCTGAAGGCCAGTATTCTCTTCTCCACGTTCACGAGACCCAATCCCCCCAGCTCGACCGGGCTGCAGAGGGTGCGCGCATCGACCCAGTGTCTGCCATCTCCCCATACGAAGTTGACGATCTTAGACTGAAGGAGGTTGCACAGCGTCTTGGGGACGGATTGGCACTGCGCGACGTGCCAAACTTTCGGAGCGATGAATTGGTTCGCTGCCCTTACCCTTCCTATTAGGGAAAGGGGTCGTCCCACCACAGACCATTTTTGGATTCCCTGCAGCACTTTTTCTTTGATTTCGGTCTCGATCTTTGCCGCCGCGTCGTGTTTCTCGTTCCCGATCCACACTCCCAAGAATTTGGCTCCGTCTGCTTTCCATCGCAAGCTAGTTGGCCAATCGTTTCTTCCTTTCCATTTACCGCACCCCATCCCCATGGATTTCTCTCCATTGAGGACAGCCCCGGATACAGTTGCGTAATCCTCAAAGACGTCTAGGAGTTTCTGTATTTCGAGGTCTTCAGAAATTATGACGTTGACGTCATCTGCATACGCGGATACGACTAGGTGTATGGGATTTCTCCCTCTCCGAATAGGCATGCCGGTTAATTTAGATTTAATTTGGGTAAGGAAGGGTTCTAAGCTTATGGCGTATAACTGTCCAGACAATGGGCAGCCTTGTCTAATGCCTCTTCGGAATTGGATGGGGGCCGTCAGATATGATGACACCCTGATGAAGAATTGGCTGTCTTCGTAAAGAGTTTGTATTTGATTGACGAAGTTGCTCTTAAAACCCATCTTCTTTAGGGCGTAGAGAAGATGAGAGTGACGAACTCTGTCAAAGGCCCCTTTTTGGTCGAGAGAGATCACTGCTATCTGTAAATTTTCGTCATTGGCCTTAGCTATCGAATCTCTAAGGAGGTTAACGTTGTTAAGGATAGTCCTTCCAGGAACTCCGCATCCTTGCTCCTTCGAAATGACGTCTCCAATCACGAGGTTCAGCCTATGGGAGATGCATTTAGCGATTATTTTGTAATCGATACACGTCAAGCTTATAGGTCTCCAATTTCCGACAATGTTTCTATCCCCTCCTTTGTGTATCAGAGACATTATCGTCTTTCTGGTTGATTTGGGAAGACATCCTTTTCTGAAGCTCTCCTCAGTCATTTTCAGAAAGGGTTTCCTGAGAAGAGGCCAGAATTTTTGATAAAATTCTACTGTTATTCCGTCTATACCGGGTGCTTTCCCTTTATTGAGGGCTTTAACGGCTGCGTCCATTTCGTCTATCGCAAAACTTTTTTCGCAAAGGTTAGCCCTGTCTTCATCCAATTTTTTCATCTGCCCGTAAATTTCATTTCCTTCTTCTGTTTGGTCCGTTTGTTGCGTATCCTTTTGGAGGTTCACAAAGTGCTCTCGTATTACCTTACAGATGTCAGCTGGGGAAGTCGTGATGCCCTTATCGGTTCGAATTGAGTTGATGGGCTTTGGAAACCATCGCCTGGCTGTCTTTGCTAAATGGGCTCCTGTTGGTGCATCGCTGGCGATGACATTCTGCAGCCCCATGCTCGTAACTCTACTCTCGCCTTCTCTCACATACCACTCGGCTATCTTCTCATTAATTGCAATCGTATCTTCATCCGCTACTCGCAATGTTGCCGCTGTATCTTCTAACTTTCTTATGGTCTGGTATCTAATGTATTTTTCTATTTTCTTGAATAAAATCGTCGAGGCTCTAACCTCTTCTTTGAAATTTTCCCACCACTCTATCGGATCGGGGTTATCTTCGTGGTTACATCTATCTATAATTGCTTTAATCATTATATTGTATCTTTCATTTTCGAGAAAGCTATTGTCTAGTCGCCAGTAAGGGCTTTTCCAATGGTCCAGTTCCTCCGCAATGTTGATTTTTAGTTTTACGAGGTAATGGTCGGAGAAAGTTGGCATTATGTCTATCTGCTGTAGGTTCTCAACGGCATTTTTGTTGACGTAGTATCGGTCTAGCCTTGACTTGGAGTAGTAAGGTCTGCAGGATACGTAGGTGTAACCTGCTTCCTCCTTCCGAAATTCCTCCCACGCATCCACCATATCCAATCTTTTCATAATGCATTTCAAAATTTTGGCTGTTTTAGGATGTCTTTCGATGCCTGTGGAGCGATCTTTCTTCGGGTTAAGGGTGCAATTAAAGTCGCCCCCGACGAAGATCTTTCTTGTACTGCTGTCTGCTGGGCTGTTTAAAGTAACGTACTCTTCTACTCTGTTTAACACAACTGTAGCGTGGGCTTCATTGTTGGGCGTGTAAACGTTCACTATGTTAATTGACTGTCCTCCCCGAGTGGTCAGTAATGCAGCTTGTGCGTAACCTACCTCTAACACCTCTTTCTTTTTAACTGTTATGTCTTGGTTTTTTTTGACTAATATGGCTGTTCCAGAACATACATTTGTTGGTGGATTGTATATGCAGTTGTATCCAACAAAATCCAAAGCGCCGTCATCTAAGTTTGTCTCTTGTAGCAGACAAACGTCGGGATTTAATCTCTCCAAGAGTATTTCAAATAGCTCTCTTTTATTCGCGGAACGTAAGGATCTCACATTGTGTGTTATGAAAATAAGGTCTCCTGGGTGTTTCTTCATAACAGTTTCCTCCGTTGTGAGATGGGATGGTTTATTCGTCACACCTTCTGAGGGCTTTCAGCAGCCTTTGGATTCTAATTCTAAAGGCTTGCTCTTTAATTATTCTCTTGTCTATGATGTCTTCCAAAACTTCGATTAAATCTTTAGTGTCAGAAAACATGTCAAACGCTTTTTCTAGCGGTTCGGTACTTCGTTTTACCTCTATTAAATATTTTCTTAAAGATGGGTATGGGATTGGAATGTGCTCTCCTTTTGAATAATATCTCGTTTCGATCCTTTGAAAGCTTTCTTCATCGTTTTGTTCAGGTTTTTCTTTTCTTATTTTGTTTCCTCTTTTTCTTTGTGGCGAGTTTATGGGGGATGTTTGGGTGTTATCATCTCCTTGCTTTCTTTTTCGCGTTTCGTCTTCTTTCGGTGTGTCTGGTATTAAATCTCGTACTTGACTTTCCGGGTTTTCCTTATTTGTTATGGGGTCTTCTGTTAGTATTTCGTTTGTGTACATATTTGTTGTTGTTGTTGTTATTTCCATCCTTTCCTTTTGTCGTTCTTCGTTTACGTCCATCTTATCAGATGTTAAAAGAGAGATAAGGTCAGAAGCAGCCGTGCGGGTTGTCTTCGCTGTATCGGGAGCCACGCTTTGTGTTTCCTTTATCGGTTCGGGGTCGTTAAGGACAATTAGATCGCTTTCTTGAGTTGACCTGAGTGAATGGGGCGCTGAGTCTTCAGTCGAAGGTGCATTCTTCTGTTCGTTTGTTACCGATGGCGTAATCCTCGTGCTGTCGATCTCGTCTGCCGTGCATGCTTTCGCGTAGTGACCCTCTTTGTGGCATTTAAAACATCTAGGTTCTTCAAAGTTGAAGTAAATTCGATGATGGAGGCCGCCGAAATTAATCAAAAGTGATTCCGGCACGTGTGCTCCATCACGTTTGATGATAAAACATTGTCTTCTCCACGCTTGTATGTGGGTTAAATCTGGTCTTTTCAGGCCGAGTGAAAGGAAGGTTACAGGACTGACGACTCGTCCTATTCGACTTAGAATTTCTGACAAATCGTCCGATGGAAATTCGGGTGGAATGTTGGAAATAACTAGCCGCTCCACTTTTTGAGACATGCGGTTTGCTACAACGTAATTATCTTTGATTGTGATTCCTCCGTGATTGGACATGAAGTTGTTTATTGTTTCTTCGTCTTTGAGGTAAATGCATATTCTTCCATTGGAGAGTCTAGTAGCGTGGGTTATATTTTTGCCTCCAATTATATCTGCTAGCGCAACCACGTACTCTCCGAGTGGAGTTGCTGGTAAAGCCTGCATCAGAATTCCAAGTTTTCTTGTAGGGCCTGTTGATAAGGGGGTGATTTGAATATTCGACTGAAATGTGCCTCTTTGAGTGGCTAACTCAGAGGTATTCGCACGGGATTGGTGTGAGATACCTTCCGTGACTCTTGCGTAAGTTGTTTTCTGAATTGGGGGGGTTAGGGGAAGAGAGTCTGAAATGGTATTTTGAAGATTAGGAAAACTTTGCGAGGTTGAGTTATTAGAGGATGACAAATTCACCTGAGGGGTGGAAGAGAATGAGGTCGAAGGCAAGGAGGAGGAGGTAGAAAGCACTGTAGTTGTGGTATGGGGTGGCTTCACAGATAGCGGGGCAACGAGCGTTGGAGTGGAGCTGATGGGGCTTATGGAAGGAATAATGCTCCCTTCAGTCGTTGTGCTTGACTTACTATGATCTATAGATGGTATCACGGATGCTGAGGTAGAAGCGACATTCGTAGTCAGTACGATTGCTCCTTTCTCCCTCCTCAAAATTGTTGAAGGCGAGTGAAGGATTTCCTCATCAGATGTTAGATTCAGACGTCTCGGGCTACGTATACGCTGCGAAGTATCTTCTTCCGCTGGTCCAGACATGATTGGTGACGATGGTTTATTAACAGGTGAGAGTACGGTTGTAGATGACGATGTAGATGGTTTGGTAACGTCGGATTCGGTGCTCATTTCAGGTGAATCTTCGTAAAAGAAGTCTGCCGCATCCGATCGGGGCAGCGCCCGAGCGGCCAGACGATCACTCGAACGAGGCACACTTAACCTATTTTAAGTTTCGAATGATAAATGATTAGATTAGAACAAACTAACTGGAAAAATATTCTCTCTATGAATATAATAGAGAGAGGTCACTTTGTAGAACACTTTAGTAAAGTCACTAAAACCACCACTACAAGAAAACACACAATAATCACGTTATTTCGGGAGCTCGCGAAAGGAACGTCCGAACACCACGAGTGACTCTGTGTGTGTGTGTGTGTGTGTGTGTGTGTGTGTGTGTGTGTGTGTGTGTGTGTGTGTGTGTGTGTGTGTGTGTGTGTGTGTGTGTGTGTGTGTGTGTGTGTGTGTGTGTGTGTGTGTGTGTGTGTGTGTGTGTGTGTGTGTGTGTGTGTGTGTGTGTGTGTGTGTGTGTGTGTGTGTGTGTGTGTGTGTGTGTGTGTGTGTGTGTGTGTGTGTGTGTGTGTGTGTGTGTGTGTGTGTGTGTGTGTGTGTGTGTGTGTGTGTGTGTGTGTGTGTGTGTGTGTGTGTGTGTGTGTGTGTGTGTGTGTGTGTGTGTGTGTGTGTGTGTGTGTGTGTGTGTGTGTGTGTGTGTGTGTGTGTGTGTGTGTGTGTGTGTGTGTGTGTGTGTGTGTGTGTGTGTGTGTGTGTGTGTGTGTGTGTGTGTGTGTGTGTGTGTGTGTGTGTGTGTGTGTGTGTGTGTGTGTGTGTGTGTGTGTGTGTGTGTGTGTGTGTTATTATTATTATTATTATTATTATATTGCCAGATAGGGAAGTGAAACTGATTCCAAATCTGGCGTAGGTCTTGGGGGCTGAGGCTTGGGGCCCGACACTCCCTTTGACCATCCTCTACCTTGACCGGTACGCAAAGTCCAGATCCAACTCCAGAACTTATTAATCAACATAAGTCCCATCCACTCTTTACCGGCCAGCCTTGTTCCCACACCCTAACACACTCCCAAACCCCCTCTCTAACCACATCCCAACCCACATCCCAACCCGCACCCTAACCCATACCCTAACCCACACCCATACCCTAACCCACACCCATACCCTAACCCACACCCATACCCTAACCCAATGTCTGTGTGTGTATGTGTGTGTGTGTGTGTGTGTATGTGTGTATATTTATTCCACGTAGAGCCCCACGCCATATCCTCAGCACCAAACTAAAAACGGGGCCTAGGCCGCCCCACCAAACGCCTAACACCCTGTGCCCTCTATCGAGGGGTGCACGAGTAAGAGGAGGCGGTGTCCCGCCACCCGAACTGAAGCCCCGGCCTAGCCGGCGGCATCGCCCTCGATGGCCCTCTATCGAGGGAGAGTGCGTGAATGCGGGTGCGTGGGTTTGCGTTGGTCTGCGTGTACAGAAGGATGCTCCTCGCGTTAATAAAGCCTTCATCAAGGGTCTGACACGCTGGGGTCTAACTGCTCCTCACCTTGCAGAGCTTTGCGTCGGTGAAATAACGTGCATCAAGCGGCGACAAAAGTAAATTACACGTCGCCACTCCATGACGCGATAACAATAAATAAATAAATAAATAAATAGATAAAAAGATAAAGGATAAAAGGTTTAAAAGGGGTCAGTTTAAGTGAAGGAGTGGGCAATCCTCCTTCAGCTCTCCCGTTTGGGAATCGATCAGGAAATTTTTTTGGGTCCACACGCCGAGCATCTCCCCGCTGCAGCATGCCTCGGCGTGGTCTCTTTCTAATTTCAACCTTTTCCGGAGGGCCCTCGAAAAACGCCTCCGCGTAGGCGACGTCTCTCGTCCGCCCCCGGAAAAAGGCGTCTAGCTGTCTCCTAATTTCTCCCTTCGCCAACGAAAGGAGAAAGTTGGCGAGCCTGGTACCTGGGGACCCTCTCTCCAGGATTCCCCCATATATTTCCTTCACGAGGACCTCCCTTTTCCCCGTCAGGTTCTTTGTGGCCCCAACGACCGCGCTCCACAGCGGCCTCGTCTTCGGACAGACGTATGCCAGGTGCCAGGCCGTGCCGACGACTCCCGGGCACCAAGGGCAGTCGTCTTTTTCTCTTATCCCGGTCTTCCTGAGAAAGGGGCAGTCCGCCCACGCGCCATGAGCCAGGCGCCATGCCGCGTCCCCATCATGCCCCAGGGTGGGGTGCGATCGGAGGGATCTCCACCTGATCTCCTCCCTCGGCTCACGACCCGAGAGTGGCCAGATCTCGTTGTTTCTTCTGTACAGAACTTCTTTGTATACGGCCCTTTTGGGGATCGGAAGATCCATCCTCCTCCCGAGCCTCGCGCTGGAGAAGACATAAACTCCCGCGCCCTCTCTCTCCGGCCCCATCGACCGCCACGCCCTGACTAGCGAGCGGCGAAAGCCGGAGAGCCGGCGCGACCCCGTGCCACGATCGAAAGCGTCCCTCCACGGACGCCCCCCCGTCGCGCGCCCGAAGCCCGCGGCCGCGAGCAGCCTCCACGGCTCCGCTGCAGCCTCCTCTGAAAGGAGGAGCCTCTGTGCGGCGTTGAATCGAAATCCGAGGATCTTAACCCCAACGTCGACGAGCCCGAGTCCTCCCTCTCGAACCGGCGCCGTCGCCACCTTCTTCTTCACCCAGTGCTTTCTACCCAACCAAATGGCATCCACCAGCAGCCTCTGGATCCTTGAAGAAAATGAGGGTGAAGGCTGAAAGGTCTGGAGGGTGTGCCATATCTTGGGCGCGACGAACTGATTCGCCACGCACACCCTCCCCCTCAACGACATCGGGCTCATTCTTGGCTTCCAACTCCTGAGGGCCGTCTCGATCGTTTCGACCATCTCTTTCTCAAGAACCTCCCTTTCCGGATCTTCGTCGTTGAAGATCTTTCGGCCTAGGTATTTGCCGTGTTCCGAATTCCATCTTATTTCGAGGGGAGAGTCCTGCCTGCCTCTCCACCTGCCGACCCACAGCCCCACCGTCTTCTCTGCGTTTATCTTGGCCCCCGAAGACCGAGCGTAGAGGTCGTACGCCGGAAAAACCCGCCTTAAATCCTCCTCCTCCGATGCGAACACCGTCACGTCGTCCGCATAGACGCTGACGGCTATCCGCGTCTCCGGGTGGCGGGGGATAGAGGCACCGCTGAGCCTCGCTTTGAGGGCCCGAACGAGGGGCTCGAAGGCGAGGGTGTACAGTTGTCCGGAAAGTGGACATCCCTGCCTTATTCCCCTTCGGAAAGGGATAGGGGGCGTAAGAGAGGACCCGACTCGGACCATGCATACGGCGTCCCGGTACAGCGTCCGCAGCATGCCGATCAGTCGGTCCCCGAAACCCATTCTTTCTAAAATCTTGATCAAATAAGCGTGGCCGACTCGATCGAAGGCTTTCGACTGGTCCAAGGAGAGCACCGCCAGAGGCGTATCCTCGGCGTTCGCCGATCTCACCATGTCCCGCACAGTGGAGATGGCGTCAAAAATGCTTCTCCCCGGAACGCAGTACGACTGCTCGACGGATATGACAGATGCTATTACTCTGCTGACCCTCATCGATAATAATTTTGCCATTATTTTGTAATCCGTGTTGGTGATCGACACGGGCCTCCAACCATCGATCGTTCTGCCCCCCCCGCTCTTCGGGACGAGGGCGATGACGGACGACCTGCTGGTTCTGGGGAGGCTTCCCCTCCGAAAGCTCTCCCGCACCATGTCCCCGAACAGGCCCTCGAGGACGTCCCAGAAGGCGATGTAGAATTCCGGGGTCAGTCCGTCTGACCCCGGGGTCTTGTTTCTATTAAGCTTCTTAAGTGCCTCCAGCATCTCGTCCTCCGAAACCTCCACGTTCAGCAAGGCCCTTTCGTCCTCGCAGACGCTGTCGAGGGCTTCGAAGAGGAGGGCTTCGTCCTCTTCACTTGTTAGAGGCTCCGCGTCTTTTGGGTCGAAAATTTCGCCAAAATAGGCGGAAACGTGCATTCTTATCGCCGCAAGGTCCTCCTCCCATCGACCGTCGATCTCCAGGCCCTCCAGCGGTCTCGGAACGACGCGCGTGTACCACTTCGCTACGTGAGGAGCCAGCGGGTCGTCGTTGACGATTATATTCTCCCACCCCATCCTCGCCACGATAGCCTTAGCCCGCTGTAGTTGAATTCCTTCCTCTATGGCTTCCCTCTGCTGCCGTCTGAGTCTCCTCACGTAGTCGACCGTTCTCTCCTTCACTTCAAACTTTAGGGTCTCCCACTTCGATACCGGGTCTCCCAAACAACGTAGATCGTTGATCGCCGCGATGAGCGTCTTTATGTTTTGAACGTACTCCTCGTTGCGCAGCAACCCATTGTCGAACCTCCAGTACGGAGGTCGAGGGATCACTCTTGGCAACGAAAGAGTGGCTGCCACCCCTCTATGGTCGGTAAACGACGGCACCGTCCTCATATTTTTTACGGCTGAGAGGCTCCCGCCGGACACGTATAAGCGGTCCAGCCTCGAGCGCACGTTTCCACCCTCCGCTCCGTGAAAGGTGAAACCCTCCTCTCCCCTCCTCGTCTCCACCCACGGGTCCACCAGCTCCATGTCCTCCACCAAACTCCGGAGCGCGTTGGCGACCCGGGGATGTCTCTCCCTCCCGGAGGATCTGTCCCTCCCGGGGTCCAAAGTGACGTTAAAATCTCCCCCTAATATAGTCACTCTCGGTCCTCTGCGCTGCTGCCTCGTCGCTTCTAGGTGTTCTCTCAGCCGATCGATGACAGTCAGCGCCTCATGCTGCTCGTGCGGTCCGTAAAATGACACGAAGTCGAGCGTCACACCCCCCAGGCCGACGGTCACACCCAAGGCGTGCCCGTCGCTAATCACGACGGGCGGGCGCGCACCGCCGCACACGGATCTGTGCACCGCGACCGCCGTTCCTGTGTGAGGCGCGGAGAGGGGAGAGAAGAAAAACTCGTACTGCGGCAGGGAGTCCATCGCAGGCGCGACGGTGTTGGTCTCCTGCAGCAGCACCACTTCCGGCCGATGGGCCTCCAAGAAGGCCGTCAGGTGTGCCCACTTTAGAGTTCCCCTCACGGAGCGAACGTTTAGCGAGATTATTCTCAAATCTGTCATATCCGTCCTCGAGCAAGGACAATCCAATCAAGAAACGACGAGCAAACTATAAAAGGATCATAAAAAGCTGGAGCGTCGTACATATGATAAAAACAGACGTGCTTTAAACCACGCACTATGATGCGCGAATAAATAAATAAATAAATAAATAAATTTATAAATTTATAAAAGCACGGACGAACACGAATAATAAATAAATAAATAGACAGACACACACTGGCCGAAGGCGGCGCAATAAAATCCCTATTTAAAATTGCTCGTTTCATCAAAAGGATAACCAAGGGCACAAATCGGACACACACGATTAAAACATCCGAGGAATGGATGCATTTAAAACAAGGACAATAAATAAATATTAATAAATAAATATAAATAAAAATATATACACGACACCGACCGACCGACCGACACCGACGAAGTAGATGCGTGTAATGGGCAAAAATATTGATAAGGGCAATAGATATTTTCAAAATATGTAAATAAATAATGATGGTTATAAATATGACAAAATTATGTATTGAAGATGTCGTCCTGTAGGGCGTGCTGGACCAACCTCTTGATCCTCATCTTCATTGCCCCCTGTTTTACGACTTTCTGCTTGTCGAGGGTGGCCAGGACTTTAAATGCTTCGATGGGTTCACTGAAATTTTCTTTTAAGGCGGCGATCCTGTCCGTCCTTCCCTTTACGTCTCGCAAGAATTTACTTAGGGATAAAAAAGATATGTTTGTGAACCCGGGATTTTTTGTGTAATAATCCGCTATTTGTTTAAGACCCTCGTCATCCGGGCGCATTTCTTTGGTTATTTTCGGATTCTTTTCTTTCCTTTGCACTTGACCGAGGAGGTTATCTTCTGGGGTTCCCGTGTGTGTTTTCCTCTTTTGAGAGGCCGAGAGCTCGAGGCTCTCAATCGCGACTGATGGTGGCAAATCCATGGCAAGAGGGGCAAGGAGTTTAGCCGTTTGCGAGTCGACCAGATTGATTTCCTCAGGAGTAATATCTGTCTCGGGAGGAGTTTTGCCCTCCTCTGATGATAGTGCACCGGACTGAGTGGTCGCGGAAACAACGGGGACAGAGGTACTCGTGGAGGAACTCAGATCATCAGAGGTAGAGGGAGCATTGGTGGTGGCTAGCGGGACGCCTTCCGTTGACGGTACGGTTTTTGGTATTTGTTTCGAGGTGGCGTTTGATTTTGGGCATGTGTTGGCTGCGTGGCCGTCCTCCCCGCACTGGAAACACCTACCGTCGTCAACTCTTAAGAATACCCGGTAAGGGGTGTCCCCAACGTCGACGACAAAGGAGTCGGGCATCCTGATCCCTTCCCTGATGACCATATGTACCATCCTCCTCCATGAGGAGACGTGAGTAAAGTCATCGACTCTAATGCCGGATGTCAGGGGATAAATCGGCGACACTATTCTTCCGGCCTCGCTTAGTATCTCGAGTAAGTCTTTGTTAGAGACCTCGGGCGGGATGTTGCTCAGAAAAACTTTTTTAGCCGCGGTCACCATGCGGCGTGCCGCGACCCATGTGTTGTTTATCTCGACACCGCCGAAGTCGGAGATAAATGTGTCGACCAGTGCCTCGCTCGCGAGGTAGATACAAATTCTATTCTGGGAGAGCCGCGTGGCATGCGTGATTTTACTCCCGCCCCCTATTTTACTAGCAACCGCGAAGACATATTGGTGAACTGGGGTGTCCGGCAAACCTTGCATTATAATACCCCTTTTTCGGTTAGGACCGGTCAGCACCGGCGTTACCCTTCGACGCGTGAAAGAAAAAGTCCCGTTGGGACTCTCGTGTGTAGGTGTGCGTGCGTAATTTCCAAGAGATTCCCCTCGAACCCGCTGCGCGTATGTGCCGAGAGGAGGGGCTGTAGGCGCTGGCGGGGAAGGAATGGACGGTAACGTAGTAGAATCTGAAATGTATGTTGACGAAGCCAAAGTGGAAGGGGAAACGACAAGAGAGTGCCCCGGGGTGGATGGAGGGGCGGTAGGGGGGGCGACCAGCTCTGAGGTAGAGGGAGGAGAGGAGACGTGCGCCGAGTCTCCTGCGTCGCTACGTAGTGGTGGTAGCTGAACAGGTCTGCGTATGGGAGGGGGAGCTGGTGTGGAGGTAGGGGATACTGGCCTAGAAGTAGGGGAGGCAGGTCGAGGGACGGGGGAGGTAGGCCTTGAGGTATGGGAGGACGAGCTTTTGGGAGCACATGGCGATGAGTCACCAGACAATTGAGAAGCGGGCGTAGATAGAATTGATTTATAGGTCAATTTCTGCGAATTACACTGACTACTTCCAGATAAATCCATCTCTGAGGATGAAGGCGACACTGTAGGTGAAGCCACGTCCATTTCTGCCGCCACCGAGGCGGCAGATGACGAACGTTGAGACTCACGCTGATGGCGATTGTATGCGAACAACACGAGACGAAAAACCAGACAAATCAACAAATTGGACACTCACCGACGATCACTGGATGAAGACGAAGCACAAACGAAGCGAACAAACACAGAACGATGAGATGAAACGATGACAACGATGAAAGAAAGCGCACACAAAGTAAGAGACCGGGAGCGAAGCCGAAACACGTCCGAACGCTACGGAGTCCAATGTGTGTGTGTGTGTGTGTGTGTGTGTGTGTGTGTGTGTGTGTGTGTGTGTGTGTGTGTGTGTGTGTGTGTGTGTGTGTGTGTGTGTGTGTGTGCGTGCGTGCGTGCGTGCGTGCGTGCGTGCGTGCGTGCGTGCGTGCGTGCGTGCGTGCGTGCGTGCGTGCGTGCGTGCGTGCGTGCGTGCGTGCGTGCGTGCGTGCGTGCGTGCGTGCGTGCGTGCGTGCGTGCGTGCGTGCGTGCGTGCGTGCGTGCGTGCGTGCGTGCGTGCGTGCGTGCGTGCGTGCGTGCGTGCGTGCGTGCGTGCGTGCGTGCGTGCGTGCGTGCGTGCGTGCGTGCGTGCGTGCGTGCGTGCGTGCGTGCGTGCGTGCGTGCGTGCGTGCGTGCGTGCGTGCGTGCGTGCGTGCGTGCGTGCGTGCGTGCGTGCGTGCGTGCGTGCGTGCGTGCGTGCGTGCGTGCGTGCGTGCGTGCGTGCGTGCGTGCGTGCGTGCGTGCGTGCGTGCGTGCGTGCGTGCGTGCGTGCGTGCGTGCGTGCGTGCGTGCGTGCGTGCGTGCGTGCGTGCGTGCGTGCGTGCGTGCGTGCGTGCGTGCGTGCGTGCGTGCGTGCGTGCGTGCGTGCGTGCGTGCGTGCGTGCGTGCGTGCGTGCGTGCGTGCGTGCGTGCGTGCGTGTGTGCGTGTGTGTGTGTGTGTGTGTGTGTGTGTGTGTGTGTGTGTGTGTGTGTGTGTGTGTGTTTATTATTGAGGACCAGGTAGGGAGTGTGCGTAGTTCCTCCACAGAAGTCGCCTGGCGTGAAGTAGAGCGGTGACGGGCCCACTGCCCGCACCCTCTCCCAGTGCGAAACTGCGCTACCTTCCTATAAAATCTCGAACGCCCTCTTTGTCGATAGCACCAGGGCCCTCATAGACATCGACCCTAATGAATCTCCCAACCCCCCTCCCTCACCCACCCTCCACCCTAACCCTCACCCAACCCACTTCCCGATGATCCCACCCCCCCAAACCCCCCTCGCTCCCCCAGCCCCTCTGCCCCACTGCCCCTCTGCCCCCACCCTATCCCAAACCCTCGATGTGTGCGGGTGTGCGCGATGAAGATGTTAATGATGATGATGATGATGATGATGGTGCCAGTAGCCTGCTGGATGTCCTCATGGTACCTGTTTCGGGGTCGAGTAAGTATTTCCCCTGCGCCCAGAATTTGATGTGTGCCGCTCTGGCTCCGTTCAAGTCCGCTCTTCCGCCCTCGGACAGGAGTCGGCTCCTTAGGGCGTTGCTAACGGCGACGAGGTAGTCGACTTGCGTCCTCTTTCCTCTCATGTACAACGTAAGTTCGTTGTACACGATTCCCTTTGTGAGGGTGACGAGGTAGTTGGAGAGGGCGCAGCGTCTCTTGTCGGCGGTGCCCGATGGTTTGAGGCCGGCGTACAGGTCCGCGACGTGTATGATGGCTCTCCCCGTGATCTGTTTTATCGCTCCGACCACGGCCCCCCAAACGGGCTTGGACTTTTGGCAGCCGAAGAGCAGGTGCCATTCGTCCCCCACCTCGTCCGGGCACCACGGGCAGAGCTCGTTCGGCCTTATTCCGGCCCGGTGTAGAAAGACGGCGTCCGCCCAAGCTCCGTGGGAGAAACGCCAGGCGGCGTCGGCGTGGTGTCCGAGGGTAGGCCAAGCCCTCATTTCCCGCCACCTGATCGGCTCATCTCTTCTTCCCCTGAACGGCCAGACGTCCCTGCTTCGGAGGTGGATGAACTCCTTGTACGCCTCTCTCTTCGACAGGGGCAATCTGCGCTCCGTCTTGGAGAGGGCGCTGTGGAACAGGAGTTCCGGCGGCCCTTCGGTCGGTTCCTGGCCAATCGGTGCCCGAGGACGCCTCGGCCGGAGCAGCCTCCAGGCTCGGGCCACCGACTGGTGGTAACCGTCCGAGTGCGCAACTTCTCGGAACGGTCTATTGTCCGACAGGGAAGTAATGATGTCCGGTCCGGCTAGCATGTCGCTCAGGAGCGCGGAGGACACGCGCTGCCACGTTGACGTGCCGTCGTGGAGGAGCAACCTCTGCGCCGTTAGGAAGCGGAACCCCATGATTTTGTTTTCCACGTCGACCAGTCCCAGCCCCCCCTGGTCGACGGGTGCCGTGAGTTTATCGACTGAGACCCAGTGTTTCCGCCCGTTCCATACGAAACGGACGAGTCTGCGCTGGATCTCCTCGACGGCGGCGGCGGACGGCGTGAAAGTCTGGACCAGGTGCCAGATCGTGGGGGCGACGAACTGGTTGACCGTTAGGACCCTGCCTCGGAGGGACATGGAGGCGATCCTCGGTTTCCACCGGGTTATTGCGGCGTCGATTCTCCTGGTAATTTCCTCCTCCACGGCTGTCTTTTCGGCCCGTGGACAGTTGTCCACGTAGCGTCCTAGGAATTTGGCGCCGTCTCTACGCCACTCAAAGCCGAGCGGTCGGTCAGCTCGGGCGGTCCACGTGCCGACCCACAGCCCCCGGCACTTCTCTCTGTTGAGGCGGGCTCCACTCCTTCGGGAGTATTCCTCGAAGGCCGGCAGGATCTCGTCGAAGTCCTCCTCGCGGTCGACGAAGACGTTCACGTCGTCGGCATACGCACTCACGGCTAGGCGCGTGTCTTGCGGCAGTGCCGCTCCCGCGAGGGTCGACCTGAGTTTCCTCACCAGGGGCTCGATCGCGAGGGAGTACAGCTGGCCGGACAGTGGGCAGCCCTGTCTTATCCCGCAGGTGACGGGTATGGGAGCGGTGAGTCCCCCCGCCAGTCTCACCATACATGTCGCGTCGGCGTAGATGGTACGCAGCAGATGCAGGAATTTATCTCCCATTCCCATCGCCGCCAGAACCGCGTAGAGGTAGCGATGCCTCACCCTGTCGAACGCCTTGGACTGGTCCAAGGACAGTATCGCCAGGGGTTGGTGCCTCCGGTTCTTCAGACGGACGACGTCGCGGGTCGTGGCGATCGGGTCGAAGATGGTTCTGCCTGGGATGCAGTAGCTCTGCTCCCCCGACGTGAGAGCTGGCATGACGGTCCTGACCCGGTTGGCGATCGCCTTGGCGATGACTTTGTAATCCGCCGTCATGATGGAGATCGGCCGCCATCCTCCGATGTCCAGGGCGTCGCCACCCTTGGGCAGGAGCCCGACTACCGCCGTCCTCGTCGTCCTGGGAAGCCTTCCACTCCGCAGGGCCGCCTCCACCATCCTGCAGAAGGGGGCGCGCAGGACGTCCCACAGCTGGAGGAAGAGTTCCGGGGAGAGGCCGTCTATACCGGGGGCTTTGCCTCGCTGCAACCCTTTGAGTGCGTCGTGGAGTTCGGCTTCGGAGAGGGGTAGGTCCAGCCGCTCTCTGTCCAGATCTTGCAGGCGGTCCAGGGGCCGGAAGAAGTCGTCTCGCTCGACGTCAATGTCTTCGCCGTCGTCCGGCGGGTTGAACATTTCGGTGTAGTATGCCCGGACGTGCTGGGCGACTTCCGCGTGGTCTTCGACGGTCTGCCCGTCGATGCGGAGTTTGCCGAGCGGTTTCGGCGACGTTATGGTCGCCCAGCGAGCGACGTGAGCGGCGGCAGGGCGGTCGTTGGCGAGGATGGACTCCCAACCGGCCCTGGCCACGATGGCGTTGGCCTGCTCCTGCAGGAGAGCGGTCTGCTCGGGTCTCGTCCTATTTCTTCTCCGGTTGGTGGCGTAGGCGATGGCGTGCTCCTTCACTTCGGTCTTTATGAGTTCCCACTCCGTGAGTGGGTCCACCTCGGGGTCGCGTCGGTCCTGGCAGAGGGCTCGGACGAGCTCTCTCGCGTACTTGACGTACACCTCGTCCTCGAGCAGTGCGTTGTCGAAGCGCCAATAGGGACGCCTCGACCGCTCGAATCTGAGGGGCACCGTCAAGGAGACGGCCCTGTGGTCCGTGAAGGAGGGTAGAGTCTTGATCGTTGTCTCGGCGTGGATCCTGTCCGCGGATACGTAGAAGCGGTCCAGCCTGGCTCGCGATCTTCCGGAGGCGTGTGTGTAGCCCGGCTCTCCGGGCCTCAGTTCGGACCACGCATCGACCAGGTCGAAGTCCCGCACGAGTGAGCGTAGTTCGGCTGCGAATGCTGGGTACCTCTCTCTGCCCGAAGACCTGTCTGTGTTGGGGGAAAGGGTGACGTTATAGTCGCCCCCCATGACGACGAAGGCGTCGTGCCGTCTGTTGACTTGCCCAAAAAACGTTAGCTGGTCCCTGAGGGCGTCGACGAGGGAGAGGGCTAGCCTCTGATCGTGCGGCCCGTAAACGGAGAGGAGGAGGATGGAGGTTCCTCCCGTGCTCTGCGGCAGATCCAGGGTGACCGCGAGCGCGTGCCCTGCAAACACGACCGTCGGTGCTCCCACGGATGCTCTCAAATTCTTCCTAATGCCGATGCCAGTGCCGGATTGTGGAGTCGTGGGTGGGCAGAAGTGAAACTCATACTGCGGAAGAGTCTGCAGAGGCACGTCTGTGGTGTTGGCCTCCTGCAGCAACACGACGTCTGGTTCCGAGGTGTTCAGGAACGCCGTCAGCTGAGCCCACTTTCGTCTACTCCTCACCGAGCGTACATTAAGTGATGTTATGGAGAGACCCGACTTCTCCCAGAATGCACGGTCGCACGCCATGTTTGTAGGGGATGGAGGTGGTGGCGTTTCCCTTAGTCAGACTCCGAGTCTCGGAGCCTGGCCAGGAGCCTCTTAACCCTCATCTTCAGGGCTGGGTCCTTTATTGCCTTGTCGTGCAAGAGTCGGGCAAGCAGCTTGGTGAGGTCCTCCAGGTTTTGGAAGGAGTCCTTCGCGAGGCTCACCATGTCGGTGTGGCCCTTTGCCTCCTGTAGAAATCTTCTCAGGGATATATATGTTATCGTCGCTACTCCGGGGTTTGAGCTGTAGTACCTGGCGATCTGCCTGAAGCCCTCGTCGTCGTTTCCCACAGCCGGGTCGGTTTTCAGCAGCTTGCTGCTATGACCTTTTCTGGGCGGGGACTGGTAGTCCCGGTCTACGGTTGCGTAGGTTTTCCTTTTGACCGCCGCTGGTGTTTCAGGGACGGTTTTATCAGACACCGGCATGTTCGACTCGACTTTCGCCCCCTCGGACCTGGCGAGAGCCTGGAGGGAAAGGGGGTTCTTTGGTGCCACAGCAGGAGTTTGACTTTCCGGTACATCTTCGATGTCCATTGTTGCGGGCGTGTCCGGGAAGGCTGGCGTCGTCTCACTTTCTGGCGCGGTAGGCGGTTCTGATGTCTGCGCTTTTTGTACTGAGCCTCCGTGGTGGTCGCTTTGTTCCGGTGCTGAATGATCGCGCTGGCCGGTCGCGATGTTCTCTTCATGCTGTCTTCTCTGCGGGCAGTCCTTGGCTACGTGGCCGGCCACTCCGCAGTGAAAGCACCGGTTATCGTCTACTCTTACGTAGATGCGATGCGGGCTTCCACCGATCTCTACGAGGAAGGACTCGGGGAGTATGAGTCCGTCCCGCAGCACGACGTGCACCATCCGCCTCCAGGATGTTATGCCGGCGTACCCCTCGGAACGCCAACCCATCGCTAAATTGTACACAGGAGACACCACCCTCCCGGCTTCGGACATCAGATCAGTTATGTCCTGATCTGATATCTCAGGCAACACGTTGCTAAGGTATATCTTCTGCGAGACGGTGACCATCCGTCTCGCAGGGACCCATGTGTTCTTTAGCGTTATCCCGCCGTGAACCGTCAGAAATTCGGTCGCCAGGGCCTCGCTCGCGAGATAGAGGCATATCCGCTGGTTGGCGAGGCGGTTCGCGTGCGTGATTTTCTCGCCTCCACCCACGAGTTTCCCCACGGCCATCGCGTACTCGAGGATAGGGGTATCCGGGAGCGCCTGAAAAATTATACCCCTCTTCCTGTTGGGCCCGGTGGTGTTTGGGGAGATAATCTTTTTTGAAAACATAAAGTTGGCCGGTGGCGCGTCTTCTCGGGCGCTTGAAGAGGCCGCGGCGTGTTTTTTGACGCTGTTCGCGTATGTTCGATGTTTTTGGTACGCGCTTGGTGGCGCTGTGCTCGACCCGCTGGGAGACGGGGATGGAGAGGGGCGAGGGTTGTCGCGCTGCGGGGGAGGGGGGTTCCTCCGGCCCGCTGAGAAGTCTTCGGCGGGCGGCGCCGGTGTTCCCTCGATGCGCGCGCCTGTGGAGGTGGGGGTGGCGAGAGACGGTAGGGGCGGATAGTCCGTCTGCCGACTCAGTAGGGGCGGTAGTTGGACTGGCCTTCTTACAGGGGGGGAGGAAGGTGTTTTCCTCGAAGAAGCGGGCGCAGGGGGCGGGGAAACCGGTTTCGCTGGTGAAGGTCGCGGTGAAGACGGAGCACATGGTAGCAAAAATGGCGGAGCCATTGCTTCGACGGGCGAAATCATTTTTGTTAATAAATCGGGCGAGGAATTACTAAGCTTGTTACTGACACCAGATAATCGGGAATAGTTCGAAATATCCATCTGCATGGCGTTAGAGGCTCCGTCTGCCGTCACCGAGACGGCAGAGGAAGATCTCTGCAGGGACACTTCGAGATCGCGAAATGAATTACGCGAAATCACGTAAAAGTGATTAAGTATGGATTAATGGCTTATGAAACGACTCACCCAATGAGTGACGATGATGTGATTCGATGTGATATGCCAGGTGATGATGAGATGATAGGAAAACGATCAGAAGATCGAGAAAACCAAATCCGTAGGCGGGAGCTCACAGAGACACGTCCGAACGCTACCGAGTCCAAAGTGTGTGTGTGTGTGTGTGTGTGTGTGTGTGTGTGTGTGTGTGTGTGTGTGTGTGTGTGTGTGTGTGTGTGTGTGTGTGTGTGTGTGTGTGTGTGTGTGTGTGTGTGTGTGTGTGTGTGTGTGTGTGTGTGTGTGTGTGTGTGTGTGTGTGTGTGTGTGTGTGTGTGTGTGTGTGTGTGTGTGTGTGTGTGTGTGTGTGTGTGTGTGTGTGTGTGTGTGTGTGTGTGTGTGTGTGTGTGTGTGTGTGTGTGTGTGTGTGTGTGTGTGTGTGTGTGTGTGTGTGTGTGTGTGTGTGTGTGTGTGTGTGTGTGTGTGTGTGTGTGTGTGTGTGTGTGTGTGTGTGTGTGTGTGTGTGTGTGTGTGTGTGTGTGTGTGTGTGTGTGTGTGTGTGTGTGTGTGTGTGTGTGTGTGTGTGTGTGTGTGTGTGTGTGTGTGTGTGTGTGTGTGTGTGTGTGTGTGTGTGTGTGTGTGTGTGTGTGTGTGTGTGTGTGTGTGTGTGTGTGTGTGTGTGTGTGTGTGTGTGTGTGTGTGTGTGTGTGTGTGTGTGTGTGTGTGTGTGTGTGTGTGTGTGTGTGTGTGTGTGTGTGTGTGTGTGTGTGTGTGTGTGTGTGTGTGTGTGTGTGTGTGTGTGTGTGTGTGTGTGTGTGTGTGTGTGTGTGTGTGTGTGTGTGTGTGTGTGTGTGTGTGTGTGTGTGTGTGTGTGTGTGTGTGTGTGTGTGTGTGTGTGTGTGTGTGTGTGTGTGTGTGTGTGTGTGTGTGTGTGTGTGTGTGTGTGTGTGTGTGTGTGTGTGTGTGTGTGTGTGTGTGTGTGTGTGTGTGTGTGTGTGTGTGTGTGTGTGTGTGTGTGTGTGTGTGTGTGTGTGTGTGTGTGTGTGTGTGTGTGTGTGTGTGTGTGTGTGTGTGTGTGTGTGTGTGTGTGTGTGTGTGTGTGTGTGTGTGTGTGTGTGTGTGTGTGTGTCGGAAGTCGAGCTTCATACTTCAAAGCTCATTTCCGGTTTTTTAAATATCTTCATAAATATGATATTTAGGTATATACTATTACTTATAAAACTTTTATAAAATATTATATACTATGACTTTTGCATGAAATATATTTTTGTATCACTGATTGTGTAGGAGTTATTCGTGAAATACTGATAAACCGGAAGAAGATGATTATGTACTTTGTGGGCGCTCTAACATGAAAACTATTTGTCGGATCAACACCAAATTTCATACATAGTACTTTTATTACAGTCGTTAGAGTTGATTAGTTTTTGGAGTAAATCGGCTGACCGGAAGTCGAGCTTCATTCTTCAAAGCTCATTTCCGGTTTTCAAAATATCTCCATTAATATGATATTTAGGTAATTACTATCATTTATAAATGTTGTAGAAAATTAAATTTACTATAACTTTTGTATGAAACATATTTTTGCATCACTGATTGTTTAGGAGTTATCCTTGAAATACTGATAAACCGGAAGTTGCTGATTATGTACGTTGTGTAAAGCTCATTTCTGGTTTTCAAAATATCTCCATAAATATGATATATTGGTATATTGTATTCCTTATAAAAGTTTTAGATAATATAATTTACTATAACTTTTGCATGAAATATATTTTTGTATCACTGATTGTGTAGGAGTGATTCGTGAAATACTGATAAACAGGAAGTTGCTAATTATGTACGTTGTGGTCGCTATGGGCGCTGGGGCGAAAGGCCAATTCATCGTTTTTCATCGAAAAGGTCCCGAAAAGCATTATTTATAATGATTGGGACGTAAAAGATAATAATATATAAATTAATCACTCATCTTCAAAGTTTAGATGGAATAAGGAGTTCAAAATTACTGTCGTAGATAAATATTTACATCTTATATATGGAGAAAGTCATGTGCTGGCCACATCAGATTTTTTATACTGAAATTGCCGTAAAGAAAATTCTTTTAGTTTTTTCAATTAATACGTGCAGTTCCCCACAAAAAATTCGAACGGCGTAGTCGTACCAGCATCAGTTTTAGGGGCTTTTTAAATACAGGGCTTGGCTACACCGTATGGCCGAGAGATAAGATTGGCTCTTATCGTGAGGTCCCAGGGAATCCTATACCAGCGATTTCTGGAACTATTTCGTTATACAGTTCGGTATTATTCTTTGAATAGGGGAGTGGCTGTAAGTAAGAAACAGATTCATCCCCTTTATTCGTTACGAGGAGACACAATATTTTCTACATTTATATCAGTTCTGGTTCTCTTGAGTAATGACGACTACAACAAATTTATATAATAACATTTATTGTTAAATTGAATTATAAATTACGTTAAATTAGTCGGAATATAAACAATTAATAAAGGCTCATTTTGTAGGAAACCATCATTTAAAAAATCTGATGTGGCCAGCACATGACTTTCTCCATATCTATAAGATGTAAATATTTATCTACCGCAATAATTTCGAACTCTATATTCCATCTAAACTTGGAATTTGAGTTATTAATATTATATATTATCTTTGATGCCAAAAACATGATAAATAATTTTTACGGGACATGATCGATGAAAAACGATGAAATTGGCCTTTCGCCCATAGAGCCCAGAGCGCCCACAAAGTACATAATCAGCAACTTCCGGTTTATCAGTATTTCATGAATAACTCCTACACAATCAGTGATACAAAAATATGTTTCAACCAAAAGTTATAGTACATTACATTTTCTAAAACTTTTATAAATAATAGTATATACCTAAATACCATATTTATGGAGATATTTTGAAAACCGGAAATGAGCTTTGAAGAATTAAGCTCAACTTCCGGTGTACCGATTCACTCCAAAAACTAATCAACTCTAACGACACAAACCAAAATACTATATATGATATTTGGTGTTGATCCAAGAAATAGTTTTCATGTTAGAGCGCCCACAAAGTACATAATCATCTTCTTCCGGTTTATCAGTATTTCATGAATAACTCCTAATCAACCGGTTATACAAAAATATGTTAAATACAAAAGTTATAGTAAATTATATTATCTAAAACTTTTATAAGGAATACAATATACCAATATATCATATTTATGGATATATTTTGAAAACCAGAAATGAGCTTTACACAACGTACATAATCAGCAACTTCCGGTTTATCAGTATTTCATGGATAACTCCTAAACAATCAGTGATGCAAAAATATGTTTCATACAAAAGTTATAGTAAAATAAATTTTCTACAACATTTATAAATAATAGTATATACCTTAATATCATATTAATGGAGATATTTTGAAAACCGGAAATGAGCTTTGAAGAATGAAGCTCGACTTCCGGTCAGCCGAATTACTCCAAAAACTAATCAACTCTAACGACTGTAATAAAAGTACTATGTATGAAATTTGGTGCTGATCTGACAAATAGTTTTTATGTTAGAGCGCCCACAAAGTACATAATCATCTTCTTCCGGTTTATCAGTATTTCACGAATAACTCCTAATGAACCGGTGATACAAAAATATGTTAAATACAAAAGTTATAGTAAATATTACTATCTAAAACTTTTATAAGTAATACAATGGACGTACATATCATATTTATGGAGATATTTTGAAAACCGGAAATGAGCTTTAATGAATAAAGCTCGATTTCCGGTTAACGGATTTACTCCAAAAACTAATCAACTCTGACAGCACACACAACAGTACTATATATGATGTTTGGTATTGATACGAATTTTAGTTTTCGAGTTAGAACGCCCATTATCACACACACACATACACACACACACACTCACACACACACACACACACACACACACACACACACACACACACACACACACACACACACACACACATACACACAGACATCATTCAGAAAATGGTCAAAACGTGTTCTAGGGACCCCAAAACGTGTATTTCCGTTGAAATCTCGAAGTCGAATTTTTTCATGAAAACAATACTTTCTCTATACTTCGTATATGGAGAAAGTAAAAATGTCGTTCGTAGCAGTTATAAGAGTACGTCATATTTAAAAATGAACGAGGATTGTGAATTTTTTCAAACCATATTCCGATATGCTCTGCGTGATTTTCCTCAGATAATCGTATCGTGAATATATTACTACATTAGTTTATCTATGGAAATTTGGTTTGAGAAGCGAAGTGATTAATATAATTGTATTCAATCGCTTGTGCGTTCATTATGTATTTTTCCGAACCAATAGTAACTAAATATAATGAATTATAAGCATTGCAAGACTAGAGAATCGTATCGAAATCAGAAGTTTAAAGTAGAATCTGATTAATAATTTTTATTATGCAGAATGAAAGGAATGGAGCTTATCTGAGAAAATTAAGATATATATGGGATGAGGATAAAGGCATAGCGCCCACATCACTTTGTAAGTTAAAATAGGCGGGTTTACATTCATACTTCAAATTATAGAAAATAACCCGACCTTATTCTATTCTAATAACCGAATTCCATATGGGGAAGGGATGAATCTGATTCTTCCTTCCTCCGAGAAAATTTACCTATCCGAGCTCATTCAATTGGGTTGTATATGTCTTAGATTCTGTAGCACTCGAGTTGAGCATTGGGATTTTCAGCAGCGTACTGTGAAGCACTAACTGGATATTTTGGCCAAATTCCTACCGCACGAGAATGATCCTTCTTCGAGTGCTCTTCAAATGTTCATTTCGACTTTTTAGGAAGCAATTTAATGTTTGCAAGCGCCAACAGGGATTAAAAAAAAGTTTTTGGCGTGGAATTTCTCCTTTATTTTTAATTTCCTCTAACTCGAGCCTTTAATTGAAATTGGTTAAATTTCAAGTTGAGAAGTAATTAAGAAATTCCGGGCGTTTCACTTTTAACGAGACCTAATGAAGAATTTCGAGAAGAGGCTGTATCAAATACACCAACTGGTATCAAATGGTAAATCCCCTGCTCTTCCTAATTTTCCGAAGAAACATTTTCTCATGAAACTCGGTTAAATTTCACTTTTACTTTCTTCTGTTCGGAGAAAAATTAAGCTATTTTCGCAAAGAGCCTCCCAAAATCGAATCTTTTTAAAATAGATAAGGTTAAGTTTTCGCTGAAGGATACACGAAATCCTTTGAAATATCTGATCAGCTCTTTTGTGATCCTATTTATGGTAATACCAATCAGAGGAATGGTCAGACCATTCCATGTCCAATGACAATTGAAAAATATGGTATTTTCATTGTGCGAGACGTGTATCGTTTAATGGCAATTATTAGTTGTTTACATTAATTCCTCACAATTCTACCATATCGTGGCCACTCTGACACAAGAATTATTTGGATCCTAAGTAGTAACTTGTATTTTTGTACGCGCTTAAGCCGATAAAACACGATACAATTAATAACTAGTTCCAGCGGGTGTGAGAGGATTGGATATAGAGGAGGGTGCCTATTGGGCTTCCTCCTATATAGAAGAAGTACAAGATGATATTTAATATTAAGATATTTAGAGATATACTAAGATATTTAAGATATTTAGTAGAAGAAGTATAAAAGAATTCAATTGTTCATGGGCATTGCTCAATGAACATCAGTAAAATTAAAAAAAAAATATTTTTGTGTAGGACAAACAAATAAAAATTGAATTGTTAAGATTTCTCGATTGGTAAAAATTTGTTAATCCTAGATAAAATTAACATATCACCAATATTTATACATTTAAATATATATTAATCCGGTTTCTATAATTCAGCCTAAAATGTATTGAAGTAATTATTGAAAATTAATTGCACTTTTCCGTAAGAACCGAATTTGAGATTCAGGGATTCATTAGAGGACTAATGAAACATTACACTTTCTTATTTTTTTGCTATAAGTATCTTGGTTTTATTTCTGGGTGACTAAAGAATAGCTTCGTAGGAAATACAAGTACTGTTATTTATTAAGATTTCTAGACTTTCATTTCATTTGTTTTTCTTAAATTTGAAATAATAATACAATGAAATCGAGACGAGCACTAAAAGATAAAGAAAAGCATAAAAATTTTATTTGGGCCAAGTGAGATCATTTTGGATCCTAAATGGCGAGAGATTGGACAACCAATTTGTATAATTTTGTGGTTGAGAAAAACTCATCAGACGACTAAGGCGATTGTTTAACTCGACTCGTATAAGAATATAGGGGAAAGACAGCCGTATAATAAATACTGTGGGAAGAATATTTGATAATAGTAATAATAAACGACTTTAACGAAGGGCAGTATTGAGAAGTTAATAGTCTCACATTTAACCTTACCCTAATTTCATGATAAAGAATGTATTAGTAAACTTTACAAATCGAATCTCTGCAACATTACTATTAGAGCTGGAAAGACTTTGCCAACGGACATGTAATTCTTCCATCAACTTTGAGCTTTAATGTGTTATAATTCACAATTTTCAGCCATTTCATCACGTAAACGATGGCCTACGTCTATATTATTGGAAGAGGTTCTTAATTAAATGGCAAGTTCCATAAAAATTAATGTTTTACTTTGAAAATATAAAATATACTGTCATAGATATCTCTACCAGAAAGGAAATAGGGATTATCAAACAAATTGCTGCCGCAAATAGTTACTCCTCTTCCCTCATTCATCGTTTTCTTACCAAAAAGAAAACTTTATGTGGCTCGCATTTATTACACCCTCACAATAAATAATGAAATAAAGAAATGGGTTTGAATTTCCTTACATTGGTCTTGTTAGTTACGGTATCGCTCTCTCCCTCGTAACCACCTGCCTTATACACACTACATAGTTTCGGTAAAACTCTTTCAGATATTAAAGTATCTTTTATTCTCAATTATTAATTATCTCTATGATTCTTCTTTAAAATCAGGCATTTATAAATTAACTTGTAATGATTGCAGGGCTATTTACATAGGGTAAACTGGTAGGCATTTACGCACCCGTATTAAGGAACACGAACAATAAAACCCACTGTTTCGTCCCCTACTTCCACCTGTACGAGCATCCGTTAGTCACGATAAACATATTCACTGCCATGTAAGTGCTATCCAAGAACTGCGATTTTTGGCCTTTTTCCAATAATTTATTCTCGAGGTCTCATTGTGCATAATTTGGCTTCAGTGATGGATGATTCCTACATCTAATAGATTTCTCATGAACAAAATGAACCAAATTAGAGGTGCAAGAGGGTCGAGAGAATTTTTTTGATGCTTCGTAAAGAATAATGTAAACAGAATGAACGTCTATTGACGTTAATTCATAATTTCACAACTTTTTCAAGGCCTTCGCCGTAAAACTCGCTTAATAACTTCTTATTTAAGTATCATTGTAACTTAAAACAAAGATATAGCTTCCAGCCGTTCCTCATCGTTGCCCTTTTAAATCCTTATTGGCTTAACATTTCCGCCATACATTATACGCCTCGATTCGAGTTACGCGAGTATTTTCCTCGTTACCAAGGCACCGAACCAATCACACCGGGCACCATCTCAAATTAGGAAAGCACCCAGTAAACAGAGATTATACGCCTTTCATTAGCGCCCTGCTAATCCGTAACCATTCGATCAAAAAAAGGAGGGAAGACGGCATTGCGGATGATCCACAAATAACTCCCCCTTTCTCATAACTTTCATCCCTTATTAATGAACGCTCACCCTCGCATCTGCCCAGACGAGAGAGACTGCGCATGCGCGTTGGGCGGATGGAGCATAAATCGAAGCGTGGGCACACCCAAAAACCAAATCTCAGCCGGAGGAGCGTTCATCACCACATGCTCCTCTTCTGTCACTCCGCAGGGGCGTGTCCCACCCTTTTTCTCCCGTGAGCGCGATCCTCTGTTTGCACGAGAGATTTACGGGGATTGACAACAAAACGATTGGGGAGAGGAGAAGTAAAGAGGGTGAGGGGTGCACGAGGGGAATGCGGACATAGGTCAGGGTTCAATTGGAAGAGATTAGCCGTGCAATACAATGCGAGAAGTCTTTTTAGATTTTGAAATGGAAATAGAAAAAAATGCAGACGAAAAATATCGAGGAGACATTCGCGATTGAATCACTACAGTAATAATATATTTTATAGGAAGTATTCGTAAATTATTTACTGGAATGAAGGATCTAACACTTGAAATGAAACTTTGATCGAAGCAAAAATCTATGCAATAAAACATTAGGGAGTGAAGTAGAGAGGTAGTAAGTATGTTAGTATCAAGCGAGGCGAAAAGTCTTGGTTTCTATTTATAATTGGGTTAAGATTAAAACGAAAACAATAACTTCTCTGTTCGTAAGAGCATGATATTAAATATATCCTCTTACTTGCTCTAAACATGCCTAATGAATTTACAAACTCATTCAAAAAATTAATTATGGATAAGTAGGAGTTTATGAAAATTAAAATACTAATTTCTGATTTCAACCTCACATTTTCTATTTATAGAATCGGATATGAGAATTGTATATAATCATCGAAGAAATAGAAAAGGCAATTATATTTGTATACAGTCAAAGGAGAATATTAAGGGAGGAAAGATTCAAATATATATTCAGATGGTATCAAAACGAAAAATTCTCTCATTAACATCATAATCTAACGTAACGTTCTCGATTCTTGATCATCTAATAGTAAGAATAAGAAAATATCTTATACATTTTTAGGATGGATGGAATCTTCTCACCTATATAAACTGACGAAAAACATTATGGATCTCTTTTAGGTTACTAGTCAAGTATCTTTAGATACTGGTATCTGGCAACTCTCTTCACGCACCAATTCGTTCCGATATTTAGCAAAGAAGGATTTTTGTAGAAGGGGTTTGTACATTGAACGTTTTTCAGTCAATAGATATTTACCTTACGATACATTGTCTTCACTAAGAATTGTGGAATTGAAAACTATGAAAATATATTCATTATTTTAAAAGAAACACGTATAAGGTGTTACGTGCTATTTACCCCCTGCCACACGCCGAAAGGCGGCTTGTAGGGTATTAATGTAGATGTAGATGTAAGGAACGGATCAAAAGAAAAGTAAGTGTATAAAGATCTCAATTCCTTCTATGATGAAAGCTTTTCCGTGAGTACTATTTTTTGTACGCTTTTTCATCGCAATAAATTTAAAAGTAGCATGAATGTGATTTCGCTGCATCAGCAGCAATTCAAAGACCTCTTCAGATCTTCCGTCTTCCTTTTCAGTTGTTTCATGAAGACAAGCAGCGATGAAGAGTAGCAGAAAGAAATCAAGCTGTCAAATAGTTATGATTTTCAATAAAAGAAAAATATTTTTGTTTTCTATCTCGAGATTACGCCTTGTTCATTACCGGACATTAAATCCGATTTCTTTCTTTTTCGAAAGATCGATTCGTTGAGCCGAGGTTTCGTGGAGTAGGAGTTGGCAAGAAGAAATATACTTAGGATAGAGACTGGCGGTGCAAAACTATCTCTACGGTGAAAAAGGAAAAACCTCGACTCAAGAGAAATCCAATCCAGTTCCGTAGTGAGATGATATTTGCATGCGAATTGTCTGTCGTAGATACAAATCACAGCCTTACAAATGAATGCTCGTCACACGTGGGTATCTGGGGTGGATCCAGAAAGGGGTATCGCTTTGTTAACTTAGTGGGTATTTGCCTTAGTTTTGATTTGAAGTTTTAACTGAAAACTGAAAGAGAAGAGTTTCTAAGCTTACTATGTATTTGCCGCTTTAAAAGTGGCACTGCTTTACGATTTGTGGTTTGAAATTAAGGATCTATTATCCATATAAGATGAGAAAAATTGGTATCGCTCCTTTAGCAACTACCAAAATAAACCTTTGGTGGGAATACAACAGAGACTCTATAACAATCATAATTGTTTTTGCTTATCACCTAACATAGTAAGTCACAATGACGGTAATATCGTTTTCAACAACAAAAACACATCAGTCATAAGACAATGCATCATACGGGTATAAATTGATCAAAGTATTCCACACAGAATCATCTAAAGTAATCTGCACGTATGGGATTTCTGGAAAGAATTTCTCGAAACCCAATAAAGGTAGTTGAACTTCGGAAAATATCCTGGGAAAAACTGCTTGAGAAATTAGTCATAGTTGAATGAACAATACGATTATACTATAAGAATTCTTGATAATAGAGTTTGAACGACGTAATGAGTATTCTCAAACACGAGGGGAATCTTGGACTAGGAATCTAGGATACAAAGACCTACGAATGCATCAGACTGTGGGATCAATCGATAGTGATCGTCATCATCTAAGTGAACGACTAGTGAATGCAGCGGGAAGAAATAGTACACCCTCTCTGATGTACTCGAAGTTTATCAACGAGGGTGAGATAAAACTCCGTTAAATAGGCGGGGAGATGAGCAGGTCCGGCGGATGGCCTTTTGTCCCACGGAATGGATTTGCGGAGGTGCCGAATAATCTTTTGTGACCGCTCCGCACGGCACCCATTGTGTATATGCGAATAGTGGTGCCCTATGCTCCCTGCGCCGAATGTTGCTGCGGCGATGGGGGAGCCATTGTGGAGATATTGGGAATTAGAATTGAAGTGGTTTAGTAAGAGATTGCTTCCGCGAGTGGGCGGAATGGAAATCGCCTTTTCGGGTCTGTGTGACGTATGAGATCTAAAAAGAAGAGTCCAAGAAGAATTGCAATGCACTGAAGGCTTCCAGCGATTGCTTTTTGAGAAGGAGGGCGTTCAAGAAGTCAATGTCTCGTTTTAATCGCTGCCATAAAGGTAGAACTTGACTTTTTAAATGGTTGAGATAAAAATTGCAGATAAGTTGTTTCGAAGAAAAGCCGCCAACCATCCAGCGCTGCTGCAGCTGGATAATAAATTTATGGCAAATATATTGTGGCAATTTTTAAAATTTTTTCTTCAGTGAAAAAAACATATTTCTTAATAAAAGCATGATATATCAGAAAATACTCTCATATTTAATATTAAAATACTTACTTTTATGAAATAAAATCTGAAATAATGGCTGTTTCTCCTGCCTATGAACTACTGCACCAACTTAATGCTAGATTTGATCTCTTTTTAAATGTTTGGGTACTCTTCCAATACGCGGCCTTCCTCCCTTAACCCTTCACTGAAGAACTAGAGAATTCTTATTCTTAACTGTGAAAATAGTTTACTTTGCAGTCATTTGGTTTATGTTATTAACTCAGAAAACTAACTTTTTAACCCAGAAAGATAGAGGAAATTGATACTCCATATAATATCACTTCAACGGGTACACCTGGAAAACTCGTATATGAGTGAATGAGAAAAATGTCGAGGGGAGCGTAGCTTTATCTTCTACTCTTCCCAGTAGAACAAATAAAATTATTTTTTAAATCCTACACAACTTTGGTCATAATAAAACTGTACAGTACTTACCAATTTTCAAATATTGGTAAACTGAAAACATTGTTTTCCTTGAAGCACACTAAAGCGAAAAAAAAACAGGGTACACGTGTATTTGTAGGGAAATTATGAATTCTTACGACAGATTAATTTCAAATTTTAACGGTGTGAGGTAAATCGGATGCTCTGCAAATACTTTATTTTGAGATGGTGAAACTAGTTTGGGAATCAGGCCTAAGAGGGCAACGGTTATTCTCCCTTTGTTTTCAAGAGTTTCATATTTTGGTAAATGCCGCTGCATCGATACGAGAGATAATTAGAGTGCTGTTTAATCGTAAGTAAAAAAAGTAAATCGGAGATAAGTTTCCCAATGAAAAGCAAAGAAAAAATTAGTAAGGAAATTCATTTCATATCAGATTATGGAAGACCAGGATAAATTGGACAGTGACAGCTCTGGTCACAAAATAAATTTCTCATGGATATACCAAAACAGCAACTCCTATTGACTAAAAACTCAATATTTACGCCATTTAAGTATATTAGTATAACATTAAACCATAATATTTTAGCTAAGAACACCATTTGGAAGTCTTACGGATATTTCTTCTTATTAGGTTTCATTATGTTCCATTCCTTAGTATCTAATCACATACTTGAAAAATAAATAAATTCTCAGTTGAAAATAGCTACTCTTATTGATAAGAGAGGAAATAAAATGAACTTTTCCTTACGAGAATTGACTTAAGAATACAGGTGCAATAACTGTGCATTTGCTACATCACTATGTATTATCTGTCCATGTGTAGTACATTAATTGCAGCGCATATCCATTGACTTTTTGTTCCTCCAATTTCTTCTTCGGACTTATAGACGTACGCATGAATGACCTTTGGTCAAAGGACAAACATGTGCAGCTTTGATACGAATGCCAAATGAGATTGCTTGGTTGATGGATATTAACCTCGCTGTTTCTAAAAAATGAATGCGTTTTCTGTGATGAAATTCTCATTACGGCGTTTCATATCTTAAATGCCTTATCTTTAACATTATTTTTTTATTCGTCGTATTTCTTCAATATAGGACGAAATTCATCATTTTTTTAAGTAGAGTGAACATAAGAGAGAGTGACGTTACAAGGCAACTAAGACAATGGAAATATAAGTACTATGTGAACACTTCCGCAGGGTGATTTGAATACGACTTGTGATCTGTCATTCTCAGATCTAGTGATAATAGCTCACTGATTGGCCTGACGATGCAATTTAAACGTAATAAACTCTGAGTAAGTGAAATTGTGTGAAGATGCACCAAGTTTTTTCATCCTCAATATGATGTTTTCAACGTTATTATAATAAATAGAGAATAGATTTGACTACTTTCCCGGTGGAATTCAATTAACACATCACCGAACAATGACGTAATATTAGCTTTAGTTTGTGATGTGATAGAAAACATTAAAAAAATTGGAAATGATGTAAAAGATATTATGAAGATAATGTATTAGGGAAAGTAAGAAATTCATGATACCAGAACCAAATCACACGTGGAGGACACCAACAAACGAGGTTAGCTAATGCATCAATTAAGGACGAAGATTTAGGCTCTGGATCATTCCTAGCAAGGGATGCGATTTTATTAGCATAAAACTCATTACTATTGTTAAGAATCGCACACTGCTCATAAAACTCAATTCAGTCGGAGCAGGAAATTTAGAAAATTGATTTATATGAATTCTCGAATGGGATTCCCGGATCGCATGCATAATTTAAACGTGCTTCTTGGAGCCTCATGCAATTCACGCGTGGGATAAATTGAATCAGTTCCTTTCGAGCTGATTTAGTGCGTGCGTCGAAAGAGTGCGACGCAAAAAAGCACGCAGCGGTCTTTGATTTCGAAACGAAATGGTTTTGGCATCGACGGAGCTTGTTAATGCACTCCATCCGCAGAAGTAAATGTTATCGACTCCATTTGTATGCGTATCATCTGAGACTGACCGTGGCTTAACGAGTTAATGGAGCAGATGAGATTAAAAAGGAGGGTTTTTATCGGGACATCGATGGACTTGTCTCAATTGAAGAGGAAGTTGCGTCGAAATGAGTAGCATCTAATTATTGCAAACGCGGAAGACGACGAAATTGGATTCAGAGCTGTGGTTGATCTAATTGGGTCGTCTTGGGTTTTGATTTTTAAATGTTAAAATTGGACAGTTTCCATTGTAAAAGGGGTCGTTTTTACACATATTTTGGAATATATCATTACTACCTCTGTTAATCTT
Organism: Sympetrum striolatum; assembly: GCA_947579665.1. NCBI lineage: Eukaryota > Metazoa > Arthropoda > Insecta > Odonata > Libellulidae > Sympetrum > Sympetrum striolatum. Next base: position 1,340,491 of record OX388343.1, read on the forward strand.
TAATTTTAAAGGAGAACTGACTGGAAAATTGTCAATAGTTGATATCGTGAGATATGTATGGTATAACTCCCGATACTGAGGATTTTCTGAAAGGTGATATTTCGAAACACCAATAACTTAAATGAAATAAAAACTATTATTGAATATGGCTCTATGTTTTAAACATATGGGTCTATGATAGAATAATCTCAGTTCTTTTAATTCAAAGCATTCCCATAAAATTCAAGTAAGGTTAATTTTTATCGTTTGAAGGCTCCATTCTATTGCGAAATAAAATTTAAAAGTTACATCGTTGGGACTTAAGAAAAGTAACATAAGAAATAGATTATATAAACTTTCATATTTAAATAGTCCGTTATAAATTTTGAATCCAAAATATGATGGCTTTGATAAGTCAGCTGGGTTTTCAGTGAGAAATGTTTGTTTTCATTAGCCTGGTCCACTGAACATAGCTGTGCTGAGTGGTTTTGGATTGTCTTCTGTACAGATAGAATTCCTGTATTTAATCCTTCTTCTATTTTCCCAATCTAAAATCAGCGGACACTTCAGATACATATTTTAAATATTGTTTATTCTTACTGATCAAATTTCTAAGAACAAATATTGTATACATGCAGAAATATAAAATGTCTCAGAAGATTTAAGAAAGTAAGTCAGAAAGTAATTTATCTACAATAAATCAGAAATTAGATATTTAATTCAGTTTAGAAGTTAAATGTTTCTAACCAATCTTTTACACGAGAAACAGTTTCTGTATAGTTAGTGTTATAATTCTTACCTCTACGTTACGCTCTATCAATTTTACAAAATGAGTAGCTGAATAAAGAGCACATACTTTCTGTAACCACTTTTTATCATCAAATTGAGGACCGCAGTTAGTATTTAGGATCTGATTGTCGCAGTTTAGCACAATTACGTAGAGGAATTGAATCTTGCGGAAAATGTAAAGTTCGGTTTTTCCATTTATTAGAGAAATTCAGTTGAAAATACAGCGGGACGACATTCTATACTCCACGGGAATTCATGGAAGGTTATACTTAATCCATGCAATTTAAGAATGAATCTAATCAATATCCATTCTGCATTTAGTATGATAGTTATCAATTTTTATTTCCCTATTGAGAACCAATCAGCAGCTCCGCTAGTACGAGTTAGTTAATTTCGAGTTTTTTAATTCGGCTCATACTTAAATGAATAGTATTATTGCTAAGATACAATCAAAGATGATATATTCATACTGAACAAGGTCAAAAAGTGAATTTGAGAGGGAGTTAAGGTTCCTTCAATTTTCCCATAGGAATTTTTATATATATTTATATTATATTTTATATGCTGCCATAAATGAAAGGTTATGTGTATTCTTACGTTGATAATATAAATGCAGAATGATTATAGGAATATAAACTAATGCATTAGACTTTCGTATTCCTTCTCTTGTTAAGCTGTGATACAAAAGTTTTCCCCTGTAAAATATATTATCAACAGATAACATTATGTTCTATTCATCGAGAGAAAATTGCTGACGGAACCAAATTCTCTGTCTTTCTATTTTTGGGAATACTTCAATATGCGAAACGTTTTATTTTTTAGAATCTATTTTCGCCAGCGAGTAATGAATAATTCACAGGAAATAATATATTTGAGGAATGCTGTGTATTTTATGAAGAGAAGGTTCTATATTTGGCCGACTCGATGAAGGAAACAGCATTCGGCTCGACCTTTCCTGCATCTGCTTCACAATTTACCCGGCAACAGTTTGGACCATTTTAAGAAGTATATTACCGTGACATATACATATCACTAAAGAGTTGGTCCTTAATCATTCAAGTTTCTCGGAGATTTGAAATGTTGCACAATAGTGATGAACTCAGGCTAATAAAAATTTCAAGAATTTGATTCGAGTGGTTTACTCCTATAATTAGCAAAGTGCAGATTTTCAGAGATAAAAAATTACTTTCTAAAAAAATGAACATCTATGGGAAAACTACGTGAAAGTATGATGAAAACTCGCATATCTACAATCGATGTAATTGAAAACTTTACGCCACTCAATATAAATGAAAATCGTTCAATACATTACAGCACTAAATTCTGGTAAACTTGTATAATATTTACCAGAGATAAGTATTCGCAGTGCCATCTTCCGAAAAACGTGGAATATTTTCGTATTAACGCATTCAGGTAACTGAATTGACTGCAACGCATGCATTTAAACTCTTACATTATACTATTATCAGATTTTTACATACCATTATACAGATTTATAGCAATAAAAAATAAATCGTACCTGTAATTTGTAAACTTCCCGTATCTTTTTTGGCAAATACCATAATTTTAATTCAAGTTACAAGGTTTACATCAGAGGCAGAAAATTTTCATCGTTCTCCAATTTGAATAAACGTTGATCGAGATGTAATGCTATATATATCCGTTTATTTGAGATGAACCTTAAAGGAGATTATTACCTGGAACAATTTATACAACAGGTTTTATATGAAATACATGAAAATATCTCCAGAAAAGTATCAATATAGATCTCGACTAACTTCGCCATTACTACAACATCCTTAATCACACATTTATTACGTAATTACTTTGAATCTACACATAAATGGCTAATTTTATACGGGTATTATTTCAATCAATCGGTTTAGTAATTGATATGTCACTCCTTCCAAGACATAAGTTTCAGAATTCAAAGTACTTTAATTGAGGACAAGATAGCTAAGGAATGTAACGAGGTGAGACTGGCAAAGAATCCATGGAAAACAAAGAAGCAGAGAGAAAGCAGAACACTGTTCCAAGAGTGAGTTTTAAATATAGGCAAGCGAAAATACACAACGGCTGGCCTTAGATCCGCAAAACAAAAACGTCTGCTGCGCTCGGGAATTTAGTCCGAAAATACCGAGAATGAGCCTCTGAGATGAAAATTTTAAAATATTTCTTTACTTCATTATAAGAGGTATGTAAAACAGCTTGGAGCTTGTATGTATGTGTAAGTAGAGCACGTAATAGTCTCGAGAAATTCATGGTTAAATTCCATATTTAAAACAGACAAATAATAAATCGAAAAACTAATTCACTATTTCTCGTTTCATTTTGACTAGTAAAATTCATACTCTTATTTCAGAGAGAGAAAATATTGCTTGCATCAATTAACTTAAACCTTGCATTATGTTTGGGAAGATTGAAGACATTTTACAAACCTTCCGCATTCCATCTCTTCGGAAGCCTTTTATGTGCAGGCTTATTAAAGAGGCTGCCAAATTTAACTCAAGGAAAGGAATATTTGAGCCAAAGATACATGCATTGAAAAGAAATCGGAAAAAAATCCGAGGTTATTGGAAAATGTTCGTGTGGACAAACTGGAAAAAGTGGCATAAAATAAGAATAACATTTTGAATAAATTAAAACTGGATTAATTCTTTTGGAATACAACAGAATTCAGGATTCGTCCCCGTCGTAAACATGCTCGCGAAATGACTGTTTATCCCAAGAAAGAATCGAGCTGGCATTACCCCAAAAACCACCCCCCACAAATTTAGCCATCCCCATTTCAATTCGATCCGAATTCGAAAAATAATTCGAGGAATATTAATAGATCTCATCCAAAGACGAACACTTCGCAACGATAAATACCACATACACGCAAAGTTAGGAATTAAGCCCTTGAGTTAGGCCATACATTTTCGTGGTGAGCACCCGTAGGAAATGCAGAGCTGATATTCGCAGATAGCAATCGCAGAAATAGACAGAGTTGAAGGACCCCTTGGGGAGACAAGGGTACAGCCCTTCCCTTCCAATGAGCTCGCCAAAACGTCTAAACAACTCTCCAGGGATATTAAATACATTCGGATAAAAATTTGAGCGTAAACAAAAATGGGGTAAAAACAGCCGAGGCGTAAGAACGAGGAGTACGTATGTATGTTGAGCGGCTGGACCAACGCCAGCTGGCACAGAGATCCCACATCCCGCCGATGGACCATTCCTTCTCCTCGCAGAAAAACCTCATCTCTCTGTCCATGCACGCTGGAATAAGTTGGAAAAGAATCCCAAGAAATAGAATCCTTATAATGAGTTAGATTAGATTAAACTGCGTACAGTGAAGGTGCTTAGAAAAGCTGAAGCGGACAAGTTAATCGGTCGCGTCACTTGAAATAGTTCTGTAATTAGAATAAATTTTTTCCTTTGGAATCATCAGCAAGAGCTTATCTCCAAGAAACTCATTCGCTTCTTGAGTGAACAAGCTTAAATTTTAAGGTGCGTAGATCTGATTAATGATTCAAAAGCTGAAAAAGACACTCTTAAAAATCCTTATTTTGTTGAATTCAATTAGACTTGGTATCTTAACAGATGAGGGCCAATCTTCTTTGATACCAAATTCATTAGAAGAGAGTGGATAAGGTCGTACTGTTTCCGTTGTGAGTGAGGTCCGTGCTGGAATGCACCGAACATCGTTGCGATGACGGTAAATTAACTCTCCAGAGAGCACTTCTGATTGTCTTCTAAGAATCCAATCGTCTCTTGAATCAACCAAACACGAGGTTTAGTACAGTATTGATGTACTTAAAACTGGTTACAAGTCATTTTTAACAGTATTCCTTTTAAATCTGAAACGGGTTTAGAGCTTGCTACTCGCTTGCTAATTCGCTTCCTAACAATTGAGAACTGCATGGAGTTCGCGGTACATAATATGTATGTCCTTGAATCTGTTTACAGTTGAACCTAATAAACGTAATGACTTACTTTTGCGATTCCCAAATTCTATTAACCGACAAGTGTGAATCCGCAGAACACCTACCCATACACCTATCTCTTGAATTAAAGATTAAATTCGGAAATCCTCATTTCTCTGATATATTATCAATCGAAGTTACATAGCGCTCATGGTTAGACCAAGGAAATTCCTCGTTGTCTATAAATATAGCGATTCAGTTTGAAGTCATGATAATCATCAACATGGTTTTGGCAGCATAACTATCAGAACTTTTTTAACCACAGTCTCAGAATAGGTCATTGGTATTTACTCTCGGAATAGCAGCAAAATTAACTGAGGAGACTAGGCAAAACTTTAAATACAATAAAATTCAGGAATCGATACCTCTTTCAAAAAATTAATCTTCTGTTCTGGCGATATCGCAAATGAATTCTTCTAGGCCAAAATCCAGCTGAAAGTCTAATGACGACATTTGTAACATTAATTCGAACAAATTTCCAAATAGTTTTTTTCATAGTCGGTTAGTATTCATATTTAGAGACTTTCATCAGAAACTCAACAGACGAAAGGTGTAATATATTTGGACGTTATTTGAATGCGGTGAAGTTTCAAATTCAAAGCTTACTCTTTATTGTGAGGATTATTTACATTTAGTATAGGCGATGATAGTACCAGCCAATACATTAGCGGCCCTGTGCTCCGTAGATACTCGTCTCTTCACAGCCATTGTCGAAAGCTGTAGCAAATGAAACCAAATTTAATATATCGGTTTGCATACAAAGAAAACTTTTCCCAAGTAAAATTTAGCAACCAAATGTTCAACACGAGCAAGAACGAATTGGATAGAACATGGACGTGCATCTGACCTCTGATGAGCGCCAATACCGTCTGACTCAGAAATAGCATTGCGCACTTGTTTACAGATTCCGTTTAAAAGAGAGTGAAATATAGTTACGCCATTACAAAGAGTACTAAAGTGTGCAAAGTATTAGCTGAACGCTCGTTCATTCTCAATGGGTAAAAATGTTGGGATATAGCAGTTGTACCGAAGAGTATCTCTCATAATAGCTTAGTTCAACGATATAAATTATCGAAAACAAAATTCTAATCTTACCAAATTTCTCATGAGATGTAGCAGTCATCGGTGCATAGTAATAAAGATGTCAATGTTCACAGAGATTATATTTTACTTAACGTTTACGAGTCAAGTATGATGTTTCACTTTTGTATTATTTTGAAATAGGAATAGAATACGGAAACGATACACATGAACTTAACCTTCATTCCTTATAGGAAGGATTTAACTTGTCGGTAATCGAACCAGAGACCAAGAATACGTAAAAGTAAGATTATTATCTGCGTCAAGTAAATCACAAGTTTTCGACTTTTTCAGCTTCTGATATTTTTAGTTTTCCCTATAGCACAATGATAGCAACGAAACTCTTGTATAACTTTCGTAATTATAGGATCCCTATGCTGGAAATATGTATGTACTTCTTCACTTCAGTTCACTCGATTAATTTTAAAAAAAACTTCAACTGAGAATGTATCCCGAAGTTGGATGTTTTCTCAACTCCGTAATATCTTCTTTTATATATGTTACGAGTAAAATGTTGCTTGCATTCTGCAAGCAGGTCGACAACACTAATTTCAAGTCGGAATAATATCAAGAGGGACTTCAAAAGAAAAAAAAATGAAAATATTCTTAAAATTCACTGCAATTTAATCGTCTGGGATCGAACCCGGGTCTTTCTGGTGATACTTGCTATGCAACACAATATAAGATAATCATCTCTAACTATGTGTGAAAATTCAAGCAGAAATATTGGATGTAACTGCCTCAAACGACGTCGTACGTTATTCTTTTTCCTTTATATTCCTTATGAGAGAAATGTTAATGTGTTCTGGCATCGAACCCAGGAATAGTACGATCTTATCTAATTTTTTTTCTGAAATCAATTCTTACCATACATCTTCTAGCTAAGCACGAACATCCAATTACTTCGATAAGTGCATCAAAAAAAAAATCTGATGTGGCCAGCACATGACTTTCTCCATATATAAGATGTAAATATTTATCTACGACAGTAATTTCGAACTCTATACTCCATCTAAACTTTGAAGATGAGTGATTAATTTATATATATTATTAGCTTTTACGTCACAAACATTATAAATAATGTTTTTCAGGACATGTTCGATGAAAAACGATGAAGTGGCCTTTCGCCCCAGCGCCCAGAGCGCCCACAACGTACATAATCAGCAACTTCCGGTTTATCAGTATTTCACAAATAACTCCTACACAATCCGTGATACAAAAATATGTTTCATACAAAAGTCATAGTAAATTACATTTTCTAAAACTTTTATTCATAATACTATATATCTAACTATCATATTTATGGAGATATTTTGAAAACCGGAAATGAGCTTTGATGAATAAAGCTCAACTTCCGGTTAACCGATTTACTCCAAAATCTAATCAACTTTAAACACACAAACCAAAATACTATATATAAAATTTGGTGTTGATCCGACAAACAATTTTCATGTTAGAGCGCCCACAAAGTACATAATCAGCTACTTCCGGTTTATCGGTATTTCACGAATAACTCCTAATCAAGCGGTGATACAAAAATATATTAAATACAAAAGTTATAGTAAATTACATTATCTAAAACTTTTATAAGTAATACAATATACGTATATATCATATTTATGGAGATATTTTGAAAACCGGAAATGAGCTTTAATCAGAAAAGCTCGACTTCCGGTTGACCGATTTACTCCAAAGACTAATCAACTCTGACAGCACACACACCACTACTATATATGAAGTTTGGCATTGATACGACTAATAGTTTTCACGTTAGAGCGCCCACTATCACACACACACACACACACACACACACACACACACACACACACACATACACACAGACATCATTCCGAAAATGGTCAAAACGTGTTCTAGGGGCCCCAAAACGTGTATTTCCGTTGAAATCTCGAAGTCGAATTTTTTCATGAAAACAATACTTTCTCTATACTTCGTATATGGAGAAAGTAATAATGAAAAACTACTCCCATGTATTTTAAAGGACAGATTTTTGCATCGTCCTAGCATCGAACCCAGGATATTTTCCGTAAAAGTCATTACTATTTTCGATAGATCCTGACCAAATATATAGGTTTCTTGAGTTTAGATTCTCTAACTATACGGAAAGTATTTTTTTTTATTCCGGAAAATCTAAGCAATGCATTTAAATGGAAAAAATCGGGACTTTGGGGCCCTTTGGAATCAAACCCATGACACTGAGGTTCAAAATCGCAATTTTCTGGCAGTAGCACGTTATGGCCAATACGCCGTAAAAATTTCAACTCAATCACGGTTGTGGTTTAGGCTGTGCATTTGTATCCTCTCTATCTATCTATCTATCTATATACATGAATGAATCCGGAGAAGCATCTATATATAATAGATAGGACTGAAAACTCAATATAGTTAACTTCGATGCTGATAAATTTAAATATATACTCTACTTAGATTTTACATACAGTATTCGATCGTCTTTCAATTTCTTCATTTGCTCTAGTCATTATAAATTCACATCAATTCCATTTTCGAAAGTCCGTGATCCGGAACTTACCGGTTATCAGAACCGGTGGAAAAGAAGGAAACGGAACGCTAGAGGCTTTATGAAAACGTCTAAACCCTTTGATCAAATTAATCATAATGGAGGACTTTAAATTCAAGAGACTGCCTCAACACTTCTATTTGCACCTTCTATCCCTGCTCACTAGATAAGAGGCTCTTTAAAATAAATTACCTTAACGTTTGATAAGATCTATTAAGCCATAAAAGTTAAAGTGCACGTCTAATAAGTAAGAAAATTGGCTGCGTTCATTTTTCCCACTCTCTTCTGAGGCATACTTATGAAAAAAGAATTTCGTCCGCTAACGTTCGCTGGCTGAATAAAAAATTGGGAAACTTTTTTCGATCCGAACGTCGGGGGAACAAAAACTGCAAGAAATTAATAAGAAAACGAGGAAATGAGAGTAAGATTATGCGTTATTACTGCAGTGGGCAGGCAGGCAATATGAGACGAACTTTCCAGCCACTTTTTTCGTTCGGTCGGTGTTCAATTATGCCGTAGGAGTCGAAAGATCTCTTTAAAAAAAAATAATGAGCATTTGAAAGTGGACGATGGTATTTCAAAGAAAAATATCCGTAAATTTTCCTGTTTCCAAGGAGAAATGATTCCGTGATCATGGTTAGAAAAACACTTTTTTCCAGGCATAGGTTACGGAAAAGAGCAAAATAAGTAATAGAGAACTCGCTAAACTTTTGTTCAAATACATTTGCAACTTGGCTTTGAGAAGCACTCTGAATCTCAATGCGTTTCCTTCACCTGAAGCAAATATCTCGCTGTTCTACCGGTTCAAAGCTGTGGGATTTGTTCTGCGAGAAAATAAGCGGGAGTTTCGTGGAAGTACGGAATCTTTCCTTCCCTGGAACGAGGTCATGATACACAAGGCACATTCTTTTTCAGAAGTTGAAAGAAATCTAAGTAGCTGAATTCCAACTTAATAGCTATTGAATGGACTTGATTTTACTGTTTTCTGGAATGCTATTTAACACGCCACAGAGTATATCACTTTGTAAATTTAATGTGAAATATTTTCCGGTTTGTATGATTAAAATGCTTCTCGCGACCAGAAATAATGAATACGGGATTGAGAAGAGGACCCAGCTTCTTTAATTTTACCGTTATTTAAAGTCATATTTACTCCTTTTGAAAATGAAACTTTATAATCAGGCTTTAAATTTGACATCGATTACATGCCTGAGTTATTCAATTCAATGGCTGCGCGAATTCAGTCTTTTCAGCACTCATTACTTGAGGACGTAAATTGAGCAGCTACTCAGATATGCTCTATTTATTGAGCTGTGTCCTTTAAAGCTGTTTTCCTTTCAGAATATCTGTTTCCTTAGAATTGGCGCAGATTTGTTTTCTGTCGATTCGGTATGTATGTACATATGTGTTTGCAGGCGAATCAGCTTCTCGGGCTATTATCGCCATGAGTAGTAGGACATCACAAGTCAGTACATCCACAAGTCGAACAATACATACAACATATAAGGTTAAAAAGTTAAAATTGGGCTCTGATTAAAATTTGTAAAAACAAGAAAGGGCTGTATAGTGGCCTCTAAAGTTTTGATAAAATAAGGACATAGACTGTTAAGGGTCTAGCCCTTAGAGTCCATTTTCACAATAAAGGATACTGTCTCCAACTAATATTAAAACCATAAATTAAATAAATAAATAAATAAAATTATAAATTAATTGGAACAAGGCAAGTTGAGTGGGGTTTGACTAAATGTAAGTTAGTAGTTTCGTGGCCTTCACAAAATCAAATATCTGTCGATTCAGTAACCACATACAGCAAGAGTAGATTATCGAATAATAGTAATATAATTAAAATATGTGATAGTATTATTACGTTTTATAACTCGCTAATTAATAGAAATTTTAAACTAACTGACCCATTTTCTGATGGGATTACTGGTAAAAAATTTCAAAAAATACATTTATATATGAGACTATTTAGTCTCAATCTCGACTAATAAAGACCCTAATAATAATAATAATAATATAAAAGATTTTAACCGAGGGAACTGAGTGAAAACGAATTTGAATTTACATAAGATTCATAGCTTAAGTCAATTATAATACTTTTACCGATTGATTATCATAATCTTATTTTAAATAACAAGCATTGCCTTCAGCCAGATGCTGCAGACTCTCATGTCACGGTTATATCTAAAGCGTTAAAGATTATATCTTTCAACTTTTAAACAGTTTCAATCCCAAAATTTCCTTGACCTTTTACTTAATCTATTCGATTCTTCTGTATCATTGAGCAGATGCTGATTATTCTTATTAATCCATTCTTTGAAGACTGACTTTTATTGCATAAAATTTGCGGTCTCAATAACATTGAAAGACATACATTGAAATGTAATATAGTCACATAAATTGTTGGTTCTTGAAGCTGGGGTCTCTCAATATTTATTCCTCCATTACAAGCTATTATAAACATTAACTCAGAATTCTTGATTTCCAAGTACCTTTTACAAAGTTTGTGATTCATATTTTGAATTATATCACTCTGCTTCCGATCCAATTAAATTTAGTTAAAAGAAAACAGCAGTCAGATTTGGTTTCCTTAGTATAGCCATTAGTCTTTAATCATATTTCAGTTGAATTTATTTAGCAAATTATGTGCTGTTTTTCATTACAAAAGCTTTAATATCGGTCCAAATTGCCTTCGCAATACACCGGTAAAGAGACACTTCAGTATAAACATATTATCGACTTTTGCATGCCTGTTTTTCCTTTTCATTCAAAGATGTGCATTTCTCGTAACTATCCTTTGAAATTCTTGCGCAATATGACGCAAATCCGTTCAAAATGAAGCCGGCACACGATCTATCTACTTGCATAAGATCGTGCATGCCTTAGGGGAATCATTTGCCTTGACTTTGTACTACTTAAGTACTTCTTACTGTCCCTATTTTAAGAGCAAGGTTTTATGACTGAGAGCTATTTGCATTTTCCGTTCCGTCGTATTCTTTGATTAAAGAAGCGTCCATGAAATATCCTACGTCAATTTGAAAATGAAATGTTCCTTGATGATAGTAGTGAAGTGAATTGCGTAAATGAATAATTTCAAGATTCAATCGTAGAAACAAATTGTTTACACTCCTTACTATTAAAAATTAATAAAAATGTGAATTGGCCTTTACTAAAACTCATTAGCATTGAAATTGAATCAGGGTTATAACTAGTTTCCCTGATGAGGTCATGTCATCTTACCAAATGCCTTCATATCAAGAGGAACCGCATTTCCTCTTGCGTCATAACACGTGGATGATGAGGAATACGGTGTTTGAAGTAGAAATTCCAGGAATGCGTCTCATATGAGGTGAGCAGTAAAACGAAATAGTAAAATGACATCCATAGAAACGGAAAAAGTGCTACAGTGCATCCATTATTTCATAAAGGAGAATTTTGGAGAATTTATAAGAATTCAAATTTGTAATGAAGCAAAAAAATCAATACCTAAAGCAATGATGCAGTACAATAATGCAAAAGAAAACATTCAATTGATATTTGCTTAAAAATTGCACATCCCTCCCAAGTTTCGTTATTGGAGTTCAATTAAATCATCTCGCTCCGAAAGAAGAGAGCTCTTTATTTAATTTTTTTGTATCAACAGCACATATGATATTTATACGTTCTAATTTGAAAGCAGTTGAAACAAACCCTATAGTGAGTAAGGGTCGAGCATCCGAATAAGAAAACGTAGTTCCGAGCCAACGAAACCTGGTTAACTTAGAGTAATGCGTATATTTAAAGGGCAAGACAATCAAAATGTTTTCGCAATCACAGATAATTGGAATTCAACCAGAAAAATGTCCGCAATCGGTATCAAATCGTCGCGGGAAATTCTAAAAGAACATTTTCTCTGTTCAAGAACTTCTTCAAACTTTTTCCACGAAGCTAAATCTGCATTTTAAACTGAATCATTTTTTAAAATATAATTCTGATATTGTGATCTTCTTTGGCATACTCATTAATGAACGGATATTTTATAGTTAAACGTGTTCGAATGTTTTTGAGAGACAGTGATTGGTGTATCATTTGAATTGGATGCGTTTCTATGCAATGCGTTCACGGTGCGTTACTTGTTATAGGCGCTTTCTTAGTTATCTTTAATTGCCAACATAAATCTTAAATCTCCTTCACCATAATTCCACATCCATAATTGTTTCCATAGCACTTTTATGCATAAAAATAAGAAAGAAAATTCAATCCTAGTGTTATAACACCTTGGATAAATAAAATTGCAAGTTTTAAAGAAGTAATTTGTAAGACAGAACTCATGATCTTGAGTAATCTCTTCCGTTAAAATCTGCATTTTTTTAAGGTTTAATAAAACTAAGCTATCGATTGATAATATCAATGAGTATCGATACTAATAATCGCACTTCATCGATATTGATTTGCCGATGACGAAGGATCTCATAAATATTGCTCCATCTATCAATGCCTAATTATTTTTAAAAAACATTCGTCGAGGGCAGTTAACATAAAGTATGGAAGTATGTGACTTAGAAGTTAAAAGCGATTGAATACAATAAGTTGATCCTCTCATTTAAACTATATCTTCAATCATTAGCAGCATTGGCAGTCAGCATACCCCCACAATAAATTGCACAGATATGAAAATATCCGTGGTATTCGCAACAGAAGATGTTGTAACAAAATTTGTCAGGTTAAAGGGTATCAAATACGAAAATAACACGAAAAAGACTTTGAGACTGTAAATCGATCATCAGGATCGATTACACCGCTTCATAATGGTCCGTTACGCATCGCATCGTCGGCACCTTCGCCGTGGAGAGAGCGTGCACAAGGGCACGCGTGCACTCATCGAGGTGACCTCTTCATAACTCATTCAATTCGCACTAATTCCCCAAGTCCGCTTGGACGCGCCCGAAATGGACGCCACAACTTTCTTTACTTTTTATTCGCTGCGATTCCGCTCAACTTCGACTGTTGCCCACGGAAAAAGCGGCGAAGCGTGCATTAGAGGGCTGTTCACGTGTTCAGCGAGTGAACAGCTGGTCGGGAGGGAGAGGTAAGGCAGGTTGAGCTCGTGAGAAAAAAGGAGGAAAATGGCGCGGAAGCCGATGTACGGCGGTGTTGCGGGATAAAGATGAATCGCGAAGGCGCGTCGGACCATTTAATAAAGCGTTTTGTGTTCCCTCTTGGAATGCGGCAGAAACGCCCGGTCCGCTAGACTTCGAAAATGGGAAAAGAGCCATTTTCAGGCGCTGCGTGGAGTAGTAGGGTTTAAAAATAGGCGCCCGAGATGACGTGGGGGTCCAAACAGAGGCGACGAGATGGAAAGAGCCTTCGGTCAGTACACGAGCGAGCGGCTAGAGCGATGCGAGCAGATTTCGCGTCACCAGCGCCGCAAGTTCTAGGAAGTTTTACTTCCCGCTCCGGACCGCAGGAAAAAACTTGCCTTTGGGTTAGCACGTGATGCTCAGGTGGAGTGACTCAGGAGACGGCGTGATCCAGAGCGATTAATAATAAGGGGGAGGCCTCATCGCGGTTGCCTAACTTCACTTATCTTATCTCCTCCGGCACACCGCGAAATCGCGTAGCACGCATATAAGCGAAGGTGACGCGCCTCCGTATTCGCTTATTTTCACACCCGAGGGCATCTCCAGCGGCCATCCAGTGTTTGCAAGCAGCCATAGGCGACGGCTTTTGTTAATAGACGACCTTCCGACTCGCTCCGGCGACCGCCCGTAAAAAAGCAACAGGTTTGGTGTTTTGTGTGTGTTGGTGAAGACGACGCGAAGTTTTGGCGGCATTGGAGATTTCCGCCGCAGTGCGTACCGCGGAGGAAGAGGTTGGATTCCCCTCCGCGGGAAAGAGCAGTCGTGGTAGAGACACCGTGGATTACAGTTCTCTCGGGAAGCACTTGGACATCGGATTGGGGATCCGCTTATGGTGAGTTCCTCAAGGGGGGCGTCGTTTTATATTTATACGGGATTTCGGCGGCGTCACTGCGCAAGCCCTCGACGGTCGTCAACGTAAACAATCCGTCCATCTTTCTGTTTTTCTCACATCGAACTTCGAGTGGTTTCGAAGTATGTTTACGCTTTAAAGTGATCTAATTGAAAGCAATGAAGCTAAATTTGATGACGGCAATTTGTTTTCGAAGTTATTACTTAGGCTTATTCTGTTATAGTCGGCGTTGGTAAAGAATAATACGGTAAAATAAATATATTGGTGATTTTAATCGATAACTGTTTTATTATTACACAATCCACCGGTAGCTGATACGGATATATCTTTTGAGAGATTTCACTATCATTTTCTATATTGGGTGTCTTTTGACTCTCCAATTACTCTGATCTCGCTTCCTCGTTAACTTTTTATGATATTTTGCTCTTTTTTACTTATTACCCGCCATAATTTTGTATTATTGATAATATCTTCTTTATCATTGTCCTTCGAATGTTTGTTGAAACTTTGACGATAATCATAATGTGTATTCGATTTACACAAATCAATGCCATTTATTTTATTAAGAATTTAAAATGTTTCTTTTTTATTATCATTATGTATAGTTTTAATAATCCGTTGTAATTTCCGTGTTTAAACTTGAAGTCTACCACTACATTTTTAGCCTGAAATATTTTAGTTCTTGGAACTGAAAAAACGGTTGATAAACGCATGAAGCAATTAGAAATCGTGTTTACAGTTGCGAGCCATGGCAATGAATTTAATCATGAACTAGGGATACGGCAACGTTTCGTTCTGCGTCCTCATACATATTACCTCAAGACAGATAAGACAAACTCCTCACAGTAACTACAAAAAATTACTTTAAAATATATATTTAGTTTATGATATTTTTTTCGTTAAGATGTAGTGGTGTCCAAATTAGAAAAATGAATGTAAATAAAATGAATTTCCTGCGGTTTCCATACCACATCCTGATAAATGTTTGCTCATTTCCTCCGAGAGATCATCAAGAGAAGCTATTACGGAGAAGCATTTTTCCGCTCGAATTCAACGTCGCAGTTGCTATTCCGAAAACGTTTTGCCTCAGAAGTTCTATGAGATGTCACTGCGAGACGTAAGCGCAGTTGAATGGCTCTAATATCAGAGGGATTGGTATAAATGGATTAGCTATCGCAGTTATTTCACTCTGATTTTCTGTTTAACAGAAATAACCGAAGCGGATGGTGCAAGTGCTCTCGCATTGCCCAGATTTTCCTCCGCGGTGTTCCACAGCTAAGGATTTTCAGACGCGTAACTTAGGCGAGGTCCTATGCAAATGCGATCACATACAGCTGAGGAAACTCCCAGTAATTACTCCCATCCTTCGGTACATCCCTCGACAGAAGCCCTTGTTCCTCCGCTACCGAAAGCATTATTTCAGCCGTGCACTGAAATCGGACGGATGCAAATTGTAGGTAAATAGGATGCTGGAAGAATTATCGGTCGTCCTCTGCGTCAGGATTAGCAATCGGAGTCCCTTAGAAGACTAACATCGGCCGAGTGATTACTTAACTATCGTTTCCCAATTTTACTGCGTCGGGATTTTAGTCTCACAGCCCTGTATCGGTGGATGGAGCGAGTACCGTTCTGATAGAACTATTGTGCTCGTTTTAATATGCTGCTGCGGTTTGCTCGGACTTAGGGAGCGCTTGATTTAGAACGTCCGCCGAAAGTGGACGGGGCGGAGGGGTGTTTCCATTGGGCGGTGTCATTCATTTGCTTACAAACATGTCGCTCGGCTGACGAAATAACGAGGTGCCCGATAAAGCGGATCATTACACGACGTGAGGTTTAATGAACTGACCTACTTAGCGGTTCTGACAACAATGGGATTAACTGATCTAGTTTATCCTTATTGATGTCACGTTTATCGCGTACTATACCATTGATAGTAAGCAGGATATTTTCGGAGATACCGAAAAAAGTATAATTAGGGTTTGAAGGATTCCATGAGGAGTTTAAGGTAGAATGGGTGAAATTAATGTATTCTTTAAGATATTTAAAAGTTTTTAATGCTCAAAGAATGGCTTGTATAGGCAAATGGTACATGGCTGCACATGCGTCAGAGTAGAGCTGAAGTCTGTCTGGCAATTTCCGAAATACCACCACAGATTTTAAAAAATCGTTACTCCAAATTCAACACATGCTCACTTTGTATCCCAAACGTTATGTATTCGATGAGTATATGTGTATACAATATCGAATATGCATCATTGTATAATCAGCTGTTACTCAATTTCCAATGTAAAATAGAACTCTACTATTGCAATAATTCTACTGTAAACGAAATGGGAATTATTAATGATTAAATGAATATTGTCAAACGTTACTTGGTGGAATTTTATATTAAATAGAAATTAATTCATCATTAATGATATATTCATTGACACAATTATGAAATTACAAAATTCAGAATAAAAATTAACGAACAACAAAAGCATGTGGCCACATATAAGTTTTCTATGGTATTCAGCTTCTTTACAGGATAATGAGGCTCATTTTCATAATAAACGTTTGGATTATACCAAATCCCGGAGAGTAACTCCGTTTCATAACAGAATGAATGCAGGTAAGCGCGTTCGAGCTATTTCATAAGAGCCATTATCTCCGAAGGTCGCCTGATCCGTCGAATTCGAAACAAGAGAAGCGTTTACTTATTCAACCTCTCACGAACTACCAATCATCTTTGCTTGCCTGTTAAGTATTCAGCCAGAAGGTGCCTCATTCCTCTGACAGAAGTTACTAGAAGCTTTAGGAGAGGAATGAGGTTTACTAGGCAGGATGAGGAGTGAGGTAGTTTGCCGTCGAAAACCTCACTGAGCCAGAATGCTATAAGCGGAAAATGTCCACGCAAGTGAAGCACAATGACTATACGAGTAACACTTTTCTTGTCACTCCATATGGGGAGACCTTGATCAGTACAATTATTCACTCGTACCTCAGTAGCTTTCATTTCATCACGTTCATGATCAAGAATGTGAGAAAAGTAAATGAAAGATATTTTTTTCTAACCTATACCAAAGGACAAATTAAAATATTCCATTCGTTAGAATATGGTACCAGGAACCAACTTAATTTGTTTAGGCTATAATTACTATGACTGAAAACTGTCATACAACATGTCTCCAAAGTCGACGATGACAGAAGAGTCTTGTGTTTACTATTTTAGTGAAAAACCTCGATCCATTTGCTTTTAACGATTAAGTAAAAAGTGGTGCCTTTGTGTTAATCGGATATTTTTACGACTTTTTCTCACGCCTCTGAACAGAAACAGAAAGGAAGTCGATGAATTTCATAAGCGATAACGTGAGACAATGGAGTAGATAAGGCCTATCAAAAAATAAAAGCGTTTTATTGTGGGTGTTATAGGGAATGGGAAATCAAATCTGTTGATTAAAATTTACTTTGTGCAATTCCGTTATTACCCAACGCCGTTACAATAATATTACGTTATTCCGTCGTCTCTGTATGCTTTTGCTTAGGATTCCCACTTTATCGCCCTGTTAATGGGAAAAAGAGGCGAGTTACGTCACGAGTAAAACCGAGCTTACGTCACATTGATCTCCGTAATGTATGCAAAAGTGGAGGAAAACTCTTGGCCTTTCGACATCGCGACGTTATAAATTAAAATGATCTGTGCAGCACTCTTCTTCTTCCCGTTTGTTTGTGCTCTTCAAGGTCACTCATTGCGAGAGAAAGGGGGCGATGAAAAACTGGTTAACTGGATTCCAAGAATGAAATTGCCTCTAAAAATAAAGGGACTAGTGGCGTATTTTTGTTACAGATTGCAGAATAAATATGTAACTTATTTTGACTCATCCACGTCCTTGTCGTTAGTGATTGGGGTTACTAAGATACCTATGTTTTACGATAGCACTCATTTTTTTCGAAATGTGTCATTCACAGGGTCAAAAGCTTTTTGTAGGTAATCTGGATGGGTTAGGAAACCATTCCTGTTATATAATGGTTTTCCAAAATTCTCATCGAGAGTCAAAGGTATAGCTTGTTTGTCTCTTACTCGATCTAATCTAGAATACTGCTGCGCGATTTGGCATCCACATGAAGTAGGCTAGTCTCAGATTTAGAGATGGTCTAATCTACAGCAGATTTCAGGTTCTACAGCAACGTTGATGGAGTCCCTTATTTGGGATTTGCTTCAGGTGAGAAGATCTGATTACTGACAGAAGCTTTACAAAAGGTTTATCGGTTCAGATCTTATTGACGAAGTAAATGTAATTTTAGTACCAGTAAAGAACTAATGCGATCCCAGAGAGCCATTGGAAATTCGTTACAGGGATATAATCGCAAAAACAGCATATCGTAATTGGTTATTTTTTCCCCAGGCTATTTGAGAGGCTAATATTGTAGATTAAGTAATGGTGGTGTTATTACACCCCCTTCCATACACCTCTGGCGACTCGCGGAGTGTATATCTAAATCTAAAATTCACAAAGTTACTCCTTTACACATAGATCTCATTTTGAAATGTATACTTTCTCTTTAGCGGAATAGAAATATGAGATTTTCGGTATCTGAACGTGGCTTTGGGAATGAAATTAGGCATCGCCAATTTTAGAGGAGACGGGAGCTAACGGAAACTGACAGAAATTCATCGCAAAAACGCTTCAAAATAATCTGTCAAAATCCAGACGTCGATGGGCAAAATTGAGAATGATTTCATCCGCGGTCCAAACTTGGTTTCCACGGTCTTCAACGCTTGCAAAAATTATGAATGCTCGAATAGAATATTCATTAAACATGCACCAACGTATTGGTAGCCGAGATTGAAGTGTAGTTGTGAATTATTGGCCGAGGTCAGAGATGAAACTGCGAACAATCTATTTATATCGAACTAAAATTTTTATTCGCGCTATTGAATTTGCGAGAGATTGGTCATGACAGTTCATAATTAATGGCGTATTTGAAAAAAATGCTCCCTATTTCCTATTCTAATTCTTATTTAAACATATCACTTTTCCAAAGTTGACATTTTTTGCAATAATATCGTATTGTGATCGAATGCGAAATATCAATTACGAGGAGCTACACATGGAAAGCAAGATATAAGAATCTAATGTGGCATCAAGAACTCATTTCCATTGAATTTCAATGCAAAAATTTTATCATTTGTCAAATTACCATTAATATCATAATATAGTTATTCAAAAAAATTTAGGGGCTAATTTTGACATCCAAACATTGTGCACATTGATGTTAGTTTCGGCTACGAATTATTGAAATCGGGTGTGTTTTTAACATACATTAGGAGCAAGTAAATTTGGCCTCTGACATGAACTTACGCTACTTTTATATTTATGGGAAACAAGTCATTAGGGAAGCTATTGCGAAAAGTTCCTCGTATGATATCAACACGAACCCGTATCTGCGAGAACTAGGGGAAAACTCGCGGCCTAAAAATCGCGAGCAAATTGCGAAATGAGGAGTCAGACACGCCGTATGAAAGCCTCGAGAAAATGTAGCGGTTCGGAAAGCAAATGCAAGGAAGAACTTCCGAGGCCATCGTCTTCTTCTAAAACAAACCGCAGAATTTGCACGGTCGAAGTTTTTAGAGTGCATGCATTTCGATTCTTTCGGAATCAACGGAGCGATTTCATTCGCCCCGGTGCAGAGAGAACACGAGGGTTGTGCAGTTAAACGCTCGGATGTGCACGCGGAACGGAAGTGCAGCGAGAATCGTTGCATATATCAAGTTATTTTTTTACGTAGAAAAGAATTTCGGATTTTATATAGATGCCAGACGAGAAGGACGAAGAGCGCCATTTTTATGCTACTCGCCGTTTCTAGAGCGGTCTTCCCTCCAGAGGGCCGACATCTCGCATATGTCAGATCGGTCTGCTTGCACACTCATACACGGATGATAGTTTTTAAATAACTTTGTGCATAAATATTAGAACCTCTTTAATTTGCGACGTAAGCCGAAAGTTAAATTAATCATTTCTCAGAATCTATAATTTATTGTGAGGAAACGAAAATATCTCTCTCTAAATGTCTTTGAAAATCTACGATTATTGTTATCATATTACTGATATATAACATAATTAATTCTGATATACAGAGCCAATCCGTTTTATTTTAAAAGGCTAATGATACAAAAATACTATAATGTAACTTGTTGCTTTCCTATACTGAGGACAATTTTATTTTTACTACAACTATATTTTCCGCTGAAAAGCCAACTGTTCTGCTAGTTAAGAATGTCACATAATTGTCACAGAAGATTTTTGGTCTACTTGATGAATATTTGATGGGAAGTATTTTCAGTTCAAAGTAGGCGTGACAAATAACTCATGATTTAATATTTTAAACTGATATTTTATTATATTACATTAACCTCAAGAAGGACTATGCTACTGCTCCTTCAGTTATTAATACTTTAACTTTATTGAAGACCTGCCAGCAAAATCGTATTGACTCGTGTTGAGGGGAGAGATTCTCCGTTCGAATTCCGGCCTTACTGTAGTGCCGCCGACCCGATGGGGGGTGCGGCGACCACGTAAGAAAGGTGGATTCTCGCCCTTGGTGTCGAAAGCAATTCAGAAATAAATATTTACCTCAAAATGTGAATCAAAATAACGTATATTGTCCAAAGATCGTAGATGCGAGCTCGGAAAGAAGGATGCACGGGAGGCGATAGAAGGCGAGAGGCCGTCTATAACCGCTTTTCGGAGGCCCCCATTGAAGGGTCTCTCTTTCGGGGAGCAGCGCCTTCGATGGCGCTCTGTCGAGATCCCTTCTGAGTGTTGTCTCTGCCATTTAGAGAAAAAGGGAGCGAATCTAAGTTTATACCAGGTATTTGCGGAAATGGGAGGAATTAGAAAGTGACACTATGAAAGTGAAATTATGACTATTTTCGAGAGCAATGGGCTGACAAACAACACAGACCGGACGCATGTCTATTCTTCCTCTTTGCCGAAGGACAGAAAGTGGAGGATAACGAATCGGAGGATGGGGTAGTGCTCATATCCGTGGCATTACATTACAGGGTAACGCTCAACTCTGGAGATTGACAACCATTCTGCGGACCATTCGTGACTGCATTGTGTCGATTGGGAAACGTTTACAGATCTTTGAAGATGGGATCTTGAATGTTAGGCTTTTCGTAAGAATATGTAAGTTTCCATAAGATCATCGGGTGTTAATAGCCCTCGTAAATGAAGTCAATGAAGTTGGCGACAAGTCTTAGCAATTAACCAATCGCCTTTGCGGAGGCTACAAATCAAAGCAGTAAGATTGCCACCCAATTCACCGCGCTTCTTCTTTCTTTACCTTTATTGTGAAATTGACATTTTAATGAGTAGTTTACTCGAAATTGTTGTATATTCCCGGCTAAATTGGACTTGAATTATTACTTATTAGTACCTACTTGGATGCATTCACTAAACAATATTTTTAGTTTGTTTCCCTCAAAGTAATCTCCAATTTCTTCTAAAGACACTATATTAGACAATTTGCCATATACCTTATCGTAAAAACGTTTTCATCAAATATTAGTTTTTAATTCTAAGAAATCAATGAGTACTAAAGAATAAACTAGACCTTGAACATCAAAGATGCCACTGACTATTAAACATTCAAGTAAAAAAATATAGGACGGAGCCAAGCAACTGTATTGCTATCTCGTATTCATTTCCATTGCGGTTTTACATTTGCCGATCTCGCACTCGTGAAGGGAAGATATTCAGCCGACACAACACAACGCCCGATTCAAAACATCAACTCTGCGAAAGACGCTGACCTTGTAACCGCTTTTGAGATGGGAGTGTCAGCGCAAATGTTATTGCGCTGTGGGCGAGAGCCACGTCATTCACCGGTAAGCTCAGTCGAGTAACTATCCTTTCTCCAGGAAAGGAGGAAAAATTGATGTCGCAATAACACGTGAAGTGAGGGTGGAATGAAACGTGCTCTCTCTCTTATTCATTGATAAAAACAAGGTGATCGCACCAACTGCATCTTATCGCCTCTTGCATCCTATTTTTAATAATCATTTCTTTAGATGGTTCTAAATGTTCGCATGTGCTTATCTCCTATCACATAACTGTGCACGCAACCGTAGTATTTTCGTAACGCGTAAGAAAGAAAGGAATAGAGCGAGGTGGAAAGAAAATATAATTTTAAAATAAGAAACTACTTTAAGTAAAGGTTGTTGTGATGCAAAGGTTTCGTTTTAGGAAATATAAATTCCTATATTTCAAAGAAAATTTGAGCAATTCCTCTGATTTATCTCAAAAATTCTGCGTATTGAATGAAAATTAACCAGTAACAATGTAGATATGAATCATATTTGGCGATTTTTAATTATGATTGTAATTAATAATTATCTATTAAGTTTTGGATGACACTTCCCTTAATTAAAGCATTACAGCGATAAATGTACTAAAATAATATTCCTGTGATTGTTATTAATATCACAGCCATTTATTTCTTTAGTAAACCACATTACTTAAATCTCACCTTGATTTGGACCGTCCTCGCTGTCGTGAGGAACATCACAAATATTCCGTACACAACTCCTGGTTATATAGACGTATGTCATTCTTTTTACGTGAGTTCACTTACGTTTGTTGGCTGGATATGTAGTTATTTATTATAGAAATAATTATACACTAGCTAGATGCAAAGTACTTAGTTATAGAAGACGATTGATGATAAAATAAGTCGAGATGTTTTTCTTATAATTCTATATATTCGACGATTTTACTTTACTACTCCAATTGATTTCATAGCCTGCATAGTTGGTGTCTTCATAAGAACCATTTTTACCTTCCAAAACACCATTATACGTCAAAATCATACAGAAAATTCGTAATTCCACATAACCGCTCCATTTTGTGAAATCATTCAAATCTTAGTAATCGTTTCAGAAAAGAAAATCACGCTCGTCACTTTATGAGTTTTATTGATGTATTTTTTCTCAGTATCAGTAGCTGCCTGATAGGTACACACTTATGTACTCTCGCAATCTAACTGAAACTTTGAACTGTTTGCCTAATTAAAGGGTTCAATTGCTCTAGGAGGAAGGATTTATTGCCACTATGGTTATTTCCAAAGGACAGTCTCCCGCAATCGGATCATTTGATTTGAAATTTCCAGCTAGGTAATGAGTGGCTCATAAAGACTGATAACGCATAAATAAAATCATATACATCAATTCTCAAGAATAACGCTTCAAATATTTAATTAATTAGAGTTCTATTCCAGATTTACGTAATTTATCCTAAATATGTAATTGATGAAAATGTCCTCCTACTATAATTCCACACCAACAACGTAAGTTCGAAATGATGCGAGTAAATGAGTTTGGCCAGTCCCTCGGTATACCAGAGATTCTTAATCGTACGTTCATTTTCTTTTTTCTGGAAAATTTCTTGGTATTTTTACAAACGAAAGTATACTAATTATATAACAGATATTCATCGCCGAAATTTCAAGTAAATGAATACATGAGAATAATATATACTACGTAGTGGTTTTTACAGTTCTATGATAAATCACGGTTTTGAATTCATTATTAAGATGAGAAATGCCCTCGACTTTAGTTTACCCCAAATTCCTATCAGTTTATACATCCTATCTTCCACTATTTAATTCTTAATGAATTTAGGGAACAATGAAAAGCAAAGTAAAGTTGCGCTCGCAAAAATTGTGAGGCTCATCCGTTAATTGAGTCTTTCGATGGAGGATAAGTGTAGGCTTGCGTATCGAAATAAAATTAAATTTTTAGTATAACGGATTGAAGAAGCCGTTACTTAGTAAAACTGCATTATGGAAATAATGGTGGAAATCTCTAGGCAGAAGTTTCACAAAACTTTTTGTTTTATACGACAAGACTGGTTTCAACTAGTAATAGTTGCATAATGTTCTCAAGGCCGTTGTTTATACGTAGCCTTTCTGAAAGATCTTCCGGAAAATCTTTGAATAAGGAAACAAAAGCGGAAGTGAATCACTTGCAAAATAACACCGTGGGGAGCAAATTCTTTCCATAGCTCAGCGTCAGTTGTATCATATAATTCTCTTTTCCTTATCGGTGATGTAATCAGAAATCACCTCAACAAGGAAATTTGAATAAGGTTTTTCCCTTAATTCCGATTGGCAGGTTCCTCTTCATCGCCCAATGCCTCTTACGTCTTTTAATCTCCATTCCTCCTCGCTCTTCTCGAAGCAAAAGAATAATCTCCGTTTGTGATTCCTATTGCAGCGACGATTCATAACTCTCGGGAGAAAAAGGAGGCTAATGAGCTCCCTGGGAGATCAATCCGGGACGGACGTGCGTGTGATAATCCCTCGGAAAGGGTTAAAGGATCAAGTGATCCTTCGCAAGGACAGGGATTGCATCACAGGACGCCCGAATAAAAGTGCCTTCGTTTAAAGACGAGAGTCCAGAGGCTCTCGCTCTTTCGAATTTGGAGGGACATTCAAAGCAAAGGGCGCAAGGGCTCTTATTTTATCTGTTTAACAATTGTAGATGATGAACGAATGTAAACAGCTTAAAATAATCTAGCATTATTTGAATATGCTGTCGACGAGACATTATCTGTTTTTAACTTTGAAAATTTCTTATTCAAATAATTTAATATCCGATAAATCAATTTAAATGGGGTAAGAGAATCCTTAAAAATAATTGTTTCGGTAGCTTGATTTCGCACGCATTTTTTTAGCACGCATACGAATAGTTAAGGGGTTTTAACATTAAAAAATTTGATTAAAAATTATCAGCACATTAAAACTCACAGCGAATGTTATAATTTTCAAGTTCGCATTTTCTAACGTCATCTTTAGATATTTTTCGTAACTGAGAATTCCAATTTTTCCTCGCTAAAGCGCCTCTTCAAGCCATAATTTTCGGTGCAACTTACTCGTCGGTGATTTATAAAGCGCGAGAAAATAATTGCACTGTAATTTACGTTACTTCTTTTACGAAAGAAAAGTTTATGGAGATTATCATAAAATTAGGATTCTTAGAACCAAGCATATATTCTGTAACAGTAATCAGTTGAGTTTACAGCCGTAAACATAGGCACATCCGTGTTCAATCAGTTATTTCTTTTCAATTCCTTTTTTATTAAACATGCACCCATAGTATAGTCTGGAACATTAATAGAGATAATTTCTTTAAAGCTTCCCATAAGTTGATATATTAATATAAATTAATAGTTCGTCGTTAACTATTGAACGAAAATACAACTGAAAATTTATAGATTTTAATATAATAAAGATTTATGCTCAGTTGCTACTCTTTCTCTCGCTTTTCCTTTCCTTTGAAGGGGTCATCAACTTCTGCCCACCTAACCTTCTAACTCACAAAGGAAAGCGTAGTTTGGACGGAATCTCAGCGAATGTCGTTTGTTTTTCATTTCGAGCCGATCGTCGAAAATATCAATTCCGTGATATTCCAGTCACGTAGCGCGCGTGCTACAGCCGTAACCCTATCATCAAGCAAAATTTCGATGCTTCAAAACAACACCGGTTTGGACCCAAGAGGTCCTTTCATTAAGGCCCAATTCGGAGGTTTAATGAAGGAAACCCTCTCGACCGCACACGGGTCCCTTAAACTTTCCCGGAAATAAATCCCTCTTTGTGAAGTCCGTATGCACACGCACTCCGCGTAAACAAGGCACTAAGGGTGTGTGCGGACGCCCGCAGTACTTGGACACCGCAAGACGAGGACAGGTGAGGGCGGAATTCGCCGCGGGGGGCGCGTTTCGGCGTGAATTATGATTCTAATGAGGCGAAAATAAGGGTTTCGAAATGAAGGGACAGTTTTGAGACAAAGGGAAGACAAATGAG
The DNA here is from genome assembly GCA_947579665.1 of Sympetrum striolatum. Taxonomy (NCBI): domain Eukaryota; kingdom Metazoa; phylum Arthropoda; class Insecta; order Odonata; family Libellulidae; genus Sympetrum; species Sympetrum striolatum. The sequence goes on from OX388343.1 coordinate 1,366,663, forward strand.
GACCGGAATTAGTACGAGATCCCATTTTAACGATAAAACACTCTTTGAAGCTATTCCTAGAATTCCTCTATTGAAGGAAATATTTCATGAGGATGGTTTGTATTTCTGAAATTGTTGGAGAAGTTTTTAACGCGCGTAGGACTCGGCTACGCTCGCAGTTTCTTGGGCATTCAAAATATAATGGAATTTGGTCGTCTGTTTCTGTGTAATTTATATCATATCGCGGATGATTGCTCAAGGGAGTAAAATGGAACTTTATTATTCTGATTAAAAATTTTACTTCAAACCAAATCAGCGTTGAGGATAATATTCGGTGTAGTCAAAAAAAGGAGAAATAATCTAAGAAAACAAATAGGATTTAATTTTTGTTATTCAAATTTTTGTCCCATTACTTGGCTGTATGTTAAGCCTGAATTTCTATATTTTTTCTTGGATTCTGATTTATATTGATTTTTTTAGATTCTATCCGTATTGTATTTTTACATCTTGTTTTCAAATTCATTTTTGTTCAAATCCCAATCCGAGAATATTATCTTAAGAATATGAATGTAAAATAGAATAATAATTGGTTTTATCAAGCATCTTCAATTGCCCGATGTTAACATTTAATTTACTAAAAGTAATATGTTGGGAAAGTCCCATTGCATAAAACGACAGATTTCATTTTATTTCAGCTTAATTTTTCTTTTAAATTAATTGCTCCTATTACAATAAATTATGCAGAACGAAATTAGAGTTTGCTTTGAATCAGCCATTTAAAAAGTGAGGACCCTGGAAATACCACTGCGAAATCACAAGTCACACAGCGCCTGAACTAATTCCGTCGCTCGGCTAAACATCATGAGATTCTTCGCCGGAAAGAAAGTACAATGCTACACGATGAACACGCGGTGCGATATACAGCTCGGGGTATCGTAAAAATCCGCAGAGGCCCTTCCAGCAGCGCCTATCGAAGCTAAGAGGTCAATAAAGTTAAACACGTCTACCTTAAAAGAGGAAGATAAAGTGAAATGCAAGAATCGGCACAGAAATAAAACGGGTCTTTCACAGCTGGATTAGAGTGACGCAAGGGGGATATGAGGTGGGGTTATTTAGTGGATCCAAGGAAAGCGAAGGGGTCTCCCGAAAGTAATTAACGAACCCCGCAATTAACACCGAGACCAATTCCAAGTTTCTCATTTGTGTGCGTTGGTTTTGTAGCTGCGTACGACCTCTCGAGCACTGCATCGAGGCCCACTTTATTGCCCTTTCTTCGGACACAAATCTCCTCGAGAAATTTTGCGGAGGTAATAATATTCCTGGAAGGTCAAAAGTGTTAAGGGGCTCATTTGTGAGTGAGTCATGTTTACGAGGCCGTCGAGGGGGCCTCAAGTCGAGGGCATACGCAGATTGCCCCCCGCAAAGGCACTGAGGGCGACGAAATTTGCGGGCTGGCGTGAGTGGATGTAATTGGAAGGATAAACCGGCGATTAGCAAGACTACGAGTTAAATAGAAAATCACGGCGCGGGTTCTCTTGTTAATATTGAGATTAGGAATTTGCGGATTATCAAAGGCTGTATTTCAGCATTAAGTTTGGTATTAACGCTTTCTACGTGGCTGCGAATTACTTTTTCTTTTTATAATATATTTCATTCACAAATATACATCCACATTTCTTGAACTCTGAAAGGATATACACCCATTATATTAATTTCAAGTAATATTATATTTGGATATTAATTTCATTATTCTATTATATTTCCAGAATTTTGTAATTTAAAAGTCAAGCAATCTGAAGTAGTATACTTATTTGGCATACAATAATATTTCAAAGATAGAGATTTCTGTAGTTTATCGTATTGATGTGGAGAGTCAAGAAGCCTTAGCTCGAATAGTTAAATTTTCTTCAAAGATTATTAATATTTTAAACCGTAATCTTTCTATCAAATGTGACATAAATGGGTATAATTTGTATTCTCGGTAAATAAAGCACCCTCTCGCTAAGATGGCTGACATTTCACCAATTAAGAACTCTCTCTCGCCAGCCGAAGTAGATCAGTCAATGACCTTTATCCGACGGTTCCTTCTCGCCGGATTTTTATTTGGGATTCCTTTTATAAACACAAATCAAAATTAAGTTATTCCTTATCCGATTAAAAATATGAATATAATTTCAATTATTTCATAATTACAAATTAATTCTTTTTGGAGCTTTTGGCAGATATTTGGATTATCTGAATTTCACAACGGCTGTCGATAATAATGGAACGCGGATTATCAATATTAAACAGATGAAAGGAATTATCTGTTGCATTATCCTTGTACAAATTTGGCAAAACCTATACAAAATACAATCATCCTCATGTTAATCCATAGCTAGCAAACGGATTAACATTTTTTTTCTATGCCGCAACGTAATAACCCCAAAGAGGCGAGTTTAAAGACTTAAACGTTTTTATCAGGTGGGATTTTCTCTTTTATTCCATTTTAATTAACCAATTCCTCATAATCTCGCTGATTAATTTGGGGCAACTATTTCCAGTGACATCATAACTAATATCTGAACTAAACGACCGAACAATCATTTGAACAGACACAGCGTAGTTTGAATTGGGTGGTGTGGTTAGTTCCTAATGAATGTACTCTTTATGATTACTCAATGAAATGAACATTGAAGGAGTGATTGTTATTATATTATTTATATTGTACTGTAAAATGCATGTCACTTGGATTCATTAGGATTTCAATCCGGTTTATGATTATATTTGCAATAAATATTTTTAAAGAACAGTTTATCTAATGCAGTTATAAAAATGCTTAACTTGCACTGTCAATTCTCTAATAGATTTCTTAATCGTGTGAGCCAACATTCTATCTTGCCTTTCTTAGTGATAAAATAAGGAAAATTAATTTGTGTTGTTTATAATATTGAATAGAAGCGTTACTATGCATTAACCATAATTTAAAGTAAGTGCAGAAACCCAATCGATTTACTTATTATGTAATCAGTATGTTTGCACGTGACTTTATTCCCAATCACGCATAAAAAGGAAATCTTGAGCATGCGCTATATATTTCGATTCATAATTTTCTCCTGTTGTCAAGATTAATTCCTAAACAGCGCGGGGTGGGAATAATGGCGTACAGACACTACTTTGACCCGTAAGGCCCACCTGAAAGGGGTTTGCACCTAACTTCTGTTGAACGATCGAAATACCTTTGGTGCCCATAAATCCGGAGACTCCCAACTACCGCTGGAAATGATTTCAATTGAAGATACGGCTCAGTAACTTCCCAATGCGTCCCTTGAAAAGTGAACGAATCCAACACGGAAACGGCTTTCTTCTCTGCCTTGAATATGCGGTACAGAAACACGCGTGTTATGGCGCTTAAACATATTTAAGCAGGCAATGCGGTGCGCTGGCCGCAGCTGGAATTGCAGCATTGAATCAGGATAAGCAAGAATTTATTGCGGCGCACGACTTTGCCGTCATTATTCAAATAAGAATACGGCGATCGCGATTTTGTGCACACGGTGCAAAACAAATTGCACCGCAGTGCAAATGTACGGGGTTTTCCTTTTTATAAACGCATATCCAGTTTAAAATGAAATGGCAAGACTGCGGCTGTTGGTATCCTAAGATACCTAGTTCAATTAAAGCTTTTTGCAATGTATTTAGAAGGTTTGGCCAAACAAATTTGCATTGTATTACTTATAATAATTGAAAATTAAGAATAAAATAATTTGAAAAGTAAATAAAAATTAAGAGAATTATATTAAACCGTCCTAGAATTCGGTACGGTTGATACTTACTGTGTGCGAGTTGGCATAGCTCACCTTTAATCGTTTACATAATACGTCCGATACAATTAGCAGTATTACCAGTAATTAATAGTAATTTTTACTCTTAAAGTTAGAAACTCAGAAAATATTTTATTTTTAAAAATTAAAATAATTTAAGACTACTTACCAAGCATAAAAATAGCTTGTATAGATTTAAAAAATTGAGAGAAAATTTCGCTATTAATGTTACCGCATCGTCAGGAATAAATAAAAGTGATTTGTCAAGCAAACGAGTGCAGCTGCTAGTCACGCAAATAATAAAAATGAACCCTTAGATATTTCTTACTTCAAGAGAGCAAATCCTAGTTTCTTTATAAATAGATTGAAAGAGAGCTGGTAATTATCATTATCTATCTGATCTTAGGTTTTTCACATACGTTTGATTTTATTACACCTCACGAACGCTGGAACTATTATTACCTCTCGTTACAACTATGAACGTGGTCAAACGATGACATTTACCATAAAAAGTTACTCAGTCACCTTTAAGATTTTACTAACGTATTTCACCCTGTTTTAAGATTATAAAAATCTTATCTCTTTCGCGTGACGTTATTAAACGTATCTCTCCGTTACGCAATCGTTATCGTCTTCCATTTGAGGTCGTTTTCCCGTAAACAGAGAATAAAAAAGTGCGTCGAAGAGGTGATCGACCGATGCATTCTAAGATTAAAGTAATTTTCCATGAGAAATTGTAAGTTGCGGTCAATTCAAAGAATATATCAGGCTTCTCTCGAGCGGCGACCACGCTCGTTCTAACATCAAAATTTAACACTTCTGTGTATTTTCTTAGCCTAAAAAAACTTCGGGAATATTGCATCCCTTAAGTTAACGTCTGCGCTTTCGTTTAATTGGATTTTAAAATTACGAGCAAAAGAGATTTCATGAGAATGGCTGATTCCCAAAGTGAGAGTAAAAGTAGGAAGATATTTCGGAATTAATGAAAGCATGTAAAGAATCATAATTCATTCAACTATTTCAAAGTATACACTAATTATCTTTCACTACATAAGTAATTATAATAATCAATTCATTACAGAAACAACATAGAAATGTATTTTGTTAGTAGAGTAAATGAGTTGTAAATTATACCACACCTATTGCCTTCTTTAAGAAATGAGGTTCGAACCCAGGAGTCAACGATAAGATTCCGCAAGATACAGTAAAGAATAGTTTATAATTTTCAAAGTGTAGTTCATTATTCCATTCATAATACGTCATTATGATGACAATTAGTTTATCCGACACTTAAAGTGTCGATCTTTCTTACTATTACGATTTTATTTACATTTTGCGATGTCATCTATTTCTAAATTGATCGGATACTTTTCGCTTCTATCAGCAATCATTGAGTGACCGTCATAGTTTCTGATTCGGAGACAAATGTACGTTAAATCAGGGACCTACCGAAGATGACTTATTGAAACGGAAATTTGATTGATAGCAACGTTAACATATACTAAACGTGATTCATAATTACGTCGAAAATGTTATATATTTTGTCAAGGTTTTTCAGATCTCAAATCAAAAACAAAATTCGAAGATTTAAATGAGAATAATCATTTAATTTTATTTCCTCTTTTACTCTCCTCGATTTTGGACATCCATTATTTCTAATTGCTACGTTTTACAAAATAACGAAGCCAAAAATCAAATTTAAGCGTCTTACGGAAGTTACTGTCATAGGATACATAAAAATAGGTACGGCGGAGGTTATTATAAATGAAAAATTACGGTAAAATCTCTTGGAATAAATTGGATTCGTCCCCCATCAAGAGAGCACAAATCACACCAATCCACGAAGCCCATGGTGCTCTTCAAATCCATCCGAGGGCGGACCCATCGCCTAATCCTCACAGAGGGACAGGTGTTCTGGTCATGTCCCATCACTTCCACCCCTTGCCTCCGTTTCGGAGAGAAATCGGGAGTGATGTATGTGCGGAGCGCATCTTGAAAAGGGATTCGCGAGCCCGTTTCCCTCGGTCGCCCTTCGCAATGTTCTCTGCCCTTGCGGGAGACATTCGCTACAAGCTCGCTCATTAAAAAGTCTCGGATACACGTACGAGCTAGACACATCCATCCACCATAAACACCTTCCCTTCAAACATTAATGGTCGTATCTCTTTCGCTCTGTCTTTCTAATCAGAGATTCCTCTATCCACTTCCTCCTCTCAAACGATCTCTGTGACCGCCCAAAGCGTCATTTTTCCGCGTGCTTTTTTCCGTGCATTCCCAAATCATTCCCGTTAATGACCGAGTAGAATGGGCTCCACCGTCAAAAATAATTACCGCCTTCGGTATTTGTTTATTTTTCTCTCCCTAGGTGGAGTGATTAGGACGCACGGCGGGAAGCGCGGTTTGAAACTTTGATTTGGATATTGATTTGGTCGCTGCTCTAGAGATCCATGGCGTTCTTTGATCTACTTGGTCCAGGCCGAGTCAATTCAAAGCCGTTTCGTACACCCGAAATACCGTTCCATCAGTTTCGGTTGACATTGTGTTAACCAATTTCTTATACTTCAGCTGTATGCAGGATAAAAACCTTCGACTCATTTCCTGAAAAAATCGTTAACATTCAATGAAAGTGTTATGAGAAATTTATTTACCAAATGTAATTAAATCTACAGTTATTGCATATTGAAATTCCTGGAAATTCTATTTAACCGTTATCTTGTTTGGCATCAATACGAAAACTCTGCTATCATTACATAATATGAAGTTTCTGTCTTGTCGCCAACACTAATAAAAGCCAAATTTATAATAGCCGGAAGCTACAACTAGCGTAGAATGCCTGAAGAAATTATTAAAATTAGAAGGAAAATCATTGTGTTTGGTCATAATGTTTATTTATTATTAGAAAGAGCGATATATATTGAACTAGTTTTCGTAGTTTGCAATAAATAGTGTATATTATTTACTCCAGTACTTTATATTATTTATTTTTAACCGAAATCTTTATTCACTGTTTTTGAAATTCAGCTGAAAATTAAAACTTATTTCTTTCAGTTGGAATATTAAATGAGCAGTCAAAGCTCATAAGAAGCGCAAATTTGTCTTGAGTCGTCTTAAAAAATTCAATATGGAGCTTTGGATATTCTGGAACTATAGATATATTCTGAATTCATCCATTCCGGAGAATTTGAGAGAATTGAATGCTTACCCTGGAATGGACCATACGATTGAAATTTAGTTGCGAAGACTTTTCGGCGGCAAAAGCTGTTGGGAAGTAATTGAAGTATCCAAACGAGATACCGCAATAATGCACTTCGAAAACTCGAGTCCAATTTCTGCTGAATGCTCCTAAACAGCGAAGGAGTCCTTCGATGGCTTTTTAATGAAGTCCCCACAAAAGTGCCCGATTCCACGTCTGTCTCGAATTAAGGATTTTTCTTCTTTCTTCAGAAGAGGCAGAACTTAAAATCTACCGCTAAGAGATACCAGACTCTCTTAATCGCCAATTCCTCCAGGCGGTGGAATAATGAATTCTCTGAATGTACAAAACTTATATATTTTTTCCGTCGAAAGCATTAAGATACATTTTAAGTCAGTGCTAACGATGTGTGCTTTCCACTCCTCGGAATTAAAATCTCGATTCCAGTAAAACAAACTCTTTCATCTTACTGAGACCTCTCCATCGATTGTTTTTCCTTCTGTCGAAAGTCTTCTTTAAGAGACCCTCCCACTCCATCCGAGTATTGCTCTCATTATCCCTCTCTCTAAACTTCGCTTTCTTTTTCACCGCATCTCCTTTTCCTATTCACTCGTTTACACCGTTCTCACATTTCGTTATTTCAATCTTTTCGAATACGTCTGCGGAATTTTGCGACAGACTCCTTTGAAATAGGGGAGAAAACGTATTGTCCCCAAGCATAGAACACAAATGCAGTTACCAGTTGAGTTAATATTGTAGCGATGCGTTAAACCCGTTAATTTCGTTAATATGTAGTCCTTTTAATTACATAAATACGCATGATATGGAATACAAAGCATATCGGGAAAGATAAATCGGCTGATTAAAGATGTTCGTTGCGTGAATTTACGGAAAATATGTTTGTAGTGTTTAAGTATATTAAAGTAGGCCTTCGTATGAACTATTTTTCAAATTATTTTAAGAATTGCGGACTCATTTTTCGTGTTATAGAAAAACTCATTCAACTATTCTCTTCTATAAATAGAAGTTGGCGAATAAGAAGTTGATTACGGAGACTTAGTATTTTACTTTTGATGGTGCAGTTATAATTTGAGGAGAGATCTTATGGCCAGTGGAAGCGGAGTAATATGTAGGAAGCAGCGGTATACGTCGTTATGCGAAGAGTGGGATATAAGTTCTAAGTTATTGCTCATTTGCTTTTCCTTTATTTTAGCACGAATAAATTTTGGCACTTAAAATTTGTTTCCTATGTGAAGAAAATAATTTGACAGACGAAGTGATATTTTTCAGGAAGCCTACGCTGAATTTTCTGTCTGTAAAATGTATACTTACTAATTAAGTTCTTTAAAAACTCGTTAATTATATTGGGCCCACCAATACAACTCAAATCTTACCTAATTAAATTTTTCTAAAATATTTTCATTTCCACCGTATGCCCTTTGGTCTTCCATTGATATTTTACTTCTATGAATTCTCGTCGATCAAGATAAAAGCTTCTTCTTGCTGAGTGATCTCATGTTACGTTGAAATAGGTATATAATTTTTATATTTAAGAAGGTATCTAACATAACAGAATAGACATAATAGAATTTTGGAAAGAATTCATAATCATCTCTGCAGACTACCTTTGATTAATCGATCTAATTTTTTATGATGTTTGCTTTATAACGGCAAATGGTATTGGAATATTACCTGTTACCTACATGGCCATATATCTGTATATTCCGTAAATACGGAGCGCTTTTATTCTCATAAATAGAAGCAGCACTTTAAAAATTTCATTTTTCTATAAATTGTCATTATGAGTATCATTCATTGAGCTCTTCCATCTTCCATTGGAGGAAATCAATAGCTGAAAAATTAATTGCACTATATTTGCTACCAAACTCGAATGAGACACCGCTCTTTTTACTTCCAAGACCTGCTAGAAATGAGAATTAGACACTTGTACTTTAAATCACGAAGACTGGAAATATACCTGTGGCGAACTGAATTGCGAAATTTATCGAATTATTTTCTTAAAAGTAAACCCAAAATTTCTTTATCTTTTCGCATAGAAACTATGATTTGGAGAGATGCAATCAGAGCCTCACTATTCCTAAGAATGCAATAGACCGCCCGAGTAACGTATCCATCGATGCTTCAAAGAGGCACCAACGTCCTATTAAAACAAATAGCGATCAATATTTACATTCCGCGGAGAGTTCTCACTCGTTGTGCCGGCGATTATTTTCCCTTTCATCCGGCGATGCCCTCGAGCCAAACAGGGTTTTTCCATCATTTTTTTAGAGAGGGATGACCTCTCATTACTTGCAAATGACGTCGCCGAGCATTCCTCTGACGGCATCACGCATGTGGACTCTTCATACGCGGATACATAGCCAATGCTGACTTTCTATCCCTGCGCCAGACGTCTAATCCAGCGAACCCTTGGTGAGTGCGGTCTATCGTGGTTTAGCAGCTCACGTCATCATTAGATTGCGGAAAACATGCACACTAAAATCACTTCTTTGGTACCCCTGGAAGTTTTGATTAAAGGATCCTTTGAATCTATTAACAATTGTATTCCTTCTTTCTCAATTTAGTGTGTATACTGTGCATATTGTCAGTTTAGTAATTGATTTTTAAAGTAGTATTGATAAAAATGCGTTGTGAGCTTACGTCGTTTTGCAAATCGCATCGCTGAAGCCAAACGATTACCGACATGCCTGACTGGAAGCCCTTCATTTTTCCTATTATATTTTCTGATAAGATATGATATGATGAACCATTTCGTGAACTCTATATCTATATTAATCGAGATCTGTCTCCACGTGTGACATCAAATGGTTCTTTACCTTTAAAATTTGAATTACATTATTAGACTTATTAACTGTAAAACCGACCCAAATTTAAAGAGTGAATAAAATAGCAACCACCAAATAAATTGAATAAAGTTGAAACAAAATAACTTCCAGATCTACTCTCTCACGAATTCAGAGAATTTTGTTGATTCAACAGGGGTTTAAGGGCATCATGTAACATTTAAGGGAACGAAATGCATCGTCCGTAAATAGACCACTAACTAATCAGCAACTTCTAACTTTTAAGTTTGTTTCAGACAGATGTTTGTGTGTGCATGAACAATAACGAGTTTATGGAGTATCCCAGATGCTTTCCCATCTCCTAGCATATTGCTCCAGGAATGCACTACAAATATATATTCCTGGCCTCATATCCAAAAGGAAATCTGTGAGCAAGTGTGCATGGGATTTAGGATTGAAATTTTAGAAGTCGCGTATAGCTGCAGCTTTATTTCAAAGAAGCTACAGCAGCGAGAATGAATTTACATCATTCTCTTTACGAAGAAGCGAGCCCGAAATTTCGTCTTGAAAAAGGAACTTTTTAAAATATTCTGGTAATTTATCTTATTTGAATTATAATGATTTCAAATTACATCCAAAGTTAATATGTTTATAAGCTTATATATTGAAATTGAAGAGAGAATATGATTGATTCCGTAATATTTGTATTTTCTAATATATTGCGGACTTCGTTAGATTTTTTCTCTTTAATTGGGAAAAGTTATTAAATTTTGTAAATTATAAAAGATCCTATAAATATCGCTTGATTTAATTCGTTGTAATTGTAAAGTTTACTTTGCATAGTAATAAAACCTAACCTTTCTCTAGCAAGCCAGGGGAAAATGGCAAAACCATAGTAGTGATCACTGCAAATCAAAATCGAAAGTTTATGATGCAAAATATACTCTTCAGATTCAGTTGAGAGGGTCTATCAAAAAGACGAACCTCCTTGACGTCTCCAAGGTGACCATTATTAAATATTCTGGAAACGATTTTCCAGCGATTGCAATTGCTCCCCTTTGGATCACACGTGATCAGGATAATTAATTTTCTAAACTGGTTATCACCAGCCGGCGCTTGACCTGGATTATTTCACCAACCTTAACCGAGTTCTTCAAGTGCTTTCACTTTTTCTTCGCAGAAATATTAATCGAGAAATCGCTTCCTCCTGAGACTACGATCTTTCCGGCACACAGATGCACTCCTGTTGTTACGGAAAACCGGAATAATTGAGAAACATATCGAAAAAAAAATCTATCGACGATCTGCGACGTAAGAGAACAGTCTCTATGACTTTCTGCGAATTTGGAAGTATTATGCTATCTTTCCTTTCCTTTTACATCTCAGCATTTAGGCTATTACAAACACAGGAATTTAATCAATTTACCCTCTTTCTTCGATCAATCGAAGAAAAAACAACATTAAATTCATATGATTTTACTACAAACATTTTGTGAACGCAATATTAATGAAACGTTATGAAATGAAAAGATGAATTTTGTTCTAAAGTTTAATTCGACGAACGTCTTTGACAGCACATATATTAAGTGTGTGGTAAATTTTGAGCAATTTGTATTTAGGAGAAGAGTTAAGTTGGAATCTAATGGGTAGAGAAGTGGCTACAGAAGATCCGCACTGTTCTTTGTACCACATTTTTATAGCTCACCTTGAAGTGAAGCGCTCACCTGATGATTGTCGTCGGAGTCGAGTAGCTGAGAAAATTATTTGAGGCCAAAATTCGGAACTGAAAATACCTGGTGAAACCCAAATTATCATCAAATTAAATTTCTACCTGCGGTGAAATCCCGGAAACCTCATGGAACTTTGTTTTAATCAACGCCGCGGTAGCCAACACATGAATTTATGTTACTTTTTCCATTCATTACTCTAGGTTTAAAAAAACATTTAATTGTCACATGGCACACTGCGATAGTTACTATATAGCAAATATATGTATTCGTGTGACTACAGTCTTTATTGCAATCTTATAAATTCAATTAAATTCCATTTCTTTAACAGGTAAAGGTATCGGTAAATCCGTGAGATTTAAAAGGATTGACGTGAAGATCTAGGAAAATCGGTTCACCGTATTTTGATATAATCCAAATTAGAAGTTTTGCCAAAACCACGATGTTAGAGATATTCGATTGGCTTCACTCATTGAGGGCAAATAGAACAACTTAAAAAGATACTCCATAGCTCTACCGTATATACATACCGATATGCACTTTGCTCTAATTTGCAGAGTAAAACTTATGAAAATATTGGCCGTGAGTCGAATGTTTGCCATCCTCACTGTTTACTCAAAACAAACGCCATCTTTCGTCGCTTTGAAAACATGCCGTGTTAACATTTGGAAGGATGGATGTTAAAGTAAAATATATGCATTACATTCTCCAGCTGTAATTTTGCTGTATTTTTGTTTATATTTACATTAAATAAGCTAATCTACTATTTATTAAGAAATATTTTGTGAGCGGAACATAAATTCTGCTTTAGGATGCTACTGATTTTTTGTGGATTACAATATTATTATAGTAAAAATGCCCATTAAAATTGCTTAATATCGATCATAATTTTTTTAATTTTACAAATTCTAATAATTTGATTTTGATCATTAGACAACCCTTTTTATTAAATAAATAGTGGATCGTGAATTTTCAAATCCACCTAATATTTTGTTAGAAAAAAAATTATATTTAGGAAAATATTCTAGGATTTGAAGAACGGTACCACTGCTAGAGGGAATCTTAAATAATCAACTCAAACTCACTGATATATATTTTTAAATATTGTCGTTCGATGAATATTGGGATAGATAATATTGTAATAGGAGAGAAGCCCTCAAATCGGTGAGATAAACATCCATTCCATTCCGAAAATATGTATCAGGAAATGCTAGGAAGATGGATTTCATCATGATCAACTCTGACAAGAAATGAGTGTTATAAGCATTGATGCGCAAGTGATTTAATCAATTCTTCATGTAACTTCGCATAGCTCATATTCCTTTTCTCTTTTGAACTAACTACAAAAATCTCAATATTATTGCTGAATAAACAAGAACATGACAACCATGTCAATATCAACTATGACCATCAACGAACTAACTTATTTATGCATATAAGTTCTCGCGTTTTTACAAAATATATACTGGACTAAATTAACGATATTACGCTGTGGTGAAGCCTAGCGTTTCCTTAAAATAACGAAATAATATAAGAATTTACATAAGGTTCTGGTTTACTATAGGTAGATGAAAGAATAGAGTGTATTATTTTTGAAAATAAGATAGTGGATTCAGTAACCGATGTTGTACATTTGAATATTTTAAATGAATAGCGGAATCTGTTTCCATCTGGTAAAGGCGTGCCTTATATTCGAATTTTAATGACATCAAAAAACGGAGAAAATGTATCCTCAGATAGCTTACAATTAGTGGAAATAAAATCCCAAATATGGGAGAGGATTCTCATTAAAATATTCGAAATTTTATTTCGCGAAAGGAAGCCTGGAAACATTATCCTTAAATAATCTCATCACACTCGAAAACCAGACATCTCTGCAAAAATTTCAGCTCAAAGGGATTCCTCTGATGTGTAAACCGATGCTAGACGAAACTAAAGGACGCACTACCAGTATCTAAAGATCTGTAAAAGTGTCAAAAATCTAATGAATGCGAGACAGCGACCTTTATTATTACATGTAAAGATGTACTAATTTCGATATACTTAATGACTGCTTTGAGGTCTGCAATACTGAAGAGAAGTTACATCTGTAAATCATAAATGTCTATGTCTTTACGTAGTCATAAATTTATTAAGCATTGCTTGCGATAATTCGAAGAGAATTAACATATTTAATTATTTATTAAAGGCAAAATTCTAGAGCCATGTGTGCATCACAATCAAAAATCCTTCACATTTTATTTGTGGCAGTCATGTTGTCTTCGAATATCTCACGAGCTTTATAAATATATGAACATTGGAATCAGATCACAACATTTGTGTTGTATTTTGTATTTATTAATTTTAGACACATCAACCATTTACATTTACTAGATTTAAAATTTTACATATAAACATATAGTTTTCATGTGACAGCCAAAAGATAATATAATTCAGCCCAGCTATCAATTTGAATTTAGTCTAAGAATAGCATAAAATGACTGACAATACAAATACTAATCTAATATCACAGATACACTGCTTGAAAATAAAGACACAAATAGGAAAAAACAAGAATATATGTATGCAGTTTATTCTTGACAATTTTATGAAATTATAAATTTTGTAGAATTACAAGCATATAAATTTATAAATGTTTACATTAGACTATAAGAGTAAGATGATAGGTGAATGGAATAAAGGAAATTATATTTAACGTTTGGAGCAAGGGACGGACATTACATCAAGTTTCAATTTTTTTGTTTATTTTTTAAAATTCAGGTGCAAGTTTCAGGTTCTAAGTCTATTTTCATATTTAGAAACAGGCTGGAGGAACTTACCAATCATTTAATTGTCTCATTCTTTACAGTGGCTGTTTATAGGAAATATTTTGAGAAGTGAATGACGTTGAATTACAGATACGATAAAACGAAAGCTATGAAATAGTTATGGAATCGCTATGTTGCACCTACATGGCCATATTTTACCCATTCCAATGGCTTAGCTTAGACTGAAAAACAAGGCAAAATATCTTCATTCCTATCTTGGCTAGTGAACCGTATTCAATATCCTTGGGTAAATAATGTTGAAGGGAGTAACTTTCAAACGGGATTTCGTGCTTCGTAATTTACAGACAGAACATATTGTAATATATTATTCTCGGAACGCTCCATACTCGTATTTGTTACTCCAAATGCCGTGCAAGTTTTAGTTTTTTGATCGAACAATAAATACTCGCATTGCAATGATTTAGAAGAAAATGGAGAATGAGGATGTATAAAGCAAGCAGGAAATGACTATTCCGGTAGGTTGAAAATTAAACGTTGATCTTCTTTTTGCGTTTATTATGACAGACTGGAGAGAGGTTGATTTTTCCGCTGGTTTGTATTTTGGACGTGCATGCATTTGACTGCGAAGGGGAAATGGTTCTCTTTTTTGTTGGGGAGGGCAGGGAACGGACAGTGGCTTCAGGGATCGTACCCTGAGGTGCCGATAAAAGGAAACGGGTTGGAGTGGGGTCGAATACGAGAGGGAAAAGTATTTCGCAGAATAAATATGCCTTTGTTGTGAAACCACCTGAACAAATCTCGTTGGGGGAAGGGTTGGACCACGGTGATCTCCATCACTGCGTGCCGTCGCCACTAACGATCACGCGGTGGTATTTTATAAGAGCTTTGATATCCCACGACGAAAGGATACGAGGGCTGAAATACAGTTGCGAAGGGTTCATTAATATAGAATCGAACAAATAAACAACGGCCGAATATCAAGTGATGGACCAAGTTCGACCATGCATAAAATCTATATATTAATAGGGATTGGAGAAGCCCCGAGCGATCCATTTTCAATCAGCCATTGACATGCTGCCGTTGTTGTTATCGAATCATTTTCAGTATTAAACTTCAATTTATTAATAGATTATATGAGCTTTTAACAGATGAGCTGTTGATACAATTTGTGCGTCAAAGTAAGTGTTTTGTGAGAGATCAATATGTGCCGAAACGCTTTCTTCGAGATATGAGGCGGCCATGCCTAAGGGATAAACGTCTTGAAACCAAAATTAAGATAACGTACAGTGTAAACATCACGCCCATCAATCATCTTTCAGAGAATGTTTTTATTTGTTAACACTTTAAATATAGAAAATTCTGACGGGGCCGGGAAGTTTTCTCCTTTTTTAAGACTTGGAATAGACTTTTTTCAAGTCCGTTTTTCCTTGGGATTTTTTCTGGGTACCCTTATATGCTAAGAACCTTTAACCCTTTCCTTATTTTTATTATAATTGCCGAATGTTAACAAAAGCTCGACTTCTTAGTTTAAACAATGTGTAATAGGGATATATAATATATAACAATAATATAATTATAACAGTTACTGCTCACATTATCTTTCGGCATGATAAGCTTTCTATTAATGTGTTTCGACAGGTTCTTTCTCAGTTCTTCTGAGTGCTTCTCGTAATGGTCACGCATTACATAATTTACAAACTCACTGAACATGAACGAAAGTGAAACACGTGGTTTGTTAGTATTGTAGACAATAACAGCCGAATTCGGACCTAACCTTACGTAATGAAGTGTCTAGTAACCGGCACGACAAAATATGGAATTAGATCGCGAAGATATGTTGGTTGTGCCACAAATAATAATGATTATAGTTTTTCCGGTTTTATACTTGCATTTTTAGTTCTTTTATAGCTTTTGATTCATGATTGCATCAGTATCATTCATAGTAGTTAATTTGCGCAAAATAAAATCAAAAGTAATGTTAAGTAAGTAATATTCTCTGTAAGACTCTCTAATTTTTCAGACGTCGTGAAATGCACAGGTATGAAAATGGCGTATCCGGATGGAGTTCAATAAATCTCGCGTTCTATTCAGCTGAATTTTTATCAAGGGTATAAAGCTCAGATGGAAAGGGAGAGGTTCGCAAACAATCTGCAGTTTCAATATAGACGTACTTATACCGCTCGCTTTTTCTTCGAATGCACGACAAAAGTAAAATTTAATAACAGGAGAATTAAAGAAATCGATTTTGCCTTTGAGCCTTTTGAGATCGCGATGAAAAAACTAGGAAGATTGAGGATAATTGGAATAGAGTTGAAAATAAGGATCTCTTTGGAAGTTTCTTCTGCTCATGAAGGGGCAATTGAACGGTGTGCAGTTGAAAAGTAATGGAATCGGGGACAAATGAAAGGCTTTTAGACGAATTAGGAAGAATAAAGATAAAAAATTATACCTTCCTATCAGTCAGGAAGCAAATTATCTTATCAATCACTGTGCATTTCTTTGACGGTCTTAATATATGTGTTTCCGTATCCATCCCAAATTAAAAGGAATGGAAGAACCAATAAGACGCTTATATTTCGCATAAAAACGTAATTTCAGTGTAATTCTACAAGTAATCTGATGATGAAGATAAAGTTAAACTTAGTTCAGAAATGTGCATGGTCGTAAAAATAATGAGGCGATAGAAGAAAGTATTGAAATTTCTCAAAAGGATCGAAGAAACACTTCAAATATAATTTCAATTACTCTCGCTCATGAAGCGGCAGGTGAAAAACTGATGATGAAATCAAATTAAGTTTTTATAATTTATAATAAGGTTATGATTAACGATATTGAGTTCAATAACTCAAGTGCTCTGGTGGAAAATACGTGAAGAATGCAAACAGAAGCGTCGCTGAGATGAATGCTGAGATCCGTCGGAGTCGACGCAAAAGCGAGGCCGCCGTTGATGGACGCATTCCACTCCCCGGACTAATTCCACCGTTTTGGTCGTCAATGGGATAGAACTATTCCTGAAACGCCCACTAAATCGCATGCACGACTAATCCGGTTTCAAATGTACCGGTTATTGATAGGCTCAATGGAAGGGACGAATGCGCTGTTCCGGATCCGCGAAGATCCAATCTGAAATAGGTCATAGGGAAGAATGTCCTCCGATGCTCTTTTCTTCCGGATTAAAGCGATCGATAAAGATGAGGACAACACCCCGTTATAGCGCGTAGTTGATGCGTTAATAAGTGCGAACACGGTGAGGATTTTGCAGATGGGATACCTCCTAGGGTTTACCAGAGGGGAAACAAAGTTCCTCATCTACATTGCGAGAATTAATTCGGTAAGCGAGTAACGTTTATAGCTTCCGATGTTTAATTATCCTCATTTATTCATTTATTATTATTGATTTATCTGTTCCTCGTACTTGCTCTTACATAGGTAAATATTATAAATAATTTAAAACGAGGGACATAGGTTCCCCTCGGGATAATATTCTGCTTGGGGTACAGACTCTTCATTATCCAGCGAATCATACTCAAAGTGGAAAACTGTGCCGCAATATTACGAATCACTTTACCATTTCACTGTGTAATTTCCTTTTGGAATACCAGTGCATTTATTAAGAGTGTTTTATGAGTTTCTGACACTTTTATTTGAATAAGTTATTATAAAAAAGCAGGTCTCATAACGGTCGTTTGATTAATCGTACACGTATAAATTTGAGTCTGGTATCCTTCAAAGTAACTACTTGTGCTAAGAAAATGTCTAAGATGAATGATACAGAAAATTACCAAAATCAGAGAAACTCGATATATTTTTAATAAAAGTTGGCATGCTGTTAAATAAGCAATAAATAATAGCGAAAACGCTTTCACAAATTATTCTACCATACTTAGGATACTGCTAAATTCAACATTACTGATAACGGGAAGATTTACGCAGATCAATTTTCATGCGCGTTCTTATCGTTGTAATAAGTATTTGTTACAATTTGACTCCATCCATTTCATGCAGTATGCATATTTATAGGTGAAAATCGAAAATAAACGATCAGATGGCTATTTTAAACCCCATAATATCTGTATCGATGTTAATATGTCATGGTAGCGACGGATAATGATTTGCTTGTTAGTGTCCAATTGTCTGTCCGTATTTGTCAATTTTAGTAATACAATATTTAATGCTCACACTTCAGAAATTAACTATTTGTACATTTAGTGGCTAAGTTCGATTAATTAATGAGATAAAATTACAATATCCTTTACCTCTAATTGATAACAAAAACGTGATTAAGTTCTGTTGGTTTAAAAATAATTACCCAAACATCCAGATAAGCACGTCGCCGATATTTTAAATCTAAATGTACCTTAATTTCAATATATATTAGGATGAGAATAATGCTTCTATTATGAGAAGGAGTTTAATTCCTCCAAAGAATACACGAAAGCTCCGCCTTTGATGGGCAGCCTGATTGATGAGCCACCCTTTAAAGAACCTTTCTCTATTCCGATTCGATTTCTCCCCTTTGTAAGAGGCGCATCTCTATCGCTAAGTTCCTTATTCAAACGCGAAACCTCCCATTTCGCTAACTTCCTGAATCACTTTAGCCCATAAATTCTTACCCGTACCTCGATGACCTCTAATTTCCTTTTCCTTGGAAGGGCTTCTCTGCCCCCCGCAGATTTCAACTACTACACTCCCATACTGCATTTCCCTATCCGAGAAACTTTTTTTGAAAAATTTAAGCAAATGAAGAATGCCTTGCCATTTGCCCTCGCTTTCCTCTAGGAAAAAGAAAAGTGCGTATTGATTTTCTTTCAGTTCTAGACAACCTATCCTTCGAGATTTTTATCCCAGCTTCCAGCTGGATTGAAAATGAGGGAATCTCATTTCAAATAAGCGTGTTTTAAATAAATGTTGATTTATCCACCGCTCTTCACTCGCAATGTGTTTATTCTATTCTTTTGAGGGTATTCCACCGAATTCTAAACATTTAATCAGCGCCGGACAAATATATTACAGTCTCCAAAGCTTCGAATCACTCAGGCGTCTCTAACCAATCGATATTTTAAATCTATGTTTTTTATTATTTCTTACAAATCCATTATTATTGTAACTATAACTATAAAAATTAATAAAATGTATTTAAATAAGGTTAAGTGTGTATCATATTAACAATGATTAAGTATCGTACGGCACCAAATAAAATGGTCTCTATATAAGTATACTTAGCAGAAATTCCTGCAAGTTACCTTCTACGAACGATAGGCATCCATGCATTCTGCAGGAGCCCAAATCACCTTGTTCGATAATCCAAGTCTGGATATGCGATGTTCAAGAATCGCCCTAAAATCGCGTGTGATCCGAGACCTTATTTTTGCCCACTCGGCAATATTGACTGCAGCCGTTGATTTGTGTTCATTTTCTTCGAGGAAAAGGTGAGCTTTTCGTGTTCTCGGAGAAACACGGAATTGAATTTAAATTCCATCGGATGGAAGTGAATTTAAACTCAGCACTTGAAAGTGTGCGACTTTAAAGTAAAGCAGAAGTGAAAAATAGTGACTTGTCTGGGACTCGAACCCACACCTCCCACTTTCCGGGCAGGAATTCTGATCACTGAACTATCGAGCCACATCCTTCTAACTTCTGCAACGGGATACCAAGAAATGCTATCAGAAAATAGTTCTGATACACAAATGTCTTCTTTTTTCATGTCCGAACGAAGGCGCTAAAGGCCTTGGGTTTTCAAATGAGACTCCGTCGGCTTGGCTGCCGGCCTCGATCGTTCCAGAAATACATCCCGTGTTGATCTTAAAAGAGCATCAAATATTTTTCCGCAAACTTCCACATCACTCTATTTGCCTTATGAATATATATTTTATTCGTAGATGCGTTTGTACATCTCTCTTGACGCGTTCAGTTACTTGGGCGATTCGTGAATGTCTCCTAAGTGAATATCTGCGTCATCGTAATTTTCTTCTGCTGAATGTTCATCAAAATAGGTTCAAATTTGACTTTTAATCCTGCGTGGATAGCATAAAACTAAGCCAGTGCTTTCTGAACTATCAAGGGAATCAATATTTCTATATGAGGAATGCTTCATTATTGAAGGGAATGCCGTCGTATCGAGATATTGGGCTATATTGTTTAATGCATTATCTTTGTTCAATAAATTACAACAATTGCATCATTCATGTACTTGCTGAGAATAACGACTTTTATTTCTTGAAAGAAATGAAGAGATAACGACTTAACCACATTTTTGTATTTTATAACCGGTATCGAAAATCTTTCTTCTCAGCACCAAATATTCAGAATATCACGTCTTTTGATGAAATATGTTTGATTCATAATTTAATTAACTCTCCAGCTTCTCCGTGCGATTCGAAACTGGTAAATCCATTCATCACATAACTTACAATGTGTCAAATTTTAATTTTGTCATAAGTGAGACTTATGGTCAAATTGCTAGCAGCAAAATAAACATTTTAATGAAATGTCATTTACCAAATTATATGGCTAAAGGCTGTTGACAGCTTCGTAAATCTTTTGTAAACAAAGTCAAATTTCTCTTAAAAACGTCTATCCGTAAACTTCATCAAATGTTGGAAATTTGGGATTGGACGTTTGGGGTGTGTTTGAAAAAAGAATTCGTTCCTCCGAGAACGATTGGGCCGTCATAAGCGCGTCTGCAGCCAAAGCTTTTGCAAATCACCAAATATCACAACAAAATCGAGAACTAGCAAGAAATGTCACAGAAGCAGAAAGAAAAGAACGCTAAACGCCCAGAAAAATTCTTAAAGGAGGATAAAATGGGACAAACAATCAAAACATCTTCCATCTTTCCAATGAGCGTGAGATATGGATAGTCGCGAAATAATTCCTATATTCCTCTTTTTTCCACCTTTGCGATCCTTTTTCTGTCCTAAAAAGAACCCCTTCGCCTCTCTTTAAGTGATCTCTCGCCGAATACCATCTTCGCGTCTTCTCTTCCATTTCTCTCTCTTCCACCGATTCGAATTCCTTATCGTTCAGCGAGTTTTGATTAGGGTTGACACCTTTCGGAGATACCAGAACCCGCAGTAATTCATGAGGGTGTACCAAAAATTGATATTCTGGCCTTGAAATAATTTATAAAAAAGGGTTGCGGTATTTTAAATTACATTGAACTATAGTATGAAAAATTCCTTTCAATAAAGTTCCCGAACAAATTCACTCAGTCAATAAATTGGTAGTTGAGATGGCGCTCGCTGATATGGGGAGAACAAGGTATGAAAAATATAAGACCTTGTACTGGAATGTAGAAGGAACCCTAAAATACTTCGTGAGCGAGTATTAAGTAAATTTAATAAAATAATGAAAACTATCTTTACAGCATTCGTGAATATGTTTATGAAGATGCATCTAATCCCTAATAATAAATGAAAGAATGGGATCTCTGACACATTTCATACATAAGTTTTGAACCTTCAAAGTAATCCATCTTCGAGGAATTCAGCGGAAACTTCGAAATGTTTAAGAGCTCAGGAAAAGAATATTATAATGGGCTGTAACTTAATCCCATAGGGGCTCATGAGGAATCATGACAGTAAAGAAAAAAATAAAACTATAATAATAGAGGCCAAATTCATTTCTATTTTCCATGGATTGTTCTGAAAATTCTGCAAAAATCGGAGGTTTCTGTTTTACAAATATTAATATGGCATGCGTATTATTTATCAGATATCAAAAGTGTATTTGAATTAATGTCAATAGCACGGGTGGAGAGGTATATTTCTTCCTCCAATTCCACATTCCGCATTTTCTCTCCTATCGCCATTCCTCACCGTTTCTCTCTTTGCTCTTTCTCCTCCGGCGCTATAAAAGTGAATAATGAATAACTCTTGATCGTGATGTGTATGGAGATATCCCTCCGACACGCAAGACGCTTTCACTTTCAAGAGGCACTCTGGTCCATACCAACCGATTCCATTTCATTTGCCGCTATTAAACATTTACATCTCCGATTCTCTAACGTCACATCCAACGGATGGAGCACGATTTCTCACCGACTCCGCGAGTTACTCCTTCCTCACGATCTATTCGTCTTTCCGATCCTCCGTTCGAGTTTCACACGCACGCGGAATCTTCAAATGCGCTATATTAATGGAGGCCACATCTCTATGCTATTATTCGTAAAGGGTTATGGAGAACATACTAAAATATGCTAATCGTCCTATGAGATATTCTCAAATACTTTTAACCGGGATAAATATGGGAGCTTACATAAATATATTGATGATTTATGGACGTATACTATTCTAACCCGACACCGTTTCATATTCAGTAGTAGTAGCAGCATTCGTTTGTACACTATAGGATACAACTATAAATCGCTCCTTCGCAAACAATCGTGTAATGATCATTATTGGGTCTTGTTTAAAATATTTTATAGGTAATGAATGTTTACCTCCCATGAAACACTGAAAAATACCACAGTGCTCTTAAAAGCGACTTAAATGTACTCATTGTATTGACAAAATATTCCAATTTTAATAGAACGACCACCAAAGGAATTCCTTTTTACGGTGCTTTGGTTTCCTAATACTGAAACCAGCATCAATTAAGTAAAGTAAGAGCGCTCCCCAAAATCCATTTCATATTTAGGATCATTACGCAAATGTTAATGAATTCACACATTCTTCCGAAGAGCGAATCGTCTGCATGGCTGTATAGTTTAATGCCAAAGCTTCCAAATTAAATGAGTCATTCTGTGTGTGACGTTCAATATTTTGACGCCAGTTCATGATAAGGCGTCAAAATATTGAACGTCACATATGGAATGACTCATTTTATTTCGGCAGACTCCTTGACACCCTTCATTCTCTTCGTCGTCCTCTTCTTTCGCAATCACGCAATCAATTTCTATCCCAAACGTCATCTTCCAATTCCTTGCCAAGACTACTCTTTGCCATGGTTTACTAACGCCCGTTTATATCGCCCCCCAAACATCGCATTAGCCCTTTTATCAGGAGAAATATAAGCACACACTCATTGCATTTTTAACCGCCTCCGATTGATGAAAATATCCTTTCCTCACCTATCAAAGTTTGCTCTGCGTGCATAGTATAATCATAGTAAGTAATATTTCCTCGTTTCGCCAAAACAGGGGTAGTAGAGCAATAATATTCGTCAGTCGCGCCGTTGTATTCTGTACAACAGAGACGGTTTTTCGGGTCCCGTTTCTACCTGAGTGGTCCATTGAACCTCATGCCCAGGTCCATTCCTTTATCGCACTTACCATTAACTTGTAATATCGTCAAATGCTTCTATTTATTCTTAAACTGACTGCAAAAGCGAGTAAATCTGTGAAATTACGACAATGTTGTAACACATACAACGCGCGACCGTTTGGGTAAGTTTTTCGCTGGTGACCTCTATTTTTGGTTATTATAACGCTTACATGGAGTTTTTCACTTATTTCGTCTTAAAGGTTATTAGACGGATTTCAATTTCGGAACTAATAGGCATCTAGCTCTTTAGGTACTCTCTGAACGCATGTGAATAAATAAAGGTGAATAATAATATTTTTTACTAAAAGTTGTTTACTTCTTGAATTATCCTCTTAAATTATATTATTAACTAAGCTTTAGCACTCAGAAATAATAATTAGTTCAATAAATTTTATTATTCTGGCCGAAAAACGATCTGTTGTATGGAATACAACGCGCGACTGCTCGTGTTATGAAAATAGGCGCGACTGATGAAAGGCTAAATACATGTTAAATCACTAGAAATATATCTGCTTTATATGTAAGCATCTCTATATTCGGTACATAGTTTAATTTGAAATGTTATTATAGGTTACTAATCTCCGTGTATATTATTGTTAACTAGCTCCTTCCATTTCATTATAATGCGGAAATTTATCCGAAGTAATTGAGATCAGATATCAGACAGCAGGAAAAACAGAGTAGTTTCCTCTTTTTCATCTGGAAGTGCGTCAGTATCCAGCCACATCACAGTGCGCTGTCACTCTTCTCATCCCTCAGCCTCTCATTCATTCTCTATTTTTCTATCGCCCCCTGCTTATTCTGGAGAGAGCCCTCCCAGGCATTCATAAGAATCATTTTCCTCTTCTTTATCTCGTTCTTATTTCCCACTCTTTCCCTCGACCGCATCGCTTTCAATCACAAGGTGATCAGTCAAAAGATTCCCCGTCTTCTTCGTCACTTTTTCGTCTTCGGGAAAATCGCTGGAACTCAAACGCTGGAGTTTTCGAGTCGCATTTAATTCTCTCTTTTTAGTGCACATTTCATATTTTCATTTTTTTATTTGCGATATTGTCTGTATCTTTGTTTACGGATATAATGGTGCTTTCGTTTTTCAGGCCGATTTCACACTCTTGCATATTTCATTATTCAAGCCCATTTCACTGATTAAGTGCTTTTTATAGATGACATAAATGTTTACAATCACACCATGAGCTAAAAGACTTATGGATACATGAATACTTTGTAGTAATAGCATTGTTGAAATTTCTTCGACAACTTAGGTAATTTCGCATTTCTCCCACCGGGAATCGAATCTAAGACCGCTTCCACCAAAGATGAACCCACTTGACTTATATAACCAATGGCAATACATGGCGCGCATTTGTATAACCCCTACGAGATACGATTTACCGCATGTTTTAGAGTGATCGATATCGGTATCTAATTCTTTTGAAAACCTTTTCACTATCCCTGCTTTGTTCCGTTCTGTTATTAATCCCATACCTTCTTATTAAATATCGTATCGTCTCCTTTATCCGAGTTTAAAAACGTGGAGCGAGACCTCCCATTTCCCCCCATCTCTCTCTTATTTGCCCACCTTAGAGTACTCCTCTACATAGATCGCCGTAAATCAATGTGTACAGCGCCTCTGCTCTACCCGTGACCTACTTAATCTATTTTAAAGCACACACACCCGATCTAACCCCTTTATCTCTCCTTCTAACTCACACCCGCTTATTTTCTCAGCTAAGAAAGAACTCGCTCTCGATGTTCGCCTATATCTCTCATCGCTGTGCAGCGATTATATCGAAACCGCGAAGGAAATCGTCTTTAACTTTCCATCCGAAAGTGGTCATCTCTTTATGAGGGGAGAAAATGTTTAAATGTCCGACTAAATTGGCGCTTCTACGAGGGCCAATTAATGTATTTACATCATAATTACTCAAGAAAGTGGAAATGATACAGTACAAGGTTATCTGTAAGCAATTAGGAAGAAGGTATATTTCTCTGATGTTGAGTGCTGGTGATGTGCAGTAGCCAGGGCCGCAGTGAGAACAGGGACACTTTGCCCAGGGTGCAAACTCTTCAAGGGATGCTAAATAAAAATCATAATTAACTCGAGACGCCCGATGTCATTTTTTCATTAAGTGTAACCTCCCAATTCTTAGATATCAATCTTGAATTTTTACAGTATATACGACAAAGAAGAGTAATTCGTTCAGCTTTAAGACATCCTGATATAGATAATCAACGAGAGCTAATCCCATAAATTTGAAATAGCACTCGTCTTTAGTTCAAAGTAAGATTGAAATTAGACCTTCTTAATGTCACTTATTTTAAATACTAAAAGTTTATTCAGAATTAGAGTATGTTGGAGTGTCAAATGTTACTTTGATCAGGGTAACAAATGTCTTTTATCTCTCCTCGATGAATATTTTCTCTTCGGCTCTGACTTTTAATATCATTCGGTGATGTAGCATTATATTTTTAAAGCAATGCATTTCATTATTACAATATTTAGCGTCGATAGCTCATTGAACCACTACCAATTGGTTTTCCAAATGCACATGTGAAGTATAAAACCAAAAATAATCACATATGTACATTAAAATAAGTAAGTTACCAAAATCTAGCACATTTATAGTGTCCACTAATTAACGGCAGGAGACGAAAGGGGAATTCTTCGATTTTAATAGTACACCGCAGTTTTCTCTGAATATTACTCGGATTTGGTCACAATTTTTCTCAAAGTATATTATGTCCAATGAATTGAAAATAGATCTACAGGTCTATTTCATTTAATTTGCGATATATTTTTGGTTTGTGTGAAAATTTTGTGGGAAAATTCTCACGTGAAAACGATATAACAGCGCAAAGGTAAGCAAGTGGCGTTCTGTACATATGCGATCCTCCACCGAAAATGCCTTTCCTCGCCCTGGAGAAATTCTTCACTTACTAAACCCCCCATAAGGGAATGATAGTCGGTTGCTAGCCGTGACGGTGGTCAAGACTAGTGTTTTGAAATCCGTGCGAACGTCGACAGTTCTCACGGGACCCGGTCTATTGCATTTTTGCGCCATTACTTGAGCTGGCAAATTCGTCCTCGTCGACACATTTTTTTTTGTTTTCCAGGGAAATGGGAAACCTGGAGAGACTAGGCTGAGAAATGTCGGGAATTCTCCCGACAAATCTTTTCCGCTACCTTCCGCAGTCTAATAAGATTTCCAGAGCACGTTCTTTACGACCCCCGCGTGAGGAGATGTAGGTGACTTATGTAAAGCGGATGCCGTGCATTATCCCCGTTGGGTCTTAATCGAGATTAAGTTTCGCAGACGGGAATGCGAACGATAAAAATTTTAAATTAATTCCCCGTGGAATGGATAAACATTATTTTTGGTGATAAGTGTGGATATTTTGCTATCAAAGGAACGATCTTTAAAACTATCAAGAAGACGGCTTTTATTATAGGGGTAAAAGAGAGACCGAAGATAAAAGTGGAACTTTACTTCTCATTAATCACAGATAACAATATTGCATTATAATTTCCCTAGGAATATAATAAGAATAGTATTTAATTATACTACCTCGATATAATTTTTTTTATTTCATTCCCAATTTCTAAAACTGCTATACAAATGACACACTTGGATTTTAAAAAGGAAATCTTATTATTTACATGCATTTGAATTATTATTAATTGAATTATTAATTGCATTTTCATTTCCTTTCGGACTAATTATATCAATTTTTCTTCCGCTTTTATTCTAAATAATAAAAGTTCCAACCTCAAGCTAATTCTTTCTTCTTGTTTTGATAAGATACACTCAATCTAGTTTACTTTGATTTTAATGTCTGATTTATTTTTTCTTTACAGATTAAATTGGTGAACCAATAGCCGTGGTGAAGAAAGACTGTTCACATCAGTGAGTGGTTCCAGCGAAACTAAGTGATCTCTTTAAGTTGTGATAAAAATTAGTGAACTTCTCTACTAAAACATCGATCGCTCGTATTACTTATGAGAAAGACCGTGCTTTAATACGGAATATTTCAGCTGTACTGTAGGTGATATTCCGAAAAGCAAATATGCCTTCCAAAAGTGACAATTTAATCACGGTGCCCTTCCTTAAAGGGATAGTGCTCTTCATGATTCTGGCAGTTTGTCCTCTCCAAGCAACATTTCCGCCGCTAGAATGCCCGGAAGTGTGTTCTTGCCACTACTTCCGGACCAACTGGGTGACGGAGTGCTCCTCCAAGGGCTTGTCGGCAGTGCCCGACGGCCTCAGCCAATCCGTGTACATCTTGGATCTGTCGAGGAACAAAATCAACGGCCAAAATCTGCGCTTCTCCGAAGGTGTCAAAGTCAGGCGACTCCATCTTGCCGACAACAAGATCACGGAAGTCACCAAGGAGACCTTTGTCGGTCTGTCCTACTTGTTGGAAGTAGACCTGTCCGGGAATTCCATCTCGAAGTTTGACAAGGAGGCTTTTCTGGAATCCCCAGGACTCATCTCGCTGGAGCTTAGGCGAAATCCCTTTACCGGTAAGCTCTTTAATTCAGTCTCGGGTATCTTCCTTCGTAAGCTGCCTCGTTAGTGGGTCATAAGTTTCAAAGTTATTATAATCTGCGAAAGAACGTTACACAACTTCCTCTTGAGAAAGCAAATCCTTCCAAAGCGATGCGACAAAAGCAAGTGAAACATTTAAGAAAAGCATACTTTATTCCACCTGTATAAGCACTATTATACAAAGGATTCATATAGAATCTATTTTCGATCAAATCAGCCATCTTTCTTCAGAAATACTAACGTCAAGGTTAGCACTTATAGCATTGCATTTACTCAAATAGTCTTATAAAATGTTTCGACGGTAAGTGATGTTTAAAAGCGACATTTATATTATTATATATTACGAGTAAAAGTATATATATATATATATAATAGACGTGTAAAATGTAGCTTGAATACTGCAAGCATTGGTAATACAAATTTCAAGTCATCATCATATTGAGAAAAAAAAGGATTGAAATTATTCTTAAAAATAAACGCAATTTATTTTAAATAGGAGAATTTTTCAGCCACCTTGCGACGAACTTACGCACATTTGGTTTCAGTTTCATAGATATATTGAAAGAAGTGCGCGTTTCCCGTGACCCCTAGAAATATAACTTATTTGATTCAAATTTAAAAATTGATATCATACCGGGAGGGTCCAAAATTAAGACTCCGTTATCCACAACTAAAATGCTAAGGTAAATGGCTCTCTGGGATCGAACCAAGGACGATCAGGGAAACCTAAAACACCGAATATGAAATAGATCTATGATCTTTATTCACATGCCAAGTTTTAAGTTTCTATATTATCGGGAAGGGAATCAAAAAAATCTTAAAAATCGTATCAGCTACTAATTATAAAGACGCCTGGTGTCGAACCTAGAACCTATTCGCAGCTTTGAATACGTATTATGGCTTTTTAGGACTTCATCTTATTTAATGCAAAGTTAGAAGTCGCTATCATGCCGGGAAGTACCTCAAATTGGTTTCCGTTATCTCCATAAGAAATGCATCGAAGGAATGTAAATATCTCACTGGGATCAAACCAAGAACCATTAGCGAAACGATAAAAAGCGTACATAAAATATATTTATGATGCCTATCTAAATGCCGTGTTTCAAATTTCTATCTTATCGGGAAGTGATTCGAAAGAATTCTTAAAAATCGCCACAATGCATTTTAAATGGGAGATATTTGCCCTGACCTAGCGTCGAACCAAGAATAATCTTCGAAAAAGTATTCATGATTTTCGACGGATACTTACGGGTTTAAGCGGACCCTTGAATTTAAACTGCCTAATTTGCCGGGAAGTGCCTCAAAACAATTTTCGAAAATCGCCGCAATATATCTTTATTAAGAAAATCGTGACTTTGGGGCCTTCTGGCATCGAACCCATGACACTTAGATTCAAAGTCGTCTTTTTCCCGGGGGTTTCACGTTAGGGCCTATACGCTGTAAAAATTTCAGGTCAATGACGCTTGTGGTTTAGCCTGTGAATTTGTATCCTATCTATATACATGAATGAATCCGGAGAAGGAATTATGTATAGTAGATGAATGAATCCGGAGAAGCAATTATGTATAGTAGATGTGTTTAAATTAATGCAGTATCTGAAACCATCATTTGTCTTCCCACGAATATTTCACGATATGTCACTTTGACAATTTGACATCGTTATTCGCGCTCTATCACGATATACTCGTTTTACCGCATTTTTTGTCATAGGTATGATTTTTTTCATTAACACATATCAACTTCATTTTGACGTTTACCAGCACTTTCAGAAAAAAAACATTCAGTCATTAGCCTTGTAATAATTAAATTCCTTTAAGTATCCTCGTTTTCATCGGCGTGGCGTAGCGATGTATGATGTAAGTTAAGAGTTGTAAAAAAGAATACTAATATGATAATTGTGTGTACTCCCAATGCAGGCCCAGAAGGTGGGAAATCTTTCGTGGTATCCCGTTCTCTAAAGACCCTCGACCTCAGCGATTGTCGCATCCGCCAACTGACAGCGGGATTCTTCGACGACGCGACCTCAGTTACGGAAGTGGATTTGTCGGGAAACCCCTTGGAATCGATAGATCCGGAAGCCCTCAAACCCCTCACAGGTTTGGAGAAATTGAAGATGAATAGATGTCGCCTCTCGAGCGTGACTCCCGACCTGCTCCACGGTTCGCAGCATCTCAAGCACTTCGAAGCTGCTTGGAACCCTAAACTCTTCGCCGGGAGAACCCTTCCCGAACTGCTTAAGGGCCTCATTCGCCTGGACCATCTTGACCTTCGAGGAACGGGGCTCACTAACGTGCCAAGTAAGTTCTTTCAAACATGACTAACATGTAAAATTCTTGGTTCCCTGATTTTTCTGAGGGAAAATAATAGACATGATCAGAATATTATGGAAAAATGTATTTGCCCTTGAAAGTAAATAGGACAAATTGATTACCGATTAAATACTAGTTCGCCTTCTCACCAAATAAATTCCCTATTCAAAATATTTAATCGTCTTCTTTTAGGTTTTATCTAATGCCTGATTCATATACACTCTCGGAAATATTATTTCAGAAATAATTTAAAATCATTATTCACAATATTTCATATCTATGCCCATGTCTCACTCTTTCTCCTGCAGTTTACGAATTACCACTTCTGGTGGTAAATGTAGTTACTATTAAAATTTTAGTTACTTTTTAAACGTAAAATAGTGTAATGGAATAAATCACTTTTTTGTAGAATAAAATAAAATATATTTTTACACTTTACAATTTCCGTCGACAAAATGGAATTTCTAAAGTGTAAAACTATACATTACATTAAAATAAAATAATTGTTCCATTACAATCGAGTTACTTCTAGTTTAGCTTTCTCTTGTTTTTCATATACTTTACACACCGGGATTTAAAAACATGTATTTCGATAAGGTATGAGTTCCGTTGGCAGTCCACTACTAACGCTGAAATAACTATATTATTTTTACTTTATTTCATTAACCGTAGTAAAGAATCCGTAGTATCACCGATAAATTTTAAAAGTTTCATTATTATTAAGGTCTCTGCCGATTTAATCTTTCAAAATGTTGGTTGTAACTGCCTCATAATAGCACCTAATTTCTAACCTTTCTGGCTATAGAAAATATTAATCAAAAGGATTAAAAATAACAGAAATTAAGCAAGCACATTTAAATGTCCTCTTTAGCTATTATCCTTCTCAACTTTAACCCGCAAATTCTTCATCTGCTATCAGTTATATTCTAATACTATATAATCCTCTTTAACCTGCTCCTAACAGGTGACTCATTCAAGGATTCTACCGAGCTGGCCAGTCTCATGCTAAGCGACAACGACCTCTCAGCTTCATCAGACACCATTGTGCAAGCCCTGTCCATGTTGGTCAATATGCATGAGCTTGACTTGGAAGGCTGCCGCTTGAAGTTTCCTTCGCTTTCTTTTCTGGCGACCATGACGAAAATCCGAATCCTGAGACTAGGGAGGAACGATATTTCCGAGACTCTAACCAAACCCAGTCTTGAGTTTGGACTCATGGACTTCGACTGGTCCTTCTCTCACATGAAGAAGGTGAAGAGGCTGTCCCTGGATCACTGTGAAATTAGTAGGCTTCCCTACGCGAAGGGACTCTCTCAACTATCCGAAGTTCTCGTGGAGTTGGACGTCTCGGACAATCCACTAGTCGCCGCTTGCAAAGGAGAAAAATGCTCTCCAGAAGGTGGAGTTGACAGTGTATCTCTAGAGGCTCTGTCTGAATCCATTAGGACTCTTAAAGTCTTGGAAATCCTGGACATGTCTAGATGCAACATCACGCAGTTGGCTCCCGATACCTTTACGAAATCAGTCCAACTCAGGAGACTTGTATTGTCGGGAAATCCACTGACGAGGAAGAAGGACGCCGAGAGAGTTCCAGGAATCGAATCGGGACTTTTGACTCCTGCTCACCGCCTCGAAATCCTCGAACTTGCCGATTGTGGCTTCATGGAACCTCCATCTCCAGACGCTATGCCGGAATCGAAAAGGGACGAGGACTATTCCCTGGAAAGCGACAGAAAGAAGAAAAAGGAACGCCAAGAGGATGACGAAGACTCCATCTTGGACACCGTAGATGATGAGGCTGGTCCCAGCTTGAGAGAGCTAGTTCTTGCGGGAAACCCAATACTTATAGATGGTCCCTTACCTCCTTACGTCTCATCCCTCGAGAAGCTTGATTTGTCGAGGTGCGGCCTCAAGAAGATCCCGTCGAATGCTTTTGTGTGGGCTGTGAACCTCACCCAACTTTCTCTTTCCGGGAACCTCTTGGGCTCTATAACCAAGAGCGTTGAAATTTTCCCAACCCTTGTTCCTACAAACGAGAAACCGGAAGATGGTGTCAATGATAATAAGCTTTCAGTAGTCAAGAATGCATCCAACTCATCTATGGTTCAAGTCATTCACGTTGCTGATAAGGTTCACACTCCTGACCTGAGTTTCCTATCGTCCCTGAAGAAGCTTCGCTCCTTAGACTTGAGGCGGTGTGGTCTGACTTCCTTGACTTATTCTTCCATAGCTAACCTCAGTCTGGAGTCTCTTCGTCTCGCTGGCAACCCTTGGGTCTGCAGCTGCAATTTGGTGGCACTATGGGAGTGGGCGTCCAAGGGTGGAAGGGACATCCTTCTGCATAGGCCTCCACCGGTCATCGGCGCGCCTGTGGTGGCTGATCCATCCATCGAAGAAGAGCATGGACTTCGTTGCACCCCTAGGGACGGAACCAGAATGCCTTGGTCCCGCTTTATACTGTCGACCCACCAGCTGCACGACTGCGGTCCTCCTCCGGCCAAACTTGTCGCTTTGGCGTCTTTGATGCACCAAGAGCCTGAGAAGGTGGATATGGTGTCTGCTGTTTCCAGAGAACTGGGGTCGCAGTCCTCCTGGTCCGTCGTCATCGGGTGCTCAGTCGGTCTTCTATTCCTCATCGTTTTGATATCGGTGGGGCTGGTCATCCACAGCAAGAGGAGGAACTTTAAACTTGTCTCACCAGCGCCTCAAGGCAACGCTTTGCTCCTGGATGAAGAGAGTATGGGATCGGTGAGATGGGCCGCTGGGCCTTACAGAGAAACCACTCACAGCTAAGAGACTGTGCTTTCTGATAGTATTCAACGGAGTCTCAAAATGTGTGCCTCTATGAAATTCTTCCGCGTTTTTCTTATGGTATAGCAAAAGTATTTCATGCTATCCGTATCTTACTTCAAGGAAATCGTACTAGAGCCTCTAGAGGTCTATGCTGTTGCTTCTAACCGACGATGTCCATTTCTCTAATGCGAGACACATTATCTAGTCCTTGTGTGGATGTTTGGTTTATGTCCTCATTTAATTCCTTCAAAGAGAGGAAATATTTGAAACTATTGTTAAAGGTGTGGAATTTTATGTGAATTCCAGAAGAATGTTATCCTTGTGAAGTTATTGCTTCACTCCCTTTTTTGTGGAAAACAGAAATTCCAAACCGTGTGCCTTTTTTGACCCAAACTCGAAATGTCAGATAATTTTTTTGTAAGATAAGGCAGATATCACGATTGCACTTTGCCTTTGTTGTAGACCTGATAGAGTTCAACTTACACAGGGAAAATAACCTCGTGCATTCATAACCCTTGGCTACATTCACCTCGTATGTTGTTGTGGAAATTAGATTGTTGATTAAGTAAAATGCTCCTCATTTTCTTTTGCAGCTTCGTGAGACTGATCGTCAGTCTGATAAATTACCAAGGTTATAGAAAAAATACCACTTTCGTCAAAATATTGTCACTCTCTCAAGAAGATGAAAAAGAATGCTAAGATTATGCATAGCAGTTTATTGTTTTGTTGAATGGATAAATGTAATATTTTCTTAATCTGTATAAATTTATTTATGTAAAGAATTTCAGTATTGTTCTAAATGTGATTGACTGATTTCAAGATGTTATGTAATATTTGTAGAGATTTATTTCTTATAATATTTATGTCTTCCAATAAATATCTTGGATAATGACTTTGAATTTTATTTATTTCAGTTATTAATATAACATTAGTAAGTGTCTAAGTGTTATGTTATTTATAAATAGAAAAATTAAGAAAATATCGAATATGCTTAGGAACAATGCGCATGAAGGATTTGTGTAATACACCTCTGATTAGGAATAACTGTTTATAATTAGTCTATTCTATCTTTTTAAGTGTATAAAAATGTCCATAATCTCATCAAAAGCCTTCCGTATTTTTTTTAAGTAGTTACATATTAATTTTCAATGGATAAGTCTGCCATGGACACTGAAGACGGAAACGTAGTTTTCGAAATACGGATAGTGTCAGTTAAAACGGTGGAAAGAGAGGTAATAAAATTCCATTAGATTGCCAAGTATTTCGGATTCCCTGATGAATGAAACAGAAAATGTAATTAACCAAAACGAATAGAGCTCCAATTATTTTTCAAATCTCCCAAGAGAGAATATCGAAGAGATATAGAAAGAAACAACCAATGAAATGATAACTTATCATTCAGTTTGGATCCCCGGCATCAGCACTTCAGAAACTTTCGATTTCTCTGGAATAGTACTGGTTAAACTACAAGTTTTTATTCTCAAGTGTGGAATTATAGTGCAGTATCTTAACGGCACATAATTCCCATATCCTTTATTATTTTTCAATCAATCCGTGGAACTCATTGACATTCTGAATTTCATCCACTGCGATTTCATTGTGTTGGTCGCTCTCACATCACTTCCAAAGCTCTCATTTGTTATATTGGTTTCGCAAGTGATTAAACTAAAGTCTTTGTATCACTTTTTAAAGCTTTTTATTTCCGTTCCCTTTCAAATATGACGCCAAAAATCTCAACATTATTGCTATGTAAACAAGCACATGACAACCATAACAACATCAGCAATCACCATCAAAGAACTAACTTATATATATTTTTAAGTTACTTATATGTTTATGAAATATATAAAATGCTAAATTAATAATATTACTTCAATCTTAAATTTTTTAATTGAAACTGTAAAGGCACATTCTTTTCTTTTACTATCTCTGTATCCAATCAACTCTTTATTGCATTATCTTATCCTAAATTAACAAATGACTATCCCATCACGTAACTCATAAATGGGCAACTATAGTATTTTTGATTACTGAGAACAATTAGTTACTGGTAGTTAAACGAATTGATAAATAAGAATTGTGAATGAAGAGTTGACATGGAAATGGAATCCATCCATTCTGGTTTAGCAGTACTCTCATCAGAGCCACGATCATGACAGCGAAAAAAGGGCAAATAATTGTTCTCTATTCCGCGCCAAAGGGGAAAAAGGGACTCCGTTCATTAAGATAGCAGCTGATGGTTGAGAATACCTGTCAAGCGAAGCCCTCTCAAAAGTCGATGGAAGGAGCCTCGAGACATTCGCAGTCCAGCAGAAGAACACATATTTGACTCTTGCCACGCCCTTAATCCACTCCTTTGCATCGAAACCGCGTCATTTCCTCTCTCACGCGGTGAGAATGCGCAGTCCAAATAAACCCTTTTCCTCCATCATTCCTCGAGGGCCTCTCCAAACGAAGGGCCAAAAGAAACGTCACGGGGAATGAAGGACGCGGGGGTGTCTAAAGGAAATGACAATTCTCGGTGGATGACACGGAAGTGATCCGTGGACCAACCGATCGCTCCAACAATAATAATAATAATAAATAGCCTTTATTCGGGCGAGATTGAGACTAGAAAGTCTCTCCTTACACCTAACCCATCGACATATGCGAAACAGAAAGAAAGAGATAGTTTGCAAAAGTACACAGAGAAAAGTAATATGTGGATTTAAAAAACGTAAGCTGAGGGCTCAGGAAAAACATTCCACTGCAGGAAAACACTCACTAAAAGGGGGAGTGTGAAAAACCTGCGAAACCTGCAATAGAAAATTATATTTTTCATGAAGGAGAAAAAAAAGGGTTATGATAGACAGGCAGTGAAAATATAAAAATTGCACAAAAAGAATAGTAATAGAAATATTTAAGCGTCCTTAAGCGAGATTGAGCCTGTCAAGTCTCTTCTTACATAACTCGC
This sequence comes from Sympetrum striolatum, assembly GCA_947579665.1. Lineage (NCBI taxonomy): Eukaryota > Metazoa > Arthropoda > Insecta > Odonata > Libellulidae > Sympetrum > Sympetrum striolatum. Next base: position 1,402,802 of record OX388343.1, read on the forward strand.
AGCTCTCAATCAAAACATCCAAACTGTCCAGGGATGTTGTTCATTCAATTAATATATAATCACACTAAATGTCACATTTTTACTATATTATCGATGTGCTCCATTTCATTGTTTACCTGTAATTGTATTGAAATTGTACTTATAAATAAGGGACGTTGATACAGCTATAGGTGAAGGAATCAAATAATTTCGCCTATAAGTACAGGATAGAGAAACACGTTTCTTCTTTTATTTAAATATTCTTCGAAATACAACGAAATGAGCTATACTGAACCATGGCTTTCCTTTAGTCTCTCTTCATTGAATTATGTAAAATGTTAAATTAATAGGACTTTGTGCTGCGCCGTGTGGACACCTTCCACTCGCAGCATGGAATTCCATTTCTGAGGCCCTCAATCTCCTCGTTCACTCGCAATACCGCTCCATGTGGTCTCATTCTTGCATAAGTCTACCTCTTTTGACATACCTGTATATCCTTACAATATTTTCCTATATTCCTGAAATGTCTTCCTTATCTCAGCGTCTCTATTTCAGGATCTTTCTCATCATCCTCAAGTGCACATATTTTCAGCAATGTTCGTTTTCTCTCTCAAATTCTCATCAAACAACGTCTTTAACATTCAGCTTCCGCGAACCCTTCCCAAATCTCCAAACCAAGGAATTGTGTTCAAGTGATCGCTCTTTTAGTCTACGTTAATTTATCATACCACAGAGTCCATTACTCATATCTCTGTCACACGCCCTGAGTTGCTCCTTATATAGTAATTTGTAATAAATAAACCTCGCTAGCAATTGATTAAATTATCCATAAAAATCCATTCTTTCGTTAAATAGAATACAGAATGTTTACTTTTCTATATCTACAATATCCACCGGACCCTAAAAATTTCATGAATATACCAAACACCTTGGTAGTCTCATCAAGATTTTGTGAAAAAGAAGTCTTTCTTCATGATTAAAATTCTTGATATAGATGGTTAATGAAATCTTGCATAATTCCATGCAGATATCAGAAATAAAGAATTTTGTTCATTTATCCATTTTCCAAATTCCTTCAATATTTGAAGTTGACTTAGGAAAATGACAACAAATGAACACGAATATTCGAACTCATATCCGAGAAGGATACATTTTGTGGTAGTCATTCAACTAACAGTGAAAACACGAATTATCATTAATTCCTATGAAATATAGACGCGTAATTTATGAAACCTAAAAATAATTTTCAATCCTTGAAAATCATTATTCATTGCTTATTGCATTTAAAAAATATTAATTCAAGTAATACATTGAATTTTTCATAAATATTTTCAGTAACATAAAAGTGCAAATCTAATTCATCTTAATTTTATCTACTAAGAAGTAGTGACTTTAAAGAAAAGCTTTCTAAATTTTAGACTGTCCTCTGTCGATCCACTACTTTATAAGCTAATACGAATTATATGCGTGGATATTTGCAAACATATTAGCGTCAAAAACATTTGGTGGAGGACCATTTCATTCCATTTAACCCCTCAAACGTAGCACAGCGTTTTTCTCCCAATCTCGTAGCAGTCGTTAATAACAGTTTGGGGGCGTAATTCGGAGGCCTGTGATGAAATATGATCTCCTGGACACCCCCGAGAAAGGAGCATCCTCGTGCAGACGTCGTGTGTGTGTGTCGAGAAAGTTTGAGGGTAAAAGTGAAGAGAGGGAGGAGGAGAACGGCGATCTTCTTACTGGAGGAAGCTGCCCAGACTCAATTCCTTCCCGTCAAGGCAGAAACCGAGAAGGTGATCTAGAGTAACAAATGGAGTGTCTGCCAAAAGCCGAAAGTACGATTATAGTTACAGACGGCTTAACCTTGCTTCCTCAGAAGGGTCCCCCTATTCCATATTTTTTCTTTGACCCAAAACTTCAAGTCAAGATTCTTCATTAGTTAGCAAGGGGAACCCCGTTTAATCCCTGCTTTCCAAATTTGGTGAAGGTATGAAGGATGCACGAGGATATTTCTCAAAATATGTCTGACCAACGAAGTAAATCCGTGCGCTTTATAAGTAACACTAGCTGAATTGCCCGTTGAAATTCAAAGGGGATAACAAGTAAACAAATACGATAATAAGAAAGACGTTCACTTACTTTATTCGGTCACCTATTTTTGTTTATCGCGAAATGTTGTAAATAGATGTGATTTGTAATTTAAGTCAGAATATAAGATTAAAAAGCGCCCCCAACTTACCAGTATATTTGTAAAAAATCTCTTGAATTAGCAAAAGCAATTTTAGATAATATTATAAAGTAGTTACGTCGCTATAAATAAATATATAGATTTTGCATTAGTATCTGCTCTTTATTCAGAAAGAAGTGTTTCACCTGTCTATTCCAATTAGCTACGATCATCTCCGTAGATTATATTTGACAATATCTTAAAAGTATAGTGTGACTATAGGTATCTGTACCCTTTTTTAGATTTAAGTGAGTTTTTAGTCATTCAAGGATGCTGTCGAGATGATGGGGCCCAAGAAACGGCCTATCAATTTGGAAATCGATAGTTCCAATTGTGACTGGAAACATTCTTTCTCAAAGATGTTGCTCCTTGCATAAATTTTCTACATTTTTCCACTTTTCGCAGACAAGTTACTCAAAAAATAGTTACTCTTCTAATAACTTAAAATATACTATTTCTGTTTAAATGAAATCGATTAGCGAAAACTCAATAGCATGCTGCTTCATTTTCAGCAAACTATATAAACATTGCAATGAATTTTTCAGCTGAGATATTTGGAGTGTTGACAGATTGATAGTTGTGATAAATATTTTGAAAATTCAAATTTAGTCGTTACTTACTGAGAAACCCTTCGGTTGACCCTAAATTATCATGTATTGCTGGTGCCTGAATTTCGGAACAGCATTTTCGAAATAATTTTCCGTTTCGGGAACGGAGGCTACATCAAAAGGAAATTCCAAATCATCGTCACTCGAAGTAAAGAAGCATCAGGAGCTCATCTATAAGAAATTTGAAACCATTGAAGTTACTGCACAATATTATGAATTGAGTGAATATCCATAAGACCGTGAATGATATTACCATCCTCGGAAAAATAAGGCGGAGTTACGCTTGATATCTTTGAAATCAATAATCAATCAATTATAATGCATACACGATCAGAATTTAAGTGCTTTAACCCGTAGGAACGTAATGTGCATGTGCTGGACTATCAGTTCTTTTTGGAACTGGTATTACCAATTCGTTACAGGATCTCTCCTCAGCGAACGCTGAACTCATCATCAGAATTCGGTTCTGAACGCGAACGACGAAAATCATCAAACGCATGCGCCTATGCTCCGAACTGATCCTGCACTGTCTCCGCGAATACGACTATCCTTATTTGATGTTTTTTTAGATGAGTGGGCCAAATACAAATGAATTAAATTTTTAACGTATTTACCTTATCTATTGCCTTATCATTTTCGATAATTTATCAAAATTAATTAAACTCCTTTTAAAAGTAGAAAATTATGGAATCACAAACAAATGTGTTCGTAATAAATACGTCGTACGTACGCTATTACAAATACTCTTAATAGACGTTTCTCTAGAGTAAAAGGTAATAAAAATATAGCACTTATAGCTCTAATAACTATTGATTCAGGATGAATAGAAAATAAATCTTCGTTTTTCACTGTCTCCCACACCATGGTGGAATGTCCTACAAAAGATAGCAAAACTTTTGGTAAAGTAGGGAATTTAAATCGAACACCCACGTATGAAGTTCTCTGAACAATTAGAATAATAAATCTGGGCGTTTTGATTACTTAATATAATAACTTACCTTTTTAAATCCATCAGAAATAAAATATAGCCAGAAAATAATGAAGAAAACAGATAGATTTGAGTGACGAAGTTTCATCCTCTACCTCATTTAAAACGAAAGGATTAGTGCAAAAGGGATGTATTCCTCATTCTTTCACATTTTCCTTTCTTTGGGAAAATAAAAAAATCCTCCTTCTATCTCATATCTTAAGAGTCTTTCTCCAAATAAATACAAAGGAGAAATAGAGCTCCTTTCGTATTATATACAGATGGACGCTGAATTTCGAGAATCCAAAGAGATTATAATATTCTTCCATCCCGACTTTCTTCCATTTTGCGTGCTTTAAGTTAGGCGAATGCATTTGAACTGCACGGAATGGACGTTAAGTTCCGAACAAAAATTCTGTGAGAATTGTTACACTCAAAAATCTTAAAATCAAAATCTTAACTCAAAATACAATAAGGATTGACATATTTCATTTCTATTTTTTTCTTAATTATTTATAGTAAAAATATATATTTATCAACTTAATGTATAAAAATAAAACATTAATGTATACATTAATAATAATATATATTTATCTATACCTACATTAAACAATTGGGAATAGATTATGATTATCCTAATAGTATATAATAACCAGTGTGGCTGAATAAGTATACCATTTTAATGCAATTAAGGTGATTGGTAAGAGGGGATGATGGCTTTCGATAAGAAAATAAAATTCATGGAGGGATGAAAGTATACTGAAATTAATATACAAAAATACTCAATCTCATACTGAGTATCTATTAATTTTCTTGCTCACAAAAAAGTCCGCAAATATGTGCCAAATAAAAATATTTCGCTCACATTTTCTTTAATTCAATGTAGTTTTATCCATTCTAATTCCATAATTTGATTGCCCAAAATAGATGTCTAGAGCCTAGATGGCAATTGGTAGTTCTCACCCAATGCTAATTTTATCGATGGCATTATATAAAAGACGTCTATTCTAATTTTATTATTCTTTCAGTTCCTGGATAAAATGGCTCTCAGAGATTCAATTCAAATATTCATCGAGAGTTTGGATCCAATGAGATTCCGAAAGGAGAGGTCCTCTCTTCGGGGGCATTTAAGGACGTTGCAAACGAGCAAACTCGACTCGAGGAAGGAATTACTGTACCAACCTGAGGATGCTCCGATTCCCTAGAAAATGGACTCACGCTGAAAAAAATGCAGCTTCGAAGTCGACCCGGTGACGTCACTGGTGGTTGAGGACTCCCAAACACTAGACAAATGCTCGATTGGTGTTTCCTTGATTTGACAAGTGGATCCATTAAAGCCTAACGAAGGAGAGTGACCACTTGGCAAGAACGTCGTTAGAGGACCCAAAGGCCAATTCCATCTGCTTTAAAGGTGTCTTTGTGAGATGACTAATTTATTCAAACTTAAAAGCAATCTCTACGACAAGAGTGGATACTCATATCTGAAAATGTTACCAGTTCAATCTAGATGATAAATAGTTTAAAACAAACTGAATTAAACATGGGAAGCATTGTTAAATCAGCAATAATTCCCTGTAATGTGCTCGTACATGGTAAATGGAAAGAAACTTACTTTTGGCGCTTAGATTACTTAACATTTCCATGATTTATTTGGAGAAATATGAGTAACTAAGCTAATCTTAATTTTGTAAATGGTATTTACTACCATATCTAGAAGAATGGAATTCATTTTTCATTTACATTTTGATAGAGAATAATGAAACTTTAACTAAAATTTACTATTGTCCCACTATTTTGCATCACTACCTATGATTTAAAACTAAGCAATTAATTTAGTGAATAATTGAATTTCCGAGTGGAAAGCTCAGTGCTACCCGTTGTGTGGTTCACGAGTGCAAACTTTCTCTCTTCTGTGTCCTTCTGACAAAATCCCTCACACCTCACCCTAGCGAGTCCTAAGTAATCTAAATAAACGTCACTCATTCCTCGGTTTCTCAGGTAGAGTCCCGGCTCCAGTCAGCTTTAGGGCTTCACAGATATTTGAATTACTAACATCTCTGTGACATCCTAAGACACGTTCACAATCAGGCAATCATTATCAGCAAAGACTCCTTTCATTTTTCAGATTCATGGTTTCAGGATACACCCCTTTCGGAAGCACTTGCAATGAGAATCATTTAGATAGGAGGTTCGTTTAAATTTTTACCCAGAAAAGTTTCTCAATTTCCCACATTTTGTAATTTAAAGAAACGTGTCGTGCCAGCACAGAGTCGAGAACGTTATTCCCGTCGCTTAGCAGCTGTCGCCAGCCAACCACCGCTTACGCAATCTCCGCCTATTTCAGTGACAATTCATCTTTCCATCGCAATCAACGCGAGCAATTCTCAGTAGTGATTGAGTTTGGAAACGGTTCTTGGAAACGTGACGCAAAAGCAAACTTTAAAGCGGTTGAAATGAAAAAATAGCCTGTACTGAGCTCGTGACATTGCATCGGAAGTAAAGAAGGAAAAACTCAGAACTTCAGAGAAGATGCAATCTGCGTTTATGACAACGAGCCGAAAAATAACTCATCAATTCGATTAGTATTATATTGTTTTTATTGTGCCATCCTTGAGCAGTAAGATCAGTAGGTTAGCGCTGACTTTGTACTGATATTCATTCCCATCCATAGATTCTGCTAAATTCACACATAGCTAACTTTCCTTGCTCCATCTCTACTTGCAAAATAAAATAATAGTTCACAAGCTTGATTTTATTGAAACATGGGGAATAAAATCTCACTATAGCTTTAGCAATCGGAGGTGAAACTCCTCTGTAATGGTAGCTCAATTGGATAAGGCAACCGACCGCCTGTCAGACTTTTTCCCATCCATTTCTTTCCATTTACTAGTATATATGTATGTACTATATTTTCCTCTATAGCATGTAGTAATTAATTAATAGAGAAAAGTACGTATATTTTACTCTCCTTGGAATTAAAACTTTATTTATTCATTCAACAGACATACTTCTCTTTAATTATTTCTCATGCACATCATTTTCTTTTAAGTTAAAACACCCCCTCTCTTTATTTCCATAGAAACCAAATTGAGCTCGAAGAAACACGCATATTTGCATCCAAGGGGGCGAAGTTGCAGAGCAACAGATAACAAAGTTATCCAATGACGAAGATCGGCTCCCGATCTCAGGAAAGGAATAACAATCAAGATGTAAATTCAGTCGCAAACATTTCCTCGGGGAAGCGTTAATACTTGAGAACTCTCTCGCCCAACTTGACCCTCGCAAAAACGAGGGATCAAATCTCTGATGAAGGGAGGAGACGCAAGGGGAGACAAAAAAGAAGCTCTCAACTCTTTCGGAAAGATCTTTGGCGAGGAACTCGAGGCACTTCCACGAAGAAGAGTAACAATTAAAGAGGCGGTCTGTTTCCTTCTCATCCACTTTCTTCGAGTCCAGAAGGGCATAGTTTGTACGTGGTCAGACTATCCGAAAACCTCTCCTCATTCAGGAGGGACTCCCTTAAGCCCTTTCTTTGTCCATGCTCCCCGTGATAGGAAGGTATTCTATCCCTTCTCTTAAGGGGGTGAGTAAAATACTGCTTGGATACGCTGTGGTGTTTGGGGAGAATATTTTTCGTGAGGCATACTCCGCGTTTCTTTGTCCTTCTCGTAGAGAAAGAAAAACTGAAAGGAATCTATAGAAATCAAGATTTATATCGTGGAATTGTTTCATCTGTGGTCGTTTAAAAGAGCACATCAGAGAGGCTGAGGATTATCGAAAGAAGAGTATCTCTTAACCATCAACTACTTTTAGATCCCAGATCTAAAAGTACTCAACATGAGCCGCATAAAACTTTCAGGAAGATTCTTTCTGGCTTTTTGAAGAGTCGAGAAGCTATTTCAAAAGCTCGTTCTTTCAAATTGTACCGTTTATTACCTCACTAATAAATCCAAAGATGGAGTCTAACTTGAAATTGCAGTCATTAACTCTGATATTTTTTTATTTACAAACATAAAAATCTCGTAAAGAACAATATATTGTAACAAAACACATGTAAAAAAATATGAAGAAAAGTTATTTATATTATAGTACAAGTATTTTGTTACAAAATATTGTTACTTTGTGATGTAATTATCATTGAAACAGTTGAATTTTATAAAAACGTCGTTTTCGACGAATAATGGAGAAATTGAAGGTATGTCAATAGAAAAAAGTTTTACTTTTTGGCATAAATTCCTGATGGACATTAAAATTATAACTAAGAAATTAAGGATGTTTACTCTGATGTTAAGAAGGCAGAAATGTAGGAAATAAGGTCTTAATTTCGCTACCGATTGCTAACTCAACTTCCAGAACATAGAAATGATAATGTAATGAACAAGTATCCTACTTAAAAGTAGCGGTTGATCAAGACACTTGCTATAGTGATGGGGTGGTTTACAGTCATACCTTACGTAACATTCTTCAATAAAAAACATTATTAAAGCCCGAATTCAATCTAAATACAGTTAATGCGCCATTTTGTCAAATAAAATATCTGTGAGACATAAAATTACAGTAGAAAACATTTCCGTTAGTCAGTAGTTTGAAATATTGTTCCTTTACGGAAAAAATTGGAACATGGCTGTTAATGAATTAGAGGTTTAAAATCTCCAATAACCGTCTTTGTTCCTAATTGTTCGTTAGATACTTTATTACCCCAGAGGAAGGAAGCATCGGTTTCGAAACGTGCGTTAGTTGTTTCTAAAAAGAGCGGCGATCTTCTTGTTTCCTCGGAATACCGGTGAATGAGAGAGGAACGCCGACAAATACGGCTATTGGAGATGTTAAACCTCTTATCTTGTTCCTGTGCTAATTGAATCAGTTTTTTGGAGGCTAACGAACAATGGTCCAATGCCTTGAAGATATAATGCGTTTATGTGGTATAGTGTATTTCCTGCAATTCCTTGATCCGATTGAATGGGTGAAAAATGATGATCAATTAAGAAGGGCCCATCGCTTCGTAATCAGGACGCCCTCTCGTGCAGATGGGCCTTCTAGACGTGGAAAGAGTATTTGATAACGGGTTGAATGGGCCTCGTGGGAGACCTCCTTTGGATTGACCACGTCCATCAACTCTCCAGCGGCCATTTCCAACTTTTATTTCCCCAATTTTTTACGTCTTTAAAGTAGAATGCGCTTGCGTGGTCAGCTCTTAACTTATTTAATTGTCTGACCCGCGGGAATAGAAAAAGGTTACGTGAATGATTCAGTGATCTCAAAAGAAGAAGAGGCACAAATCACGTTAAAGCTCTTGAATTCGGGATGACGCCAATCTTCACGGAAGATAACAAAGAGAAAAGAAATTTTGAATCTTTCTGATATTCTTTTAATTGGCTGTAAAATTTATAATAACAGAATCTATCTGTCCTGATTCTACTTCTGATTAGAATTTTCCATTTTCGTTAGCTATTTTTGTATGTAGCTCTAAAAATCGAGAGAAACTTCGAGAGAATCCTCTTTCATTCCATGGCACAATATTCGCATTATGAAAATCAGAAGCGATTCCAAAGCAAGGCCATCTAAGATTTCCAAATTAAACTTCATTATATAATTGGTATGGATAAATGGCGGGTAGGAACAACTGTTAGCGAAGAGGTAACCTAGATGTCACTGCCAGCAGTCATAAATCGAATGAAAAAATCAAAATAATAAAGTATTTCTAGCTTATAAATTAACTTATAAAATTATAATGATCAAAAGAAGATTTGAGTTTTTGTTTTAACTACACTTCCAATACTTGACAGAATTGTAATTTAGTCATATTATGGAATGCAATTCACCAAATATTGCAAAATAAGTATCTGTTATAAAAGAGGTTTTTGGCCGAGATAAGTTGAAAGTTGTTGAGATATCTCCCACCATCGTGATTCCCATTTCCCTCAAAATTTCTTTACTACGATCTTTTGGCATAACTATTTTAATGCGATTATTGGTGAAAATCGTATGGCAATTCATCGCCAGATCGGCCGGTATTCCGGCATCGGTGAACAACTTCAGCCAGTCACCTGCTAACACAATATCAATTTTTGTAGGGTTTTTGAGGAAAATGCAACTTAAATTAACATAGGTTTTCTATAAAATTAAAAAAACTGACAGCTGATTAATTAATTACACAACAAATTGCCCTGGTTTTAGCAAAACAAAGCTATTATTTATGGAGTGACAGTACTCACCTGAGCCGTTACCTGCCATGTTGCTATAGGAGTGAAATCTAGATGATCAGGCATTACTTTGTGGAAAGCCATTTAGATAACGAAGAAAAACAACGTAAATTTGTTTAATGTTAAACGTTTATTTGTTTATAAATCTTAATTTATGTATTTTAAATTTTGTCAGGAAATCATTCAGATAACTAATTGAACTGATGGGAGCTCATAAACCAAGTTGTTCATTACTTCCTGGAAAACAAATTCCAAACGCAACAAAAATGTTGAATACCATTTCTTGTACAAAAAATACAATTCGAATAAAATTTTTATTTAATGTACATTTTATAAGCGTATAAATTGCAGAAATGATATGGCTTTACAAAAATGATCGTATTCATATTTTATACAGTGTCTTCTACTGTAAGAATCGTAACGAGTCCAAGATCAGCATTACAATGCGAAGAACCATCTTTCTTCATCAAGCATAACTCAAACTATATACCTGCAGAAATACTCTCATCCAATCGGAAGTCATTAGAGAAATCGAACGGTAGCGGAATTAAAAAAAAATCGATACCTTAAAAACTCCCTTCTCTTCCGCTGTAATAAGATTCCATCGAGTCAAACATCAATTGCTATCGTCAGCACGGAGAATCAGTATTCCGGAAGGGCCCATCGTACGGAATATATAAAAAGACATTTCTCTTCGGCGAGCATTTATAAAATTCCTCCGAATCCGTCTTAACCCAACGGAATCCCCGGAGAAAGAATTGGCTCCTTTAATATTCCTCGTTGTAGCGATGCGACTAAAAATGAACCACCAATTCGTCCAAGAATCCTTCAAACATATCCACGTCATCCAATCAAATCCCCCCTCCGCGCAGCGTGATTAAATTAACTCCCGCCTAACCTAATGAAATCCAATTTCTCTCGATTCCCACTCGACTCTTCTCATTTCTCTCAGTGCCCGTCTCCAGTAAATGCCTTCAATCTTTCTCATGAGCTCCGTCCACTTGCACCCATTTACATTTCTTGTCCTTGGGCGAAAATAGAAGACTCATCTCCGCTCGTTTCTATCCCGGAACTCGCATAGACTTGCAGCAATCGCTTTACTATTTACTCCTCGAATATCTCCATCCCACCGCTTACTGTTCATTTTTTTATATAACCCGTGCACTATTATCTTTTCTGTCCTCCTTTTTACTTAACATTCACTTCTAAACTCCGGACGATTGTCTTATTGCTGTCTTCCTTTTCGTATGAGTTTCCTCAAGGCATTTACAGCCTGTTTCAACCTCATCCATCCTTATTCTTTGCATCTATTTCCTCTCGCTCTGTATCTCCACATATTTTCCGGTTTTCTTTTTCATTTTACATTCATTTTCCCTTCATCTGTGTTCGTATTCTTTTCTTTCCTCATCTGAACTCGTAAACAGGCTTGTGTCGTCTCCTGGGTGCCGTTCCTGAAAATTCCGCGAAAGAGAAGTAATTGGGCCAATTATGAATAAATGGATAATCTCCAATTCTAGAAAGCCATACTAGGATTTAATTCGCAGTGGAGACATCTGATAATAGGGAAAGACGCAGAATGTCAGTTTATGTACGAGAGATCTGATGAGATACGTTACACGAAAAAATAGAATCCTGCCGAAGCTCTTTATCTGTACTCTTCACTGAAAAGTCAATTAGATGAGAGAGTATTCTCTGATTCCAGGGTAACCGTTTATCGTTAATGAGGTAAACATCAACACCAATACTGTAACACTGATATCAAAATAACACTGATATCAAAATAAAATAGGAAAATGAAAAGTTGCGGAAATGCCCTGGACAATGAAAGATGATTAAATTTTAACCTTTGCTGCAAGGGATTCCAACGGTGTCTCTCTCATTGTTAAATAGTTTGGTCACATGTTGTCTTCTTCTATTTTTCCACATCACCAACGTCCGCCCCCTCAATGAATTCTTCACTCCAGACGCAAACAAATATTCTTGACTTTTTAGACGGACTTTTTTCAAGTCCGTTTTTCCCTGTAATTTTCCTGGGTGCACGCCCTTATGTGCAATTTACCCTTTACCCTTTCCTTTAAATATTCTTGAGATTCTCTCATCCGTAGGTTCGTTTATTGTAGTCATATTACTCTACTATTAATTTCAAACTAACAGACATTTTATAATTGTATTTTTGTATTAATTATACTTTGGATTTAAGTATTTTTATATTTTACGTAGTTGGTTAGCAATGTAGTTTGTAATCGGATATTCTGTATTTGATCATGAATTTACAGCTTTTACGAATTCCTAAAATGATCATTAAATATAGATGCTGTATGTAGTGCTTGTAGATTTTTACATTGTCTGAATTGGTGTAAGTTAACGCCACCACCGGTCCTTGAGACTAACTGCGAGTGCGTTATGTAATAAATTGATAAGGCGGATAAATATTCGATCATCGATATAAAATTTAGATTCGATAAAAAATAAAACTCCAAACTATTTTTTTAAACAAATAAACCGATATAAATTGGAGCTACGAATCCCGAGGTTATAACAAAGTTGCTCCACATCATTGCTAAGGCTAGTGTTGATTGCATTTACCAAATTATAAACTCGCCCGTGAATAACCTTTCCATCCATCTACGTGTCCTTCACAAACATTTTCAGATCTAAGGGCAAAAACATCTTGCTATCGGAAAATACATTAACGCAACAGTTTTTACCGCTGCGCAGTCGGTGGAGATATCTGGATTCCAGTACTACTGTATATCACTCGTATCTTGTCGTTGTCTTAAGAAGATTTGTAAAGCCTCCGTGAATGTGATTTAGTATGAAAAAGCATAAAATTGCAGTTCGAAAAGAGGAACTTTTTCTTCGCTACATATGTATTCAACATGAGATCATAGAGATATGCTTACGGCCGAAATTCTCCCGCTTTTTAAAAACTCTCACTAAACTTTCTGGTCCGATTTGAGTCTTTAAGGGGTAGCTGTACATGTGTGTGCATGGATGGTAACGTAGTCACCATCTAAATGAAGCATTACGAGGTAATCACATGTCTTAATCTAAACTCAAGATTCCAAAGGCATCTTGAAACAGATTTTCGTATTTCCCCATACACAAAACGCTTCCAGGAACCAATAGAATCATTGATGTTGCGGAATTTGGAAATAAAAATGTCATCACATTAAACCATTGAGCCATTCATGGACAAAAATTATACGGAAAAAGGGAGAAACTATGAGGTCGAAGACAACTAATGAGAAACAACAATTGCAAAAACTATTATCAATGACCCCTGTTGGCTGCGTACACTTACTTAGTGGTTCAAATACTTCCATCAATATACTGCCACGAAACTAATACACTCTACTTCAGATCTCAAATTTTACGGATTCAATAAAAGCGTCTTATAAGTGGAGAAATAAGTTAATTACTATTTTCCATGTATGTTCAAAAGCGTGTCATCTTTCAAATCTTAATCATATATGAGTGCATTTCTTTATTCAAAGGCTATCAAAGTCACAAGATGATTGTTCTTTATTTCAACACAGTATTTAAGAACATCCACTGAAGGAAAGAAATACAACTTTATCTCTTCCCTTCGCCACTCGGAATGATTCCTGAATAATCATAGAAATTGAAGCTGAGTATACATGTATAAACGTACTTGTCCAATTACCTCACGAAATCCCTTTGTCAACCAAGGAAGCGATGGAAATTAATCCGAGTAGTGCGTATCACCCAAAATGTAACACATCTCTTGAATCTCTTCGAGATGGAGTGGTAAATTCTGGCGGTGGATTTCCTCCATCTCCACGGAAACCATTTACATCAGCCTTTGGGAATCCCCGGAGAAATTGCGTACTTAGAAATACGTATGTACTCGAGGCACTCTCAAGTGTGTGAGGAAGAAGGATCGATGCGGGAGCGAGAGATCGGCGTGTTTCTGCTAAAAAATTAGGGTGCGGCCCCAGGCGATAAAAATAAAGAGACAGGCCCTTTAGACGAATGCATTGCACTCAGCTGCGGAGGGACTAACGCATTGCCCACGCCAACGTCGCCATGAATCGTCCCTCGGACTCAACCAAAGGAATATGGCCATACGCGGCCGTTGCGTTCAATCCGGCCATTTTCACCACTTTACAAATGCTCAATTACTTCGCTTTACAATCCCATCATAAAACAGAAAACATTCTCATTTGGCTCATTTATTTAATCCCTTTTCTCTTATGTAATTTTGATGTTAAACTACTGGCACTGCGCAAGTCAAGAGTGGCTCAATCACACGAAAGCAGATTCCTCCTTGCAAATGTAAGAGATTCCCGATCTAAGCCACAAGTGCTGCCTTTGCGGGTGCTAATTGCAACCATATCTTCATTTTCTGGAACAAATTACCTAATATTACATACCCATGGAGGATGGGACCACATATTCTATGGAATGTGGGACTTTAAAGACTCAATTTCGCCAAACAAAGTCATTTAATAATAATAATAATAATATATTAATAGTTTAGTCTCCGAGTCTTGATTTGCTTATTAAGTGAAAACAAAATGGAAATAATTTTACTAAGATTTTCCTAACTGTTAAACTCGTTTTCCTTCGTACAATTCGATACATATTTGACTACTTGAATGTTGGCAATATAGCGGAAATTCTGTCCGATGGCTTCATGTGTCACGGTTTCAGTTCCAAGGATATCTTCCCATCTCCTCTGCACATCCAAACCAACCAGGAGAACTTAACTCCAAATATCTTTGATCGTGCGCCCACTCTCATCTCTTCGTCCCCAAAGCACATCCATCGTCCACCATCAGCCCCTTCCTCTAAAGCCTCGATTCTATTATCAAAACAAATACGGTTTTCCCTCCTGTTACGGCTGAGCCCACCGAAGCTTGATCATCGCGTTGGGGGAGACTCAGTCAATCTTCGAGTCAATTAGAATTTTTAATTTGACCCCATAGACTCCCCCTGAAAAAAGTTCGCTCCCCTCGGAATATTTTGATATTAAATGTAATGGATAAAACCTAATGACATCATACGCCCCACCGAGCGCCCTTTGTTTCCACGATGAATATTTACTCTTATTTTCCTCAGAAATTGAGTTTTTATTTCATTCGTTCGGAGATGTTATATTTTTCAGGAAGTGTTTTTGATTTTTTTATATGCGTGTGAAAAATACCTCTTCCGAAATTGGCAGAGGGTGTTCCCAATGAGAAGAGTTCGAATTTTAATCAAGCAAACGATATAATTAATAAAGCAAAACATTGACTGAGAATGCTTAGTCATATCCAGTGCTTCATGAAATTTTATGTACCAAAACAAACACGATCACTTAATCTCCTGAGTAAATTTGAGTTTTTTTTAGATAATTCCTAATTCCCTATTCTTCGCATTTCCAATTGTTTTAGGACATTACTTCTTTTGCTCTCAGTACTAGAGTCTCTAAATTAAAATAAACGGACTTATTTGTACAGCACATACATTGATCTTGGCAAAGAAAATGTACTGTTCCCCCAGTCACCGTCCGATACACGGCTTGTGAGCCATGAATATTGTGTAGCAGTTCTTATACGTTTCGGTGTATTTCAGGGGTTAAGAAGCTCCTAAGGGTGGAGGTATTCATGAATCAACGGATGAGTGCAATTGACCTTAATGTATCAGGATGTTAATTAAATAATATGTTTACATACGTATGATTAAGCCCCTCTTTACTTGTGACTTGAGAGTCTCCTGTTCCTTACAATCCATTATATACATCAAATATAGTTAATTAATAAACAATAGCAAAGGTAGTTAAAATAAATATAGAACAGGAACAATTAGGTTTTGAATTCAAAAAATCTAATAGAAGCTTAGGTAAAAGTACATAGTGAAGGAAGACTCCAAACTAAAAAGTACGGTGTTAACAAATTGCACGAATCTAACGAAAGCATAGATTAAAGTATGTCAAAAACGCCCTTAGCATGGCCCAGATTTTGTAACAACGTAGAAAAACAAACAAGTAAATAATATTCACTGTAAATAATATTCGATAGCAATTAAACACTCCACAGTTAAAGTATGCGGTATGCATACTGAAAAGAACGATCTAAAATATATGCGATTTAAGGATTATGAGTGGCAACTTTTTATTGTCATTAAGATTGAATAAACTTCAAGAATTTTGCCGTTTTTAGTTCAAATAAAAATAGAAGAAACGAATATGAATAAATCATAAACTGAAATGACACTCTTGAAATTTTTCAAATATACATTACAGCAAAGAAAATATAAACATAACTTAATCATTAAAATAAAGAATACATTGTGATCTTATGAATGCATCTACATACATAGAAACGTCTTTATTGGTAATATGAGATGAAAGAATATAAGGGAGAGAAAAAAAGAAAATAATAATAAAATAAATAAAAATTTCACACATCTTTATGAAAAAGCAATGGAGAGAGCAGAGCAAGCTCGAGAAAGTACGTTACAAAAATTATGATCTGTTATGCGCACGGAATAAAACCACTATAAAACCAATGTACCCATTCAATCAGAATTTAAATGTAAAAATCAGATTAAATATTATCACATATTCTGATAATAACTCAATTTTAAATGCAACAGAATATTTACAAATGTCTACAATTCCCTGGAATAAAAGTTTTCTAAATGCATCGTCGTTGCCAAGCGGTATGTCGAAACCAGTTGTCGCAGCAGATTTTAATTTTTAGAATTGTAAAATCAATGAAATCGCTTATAATATTCACCCTCGGCTATCTTCAACAGTTTGCTCCGAGTGAGGCAAATTTCACACGAATAAACTTGCGACGATTTAAAACAGGTTTCTAATTGTTTTAACTTTCTCAAGTGAAGCGCGGATCTGCGCTCCTAATATGAAGCACTATTCAATTTAGATATCACGGAAACAGCCGAATACGGCGCGAAACAGCGGCTGAGGTGAATCCATCGAATAATACGCGCTGCATATCAAATAAGTTCCAGCTGGATTGCCATTCGGAGAAAGATGCCCAAGTTGTTGACGGATGTACTAAGCTCATTCGTGACCACTTCCAGCATTTGCTCTGATAATAAACTTTGGATTGATCCTTGCGAAATTAGCAGCTCAAATAGTTTCGATTGAAGGGTAGCAAACCGTCATACAATGAGTTACTCAGTAGAATCCATGTTTTATCTACTTCTACAATCACCACCGTGTTTACGCGCGGAGGTCTGAAATTCTCATAAGAAACGCATTTATAAACAGATTCAAAACATAATTTACTGGAATTTCCGGTAAATGAGAGAGAAATTTAACATTATGGGATTCACGATGAGCCTATAATGGTTACTGGAACTCGTCAAAATGAAAGAAACAATCGTGAGATTTACTCTAGACGACTTAGAAACAGTCCCATAAGAAATGCATGTAAATATATTCTTCTTTATCGTATGCAGTTTTGATTTATTTTGAAAAATTAACTTAGAAATCAATAAATCATCGACAATTAACCCTTTTCTGTCCTAATTTTCAAAAAGTACTAAATAAATATGTTTTATACTGAAAAGAATTCGAATATGTCATATGTATGTGTGTGCAGAAAATCGTTAATTCGTTCAAAGGCAATTA
Organism: Sympetrum striolatum; assembly: GCA_947579665.1. NCBI lineage: Eukaryota > Metazoa > Arthropoda > Insecta > Odonata > Libellulidae > Sympetrum > Sympetrum striolatum. The sequence goes on from OX388343.1 coordinate 1,420,392, forward strand.
GAACCGAAATATCAGACATAAATCCAAATATAATAAATTTACATTTAGCGAAATTTTTTTATAAAATTCTTTCACTATCTTTTAAATTTAATTAAAATAAATAGTCAGCATTCAATATGATTGGATGCTTGAAAGCGACGTGATTCCGTTTGGACGGAAAGGGTTAAGCAACTACCTAATGAAGAGTAACACAATTCGGATTCTTATTTTGTTGGAGATATATCGTTTTATTTTACAAAATTACTTCCATTGATTTCTAATAAAAATTTTGAATTCATGCTGTTAATTTGAGAGGATTAAGGATAAAATCGGATAGCATTAAATGACTTAAATTAAGTTATGGAAACTACAAAATATAGTTGGAGCGAAGTGACTCATTCAAGAGGAAACAAAGGCAAATTGTTGTGAAACATCTGAGAGAAGAACCAATGACGAAAAAGTGCTGGAATTCAAACGAGTGCATTCCCAACAGAATCCTAAAGGAATAAAAAATGTGCTCTTCCTTGCCTAGGGACTCCTTAGAAAATAATAGATGACTTGTTTAAATTCTTTCACACGTATTTCGATGACAAGGAAGGAGCAAGAAGGTCGATATCGCTAAATACAGTTATTTATTGATATGATTATTACTTAAAGATTTGTACGTACAGGAGTGTTCTAACTTTCAGTGGGTTCATTTGTATCAAAATTAAAATATCCCTCTTCCACGCAATATTTTTAAATATCACTGAATCGTCGTTCCAAATTTTATGCTGGTCATCAAATTCTCAGATATACTAAGTTTAAAAGTTCCCTCCAAATTCCATTTAAAAATACGTATGTAAAGAATAATCTCTACGAATCCACACAAAAGTTTTATTAATCAGTCAATGATTTACTGTAAATCTTATAAATGATTAACCTTACTAAAATGAAATCCTGCAAAAATAAATCACAGAGAACGAAAAACTCACTTTGTTAGGACCACAAAACAGTAAAGACGACATAGGTTTCGTTAGAGCATATCCCCTTCAGATGAAGCAGATGGAGACTCGTATTTCCTTCCTTTTCAGGAAGTTTCAATGTATTTCACCTGAAGATGTCACGCTGTAACGAAACCTAGGTAATTTTTATTAAAAAGTATCTAGTTTAATAAATAATATTTATTATTAAATAATAATATTAATAATTTAGCGATACTTGGTAGAATTTGGAACAAGTCTTTACTGCAAAACATGCACAAAAACCACGGCACAAATACACACAATTCAACTAGTTTCGGCGCAAATCACGTCATCATCAGATCTGAGTCAGTTGTGTATTTGTGTTGTGGTTTTTGTGCAAGTTTTGCAGTAAAGACTTATTTTATTACATAGTGTACTCCAGAAAGTGAGTTTTTCTTTTCTGTGATTATGAAGGGGTTACACTAAGTCGTACCTAAATCCGTCATGTTTAAATTCTCCTATTTGGGTTTTCGACCACCTAAATGTATTTGCTGAGCATTCCATGCCTTTAAACCCCTAAATGTTCGGCACTCATTCCGCAAGGCTTCTCTGATGACACTGTTTCCGTTGATTTCTGCCAATTCCAAAACGAGGGCCTGCGACCGATAAAATGATTTCCATCCTTCCGGTGAGGAGGTTAAAGACATCCAAATCCTTTAACGAGTTAACGTCGACGTCGTTGGGCCCCAAAACTTACTTCACCTAGTGAATATGCTAATTCGGACCCTTCTTGATTACGTGCGTGTACCTTCCTTCATGCACCCACGAAAGGGTAACCCGGTCGCATTTTCATACGGAATTCAATTTACGCTTCCCCCGATAGATTTCCGAGCATTGAAGTTTGCGTCTCTGGTAATTTCAACTACCTCCCCACGAGATGCCAATATCCATCCACCGCTCCTCTGGTTTCCGTCGTGTGAACTACTTCAAGAAGCTTCAACTCCTTCCATCATCTCTGGAGTAACTCCACCTCGAAATGTCAAAACGGAGAAAATTCCAAATATCGAATGAAATCTGAATCAAGTTCAACACGAGAACGCAGTTTAGTTCGTACACTACCGTGTTTTTATTCTTTAAAGCAATTTAAATTTCGTAGCTGAGAACCATCATCTGGTTAAATTAATAATTGTTTCGTATAAATTTGATGAAAAAGTTCTCAGATTTAGATTTCCTTCAGAGTTAATCATGAATAATTTCCATAAAGTTAGGCCAAAGCCGAATATCCACAATAAATAAATCTATATATAAGTTTGATAACAGCGGTAAATTACCTACGGTTCTTAGTTATTAATGTAAATATAAAATTATCTTTACCAAATACGTAGATGACGTCTTTGTCATTGAAGTCGACAAAATGTTGAATATTCCAATCTAAATTCTTCTAAAAATCAAAGTCTCCCAAATCTCACATCATCAATCTAATATCTGATAATTAATAAGGTTACCATTTTCTGAGATTTCATTATAATTAATTCGTATTAGAATCTTCAACGTCGAATTATTTCACTATTTTATAAAAGGACCCTCAATTCATATTCGCAGATTACGTAAAGCTCACAATCGATGATGCAAAATATTCAATAGTTTTGACAAGCATAGAAAACAGTTAAAATATTCCCGAAAAAGTTGAAAATCGTCCCATGGAAGAGAATTTGAGACAGTTTAAAGCAGGAGAGATCCACTTCCACCAAGGAAATGAAGCTTTTTCATTTTTTGACTCGTATCGCAAACATTTATGCAAGGATGTACCTCCAGCTTTTTAAAAAAATACACATGTAGCTTACCTAAAGCCTCGTTGAATCGAATCCAATTTATTTGCGCCATTAGGAACTTGTAACGGTAAACATTTATAGCAGCAGTCCTTAATTGGCCCGCTCGACTCCCTCCGTTGTTCCAGGATTCCCCTGTCCTACATACGACTTAACTGGGATATCCATTCAAGGACTAGTTTTTCAAGATCCAAGATAAATACAGTGCGACATTTGCTGGCGCTTGAAAAATATAGCTCGTCTTCTCGGGCGGAGCACAACGAGATTTACAAAAAACAACGACAACCGTAAAAGGAGTAAAGCACGCTAAACGAATCGCTGGAAGCTGAAGCCTGGAGAATTGCACAAAAACACATAATGCGAACGAATCTTGCGAATGTATGAAAATCACCTTTTTTATAAATGGCTGTTTGCGCCAACACCGAAATGCGCTAAAAATGAATGAGATGGAAGTGAAAATTCCGATAAGAACTGATCCAATGAATCTCACCTTTGGAATTCCTCGGGCGTTCTTTGGGGACGGAAAATGTAGGGCGTACGAGAATTTGAAATGGGAAGAGATTAACAAGTGCCGGAGAATAATGGGAAAGGAAGAGGCTCTGAAGTGAGGGGGATCGTCATACGTTAGGAAGGACGCTTATAAAAGCGAGTAAGTGGGAGGATGAAAATATAATCGGAAAGAGAGGAAAATGACAGCATTTTCGGGCCTTTTTTATTCGGATGACACAGCGTGGTGTGGTGGATGAGACTATTTGAGCCTCGTTTAAATATTCATGGGAATTCCCTATTTATTCAGAAAGTTAACGTCATATTCAAAATTATATCTTCCGTATATGCAAAAGTGACCCTCGTCTTTCGCTGTTTTTTTATTTGGAAAGAGACTATTTGGCGGCCCAAATGTATTCTCAATGAAACTGGATGAATTAAGTCCAGGCTGAAAATTATTCATCGGCATTAAATTCAATCGCCTACGAGCTTACTTATTCTTGGAAAGTTATTATTAGGCAAATATATAATTATGTTAATAAAATAGAGCAAAACCGCAAAAAACGTTCTTAGCTTCTCATTGCAAACAATCAGAGCGACATTTATAACGCAAAGATTACCTCTGGAGATGATCAACACATAATAATTGATGTTTTCTAACCCACTAATCTGTTTTTAATCACTATCATAAGAATGAATTTATGAATATAAAATATCATAAAATTTGTTACAACGAAAACTTAAAATCTAAATTCATTAAGTAAATTGATTGATTGTAAGAATTATATTGTTGACAGATTTACTTTTCGTTCTAAGTTAATGATTCCAATACGGTTTTCCCAATTAAGGTTATGTCTTGATATTTGAATTGGCTGAAGCACCCGGAAGTCGGAAGATTCTAGGTTCGAGTCCCGGTTCTGGCAGACTTTTATCGCGTCCATATTCCATTAGAAATTTTAAGTGCGATCAACGCCTATTGTTATAATTTAAATCATAAAAAATTAGCATTCTGTAAAAAGTTGCATAGTTAGTCAGAAGTTGAATTTCTAAGCTGCAGGTGTCTCAGTGGTTTCAAGTTAAATAAAAATTCTTTTCGTTTTGCAAAAAAACTAAGAATGATATAAGGGGGGCTGGAGATAACGTATGGATGCTGTTAAGATAACCAATGAGCCAACAAATTATTATAGTACTCGATGCTTATAATGCTCTATTTATAATAGAAAACACATTGTAGCAGAAGAATTGCGAGTATTATAGGGCATAAACATAAGAATTTGGGATGAATGGCTAGTAACGACATTTACATCGTTGCATTCCGATCTAAGGAAATACACTGAGTCGATTTTACAGCAATTACTACAAAATATGTAGCACAACTAGTTCAATGCTTAGACCTCATCTTCTTGTAAATGTAAAAAATAGTTATTAATATTCGTTTTGATAACTTCAAGAGAGATTTTCAAGAATAATAAACTACTTTAATCACTTGTGTATGTGTTCTTTAAGCGAGATTTCAGTTATAAATGTTTGTTTGAAATGGCATTACCTTCGCGGTGGTAAATAGATTAAAGGGATAAATAGATCTCATTAGAGAATAAAACAAACAAATGAACTTTTCTGAGAAGCCGTTGAAGTTGTGAAAAGTTATAGTTTCAAAGAATGCATTTATTCAATGCAATTTAATTCCATGCGATTCCAAAAATTGCACACGATTTGACTATCAGGTTGATGGCGTCTTTAGAAATTACACGGACAAACAACGACGCAGATATTAATCACCCTTTAGAATAAAAGAGGATCGATTTTCATTCCTCCATATGTGCAGATGATGAAGTAAGGTAAACATAATTCATCTCAATCCGCCATCATTATGTTTACTTGCGCCTTTTCAAACGCTCATAATGGAGGCCACAGCGCTGTTTCAAGGCTTGTCCATTCCCAACGTTATATGACTTAAATTTCTGTGCTCAAGTTCAGCCATCTGTCATAGTGTGTCTTTTGCGCAAGCATCGACGTCACCAATTCTCCCTTCTATTAACGCCGTGACTGCAATCCCTTATCAGGCCATTTCATCACCGCACCAAAGCATCTCTTTAGCGTTGTAATGGCGCCAAGGCGAGAACCAGTTTTAACTCCCACTGTACAATAGATGCTCCACAATAACGACATGTATTGCAGTAAACGTCTTCAGAAGTCTGAGAAATTCGATTGTGTTTTATTATATTAACCACCATAGATGATTATTGATTTTATAAGTATACGTGAGGTAAATTAGCATCCTTATAAATAGAGTAGAGTGGGTCCGTCCGTCTCCTCCTTATTTCAGAAGCGGTTTGATTTAGAGATTCCAAATAAAAGCATTGTTGCTATCCATTCCAATTGACATTCCTCGAGACTGAAAGGATTTTGATGAAATATAAAAAAATTTGAGGCTATAAACAAGTACGAATGCAATTGTTGAATTTTCTCATTAGAACACATCGAGAATTTTCGCCTGTATTAAAGTCATTATTTTATAGCAACGTAACTATTTACAGATTGTTACGCAGTATTGCTGTTAGTGTGCTAACTGAAATTGCTTTTATGAAATCGAGAGCTTGTTTATACACACCATTGTAAATTGAGGACATTTTTAAACGTAACATTCTGACTTAAATGATAAAATCAGGTAGACGGGGTTGTACTTTTTCCACAGTTTTATTTCAGGACGACCGGTTTCAGCGAGTGATCGCCATCATCAGGTGATCGCTCCACTCGATCACCATCATCAGGTGAGGCGATCACTCGCTGAAACCGGTCGTCCTGAAATAAAACTGTGGAAAAAGTACAACCCCGTCTACCTGATTTTTTCGAAGATGGAGTTCCACAAAACTACACCTTCCTCCGTGGATTTTATTAAATGATAAAGCATATCTAATTACAACATCGTATATTTCGACAAAAATGAGTGACCTAATTAAGTAAGTAAACGTGTTTCTTTTCTTATTATCCCCTTTGAATTTCAACGGGTAATTTAGCTAGATTAATATTTAATTTTAGAACATTCTTTCTCTTATAGACACAGCGATTTGCTATAGTTAAGCCGCAAGGCACATATTATTATATTTGCAATAAAAGAACTGAGAAGTTAAGACTGATTGTTACAGAAGATAAGAACGTTTCCAGGATCTTTGAGATTTAAATAAAAGTCAAAACCTTTCTTATTGTGAATACGAGGCTATCACTTCATCCACTTCGGGAGCATAGTATTACGATTTACCATATTTTGAACCTGCGAAGTAAAATCAAACTAATTCAACCTTTAATTTAGAAACGGTAGGAAATAATTTCACAGACTGACTATTTATTGTTCCCTTGAGTTTATTCAGTTCCTCAATTGTAATACACAAGGTTTCCCACGATAGAAAAGTGCGGCGAATATAATACAAAAGTACTTATTTTAAGATTAGTTTTCCAATACAATTATAACAGTATATATAGTGCATACCAACGGTTACTTATTTAAAAAATAATCAGCCCCTTATAATTGAACTAATAATTACCAGTAAAAAAAGACGACCCTATGAGACGCCCATATTCAAGTCACAACTTGCCGCACGAAGCGGCTCTGGTCCTTTGACACCATTATGTCAGTCATTCTCGAATTGGCCAGTTTATTATCAGTTCTTTCACTTTCTGTAATTTCAGTAAAAAATGTACATGAGTATATGTAAAGTAATGTAATCCCTCTTCATTTATTTCCAATCGCAGGAAAGTTTCAGTGTATTTTTAAACTGAAATATTGTCTTCACGCAGGGAGACCTTCTGTGCGGTACACCCGCTTCTTATATTTTCTAATTAAATATTTATTTAGAGATTTATAATCTGTAAAAAAAAATAAAAAAGTTTTTGAAGTTTAAATTCAAATTCCCCTCAATTGAAAATGTTAAAAGTCCTACTTGTTTGTCATCGGGTTGTTTGAATCGGGTATAAAACCTTATCATACGTGTCTATTAGGGTAATATACAACTAATCTAGGAATTTCATATCCCCTTTACCTTGCGATGATTGGGCAGTTCTACCATTTAACTCGTTGCCTACCAATTGCCTTTATGACAGGTCTGCAAAACATACTGCCCGCGAACTAAAAACAGCCGACAATGATTATAGCAAGTTATATTTATGTGCTACGAGTTTTAATTATTTGAAAATTAAGTATGAAGATGCTGAAGTATCGGGAAACTATTAGGAGATCAATTAACAATATTGGACTCTTATTTAATTCCAAACTAAGATAATCCTAAATAAAATTTGAATTTATCACATTATTATTCATTACATGCAATGTATCCCATGAAACTGGATAAGAAAAACTTATTTACGATTGACGAGAAAGAGATGGATAGCAAGATTCGATTACTGGTGCCGTTTCACTTTTAAACTCAGTTTTTCTATTGAGTTTCATAATAATGCGCACACAAACAAAGAAGTTTGGCTAAAAAATTCTGCGCAAGTCTACTAAGACTGGAAGCTAAAAGATACTGAATTGCACATAATAATCTACTAAATTCACAACAGCAAAACTCTTAAAAGAAGTTGGATCAAATAGGCAATTGCAACGGGAAAAAAGTTGCAAATTATACAAAGAAGTTTACTTAAGTTCATACGCCTGTGAAGTACTAAATTTACTAAGTAATCGTAACTTATCTTTCCTATTCTTCATTTTATCAAAGACCAAATTATCTCTCGTCATGCTTAATCAATCTTCTTAAAATCTTACTTTTCGAAGCAGAGATCAAGAAAAAGTCGTAACGTGAAACTGATGAATTTAAGGCGACAAAATGACTTTCTTGGTGGTGAATGGGCGATTTATAAAACCCTCCACGGCTGTAGAAAGAGCTCTTTCCTCTGTAATAGAAGGATTAGAAGCCGTAAATCAGACTTGGAGGAAATCAGATCGCAATCCCTTGATCAAGTGAGAATAACAACAAGCCTAGAAAGAGAATTATGGGACACGAGCGATTCGATCGACTTGTGAGGGATGAAGTTTTGGAGGACAAATGCGCCAAGGGAAGGGAAAAAATGTCGGCCCTTAGGCGGAATTAAGGTTTGCTGCAGATAAAAGGGGAAAATCCCGAGATAAGGGTGGTTTTGTATCGGCTGTGGGGGAGAGGGAGAAATATTATGGAAGGAGTAGGCGGTCACCCAAAGAAGAATCAGAAAAGGCCATTCTCTAAGAATACTCTATCCTTAAGAATGTTAAAGTCCACTTCAGTGGAAAGGTGCTTAAGAACGGCATTTGCCATTAGGGCCGCTGACATTGGACGACCTAATTTTTTCAGAGTTTTTCGTAAAACGATTTTCATTGCGTCTCAGAAAAGAAAAACAATTACATACGTGGAGTATTTAATCGAAACTATCAACCTTTATCTTTCGGCGTAAGAAGTTAGGAATGACCTATGCATTTAGATAGAGGAAAATTCAATGAAAAGTATTTAATATCTAGTGTTTGTGAATAATTCATTTATATTCCAGTAAATCAAAAATATTTGCTTCAATTTTGTAAGTATTAAATTGATGGATTCTTCGTAAACGTTTTGAAAAATGCATGTCTGACGAGGAAATTCTTAAAATTTCTTCATTCATAAATGGACCGTATTAGATGACGTATTACATCTCATTAAATGCACCGAGAAATAAAGAATTATAATATTCTATTGAATTAAAATAATAAGCTAAACTATATTAGGAACGATATGAAGATATCTTAAAAAGAGTGCTGCAAAAACCAGAATCAGTAGCTAACAAATTAAAAGCAGAAAAAACCAATTACGGCTGACTATGATATAATTTAAGCTTACTAATTGTTGATTCGACTAAATATCGCGATTTAAGTATGAAACCATTCAATGAGTTCGTATAATCTGCTGATTAAAGTTTTTCGTGGGATTTTTCTGTTATATTTGCCATCATATTGCACGAATTGAAAGTTTATTTTATTTCGTCATCTACGTGGAGGTAAAATTTTCAGATTATTTACTCTCGATGATTTAGCAAGAAAAGGGGTGGAATTCATCTTCGTTTTACGTATTCCGAGCGATGAAAGTTCTGAAAATTCAAAAATAAAAAAAATCAAATTCAGGCATAAAACAAGCAGATAACGTCATAGTTAACGTTATTGGTTAATGGTATAGGAATAATTTTTCGAAACAGCCAAACAGAATGTACATTTTAGCAAATTATTCCTAAAACAAAAAACGTACGAGGATGAAATTGAAGTGAATACAAAGAACTATTTCTCTAAGTTTAGAAGAAATTATGTTAACATCAATATAAGTAAAATTGCTAAAAACGTTTCAACATCCAAAAGAGCTAAGTTAAACATACGTCATACGAATTAAACATATTCTGGTTACGTACATATATTATTATCATTCATTATTATATTTATATATTTGACTGTCTTTGTGTGTTCATCATTTGATTCGTGCGCATGTAATTTATGGGGGCATCGATTGGATATGTGCGGGAAAATGGCGTTTGGAAAGAAAATGCGTAAGAGAGCTGTTGTGTTTGATGAGCGCCAGATAAGGTAGAGAAGAGATATTTCCAGTTATTACTGGGTGTTTCAGCTGTTACCTTCTCATACGGATAAACCACCTGCGGGCGGAATCGAAAACGATTAAACGCTATCGCTTCAATTTGGGAGCAGAAATGCGGGCGATTAGGGAAAGCTACTTGAGGCGCACTGAATAATTGCGATTCGCTGAAGCAGGAATTACACTGAGATACACCGTAAACTGATGCTGGGATTAAGCCTTACGCCTCGCAATTGATTGTTGCGAAGAATACATATTTTTGTACCACTGATTGTTTAGCAGTTATTCATGAAATACTGATAAACCGGAAGTTGCTGATTATGTACTTTGTGGGCGAAAGGCCAATTTCATCGTTTTTCATCGAAAATGTCCCGAAAAACATTATTTATAATATTTGTAACGTAAACTTAATATGATATAAATTTATGACTTATCTTCCAAGTTTAGATTGAATAAAGAGTTCGAAAATACTGTCGTAGATAAATATTTACATCTTATACATGGAGAAAGTCATGTGCTGGCCACGACAGATTTTTTTAATTTTTTTCAGGCGTCAGAAAAATACAGAGTGGAGAACTTGAGAAATGTTCACAGAAAATGAAAGTCTCGGATTTTTCGCAGAAACATTGGAGACAGTTGATTTATAGAGAATTTAACGAAAAACTGTTGTAAAAAACAAACAGAAATGCAGTAATCTAGCATGACTCTATATCTCTTGACAAGTTGAAATTTGTGAGCTAAAAGATGAGTATTTGCTCATTTGAAGCAACAAAATGGCGGATACCATTTTATTTATTTATTCATTCATTACGGGCAGAGCCCAGTTACAAGGATTGCACATCATTCAAAGTTTTAGTAATAATAATATGAATAATTAGCATAAAATAACACATATGTCATTCTTATGACAAAACATCTAGTACACCTATACATATTCTTATTCATATAATAAAAGTCATAATTACTATGTGTACATGTAGAATCTTTGAGTTTGAAATATAAGTAATTAATAAACAATAATATAATATATAAATGTATTATGTATTATTATGCATATGTATTATTATGTATATGTATAATTATGTATATGTATTATTTTCGGCCAAATTTTGAGATAAGGTAAGGAAAATAACAAGGTAAACGATGATGGACAATCAAGTTTCGTACACCACGTCGATCTACATGGCTTCTAGATATGGAATCTGAAGAAACTGTTTCAATTCACCAGCTACGCTGGGATTGAGGTGGGTTTTTCGTAAGTGCTGCGCGGTGCGGCTCGGCGACGAAGAATCCCAAAATCCAGTTTCGCTGTCTTTTTGGGGATATGAAGTCTAACAATCAGCCTCTTTCATGTCAAATTCTTGCTATTCACATTAAAAACTTGTGAGAAGACACTTTAAGATATGCATTGGATACATCTATCACACAAAATGGACGTTGAATTGAGAAACTTTGTATGTGTCAATAAGTTAATGCAGTTTTCTGTGATGGTTAACATTTTCGACATTTTGAATTTAAACGTTATGTTTTGTTCATCAAGGGAGAGATGCCGGAATCAATACAATTAAATATTACCTTTTAGATTTTTATTCACTATAAGTATATACCGCATTTATCCTATGGCTTAAGTCTCTCATATGAAGGGGTATTTTTCTTCTACTGAATTCTATTGCAAAAATTTCAGTAAGAGGCGAGGTATTGTGAAAATTCATCATGCAGAATCGAAAGAGGCGTTATACTGTTTCCACAAAAAATTTTCCTTAGATGCAGAATCACAACCAAGTTACGACTATTAATCGTCACGACGACGATACTTCTCTTTATTTGATTTGAATACTATAATTTGTCATACATTTAATAATATTTTTGATTTCGCAGGGAACGCGTACAATTTCTGTTAAATTTAAACTGTTTAAATCAAATAAAATGCGCAAAACACGGCTCCTGCTTATCCTAAATAATTAGATCCGTCCAAATACGAGACCCCAAGGGAGAGAATCACAGGAGCGGTGAACGAGATGCATCATCGACAGGCGTTAGCCACGGGATCTTTGCTTGCTTGATCACTCTCGACATCTGCGAAGGCCTCTTTAACTTTTTCTCATAACTCAAAATTTTTGGATCTGAATTTCTTTTTTTGGTTTTATTATCTCAAAAAGAAGCGAAATTTTTCGCTTCCAAGACTCCTCTTTATTCATTTTAAGTGAAAGATTAGGTAAAGATGTTCCCATTTATCACTTTGTCAACTCCCGCATGGTTTTCTTAGCGGTCAATACTGCCGTGTCTACTGACAGCAAGCAAGCTGACAGCAAGGTAATGATCGAGCCTAAGGAATTAGAAAGTGCAAGTAATTCTCGTTTTATATACACATAGACTTCATCGCCCCAGAAACACAAACAATCAAGTGGTCTTCCATGTTCACTCAATGTTTCGTAGGAATTTGAGTTAAGTCCTAAAAAATGATATTCTGAAATTATTTTGGACGGATTACCGAGAGCAACATTTAAAAGTAGAAAGGAAAACTTTACCCTCGAAAAAGGTCGAGTTTTCCCGAAACGAAAGCGCTTTTGATGACTCGAAGGGGACGGAATATCGATAACTACCTGGATATCGAAACACGAGGTAAAGGAACTCGGATTCCAAAAATTAATAGCAAACCCTGTCGGGATAATTAGCCCTTGCGACTTAGGAAAAAAGGTCTTCCCGGGGAAAGCCTTCCGGTGAGTCACACACGACTCAAAAAAAAAAGATAAGTGGGAAAATGTATGGACGAGGACTTCACCGTTCCCTCCCTTTGTGTGTCAGTGTTTGCAGACAACTCAGGACTCGCGTTTACAATGGCAAAGAGAGAAGGAAAAAAAAGAAGAAATGGCTCGAAAAAACAGTCGGCATTTTTTAACTAACTGCAAAGAAAGTTTTCCTACGTCTCACTTTCGAAAAAATGAAGAAAGGGGAGAAACAGCTGCATTGGTTATTAGTTGGCAATGTCCGAGAGTCGAAAGGAAGGAAAATTTTTTAATGAAAATGTAGATAGTGAAAGCGAGGGTATTAAAGCAATGGATGTAAAAGCACCGATCATTAGCTGCCTTAAGACTCTTCAGCTTCCGGTTGCGAGTACTTCTTACTTACAGTTTTCAAATACCTCGCAAAATGAATTACTTTCAACTGAAGCGAATAGAACTACTACTTCTAAAGGATAATAGAGGAGAATCTGAAGAGTTGTTCAAATCCCGTGAACTCAGTGGTGGAAAATGTTGGCATAGAAAGGCAATGACCACGTCATTGGTCTGTACCATAAACAAACTCCATTCAAGGTACTTTTCATAAAGTAGGTAAGGTTAATTATCTCTTACAACTCGTAAAAAAGCTACAATTAATATTTCCGCATCAACTTTTACTTTGATTAATTTACTATCGTTAATTATAAATAGAAATATCCTAATTTTTGTCAGATAACATTCACTACCCAACTATTGCCAAATTACTATTTCTAGGATAAAATATCAAAAATATACTCAACTAATCTAAGAATCCTAGACTTCATACGCATCTAAGTAAAATGGAGTTCTTCAGACCTTGCTTTAATATTTAAAAAGATACGTTAACAGAGAGCAATGATCCCTATTCATACAAGATGATTATAACACGTAAATATCATACGTTGTTGTTTTCACAGGAACAAACTATTTCATCATTAAGGACTTTATCATTATAATTCGTGTAGATAAAGCGACATCGAATGTGCATTTATTGAATGCTCCAGGGTACTTAGAGATTGAAAAGGACTCTTAGTTAAGTGTAACATCTATGATTTCTTTTAGGAGAGAGTTGTCTTTACTATCTGCCAATGACCACTGGACAACACCAAGTATTTTCTATTCCCGAGGGAATACGTTGCTTTCTAAATATTTATCAGTTATAAAATAGTAAAATTTAGCTCCAAATCGCACTAAAAAGGTTTATTATGTTTCTACACAAAGAATACTGTGTTTTACGTAAGTTATTACCGTTGGCAACGCAATAGATTAATGAAAATTATACATTTTTGTGACTTTGAAAAACATATAAATTCCTATTATGAATAGAAATGATTTCTTGATGCAATAAAAATCGCAATATTAAAACTTTAGTAGGTTATAAAATATTGTTTGATCAAGAATTATTACGAGAAAGGTCCTTTCATTTGACGATCTATTTACTTAAGTGAAGCATGAGCACCTCTTCTTGGATTGAGGAAAATATTTTATTACAATGAATACTATTCCTAGAATTCTTTCTAGTCTTAAAATCATCCCTTTTTAAATTTATATGACGAAGGGTTAGATGCAAGGAGTGACTAAAAATTCTTAATCTCACCTTACTAAGAAACGCTTATTATAATAAACGTCTTTTATTAGGGCGAGATATATATTATAGTAATTACTATTATATTTCAATTTTGAGATGTTGAAGTTCCCAGAAAAATTCTTAGCCGTGCAAAATATTGAAGATGAGGGAAAGAAGATGAGGAGATATAACGGTTGCTGCACCAAGGATGGCTGAGCCAGATGTGCAGTTGGGGATACAGGAATACAGATGGCTAATCTTAGACGCCATATATTCTCTCGGAAAGGCAGCACGGATAAGAAGTAATGGAATCAAAGTGGGAAGAAATCGCAGAAGGAAATTCGACCATAAAGACGCAAAAACATAAAGAAAATTCGGGATGATCGCATCCTTTGAGAAATCGCACTTTTACCGAGAAGGGTTTATCTCGACTCGGAGCACTTTATGTTGGGGCAATTTCTTCGGACGATTCCTTGCACTTAGGGAATAGTTATGGTGGAAGGCGAAATTCCTTGAGGCTTGTAAGCTAAGTGAACTTTTCTTTCCGGATCGTAAAGCATAACTCAGAATTCCAATTTTAAGAGAGGAACGTTGGAAATGCAAGCGTTTGCGTTAAGAAGTGAAACCGAGGAGATGTGAGAATTTGGATCTTAAATAAGACGGATGGAAATATTTCCCTAGTCTCAAGTAAGAAATTAATAGAACCATTTAGAATATTTTGTATTAACATTCACTTATGAAGCCTGGTTATAGGTACTCTACAAGCCATTATTGCTTAATAGCTCAGCCATGCTATTGAATGAAATAGGGAACTGCTTTCATTATTTTAATGTATTTAAATCCTTATCCATTGTTACTTGATTTACTAGTTTTGAATATAAACTAAAAGAAATTTATTTGATCGAATAAATACTACGATTCTCTTAAATCGCAAATGGTATTCAGTCATATTCGCAAATAGCTCGAAAAATTTACTCCGGGTTCTCTATTTTATAGTGAAATCTGAGTGTAAATGTCTTATAATTAAAAACTGGAAACTACTTCGATCAAACTCCCTTTAGTAACTGCACCTCCCTAGAGGAAAAGGATCCCCCTACGCTATAACTGCTGTAATCTTCTAAACAAATCAGCTAAACGCCAATATGGATAGAAAACAACTTTCTTGCTTCATATAAAAGCATTATTTCCATCATCTTACTTGAATATCGCTTTTCCATAAACATTTCTAAAAGCAACCCGAAGCGTCATATTTCCTCAGTAGATGTTTCTCGTCTTTGAAGTGTCACAACATGTAAGCGCTCTTCAAAGCACCTTCCTTCTTTTTTTTCTCTTATTTATTAAAGCACCTTCCCTCGCATTAATCGCAATATTTTTCTTTAGAATTTTTCGCACAATGGAAGTGTATCAAAGAAGGATACGCCCAAAATAAGGCGTTTTCCCACAGGCATAAGCCGCCAAACTCGTAAATACACAGTGTTAAAAAATTGATTTTTTATTCCAAAATGTTTACTTCGTCCCTCTTTCGTTAGCTGGAAAATGAAACCAGCGCAGCATGTTTTCATTCCAAGAGCTTTTTCCGCCGTAAATTTTTCCCACCCGTGGATAAACTTCGGTAGGCCTCAATGAGAACCTTGCGGTACTCACACGCTTTTCCTCCATTACACTCAGAAAACGACAAAAACTCATCTATTCCATCCCTTCTTCTCCTTCTTCCCGCATTCAAAGAAGATTCGAATTTTTAAGGATACACCCAAAAAAATGGAGGAGTCTAAAGTTTGTGGAAACAAACAAAACACGCTGAGCAGGGTAATGGACGGGGGAAACGGAGGGGATCGCGTGGGGTGTACGGCGAAGAAAACGATTAAGGGTGCGAGTAAAGGATATAAAGCCGAAAGCTTAATGAAGGAGTGGTGAAAAATGATGCGCGAGGGAAAAAGATGGACGGGATGAGGAGCGCGAGAGGGGGAGAGGTTAAGAAGAGGGGTTAAGCAGTGGAGGAAAGCGTATGGGAAGAAAGACGAATGATATGGCGCTGGGCGGAGAACATGAAGGTTAGATACGGGTCCACAATTCTCCGATCTCTGAGGAAGACCTTAACCGCCTGGGCGTCCAGTAATTCTTAAAAAAGGGTAAGAAATTCTCCGGTCTAGGTTAGGATAATAAAATGAAGCGCTGACCCTCGCCATTTTCAATACGAGGGCAATATGGAGGAAGTGCGTCTGACTATATCAAATAAATGCTCAAATAAATAAAGTATTTAAAAAATATATAATAGAGATACATGATGGAGATGGATAAGTTAGACCGAGAGAATCTGTTTGATCTGCTGAAAGGAGAACCTGAATCTGAATGATGAATCTTAAAGAAAGAGACGTTTTGAAGATGCAAATGTTACATACCTATGACTGAACCCATGGAAGCAGTTTTATTCATGAGTGCACTTGAAGCAAAAGTAATAAATATCAATAATAAATACTGCTGGAACAATATTAATCGAAGAGGCTGTTAGTTTGCTTATCTCGAAAAGGTACTTATTTATATATCTGTGAATGAATAGAATTTGATTTAAGGCCTTAGAAGTAATGCATTTCATAGTAATTGGAGTTTCATTAGCAGCAGAGTGTGTATTTTCTTTTTCATTTAACCTTTTCGCCAAATTATTTCAAGCTTTCAGCAGCGCTTTTCTCTCCGGAGGGTGCTGAGGCCTGTCAAGGCTTCCAACATTTATCTCGGAGGTATGTTGGTGTCGTTGTCAGCGGTTGATCTTGACATCCAAAAAGGCGTCATAAAAACGAATATAAATAAATTTTCAGCATAAGCAGCTGAAATGATTCCGCGTTTCTTATTGTGACACACGAATGAACACGCATGAGCAGAAAATCCGCTCCAATTAAATTGCGAATTTTAAAATGGCAATTAAGGTAATACATCACGCAGAGTGCAAATTCTTCACTCAGAGAACTAATATTATTGTCAGTAGCTGAAAAAATGCATGATTAGGTAGATATAAGAGAATATAAATTAAGGCAAAACCAAGTTCATCAGATTTAGCAGAAATAAAAACCCTTTAAAATGGGAATATAAGCTATACATTCAGGGACTGAAGGAAAGCAACGACTGCAAATATTTAAGGGTAATTTTCACAAAAGATTCGCAATGGGGGCCGCACATCAGTAGCACAATTAACAAGGCATATAGAGCGTTGCATTTTCTTATGAGAGTTTTAGGAGAAGGTAGCTCGAATTCCAAAGAAATAGCATATAAATCTTTAGTTAGGCCCATTTTAGAGTACGGTGATACAGAATGGGATCCGCAGCAGTCGGGATTCATTAAAGAAATTGAAATGGTGCTGAGAACGGCAGCGCGTTATGTCCTTAGGAACTTTGAAAGGACTTCAAGCGTTTCTAAAATGGTAGAAGAATTGGGGTGGGACTCGCTTGAAGGGAGAAGAATTATCATTAGATTAGAAGCATGTATAATGCATATAGTGGAAAGTCAGTATGAGCTGGTGTTAGTGGCAGGCTAAAAAAGCCATCCTACTACGGCAGAAAGGATCATAGGTTTAAGATCGAACCTATGCCTCAGAGGACAAACGTAGGCAAATGCTCGTTTTGTAGTCGCTCTATTGAGCAATGGAATACGCTACCTGTAGATATTATTGATATGGGATTGACGTAAAAGTGCGTTATGTATATATTGTGTGTTATATATTGTGTATTTATGTATTTGAGTGTAAGGGCGTCGCCACCGGACTGTTGTCCAATTGCGACGTATATATGTAAATAAATAAAATAAAAATATATAAAGAAAGCGTACTACTCTAACATTCTTTAGATAATTAGAGAGATTTTTTGATGCAGATAATTTATTCCTGTAAGGTTGAAAGTTTGATAGTAAGTTCCGAAAATTAACTGTCAGTAGTTTTAAATACGTATGCAAATCGAATCAGAAGAAAAGTCGAATCAAATGCTTGACACGAAAAAATACTTGAGCTTTAAGATATTGAGTCTCAAATTGGAATGCTGATATGCTTAATTTTATACGCAAGCTTCGATTTGTTTAGAAGCAGCTTGTCCTGGCAACCTGTCCGCGAACATGTTGCCGTGTGGCAAGCTATGTTGGATATCTCTTTACCAGTAAAATATGTAGTATCACTGTATGTCCTGCTCCTAGTTCAAACAATTTTGTATAAGAGCTTCAAATTATCTAAATAAGGCTCTGATATGAAATTGCAACATTCACAAGTATGACGCAAGAACATCAAAGAATACCTACATTGGTAAGTAAATGTTATTGGAAATCTATCGTGGTTCATGGATTTTAATTATTCAACCCGTCCAATCCTGATATGGAGTTCCACCAAGTGAGGGCATCTTCCATTAATTTTATTGTAATGCACAATCTTATATAATCGATAAACTTCGTACTTTGTTGTAATTTATAATGTAGTTAAAGATAATTATAGATATTATTCTGAATAAACTTACTTACTTTCTCTCTCGACAAATTTATACTTAACAAAATAACTCAAGGCAATATATCTCATCCGTATATTTTTTTATTATTACATGAAAAAGGGATACCAATTCCCTGGAATGCCACCTCTAGTGGGTTGAGCGAAAGAAAGATCTCGTTGGAGAGGGTGAGAACACGGCAAGAAAGAGAAATGAAGATGACAACGCTCGGGTAATCCTTTTCAGGAGCAGAATTAGATTCTCGCAGCATATGGCTAGCGGTTTCACTTAGTTGATGTTGGAAAAGATGATTCTTCCGCTCTTTCCACTCAGTCAAAGGATTATAATCAATCAACATTTGTTGATCCATTATATAAAAGTTTTTTTAATCGTTCCCCTAAGGCTCGTGGAAAGAGATCCGAGCGCATTAGGTTACGATGCTACAAATAAGGGGAGTAGAGGCGTCATTCTTAATTAATTAATGAATTTTTCCCTTGCTGTTATTTTCACATCTTCCGTCGGGACGCCTTAATGTCTGCTCATGCATGGTTGAGCACAAGAGATGTTTTGCTCAAACGCTCCAAAGGATTTTTTCTCACGCTCTTAGTTTTTCTTAAGGATTTGATTTGAATGAGTCACAACACCTTTTAGTCTATCTTTGACATTCTCGTACATTACAAGATGTTTGTGAACAAATATTCTATTAAGAATAACTAGACGGTGTGACCTGGTTTGATTCCTACAGTAGATCAAATGCATTCTTTGAACGACCTATGAATAATAGCAAAGAGATGAAATAATAAAATAGAGAGAAAATGTAAAGCAGGCACGAGAAACATAAGTGTAAATAAACAATGACGGTCTTTCTAACTTTCCTCGCGCACGAAATACGAGAGTTGTATAAATATATTCTAAACTTGAAGGTGAATACAAATAGTACGTCTATTCAAATGTTTATACTAGAATATAGAAAATCTGTAGCATTTATTCTTGTCTCGACTTCATGTTTGAGGTAATTTTCGAGCACTCGAACTCAATTAAACACATACGGAAGCTTATATATTTTAGATTTGAATCATACTTGAATAGTTTTTAGATAATTTGATTACAAAAATAATAACGGGTATAACGTTTTCAGAAATATTAATCTTCAAGTAAAATGATAACAGCGGTGGCCACCCCTTTTAACCTTTGGATCGACGGCATTAATGATCCTAAGGCTTCCTTCCACTAAATCCTGTGCTAAATGTTTAACTTCTTTCCGTCCATCCCAAAACCAATTTCTCTATTAGTTTTACTCTAATACAAATGAAATTATACTTACTACACGAATACACGTAGTCATATCCCGTCTACTCCGGATACGCAACTGAAATTGTCTGTGATAATAATAATCTCTATAACGGGCAAAATTGCCCTCTAACTTTTACATAAAATATTTAAATACATCTATAGCGACTTAATATTGCAAAGTAGTAGAGTATGGAATGATATATAAACTGATTATAAACTAATATCATTCAAGAATAAAAAAATATCATTCTTATTACACAATGAAGAATAATAGTAAAACACAATATTAAAAATGTTTACATGGATAAAAGAACAATAAAAATATTATCAGCATATTACTGTTAACCCACCAAACTTACCTATCATTGCGTACATGGACAAAATGCACTTTCTAGGTCTAGCTCTCGCTTACATTCTATTTTTACAAATATTTGCAATTTATATATGCAATAGTATCTTTGTAATTCTGATTTGACAAAAATCCTTAATAAACACTCCCTTTTATTAGTGGATGACACAAGGAAGAAGGAACATGAAAGTAGAAACTAGGGACATGAAGAGAGCATCACTTTTATTTTCCGAAAGAATGGAATCGCGCGGCAAAAGGCGTCACTGGGGAACAAAGGAGGGGCAGACAGAAAGGAAGAGTTAAAAGAATCATCGGCGTAAGAAAATATCGGAATTAAAAAAGGGGACTGAGTGACGTCGTAAGAAGGAAAGCGAAAACTCGTTGATGAGACGTCAAAAGGAAGAATGGAGGGGATGTGACGTCACGGAGTGCCTCGGGAGAAGTGAGGTCATCACGGAGATTCGCGTGTTTTTGAACAATGTGCACTCGCACCTTTTAAATCCTTTGAGAGAAGATCCCTAGTCGCATCGAAGTCTTGTCGCCTCTCAGTCGCAGATCAAAGAGAGACATTCGTTTCTGCACTCGTTTTCGCCGGGCGCATTTTTGCCATTTCGCCAATTACACTTTTCGCAACCTTTCAAGTGACCGCGAGGTTTACCAGCACTTTACGAAATAATGATAAAGATGACAGTAAAGTTCCTTATTTGATAGAAATTTAGACTGAGTTCTTCCTTCCCTGTAACCCATAAGGCCTGCAAAGTGGTCGATGTACCCTTAAAAATCAAAAGGACGTTGTTAAGAGCCTGTTACGGGAGTCGGGTGAGGGTCGACTGCATACATTAAAAATAAAATTAATTCATACTTCTTTATTGCTACAAGCGTGACGCTTCTTCTTTAGGAGAGTATAAAAATTGCAACATGGTTGAATAATTACACGAGAATTAATCAATATAAAAATTCAAGGACTAAAATAATTATTTAAAAAATAATTTATGCGTACTATTTGCTTTTGATGATATGCTTGTGTCGAAGTAAACTATGTGAGGTCCATGAAGAACCGAAAAATCCTTGAATGAGGTCGATAGACGTAAAGGTTTGCGGGTCTCTAGATTAACATATATCTTGTAACTGACTGAATACGAGTGTGGCTAGGAGAAGTGAAGAGAGAATGCAACAGGGTAAGGCGTACATTCCAAGAAAATCCCAAATGGAAAAGAAAGCGAAAAAGTCTGAAGAAACCGGGATATGAACACAGATTCCCTGTTCCGGTGACCTAGCTCATGTCTCGCAAAGACCAGAAGGAATATTCGGCTCATTGCTGGAGATTGGCGAATCACGTCCGGGTCATATAAAACTTTCTTCAGTGTCATCGTGCAATAATTGCCAAAAGAGATAGAAAGGATAATTGCATAATATCCAGTGAAAATATATCTAAAAAAAAACAAAAAGTCTATTAGAGTTATGTGAATATTTGCTTCAATGATTCAATTTAAAATAAATTACCACCCATAAAATATAACCTTACAGAAAAATATGATTTTGAAATGATCATTAAAATAATCGTGTTTAATTCAAAAAAGAGAAATATCCATTTGTAATCGTTTAAAATAACGTCTCTAATATTATTTTGTTTTCAGTTGTCAACTAATACGCAGCAGTACAACGCAAGATTCTGTATGCATCGCATTTTAAAGCCTCGGATATTAATGATAAAACGCCTTTATTTTTTGTTATTATTAGGAACGACTAGCATTAATTCCATTATTAATATCACTTATGAAAAGAAAAATTAATATCGTTGAGATTTCGTACATAGCAAAGTATTTCATCACTGCCACAAATAAGGCAGATAAAAATTAACTTTCAGTAACTTTGATAATTATATCTTTTTCTGTATAGTTGCGATATATATTTCGAGCTTCAAGATTTGGTTACAGGAGTAATTCTAAATGCATGATATGCTAAATCCTCAAACTCCTTTGCGGAAGATGTTACTGAACTCTCGGCTGAAAGAAGAAGATGATTATAATCTACATTCCCGGAGGTGAAATTTTTAACCTCCTTTGAACGAAGCCATGCGCCGCTCTCTGTAAGCGGATTAGCGCAGTGGTTGGGAAACAGAGGAAAAATGTTCAGAAAACGTTGAGCTTCCAGTCGATTCACTAACTACGTACAAATAACGGAAGCAGACGGAGGGAGGGGAATGCGAACGATTCCCTCGGGACAATATCGGAAAAGAAAGAAAGGGCAACAGAGACACTTCAAGGCGAACGCTTCTTTGAGATGAAATCTTAAAAAATCTAACATCGCTCTCTTTCACTTGTTAAGCTTGAATTTGAACCAAGAAGGTTGTCCTGTATTAACGCTACCGTGCTAATCCTATGTATAAGTCACTACTTTATAGCGTTTCCAAGAAAATGCTGGATTTAATGGTGAAACTCAAAGAAAAGCTAGATCGCCATAACCATCACAAGGCTTCGATTATCGTAAAGAATATGATTCATATGTAATGTGACACGAAAAGGGCCAACGGCAACCAATTCATGTCATTTTGGTCAATATATTGTAGTTTTTAATATTGAGTCATGCTGGGTTGGCCTACACTGGGGTATTTTATGGTTTATTTATTCTATAGATTCTGTTTGTATCACTTTTTATAGCCTCTGATAATATAATAAAATGTCTTAATTTTTAGTAACAACCAGTGCTATCTATAGGCTCGTGGTATTCGTGTACACTATGGATATCATTGGTTAATTATAGGTATCAAAGAACTTAGGAGCAACACGAGAGTTGATACAGAACTGGACCGCTCGCAATCGTATTGTTTTCTTATCTTATTACATGCTATCCAGCATTTACTGCAATAAAATCCATAAGCTGTATTTGATTAGTATTACTCTTAAATACATGCTTAAGTAGTAACCGTAATATCGTAATTTATAATTTGCGTCCGTCATTATATCAGGAACGATTCGATTAAGAGATTCGAAACAACATGCATTGTGTATCTACGAGTTAGAAACCCCCAGACAAACTATTCTTATTACTCAGAAGGCTTGCGTTCAAACCCAGAATATGTTTTCATAAGAAATGGACTTATTCTTCACTTTCATCGGTAGCAGGACTTATTTCTTTTGCAAAATTAAACTAGAAGCAATCGTCGCAAAAAGTGATGAATAGCACCGAAAGAAGGCAAATTAAATAAAATTCCTTATTTTGGTCATAGAATATAGTTTTCGAAAAACAATTGCGAGAAATTTTATGATATGGACGGAACTTTTGTGGCTATAAACAAGCCCGTGCAAATTAAAGATGAATATGATTCTTTAATTTAGGCTTAAATTCTCAATGAGTTATATTGAGAAAATTTATGTATTATTTGTTTATAGCAAAGTTACTATTTACATATTTACACACAATCTAAAGTTACTATTTATATATTGTTACGTGGTTTTGCTGTTAGCGTTTTAACTAAAATTGCTTTTGTGAAAGTGAAAGATTGTTTGTACAAACCCTGGTAAGTTGAAGACATTTTTAATCTTATATTCTGACTCAAATTGCAAAGCATATATAATTGCAACATCGTATATTTCGCGGTTGACGAAAATGAATGACTTAATTCAGTAAATGAACGTCTCTCTTATTAGGGTACTTGCTTATTTAATACGCCCATTGAATTTCAAAGGGGCAATTCTGCTTGTAAAATGCTAAAATACAGGTATATCAGTCGAGGGATAACAGATGACAGATAGAATTGATCATAAAGTTCGGGTGGGAGTAGACTGAACAGCGACTTACTAAATGATTCGATAAAAAAATATTCTAAAAAAATGAGTAAATAAATCGGCTGTGACGAAAGAAAGACGTTGTGGAAAGATAAATGCCGGAAAGTGAGCTCAGAGGGAAGATGGTGCAGTGGGGGTCACGCAATCAGTGATTCCCTATTCAGAAACCTTTCCGTCTGCGGAGGAGGGGCTGAGAAAAGAAGAATGGGTCTTAAGGAGGGAGTGGCGATTCCTCAGCCAAAACCACAGTTCTTTGTACAAACACGTAGACTAGATGTGCGAAGAGCGACATATCAAAATGTACCAAGGGTCGAGAGAACTAATATTGTATAATGAAGGAATATTTATACCGTTGATATTTAAGGATTATCCAGAATCATAACCCAACTGGAAAGGGAACAGTTGCATAAAGAGTAATATTAATTTATAATAGCTCATTCTGCAATAATTCCAAGATCGTAGCAATTATTTAGAAAATAATGCTTATTTTATTGATATAAACCCCCAGCTGTAGAGATTTTACTTCTCGCAACATTATTATGCAGTGCGAGTGGTGTACCACTTAAACTGCTATTTCTGTGTGTAATAATATTTACAACAAAATATTCTTCGATATTTTCCAGTCATATTATAAACTTTAACATAATCATATCGTATTGTAATGAAGCCCAGACACTCTCTCTTGCTATAGTTTTATTGATCTGTGATACTGTTGTTATAAATAAGTATATATTGATATTGTTGCTAATATAGTTGTATATACTTTCAGCTAAAATTAAATGACGCCTTAAGTGATCCTTTTGTTATGAAGGATCATATATAAAGATTTATTTTTCGATTTTAAATCGAATGAAATTTATGAGTTTTCGCACTTTTGTTCATGTAATAAACGAATTGATTTTATTTTGTAATTTACATGAAATGCATGAAATTAATTGAATAAAATTCCCACCAATCAAGAAATATTTATAGTTGACTGGTTTTCTCTGAAGGTTGACAATTTCACTGTGAAATGCTATAAAGATATTCTACCATATGCACTCTGCCATCCAAGGAATGACTCTTATCAATAGGATCATTCGCATTAATTTTCTTAAATATTGATGAAACTGCGGAAATCTGCAGGTATTGCAAATTATAAAAGTGCAAAAATGCTTATCTGAGGGAAAGTAAATAGTTGCATTGAAAATCTTGGGAAAATTGTGTCTTTAGGTGTTCTGCACAAAGTTAAAAACCTCTGAATTGGTATAATTTTTAATGATGCCCATACTATTTATAGACAAGCATTTGTTGTGCACTACAAAGTAATGGAACACAGATTGTTTTTTTAGGCTGATGTAAGTATCGCTTCTGAGTTTCTCAGTATCACCTAACATAGGGAAAACTTAAAATGTTTATGTATGCACGGTGAAACAAGGTTTACCTTCATTTCATTGTGAAATTAGATCCATTTTTAATGATATATCAACATTTTAGTACAAATACTTCAGGAAAGTTAAATTGAAACGATTCCAACACGGTCAGCTTCCCATTCATAAGTATTAATCGTCAAGGGAAACGGAGACCCACAATTCCTTGCAAAACAATGAGAGAGAAAGTAAGGAACCATTTGAGTTTTTCTGTAAGTTTGAAAAAAGGCGGATGTCTGAACCCTTTCTGATGACACAAGAGGGGGACTCGTTTCCTGCTCAAAAATGAATGGAAGAATGGAGGGACGAAAAGGAAAATATGAAAAGATTCGGAGCAAACATCATGCAAGTGGAGAGCGTCGAAGGGTGTGAAAGGGACGAGAAGGGACCAGAAGTGCCAAAGGGCGGAAGATGGAGAAGGGTAACTAAGCTCTATACCCTATTACACTAAAGCTTCTAATTTTTCAGCTTCTCAACTATCATCATTTTAATAGCTATGACGAAGGGATAAATAGAAACCTCCGATATCATTTGTACGCAACTTGAATATTTCTAGCTAATAAATACTGTACCTTGCACATATTGATTGTGTGCATATTAAAAATCTATGGATATATATCGTATATATTTAACCCCAGTCCGCACGTGACGTATGTAGCACTACTACACTGTAGTACACAAACATGTTTGTCAGTGTATTTGTAGTGTTGTTTAACCGTCAATCAAAAGCATTTTCTTCAAAAATACTAATCTTTTTCTGCTGTTCTTGAAATATTTTTGATAAACTGATATATTTTTTCTTTAAATTTTGAAAGATTATTTGTTCATTTTATTGATCATCAATTTTTGTTGCATAGCCTTTCGTTTTTATAAATATACCACTTTATTTTTGCCATAGTAATGTTATCGTAATAACACACGCCACTATTGTATTTCTATTTTGGTATCTATTTCTATATTTGTATTTGTATGTTAACACAAAACGTACTGTATATATACGTATGTATCGGTGTCAATAACATAGGAAAACCTTAGTTGACACGTAAAACTCTGATATCTGATAAAACTATGTAAATTATATTGTATTAATATTTTGCATTCAATATTTAGAGCAAATAAATTCATTCATTTTTCTAATTTTAACCTTAAATTCAAATGCGTATTTAGAATCGAAGTTTGATAGAAGAGAGGGACCAACTTCGGCCCAATCTCAAGAAAGAGTTCACTCACTCATTTTAGCAGTATCCTATAGCTGCACGTAACCTAGCTCCTTGAGCTACAATCCCATTCTATCACCATACAGCCTTCCTTATTCAGGTTTTCCTGATATTCATCTAAACAGAGTTCCTCGAACCAACCTATAAAGGGTAGTAAACATTTTTTTTTTACTTTTGCGTGAAATTCAAACAAATGTGTCTTAATGCAATGACTTTAAACGTCTTCTATTTAAACTGAAATATGAACACCACATTCTATATTTTAACTTCAAATTTAAGAAAATGGAAAGGATAAAGTTATCTTTCTAGCTGTACTTAAGTTTCCACCAAAAATTAAGTCCAATGATTATGGCATCGTATTTGTAATTCCAGAATATTCCATTTTATTCATCTTAAATACATTCAGGTACAATTGATGTAGGCGAACGGTGCCGATATTGGACCGCATTAGTATTTCTCCTCCATGAATATGTCAGGCATTTGAATTTTCAGTACTTGGTGGTGATTCAAGTAAAAGTAAGTAATCGCTCTCTCTGTGGAACACTTTCAACCCGAATTATGTTATCTAATAACGACATACTGCATAAGGTAATTCCGGGTGAGATGCCCCACCAGGAGAGATTCCCCACCGCAGTATTTTTAAGGAATGCACCTGTCTATCTGCAAGAGTTTCAGGGTGATTAATTCTTTTTACGCAGTTTTATAGCATAATTTCAAGTAGGCACTGTTTTTTCCGCCCTGTTATAAGATAGAGTATAATGTGTCTGGTTGGCAACAGTTAAAATGTTTAAGTATTTTGAATTAAAGTGATAAAACTTGTAGCTATAGGTTCATCTGATATCCACGTGCAGTGACTGCCCATCTTGGACAAAGTGTAGCCTCACTCGCTCATCTCTCCCGTACTGAAAGGATGCCCCAGTGTTATCTTTACGTATATGTGCCCTATTAGTATAAATTCAACTTTAAGGTGATACTGATTAAGGCTTTATTCAAGAAAACGTTTGTAATAATTTTTTTAAATTTCAATTCAAATTTGATTCCACGGTAGAATGCATTTATACACGATCAAAAGATGACGTATTGCATTATAGTGGAGCGTTTTGCCATTTTTTCCGATCGAAATGTAATATGTACTGGTAAAAGTAGTCCACTCAAATGGACATTGCAAATATAATTTTTTTCCGAAATCAAAAAAGATCTTGTGAGAATTTTTGCCTCAAAGTTTCGAAATTTCGACAAAAGCATCAAAATTGTCATAGTTACTTTTCGGTTAAAACGACTATATTTTTGCGTAAAAAGATGTATATCGCTAAAACAACTGATGACCAATCCTCAATATGCTATTTATATGCCTCTCGAGGAGGCTGAGATGCCTCATAATATTTTGAAAAATACTTTTCTAAATAGGTTTTAAAGTTAACTTAAACGATTAGTTAGATCCTCATTTCATGTTTAATTTACAATTTTGCCATAGGGTAAACCGTAGAGTTATTGGCCACCGACAGTTATTGGCCATTTGATGTTTCCAAGGTCATAGCAAGACTTCAGTCAGTCCTAGATTACATTTATTATGCTAGATGACATGGGCAGACATTTCTGTCACCACAGCATTTTTATTATTAGCATCAGATGTCACGTTAATTTGTATGATGGAATTTCCCCACCCGTTTATATCTAAGGAGGTGTTTCTTGCGATTTTCTTAAGGAAGGAAGTATTTTAAAAACTTAAATGTAGCTGACTCTTTTACAACCTGTTGTTAAGGGTATTTTGATAGGTAAGTGTAGGTCATTTATTAACTGTTCACTTGATATTTATGCAACTTACCACATCGAGTAGCCCACAAAAACGGTGGCCAATAACTATTACCTATTTACCTTCATATTCAGTTATTGGCCACCCCGGCCAATAACTATACTTTGAAAAAAAAATGCAATCACATTTCTTTTATCTTTATTTACATTCCTGTTCATCATATTTTATCAATTTTAACTCATTTGAGTTCCTGGGTATAGGAAACAGTTATTGGCCGCCCGGCCAATAACTGTAACTCAAACTGGCCAATAACTATAATACTTAAATTTCAAATGTCTAGAATGCCAAAAGTAGCCAAATATGACCATACAGCTATGGAGGCTGCATTGCGAGGAATGTACTCTGAAGGAATTTCCCTACTATCAATTTCAAGAAAATATGGAGTTCCAAGAACAAGCTTGCGATTCAAATTAAAAAATCCTGGATAAGAAAACGCTTGAGGTCCATCACCAGTTCTCTCCAAAGAAGAAGAAAACATGCTAGTTCGGCAAGTATACCCAGAAATGCAGGCTGGATTTTAATTTGAGTTTGAGACCAATGAAGAGTTACTCTGTTGTATTTTAGTTGAATAATAGATACGCTAAGGGCTTTCCCAGGAAAAGGGAGGATATAATTAGCAGTGTCCAGGAATTCTTAATTACGCACCCAAGACCTAATCTATTCAAGGAAAATCGTCCAGTAGAGGGATGGTTGAATTTAAGGAGTGAACTCTTTATACTATTAAAAGGGAAAATGCTGCAATTAATATTCCCAATGATTCTTAAGTTTTGTAGTAGTCTTGCGTAAGGTTGAATTTTCACTGGCAGTTTAGATGCAAATTTTACCGCAGAATGTGCGTGCGGAAAAAATATAATTCACTGAAAATGATCCAAAAGTTGTTTGCAAACGATTTCCATTTACAATGGCAACAATACGCTTTCGCAAGAGGTACTTTCAGAGAACTGGAATTAACTACTTGCGTCACTTGAATTAAGTAACTTGAGCAGTAAAAATTTTTGTTATCTTTCGGTGGTAGAAAAGATAAATTCTTTAAGCGATGACAATTATAGGAATAGGTTAAATTCTATAAAACTGAATATTATTCGTGGTTGTAGTATCAAGTGATTTCTGTTAGTGGCCCTTTTATATGCAGGAATGACTATCTTTCCTAACGACATTAATGTAAAGTCAATTTTAAGTAGCAAATGTTTACTTCCACAATTGATTGTGTGTGTTTGAAAGGATTGCATTACCGGAATGTAGGTAATTATGTTATTTTTCATTTTTACCGTAATAATTAGCTTATTTTATAAAGTCACTTTTGAATCAAGCTAATGCTCATATTGAGTATTACAGAGAAATAATCTGAAAGTATTAAACGGCACCTGAGTTCAAGAGGCAATGAGATCTCATCTACCTATAGCGTTGCCTATTTGTTAATCTTTAATTCTATAAAATGTGAAAACAACCTGTGAGCAGAAATACAAGTTCTAAGTAAGTGTGGTCCGATGAGATATTTATTTCAATACGCTTTCGGTATTATAGCCTATTGAGTGAAAGTATGATGTACCAGTGAAGTCGAAGGTCATGTGAAGGCGAAAATATTGGAGGAAGCAATGGCTGATCCATACTGAGTATTCACTGGAGATGAAACTGAGTTTCAAATTTATCCGTCAACCGGTCGTGTGTTGGCAGCTAAAGGAGCAAAAACGTGTATAACATTGAAAAAAGATCTTCCAAAGAAAATATTACAATAATGTTCCGAAGATGGAAAATTATGTTGCCCCATGATTGTTTATCCATATAAAAGGATCCCCGAGAAAATTTCTGATTCGGTCCCAGCTGATTGGGGAATAGCTCGAAGTGACAGTGGACTGCTGAGGTATTTTTCGAATACATAGGTAACGTTTTTCACCCGTATCTTATGAAACAGGGTGTTCAATTCACCGTGGTTTTGTTTGTACATAGCCACAAGTCACATCTTACCTATGTATAAAAGAAAACGAAAACGCATGAAAGCACAAGAAGAGAGAAAACACAATTTTAAAATCAAAGCAAGCAGGAGGAATCCACTCCAGAAGGGAGTGAAAAATCTAAAAGGTTGATCATACAGTGACATATGTCGAGAGATAATAATACCGAAATCGGTACTTAAATGTGCAAATTGCCAGAAGTTCTTTCATGAACTGTTTGCACCAAAACATCACTATCAATATACTCCCAATGTAAACGATGGTATTAGTTTTCTTTGCTACAAAAGTTTCAAAGAAAATGATACTGATGCAAGCGAAGACGAAAAGTCAGAAGAAGAAAATGACGACGAGATTAACGAACTACTTGCACTTGCTATTTAAAAATAAATTGTAGAAATAGTATAGAGACATGCTTAAATATGTTTTAGTATCAATAGAGGTGAAAAGAACTGATAATTTAGCACTTACATGAGAGTAAAAATGTGTGGCCAATAACTATCAGTGAGATGTCCAATAACTGTGCTAGGTGGCCAATAACTGTACCAATAGGTAATGTTTCACTAAAAGGTAAAAATCATTTTTATATCAAGATGTTATTGAAATTACATTGCTTCAAATTAAAAAGTAATAAATGAGGTTTACAAATATGTTAACTTTCATTAAATTCTAATTTTATAATTTATTTTGTAGTAATTCAAACACAAAATTTTCCTTAAGTGGCCAATAACTGTACGATTTACCCTATAACATGAGTTTTTCAGATTAAATGTAGTTTAAGGTAATGGGGCAACTCTTTCAAAGAGGTGGGGCGTCTCACCCGAACACTCGGTGAGATGGCCAAATGCATGGATTCAGAAAAATTAGATATTTTGGGTGAAAATGTTTAAAAAAAAATTGCTTATATACAATTCATAATGAATAAATGTTATAGTCTACCACGCAGTTTCACAATCTTATTATTACTTATGTAATTGTTATGAATTCATTTCCTTAGGTGGGGAGTCTCTCCCGGAATTACCTTATGTGTATGAAACCTCGTGTGTTCTTCTGGCACAATAATATTATTTCGACGGGAACATTTTGCCCAAGTGATGGGCCGGTCCATTTTAGGAGACTATTGAATGATATGATTAGGAAATTAATTATTTTTTTATAATAATAATTTTACTTCCACAATAAATACATACTATATTTTGGTGAATGTTTGTGTAGGTTTTCATAATGGAAAAAAGGGGTACGTACGGGAAATGGGACGAAAAACCTTTAAAGATGGCTGTAGCAGCATACAAGAACGGTGACTATGGAGTCAACAAATGCGTCCGTGTGTATGGTTTGTGAGAATTAATTAACGTTGTTTTAGTCCTTAGAAATGTTAATCGCACGAATAGTTCCGTGGCATAGACGTCATCATTAGGTACAATATTTGGAATTCATTATCTTTGTTATTTATACTCGAAATAAGGATTAGGGAAGGGTGGTCGGTGGTATGGCGAAGAAGGAGTTAGGTTCATTCTGGGTGTGTGGGTGATGCGTCAGTGGAAAGGCACACAGCTGGTATTAAAACATCTTCTCCTTACTGGCTAGGGAAGAGTATGCATTGTGGTCAGTTACATTGTTTTTCGAAAGTTTGGACTCACACAATGTAACTCACCTCACTGCAAACGCTTCCATCGTAATTACGGGGCAGGATGGTCCCGGTCCAACCTAGGAAACTGTGAGTCCAAATAAGGCAACAGGTTTCCCTATTTGGACCATTAGCATTAGTACTGTTTTTCCTCTTAATTTATCTCAAGAGAAATTGCAAATATGGAACTACTAGATGAAAGAGGAAACTATGAAGTATATTTTAGAAAATAAAGAATGAAATTTTATGAATGAAGAATTAAAGATTTTAAGGAAATAAAAAATGGTCCAATATAAGCAGCCTTCCCCTACGTTCATGTCAGTTCCCAAGGGCTGTCATGTTTGAATCAGAGGGCCAATCCATTTTCTAAATAGGCGGAAAAAGGCTTATTTACAGAGACAACTTAAAGTTGTTTTTGGAAAAGTATTTCACGATACTTTATATCAAAATGTACGTTGTATCACTTTATGAAATATCTCATTCATTAAAAATGTTTTTACTTGTCGATTAGGTGTTGGAATGTTTCGATATTTTCGACATTGCATTGGCTCACCGAAAGTGTTAATTAGACCTTTCAGTATTTCTATCCATTGTGGTGAAACGTAGGGCTCCGAATATAAATAATTCAACTCAATAGGATTTAAGAACTCAGCCTGGGTACGCTCTAGTCAGGAGTAGTCTCATGTTAAACACATTTATGAAAGCTGCATAGTAATATTTGAGGATATTAATTCAACACTATCTGATGGTCAAAAGTGTTTTAACCTCAACCGTATTGCGTCATTTCAAGACATTGGAATATGAATAGTCTGGATTCTCCGCAAATATAACAGAGATCACGAGGAAAGAAAAAATAATTTTTTTCGTGGAATAACGCACAGAATAAAAAGGCGTCGTAAAAGGGAATCCTCCGGCTAAAAAATACGACTACTAAAGCAGATTAATAGGGAATTAAAAATGAACGGCGGGAGAGGGGTGTGGCAGAAAAGAAGATGTCTGCAGAGGAAATGAGAAGAGGTCGAGAAGTGAGAGCAAATACGAGATCCTCGAGTGACAACAATGAAATTCCATCATTCTTCCTCCTTCTCTTCATCCTCCTCTTTGGTCCGACCTTTCGTCTCTCCCCATTTAACTCCACATCATCATAAAAGAATTACCCCCTGTCTCGAAGACGTTTCTCCTTTGAGGGTCTTGGCGGAGGGATAAAAAGTCCGGAGGAAGGAATGATTTTTACCAACGAACAGAAGAATGGCAAAAGCTACAGTTTCTCTTCGTCTCGACCAAAATATTTCCGGATTATTATTTCTTTTGTGTTAAAAACTTTCGCGATCTTTTGTCGGCGGGGAGTGAAATATTAATCACCGCGTCTGTGCTATGTCTGCGCAGCGGCGCTAAAAACTTCATTTCGTGCCTTCATCTGAGTCTATTTGTCATCTCGTCGGCTTGCATCCCTTAATTTTTGATTCCTCCATTTTCCTCTGACTTTTCCACTTTGATTCAGCTCCTTCTATTATTCACGATAAAAGTTTTGGTTTTTATTCCACAGGCGTCGAAAAAAATTATCCCTTTTTCTGAATGAAAGTTTTTTTTTAATTTAACCACCGATGGGAATTCCCGACTTGGTTGTCATGTTGGCTCAGGGACATAAGACGTGTAACGCTATTCGACATGATTGTATCTTCATCTGCGTCGGAATTAATTTAACAAAATATGAATAGGCGGTTAAAACGAAACCGTTATCAGCGTTTACTTTATTATAAAAGGAAATTAAATAACGGTAAAGTAACTTAGGCTAACCTCAGTAGTTTGATAAAGATATGAAGAATATTAAAACTTAGATAAAGTGATCAAAAACAAAATATTCATAAAAAGTTATCCCTTAGCTATGAAAATTAAACCTTTTTGACATAAATAGTAGTTTAAGAACAGAAGAAATCTATATTGGATAATATTAGATTGTTTAATATTTTACGAACGTAAAACCCAATCTGAAGATATCACTGATACAATTATTACGAGAAGTTATGTTATATAACGATTACAAAACAAAGACATTGTACGCGAATTATTATATCAATATTGTCTACGTGATAAATATATTTCGGATAACACCTATCAAAATGAGTCTCCCGCGCGTAAACATTTTTGGGCTGTAATCAGTCACCGCAAAATCATTATCGGTCGGTTATGTGCATTTTCAATGCTGATGACACTTAATTATAGTATTATATTAAGATAAGCTACTTTATTTTATAAATGAAGCTATTTCTTACGAAAAAACCTCCAGTAAATTCTCTCATTAATTCTGTTCTCTCCAGTAGTCTTTTGTAAGAAAAATAGACTTCCATTCTCCTCTCAAACTGCGATTTAGCGTGAAGGACGGGTATAGATAAAGATATTCAGTTCCATGGATAAATGCTCATATAATCAGATCGAATGATCTTTACAACTACGATGTCTCACAGATTCGCAGTGGGAGAGATGCGAGACAGAGCCAAGGCAGTGAAACAGTGAAAACCTTTAGTTTGGAGGAATTGAAAAATGTGCCGAAAATCAATCGTAAGTCAGCGGAACGAATGTTCTACTGATCCGTGAGATCGATTATTGGACCACCAAGTGGCCAATGTTAAAGCACTTCTGTCGTCAAGCCAAAGGTCTGCACCATTAATCTTCCAATGGTCCATCGATCAAGCGCTCCCGAGTACTTCCCTATGCTCCACTCCGATTCAATACACACGTTATTAACGACCTGCTTTTTTACCACTGCGACTCGACTATCGTAGAAACGAAGGGCCGAAGAATAAAAGGCCTGACTGCTTTTATGACTCCATATCTGGAAGACCATCGCATAAGGAAACCGGAGAGTATTTCCGGCGCCGCTTCCAGGAAATTTCGATGTCTGCTGTCCATCTTTCACTGCCTTTTGGAGTTATGGAAAATGAATGGCTCTTCCGTTTACTTTCTCGGGCCAAATGATCGGGAAGGAATTTTTTGTTGTCCGAAAATGGCTTCTCTTCTTACATAATGTTCCACTTTTATCTCGGTTATTCCCACAGATGAAAATACGAATTGGTGTTTGCTTGTGTAGTTGTCTGTTCCCCTTCCAGAAGGTTTCGTCCTTAGATGATCTTTGGGAATTTGACGTCAGCAATATTTCTACTGAATGTATATACATTCAAAGAAAAGATATCTCCTAAGATCCATCGCGGAATGAACGAGAACTGTGCGAGATATAGATAAGGAAAGATTGCTATAATTTAGGTTTTGTCCATTATATTTCTCGAAACCATATAATCCGATGATATCCTAATAGAACTTCATTGATGAATAGCGATATAAACTGTAAATCTCCCGAACCGAGGTGGTTAGAATACGCACACAACAGCAATACGTTGTATTGTTAGCTGCCAAATTTATGGTTTTGCTTATGGAGATTATCGACTTTAGTGTGATTATTGCAACCTAGTTATCAATATATAGTCACTAAATAAAGTACTTTCATCTAGACCACGTCCTTAGTTTATAAGTCACATACTCTCCGTATATTTTTTTATAAATTGCATAATCTTCCCATACAATTTCCTTAAATTAGTTATTGCAAAATGTAGGACGATGTTTTGATTGGAAGAGATGACTTCAAAAGTCTCAATCAGACTCCACTGAAGGCGTTTTAAAATTATTATATCCTTTATCTCTTCATTAGGGAAGTATGTGGTTGCAAACTGTGTTATTGTCCAATTTTATCTAATAAAAGCGCCTATTTATACATGCATAGATTCGAACAGAATTTATTGCTGCTTGGCTAATAGTAATTATTCTTTTAATCGCATCCACCATTAATACCATTCGCTCTTCACCGGGTGATTTTTCAAATTTTGACATAATAATCATCAACAATTTAATTCAGCGATTATTGATTTCATTATAAAAGACACAAAATAGAGGCAAAGAAGCGACCCTCGATAGTTCGACACTAATTCCGTTGATTGTTTACCTTACTTTTGCCATTTGGTCTTCAAACAATCTCATCTTACACTCATTTGTTTTCTTTGAGAACGGTAAATATAGAAGCGTGATTTGAAAAAATTTTACTCTCAAGGGAAAATCTTCACTCACATAAATTTATCTTTCATGATTTTCAAAGAAATTCCGTGCAAATAATATGGATCAAATCTCATACAAATTTGCCCCCAAACAATATACGCTGTCGGACAGAGACGAAACCTTCTCTACAACAAATGACTGCAGACGGCTGAGGACACATCTCATTTGGTCCTCAGGGAAATTTTACATTAATTATGCACTTGATTGCAACGGCACCACGCGGAACTTGTTAGGGCAGAAAGTCCTTGTCTTTGCTTAAAATGAGAACGGGGAGTGAGTGGACGCCTAGTAATGAACTGAGAGTTGTTTCGAGGCCCGCGCAACCAACGTGACCCTACGGTGACTTACATTTCTCCCCAAACGATGAAAACGAATAACGCATTGTTCATGCTTCAATCAGCAGAAAATAACGACGACTTTTACGAATAATGAGATCCGTCCGTGATGAATGTAGATTGGTTGGGTACAGAGGTGAAAATTCTTTGCAAAGACCCAGTTGACTGTCAACAGAAAATTATTCTTCTACGATAGGGAAGTTTTTTCAAATGGTAGATCCCAAAATCATTACGGTGAAAATGTTTTACTCGAGAAAATCCGTTAACTATAAACAGTAGATCAAATACTCCAAGGAATTGCGGTAAATACCCGGATTCACCTGTTAAAAACGAAGAATAAAAATATTTCAGAAATTTGAGTCTCATTGTAAAAAGTCAATAGAAATCGCCAAAGCGGGGTTATTATTATAAAGGCAATCCGGGCCTTCCGCTGCTTTCTGGTCTCAATACAGTTACTGACTTCGTTTATGAAGGTTTTAAACCTTTATTTCTACGGTCCGTGCACCAAACCGTTTCCTTACTTTTTGGTGTTATCGCGTACTTATTAATATACCATCAGTAGCATTAATTTAATTATATTCAAAAGCTATTGGAACGGAGTCAACCAACTTGAAGTTGCGATGAGTTCAGTTTACACTACTTTAAAGTCATATCATCTGATTGAATGAAAATGCTATGCTTGCATATTTATTTACTTTTTTCCACTTCATGAATTTCCGTAGAGCTTAACTATTTAATAGACAACACAAAATATAACTCATGTAGTAAACATGCTTCGGTCCTCTATCGGAGACGAACAAAACTGGATCTGCTACTGTTCTATTAAAGGATTGCTTAGAATTTCACAAAATTCAGTAAACAAATTAACAATTGATAAAGAAAATTTTCATTGGCCATTTTCCATCAATTATTAATTGATTTATAGCCAAAATTTTATCCCATTTGCAATATTTAAGCTTATAATATGCTAATTTAACCATAAAAATTCTCGGAGTGGTTAAAAGTATAGCTTGAATTCCTTTCTTGAAGATCTAATAAACATGGAAATTAAAGACTTCCACAGGAAATCGCTTCTTAGGAACTGTTTCATTAAAACCAGGATAACTGAAAGATACTAAAAGTATAATAACTGAGAATTCCATGAAAACAATTGAAATGTCTTTATCAGAGAGGCTTAATCGGTGAGGGGATAAATCGCCACTCGAAGCAACGGGTGCTAATAGAATGAGCACGAATCTTAATAAAAGTAGATTTTGAATATCCACACATGTCCCTGAGGTGCACTTTCTCAAATTTTAGAAAAACATTCACCCGATATTCAACCATTCGCGATGAATAGATGACGACATATATTTCCGCATTCATTAGAGAATAAACAGATTTTTTTTAGAAAGGGAAGAATCGGCGAGAGAGATTAGATTGAACACAAAGCACCTACGACGAGACGAGGGCAATTTCATTTGGAGCCTGTTTCTTTGTGTTGTCATCGAGAAAAGCCCATATCCCTCCATCCTACCTCTCATATCGAGGAAATCGGATAGGAAAATCCAAGCAGACGGGTGTTCTATGCACTTTCCTAGAATAATATCTAGTTATGAGAAAAACAAATTACAACAGTTACAAATGGAATGAGGGGCTAAGCAATGAAGAGCAATCAGAATTATTAAACAATAAAGAAATCCGCCTTCCTTCTTATCAATTCCTGTGAATTAATCTCTCCTGAGTTTCTGGTGAATATTTTGATTCTGTAAATGTTGTTGAATAGATTTGAGAATACGTACTTTGTTATTTAACCTTGAGATTAGCTCACACATTGTGCAGACTGAGCATAACCTTTGAGATAATGACTCTGAAAGTATGCTAGTATGTATGTATGTATATGGAAAGTATGCTGCCTGGTGCCTTGAAGGATTCTGACGGTACAAATTTCTCTAAATTAACTAGATACTGTAGATAACTCATAGATGAAAAAATATTTGAATGTATTAATACGTTAACAAGCTGTTTTGGGGACTTTGTGCGCAAGGGCAAGTGTAGTTTCGTCCGACTGAGCGGCATCGTCTACGGCCTCATCGAGGCACCGGCAACACAAAGAGGTGTAAGGAGAAACCCCCCTAAGGATATACACAAAATAAAAGGGTTGAGGTGACTTTGCACATAAGGGCGTGCACCCAGGAAAATTCCCAAGGAAAAACCGACTTGAAAAAAGTCTGACAGGGCCGGGAAAGGAACCCGAGATCTTCCTCTTATTAATATATTTATAATATTAGCTTTTGAATATTTCTGTACGTAGCTGTATGCTGTAATTATCTCTTATCTTACTGACGATGTATGTATGATTATGATGCACGATGACGTAATTATTAATGTTCTAATATTGTAAATTTGTAACTAATATTTTAATTGTCCTATGCTTACTTATGTTTGCTTTTATGGACCTATAAAAATAATAATTATTATTGTTTATATCCTTAAACTCAGACTTGAACCTCCCAAGGAAGCAATAAAGCACCATAAAGCCATCGCAATGAAATCCTCCTCAGGGAATTAATTGCCAAACCATTGGCCTTAGTTTAGAATATTTCCAGCTTGCTGCAATGAACTAATCACGGAATGCATCAAATCGTCGTCAAATTTACTAACAATTTACTGTAGAGAACAATTACAGACTAATACCACATAAAGATCGAAACTAGTACTACTCTCAGGCAAATAAACAGCTGTAATCTAGCATTTGCAAAACATAATGTAAGTTAGGAAAAATCACTTAATTAAACTTGAGATTTGAGATCTGCTATTAAATATAGATCACACCTTTATTTCCCTACCTCTTCCTTCGACAACCTCTAAGAAACCATATGCCTCCCGTCACATCTACTTCCATACGAAAGATACGCAGATTTACATTTTCCCTGTAACGCTCTCAATTTCGGTTGGAGCGGTGAAATTGCGGGAATCGAAAGACGGCGGTGGAACGCGTTATGGACGATATTGGGGAGACAAAGGGAAATAAAAAACAACCTCCTCAAAGCAGAAGGTGTTCCTAAACGAGAATCGGAAAATAGAGGTGAAGAAGGGGAGGTGCATAAATTCGCGATTCTTCTTGCGATTCGTTTCCTTGCAATTTGTCGGTTCCCCCTCAAAAGAGAGTATTAGAGCTCTGTGGATGTCATTAGTGATCCCAATCACTGTTCCATGCATTCCAAAATGGAATACAAAGGCAATCAATGTACGAATGGGGAAGATGTTGGCATTTCCGACAAAGATGAGGGAAATGACGCAGGGGAATATCCTTATAAAACCATATCAGCATGAATCTTAGGCAGTTCAGAATACGTCACCACGCTTACCTATCGATGTCCAAATTTCTCAAACACTATAGTTAAA
Source organism: Sympetrum striolatum (assembly GCA_947579665.1). Taxonomy (NCBI): domain Eukaryota; kingdom Metazoa; phylum Arthropoda; class Insecta; order Odonata; family Libellulidae; genus Sympetrum; species Sympetrum striolatum. The sequence continues at coordinate 1,460,259 of OX388343.1, forward strand.
ACAATGGCTCCTTCTTGATGTTTTATCCCAGGGCTATTTCACTCAACGTATGTTTTTCCAAATGGTATTTCAAAGAGGGATCTGAAACGCCTTCCCGGAAAAAACGGAGATTTTTCGCATTGTTCATTTTGAATATTCTCTAAAACAATTGAGACGGTGAACTCATAATCTTTAAAACTATCTGCAAATACTATCCTAGTAGCGGTAATCATTCCATTCAATCACTTATTCCTATTTGTTAAATACGCAGGTATTACTCGAGATATACTCAGTCTGTCACGAAAATAATTCTTTTGGTGATACGATGATAATGGTCACAAAGATCATTTTTGTAAGTATTACTTAATATTCGGGATCAATCTTGATACTAAGGAAAAAATGGTATTTCCCGTTATTTAAAAAAGGCATACATTGTGATGATGCTCTCGTGATACTTTGCTAGAGGAAACTGATGTTTCGTGATTTCGTGATTACAGACAAAGGTCATGAGGAGAGCGAACATAAATGGATCAGTAGACATACGGAGAAGAAATTAGCACAAGTAAGTAACTTCAATTAACTCGGAAATGTAGTTACAAAGAACAGTAGTAGTAGTAATTTGGAATCACTTATCCCAAAATCAGCAGGAGATGAATAAATATTTCATATATGTGCAGGAATCCTTGTCTATATTACTCCATTTATTTTTCTAGAGTTATTTGTCTCTCCTTCTCTAAATCGAATCAAAGTAAACCGATATTAGCAAAGTATTCGTTACGATGTGATAAGCATAATGAAAAAGTCACTCTCAAAATAGTTTTTCTATTGGTAGTATATTTAAGAAAAAACAACACTAGATTCACAAAATATGCACCTTGAGAAAACTGCAAATCGGAGGTCAATGTTGAATATAACAGAATAATGGGAACGAAACGTAGGAGAGCAAGGTCTGTAGTGTACGCTTCCAAACCAGAACGCCGAGAGCTTGCGGAGGAACTGATATATCGCCGCCAACGCTTTCTGAGCACTATCGCGATGATATACAAGGATCTCTATATGGAAAAAATATTTGGTACAATTATTGCTATAGTACGTATACATACACCTGAGTATGCACAATATATTTGTTTTCATACTCTTTCATATGCACACAAGAGACAAGATTTAATTCAACTCCATTTATTGCATTAAAAACCCTTAAGTTTAATGAGAATCGTTTTAAAATAAAGGAGAATAATAATAATAATAATATTTATTAATCCATAGACATACATAGGCATGTATAGGACAATTCAAACAACATATTCACAGTCAGTCAATACATAATGAATAGAATACATAATGCACATAATAATTTAGGCATAATGAATAATAAACAGTCAGTACATAATGAATTACATTAACACAACACACTCAAAATACATGATATCTGGTAGCAATATAGAGTTTAACCACACTTTCCTTTCAATTATAAATTCTTCTACGCTATACTAAACTTTATCTGTTAAAAAATGTTAATTTTGTTTGAAAAAGCATTGGTATAACTCTCCTTTATTGCACTTGGTAAAGCATTATATATTCTAAGAGCCATTACCTGGAAGCTCCTTGCATATAGGCTAAGCCTGTGAGAAGGAGTTCTCAAAGACAACCTTCCTCTAGTGTCCAATGTAGTTGTTACCGAAATTAGTAATCTTTATTTGATGAAATATTTAACGTGAAAAATACTTTGACGTATTCAATCACAGGGATTCAAACATAGCCCGAAAACCGCAGTGGCACCGGTGTTAAACATTTGTCGTCACTAATATTTTTTTAAGCGCCTCTTAAAGCCATGGAAAACGTAGAAGAAGAAGAGCTTTCTCAATGGAAGTTGCTTTCGCATCCCACTGAGCATTTAAGCAAACAAGCACGAGGCGTTCGGGTGCTTGCACCGAAATGGAAGGAGGAAACTTAAAAGGATTGCGCGTGGGAGAATGAGGAGCACCTATACACAATTTTCCTCGAATGGCGTAATAAGAAGGAGGGAAGATGAGGAGGAGAACCGATCTGGAAAATAGACTCGGGCGAAGACAGGGTCGGAGCGTAAAGGAGAATGGCGATGGAGAAAATGAGATGTACGGGGGATAGAGCGTAATCAGGCGAAATAAAGTGGAGGCATAAAAAGGCGGAGAGATGGAAATTGTGAGTGATTATAGAAAGAAAGGAAGAAGACATAGGAGGAGAAAGAAATCGGTAGAAGCCGATATTTTCAAAAATGGATAAATGGGAAAGCAGGAGCGAGGCCTGCGGGATTATTATCATAAATATACAACTCATTATTCGACGAAGCCCACGTAGACCTTTCTTACATCCATCATTGGAAATCACATTTGTTATCATAGTAGTAAAATAGATTTTTAAAACAAATATACGCATTAAACACAAAAATGGGGTGTGGTAAAACCTCCTCGACTTTCAGAGAAAACCCACTGTGGGGGTTAAACGCACACACAAGAAGTGACAGAAGGAAATGCTAAAAACACCGCGAATAGACAGATGGAAATAATTAAAATCAGGTACCTATATCACGAGTTGGATTCATTGATGTCTATGTATCAGTCCCCTCTAAGGTACAGTGGGTATAGGGTTGAATTGGAAAATGATATATCGCGGAATCTGTATCAATAAGGAGCTTACTCTTACAAAATTTGCATGAATAAAATGTTGTGTACTCTTTAAATAAAAACAGCGGTAGAAAATCAATGTGGAGACTGAAAATATTATTTATGCGAAACCCAGAATTGATAATCCTTGATTTCCAGGGATATTTTCAGCTGATGAAAACTTCTTTGAAGAGCAGTCGACTATGGTTCTTAAAATCAAATTTCGAAAAGAAAAGGTTGTAGAAATGGTAAATCATTAAGGCACAGTGAAGGTCTTGAATAACCATTGACTTTGAACTGACCTTTTAAAATCATTCAACGTAATTCTACCTTCGCCTAGATCGAACTTTGGGAGTTTCAAGTAGTTTAGGATGAGTAGGAAAGATATATTAATTTAATGTATTAACTCACGAGTCTAAAAAGTATTACACTGATCTCTAATTACGTTTATTATTTTACAGCTAAATCATTTTTCATTCTATGAAAATTCTTTACTTACGAATAGGTGATCCTTCATACTACTACAGTATGTCTCAACATCCATTTATTTACGTTCCGAGTTCATCAATACGTTAGAATGAAGCCCCCATTCACATCAGTTGACATCACCAATAGTCTAGAAGATTTCTGTTATAATTTACTGCAGTCATTTCCGTTTTAAGGTAAATTACTCCAAAACTTAGACGCACCGAGTTATTTGAAGTGAGGAAAGTTTGAAAGGAAAGATGCTTAAAAATATATAAATCTTGGACAATATTTTAAAATGAGCAATTTAATGAGTGACATAAAGCAACACTCGAATATATAATTAACCTTTTGACTTTATGAAATGATTTTTAATTAACATTTTTACATTAAAAAACATCATTATAGTTAAGCTGTGCCATTATTATCACGAGAAAAGGATTTTGTTCTAATATAGTGAAAATAGCTGCTTGATAGCCTATATTTCTAACACAGTTCAAAATGGTTTTGAAGCTTAGGTGATCTAAGTTCTTTCAAATACTTTCATTTCTTCTCGAACTTTAAAGTTAGTGTCTTTGATAAAATTAAAAAAGAGACTTCAATTCCATATCCGAATAAAATAAACGGAGAACTGCACCCCGGAAAGAATTAGACAAAACGAATTCGTCAATATATGATTGGACAACATTACAAGTTTTCTCGCCGAGAAAATCTTATTATCAATACATTGGAATTTCTTTTCTAAATAAAAATGTATTTCCTCTAACTATCCGTTCTTCTCCAGCCCCTTTATAATAGATAACCTCTCCAATAGGTATTTAAGTGAAGAGAAGGGACAATCTTTTTCATCGCGCTTAACGATTTGGAAGTACGTCCCAGAAGACATGGCCGAAGTATTAAGCTTGTCTTTGGATTGGCGGAGGAATGGATGGGAGGGGAAGGCGACATTAAGACCAAGAGGAAAGCATTCTGAAGTCCCATCAGATACAAGAAGAACGAAGGCGGAGAAGAAATAGGAATGAAAATATTAGGAAAGAATAGAGGCTAAATTTTTAATTGTATTTGTTGCTTAAAAGCCTTCTACTTCACGTAATGGGTCCTGGAAATGGATTACAGCCATTTGTGCACTCAAAAAGTTCTTCCTTTTTCTCCATTAACGTCTGAAGATTATTACAGAAATATTCTTGAGGCGAATTTAATCTCTTTCCGAAAATCGACATTCAATGTAAAACATTAAGGATTTCCTAGCTTATAAGTAAGGACTAGCATAGAGGAATGGAAAGGTATAATGAAGAAATCAGCAATAAAGGTCGCATAGAAGCATCTGGAAACCCATTTAAGATTCTAATCAGAAGGTAGGGAACAAACATAGAGAGAAACAGAAAAAATATTAAAAATCGGGGTCGGAAAGTAAAGGATTAGATTATTCCTAATTTTGTCAATAATAGTAAATAATAATCAGCAAATATTGCGTTTTAATTATCAGCAATGTATTTATTTATTTTATTTATTTATTTATCCAACGGGATGTACCTTTTTTACAAAAGAAAAAAATGTCACAGCACAATATCAATTTTCGCATATAACGACGAATTCTCTTCTTCGCATCTAATCTTCATTGAATCGGGAGTTGATATAATTGAATACTTTGAGTTTCTTCGCAAATATAATCGCTGATTGTTGTTACTAGGGAAATTTTATTTATTTGATAAATTTATAAATAACATAGCAAAACATAGTTTTACCTATAATCGGAAACTGGCTTCTGAATTTTGAAAATATTCACAATAAGTTCAACTGATATTTCGTACTTTTATCGCTTTTATGAAGATTAATTAGCTGGTATTGTTTTAATTAAAATTTTGTAGGAATCTTAAAAATCCTCTCAATTTATGATGGCCCTCGAATTTGAAGTATTCACAACTTTTATTCACACTTCGTAGCTTGGGCGCAGATTTCAATCTACACATATGGACACTACATTGAATTCTATATTTCCGTTTACACTAATCTAACATTGCAAAATGCAACTTGCATTCCTCTACAAATCAACTACACCTACTAACCATTAATATCATAATGTTAGCGACGAGGAAACGACGATAACGAGATCTATAACACCCACTGTCACACGCCGAAAGGTGGCTTGTAGGGTATCAATGTAGATGTACCATATATACTTAAGAATACCTATTTTAATGAATGACTATATTTCTCTAGCCTTCTAGTGGAAGGTAGAGAAAGTTGCATATTTTATTTATCAATGCAAATCACATCACTCCACATCTTGCCTTGCCTCGTAAGTCCTCTCTCTAGTGCTTTTGGCGTCTAATGGTGTAAAAGCTGAGTCCCATATTAGCCTTCAGGCTGATGAAATAGATAAGCATGAGGAGGCCAATTATAAAACGGAGGTACAAAGATTGAAATTGGTTCCGAGACAAATGTCGAAAGAAGAGGAAAAATAGTAGGGTAAATCCTTAAGTGGAGGAGATAAGACTTAGTAAACATGGAATATTTAACAAAGACTTCATAAGAAGGGTAAGAAACGAAGAGCATGTTAGTTAGGAAAGCAAATTAGGCGAACAATGAGGTTCTTTCAAGATTTCAATGGAGGAAAACCGAGAGCGTTGGAATCTTAGCTGAAAAAGCTGATTATTTAAAAAGATGACGTAAACCACCTCAGGGAAGACATTATTGTTCTACGATTTGCAAAGTCACCTTGAAAATACAAGATTCGGAGTACATTATTTGCATGTATTATCTGATATCAGATGATACAGAAACAGAGAACGAACTTGAACCCAACATCCTAATGAGCACTTTTCTTTGAAAAGTTTGAAATCAGCCGTTTTACATCGAGACGTGTTAATTTCTCATACATTTACTGATTTGGTTATTTAGCAGCAACTAGAGAAATTCGTTGTGAAAACCAAAATATACAGCATAAACATAATAGCTTAAGTTGCAGTTAAGTATCATGACTAAGTGAAATAAGATTGAAGTAGAGCTACAAGTGATCTTCGTCTAAGAACGGAGTTCCAATTTTTTCAAAAGATTCTTTTCAATATTTTTCAACTAAATTTAAACTATAATTAACAAGGCCTAGTATATAAGTAATAAGGATTAGGTACCTTTATACAATGACAATGAGTTAAAAATTCCCTGCTTACACATCGGATCTTGTTAGCATGTTGTGATGTAAATGGAATGTAATGAAAGAATACTTTCTAACATGGTATCATCATCATCTTCCTTTCAAGGTTAGGCATTATGCCTGTTCCGGCTTCACTTATTCCGTGGAACTTTACAATACTTTTCTCGGTCTTCCGACTCTTCTTTTGTCTATAGGTCGATATTCCATTCTTATATTTACATCTATCATTTTAATGGAATATTTTTAATATGTCTCCTGGTACAGGATAGAGGAAAATGTGTCTTTCATATGCTTTTGCCACGGTTATGTTTATGGCTGTGGTGTCATGATAGCTACCGAAGTGTGAATGAATAATTGCACTGATTAAAGCATCTCTTTATTAAACGCTAAGAAAAGTGTTACTCGTAAAGTCACAATGCTTCACTTACGTGGCCAAGTTGATTATATTCCGGCTTGACAAGAAATACAAGGGCAAACTAACTCACTCCTCACCTTGCCTAGTAAGACTCATTCCCCATTATTAGCTCATTGATGTTTATGTCAGAGGAGCTGAAGTACCAACCGGCCTAAGGGCTGAATACTTCACATTCATTTTATACTGGTAAGGTGTTAAACAGCGTCCAATTTACTATGATAAAATAAAGGCTTATTCTGTGCCCACGAAGCAAAATCTAAGGATGAATATGTGGGAGTGTAAAGAGCTAAGGGGGTGATAAAAATTATAAAAATGGCGGATAAAATACCTATGACGATATATATTTTGTTTAACACCAATAATGCACATGGCATGTGATTCCATATATACATATATATATATATATAGGTAAGGGGCATCTGTTACCACCGAAAAATAAAGCTAGCCATAAAATATTCTCTTCATACTCGAGGAGCGTAAAACTCTTCTCCTGATCTCGGAATGAAAATAAAAATAAAACCTCCTCGTTTTCCCGCATCTCCCCTCATTTTCGCCTGAATGAGAATGAGTGGCTGCAGACGCATAAAATAAAAGAAGAGGGATGAAAATCGAGATGGGCTGAGAAGGATAACCGTAATGAATGAGTCAGATGGAAGCGTATAGAGAATGGAATAAGGAAAACAGTTTTAGAGAGAATGAAGGAAAAGGATAGCAGAGATTTGGAAATTTTAAAGGAGGACACGATAACGGGCAAAAGAAAAGAGAACGGGGTGTTAAGGGAAGGGGAGTTCCATCTCCAACGATAGGGTCGTGAGTAACTACCGCTACGCATCGGCGCCCGGTGAATTGATCCGGGGGGAATCCGTACGCGGGGAATTGGTCACCCGCGCTGATGTTAAACTAACAACCCAACCAAACGCCCCCGGTTAATCTATTTATAACATTAACCAATAACCAGGGCGTGTAGATTAACATAAGACTGAATAACAGTAGTTATTAACATAAGACTGAATAACATCAGCGCGGGAGATCAATTCCCCGCGTACGAATTCCCCCCGGAACAATTCACCGACCACGCTACGCATCTTACTATAAAGATGAAATTCCACGGTTTCATGAATTATGCGGAGTTTTTTCCTTATATTATATGACGCAAATGTATAGTTATGCTAAAGGTGGATTTTAGCGATTTTTTATCTTGAATTAAGACTATCGAACGAGGAAGACCTTAGATTTCCTATCGCTCAGGTTCCCATTGTGAATTATTGGGAAATTTGCCATACCATATCTCTCCAAGCTCAAATTTGAATGCAATAATATTTAACTATATTATGATACGAAAAAAAACACTTATTTATATTGTGTGAGCAGTAACGGACTCGTATATATGATCAAGTTTAGGCGACATAATCACTCTGTACGATTACAAATGACTAACTATTTTACAAAGAACTGTATGCCAACTATATTGGAGATAGTTATAGATCTTGAATTTGTATTGATTTAGTTAGTGCCTCGACATTATATTTCAGTGCGACATCACTGATGAGATACTGGAAATCTGGGTCGGATAAGGCCCTCCTTTCATCCTAGAGGAAGGTTAAAGTGTGTGCTGAGGATTAACTCCTATTTCATCATCTGAAAGATAAATTGAGCGTTAATCTCTACACAATTGGTTAATTTTTTAATATCAACGTGACTATGCTTATTAATTGTAATTACGTGTTATTAATTCAGATTTTATAAGATATATGTTAGTTTCCGGTACCTAAAATTACACTAGTGCAAAGTATATTAAGAACTATGTACTTTTTACTTTCTCCATATACGAAGTATAGAGAAAGTATTGTTTTCATGAAAAAATTCGACTTCAAGATTTCAACGGAAATACATGTTTTGGGGTCCCTAGAACACGTTTTGACCATTTTCGGAATGATGTCTGTGTGTATGTGTGTGTGTGTGTGTGTGTGTGTGATAGTGGGCGCTCTAACGTGAAAACTATTAGTTGTATCAATACCAAACTTCATATATAATACTGTAGTGTGTGCTGTCAGAGTTTATTAGTTTTTGGAGTAAATCGGTCAACCGGAAGTCGAGTTTTATTCAATAAAGCTCATTTCCTGTTTTCAAAATATCTCCATAAATATGATATATACGTATATTGTATTACTTATAAAAGTTTTAGATAATGTAATTTACTATAACTTTTGTATTTAACATATTTTTTTATCACCGGTTGATTAGGAGTTATTCGTGAAACACTGATAAACCGGAAGTTGCTGATTATGTACTTAGTGGGCGCTCTAACATGAAAACTATTAGGCGGATCAACACCAAATTCCATATGTAGTACTTCTATTACAGTTTTTAGAGTTGATTAGGTTTTGGAGTAAATCGGTTCACCGGAAGTTGAGCTTCATTCTTAAAAGCTCATTTCCGGTTTTCAAAATATCTCCATAAATATGATATTTAGGTGTATACTATTATTTATAAATGTTTTAGAAAATGTAATTTACTATAACTTTTGTATGAAACATATTTTAGTATCACTGATTGTTTAGGAGTTATTCCTGAAATACTGATAAACCGGAAGTTGCTGATTATGTACTTTGTGGGCGCTCTGGGCTCTTTGGGCGAAAGGCCAGTTTCATCGTTTTTCATTCAGCATGTCCCGAACAACATTATTTATAATGTTTGTGACGTAAAAGATAATAATATATAAATTAATCACTCATCTTCCAAGTTTAGATGGAATATAGAGTTGGAAATTACTGTCGTAGATAATTATTTACATCTCATATATGGAGAAAGTCATGTGCTGGCCACATCAGATTTTTATGAAGTAATGTCAAATCTTAAATATTCTCTGCGCGCAAATATTTCTGCGGGCTCAGCTAGTGTATATAAAAAGCAAAATCCGACCGTTCCTATGTCCGTTCCCTCTCTATCTGGGTTAGATGGAAGAAGACACTTTTAAGTCTCGATTTCGCCCAAATAAAGAAAATTTAGTATTATTATCTCAGAAACTATTTGTCGTAGTGAAAGCAATCTAGGAAGCTTTAACTGTGTGGAACTCCATCCTAAAAAATGGGTGGAAATAACTTTGCAAAAGTTATTCCCACCCATTTTTTATTTGTCGTAAAGCTATCAGACAAACTATATTGTATTTCTAATTAGCAGAAAGCCCCGCGAGAATTATTCTCATCTCTATGAAGGCTTGGGTTCCAACCCAGTACTCCATAACACGTTTCCATAAGGAATGCACGTAAAGTTTGATTTTATATCCTGCAGGCATTGTTACTTTTACAGAATTAAATTGGAAATAATGGTCCTACGAAGTCAAGAAAGTACCTAAAGAAGGTAAATTAAATAAAGAATCTTATTATTTTCGAAAAATATACTTTTCGAATCTAAATTACGAGAACTATGACAAAATAAACGAAAATCATGTAAAATTTCGCAGTAGTAAACAACCAGTCCCCCTGACGACGAAGGTTATTGTTTAATCCGATACATTCATTTTCCCACAAAAATAAACGGAGATTTGAAGACCATACAGAATTAATGGTAGGAACTAATGACAGAATTTATGAAGAGGAGGCAATTTACTGAGATTTCTGCGAATGTAAACTGTGATATTTAAATAGCAGGAACAAAATTACGACCATTTTGGAGTTTTTGTTTATCAAACCGATTTACAAAAGGACATTTATACGTTCGCTTGTGGTGATCAAGATGACGAAGAAATATTACGTCGAGGAAGGGGAAGATTTTTGAGAGACAGAATTTTAACGCAAACTTGATTTTACAGCAGAGATTTTAAATCAGTGCGTTTGCGTGATTCTCACGAACCGCATAATGTTCAATGGAATCGAATTCGTAATTTTCCGGATTTTCGCTAATATTCTTAGGTTAAAATTCCATTCTGATTAATATTTATTTAAAAAAGCGGTATTTATCAGTTATATAATAAGTCATATATATTTAAATATTGCATATTTAGTAAAAAATTGAAATTAAGACCCGCAATGCATGACGGGAGAATTTGCTACTTAATTATAATACGTATTTTTAAGATGATTGAATTTGAATTATTTACTTTGCGTTTTTATAAAAATTGGTACTTTTATTATATACTATGGAAGATAAAGTTTTCTAATTGGGGCTTCTAAGCAATTCGCAGAATTTGGGCCTCTGAATCCGCTTGCGCTGATACTACACCACAAATAACTTTATTGAGTCTTATCGATACAAATTTGTTATCATCATTTTCGTATTCCTTCATAACCCTTTCCCATATTCTTTAACGTCTCTGAGAATGTTTTTCTTCCGATCATGTTAACTCTCTGTGTCTATGTTTTGACTTTTGATTAGTCTACAGCGAAGGTCTTACATAAATTGACGGCAATTAGATGACCTACATTGACTATTCTTAAACCAGTCCGCTATACTCTCAACCGTTCCACACATTTTTGTGCAATGAATAATTAATAAATAAGTATGGAAGTGGGCTTGTTTTTTACCTTGACGTTTCAGTCAGATCCTCTCCCAAATAATTCTAAAATGAGAATATAGGAATCGTTAGTTGAGTCTAAATGTAGATATAATTTGTCTTTCGGAATACCAAACCACGCTGCTGCATGCTATCTTGAAGAGAGGCGAAAGAGGAGAAGTGAAAAGCTGAATGGAATTCCCCCAAAGACGAGGAGCGGAATGATAGCAACGGTCTCATTCGCATGACAGATTATAAAGGGAGGGAGTATTTGCATATTTTAGAAAGGATATTTAAACCCAAGCAAACAGTCGATTCAAATTCCCTTCTTTTTAATGGATTTTTTTCTCCAATCAATACTGAGTCCACGTGAAGTCGGAGCCGGCTAAAGAAAACGTGGGGTGAGAGACCCCTTGGTAAAGGCGATTGAGTGGAAAACGCCATTCGGAAACAACATATCAAAAGTTAATGGCATAAATTAGTCGGTTTAGTGGATGACTTTTGATTTCTGTGACAACCTGAATGAAACTGAATATGAATTATGAGCGTAATCCAATTTATTTGTTATTCCATGGGTTTGAGCTATGCCATGCTTAAAATATGAGATTTGAAAAATAAATGACAGATTTTAAAATGAGACGATGATGTGATTTTAAGAAAAATAATAATTGTGTATGAATAAAATTCAAGCGAATGCTAACGTGATTCAATAGTTCAATTTAAGTTCTAGTTCAAGATAAAGATCTGATATTGATCCTCCCTGAACAGTTCACTTTATAAATGCTATCATTTTGTAAATATTGATATATAAATATATCTTTTTCACTATAAGCTGTATACGCGTCAATTCTCAATGTATAAGCAATCTCATTCTCATTATGAGAGAATCAAAACAAAATTAGAAACCGTTCACAGAAACTAGAAACACATTCCACGTATCCGTGGTCGCGAAGTTGGAATGAGTTGAGATTTGTTTGGTTAACCCAGATCCAAATTCATTGGCAAACAAAGACACTCATCAATAAACAGACGAAAGTTTTGATTAAAGGTATCAAAAGAGAGTAATCAGCGACTATAGAATAGGAAAATTGGCGTTCATTCTGTAGTGCTGACTCGTTTTTAATTGAGAAATCACAGAGAGGATTTCTGCCGCTAAAATGGTTTTATTTCGACTTAATATTGTTAATTTAGTCTCTTAAAAATGTTGTAAAAACACAAGTAAATTTAATATGTAAATAAGTTAGTTCGTTGATGGTGATTGTTGAGGTCGAAATGGTTGTCATTTGCTTGTTTAGATAGCAATAATAATGGATATTTATGATCATTGTATATAAAGAGAGCAAAAATAAAAGCTTTGAGAAGTGATATAAAAATTTAAGCTAATTGTTTGGTGCTCCAATTGATATTATTAGCATATTGTATTCCGTAAGTGAATAGAGAATGTGGGCTAAAATAATCCAAGCAATCAATTAGATAAATAGCTATAAATATGGGTCATTCAGTATAATATCCCAAAGACATTGTACCTCCTATGCTTTCGTAAGTTCAGTATATTTAGGATTTTTTTTTGGATTGCATTTGACGGAATTTATTTAATGACACACATTTGTCTTTAATTCGGAAATGTCTACCTTTAAGTTTTTGCAACAATAGCTTACTACCAGGCTTCATTCGTTTTTTATGAAATTCTCGGGTGACTCTTCTTTTATGAAACGGCTCTCTGTTGCCTTATAATCATTATATTTTGTCTATTTCTAGACAGCGTATCATTACACTTTGAGATACCTAAAACACACAAGAGAGGGCTATCGGGGTATTTTTGTGAAACAAAATGGTCGGAAATGCAAAGTACCATCATAAAATTTCCAATCAAAATTAAAACACTCTATAGTAATAATGTGGGGCGCAAAAACTATGATAGAATGGGAATCAAACATTTTCATTAATTAAAATAGAATACAATAAGAGGGCTTTGACTTCGTCGTAGTCTTCCCCATAATGTTGATAAATAGAAAAACACACTTCTACGCTATACCACACAAGATTTTTGTTGTACGAACACGGTTTCAACCCGTTTGGTCATCATCAGGAGATGCAAAGAACCTTACCCAACGGATCTAAACCATGTTCGTGCAAAAACATTTTGCGGTATAGAGTAGAAGAGCGTTTTTCCATTTATCTTCATTATTAAAATTGTTATACATTCGAATTTTATCTTTTTTATAACTGCTAAATGTTTTTTTCTGTAAATAGGTCCTCTTTGAAATTGTTTGCTATCATTTCTGCTACTATCGTTGTGCTGTAGGATGTTTTTCCCCAATATCCAAAAGATTTCTCTCAGACATAAAAATTTCGTGCGACTTGACTTCGCGATTTCACTGTGTCAACGGGAACCTAAGATTCCAACATCATAATCATTGTCAGTGGTTAATTGTTCCATCCTATTTTTGTGGCTCCTTAAGAATTCCTAGTACTAATTTAAAAAATACTTTACTTTACTTTTCGATAATATAGACGTAAGAAATTTAAGTATTTATAAGAGATTGTCTACTGAAATTCGTCGTCACCTTTACAAAAGTGCTTTAAAAAGTTCGTTTGTTAGCATCACGTTTTTGGCTTAATTTCCTTCACAATATTAAATTTAACAAAATCAACATTTATTCCAAAAGAGAGAAAATTAATTGATGTACATTAAATTTTGGCCGTGTAGAAATTTTCCACCGAATTTGCGAAAGTTTTCATAAATAGAATAACTTGCTCAAAATGTATAGGATATTAACAACCGTCTCTTTTACGAAAAGAAAAGAAAATTTGAATAAAAAAGATCACATGAATTCTTGCCCATCCCTTTTCGACTTCTTAAACTGGAATAGAGAACCGTTTTGTGTGAGGCTTCGTAAGAAACATATGGGTTATAATTAACTCGAGACCAGAAGGAAAGAGCCGGACGTAATAAGGGAGCGAAGGGGAAATAAACCGAACATAAAAACGATATTGTAATGTTTTCCTCTGACATATATTTATTTCAGTTTCTGCAGTAATATAACAATGGAACGTGATATTTAAATTCCCGAGTTAACTTACGCAGGTGAGAAAGGGGTTCCTAAACTTCGTAAAAACCCTTTGAAGGTCCATGTAAAATGAATATCTTCTTAAGGAAAACTGAACGGGGTTATCATCCGAGGATGCTGGAGAGACATAATTTGGCCTTGGGAGGGTTCGCTGCATACTTTCATTTTCTCTTTTTGAAAGCATAGACTGAACAGGAGAAACGGATAGTATATACACTTCGGAATGAAATACAGTCGCGTGTTCACATAGTGATGGAAAGGCGTTGACCTGAATACGACAGCTGGAGATAAAAGGGAAACTGTTTTTTTGTTTAAATCCTACTTCGCGAACATCAAGATATAGTGAAGCCATCTTACTATTGCTATAAATACTATTCATAGCTAGCAAAGATAAAACGGGTCAATGGAAACTTTCAACTTATGTAATCTTACTTCTAAAATATCATGTATTAGGTCTTAATGTTTACGTCGTTAACTCCAAATAAATGATAATGGGTTTTGGGAAGCATTGACGATAAAAAGTTTGGGTACGTGTTCTTCGAAGCACAGTACCCCCTGCCACGCGCCACTGGCGGATTGCAGGGTTGAAATGTAAATGTGAAATTTAAATGCATGTGTTAATTCTCTTTAGTTAATTATATTAGATAATTAACCTCGGAAACTGCAATTCAGTTTTTTTTCTGGGTAGAATCAGCAAAGTTCGTAGTTCCGAGTTCAAAGAGATGGAGGAATGGAAATCTTTCTACTTCGTTTGAATCTTTAAATTCTGCAATACATGGAAAAAATATTTACGATTACGAAAAATCTTATCATCGTATGAATTATAATTCATTCAGTAAGAATTCATATTAAAATTTCGAAATTAATGATTCGTAGAAACAAGGAATACGCAATATTTTGGGATGCTGTATACTTTGGCTCTGTTTCTATCACTTACACAGTTCATTCGCACATATATCTAGCTTTCTTCCATATTAATTTTTGTGAATAATTTGGAAATTTAAATTCAATTTATGGGATTTTCTGGGGCTGATGACGATGACTCATGGATAATATAACGGTGGATATATAACGGTGGCATAAAAGAATGTTCAAAACATGATGTAAGTCTACCAGCAAATTAACACTACAAGTACTCTAATGTTGCCCAATATGATTATACCTACTTTATCCATCCTGGGTAGTTAGTTATCAACTGACTAAATTAGAGGAAAGGAAATATTACCCTTCTTATTGCAGATAACATTTTGGTATCTGTACCCTTGCATAATGATATTTTACTTTCATAATTCGTCCGAACTTCACCTCGGATGTCACTTTTAAATTCCAGACAGGATATTCAATTGGATAAAATGCAATACCATTGAATGAAAGTAAAGTTTAAGTTATAGTATTATATCGTCACTTCGCTGGCAATAACTAACAATGCTATAAAAACGCCATAAATTATTTTCCAATTCGATGCGACAATTCAATTAAATACACACATTTAATTACTAAATGAAAAGGGGGAAAATATCAATATGTTCATGATTTTATAAACAAACGCAATTTGAAGGAAATTATTTAATTTCAATCAGTCCTAATCGTACACAAGAAGTCGGTTTCAAAAGAGGTAAATTATAATACTGAATGAAAGCCCTGTCGTATTCAATTACTTTAACTAAACATGAAAAATATGTTAGAAGCATTACCTGAGATAGACAATATAATGTGTAAATATTGATTTGTGGATACTGGGAATTCATACACTGCTCTCGCTCAATTTCTGAACATTTATATGAATCTGAGGAGAAGTTTCCTTTTCTACATTATATTCAGCTTACACTTAGTTATTTAAATGAGAAGTGAGTGAAATAGGCCATAAAATACTTGTAATTCATTTTTATGCCGGGAAAAATCATAAATTTGACGCCTTAACTTCTAGTTCTAAACTTTTATTTTTCATTAACAATGACAGATGAAACTGTCCTGCGATGATTTCATTGCCGCCATCCTGTATTGCTTTTTAGGGTGACCTTTGCGTCCTGAATCAGTATCCGACGTTAATTTTCCCAAATCACAGCACATTTTATTTTAAATCTCATTTTACATTTTTTAAGCACGCTCTAATGCACATCTTAAAAGGGGAGACTCTCACTTTTTGGGATATGCAAAAAAAAGGAGAAAATGAAGAACGGCTAGAGAATATAGTTGAATACAGCAAACAGAATGAATGGAGAAAGTTCTACAAAGTTGTAGTAAATGTGAAGAGAGGATACCAACATAGAATGGAGGGATTTAAAAATAAGGAGGGAAATGTAGTCCAAGAAGAGAATAAAGTTCTGGAAAGATTGGTAGAATATTTCAAAGAACTTCTCTACACAGAAGATAAAGAGAGAGTCTGAGGAAAATGACAGGCTAAGGAAAGAATCAAATACAGAGGAAAACTTGCACAGAATTAAACCCACTAGACAGGAAATTGCACAATGCATACAAAAGTTAAAAAATAATAAAGCACCGAGGAAGAAAATATTGCAGAAGAGCCAGTAAAATTTGGATCAGATATAATGAGATATGCTATACATGAACTTAGTTGTATAATATAGGAAACAGAAAAACGCCAGAAGCATAGAGCATGGGAATCCTAAGCCCAATATATAAAAAGGGAAATAAACTGGTTCTCAAGAAATATAGATGGATAAGGCTGTTAAATGTAGTGTATGAAATACTCTTCAGCATCATAAAGGAAAGGCTGAAAGTTGTAAGTGAGAGGATAATTTGAGAATCTCAGTGTGGGAGTAGAACCAATAGAAGTTCAAAAGACCAACTATTTGTAATCAGACAAATTTAAGATAAATGCTATGAGCATAATGTTGAACTGCATATGCTATTGTAGATTTTAGACAAGCATTTGATTAAATAAACAGGATCAAACTTTTAGAAGCGATGAAGGATATGGAAATTCCACCCAAAATAATTGTATTGATTCATGGCATTGAAGAACAGCATGGTTAAAGTTAAAACACATAATCAAATATAAAATGAATTCGAATTCAGCACTGGGCTAAAGCAAGGAGGTTGCATATGGACCACACTGTTTATTCTAGAATTACACAAAGCTGAAGAAAAAAATAGATCAAAGAGGAAAAATATATAACAAATGAAGCCAAATAAGTGCATATGCTGATGAGATAGCATTCAATGCAATATCTAAAGAAGAATAAGTGCAGATTTACAAAGAGTTGGAGAAAGAAGAGCAAAATGGGATTGACATTTAATACCAATAAAACTAAATATATGCTTATGAACTCATCTGGCAAATCTAGAGTCACCCAGGACTTGGATATAGGGAAGATAAAATTTGAAGGGGTGGAAGAGTTTAAATATCTAATATATATATCTAACACAAAAAGCACAATATGAATAAATGATAGAATACAAGCAAGGAATAAAACATTCTATGCAAATATGAAGATACTCAATTGCAAGTTAATAAACAGAAACACTTAAATACTAATATATAAATCAATTATCAGACCGGTAGTAACCTATGGAGTATAAAAATGGTCACTCACAATCACACAAAACAATTCCCTGAGGAGATTTGAAAGCAGACTATTGCAGAGGATATACCGACCAGTCATTGAGAATGGATTATGGCAAAGGAGAATCAAAGAGGAATTAAACACAATAATGTAAGGGGAGGACGTTCCTAAATTCATAAAATCTTTGAAGAAAAATGGTTGGACCATATGGAAAGGATGCATGAAACAGAAATGTCGAAGAAGGGAATAGAAGGGAGACTGTATGCCACTAGAAGGAGAGGAAGGTCCAGATTGAGATGGCTAGATGATACAGGACATGAGGAAGATGAAAGTGAGAAGACAGAGAAGTGGAGGATGATCGGGGTGGAGGCTCACATAGGGCTGTAGCTCCAAAGAGAGAGTTTGTCTATTAATTGAGACTTTGGGACCATTTTTAAGTGACTTCTTAAAAGTGTGGAACAAAACACATTAAAGGTTATCACACTTTCTGTGCCTTTGTTAATATTTTTTATCTATATGTAGTTTAAAACAGACTATATAATATTAACATAAGTATACCATACAACAATTTAAATCCAGGAACTAACAGATGAGCCAAGAAAGGCTTACATGGACCTTATTCTATTTTCCCTGGCTTTCTTGTAAATATTAATTTATTCTTTATTTTTCATATTTTATTTACCAATAGTTCTTTTCTTTATACCAATTCACATTTTATTTACAATTTTTCTGCAATAATTATACCTTGTGTTGAGTGTAATAAATAAAATAATATATTATACCAACAGCAGCATTTTGAATTTAGTGTTTCATGTCAAAATAAAATCTACATACATTATAGACCACTTTCATATCGATGAAAAATAAATGTATTTAAAAATCGTGTATTAACAAATAACGCTTACGAGAGTTTATAGTTTACATCAAAATTTTCTACAATCTAAAGTTTATTTCAATTTTTTTTACAATCAAGAAAATAGCAATAAAACGGCTTAAGTAGTCGTGATAGTAGTCAAAATAAAACCCATTTTCATTATAATCATATTTAATTTTTAAAAACAAATAGATGTATTCAAAAATCGGGTTTTAAATTATATCGCTCACCAGAGTTAATGGTTTAAATCAAAGCTTCCTAATTAAATATCAAAAAAATAGCCGAAAAACGACTTTCGTAGTGCTGTCAAATTAAAGTCTATTTTCGTTATAATCAATTTTAATTTAAAAAAACAAATGGATGTATTTAAAAATTTATTTTAAATAATAATGCTTCCCGGACGCAATGTTTTAATTAGATCGTGTGGATATATAATCAAAAGAATAGCAGTTTGACTACATAGTAGCCATATTTATTAAAAAAACTATAATGCTGAAATTCAAATTAATAGCTTACAGTCGTTTTTCTTGATAAAACTATACAACGGGTATGAACAATTTAAGATCGGATGTTTCAGCAGAAAATACTCTTTCATTCTAAAGAATTACTTTTTAAAATTACATAACATCTGCATATCGTCATTATATCAGCTAATGCATTAATTCAATTAAGGTCTTTAGTTTTCATAACGTTGTGATTCAATAAGAAGCGAATCACTGGCACGTGAGAACTGTCGTATTTTGCGTTAGCTGCCTTAGAAATCAAATCCTGGCATTTGCCTTGCTCAGATAAATTTAAAGTCTAGTACGAAATTAGTTAACGCGAATTCTCTGTTAAGATTAACTGAAGTAACAATAGTTAGTATAAGAATGTATGGATAGAAGGTGAGAAGTATGATAAGTTACTTTATGTCTACTGTAAAAAAAAAGCAATTCGTTTAAAAAATACTGCATGAAGTACCTCGCATAGATGCAATTTATAGTATTTTCTTACCTTTTTAGATTTCCTCACAAAACCCCTTTATATAACAAATCACATCCTTACAAAACTTAATCATGAGCGAAAATATTACAACATAGTTGATGAGCAATGGTGACGAAAAAAAAAACTTGCCAAGTAATGGCTCAACCTCACGGTATCCATTTTCGCTCACAAAAGCGACACCTCTCATCACGTATATTCTTTTGCCTTACACTTTCCGTTAACTTATAAATGGATAAAGTGTTCTTTGAGAATAAAGACAGAAAACGACTGATATTTAGAAATAAACACTGCAATCACTATTCCACAATATTTCTTTAGCGCAATAGCGCGACACTCGAATTATTTTCCGCAGCACTTCCTAAACCGACTAAAATCCTTGCATGTTCAGCTAGTATAACTGTAAGTAGAATGTTTTAGTGATAGAGCACGAAACACGTATTCGCACTATGCCAATAAAGGTTATTCCACTGAAAGATACATTTTCGATGTGAGCAACTCGGTTGCATGTGAAGAACTGAAATAGATGGCCAAGAACATGACTACAAGCAAAGCATTCCTCTATTTCTTGTTTGCGAAATTCTCTTTCACGCCACCCCTTATTGGTTTCCCGTAGGGATAGAATAGCCACCAGAAAAGCAGGCTGAAACATTCGGTCTAATTGCGCAATGGAATATTCTTATCGGTGGTCAGCTCCCTCAAACTAATCAAGATGAAAGAGAGCTCAAAGGACTCATCCCTTTTCGAGACAAAACTATTTAACGATGTGTACTTAGATGGTCAAATATTTATATCGATTGCGCTTCAAATTCTTAGAGATATTAATCGTTGCAGAAGTCTTTCGGTTTCACTAATTGAATTACAATGATGCGTGATGCAGTTTATACCGTCTTTTGAGTAGAATTATGCTTTAGCGTTTTATATAGCAATGGGAAGTTACGCATTTAATTTTCTGTCTCAGCAGAGAGTGGATTATCCTGAGTTATGATGGAATAAATATAATATTTGAGCCGCAGAAGTTGCACCGGAGTTCACTTGAAAGAAATTTGAATTATGCTTTTGCTCTATGAGTTTATAAAGATCATAACCAAAATGTTTATTTTTTGGGAGAAGAAAAAGGGACATACACTCTCACTTAAAAAATATTGAAAATTAAGATTGATGATTCCTTTTGCAACTCTACAATTCTTATTGCTCGTATTGGTATCGCTACAATCGAATGGTCCGTGTATAATATCTTTCTTATTGAAGGTATTTTGTTTACCACTTAACGACATCTTTTACCAATGTTTTGCAGAATGTTTGAGATTGTAACAACATTTATTTTTCCTTAATTTAAACCTTACCTTCATGATCATCGCCATAAGTACGCTAATGTTATTTTATTCACTGAAAGTTCCCCTTAGTTCAGAACTGAGAGTTTAATAAGAAGTTTAGCTTTAACTGCGGTAGAATATTCTTATAGAATATTATGGTCTTTAATCAAAAATGTTTACTTCATTGCCATTTCACCTTAGAACATAACGGATTTGAGTCAAATGTTGCTTGCAAACCGCAAGGTAAATGTTCACATTAACCTTCATCCGGGCGCCCGGACGGTAGATTACCGTCACATTCATAAAAGCGCGTGCAACGTTTGCCTGGAGGTGTGCAGGAGGATGGGAGGGACGTGTATTCTCTATTTACACAATGTGACACTAGATGCCAGTGTAGTCCTTGCCAGCCTCTGTCTGTATCTCGCCTCAGTCATCGTCAAACCTTCGCATGTACTAAATGACGGTATTTTACCGTCGCGCGCCCAGAAACGTAATTCTTTTCGGTCGGCCATCGGAGCAAAATGTGAGTACCGACTTCTTTTTTTTCGTTGGTATATTGCCATAATTCAAGTTTTTAATTGTTCTGCACCTTATCACTGTCAATACTGCTATGTTACCAAACAAAACAAATGGGTTGTAATCCTGAACAATATAAGATTAGCCATGTCTATGCAAATGGTAATTTCTCAGGGCACGTTCCACCGATCCTGAGGATATTCGTCGACTTCTTCTTGAGTTGGACTATGAATCGGAAGAAGAACGGGAACGACGACGACAAGAAGACCAACAGGAAGAGCAAATTGACAATCAGGACGATCTCGATTTTGAACTTGAAGTAATTCAAGAAGATGAACACAATAGTGAGTCAGGGGAAGAGTTAGATTAGGCAATACACGACCTGGATTACGAGGAGGACTACGAGGAAGACCAGGGGCAAACTAGGAACTGTAAAACGAAGCTCGAATGTTTCCTCCAAATCATTTCTTTAGAAATTTTGGATGATATTGTCAAGTACACTAATATTTTATTGCTCAAATAAAGGCTGAAAGAAATGAGTCGTCTGACTCTCCCGTTTGAGATAGAGATTACAAACCCAACTATAGAACGGAAATGAAAGCACTATTTGGGGCATTGTTCTTGATAGCCATAAAAGGTGAAAACCGTGCTGATTTTTCTGAGTTTTTTAGTAAAAACGGAACAGGACTAATGATATTGCGCGCTAACTTTAGTGAAAATAGATTTCGATTGTTGTTGAGATCTCTTCCTTTTGATGACGTTACGACCCGTAGAGAGCGATCTGTAACTGATAAATTAGCTCCGATTCGAGATTTTCAATAGACCTTTCTATCCAACTGTCAAAGAGCCTACAATGTTGGTGAAAGTGTGACCTTCGACGAAATGCTAGTGGCTATTCGTGGCCGTTGTAGTTTCATCCAATACATGGCCCAAAAGCCGGCGAAGGGCCATGTATTGGATGAACCTGGATGACCTGAAAATGTATGCCATGACAATGTTTACATATGTAGCTAAAATCATAGTATTTATTGTAATATTCAAGGTGTAAAAAAATTTATTTCATTATATATATATGTATATACGAGTAAAATGTTGCTTGCATACTGCAAGCAGATCGACAACGCTAATTTCATGTCGGCATCATATTGGGACGGCCCTCAAAAGAAAAAAAAAGGATTGAAAATATTCGTAAAATTCGCTGCAATATCATCGTCTGGCATCGAACCCGGGTCTTACTGGTGAACTTACTATGCAGCGCAATGGAAGATCACCATCTCTAATTATGTGTGAAAATTCAAGCAGAAATATTGGCTGCAACTGCCTCAAACGGCGATCTACTTTTCACGAATTTTAATGGCTCTCTGGATTCGAACCAAGGACGATCTAGGAAATCTTAAACATGTTTTTAAAATTTATCTATGTAGTCTATCTATATACCTAATTACATGTTTTAATATTATTGGGAAGGGGTTAAAATTAATTCTTAAATATCGGATATTTTACTGATTGTAGAGACGCCTGATGTCGAACCCAGGACATATTGGTAGCTGTGAATGCACAGTATGATTTATTAGGACTTCATCTTATTTCATACAAAGTTTGAAGTCGGTATCATGCCGGGAAGTACCTAAAAATATTTTCTTTTATCTCCATCAGAAATGCATTGAGGAATGTAAATGGCTCACTGGGATCGAACCAAGGACCATCAGCAAATTTGTAAAATTTGATTATTAAATTTATTTATGATATCTAAACCCATGCCGAATTTCAAGTTTCCATGCCATCGGGAAAGGGTCCAAAAAAAATCTTAAAAATCGCAGCAATGCATTTTAAACGGCCGATTTTTGCCCCGACCTAGCATCGAACCCAGGATATTTTCAGTAAAACTCATTTACGTTTTCGATAGATCATGACCATATATATCGGCTCCTTGATTATTAAGTCCCTACCTATCCGGCAAGTATTTTTTAAAAATTCCCGAAAATCAAAGCAATGCATTTAAACGGGAAAAATCGGGACTTTGGGGCCCTCTGGAATCAAACCCATGACACTGAGGTTGAAAATCGCAGTTTTTCTGGAGGTTACACGTAATGGCCAATATGTCGTAAAAATTTCAGGTCAATGACGATTGTGGTTTAGCCTGTGAATTTGTATCCTCGCTATATATATATATCGATACATGAATGAATCCGGAGAAGCATCTATATCTATTACGAGTGCAATGTAGCTTGCATACTGCAAGCAGATCGGTAATATTATTTTATTTCGGCATCATATCGAGACGGTCCTCAAAAGAAAAAAAAAGGATTGAAAATATTTTTAAAATTCGCTTCAATTTTAGCGTCTTGCATCGAACCCGGGTCTTCCTGGTGAACTTACTAAGCGGCACAATAGAAGATCACTATATCTAACTATGTGTGAAAATTCAAGCAGAAATATTTGCTACAACTGCCTCAAACGACGTTCTACTTTTCACGAATGTAAATGGCTCTCTGGATTCGAACCAAGGACGATCGTGGGAATCTAAAACATGTTCCTGAAATGTATCTATAATTTCTATCTGCATGCTAAATTTCAAGTTTCTATATAATTGGGAGATGGTTCCAAAAATTCTGAAAAATCGGATCATTTACTGATTGTAGAGACGCCTGGTGGTGAAACCAGGAAACATTGGTAGATGTGAATTCACAGTTTGATTAGTAATGACTTGATCTTATCTTATGCAAAGTTTCAAGTGGATATAATATCGGGAAGCACCTAAAATGTGTTTCCGTAATCTCCATAAGAAATGCATTGAGGAATGTAAATGGCCCTCTGGGATCGAACCAAGGACCATAAGGGAATATGTAAAATTTGATTATGAAATATAATTATGATTTCTAACGCCATGCCGAATTTCAAGTTTCTATGCCATCGGAAAAGGGTTCAAAAAAAATCTTAAAAATCGCCGCAATGCATTTTAAACTGCCGATTTTTGCCCCGACCTAGCATCGAACCAAGGATAATATTCGTAGATGTCTTTATGGTTTCCTTTTGATATGCGCGGCATCTAGCGATCCCTCGAGTTTCAACTCTCTCCTTTTCCGGGAAGTGCCTCAAAAAAATTTTCGAAAATCCCCGCCATGTAATCTTATGGGGAAAATCGCGACTTTGGGGCCTTCTGGAATCGAACCCATGACACTCAGGTTCAAAATCACATTTTTTCTGGTGGTTACACGTTATGGCCAATACCGACTATAATCGATATCGACTTCAAACTTTGCATTTAGAAAGATCAAGTTCATACAAATCAAACAGTGCATTCACAGCTATCAATGTGTCCTGGGTTCGACACCAGGTGTCTCTGCAATCAGAAGTTGATCCGATTTTTAGGAATTATTTTGAAACCTTTGCCAATAATATAGAAACTTTAAATTCGGCATATAGATAGTGATCATAAATAACGTTCAGAAACATTTTTTAGATTTCCAAGATCGTCGTTGGTTCGAATCCAGAAAGCTATTTAAATTCGTGAAAATTAGATCGTCTTTTGACGCAGTTGTAGCCCATATTTCTGCTTGAATTTTCAAACATAGTTAGAGATGGTGTTGTTCTATTGTGCTGCATAGTAAGTTCACAGTAAAGACCCGGGTTTGATGCCGGACGATGGAATTTCAGCGAATTTTAAGAAAAATTTCAATTCAATTTTTTTCTTTTGATGGCCGTCCCGATATGATGCCGACATGAAAATAGTGTTGTCGATCTGCTTGCAGTATGCAAGCAACATTTTACTCGTAATAGATATATAGATGCTTCTCCGGATTCATTCATATATATAGCTATATAGCTATATAGATAGGATACAAATTCACAGGCTAAACCACAAGCGTCATTGACTTGAAATTTTTATGACATATTGGCCATAACGTAAAACCCACAGGAAAAAAGCGACTTTGATCCTCAGTGTCATAGGTTCGATTCCAGAGGGCCCCAAAGTCCCGATTTTTCCCGTTTAAATGCATTGCCGTGATTTTCGGGAATTAAAAAAAAATACTTTCCGGATAGGTAGAGAAATAAAATTCAAGGAGCCTATATTTATGGTCTTGGACTTTTGAAAACATCAATGACTTTCACAAAAAATATCCTGGGTTCGATGCTAGGACGATGCAAAGATCTGCCCTTTAAAATACATGGGAGCTTTTTTTCATTATTTTTTTTGATGCATTTCTCGAAATAAAAGGAAGTTCGTGCTTAGCCGGAAAGTGTAAGGTAAAAATTGTTTTAAGAAAAAAATTTTCATAAGACCGTACTATTCCTGGGTTCGATGCCAGAGCACATTAACATTTCTCTCATAAGGAATATAAGGAATAAGGAATTTTTTAAAAATACTTTCCGGATAGGTATTGAATCGAAACTCAAGGAGCCTATATATATGATCATGATCTATCGAAAACATAAATGAGTTTTACGGAAAATATCCTGGGTTCAATGCTAGGTCGAGGCAAAAATTGGCCGTTTAAAATGCATGGGGATAGTTTTTCATTAATTTTTTTGATGCACTTATCAAAATGATAGGAAGTTCGTGCTCGGCTGGAAGATATATAAAAAGGATTGGTTTTAGAAAAAAATATTCTTAAGCCCGTACAATTCCTTGGTTCGATGCCAGAGCACATTAAATTTTCTCTCATAAGGAATACATGGGAAAAGTAGGACGTCGTTTGAGGCAGTTGCACCCAATATTTCTGCTTGAAATTTCACACATAGTTAGAGGTGTTGATCTTCTGCTGTGCTGCATATAAAATATTACCAGAAAGACCCGGGTTCGAAGCCAGGCGGTAAATATATCCCCCATTTAAAATACATTGTAGAGGTTTCATTATTTATTTTGATGCACTTATCGAAATGATAGGAGGTTCATGCTTAGATAGAAGATGTTTATTAAGACTTGGTTTAAGAAAAAAAAATGGATAAGACCATGCTGTTCCTGGGTTCGTTGCCCGAGCACATTAAAATGTCTCACATAAGGTATGCATATGAAAAGTAGGACGTCATTTGAGGCAGTTGCAGTCAATATTTCTGCTTGAATTTTCACACATAGTTAGAGATGGTGATCTTCTGTAGTACTGCATAGTAAGTTCACCAGGAAGGCTTGGGTTCGATGCCAGACGATTAAATTGCAGTGAATTTTAAGAATATTTTCAATGCTTTTTTTTTCTTTTGAGAACTGTCCCGATATGAAGCCGATATGAAGGTGGTGTTGAAATGAAATTGGTGTTGTTGATCTGCTTGCAGTATGCAAGCTACATTTTACTCGTATAATAGATAGATGCTTCTCCGGATTCATTCATATATCTATTATATATAGATGCTTCTCCGGATTCATTACTATATATAAAGCTGCAAATCCGACTCATTCATACAAAATCCTGGGCATTTCTAACCGAGCTAGAAGGCTGAAATTTTCAAGAGTGATTCATAACTGTCAGTCGAGTTGGGAAAAAATCGAAAATTCCCAGATTTTGACCTAGGTTTGAGCCCAGAGACGATTATATTTTTCAATGTATTTAAACGGGAATAACGAAAAATGGCCATGCAGAGCAAATTTCTTTCGTTCATTAAAATATGAAAAATTAATCGTAAAGCAGTTGGACTTGGTTTATATTACGTCTAAAAGATTAAAGTTTTCTATTCTTGCGACCGATTTTAACATTCCGACACGAAATTTGCAAAATTTTAGTTTGAACGCCAATTTATTGCGTTATTTTTCTCTCATTTCGAAAATTAAATCTATGACAACGACCATTGTTTAAATCGAAAACAAATTTGTTTACAATACTAATTCCATACGCCATGATAAAGGTTTGATGCATTTTTAATCATTTTAAATGTTTCTTTCGATATATGTTAATACTAAATGCTGAAAATTGTAAATTTCGTCAAAATAGACAGTGGATATCTGCACGGTCAATGAATCAATCGTGAATGCATGCTGTGACAACATAAATTTATATAGAGAATACGAGACCATTAACAACGAAGATAATCGTAAAAGTCATGTAAGTAGTGAGATTATTCTAGAATGAAGTACATAGATACGAATATAAATTAATAAATAGGGATATTAATGTAAATTAAAAGGTTTAACGACAATCTTTAGAAATAACATAACTGTAAGCATTACGAATCATTAGTTTCGCTAACACTATAATTTATTAATATATTATAATTCATAGCTCACTTAACCAAATACATTTATCATATACTGAACTCTCATCTAAATGAACAACAAATATCTAATCAGGAAATACATGGTATTATTGAACTATGTTAGGATATCGTTGGTTTACGCATATGGTGGATTGCTTTTCGTGTGTGTGAGTTTCTGCTCTTTTAATTTTATGCCTACTACGTTTCTTCTTTTCTATTTTAATTACATATAATTATTCTGTCATCCTTTCCAAAGAGAATTTAAAATTAAGTTATTTTTCTACGTTTCTTTAATTAATACGTAGTACGCAATTAGTTCGTAATATATTACGTAATTCAACATTCATCAAAATAAAAAAAATCATATTATTTGGCGAATCTCGATCTCACTTATTTGAAAATTATGCATACAATAGACAGTGGTATACTTAACAAAAATTTTCTTTCCATATATGTTATGACTGAAGGTTGAAAAATGTAACTTTCATCAAAATGGACAGCGAATATCTGCACGGTCAATGAATTATTCGGGAATGCATGCTGTGATAACATAAGTTTATGTAGAAAATACGAGACCATTTATCAACGAAGATAATCGGTAAAGTCATGTAAGTAGTGAGATTATTCGAGGATTAAATTGAAAAGTCTACACTGAATCTATATAAGGGGGATAAGAAAGCAATTTCGATGAAATATACTCATTAATTACTGATGAAGTACGTATTATACCGGACCAAGTCTATCTATGCCTGAGTAAAAGTAAGTACAACTGAAATTTACATCATCCTAAAATATTACTATCAGAATATTAATGTAAATTAATAGTTTTAACGATATTATTTAGAAATAATATAACTGCAAACAATACGAATCATTAGCATCAAAATCGCTATAGTTTAGTATAGTAGTATTTCACTTCATTCTCACTTAACCCAATGCATTTATCGCATTGTTTGTATCGTTTAATTATGTCTAAAAATTTCCTTTGCAATGACCATTTCCGATTCCTGCTTTATGGCGTTGTAATTAATAATAATATTCATAACTTCTCTAATGAAAGCAGGAAGATCCCAATTACCACCATTTCAATAACTAATACTAATAACAAAGACACTCAACCATTCTATAGCCAGAAAAATCTTGCTAGCCGGAATTCGTTCCTTGGTGTTGGAGTCCTAGCACAGTGACCACTTTCTCACCGCACCCGGTGTGTTTGGTATTTTGCCCTTAGTTTCTCTTAAGATCGACAGATAAGCTCCAGCGTCCTGTCTCGCGTGCCACCTCATAGTGTGGCTTCTTTAGATGATGTTCCTTTTAGGAGGGGAAGCTTTAAGTAACGTATGCCTCAATTTCATACTACATACATTGTGATACGTTGTAATCGAAAAGCTCATACGGGCAGCCAAACCCGTTGCTGCCCGCCTTTCTTGAAGGACCATATTATAATTGAATATCAAGAAAGTGTAACTTTCATTTAAATGAACAACAAATACCTACACAGGAAATAACATTATATCCTTGAACGATGTTAGGATTATACGTATATGTTGGATTGCCTTTCGTGTGTGAAAATTGTGCTTTTTATTGTATGCCTATTATGTATCGTCTTTTCTATTTTAATAACATATATTTATTCTGTCATCTTATCCATACAGAATTTAAAATTAAGTTAAATTTTCGTTTTTTTAATTAATACGTAGTACCTTACGTAATGATATGGGATACTGCTGGGGAAACGATAAATGTCCATGAAGAACCAAATGTTTTCATTCACATAAGCATGAAAAATGTACGTACAGTGGAGAGTATTTAACTAAATTATACCTCAAAGAGGAATTTTTATTTTTCGTGCACCCAATTTCGCCATGTCGGCAACATCTTAAATTAAATACAAATTAATACTGTTTTTATTTGCACCCTTCCCAAGATCAAAACTTTGGCTACGACCATTATTTACGTGGAATACAAATTTGTTTGCAGTTCAAATAACATACGCCGTGATGAAAGTATGAAGTTTTTGGAATATTTTTCAATATTCTTTTGTTTGTAATATTAATATACATCAAGGACATTTAACTTTCATCAAAATAAACAACAAAAATCTACTCATAAAATACGATGATTTCCTTGAACGAACTTTGGATTACGTTTTTCTACGTATCAGCTGGATGATTCTTGGTAAGTAAAACAATTTCTGCGATTAAAAATGTATGCTTACTATGTTTACTCTTTTCTATTGTATTCACCTCAAATTATTTTTTCATATTCTGCAAACGGGCTTTAGAATTGAGTTCTTTTTCTACGTTTTTCTAAATTATTTACATAGATACGTTACCTGTAGCATATTTGTTTGTTTATATAATTAGAAACGGAGCTCATTGTCGTGGTAGACGCCATTTAATGAACATAGGATTCAATTTCATTATGTCTTGCTCTGAACCGAATACTTCACAGGTAATCGTCTATTTATTTTCCGCATTTTTATCTTATGCAGATTTTTATTCTAACTTTGCTTTGATTGGCGTATTTTCTTAAATTAATTTTACGAATGCACATTCATTAGGAATCAACTCCAAATCTCCCGTATCAAATAAGCGTAGAAGGCCGTTGAAATCCAAAGGGGGACGTCCTAAAACCTTGAACGACCTTCGGATTATGTAGTTCTACGTGTTCGCTGGATAATTTTTGTAAGTAAAAACAATTTCTGCGTTTATCATCGTATGCAAAATATTTTCCCAACATCTCCATACGGGCTTTAAATTCAACTTCTTTTTCTACATTCTTAAAAATTATTCAACTACGTTGCCTAATTTCTATTTGTTTATTTAATTAGAAACGGAGCTCATTGTGCCGCTTTAGACGCCATTTAATGTGCATAGGATTCAATTGAAGTATGCCTTGCACTGAACCGAGTACTACAGGTAACGAATCATCAATCGATTTCTCGCCTTTTTATCTTACGAAGACTTTTATTGTTACTTAAATTTGTTTGGCGCATTTCTTTAATTTAATTTTACGTATGCGTATTCTTTAAGGTATCAACTGCAAAACTCCCGTCTCAATTAAACGTGAAAGGCTTTTGAAATAATTATTATATTATTAGATGAATCTCGATCTCATATTTGAAAATTAGGTATACGATAGACAGTAGTATAATTAAAAAGACACACATCCCTTCATAATATTCTTTGCTTGGAGTTTGCAAGCACCCATTTACTAGTTCATATATATAGCCATATAGCTATATAGCTATATAGATAGGATACTAATTCACAGGCTAAACTACAAGTGTCATTGCCTTGAAATTTTTATGACGTATTGGCCATAACGTGAAACCCCCAGGAAAAAAGCGACTTTGATCCTCAGTGTCATAGGTTCGATTCCAGAGGGCCCCAAAGTCCCGATTTTTCCCGTTTAAATGCATTGCCGTGATTTTCGGGAATTTTTAAAAAATACTTCCCGGATAGGTAGAGAAATAAAACTCAAGGAGCCTATATTTATGGTCTTGGTCTTTCGAAAGCATCAATGACTTTCACAAAAAATATCCTGGGTTCGATGCTAGGATGATGCAAAGATCTGCCCTTTAAAATACATGGGAGTAATTTTTCATTATCTTTTTTGATGCATTTCTCGAAATAAAAGGAAGTTCGTGCTTAGCTGGAATGTGTACGGTAAGAATTGGTTTAAGAAAAAAATTTTCATAAGACCGTATTATTCCTGGGTTCGATGCCAGAGCACATTTACATTTCTCTCATAAGGAATATAAGGGAAAAGTAAGCCTTCGTTTGAGGCAGTTGCAGCCAATATTTCTGCTTGAATTTTAGCACATAGTTAGAGATTAATATCTTCTATTATGTTGCATAGGAAGTTTTACCAGAAGGACCCGGGTTCGATGCCGGGCGGTAAATATGTCTCCCGTTTAAAATACATTGGGTTAGTATTTCATTATTTTTTTGATGCACTTATCGAAATGATAGGAAGTTCGTGCTTGGCTGGAAGATGTATGTTAAAATTACTTTAAGAAAAAAATTTTCATAAGACCGTACTATTCCTGGGTTCGATACCAGAGCACATTAACATATCTCTCATAAGAAATATAAGAGAAAAGTTGGACGTCGTTTGAGGCAGTTGCAGATAATATTTCTGCTTGAATTTTCACAGATAGTTAGAGATGGTGAACTTATATTGTGCTGCATAGTAAGTATCACCAGGAAGATTCGGGTTCGATGCCGGACGAATAAATTGCAGCGAATAATCAGAATATTTTCAATCCATTTTTTTTTCTTTTGAGGACTCACTCGATATGATGCCAACTTAAAATTAGTGTTGTCGATCTTCTTGCAGTATGCAAGCTACATTTTACTCGTATAGCTATATCTATTATATATAGATGCTTCTCCGGATTCATTCATATATATACCTATATAGATAGATAGGATACAAATTCACAGCCTAAACTACAAGCGTCATTGATCTGAAATTTTTATGACATATTGGCCATAACGTGAAACTCCCAGGAAAAAAGCGACTTTGATCCTCAGTGTCATGGGTTCGATTCCAGAGGGCCCCAAAGTCCCGATTTTTCCCGTTTAAATGCATTGCTTTGATTTTCCGGAATTTTTAAAAAATACTTCCCGTATAGGTAGAGACTCGAAACTCAAGGAGCCTTTATATATTGTCATGATCTATCGAAAGAAGAAATGAGTTTTACGGAAAATATCCTGGGTTCGATGCTAGGTCGAGGCAAAAATCGGCCGTTTAAAATGTATTGTGGCGATTTTTAAGATTTTTTTTGGACCCCTTCCCGATGGCATGGAAACTTGAAATTCGGAATGGAGTTGGAGATTATAAATATATTTCATAATCAAATTTAACATATTCGCTGATGGTCCTTGGTTCGATCCCAGGGCGCCATTTACATTTCTCAATGCATTTCTTATGGAGATAACGGAAACAAATTTTAGGTACTTCCCGGCATGCTATCGACTTAAAACTTAGCGTGATAGAAGAACCAGTCTTAGCAAATCAAACTATGCATTCATAGCTATCAATGTGTCCTGGGTTTGACACCAGGTGTCTCTGCAATCAGAAGTTGATCCGATTTTTAGGAATTATTTTGAAACCTTTCCCAATAATATAGAAACTTGAAATTTGGCATATGGATTGAGATCATTAATAAATTTCAGAAACATTTTTTAAATTTCCAAGATCGTCCTTGGTTCGAGTCCCGAGAGCCATTTACATTCGTGAACATTAGAGCGTCTTTTGAGGCAGTTGCAGGCAATATTTCTGCTTGAATTTTCACACGTATTTAGAGAAGATGATCTTCTAATGTGCTGCATAGTAATTTCACCAAAAAGACACGGGTTCGATGCCAGACGATTAAATTGAAGCGAATTTTAAGTATATTTTGAATCCTTTTTTTCCTTTCCGGGACCGTCCCGATATAATGCCGTTATGAAATTAGTGTTGTCGATCTGCTTGCAGTATGCAAGCTACATTTTACTCGTAGCTATATAGGTATATAGATAGGATACAAATTCACAGGCTAAACCACAAGCGTCATTGACTTGAAATTTTTATGACACATTGGCCATAACGTGAAACCCCCAGGAAAAAAGCGACTTTGATCCTCAGTGTCATGGGTTCGATTCCAGAGGGCCCCAAAGTCCCGATTTTTCCCGTTTAAATGCATTGCGTTGATTTTCGGGAATTTTTAAAAAATACTTGCCGGATAGGTAGGGACTTAAAACTCAAGGAGCCGATATATATCGTCATGATCTATCGAAAACATAAATGAGTTTTACGGAAAATATCCTGGGTTCGATGCTAGGTCAAGGCAAAAATCGGCCGTTTAAAATACATTGTGGCGATTTTTAAGATTTTTTTTGGACCCCTTCCCGATGACATGGAAAATTGAAATTCTGCATGAAGTTGGAGATCATAAATATATTTCATAATCCAATTTTACATATTCGCTGATGGTCCTTGGTTCGACCCCAGAGAGCCATTTACATTCCTCAATGCATTTCTTATGGAGATAACGGAAAAAGGTTTTAGGTACTTCCCGGCATGATATCGACTTCAAACTTTGCATAATATAAGATGAAGTACTTATAAGTCATAATGTTCGTTCCCAGCTAACAATATTTCCTGGGTTCGACACCAGGCGTCTCTACAATCAGTAAATTATCCGATTTTTAGGAATTTTTTTGAACCCCTTCCCAATAATATTAATACATGAAATTAGGTATATAGATAGAGAACATAGATGCATTTCAAAAACATATTTTAGATCTCCTAGATCGTACTTGGTTCGAACCCAGAGAGCCATTTACATTATTGAAAAGTAGGACCTTGTTTGAGGCAGTTGGAGCCAATATTTCTGCTTGAATTTTCACACATAGTAAGAGATGGTGATTTTCTGTTGTGCTGCATATTACGTTAACCAGGAAGGCCTAGGTTCGATGCCAGACGATTAAATTGCAGCGAATTTTAAGAACTTTTTCAATCCCTTTTTATTTTCGATTGAGGGCCGTCCCGATATTATGCCGACAAGAAATTATTGATGTCGATCTGCTTGCAGTATGCAAGCTACATTTTACTCGTATAATAGATATATAGATGCTTCTCCGGATTCATTCATATATATAGCTATATAGATAGGATACAAATTCACAGGCTAAACCACAAGCTTCATTGACTTGAAATTTTTATGACATATTGGCCATAACGTATAACCCCCAGGAAAAAAGCGACTTTGATCCTCAGTGCCATAGGTTCGATTCCAGAGGGCCCCAAAGTCCCGATTTTTCCCGTTTAAATGCATTGCCGTGAATTTGGGAATTAAAAAAAATAGTTTCCGGAAAGGTAGAGAAATATAACTCAAGGTGCCTATATTTATGGTCTTAGACTTTCGAAAACATCAACGACTTTCACAAAATATATCCTGGGTTCGATGCTAGGACGATGCAAAGATCTGCCCTTTAAAATACATGGGAGCTGTTTTTCAATATTTTTTTTGATGCACTTCTCGAAAAAATAGGAAGTTCTTGCTTAGCCGGAAAGTGTAAGGTAAGAATTAGTTTAAGAAAAAAATTTTCATAAGACCGTACTATTCCTTGGTTCGATGCCAGAGCACATTAACATTTCTCTCATAAGAAATATAAGGGAAAAGTAAGTCTTCGATTGAGGCAGTTGCAGCAAATATTTCTGCTTGAATTTTCGCACATAGTTAAAGAGTAATATCTTCTACTATGTTGCATAGGAAGTTTCACCAGAAAGTCCCGGGTTCGATGTCGGGCGGTCATTATGTCTCCCGTTTAAAATACATAGGGTTTGTATTTCATTATTTTTTTGATGCACTTATTGAAATGATAGGAAGTTCGTGCTTGGCTGGAAGATTTATGGTTAAAACTGGTTTAAGAAAACAGTTTTCAGAAGATCGTAATATTCCTGGGTTCGATGCCAGACCACATTAACATTTCTCTCATAAGAAATATAAGGGAAAAGTAGGACGTCGTTTGATGCAGTTTCAGATAATATTTCTGCTTGAATTTTCACAGATAGTTGGAGATGGTGATCTTCTATTGTGCTGCATAGTATGTATCACTAGGAAGACCAGGGTTCGATGCCGGACGAACAAATTGCAGCGAATAATCAGAATATTTTCAATCCATTTTTTTTTCTTTTGACGGCCTTCCCGATATGATGCCGACTTAAAATTAGTGTTATCGATGTGCTTGCAGTATGCAAGCAACATTTTACTCGTATACCTATATAGATAGATAGATAGATAGGATACTAATTCACAGCCTAAACTAAAAGCGTGATTTACTTGAAATTTTTACGACGTATTGGCCATAACGTGTAACCACCAGAAAAAATGTGATTTTGAACCTCAGTGTCATGGGTTCGATTCCAGAGGGCCCCAAAGTACCGATTTTTCCCGTTTAAATGCATTGCTTTGATTTTCCGGGATTATTAAAAAATACTTCCCTGATAGGTAGAAAATCGAAACTCTAGGAGCCTTTATATATGGTCATGATCTATCGAAAACGGTAATGACTTTCACGCAAAAGATTCTGGGTTCGATGCTAGGACGATCCAAAAATCCGCCCTTTAAAATACATTGAGGTAGTTTTTCATTATTTTTTTTGATGCACCTATCGAAACAATGGGAAGTTCTTGCTTCGCTACAAGATATATATTAAGAATTTGTTTCAGAAAAAAATTTTCATAAGCCCGTTTTACTCCTGGGTTCGATGCCAGAGCACATTATAATTTCTCTCATAAGGAATATATGGAAAAAGTAGGACGTCGTTTGAGGCAGTTGTAGCCAATATTTCTGCTTCAATTTTCACACATAGTTAGAGATGGGGAAATTCTGCTGTGCTGCATAGTGTGTATCACTAAAAAGACCCGGGTTCGATGCCGGACGAATTAATTGCAGGGAATTTTAAGAACATTTTCAATCCTTTTTTTTTCTTTTGAGGACCGTCCCGATATGATGCCAATATGATATTAGTGTTGTCGATCTGCTTGCAGTATGCAAGCTACATTTTACTCGTATTTAATAGATAGATGCTTCTCCGGATTCATTCATGTATATACCCAGATACATAGATAGGATACTAATTCACAGTCTAAACTACTGGCGTCATTGACTCGAAATTTTTACCACGTATTGGCCATAACGTACAACCGCCAGAAAAATTGTGATTTTGAACCTCAGTGTCATGGGTTCGATTCCAGAGGGCCTCAAAGTCCCGATTTTTCCCATTTAAATGCATTGCTTTGATATTCGGGAATTTTTAAAAAATACTTGCCGGATAGGTAGAGAATCCAAACTCAAGAAGCCTATATATATGGTCATGATCTATCGAAAACATAAATGAGTTTTACTGAAAATATCCTGGGTTCGATGCTAGGTCGAGGCAAAATTCGGCCGTTTAAAATGCATTGTGGCGATTTTTAAGATTTTTTTTCGACCCTTTCCCGATGGCATGGAAACTTGAAATTCGGCATTGAGTTGGAGATTATAAATATATTTCATAATAATATTTTATATATTCGCTGATGGTCCTTGGTTCGATCCCAGAGAGCCATTTACATACCTCAATGCATTTCTTATGGAGATATCAGAAAAGAGTTTTAGATACTTCCCGGCATGATATCGACTTCAAACTTTGTATGAAACAAGATGAAGTTCTAATAAGTCATACTGTGCATTCACAGCTACCAATATTTCCTGGTTC
The DNA here is from genome assembly GCA_947579665.1 of Sympetrum striolatum. Classification (NCBI taxonomy): domain Eukaryota; kingdom Metazoa; phylum Arthropoda; class Insecta; order Odonata; family Libellulidae; genus Sympetrum; species Sympetrum striolatum. The sequence continues at coordinate 1,497,134 of OX388343.1, forward strand.
GACACCAGGCGTCTCTACAATCAGTAATTTTACCCGATATTTAAGAATTAATTTAAACCTCTTCCCAATAATATTAAAACATTAAATTAGGCATACAGATAAAGAACATTAATACATTTCATAAAACATGTTTTTGATTTCCTAGATCGTCCTTGGTTCGACTCCAGAGAGCGTTTACATTATTGAAAAGTAGGACGTAGTTTGAGGCAGTTGGAGCCAATATTTCTGCTTGAATCTTCACACATAATAAGATATGGTGATTTTCTGTTGTACTGCATTGTACGGTCACCAGCAAGGCCTAGGTTCGATGCCAGACGATTAAATTGCAGCGAATTTTAAGAGTATTTTCAATTCACCTTTTTTATTTGTGGGCCATCCCGATATGATGCCGGTATGAAATTAGTATTGCCGATCTGCTTGCAGTATGCCAGCTACATTTTACTCGTCATATATATATATATATATATACGAGTATAATGTAGCTTGCATACTGCAAGCAGATCAACAACACTAATTTCATATCGGCATTATATCGGAAAGATCTTCAAAAGAAAAAAAAAGGATATAAAATATTTTTAAAATTCGCTTCAATTTAATCGTCTGGCATCGAACCCGGGTCTTTCAGGTGAACTAACTATGCAGCACATCAGAATATCACCTTCTCTAACTACGTATGAAAATTCATGCAGAAATATTGGCTGCAACAACCTCAAACGAAGTCCTACTTTTCACGAAAGTTAATGAATTCCTGGATTCGAACCAAGGGAGATCTATGAAATCAAAAATATATTTTCGAAATGCATGAATGAGCTCAATATATATGCCAAATTTCATGTTTTAATATTATTGGGAAAGAGTTTAAATTATTTCTTAAAAATCGGATAATTTACTGATTGTAGTGACGCCAGGTGTCTAACCCAGGAAATATTGGTAGCTGTGAATGCGCAGTATGACTTATTAGAACTTTCTCTTCATTTATACAAAGTTTGAGGTTGATAGCATGCCGGGAAGTACCTAAAACCTTTTTCTGTTATCTCCATAAGAAATGCATTGAGGATTGAAATTGGCCCTCTGGGATGGATCCAAGGACCATCAGCAAATACGTAAAATTAGATTATGAAATATATTTATGATCTCCAACTCAATGCCGAATTTCAAGTTTCCATGCCATCAGGAAAGGGTCCGAAAAAAATCTTAAAAATCGCTACAATGCATTTTAAACGGCCGATTTTTGCCTCGACCTAGCATCGAACCATGGATATTTTCAGTAAAACTCATATATGTTTTCGATAAATCATGACCATATATATAGGCTCCTAGAGTTTAGATTTTCTACCTATATGGGAAGTATTTTTTAAAAATTCCGGAAAATCAAAGCAATGCATTTAAATGGAAAAAATCGGGACTTTGGGGCCCTCTGGAATTCAACCCATGACTCTAAAGTTCAGAATCGCAATTTTTCCGGCGGTTACACATTATAGCCAATACACTGTAAAAATTTCAACTCAATCACGCTAATAGTTTAGGCTGTGAATTTGTATCCTATCTATCTATATCCCTACCTATTATATATAGATGCTTCTCCGGATTCATTCATATATATACCTATATAGATAGATAGGATACAAATTCACAGCCTAAACTACAAGCGTCATTGATCTGAAATTTTTATGACATATTGGCCATAACGTGAAACTCCCAGGAAAAAAGCGACTTTGATCCTCAGTGTCATGGGTTCGATTCCAGAGGGCCCCAAAGTCCCGATTTTTCCCGTTTAAATGCATTGCTTTGATTTTCCGGAATTTTTAAAAAATACTTCCCGTATAGGTAGAGACTCGAAACTCAAGGAGCCTTTATATATTGTCATGATCTATCGAAAGAAGAAATGAGTTTTACGGAAAATATCCTGGGTTCGATGCTAGGTCGAGGCAAAAATCGGCCGTTTAAAATGTATTGTGGCGATTTTTAAGATTTTTTTTGGACCCCTTCCCGATGGCATGGAAACTTGAAATTCGGAATGGAGTTGGAGATTATAAATATATTTCATATTCAAATTTAACATATTCGCTGATGGTCCTTGGTTCGATCCCAGGGCGCCATTTACATTTCTCAATGCATTTCTTATGGAGATAACGGAAACAAATTTTAGGTACTTCCCGGCATGCTATCGACTTAAAACTTAGCGTGATAGAAGAACCAGTCTTAGCAAATCAAACTATGCATTCACAGCTTACAATATGTCCTGGGTTCGACACCAGGTGTCTCTGAAATCAGAAGTTGATCCGATTTTTAGTTATTTTTTTGAAAGCTTTCCCAATAATAAAGAAACTTGAAATTCGGCATATAGATAGAGTTCATAAATAACTTTCAGAGGCAGGTTTAAGATTTCCAAGATTGTCCGTGGTTCGAATCCAGAGAGGCATTTACATTCGTGAAAATAAGAACGTCTTTTGAGGCAGTTGTAACCAATATTTCTGCTTGAATTTTCACACATAGTTAGAGATGGTGAACTTCTATTGTGCTGCATAGTAAGTTTACCAGTAAGACCTGGGTTCGATGCAAGACGATAAAATAACAGCGAATTTTAAGAATATTTTGAATATTTATTTTTGTTCAATTGAGCACCGTCCCGATATGATGCCGATATGAAATTAGTATTGCCGATCTGCTTGCAGTATGCAAGCTACATTTTACTCGTATATATGAATGAATCCGGAGAAGCATCTATATATAATAGATAGAGAGGATACAAAGTCACAGGCTAAACCACTCGCGTCAATGGCTTGAAATTTTTACGACATATTGGCCATATTGTATAACCTCCAGAAAAATTGCGATTTTGAACCTCAGTGTCATGGGTTCGATTCCAGAGGGCCCCAAAGTCCCGATTTTTCCCGTTTAAATGCATTGCTTTGATTTTCGGGAATTAAAAAAAAATACTTCCCGGATAGGTAGAGAATTAAAACTCAAGGAGCCTATATATATGACCATGATCTATCGAAAACATAAATGAGTTTCACAGAAAATATCCTGGGTTCGATGCTAGGTCGGGGCAAAAATCGGCCGTTTAAAATGCGTTGTGGCGATTTTTAAGATTTTTTTTGGACCCCTTTCCGAATGCATGGAAACTTGAAATTTGGCATGGGGTTAGAAGTCATCAATATATTTCATAATCAAATTTTACATATTCGCTGAGGGTCCTTGGTTCGATCCCATAGGGCCATTTGCACTCCACAATGCATTTCTTATGGGGATAACGGAAACACATTTTAGGTACTTCGATGCTAGGTCGGGGCAAAAATCTGCCGTTTAAAATGCACTGTGGCGATTTTTAAGATTTTTTTTGGATCCTTTTCCGATGGCATAGAAACTTGAAATTCGGTATGAGGTTAGACACCATAAAAACATATCTTAATCGAATTTTACATATTCGCTGATGGTCCTTGGTTCGATCCCAGAGGGACATTTGCACTTCTCAATGCATTTCTTACGGAGATAACGGAAACAAAATTTAGGTACTTCCTGGCATGCTATCGACTTCAAACTTTGCATAATACAAAAGCAAGTCCTTACAAATCAAACTATCTATTCACATCTTACAATATTTCCTGGGTTCGACACCAGGTGTCTCTGCAATCAGAAGTTGATCCGATTTTTAGGAATTATTTTGAAACCTTTACCAATAATATAGAAACTTGAAATACGGCATATAGATAGAGATCATAAATAACTTTAAGAAAAATGTTTTAGATTTCCAAGATCGTCCTTGGTCCGAATCCAGAGAGCAATTTACATTCGTGAAAAGTAGAACGTCGTTTGAGGCAGTTGCAGCCAATATTTCTGCTTGAATTTTCACACATAGTTAGAGATGGTGATCCTCTATTGTGCTGCATAGTAAGTTCACCAGGAAGACCCGGGTTCGATGCCAGACGATTAAATTCAACCGAATTTTCAGAATATTTTATATCCTTTTTTTTTTCTTTTGAGGACCGCCCGATATGATGCCGAAATAAAAATAATATTGCCGATCTGCTTGCAGTATGCAAGCAACATTTTACTCGTATATATATATACATTCATAGGGGATCAAAATTCTAACCATTTTCCACATGTGCCAATGCCTTGAAATTTTTACGACATATTGGCCATAACGTGTAACCTCCAGGAAAAAGCCAACTTTGAACCTCGGTGTCATGGGTTCGATTCCAGAAGGCCCCAAAGTCGCGATTTTCCCCATAAGATTACATGGCGGGGATTTTCGAATATTTATTTGAGGCACTTCACGGAAAAGGAGAGAGTTGAAACTCGAGGTATCGCTAGATGCCGCGCATATCAAATGGAAACCATAAAGACATCTACGAATATTATCCTTGGTTCGATGCTAGGTCGGGGCAAATATCGGCCGTTTAAAATGCATTGCGGCGATTTTTAAGATTTTTTTTGAACCCTTTTCCGATGGCATAGAAACTTGAAATTCGGCATGGCGTTAGATATTATAATTATATTTCATAATCAAATTTTACATATTCCCTTATGGTCCTTGGTTCGATCCCAGAGGGCCATTTACATTCCTCAATGCATTTCTTATGGAGATTACGGAAACACATTTTAGGTGCTTCCCGATATTATATCTACTTGAAACTTTGCATACGATAAGATCAAGTCATTTCTAATCAAACTGTGAATTCACAGATACCAATGTTTCCTGGTTTCACCACCAGGCGTCTCTACAATCAGTAAATGATCCGATTTTTAAGAATTTTTTGGAACAATTTTCCAATTATATAGAAACTTGAAATTCAGCATACAGATAGAAATTATAGATACATTTCAGGAACATGTTCTAGATTCCCGCGATCGTCCTTGGTTCGAATCCAGAGAGCAATTTACTTTTGTGAAAAGTACATCGTCGTTTGAAGCAGTTGTAGCAAATATTTCTGCTTGAATTTTCACACATAGTTAGATATAGTGATCTTCTATTGTGCCGCTTAGTAAGTTCACCAGGAAGACCCTGGTTCGATGCAAGACGCTACAATTGAAGCGAATTTTAAGAATATTTTCAATCCTTTTTTTTTCTTTTGAGGACCGTCTCGATATGATGCCGAAATAAAATAATATTGCCGATCTGCTTGCAGTATGCAAGCTACATTGCACTCGTACCTATATACACACTCACTCATTCATTCATTCATAGGGCACCAAAAGTCTAAGCATGTTTCACAAGTGCCACTGACTTGAAATTTTTACGACATATTGGCCATATCGTGTAACCTCCAGAAAAAATCTGACTTTGAACCTCAGTGTCATGGGTTCGATTGCAGGAGGCCCAAAAATCCCGATTTTCTCCATAAGGATATAAGGTGAAGATTTTCGAAAATTTTTTTGAGGGACTTCTCGGAAAGGTAGACAGTTGAAATTCCAGGGATCGCTAGAAGCCGTGCATATCCAACAAAAATCAAAAAGACATCGCCGAATATGGTCCATGGTTCGATGCTACGTCGGGGCAAAAATCGGCAGTTTAAAATGCATTGCGGCGATTTTGAAGATTTTTTTTTGATCCTTTCCCGATAACATGGATACGTGAAACTCGGCACGTGGATAGATATCATGAATATATTTCATAATCAAATTTTAAATGTACGCTGATGGACCTTGGTTCGATCCCAGGGGGCCATTTGCATTTCTCAATGCATTTCTTACGGAGATAACGGAAACAATATTAAGGTACTTCCCGGCATGCTATCGACTTCAAACTTTGCAAGATACAAGTAAAAGTCTTAACAAATCAAACTGTGCATTCACAGCTAACAAAATGTCCTGGGTTCGACACTAGGTGTCTCTGCAATCAAAGGTTTATCCGATTTTAGAAATTATTTTGAAACCTTTCACAATAATATAGAAACTTGAAATTCGGCATAGATAGAGATCATAAATAACTTTATGAAACATCTTTTAGATTTCCAAGATCGTCCTTGGTTCTAATCCAGAGAGCCATTTAAATTCGTAAAAATTAGAACGTCTCTTGAGGCAGTTGTAGCCCATATTTCTGCTTGAATTTTCACACATAGTTAGAGATAGTGATGTTCTATTGTGCTGCATAGTAAGTTAACAGTAAAGACCCGAGTTCGATGCCAGACGATGGAATTTCAGCGAATTTTAAGAAAAATTTCAATCCATTTTTTTTTCTTTTCATGGCCGTCCCGATATGATGCCGACATGAAAATAGTGTTGTCGATCTGCTTGCAGTATGCAAGCAACATTTTACTCGTATATATATAGGTATATCCGGAGAAGCGTCTATATATAATAGATATATATATACATATATATGTGTGGTTGTGTGTGCTAGATGTTTTTCATCAAATTGATACCGATTTGAAGATTCAAGATGAAGTGTTGAGCAAATCAGACGCAAAAACAGGGAGACGGTAAATTACCGTCGCGCGCCCGGATGAGGGTTAAAAAGTATCTGTCGATACCCGTTATATTAATAGGGGAGACTTGGGTAAAGTGGGCATTAGCCTGTACTTGCTGCAAACAACTCCAATTTGGTGGGAAAGGTTTGAACTTTCTTGTAAGAGTTTGCCGAATTGTTTGAGTAACTACAGATTTTCTAATTTTTCTAGTATTGATCCAAGATTAGTGTTTAGTTTTATTCTCATTACATTGTTATTATTACTGATACAATTTTTAAATTAAAATAACGGAAAATTCTGTGTAATTACCTTTAAACAATATTGTTTCTGATGAATTAGAATGTTTTAACTTTTATGAGAGATATTCAAAATCAGTAAACGAATGCTGGATGCGATGTTCTGGTTGCTGCAAATGGGCTCATGAAGCGTGTGCTGGATGCGAAGAAGATGATGATGATTTTATTTGTGAATATTGCAAGATCACTAACTCCTAAAACACAATACGGTTTCTTTATTCAAAAATATATTTTTAATACTGATTTATTGTTAATTCTTACATTAATATTGATTTGTAATAGTTAATAATACAGATATGCTTGGATTTTTTATGTAACCGTGTTTATCATGGCAAGATTTCTTTTTGGGGTAAAATGGCTTCCCCTGGCCACTCCGCATAGTGGGCCAAAGTGGCCGCTTTTCAACGAAAGTTGAAAAATACCAAAATTGCGAAAATATCTTTCAAGATATTGTACATGTATTGATAGTTGTTGATTATGAACTAATGAAACTACATGATTAGTATTTTTAAATTGCATTTACTTCTGAAATAGTAAACTAAACACATATTTTGTCTTAGAGTGGACACTTTATCCCAGTCTCAACTACCTCTATTATTCAGTCATTGCTTTCCTAAATTTTCTCGAGGTATTAATGAAACAGCGATCGAGATTTGAAATTGACTCAAATGCATTTACTGACAGACGCATTGGTCTTTAATCACGGTAATTTTTTAATCTCCTTACGAAGTGAATAGAATGGATTTCCTAAGTCGAAAAAATAAGTATTTGACAGTAAAAATTTGGTCGACCGGCGTCAAACCGAGCACCGTTTTAGGCGATTACTAATCGTAGATTACAAGTGATTTAAATATAGAACTAATGTGGGTATTCTTTCGAAAATTTCCAGAAAGGGCTTTCGTGATTCCTGCTCATTACTTATGATGGGTTTTCGTAATGTCTGGTATCGAACCTAAGAACAAATTGGAAGAATAAAACCGCTCTTATTAAGGCATGTTCGACCTCCGTCCATATACGTTTCGTCGTATAGCGTTAAGGCCTGCACACACCGGCGCGGAACGCGAAGCGGGACGCGGGAGCGAAATTCGCGCGGGATTTTGTTTGCGTGGCGGGAAACCGTAGCGCGCACACCGATGAGAATCCCGCACGGCGGAACGCGGGACTACAGCGAATTTTTCTCGGTTCGCTGCATGCACGAAATCCCGCGTCCCGCGACTCTGGTCCGGAATCTGAAAACATTGAGAAATGTCGACCACGAGGTAGCCCATAAAGTATTTAAGTAGTATTTTACGGTCTCTAGCCTAGAGGATCCTTATTATAAAAATAAGCAGTAAAAAAACCAAGATATGGAATAAAATTGGAGCCGAATTTGGATCATCTTGTGATTATTTCACATCATTCCTAATAATAATATCCTAGATAATTTTGTGAGTCGCACGGAAAATTAAATATTCTCTGACTCATTAATATATAATTTTTTTATGATTTTCGATCAGTTGGGATGAAGGCTGGCGTTTGTAGAAGAAAAAATAGTACATTTTATCTTTTAACGAATGTCTCACAAGCTTTGTGAAGAAGGGATTCCGTGTCTGCTGATTTGTTTTTCAGCGAGGACTAAGTTTGGAGACAAAGTATTTATTTGATGTAGTAGATTTTCAAGGTTTCTGAAGAAGTTACTTTGTTTCTATACAACGACTCTGCCACGATTCGATCAATCGATCGACACGGCCAAAATACTCACTTTAAAGTAATCCAAAAGAAAGAAGGCTGAGGTTTACTTGAATAGAAATTATTCTTCAGGAATAGAAGATAAAGCAAGTCATCATGTCGACTACAGAATAGTTGATTGAGATTGTGAAGCAGTATCTTCTTCTTTACAATTTGGACCATCCGGATTACAGAAATAATCGGAAAAAGGATCAGACTTGGGACATAATAGGGAAAGAATGTGGATCAACTGGTGAGTCAATTCCTAATATTTTTAAAGACAGAATAGAAATCTCACTTAAAAAAAGTAACGGTACGTTCACATTAGAATTTTTATTATTCAAAGTAATTCATAAAGTTTTCTCGAACTTGAAATGCCATACCCGCGGCTAGTTTACAATCATTCTCTATCGTGATAAAAGCGCCTGTTGCCTTCGGCGGTTCTAAAAGTTTGTTGTATTGAATTTCTCCTGTTTTAAACCTTAAAAAATTGTGTAATACACATGTTTTCACGATCAGGCTCACGTATTTTAAGTCTATGTCAATAGGCCTGTGATATATCCTCCAATTTTGGGCGAGAATTACAAAAGCATTCTCCACTACTCTTCTTGCTCTGCACAGTCTGTAATTAAATTTATCTTTTTTCACGTCACCTCTAGCTTGTCTCTGTGGAAATGGCTTCATTAAGTACGGCTTTAGACCAAATGCTTCATCACCTATTATTACATGAGGTGTTGGGTGACTTTGGCCAGGAAGTTTTTTTGCTCTAGGAACTTTCATTGTTCCTGATTCGAATTATTTTCCCATTGCAGATGCTTCAAATATTCCTCCATCACCGTGTTTTCCATAGCCCCCCACATCGATACAAATGAATTCGTAGTCCACCCCAACGATTGCTAACAGAACAACAGAATTTTTTTCAAGTAGCAAAAATGTTTTAAGCCAGTATTCCTCTGGCATTTAATTGTTATATGTTTCCCATCAATGCTACCAATACAATTTGGAAATTGCCACTTTTCGGCGAACCTTAAAGCAGACGATTCCCAAGTCCTACAAGAAGTCCCAAGGAAAAACGGACTTAAAAAAAGTCTGACAGGGCCGGGAATCGAACCCGGGATCTTCCTCTAACCGGGAGGCTGCCTTAACCATCTAGGCTACCCGACCAGAACATTTCAACAAGCCGTTTTGGGGACTGGCTCAGGGGAGGGGGACAAGGCTCAGCCATGTATGTAGGCTGCATTCCATTCCAAATCGCTGCGCAAACTTCCTTCACAATGACACTGACAGTAGAAAATCCCACTCTGAAACTATGTCCTATGGTTGAAAACGAGTTGCCAGTAGCGAGGTACCTGAAATGTAAAATATGTATATGTTTTTCACACTGCATCATTTCAATGTAATCTTATTTATCCTTAGGAGAGACAATAAAGAAGAAATGTAAAAATCTAAGAGATACCTACAGCAAATATTTGAGGAGCTTAAAGACTACCACTGGTCAAGGTTTTAAAAAGAATTATAAAGAGTGGCAATGGACTAATGCGATGGAAAGCTTTAAGCCTTTCTTGGCATTTGCCAACACTGAATCCAACGTCAGCTATTCTGCTACCAAGGGTACATGCGATGCAAATGCGAAGACTGTGGAGACAATGGATCCCAACCTTTCAAACCAACCACTTGCAGATTCCTATACTGAAGTGGATAACAAAATAATACCAGAGGTTCCAACGAAGAGGAAGAGGACTGTCAACGAGAGCAAAGACAATACGTCGGTAGACAAAGTGCTAGAATACTTTGAAAATAAACGCAGGCATACAGATGATCCCATTGATCTAATCTTTTTAGGCTATGCGAAAACAGTTAAGTCGTTTTCTCCGCGTAGACAAATAATAACCAAAATGAAAATAGCGGAGGTATTTATGAATGATGAACTTCAGAATTTAAATGAACAGTCTGCATTCTCAGGCAATGACACTAAGTCAGTGGAAAACTCTCAGGACAGTGAAGAACAGATTCTTGAAATCAATGATATTTCTTCATTTACTGAGTTATAACTTAACTGTACCATTCTGAAATAAAACAATTCTAAAGTTATAAAGCAGCCTGTACCTCACTTCGCTTGAACCATCCCATTTCCTGTATTATGCTTTCTTTGAAATTTTACATAATATTAATCCATTAAAGAAAATGACAACATTTTTATTGTATGATCGTAATTCAAGTCAATGATTGTTTCTTACCTTAGGGTAATTGCTAGTCGTTCCTCGGGAGGAATTGGATCGCGGAAATTAGTATGCTCCTTCCGAATATCGTTTTGTATTAAATTTAAAATTTCATAAAAACTTTCACTTCTCATACGAAAGTATAAGTAAAATCTTTTCTCGTCCTGCAGTAACTTTGGCATGAGAGTGTAAAATTCTCCCTTTGTTTCCCGCTCTTCATTTATTTTATGTACCCATCTTCTTCTTTTTCTGAGGAAATATTTTAAAACTTATCGAGTTATAGATAAGTTTCAGCAATTGTGAATTACAATTTAAAATTAATCAGTAATATATAATTCTATTCACCTTTCTCGGTCAACGTCTTCAGCCAGTGCAAATAAATAGAGATCCTCTTCGTCCATTGCCATTTACTAAAATTAAACCGCAAGCGTCCAATAAATCAAATGGGTACAGACAAAACCCACGCACTACTGCTCCTGCGAATGTTTCGTGTTGGTCTGTGTTTGCGAAACTTCGCTCTCCTGGCGTTTCCCGCGCGAATTTCGCTCCCGCGTCCCGCTTCGCGTTCCGCGCCGATGTGTGCAGGCCTTTACTCTTCCTTGTTGTAAGGTGCTCAACAGATGCCTTAAGGATTGCACCTGTGCATTTTTTACGAGCAAAGATTCCTAATGCTTATTATGGAAGAATATTTAAAAGACAAAAACGGAATCAAGAAACATAGACCGAATGCCATAATATTAACTCGATAAATGCTTTCTGATCCTACATTATAAATGAAATTTACCTTTTGCTTCCTTCTTTCCTTTTTTGAGATAATTCTTTCTGCTACTCTTGTGAAGATGCAATCAGCTTATTGTGATATTAGTGAATGGTGTTCAGTTAGCATCAAATTTGGATCGCAGAACAGAAATGGAGGATCTGAGAGTAAACATAGGAAAAGGGGAATGAAGAATTGAGGGATGAAAACTGCCAAGTCGGTCACAGACTTGGATCCATAAGTCATCACATCTTAACTGTCGTCTTAAAATTGGCGGAGAATTGAAAAGAGATGGTTATTGTCGGAGGAGAAGAATGGTATGAAGAGGAAAAAAATTATCGAGGAGGCGTTTTTGACTGTGCCATAAAATAGCAACCTTCATCAAGAAAAACTAGATTTAGATAGTGGTAAAATGTTTCTACAAAGGATGGTTAATTGTTTATTGAGATATTTGTATAATTTCAAAATCGGAGATAAATGTAAAAATCGTTATGGAAGAAGTATTCCAAATAGCTTACTAACGGAAAGGGGTTAAATCTTTCATTTAATTCTGTGCAGGAGATACCGATTGCTGTAATGCGAGTAATCTTGCCCAACATTCCCGTGATAGCCAAATATGAAAAAAATAATGGTATTACAGCAATATTTCTGTTAAGGAATCATAATTAATGCATATCGCTAACAGTAATGTTTCTAAATGAATCATATATAAAATATGAACAATATATGTATTAACATATTAAATGCGAAAAATGGTGATTCATACGATTAAATGGATCTCAATGTATAATTAAAAATTAAAATTAATAAACAAACTAAAATTTTCTGGAATTCTTACTTCAAAGCATTCCAAGGATCTGCAGCATCCTTGAAACGCCAGCGGGTGATATTTTCACTCCTAACAATTCATTCAGCATGGACATGGACAGCCGCTGAATGGTCCTTCATGCTTGTTTACTTCTGCTTGTCAAGTCCTCTACCAAGTGGACATCGACGCCGTCATCGACAACATTGTCTATCGACATCGGCAACTCAAGTTCCAAAACCACCAAAGTAGATTTAGATCGACGGATATCCAAAGATAGCTTGCTTGTCGATCGGCACCGACAGCAGTTGTGGAATCGGCCCCCTTTAGTAATTCTCGAAATTCCTTTCCACCGCATGTTTTCTGTTGCCGTAGAATGAGCGATTATGTGGTAAAATGATAGCAAACATTGGAAGCCAAAGAGCGATCGAAGAACCTTCTTTCTTTTCCTTGGAGATTTAGGTCCGGCTCTCGAGCAACAAAGAAGTCGGTCAAGAATTTCCAAAAAGAAGTCCAACGGAACAGGGATAATTAATACGCGGCTGTTATTTCAGAACTTCATTACCATTCATGGATCCAAAAAAAGTCATCCTACACGATATTCCCGTACTTCTATTTCGCTTAAAGTAGCTCAAGCAGAAAAATATTAATATAATTTCTCCCAAATGGAGATCTGATACACCTCCAGGAGATTGATAGAATCGTCTGAAAAACCTATCGGTAATAGTATAATATTGAAGGAGTTACTCGGTATACTGTTCAATTCTTACTCAATGTGCTCAACGTTTTGATAAACGCCTGAGAAATAAGATTTTATTTTCTCATTTCCAGTAATAATAATCCCGTTCCTTCGTTAACGCTTTCAAACCATCAATCGATTTCATGATATACATAAGTGATTAAATTCTGAATATGGTAGAAGCTAAGATTTTGACTCAGTGAAAACGATAACTAATAGAATGATAAATTTACAGGCTTCTAAGTAGCACGTATCTTCATTGATGTACTTGAAATGAATGGGAATCATAATTTTAAAATTACAGTGAAAACTAATAGTGATTATCATATCTATTCATTAACTCTACCTTCATTCATCAAATAATAAAGGATGTTAATTGACGCCATGTTTAATATTCCACCAGTTAAAAATTCTTGAAATTTTTCTAAACCTTTACTGGAGACGTAATACTGGCGCGAGTTTACTTTCAAACAGCTGGTCCCAGTAATCATTGCATGTGGAAACACGGCTTAATACCAAGCGAAGGCATTCTCCGAGAATCTCTAGGCACTTACATTTTAGCGCCGCTAACAACGTTCCACACGTAGTGTAGAAATTTGCCAACGGAGGCGCTAGCGATCAGAATAAGAAGAATGCGGAAGGCTGATGTAGTTACCAGTTATCATACAAGATGGCAGCTCGAAAACATAATAATTTATAAGAAAGAATCTATACAATTGGAACATGATGGACACGGGCAAAGAGTATAACTTTCCTTTGCCTGGGTAATATTTCTTGGATAAATCAGAGCTCGTTAATAAATTCCTGGTAATCCTATTGAAAGATTAAACGAATGAATGAATGAATTTCAACTACATGAGAATTTACTTAAATTCTTAACTTAAGGATATGAATGAAATCGCAAGGTCCACAAATTATCAAACTCGTATTTAAATAGTAACGAGCTCAACAACAGATTTGCTATTAAGTTCTTCAATATGTTATCTTACAATGCCCTGAAGCTAATTTATCATGGACTATTCGAAAACATAGTAAGATATGGAATTACTGTTTGGGGTTACAACAATACTATTTTTCATAGCCTATTGATACACAAACAAAACAAAATCATTAAATTGCTATGTCACAAAAAGAGAAAATGCAACTTAGATGTTGATGGAATATACAAATATGTTGAAGTCTTGCGTATTAATTGATTCATTATTTAGATATACTATGTTAATTTATAATTATTACTCAAATAATTTCAAAACAGAAATAAACTATGATATTCTCCAAAGCTTGAGGGCAACAAATCTGTTTGAAATAATTATCCCTTGTATCAGTTATGGTAGAAACTCTTTTGAATATATAATACCGACAGAATTTAACAAATTACAATTAGAATTGTTAAATATGAATTCCATAAGGTGTGTGAAAGTGGAAATAAAAAACTGGCTAATTAATGTCTCAACCTAAGCTGTTTATCCCAAACTCTTTATGGTATTAACTTTTGGAACCCTTAATTGTATTTTAACATGCACTGAGTGTTTGTATAAATATTGATATGTAGTTGTATTTAACCGTAATTTTAATATTTTTTGGTACTCTACACCTATTAAACTCTTCTTTTTACATTCCTACAATTTTACTGTAGATTACCCAAATGGAACCTGCTGACAAGCATTTTGCTTAGCAGGACCTGACTGTTCTGTTTCTATGTAAGTTTGACCTGTGTATGATAGCCTTTTCTTTGTATTTTTTTTCTCATTGTTGGTTATTGTATTTAAAATTGTATTGAATAAATTGTATTATTATTATTATTATACGTGGCTCTCAGCTGTTTCGGGTCCTTTTTAAGTCATAGATAACAAATAAAAACAATTGAAGATCGTATAACTATTGGGTACGTCTGATAAGCGTGTCATCTCAAATCAATTGGTGTTCCACAATCTCAGACCGCCGCCCTTACGAAAGATAGGTCAGAAAAAGGTCTCTCAGAATAGAAATACCGTTTTCGTCTTTTATTAAAACGATTTATTGCGAGATTTATTCCCTCACCCCTCCTTCGGAGAGAAGTGGATTTAATGGCTCACTCGGAAAGAAGAGCCTTCATAAAAACCACTGAAATAACACACTCTTTGAGGCGATCATTCATATATCAGAGTATTAGAAACGCCGTCGTTTTGTTTTTTCGCCTTCGAGAGGTTTCGTGCACGCGCGGTAAGTAATTTTCCCTCATCAATCATCCACGGTGGGGAATCACAGTGTTTACAACCCTCGGAAATTGTGTGCATTTATTTCCTCGTAAACTGGCGCATCCCATTTTTCTCTTGGTTTCGGACGTATTTGTGTTACACGCGATTAAGTGGGGCGAAATGCTTTAATCCTTTCCTTGAAATTTATACAGCAAGCACACCAACCGAAGAGGGAAGAATGTTGGACCAACTATAGTATTAAATATCATAGAAGAGGCTCCTATGTATGCGTAAGATCCACCTTGATTTTGGGACATGAAAGTTGAAAATAAATGCTTAATCTATACATCTGTATTGAGCTAATGTGACGAATGCAAAGCAATGAGTGACAAGCGGAAATACAACAGTTGCAAAAAATATCAGCAATAACCTAATTTGCGTGCCTGTCTGTGTAGGGGTAGCAGTGGATGCCCACCCTTGATTCCACTTCCGTTGTATAAAACTGTTTCTAAATCCCACATTATGAGAAATGCAGTGCGTCTTATGCATGGAGAAATACAGTCAATTTGACAATCAATTTTTAGACGTATAATCGATATGAGAAGGCGTGACTTCGTGGAAAGCCATTTGCAGAATGAAAACACTTCGTACTTTTCCACAGAAAATTTATTTTGCGACCGGTTTCATAAGCGAGCTTACATCTTCAGGCATTCCTTGCCTGAAATTCCTTCCTTCCATTTTTAGACGAATCGATCAAATTATTTGTTTTATTGGTGGCTACTGTTACCTTTCTTTATATTCCACTTGTTGAATCAATTGTAAATATGGACTAACTGTATGTGGAAATGCCAGGAAGACATAAGAGAAAAAATTAACCACAGCAGAATTTGACTAATACATTGAGTAGTATTTGTCCCAAAGAAAAACCTAAGGTGAATTATACAATTCATGTAAAAAGTATGATGTCTATATATATATGAATATATGATGTAATCATTTATTTTCATCAGATGATTATTTTTTATTAAATCCTAGTTGTAGAGAATTATTGTAGAATTAAACAAATTTCACAGAAAGTTAAAAATCATAATATGGGAACGACAAAAAATATAACTATGACTATAACTTAGGTTCTTCAACCAATATGGTAGTAACAAATTAATTCCTGTGGTCCCTAGATGTCTGCCATATTATCCCTAGACTGTAACAGTCTGTCTGACAACATGAACTGTCTTTGTCTGAGGTAAAATAAATATGAAAAAACAGTTCAGTAGAATTATGTTATCCAAATAGAGAGCCTCCTAATGAGCCATATTGGGCTCAGTGAGACTGGAATGTGTATTCTTTTCTCTCAATTAATAACATTATTTTAAAAGAAGTGGAACGAATTAAATAAATTATATTTTAATTTTGTAATGATAAACGAGATTTTTACTGTTTTATGAAAGCAAGTATTCGCTGTATTCGCTTATGAATGTGATGAGTCAAGCATTAATAGATTTCTTATTATTAAAATTAATCCTATTTTCACTTGGAATCATGGTGGACACAAATGGAAACATTAAGTAAAATAATTTCTTCTTAATTTGTTAATTTTTTGCTTTGCCATTACAGTATTTGGATTTGGATCACATATTCTATCGTTACCCATAGGAAATATAGGGTTTAAATACACATTTTCTCAGTTGTATTTTATAGTAGAAAACATTTTTTTCCCATATGACTCAATCCATAGCAAAATAAAAAATTTGCAGAATTTTCATCTCCTTAAGATTCCTTTCTTTACGTAAGTGGAAACCTCAATTACAACATTCTCAAAAACTGAAAGCTGGATACATTACATTGAGATGAGAATCCTAAAGAGGGCTGAAAATTTTTCAAATAATTGGTCTTAAACCTCACTACTTATTCAAAATCGTGGCCATAATTAATTTAATAATAATAAAATATTGAGGAAATTGCTACAATATTAGATATAGTTGCGATTCCTTTCTTTGCCGAACTTCTAAATCAGAAGAAAATTAATGCGTGTTGGTTCTCATGATTCATCTGAGACAATCACTGATCTGATAAAAGAGTATTCTTTGTTTTGTTTTTAGGGGTTAGTATGATTGTAGATATGTCATTGATTGAACAGAGATTGAGGGAATTAATGCCATCTTTTCGATTCTTGCATTTCGATGCCATGCGATTTTAACAGACATTTTGACGTTGGAGAAAACAAAATTTGTCAGAAATGCAAATTTAGACTCGAATATTTTGGAAATAGTTTCCATTTCGGAAAATGTCTTGTTTTTAGAGTAAATTAATAAGGAGTAGCTATGTACATGGCGCTAGAGAAAGCCTAAAAATTAAATTAGGTTCAGCCGTTTTAGGAGAATGGCTTGGTAACATAACAACTCACTCAGCCTCTAATGGGCCAACACATGAATCTCACGTCAAGCAAACGCGTGCTTCCCCTTATTTATACGAATCCCCTTTCTCCCACACGCATTTCATTCCCAAGGGCTGCTTTATAGAACCTTTTCTCTCTTTTCCCGAGGCATTTTCGAAAACCGTTTTCCATGGCTGCACATTTCACAATAAGAGACCAACCAAGTGGCTACGACTATTATCACACGGCGTTCGTCTAGATGGGCCTTAGTTTTTGTATCAAGTAATTCACTCTTCGTTATTTGTCGCCCTACCCGAGCCCCTATCCAAACGAATTGGCGTAATGATCATTGCGAGAAGAGAAGGAAGTTTTACGTATAATTTTACATAAATAGTTTATAGGAGATTTTTTGTTCCTTGGTATTGTAATAACTATAGAAAAAATATATCAGAAGTAAAACTTCCTAAGGAAATGAACAACCGACCTAATTATTTGAAAGGGCTATCAAATATCTATGAAGTGAAACAAAAACTTATAAAATATTTCAAAGTTAAACAATTGTAATGAGTATTGAATGACTTTTGTGTAATCGCCTACAAAATGTAATAATTATGTAACTATAATGACGAAAAAAATATCTTCGCCACTCATAGTTTTCAATGTTGGGAACCTGGCGACAAACCTAAGCTTTGGCAGAACCTTTATGATATAATTTATATTTTTATTTTCTTCTTTTTCTTTTGGCATTATGTATGTACTCTTTTCTTATTAAGCAAATCACTGGCATACCTTTCTGTCATTGTTGCATAATTTTGTATTTTGTAATTGTTATATTCTTGAAATAAATTGTTATTTTTCTTCTTCTCTTCTATATGTCTCATTATTTAACTCATTTCTCAGAAGAGAATAAACGAGTAGTTCAGTTAGATATGCTAAATAGGGTGGTTCGAAAAAAACTTTTTTTTTTTATTTCAGATCGCTATGGTGCGGAAAAGTTGCGATTGGTACAGACATGAAATAAGCACTAATTATTATTTTTTGTAAATTTCTCTTCCGGTCGCGCAATGCCATCGAAATTAGCAAAAAATTTTGAAAAACCTTAATTTTTCATAATTTTTTTAAACACGCCAGATGGTTTTAATTGCGTTCCTATACCACGAATCAACTACTAAAAGTATGTGAAATCAATTTATATGCACTTATTGTACATTTGTTTCATATCTTCCGGTCGCGCAACATTGTACAAAATGAGTAAAATTAGTAGTTTTTGCAAAAGTTTGACTGTTTAGTACATTATAATCATACGATTTTTAGAGATGCTATGCTATGCTATGTACAACTTATTATGGTAAACACGCAGGGAAACAAAGTTATTGAATGTTTAGGTAGGCTTAGCGTGATAGTAAAGATTCTTAGCTGTTCTGAATTCTTGCAAGACAAATAAGGATTTGAAATATATGGTGTCTTGATAATACTTTATATTTTTATACTTGTATAATGCTGTTTTATTAAAGTAATTGAAAATTTGGAAAATAAATTATTTTGGCACAAGCAACTGTGAGCCTCTGCCCAGTGGTTTTTTCATTGAACTTCAATATTTATTTATGCTATGCTATGTACAATTAGAGCATGCTTTCCTACGGGGACGTACACAGGGGTGGTAGTACATGGTACCCGGGATGAAGCAGTGAGGGGGGCAGGATTGCCAAATCGGTTGTTTACATCACTGTAAGCTGGGATGACTCCCGCACGCGCATTTGCAGTCTTCTCCACTTCTTTTGAAGTTTTGGCGAAAGTGCTGTTTAAATATAATCAAACATTTTCGCAACCTTTCTTAAAGAGCCTTTAAGGACAATTCTATAGCTTCCGATACAGCTGATGCCCAAAACCTTACTTTCGTGATTCACAAGAACATGGCGCTGGTGTGCACTTGCTTCAATAAAAACTACTTGCTAGCAGACGTATCAGGAATTACGAGCTATTCATCGATACAGGCCATCTTAAGAGCCGACCGACCGAAAAAGAAGCGACCAGGGTGTATGCCGCCAGTCCTGCTTCAATTTGTTTCTTCCGAAAGTCAATGCCTCCTCACAACCAAGCAAAAACTGGTGACCCTCGATATTCGCAGTTTCGCAATTCCGCGGATTTCTTCTGATTTCGAAGTCCTCCAAGATTTCGATAGTAATAAAATATCTCTATGATGAAATAAAATGCTTAGAAAAATATACGTTTCATCAACTGCGACATTGCTTGGAATACATTTCAAGTGGACTCTACTGTCTCTTTCACATCTGAGGGTGTTTGTGCTTTAATGCCCAGATGAAACAACTCCCATTCATTCTGCCTTTCTCACGGATAATCCTAATACTACTAAGTTTTCTTACAAAAACTAAAGTAACTTAGAAAGATATACTTCCGGGAATGAATAAAGTCTTTTTTCAAACTTAACAGCGAATTAAAGGAGATAATTACGTTCATGTGGATAAAATTATCGCAAATAGATAGACGTAATTACGTTAATTTTATCTTTTATATATTTGTATAATACCCAAGTAATTTGAATATGTAAATGAGATAGCTCGTTGATGGTGATAGTGGATGTAGACATGGTATTCAAGTGATAGTTTATATACCAATAATTGGGAGATTTTTGCTGTTATATCGAAAGAGAACGGAAATAAAAGCTATAGTTATATGCAGAATTTAATTTAATCGCTTGCGCGTCAAGATATAGATACTTAATCTGAGTTTTGAGGAGGTTCTTATCTGTAAGTCTGCCTTTAATTTAGATTACTCTACTTCTGTGATCCCAAATTTTCTCCCGTGGTCTATTGACTTATTTTTCAAACCCGATTTCTCTATGCCTCACCACTACCATACGGTACCTGAAATTTTGAAGTCGGATTGTGTAGAGAATATTTTCGTGATGATTTTAAGAAAACTTAAGAGACTTGGACTATTATTCGTGTCTTTCCTCTCAAAGCCATGATAAAAATAGGATAGAAAAGATAATCATTGAATTGAATTAACGATCAAAACAGCCTCAAAAAACTGATTTTCATTTGAAAAATGTGAGAGACCCGAAAAGAAAACCCAATCGAGTAGAACACCGGAATTAAATGTTTTTCAGTTATTCATATGGAACTACGAGACAGGAGTGCTCTAAAAATTATCTCAAAACTCGCATAGCATGAAAGTGTTTAACAAGTAACCTCTTGACCAGCAAAACAGGGTCACGATTCCTACGGGTGAGCGTGTAGCCCCCAATTTCAACCTTCTTCCCCCACCCTCCATGATTACTATCTTTTTATGTTTTAAAGGAATGGTGAAGAAATTATCGCATGTTCTCGAATCTAAGACCCATATTTTTAAGTCCCGTAGGGTGGAAAAATTGACACGACATTGTAAGTTGCACACTATTCGACATAGTTCATATGTATACACATACAGACTGCGCTTGAATATAATGCAGCAAACGGTGGAGGAACCGAATGGCTTTACCTCCCGGATGGAATCATTCGTGCCGCTATCGTGGAACGAACCTGCTGCCGCCTTTCGGTCATTTTTAATTTTCACGCTTAATTTTGCTGTCAAGAGTCCCCATTTGCCTCAAGCTCACCATTCTAGGCCTCTCTCGTCGCTCAACGGCGCATCATTTCGCGATCAGCCCACACCTGACACTTATCGACTCTTCTGTGCCAGAAATGAATAAAATACTGGACTAAAAATCGGATCAGAATGCTGCGTCTGTTTCTCCTACACTCATACTATTTCACCAAAACCGCGATTCTGAAGTTAAAAATAGGAAAGCAGCCAGCTAACGGCAAGTGTGGATAATGTTGATTGCCTGCTACTTGTAGTAAAACATGGTTTTATCAAGAAATGCTGAATGATATCTGATACTATGCATGTGTTATTTACAGCCAAATTTAACTAACTGGCAAGATGGATAACAAATGTTTGCCCGTACCACATAAATAATATATATTTTGAGAAGAAACTTGTAATATATATTGCTAGAGATTTCTTGTTTCATTGATTTTAATTATAATCATCAACATTCATGTTATCCTTCATACACCCTCAACTCCTACTAGATATTCAACCTTCAAAGACCAATCTCTGTCGACAAAGAAATCGTCAGCATAGATCCAAACAGACAGTAGAAATGGTATATTGTATATTTAAAAAATAAAAAATAGCTGTATCATTTTAGAATTCGCATGAAATGTATTCACAAGTATTTACTACTACAAGTTAGTATTTGCAATAAAGACATTTAGAAATTAGTATATATAAACGTCTTGTTTTCTTTATTGGCAATTTCGTCAGTTTTGGAAATGCTAAAAACAATATTATATGATCCATAAATTAACAAAATTCATTATATTTTAGAGTCGCTTATTTCACACGTAATTGTCTTCATGCGGATATGCTGTCGTCTTTAAGCTGAGCAAATCAGTTTTATTATTCCACAAAGTTTCGTCCCAAAATTTTCAACATGGAAAGATAATAAAATTTCAAAACTTCCGGCGTTTGCAGTAAAACCTCAATATTTCGAAATTTAAGTATACAGAATGCCTCCCCGAAGAGTGTATTCGAATTAAAATAGCTTGTGAAAAGCAACAAGTAAACTAATTTCCATTTTAAAGTTACTTAATCCACGTTAATTTGAAGTTAAATAACGTTATTGCCTCACAAAGTTATTTCATTTCAGAAGAGTTATTTAAACATTCGCTAGAAAAATAACTTATAACCGAATTATATACCATGGATACTTTATCAAATCCTATGGCCTTTATTGGGGGTTACTCTTCACTCAAATTTAGAAGGAAACCTTTTTATGCTCTATAGAGTCGAATTTACGAGGTTTTATTGTAACAAGAGATTCCGGAAAGTCCTAAGTAACATTTGTTGCCCGGGCAAATATATTATCAATTTTACGCAGAAAGTAGAACGTAAATAAGATTGGAAGTTCGTTGATAACATTGGAAGATGTGGTCGCCCACTTTCGGTCCCATTTTCATTCAGGATGTTCTCCCGGGCGAGGCATATGGCAGACCTCAACTCACTATTCCACTTAAGTTGAGAAAGTAGTTGTCGGCATAATTCAATCACTTTTTACCTGAGGGTGAGAAGATATAATTTAGAGATCAGAAGGGATAGCTTGAGGATTTTGTGCACCGTTAGTTCCTCGTTGAAAACTTCTGATTCATAAGGGTGGAAAAATAATTCACCGAAAATTAGAACTAATAGAGAATTAATGTCTGAGTGTCTCAAAATAATCTCCAGCTCCAATCCAATAGCAATTTTATGTTTCTAATTTAAAATAAACAATAACGTTCACGATATATTTTCAGTTATAGGAAGACTGACAGTAAAGTTTCGAAATGTTTCTAGAACTTCAAACTTCAACGAAGCATGTTCGATTCTCACACTAATGTTCCTCTTAGCAATATCATATTCCTAATTCGTTCATTTCCCTCCGAACTTCTTTATTCTTTCAACCTGCTTCGGATTCATCCACACATTTTTTTCAAGCATTTCGATTTATTCTAAAGTAGCTGTGGTAGCCTGTTGATTCTCAACGGGGGGCAGAATTACAGTTATATATATTAGCCCATTTTGTACAGAAGAGAATCTAACATCTCTCAACTGAACTTAATCCAATAGGAAAGGTTATTAAGAAAGAAAAATTCCACTAGAATCTTAATATATTACCAGAACTCGCTTGAAGCCGAAATTAATAATCGTAGACCAATACTTAAATTATTACGGAATTTATTTCTTATGCAACTTGGCTCGAGGATTGTTCTTCATAATTTCATGTTATTTATAAATTGAAACGGCAAGCGATTTAAATGAATCAGTCCACCGCTGCTTCTCCTCTACCATCATCCTTTTTGTAGCAAAAGCGGTGAGCAACCAACAAAATGTTAACTGCATACCATATGTCGCTAAATGCCTTTCAGTTCTCTAAATGTTCTCCTTTTTCTATCCCAGCAGCGATTAATTATTATTTTCTGACCTCCTCGATCATAAAATGCATAAATAATGTTGCCGCTGACTTGGGCAAATAGGCCATAAATAATAATAAAGCCAATTGCGTAATAAACACTCCTTCTAGTCGTAGGTTTGATATACATTTTGTTTGACTAGTAAATACAGCAGATGCTAAAATCCACGAAAATTTACTTATTCTCGACCATTCATTCAACTATTGAGTCTACGTATATTCGATCCGCAATTTTGCCCACGTCCTATGGTTTTTAAGGTAATCACAAACTAAGAAATATAAATAACAACGAAGCATATAGCAAGAATAAGCACCGAACAAAATCGACGAGTAGAGCCGCTCCGCACAAATGCGTTCTTAATACATGGAAACCATGAGGAAATATAGTAAATATGTAAATATTAACACTAGAACTTCGTTTAAAAGTTGTACATCTTTAGCGCAAGACATTGCTTTCATTTTCAATGTTAGATTGACAAAAATGACAACAAATAATCATTTACCAAAACGTGTGCAAAAACATTTAGTTTCAGACAATTCCTCTGACTTGCGGTCGCAGCAGGATGTTAGCCCCCCACGGGGTTTATGAGGATAGGGTCAGAAATCCCGGGGCTGAGGACTCAAAAAAGGGCAAATTTTTTACCTGGGGGCATCAGGAAAGAATTTCTCCTCGTCGCGTAAGGCCCAGCGCACACGGTCGGACTTCAACTACAGTTGCAAACCAGTTGCGCGCGCAACTGTTTTGTGGCCTCGGCAATGTATTGGAGTGGGGAGGCGCACTCGACGCGACTGGTTTTTAACGATCTCAAACCAGTCACATACAACCGTGGGCCCGCGGTTGCAGTTGCGTTGAAGACTTCAGTTGCACGAGACCACGTGGTGTTTTGCCGGTGTTTTGACGGCCGTATAGTGTCAATCTCAACATGAGTGATCAAGAACTCAACATTAAGGTCGTTGGAGCAGTGCAGAAGCATGAAGTTCTTTACAACTACACACTCCCAGGATATTCAAGGAAAGATGTGACGGACAAAGCATGGAAAGAGGTGTCTGCTGAATTGGATTTGCCTGGTAAGCAAACATATTATTTTGAATTTATCTGCGATATACTGCTGATATATTTGAATAATACTGGATCTATAAAGGCCTACTAAGTCCATGCAAAAAGTCTAGATACTCGAGTTTGAAGTGTTGTATCTCAGTAACCTATTCATCGATAACAATGAAATAAACTGAAAATGAAAGAAAATTTATTTTTACGTTTTGTGAATACCATCAGCGATTTTTTACCGTATCAACGAATTTTTTATTTGGCATTGTATGAAAAAAAGCACGTTTTTTTGCACTCAGAAATCGGTAGCTCCACTTTGAACGCTAATTTTACAAAAACTTCTCAAGTTATCAACATGATACTTCATAAGGTGCAAGATCTATCTTTTATAAATGCACATGCTGAAGCAGAACCTCGTTACTACTTATTTACTATAAAAAAATTGTTGATAAAGAACACTCTGCTATTTTCGTTATTTAACGACATACAAGAAATTTTAAAGTGCCGTAGGCACCGCATATACGCACTGTTGACGAATTTGATAATTTTTACAATGAAAAATTACTAACATTGTCCATATAGAATTTTATTTATCCTTGTTTCGCGGAGCGCCGAGCCCGCTTATATCACCAAGAAAGTGCAGGGGAGGGGGTGGAAAAAGCGTGCGCGGTTGCCTCTTCGACCTCTCGCGTGGTCTGGATGTTACTCTATAAAACGTAGTAAACGTGCGTAGTGCATGGCTAGGAAACACTACAAAACATTATACAAATTGTATTGTAAGTCTTTCCAGTGGAAGACCGGCCTTAATCGTTTGAGAGAGATGTCCGGTCTTCCTCGTTTGTAATTTCCCTATATATAACCGAGTCATCCGCAAATATCCTCACATTACTAACTATCTCGTCACTCAAGTCATTGATATAAATAAGGAAAAGAAGAGGTCCAATTACACTGCCTTGAGGTACGACAGAGGTAACTTTGACTCTATTTGAGCTAGCGCCATCCAGTACAACTTGTTGTTCCCTCTCGTAGAGAAAATCCTTAACCCAGTCGACTACTTCCTTGTAAATGCCCGCTAGTTTTAGTTTGTAAATTAGTTTGTAGTAGGGGACTCTATCGAATGCTTTTTTGAAATCTAGGAAAATAGCGTCCACTTGCTTTTTACATTCGGCAGACTTTAAGATATCGCGTAAAAATAGAGCAAGTTGGGTTTCACATGATCGGGACTTACGAAAACCATGCTGGTTTGCGTCGAGGAATCCATTTCTATCTAAAAATCCCATGAGTGAGCTTACGACGATATGTTCCATTACCTTTCCGGACAGCGAAGTTAATGATATGGGTCTATAATTTCCTGGGTCCTCCTTTAATCCGCTTTTGTAAACAGGAGTAATATTAGCTAATTTCCAATCGGATGGGACCCTAACTTCATTTATCGATTTACAAAATATAATTTTGAGATAAGGGGCGACGCTTTCTGCCAGTTCTTTAAGCACTCTTACTGGAATGCCTTCTGGCCCTGGCGACTTATTTGGCTTAATTTTGCGTAATATTTTAACTATACCGTCTGTCGTAAAAGTTATACTTGGCATGGAATCCAGTGTATTAACCTTAGGGAGGATCTCTGTGTTACAATCTGATGTGAATACGCTTTGGTAAAATTCGTTTAGAATATTCGCTTTCCTCTTCGAATCGCAAGTAATGTTACCTTCGATATCCCTTATTGAGCTCACTGTTTGTATATTTCCCTGTACCTCTCTAACTTAGGACCAGAAAGCTTTAGGGTCTTCCTCTAAACATTCCCCAAGTATTTTCTTTTTAAAGTTGCTGTGGACGTTACGCATAGCTCGCTTGGTGTCGCTTTTTGCTTTCTTGTGCTTTTCTAGCAATAGTGATCGTGGTGGATTTGGAACAGGCTGATCTATTCCCTTAAAAGCTTTTACTTTTCCGTGCAAATCTCTTTGTTTGCGGAGAGCCCTTCTAACCTCTTTATCGTACCATCTGGGCTCGCAATCATTTTTAGAGTATTTCGAAGGTATATACAAATCTATATATTTATGCATTATCTCCACGAATGATTTCCATGTATCCTCAGTGTTGTTGTTGCTTACGCGCGACTTAAATGAATTAAAATCAGTCGTTAGTTTTACGTCAAATTCCTCGAAATTGGCTTTTGAATAGAGATAAATTTTGCGTTTGGGTTTCTTATACTTGCTAAGGTTTATCTCGATATCTGCAAAAACGCCTTTGTGGTCTCCAAGACCTTCGTCAATCGAAATGTTCTCTATGCGCTCAGGAAAGTTAATTAAAAGGAGATCGAGTATATTGTCACCCCTGGTTGGCGATTTTACTGCTTGACTTAGTGAGTTTTTCTGAAGTAAATTTAATAACTTTTTACATGAGTCGACATCCCGGGCCCTTTTCTTTATGCTATGATTATTCCAGTCGATGTCTGGAAGATTAAAATCCCCCCCGATTATAGTTATACTCTGGTTGTTCTTACTCGTGTAGAAATTTATTTCGTCGTTAAGATGTCGCAAAACCTGTCGAGAAGAGTTTGGTGGTCGGTAAAACGCACATACATTTATGTTCGGCTTGTTCTGTTGGCTTATTGTGCACCAGACGCTTTCTATATCGCTATCACTCGAATTCCTCGGCTTGCTCTGGAGAGATGATTTAACCACAATAAAAACACCGCCACTAGGACGAATCGTTTTAGAGATTCATTCTTTCCGCGAACAATACGTGACAATAACCGAATAAGGAAGTAATTTAGATTCAACTGGTGTTTACACCCCCTGCCACACACCGAAAGGCGGCTTGTAGGGTATTAATGTAGATGTAGATGCTAAATTTGCACTTGAAGAAAGGAAGCCCTATAAAACCTCAAAGCATTCGCCGAAGATCCATCGTTTATCACCAAGTCCCTTGTCCCAATATTGGTTGGACGTTCAGCTAGATTGTTACATTCTGATATGTCTTGAGGCCTGCACTCAGTTCCTTCCTGCTTCCGAACAAAGTTGTGTAGGATACAAGCTGATCTCACTATGCTATTCACTGTTGAAGGATCATTGCATCGTATTGGCCCGTTCAAGACTGCAAACATTTCTGCTGCCATTCCAAACACACATTCAATTAAGCGATACCGATTCAGGGTTAATTATATGGTACTTATTAATTTGTAAAAAATTCATGGTAAAAAAACTTTTACTAGACCACTAATTTAATATCCGAATAACACGACCTAGGTTTCGTAAACGTTACGAAACCTAGTTCGTGTTATTCGGATCAAGTGGTCAGTGGAAATGCTTCGTCTCCTACGTAGTAGTATGGTAATTGGATGTTTTTATCATCGTACCGCAATGGGGATTTTCATCTTTTGTTTGATTTTTTTTCAATTTTTGTTTCAGTGAAGGATTGCAAAAATAAGTGGAGAAATCTACGGACAGTATTCATGAGGAGAATGAAACCTTCGCCTAGTGGTTCTGGAGGGAAGAAAAAGGCGTATTATTTGGAAAATGCAATGCAGTTTTGTCTGCCATTCATGAAAACAGTGATTCCCCCCTCAGCGGGAAATTTGCCTGCACCACCCAGCACTACCCAGACGTCAATTGGTGATACTGAATGTTCTGGAACCCAAGTTGAAGATCCCACTCAATTAAAAGATGAATACACAAATGCAAAACAAAATTCCCCACCAATTTCTCCCTCAATTTTAGATGATCCACTTCCACACCAAATTGAAACACCCCCTGGGAGTTTATCATCAAAGAGGACTTCCCAAATCACGAAGAAAAAGAACAAAAGCTCAGCATCTATAGCTGATCAATCAGTAGCTGAATACTTCAAAGCCAAGAAGGCGTTGCTGTCAAACGTCGGGGCAGATACTAGCAATCAGAGGATTGATAGACAACAGGGGATCCAGATGTTCCTGCTCAGCTTGGTACCAGAATTGGAAGAATTGAGTGATTTGCAAATCAAGCTATTCAAACGACAGGTTTTAAGGGTCATTGATGACATTTCAGCCTCAGAAGACCATCAGCAGCCACGGTCGTCATCAGGTCTTACAATCCTCACATCTCCATCGATGTCCGACTCAAGAGATTCACAAATGGACATGACTCCCATGTCCAATGTAGTCGTTCAAATGCATACTGCAGATTTTTAATGGCAAACAATATATTAAAAATAAACCAATGATCAACCATGAAAATAAAACCCGTAATTTAAAAAAATAATTTGTATAAATTCCCAGTTTATTTCCAAGGACAAAGATAAATCAAGATATATACCTGATTTATCTCTTTTATAGAGAAAATGTAATATTTTTTATGCAAGCATATTTGTACTTCATGCATACATGGTTATATTGGTAAACTATACGTTAAATTGCCTCATAATAACCCAGTAATCAGCTTTAACATAATCCATCAACCCTCCCAATTATTATTACTTATGTGAACTACGTACCTAAAATCATAAGCTAAATTTTCTATACTCCATGTATACAACTACTAATGTTAACCATTACTTTTACATGGGCCTAAATTCCCAATTTATTCTTTCGGGAATTGCATGAGATTGGATTAAATCATTGCATTGGTCGTAAGAGGGAACAGTTGTTAAAAGAATAAAATTTTAGAAATTTTTCGCATATTTTGTTAATACTATTAAAATTGTGATTTGAAACCAATTTTACGACAAAAATAATAATCTTTATTTGATTCCCTTCTATTGGTGGTTGTCTTGATTTCGTAAAAGCATTTTTTGTAATTTGCAAAATTAGTTAAGGAAGAGATTTAATCACTCATCAAAGTTGAAAGTTTTGGTTGTAGAGTTTTAGGGGAAAGCTGCAACCTCCCCTCTCCATTTAACCTCCTCTCATTGCTAGCTACAGATCATTTTGGTCCATTTACTCATCAAAACATGCAACTTATTGTGATAAAAAGTAGCCTATTCCATATGTACATTATCATCCATTCAAATTTTATCAAAATCAGTTGGGTAGTTTTTGCATGACAGACAGCCAAATATTTTTAGGACCTTTTATACTGATGAAAGCAATAATTTTTGAAATATTTTTGAATGTACAGACAAGCTCCTGATTTATTATATTATAGATGAGTAATACATCTCATCTCATTCGATCATGTCTTTCTTTAAATAGTAATTCAAACTTTCATTAACATTTGTCTATTAATAATGTAGTCCCACTAAATTGGTGAAATTAAGTTTTACTCTAGTTTCAGTATGCTGTTCTTAATACACTACCCTTCTCCATGCTCAGTGCAATCAACTATCATAATTTGCAAACAAATACATACTTTCTGTAAAAAGAAATCTGTAGTAGTGGATAATAAATCAAAATAAATTTGAATGGGCAACTTCACGATATAATGAGTTATTTAGATTATATATTAAGTAAGGCTTAAAAATTTATTTACAGAAAAAGGAAAATACCTTTTTAAAACATATATTTATTTCAATTGCACCTGCAGCGTGAAACATAATTGAAGAAAAGCATTGACAATTGTAAATAAATAGAGTTATGCATCTTCAACTAAAGTAACCTCGAGGCAAAGTCACTATCATTGCATGGAGTATCCAAATAGTAGTAAATATGAGTATGCAAACATTATGTAAGATAAGGTTCAACTGAAATCAGCTATGAGATACATAAAATTATGTGAAGCAACTGAAAACGCTTACTTTTCACTGTCCCCAAGTAAACTTATATATGTATACATGATATTGCACCTTACACAAATCTAATTACTGATGATATAAAGTGCCAATTATTACAATTTTTATAGACACAACAATCCAGCCTATTTATATATACTGCAATTGGCATTCCAAGCCTTTGCTCATGTGAATTTCAAGGTATATACATTTTGTCAAATGTTGATACTATAACTAATGAGCCTTCTTATAGAATCTTTTTAATAATCCTTGAGTAAAACTCTCAGGAATAAATGTACTGCCTAATGGTTCAGGTGTAATGTTTCAGTTAAAAAAAAATAGTAAAATGAAGAGTATAGAAGGAAGAAATTTCAAGAGATCAAGAATTTACAAAATAATTTACTTGTGTATTTGAAAAGAATGAAGGTTTTAAATAAACAATAGAGCACTAAAAATATAAAATTAATTAC
The DNA here is from genome assembly GCA_947579665.1 of Sympetrum striolatum. NCBI lineage: Eukaryota > Metazoa > Arthropoda > Insecta > Odonata > Libellulidae > Sympetrum > Sympetrum striolatum. The sequence goes on from OX388343.1 coordinate 1,527,837, forward strand.
ATTTATATAAATGCAATTGATTTTATAGTAATACTCATTAAAAAGAAAGTTGAAAAATTAAACGATAAGTAGAATAACAAATGTTCACACCATTATTACTTTTACCAATCATCTTATAAGATTATTAAAATTTGAGAAGCAACTAAGAAATAAACCTTAGTAATTTGATGAATGGTTCCACAATACTAAGAACTTTTCACAAAATGGCAATGATAATGCCCAAAATATTTTATAATATCTCCTAGATTCTTTCTATATTGGAAATTAAAAATTCATAGAATATCTTATTCATATTCCAAATATTTAGTTTGCTTAAAATAAAATGAGTTAATCTAATAATTATCTCAGATTTTGCAATAGTTATAATATCTTGAGTAGAGATTGCCAATTATATCTATCTATTTTAATTGAGTAATACAGCTACAAATGAAGTCATAGAAAAACGTATATGTGTATATATTTATAATTACTGTTATTCTGAAACTGAGGTTAAAAAAATAGTGATTTACTTGTTAGAGTTCTAAGTGGTTCAACAGACATTTAGAAGAGTATAACAGTATCATTTTATTGGGTCATGGGTGAAGGATTTTTGGAATACGATTGACACAGAAAACCAGTAATTTTGTTAAGTAAGAACTTTAAAATGTCATGCACACACAGTGATAATAGATCATTAGCAATCAGTAATAGGATGTGTTAAGCTAATATTCAATATTTATAAACAAGTGAATATGACCTTTCTACTTTGATGTAAATTTACATCCAAATTGAGGTAAAAGTGTAATCTATAAAAACAAACTCAAGTACCACAAAACCATAGACCATTAGAAAAAACAATGACATGCATAACATAGGAATTAAGAAGCAGAGAATAAATATTTTTAAATTAAGCTACTACTTTCAAGAAAGAATAAAACAAATGTGGATATATGTTAGTTTTATAAGGCATGACAGATATTGGAGAAACCAATTTTTATTCAATATTATGGGACGTACCTTTGAAAATAACTCCCTTATTCTTTATTCGTCCAAAACTCAAGTTACTAATAATTCACAGATGAGGAATGTTGTCTTCACTTTATATAAATGTATAATTTGGGATTAACTTGTATTTTATTTAAGTACGCCATTCCAATGTTTTACATAAATTATTATATAATACTCTTAAGGCATAATCAAATCAATTACCTTACTTTTCGTACAATGCTGCCTTAAGTTCATAGAACTTAAGTTAAGAAGGTAGGTTAAGGTAGGAAGAAAGTCCAACATTTTTGTCAAAATACTTCTTCCGTTTCCTCAAAAGGTAATATTATTATAATATAAAATAATTAAATTTGACCATACGTATTACGAACACATTATTTTAAAACTTTCAAGAAGTGGTAATTAATTTGAAATGGAATGAAATATACTTACGGAATTCGAAATCAACAACAGAGACTGGCAGCAGTCTTTCCTCATCTTTTACTGTAACTATAGATTTTTCTTGTTCTTCATTCACTGAAATAGGCTTCGATTGCTAACCATTCTTTTGCAAAATGTCTTCGATGCTCTGTACTTAATAAACATCATAAACTATCCTTAAGATTTCATTTGTCAGTTAAAAGTTAACTTAAACGTTAAGTTAGATCCTAATTTCATGTTCAATTTAACAAGTTTGTCATATAACAAGCGCTTTCCAGATTGAATGCAGTTTAAGGTAATGGGGCAAATCTTTCACAGAGGTCTCACCCGGACACTCGGAGAGATGGAAAATGCATGGGCACAGAAACAATTTCAATATTTTGGGGGAAAATGTTTTAAACAATATTTGTTTTTATAGTAACCATAATCAATAAATTTTATATTCAATCATGCAGTATCACATTCTTATTATCACTTATGTAATTTTTATGAACTCATTTCCTAAGGTGGGTCATCTCTCCCGGAATTACCTTATTACTTTCTCCATATACGAAGTACAGAGAAAGTATTGTTTTCAAGAAAAAATTCGACTTCGAGATTTCAACGGAAATACATGTTTTGGGGTCCCTAGAACACGTTTTGACTATTTTCGGAGCGATGTCTGTGTGATTGTGGGCGCTCTAACGTGAAAACTATTAGTCGTATCAATATCAAACTTCGTATATAGTACTGTGGTGTGTGTTGTCAGAGTTGATTAGTTTTTGGAGTAAATCGATAAACCGGATGTCGAGATTTATTCTTCGAGGCAAATTTCCGTTTTTGCAAAATATCTCCATAAATATGATATTTAGGTATATACTATTATGTATTACAGTTTTAGAAAATGTAATTTAAGATGACTTTTGTATTAAACATATTTTTGTATCACCGGTTGATTAGGAGTTATTCGGGAAATACCGATAAACCGGAAGTAGCTGTTATGTACTTTGTGGGCGCTCTAACATGAAATCCATTCATTTTATCAACACCAAATTTCATATAAAGTACTTTGGTTAGAAAGATCTTATGCTTTCCCGGTGTATGCTGCTCAGGAACTTTTCTTGGATTCCTTGAAAATGGCAGCAGTGGTTGCTGTCGAAACGTCGGAGCTATCCAACACATTGACCCGGTTGAGTCCCCAAGAAAAGTTACTTTGGTTAGTTTTTTTTAGAGTTGATTAGTTTTTGGAGTAAATCGGTTGACCGAAAGTCGAGCTTTATTCTTCAAAGCTCATTTCCGGTTTTCAAAATATCTCCATAAGTATGATATTTAGGTATATACTCTTATATATAAAAGTTTTAGAAAATGTAATTTACTATAATTTTTGGTTGAAACATATTTTTATATCACTGATTGTGTATTAGTAATTCATGAAATACTGATAAACCGGAAGTTGCTGATTATGTAGTATGTGGGCGCTCTGGGCTCTATGGGCAAAAGGCCAATTTCATCGTTTTTCATCGATCATGTCCCGTAATTTACAATGTTTTTGGCGTCAAAGATAATAATATATGTATATCAATCACTCATCTTCCAAGTTTAGATGGAATATGGAGTTCGAAATTACTGCGGTAGATAAATATTTACATCGTATACAGGTATATATGGAGAAAGTCATGTGCTGGCTACATCAGATTTTTTTATAATAGAAAATCGAAATAATTTGGCCAATGATGCTGACAGACAAACTTCCATGAATTTCTCTTTCATACATTACAATAAAATCAGAGCAGCTCTTAAAATGACGAATTCTGGTGCTCAGCAATAGAAAGTAGTGATGCCAGAATAAAGAACGCTGATGTTGCTTTCGGTATCCACAACTATAGAACATGTAGGGACGTTTAAGTTGAAAATTGTATAATTGAAATAAGTCCTTTACATAATTTGCGTGGAGTGTGTCCGTACGTCCTTGCATTGTTTTCTGCTAGTGATAAACTTATTTCTTTTGAAAAATTAAATTATAAAGAATTGTCACAAAAAGAGGAGAATAGAACCCAAAGAAGGTAGATTAAATAAAGTTTCCTTTTTGGTCGTCAGATATAGTTTTCGATTAAAAGTTTGAGAGAATTTTGATACAATTTTGAGACTATAAACAAGCCCGTGTAAAGTAAACACCAATGCGATTGTTTAATTTTCTCATTAGGACACATCGAGAATTTAGGCTCGTGTTAGAGTCATATTTGTTTATAGCAACGAAACTATTTACAAATGTTGACGCGGTATTGCAGTTACCGAGGTAGAGACCTGAGCGTTTGAATTTATCAGTTAAACATCGTTTGGAACCCATTTGGGTCTTAAAAACCTCAAGATGACATCCATTGGGTCATCACCTGAGGATGACTCCATGAGTCGAAACCATGGTCGTTTCCAAATAAATTATTCTGTGGTATAGTAAAAGTTTGTTTTCACTTTCGCTCCAGGTAGTAAACCTTAATTAAAAAATAATTAAAATGTGAAAGGATCGAAATCTGCACCCAAGATACGAGATAGAAGTGGTGAATACTTCTTTGAGTTCTAGGGCCATCATACGGACATAAATATGATTTTTAAGATTCTATCATTAATTGTTCCAAAATTCAAAAGTCAGATCCAGATCTTAGGCAAATCTAAAAATTGTTTAAATGATTTATCGAATACATAAAACATTGATATAAATTAACTTTAACGTAGCTCACGAAAGTTTGCGTCTTAGACCAAGGCTGCACAAGTAATATAGTGACTTGGCTAGGACTAGAACTCAGACTTGGTTGTTTAGTGGTTAGAGCACCTGCCCAGAAAGTACTTGTTGGGTGCTTAGAGAGTTGGGGTCCACCTGCACCCATGTAACAACCCTTTTTACTTTCTCCATATACGTAGTATAGAGAAAGTGTTTTGACCATTTTCGGAATGATGTCTGTGTGTGTGTGTGTGTGATTGTAGGCGCTCTAACGTAAAAACTATTAGTCGTATCAATATCAAACTTCATATATAGCACTGTGGTGTTTGCTGTCAGAGTTGATTAGTTTTTGAAGTAAATCGGTGAACCGAAAGTTGAGCTATATTCTTCGAAGTAAATTTCCGTTTTGGCAAACTATCTCCATAAACATGATATTAAGGTATATTTTATCATTTATAAAAGTTTCATAAAATGTAATTTTATACAACTTTTGTATTTTACGTATTTTATTATCACTGACTGTTTAGGAGTTATTCGTGAAATACTGATAAGCCTGAAGTAGCTGATTATGTACTTTGTGGGCGCTCTAACATGAAAACTATTGGTTGTATCAACACCAAATTTCATATATAGTACTTTGGTAGGTGTCGTTAGAGTTGATTAGTTTTTGGAGTAAATCGGTTAACCGGAAGTCGAGCTTTACTTTTCGAAGATCGTTTCCGTTTTTGCAAAATATCTCCATTAATCTAATATTTAGGCATATATTATTTTTTACAAAATTTTTAGAAAACGTAATTTATTAAAACTTTTGTATGACACATATTTTTGCATAACTGATTGTTCAGGAGTTATTATGAAATATTGATAAACTGGAAGTTGCTGATTATGTACTTTGTGGGCGATGTGGGCGAAAGGCCAATTTCATCGTTTTTCATCGAATATGTCCCGAAAAACAATATTTAAAATTTTTCTGACTTAAAAGATAATATGATATAAATTAATCATTTATCTTACAAGCTTAGATTGAACATAGAGTTCGAAAATTCTGTCGTAGATAAATATTTACATCTTATATGTGGAGAAAGTCATGTGCTGGACACATCAGATTTTTACTTATTATTTCTCAGATATTTCGTGAGACATTTCCTCTTCGAGATGCAGTGTCTCAGCAGTCGTTGGAATTTCCGTTCCCCAAAAAAGCTTTTTAGCTCTCCGTTTGGGAACTGCGACATAAGCTCGCATTCCGGGTGAAACACTTTTTTCCTCATATACCCAGTGCTGTCCCCTTTCGGAGGTACCCCACTTCTACTACCGAATCCGGGCCGATACATCGTCATAGAGCCCGGGAATAAGTGTCACACCGCCCGGGGGACCTCCTCCTGCTTTCCATCGCCAAATTATTATTTTTGCGGAACGAGATTCGATTCATAGAGAAATCTACGATGGGAGTTAGGCCGGAGAGGAAATTAAATTTTTCGGCCGATATTCTAAGTTTTGATTGAAGAGAATCGAAACGTCGAAAGTGTGTTATTATGGTTTGGATGGCTAACCTCCTTTTCGAAGGCTACCGGTAAACAGTTAGAGCAACTCCTCAAGAATTTGTTATACGTACCAAATAAATTGATTAAGATGTGCCTCTTACATCCGGATTTCTTTCCGAAGGAATTAATTGCCGGTTATTATCGACGCCTTCGATTTGCCAAGTGGTTCGCAAAATTCCTCCTCTTTAGGAAGGAATTGATGAGTGAAATGTGTTGTGAGAGTACGGTAACAGGTTATGGTATTATTACATAAAGATAAATGAACTTCGATGAGCCTTTAAAGGGCCAAATTCATGAATTAAGAATATCATCCATAGTATCATATCATAAGAGAATATTACCTATCTATACAAATAAAATAGAGTGTGGGTATGTGTGTGTGTATGAATATGTGTAGGCTAATGTTAGCTAAAAACTCGAGAACCGAGAGTCGCAAAAGTTTGAGATTTTCTACATTATTAATCGCCAACCCCGCCCAGAGTATAAAACACTGATATAAATTAACTTTAACGTAGCACATGAAAGTCTGCGTCTTAGACCAAGGTTGCACAAGAAGTGAAAAATAGTGACTTGGCTAGGACTCGAACTTAGACTTGGTTGTTTAGTGGTTGGAGCACCTTCCCAGAGAGTACTGGTTGGGTGCTTAGAGAGTTGGAGTCCACCTAACCTTGCACCGATGTAACAACCCTATTTATTTACTTAAAGTCCACGATTCGAACCCAGTCGGATCAAAAAGTTTTCATAATAAGTACACGTATGTTCATTTTTTGTTGCAGAGTTCATTTTTTTGCAAAATTAAATTAGAAATAATAGTTTTAGGAAGCCTGATCAGGCAGAAAGAAAAGGAAAATATATAGCTAAATTATAGCTTATTTCTCTAGCCTTATTGTTTTGAAATAAATATATCCTGGTTTTTGCTATCTACCTACAATTGTGAAGCATGTGTTACGATCAAAGCTGTTTCACTGGGATTCATCAATTGTATTTTCCACGTTGAGAATCACCGGGCACTTACAGCTAGTATCTATGTATATATATATACATAATAGAGTGCGTGTATGTTTGTGTGTATGTTTGCTAAAAACTAGAGAACCGAGAGTCGCAAAACTTTGAAATTTTCCACATTAATAAACGTCGATCCCGTTCAGAGTACAGGCTACTTTTCATTTACTTTAAGTCCACGGTTCGAACTCAGGTGTGTTAAAACGTTTTCATAAGAAATACTAGTAAAGTTCATTTATTTCGTTTCAGGGTTCATTTCTTTTGCTAAATTAAATTAGAAATAAAGGAAGAAAGTTAGAAAGTCGGATCAAACACCAAAAGGAAGGGATTAGAATAGCTATTTTTAACTTGGTCGTGGTATATCGTTTTTGATGCGAAATTGCGAACTGTTTGATAAAATACGTGAATATTTTATCGAAATTCTGAGGTTGTAAATGATCCATTCCCTTGACGATCTAGGTGATTGTTGATTCTAGCTCATGAGTTTATCTATAAGAAGACATTAAGAATTAATGAAACATTTAAGAAAGTTTTTCGAATTTTGTTTAAGCTTCTGTAGCAACCATGTTTTATTTATATCAACCTAAGTAGTTTACCGTATAATTATAACGTTGGTTAGAAGTGTGTAGCTTCAAATGCTCTCCCTCGATCAATTCAACTGAATGCGTATAAATAGCCTGGTAAGTTGCAATTGCCTTTAATATATTCAATGAATTAAGTATTGAATCTAATCCATTTGTCTCGAATTGAGGAAAAGAAAGATACCAAAGTGCGTAAAGATTTCCCTTGGTTTGGTATTTGAAATCATTGAGGAGTTGAGTTTTAAGATGTAGCAAAACCTGACCGAAAAGATAAAGTTATTTTATGTATTGTTTTATGGTTGATGTAAAAAACCATTCATTTTTAGTTTTATTTTATGATTTCAATTTGACATACATTTACTATCTGCCTGTCATTGGTGTTTAATCGTAGTTTCAGTTTCGACTTCCATTTCCGTGATATCGTTTGTGTTTATGATTGTGTTCAGTGCTTTTGTAATGTTTTAGTTACGTTATATAAAAGCATTTCATCGGTAGTTTTTAGAGTGATATACAATTTACTCCTGTTATTTGTGTCCAAGTTTCGTTTCCTTTATCCTTTTGCGCCTTTCTGAAAATGTCTCTTTTAATACGGTGCTGCTTATCCTAATTTGATCTTAGAATATACGTTTATATTTTTTAAACGAATGTTGTCTTAAGTGAAGGAATCCTTCTTTCAAAAGATATGAGATAAAATATTGAATTATTGTGGTTTTGTAGACATTATTATAAATATTTTGGTTTGTTGCTTTGGAAATTATTTTAGCCTGGAACTAGCTACCTACAATTATGAGGCGTGTGTTACGATAAAAAATCAGCCTGGTATTTAATATTGTTAATTTCTCCGTTGAGAATCAACTGGCACTAGTAAAGCTATAAATTGGAAAAATTTACAATTTACATATAATTGAAACATTGAATATTTTTATTTAGTGGGTTAAAAAAGAGTATTAGAGAGGAAGCAGTTTGCATATGAAGCTATGATTAGTTGTTAAGGGACTTAAATGTATGATGGTTCAGTAATATTATCAATTTAAACATATGAATTCGTTGAAATTTTATTTATTAATTGAATCACTTCACCAATTAGGATAATGTGATTTAATTGCTTTGCATTAAATAAAAAGCCATTCTATATCTTCTAGGGAACTTAAGATATTAAAATTGAGTCGATTTCGTATAGAACATATACCAATAATTTCATGTTAGAATGGCATGTCTCTTTCGTGTGTGGTTCTAAATACGGTCATTAATCGATGACGTTCATTGAGTACGTTTGAGTTTATAGCTTAAATAGAACATTTCCCAATTTCATGTCATGCCAAATTTTTATATAAATTGCGCATTTATTACGGTTGCATGATTTTATAAAGGGAAATAATTTCAAATTGGCCAATCATTTATGCATTTGGCAAAATCTTCCTATATATTTTTTATTAGTAACCATTGTTAAATTTTTAACTCATGATGGAAAATCTTAGGTTGGAATGTTTGCTTCTTCCTTCTTAATTCGTAATGAAAACGAACTGAATTTAATCTTTTCGCCGTGTATATATTATATATATTTTTACGCTTAGATTTAAGAAAATGTGCATATGCGTTAAATACATCACTCACAGTCTTTCACTTTCACTTCAAGTGTATAATCAAAGAAAATGTATATATAATACAAATAATATCGATTGTGCGTGCCTAATGATATTCTACGTCAACAAAGGGCGACTTGACCAAACAGATCTAAATATGCAAAATAGAGTGTGGGTATGTATGTGCGTATGTTCGCTAAAAACTGGAGAACCAAGAGTCGTAAAACTTTGGAATTTTGCACATCATTAAAGGTCAACGTCGCGATGAGAATAGGCTACTGTTTATTCTCTCAATCGTCCCCAGTTCAATCACAGAGGAGTCAAGACATTTTCATAAGAAACAAACAACGGGCACTTCAGCTAGTTAATTTATAAATCTGTCTAGTTATTTGTTATAGCACAGTTCCTCAAACCTTAAGGTCTGTTTACACTATGGCAATGTATCCTACGACCGACAAGGTTTTGTCTAATGAACGATGTCGCAGACTATCTCAAGTTACTCCAAACATATGTGAGGTTATTTTCCGAGTTTTATCAAACAAACTCTTGAATGTAGGAAAGAATGTCTTAGTTTAAATGCAAACATTAATTTGCATTAACAAAGTTACGGGATGGAAATGGCAATATTAATTGCGATCCAAAGATACAATATTATTACAAAATCTAAAGAAAGAAGCAGGAAAAGCGATTCCGATTTTGAACAAAACACTGATTCTAATCGTGAACAGCTACAAAAAGCCAAACGTCAAAAAAATGTAAATTCACGATTCTGAGAAAAAAATTCAGGAATACAATAATTTGAAACCGAAGATTAGGAATTACTTAACCATTTGAGGTGGCCTCCTTGCTAGATGCTCGCAACCGTTTCAGATCTCCACATGCACCGCGTTGAGTGATCACTAAACTAGGAAATATCCGAGCATCCTGTCAATCAAATATTTGGTTGATCTTCATCGTCCGTTAAATTTATTTTTACCACTTTTTAAATTAAACATATTCAAATCTCTGAAACAGACAGCCTGAGCATGACGATAAAAAACTTTCTTCTCATTTAGATGCATCAATCTGAGCGTGGCCTTCGTGATAGCATCGCTATAGCAACGCTGGATGAGCGAAAATCGTGGCTTAGCAAACTTTTGATCAAAATGATTTTAAATAAATAAACCCTGTTAATCTTCATACGTTATCAAAAGCAATTTAAGTGAATATCTGAAATGATAAATACAGTGCTAATTGGCCTGGGAGAAAGCCGGGTAACGATTTTTTCGACTGAGGAATCATCTGCCTTTTGAATTCAGGTGCATAAGAAATAGAAAAGGTAACACAAGCGAAATGGCTACCCGTACATGTTTGAATATAAGGATGGCTGCAACACTTAACTGTAAAGTGGTAGTTGGTAAAGTGCGAGGTTTTAATCTAGTTTATCGGTTGAAAGCATAAGAGAAATTTGGTTCCGGGTGAGAAAGGTTAGGCAAAAGGTTACGATTTTGGTAAAAATGAATTATTGAGGCATTGAGGTGTAGCCGAGATAGAGCGTAGCCTGTTAAAAACAACCATTTGCAATGTCAATCACTATAGGTGTTCCATCAACATGAAAATAATTAATTTCCGAGGGCAGTATTGAAAAGAGGATGAGAGAGGCTTTCATGTCAAATAAAAAGAATAATCATCCCTACAATTTTTATATCGAAATATTATGCCACTCGTTTAGTCTTTCTAAAATTAAAATAAAATAATCAACGGGGAAACATTTTTTATTCTGCACTTCTTATTCAATCCGAAGAAGGAATATTTTTGCTTGTTTAGGAAGCGGATAAATGAATTTTTGAGTCGCAATTCAATTATTGGATTTCAGCGAGCTTAGTGTATGGTTTTAGAACAAAATCCTCTCCTATAAAATAATCTAGAATTTCTAAATCATATTAATCAATTACAACACCGATGAGACATCATACTTGGTTAATTAGTCTTTAACAAAAGAGAAAAATAACGACGTGACTGGGACTCGAACACAGGTCTCCCACTTTCCGGGCAGGTATTCCAGCCTCAAAACTACAATTCCGCGCCAATCCTATTTCTCTTGATGGGCTGTGTTGTGAGGGGCGCTCCTCGTAGTGCAACCAACCACCGCCAGAGGTCCTCGTAGACGCAGCCGGCTCTCTACAGTGGCGTTTGAGGAATCCCCCTAAGGATTAATGATTCACAAATTAAAGACTGAGGCTATTCCATATGCTTTATTCATTAGCAATTGATTAGTTTCTAATTTACTAAGCAATTAATTAATTAAATTTATCGAGCAATTGGTTGATTAATTTAACTTATGCAGCATTTTGATAGAAGTATTACTCCAAATCCAATGGAAAAGATTTTCTCGTATCTACAACGCGTTAGCAAATTAGCAAACAAAATTATTTGTCAAGAAGAAAAGTGAGAACAGCCTACTTCAAGCATAAAACGTAATATACTTGACAACTTATTATTGAAGCTTAAAAATGCAACGAGATGCCTTAGGTTACAAAAACGGTGACGACTTCTGAGAAAATAACAATCAGATGGAATTAACGCAGAGAAATTCCGGAACTTGAGAGCGTTAATTACACCAATAATACCTCTTGATCATCAATGATTTCACATTAAACAAGCTTTCTTTTCGAGTATGCGGAAGAATTCGAACTTAATGAGCATCATCGTGTGAGGATTCGGATGGAGTAGCATCGTTGTAACACGAAATATGGTAATCCGTCCGAATTACGAGTTATCTTCCGGACAATGGAATTGAATCACATAAAATTATCTTTTTCCTGTCTCAAGCATAACTTTCTCGCGGTGTTGAGCGGTCAACCTAATAAATAAAGAGTTAAAAAATAAGTAGATTTCTTTTTTATCTATATCTTCATACGCCGAATAAATTTGAATTTAAAAGCATTTTTTTATCGCCCTCTCGTAAGCTTATTTTACTTTTGCAAATTCTTATGTTAGTAAAAATATAATTTACCCATTATGGGTCAATTTTAAGCATTTTCCTGCTTAAAATTGCTTGAGTTCAATACTTACAGCAATAACTATTCAATCTTCAATAGTAAGTTAATTCTAAGATGTACAATATCCGAAGATTAATTCTTCTCATTTAACATTTACATACTGGAATAAAACTCTCATTAAGCCATTTGCGCAGGTATATAAATGGTCCTCTAGATTTTCATTTATTATTATCTTGAATTGTTTTTAATCGAGACCAGCTGAATTGCCATTCCAACGGGGATTATAAGTAAACGAATACCCTCATAAGAAAGACGTTCACTCACTTCATTAGACCACTCATTTTCGTCGACCGCAAATTATACGATGTTGTAAATGGAAATGCATCATCAATTAAGTATGAATATAACATTGAAAACGTCCTCAACTTACAATGGTGTTAAAAAAAATCTCTTGATTTCACAAAAGCAATTTCAGATAACACGCTAACAGCAAACCAGCGTAACAACCTGTAAATAGTTACGTTGCTACAAACAAATATGACTTCAATACAAGATTAAATTCTCGATGTATTTTAACGAGAAAATTCAACAATTGAATTCGTAATTAATTGGTACGGGCTTGTATATCGCATCAAATATTTTATCAAAATTCTCGCAGTTTCTTATCGAAAACGTTATACCGCAACCAAAGTAAGATACTTTACTTAATTTCCCTTCCTTTGGTTTAGTTCTCAATGTTTTGCGACGACTCTTTCTACTTTAATTTTACAAAAGAATTAAGTCATGCAATTGATAAAAGTGTATTTCCAACGGAAACATATTATAGTCTCCTGGATTCGAACTCGAGACTTCTAAGTAATGGAATATTTTTCCTGGGGTTTCCTATTCGTAGGAGCACAATGCAGTTTAGGAAATAAATAGAGTAAAAATGCAAGTTAAGATATCACCTCAATGTATTACTTTTTTCTGTAGTTTTCGCGATTCTATAGATCGTTGAAATTGGGAAATCCCAGTTTCGAGGTGGAATGCCAACCGAAACCACTCTCAAGGTAAATTCCAACTGTCTTCACGATTCCGAAGGCAGCAAACAAACACAATGGACAAAAGGCCCCGTAATGGGAGTGTAAGGACATGGAAACAAACGACCAAAACATCCGAAAATGCAGAGACGAAGTCCGGATCAGAAGAGCGACAGTTCAACGCTCTGTCCTACAAAAAAATGCGCGACCTTAAATGGGTTATGGAAGAAAGCATAGCTTAAAATTATGCAACGAAGATTCCATTCAATTTCGTAAAGGAGATGCGATGAATGGAAAGAAGACAATTTCGATGTATTCTTGAAAGTGCCCAGATAATGTATTTGGATCACGAAAGATAAAGTCTTTTGTTTACTACTAATTTGTATGTTAGCATAAATACGCTGTGAATCAGAGGCAACGACTAAAAGAGCATTATGTGCACTACGCAAAGAGATGTTGTTCATCAGGGTTGAAAGAACATATGGGTTACATTTGAATAGAAGACAATTTACGACTTATCGGTACCACTAAATACACCGCTATTGGAACAGAATAATCAGATACAGAAATTTTAAACCGAAAGAAGTTGAAACTTCCGTACATACTAAAAATAATTTGAGTAAATTAGAAAAAAATGAAATTTCCATTTTGAATTGCCAGTTAAAGGGGATTTCCTGCATGCATCAAATTCGTTTCAGATTAAAGAAATAAGTAAAATTTTTATTTGGAATATCATGTCACATATTTGTCGTGAAAGAAATGCTGTTCTCATCTTCAAATTAATATTCTGAACTAAGAAGCCGATCGAAGAAGCAGTTCTTTGCTAGGTGACACCAATAGCTCATCAACCGACCTTTTTCACAGCATGAACTAATTTTATTTTTATACAATCAAAGTCATACCCGATTTCCTCGAATTTTTATTTTCCTCATTCATTCATACGTCTCTTTATTTAAAATCACCAGATACTTTCTTTGCTTTTGTATTCAAATTGGATAATCGTTCCTCGTTTTGATGCAATATAAAATTAGGAAATAAATAGAAAGCACGCTTATACGCACACACTTTATTTTCATAATGGAAGACTACCACCAAGTGAAGGCCGAGGCAATATAAAATATTTAAATTTGACACTTATCTTGGTGTATTTACGAAATAATTTTGTTTATCAACCACCCACTTTGAATGAGAAATCGACGTTAAAACTACGCTTATAAATATCCATGTTCGCAGTGAATCTTTCTGTTTTTATTACTTATGTAATTATTTCAATTTTATCTTTCACTTTTAAGTTATTCTATTTAATTCTACTGCTTACATCTTGAGGTTTAAATTCAACATTCGTTCTCGCCTGTATTTTTTTATTGATTATATCGTCTATTTTTTCTGAATCGGTGCAATAATTTTCCTTTATATTTCACTTCAAATTCATTTCGCAGGCTTCTCGCGCCCCCTTCTCATTGGTGTTTTCTTTGCAGGTTCTCACCTTTTACTAATTACATTTAATTTCACTTTTTCATGCTTTTCTATTAAAATCTCAAAAAGCTCCCCGTTAAACCATTTACATAAAATAATCGACTACAGGAAGAAACAAATAAGGCTCAATATCGCCGTAAAATGGAGAATTTTTGACGTAGTTAAATAAACTTGATTACATCATTTAGATAAAAGAATCAAAATAAGTCGTCTTTGCAAAGAATGATTTATCACTGGGAAAGTGAAGAAACAATCTTGTGATAATAATTTTCCACGAGAACTCCAAATAGTTACGTGTGCTTGCAGACCGCTGAATACACCCTTCCCATGGCGCCGCCCCTTCCCGGTAACTAGGAGGGCGAGATTAAATAAATACGGAGATGGCGGGCAATCATTATTCTTCATTTGAGTCCCTTTTCTATAAGTATTTTGCTGTTGTTTGCCTCAGCTATGTCGATGCCCATCGCGAATGTTTTCATTTACTAATTTCGGCATAGTACTTTTGCAGTGTTACATACGCATCGCTTTTGAATGTTCTCGCGTGTCTTTACCACGCGACACCTGAGGAGATTTTATTTATAAAGTAGGAAAACTTGTAACGGGAATCGTGTGGGAATGGTCAGTACGAAAGATATATTTTCTATTCAATTAAAGTTTTGAATTTAAAAATTCAATGTCTCATCTTTCTAACTCTACCACGATAAGTTTCTGCTACCATATTACAATGAGAGGAATATATTCATTTGTCATTTAATGCAGAGTAGAGAAAAAGGTATCTTTCGTTGCCTTTTGTTCCAGTCTCGATCATGACGGTGATGAAATAAAAGCTACTGAAGTACGAGTGAATAATTGCACTGAATAAGGTTCTACTTATGCCAAGGAAAGTGTTACTTGCGGAGCCATTGTGCTTCAGTTACGTGGGCATGTTCCCCTTATAGCATTCTGGCTCATAATGGAAAGCAACTACCTCACTCCTCATCCTGCCTAGTAAACCTCATTCCTCTCTAGAAGTTCTTAATAAATTATGTCAGAGGGGGTGAGCTACAAACCGGCCTTCGGGCTGAATGCTTTACAGATAGTATTACAATTCTATCAAAGCCTTCATTGCTGCCCTTATAACGCTGAGGTATCCCAAAATAAATCACCGCTTGGAACAGGAGAAAATAACCACGATTTGTCGCAACAAATTCGTAAGTAAATCCAAGAGCGTAATAAATAAATTGAGAGCTAAAGGATAATGGGTTTAAACATCATTATAACTCGCCCTAAAATGAAGGCCAACAACGGGCATCTCTCTCAATGCATTGCACGGATAAATCAAAGTCAGGGGCGGACCCCGAAAGGGAATTGGGTTAGGGCTCCGAAGAGAGAAATATTAACTCAAGTGCGGGTGGCCACGTTTGAGGATTTATAATGAGTACTTTTCAGGGTTTAGAAAAAAAACTAATAGTGAGACACAGCAATTAGCAATTAATTATGAGCGACAACCTTCAATTACAACTTTGCTGGCCACGTGATATATAAGGATTCTTTTTGGATTCTATCCGAAATTCCTGTAATTATTTTCATGGCTTCGTGCCCTCGAGCAAACGCTCTTTGTAATCTGGCTCACCGCTGTGCACACACAATCTGCCCCCTGGTCTGCACATATATCTTTTTGGAGTATTTCTGAGACTATTTCATGAATGGAATTCCAGTTATCCAGATACTGGGGGAGCCATGGCTCATTCGTTACAGAATCGTCATTTCTATGTAATTCTTATACAACGTAGTATAGCTATTTGAAAGCGCTGTTTATTTTTTAGATTAATATATTTTGTAATTTATATTTTTATGTATGTCTATATGTTATGAAGTTGGTTTGTATTCTGTATTTGTACATATATATTTGAAGCCTTTATGAATTCTCAAAACGATTGTTAAATATAGATGTAGTGTCTGTATTTTATTATGTAAACCTTGGCTGAATTGAAAATGATTGTAGTTGTAATACTGTATCTATTGTGTATTTGTGTACATAGAACTTTGTAATATTGTTTGAATTGATTATGGTATAGGTCAATGCCGTCACATGTCCTTGCAACTAACTGCGACTTATTTAATGGATAAATAAATGAATGAATATCCGTAATTTTAAAAGTTTCCCATGATTCCCTAAATCCTATTATAAACGCCCAAAAAATAGCTCTTCCAATAAGATAGCATCCTCTTTTATTGTGGAATGGCACATCAATTGTGGTTTTACCATGAGTTTTTCATGGCCTCGTAATATAATTACATGCTATATAATAATTATACAGTCATACTTATGCGTCATTATTATGATATTAAATTAAAAATTTATTGGAAATCCGTCGTTATGCTTCATCTTGAAGAGCGCATCATACATTTCATACTCTTCAATAAGGAGTAACCAGAATGGACGCCAATGTACACTATCATGCACAGTCACGCATACTTTAGCATTTTCCATATTATCACCGACGTGACTGAGAAAAAAGGGAATGCAAGACACTATTTGCTCGGGATTAAAAGACATTTCCTATCAGACAACTAGTTTGCCAAATGTAATGGCATGAAGCCATTTTTAGTAGCTCCGGTCACTTGTCGTCATGCTTTCACCGCGTCAATATCCCAACAATGCGGCGAACAACAATGGGGCGTAGTAACCACGCGCTCTCTCGGGAAGAAAGGGCAACAGAAGAGCCGATAAAGGAGAACGTGACACCGCGCGTCCCCACGCAAAGCACCGCGAGGGTCCTAACATATTTGATAACAAACTCCTCGTCGTGTCATAAGGTCACGACTCATGTGAATAAACCAAATGGATAATACAACGGCGGAGCAACGACTGTTGGGATGGCCATTAGTGGTGGTGAGGGCGACCCATTGACCTGGTTGTGGAGGAACGGAAGATTTTCGGAGGGAAAGAGTGATGAAACGAGAATAGAAAGCATGCAGAGAAGAAGAGAAGCCCAATTTCCGATTTTACTCTATCGTGCACTGTGTTGAGTGATGCCTGTGGAGATTTTGATTCATCCTAAACTGAAGGTGGTCCATGCTGCAGCCATATCTTGATGGATGGAATATTTTGAATTTGGGTACAGGATGAAGATAAATGTATCATTCGTTTACTTTTCTCTCGTTCTGGGTCATTCTTTGATAAATATAATAATACACCATGGATATGGCATTAATTTTTGTCACTGATAACTGAATGCAGTGTCCGTAAGATCACTGTCATGCACTTGCTGCTATTTATACTAATATCATTTAGAATTATTTTCATTATATTAAATCCGTATTGAGGAACTGCTACCTATTTAAAAAAACTCATGTCCCTGCAATTTGTATTATTCTTATAATATTGTATTTTGTCTTTAGAAATCATAATTCCTTTTTTACAGCACATCCAACGAAAAAATGTTTTAATTCATACATAAACACAAAACATGAAAACACAATTTTAATCCCCGGAAAGTAATCTGAAGCAATAATGAAGTTGTTTTCTATGTACTCCTTGCTTGAACAGAGGAAATTGAAAATAAAATATTTAACATACAAGGTGTAAACTTGATATTTCATTAAATTTAACGTAGAAACACGTTGAGGAATTATATTTTTTACGAATTACTATTTTTTATAAATTCAAAGTGAGGATATGACTAATTCTTAGGCAGTGGCTAGAACAGACAAATTTTCTTTTTCGTTTTATGTATCTTAGTTCCTTCTCATAGATTTATAGCTAACCAAAATATAAGCGAAGTTTTCTATGAGATGGGTGCGTAGAATAAACAAAAGATGATTGCATAAGAAATTTATACGTCAGCCACACCAATGAATAACAGGTGGATTCAAACGAGAGATCGGAACCGGTCTGAAATACGATCGAAACTCACGTCAAACGCGACATAAAAGTGAAGCGTGGAATGGCTGTTTAAGTGTTTGCGAGAATACCAACGGAACGTACACGGAAATTAAGGAGACTCGTTCTCTCAAAAAGATTCACAATTAATAATCCTCCGAACCCACTTTCGAGGCGCAGTAACAAATTTTTGTGCAGTAAAAATGCGAGAAGATATTCTCCACTGGAATGCTGGAGAAGTTTTTTTACGGTCCATAAAGAAGACCGTGTTCAATGACTACGGTCGCAATAAGTTACTCTCTCTTACTAGAAGTGGATTTTTCTTCATCCTCCTCGAATACAAGTATCAATAAAATTTAACTCCCTCAAAATTGTGAGAATACAGGGATAAAAGTTTCGTCTATGCTTACGTTTGAACCGTTTCAGTCAATAAAGCTGATCTAAAATTTATTTTAAAAGGCGGAAGAGAAGTAGTTTATCGTACTCTCTCTTAGAGATCTCTTCTACAATATATGTAATAGTAAACATCTACTCAAACTTCAATAGTAAAAAGCTACTACGCAAATACACCGACTAAAAAAAAACAATAAATCAATCAATCATAAAGAGCTAGATTTTTTTGAGGGAGGCAACCCAACTCATTCCCGACAATTCACTGAATAGATTTCAACTCCGAATAAATTTCTTTAATATCAACTTTGGATGAATTCAGTTTCCTTAGAGTGGTCTATTTGTGTATAATTTGTCATTCGAAGAATTGATCCATCGAATAATTCGTTGCTCTAAGAATTTGCTTTCGATGAATTCGTTTTCGAAGGACTTGTATGCCCCCATACGATATGTCTCAAGGCAAAGATGCTCGTGGACACCCTCTCATCGATCTTTAAGCCTTTTATCCTGTTTACCTCTAAAGTGGTAACCTTTTCGGGTACTAACTGTGCATAAATATTCCTTAGATTAATCCTTCCACATCTCAAACTCCATCTTTATTTTCTGACTGATACTAGGAACACATCAAAAACTTATAATTGGCATCCTAGGTTAGGATTTCATGACAGAAATGCCTCTGTTTCTAGAGTTGCAACTCTTCTTTCATCGAGCTGATTAGTAGTAATTTTTTATCCGAAATATCCTTGAATCCCTCAGAAAAGTAAATTGTTCCAGCTGCTCTTGACGTACCGTATAATCGTATTTTGAAGCAACCGATGAAGCGAGGCATTGAACCGACCTTCCGTTGAAATTTCAAGGGCGTCAATCTCATTGGTGCCTTTCATTGACGAGTAAATGTCATTCTGCGATGAGTTTTCCGTCTTGTTTAGAATATGTTGCCAGCATTGTTCTCCTCGATAACTAATTACCAAAGCCTAAACAACGTGAGTGGCAAACGGAAAATAAAGTTT
The DNA here is from genome assembly GCA_947579665.1 of Sympetrum striolatum. Lineage (NCBI taxonomy): Eukaryota > Metazoa > Arthropoda > Insecta > Odonata > Libellulidae > Sympetrum > Sympetrum striolatum. The sequence continues at coordinate 1,547,384 of OX388343.1, forward strand.
AGATTGACTATTACATGTTTTAGAATTTTAGAAGGGTTAAGCGGCATAAACTCAAACTAGCGAGATTCACAAATATAAGTCATATAGTATTAAAACTAGATGATCATTTTGTTCCTAAAATATTACAAAATGTATCGTAATATTGATATTTTAATTGTAATATTACGAATTATTGAGTTGCGTGTTACAATATAAGTAATATAATAACTAATTAACAAATTAATCTAATAAACATTTTAGTTTCATTTGTTAGAAATTAGAGAGAATTAAAATTCCCTTTAATTTTCACATTTTATGTCCCCTTAGAATAGGTCAATATTACAACAAAATACGGCTGCAGAAGGTCTGAAGGAACATTATCAACAAAAATAGAGCATTTAGAACTTTTATTCGTGCCTCTAAAATCGATCTTTACACAATGTCGATAGAGTCGATAAATATAAATATGGAATCGAAACGAAAACGACTTCTTTGAGATGTCCCCTCTACGAAATAGACCTATTCAGGTGCATTCCGATCTTTAAGATGCATCTGATGGCACAGTTATATCATAGCATACTTTCCCATCTCACATGGTTGTAATCGGTTTTGATTCCTGTCATCTACGAGTAATTACTCTTCTATCAGCCTACTTAGATTGACATGATACTGAACTAAGTGGGTCAGCACAGATCTCCGAAATCTGATTGTCTGAAGAAACTAACACACTCAGAAGAGCATCTTTTCCAATCGATATAAATCGATCTCAATCGATACAAACAAGTGAGAGCACTCCAACGGACTCAGTAAAGAGATTGAGTTTATGAATCACGACAACCTTCGCTACTTATTACTTTTGGCCCTACTTCAATTAGCCGTATATGTAATTCAAAACATAGATGCTAAAAGAAAGTCATGGAGGATATGTCATTCTAAATCATTTCCCGTAAATAACCATAAATTACGATTACATTTTATCACATTATAATTCAGATAATATCGTTAGTTTTTATTTTCTAAATAATAACTTTCAGGTACGAAACGGTGAGATGTTAGCTGTCATTGTCGTTGATTCTATGGATATTTCTTGAGACTGCCGTATTTTCCGCGGATATAAAGACTGCTTAGGATTGAGACTCCAATTAAGCTTCAGATATGCGCAGACTATAAATAATACAAAATGTTCAACATTTGCATGGAAATCGACATCCGTTTACCATAACGGCTTACATCTAATTATAATATACAATAGCAATAACTATTCCACTTATTTCATAGCATAATAGTTTAAAAAAATTGTAATACTGTTAGCTTAATTCTGTTAAAGTTTTCTTTTAATGGGACGGGATAAGATTTGTCAATTTTGTATTATGTATAAGTCTTGACTTCTGTCAGAGGGAGGTTTTCAGAGGGGTTTCCCTCCCTCCAAATGCCTCACAGGTATATTGTTTACCCCTCAATTTATATTTATATATTTACTATCTATATATAGCTTGACCATGTACGACTGTATGAATGTATGCTTGTATTTTATGTAATGTCCAACCACTGCCACCAGATTTATAATCTACTTGTAGAGTTAATGTAATAATAATAATAATAATATCGGTATATTTCCGCTATAATGTAATGATGAGTAAACCGATGAATACATTCTCGGGAGCAAATAAGTTTCGAAGCAGGAACCGAAGTTTCGATAGCCAACTTAATCATTCAGGAACGCAAGACTATCCTGAGACCTCACACTTTGACTTTATTTACTAATGAATCCAAGAGGAGAGAGCGAGTTTACTTTTATTAAAGTATCATTAAAGCGTTCTCGAATGCTTTACTATTACGTTATATGAAAGAAATTCCCCTTCCTCGAGCTATTTTCTATAAAAATAAAAACAGAAATCGCAATTGATGAATCGTAGAAAAACGTTTTTCATCCTCTATTTTTATCTGTGCCCTCCGATGGAATTCATTTATTTTTGTTTTGACTCTTAAAAAAATATTCAACTGAGAGGTCTTAAATGTATGCGTTAAATAACAAATAAAAAGGAGATATTCTGAGATATTATATGTTGCATTTATATATCAACCTAAGAATAACGAATTCTGCACGTAGTATTCGTATAAACAGGCGAAGACGTAGTGAAGGCGTCGATATTCTTATTTAAAGACTTGTAAATGTGTACTCGAAACCTCAAAGGTACTCTATGATGTGTGTTGGAGACAAAAAAATAATTTTTTGGTTATGGTTATGATAGTTAGCAACAAAATACGCTGTTTTACATAGAAATATTCATATGATGATAAGTTCTTTGCGTAAATGACGATGGAAAGTATATGCCTGAAAATAATTTGTGCATTCATGTGAATCAAGTTACAAAACAATTTACAACTAAGAATAGGGGTTAATGAAGCTCAAACATAAGAGCCATGTGCAAAAATGGTGACGAACCAAAATGGCTCTCACACTTGGAAGTTTTCTACGAATGATTTTATTTCTACCTGAGAATAAGAATGAAATCTGACAATCATTTTACAATTTTACCAGAATCGTTTTGCAATTGACATATTATTACCCTCGCACGAATTCAAAGATCCATTTATTTATTTCGAGAATTTTTGATACACCAATATGCAAATGAATAAACGCCAAAATATCCTAGTCTGAAAAGTAGCGAAAAGAATTTCATGAGCAGAGTGAGGTGTACCTTCTCTTCAATTCTGACAATTCAAGTAAGAAATTATTTAAATAAATCAAAAAGCTTTCATCTTATATTTTATGGAAACGCTTACGGAAAAACGAAAAAAAACATGAACCAAGAATTGCTCAGGTAATTATTTATTATCAAGATAGAGAGCTTCAAAACCCCTTCCGTTCATTCTGATTCATTTGGAATTTAATGAGTAATTTCGGAAACCTTTTAGCTACGACTGTATTCGAGAGAATCGCAGCCACGAATGCTGTGATTTCCGAGATCTAAATTGCTTTGCCCGGCAGCGAGAGGAGTCTTCTGTCAAGACATAAAAAATTAATGGAATAGAGGATTTCACAATAGCAAAACATTTTTTTTCACATTACTCTGTTTCCTTTCTCTGGCTCTGTCCTCCTACCATCAAAATTAGATATTCCTCCGGGCGCAGAGCACTTTTCGGATTCCTGCACCACGTGAGATTCCTCACACTCTTTCGGACCTCAAATATATGTGTGCCAACTTCCCTTTTGGCTCGTCCCGAAGATTCCATTCGACCACTGGAGGAGGAGAGGAGGAGGAGGAGGGGAGGAACGACGTTAGAGGCGACGTCTTTACGGTTTTCTTCGCGCTTTGATTGGGAAAGTAAAATTGAAAAATAATTGCCCCGTCGCGGAAAACGATGTAGCATTCCTCGGAGGAGGATACGAGGCTCTGCAAACTGCAGGGGAAAATACCAAAATACTTTCTACCAGAATTTCATGAAAGTATTCGTTTCAATCGAAGTTAATCATACTATTTAAGAAAGTACATTTTTATATTTATCACAGTACTCTTTCGAATTTATTAATTAAACCTAATTATAGAATGAATAGCACAATTATCAGTTCTCAAGTATTAAAATTGTCACCGGGTAGTAAAGTAATGATCATAGAAATAGGAAAGACAATTTTAATTATAATATTAATAAATAATTTCAATAAAATACTATGAACATATTTGTAAGACTAAGCTGACCTAAATTAGATATGCAAATATAACAGTTACATTTTCATAAAGTATATTAGAAACATAATTTTTTGGGGATATTTGGGAATATATAAAAAATAAAATTTTGATCATCTGATTTTGTTTGCTACTTCTTTAATGAGAATTAAAAAGCTTTTTATAGAATAGGACTGCGATAAAGTGCTAAGTTTGGACAGGAAAATCGAACGATTTTGATGCGAAATTAAAAAGTAATAGTTCAATCTCTAGAATAGTATTTCTGCGTTTATTTAGCAAATTATGACCCTTTATTTTCCAACAAGTTTGGTATTGGACTTGTTCTGAACAAATCGATAAATTATTGGGCCCTCAAAATTGTATAAGAATGGAGAAACTGTGAATAAATTTGCAGGAAATAAAAGCCTGAATGCTCGACAAAATCAGACTAGGAAGCTTCAACAGTTGCATTCAGCAATGATTAATTATTTTTCCTAATTTTCATTTAAGTTAAGTAATCGAACTAATGTGAATTATAGTCCAAGTTGCAAGATTCAAAAATGAGCAAAGATTGAACCTCGCAATGGGATGAGTGATCGGAAGTCAGATTATCGCTTTTAATCGCTTGGTATGCAGTTCTTTCTTTGGGCGTCAGGCACCTTCCCACTTAGGTCGCGAACATTACAGTTCACACAGGGAATCGAAGCTATACCCGCTTTCATCGAAAGGCGAATGCGTCTTGTCTTGTATGGAAACACAGTATGTTAACAGTTTAAATAGCGAACTTATTATATTTAAATATCAGAATATATTACAATTATAAAATTATTTTAAATCTTTTTCAGCATAATAACTGTAATGCAAAATGCGTTTTTGGAAGGTCAATCAGACACAGAGAATTGCCTACATACAAACACGATGAATCATCTTTATTGAACAGATATATGTAAATAAGAAATATAATTTGAATTAACAAAGATTATGAAGAAATTACGAAGTTCAACTTCCACAACATCTCGGCCGCCCCCGTGGGTTTTATAACAAAGATTAGAAAGATAAGTAGTAAGGAACTGTAAGATTGGGATGATTAAAACCAAATGTCGTAGGTTAATTTACAAATTATTTCAAAAACGATTATTTACTCGAAAAACGATTTTGGTGAGTTTTCATCATTCATCATCACATCGTTATTCGATCAAGTTAAATAAAATATTTCCTAAACAGCAGCCCCGCTTCTTTCCTATATTGCTTTTCCTGTATTTCCTCTTTGTTGAACCACGCCGTAATCTTTACGACAATCATAACAAGAAATCCCTGAATAAATGAATGAATATTTTTATTTCGCTACACCTTGCCAATCCTCCATCGATCACCGGAAGAGTCAACAAGAGTTGCCGCTAATTGACCGGAAATAATGCATTGATGGAGTGCTCCGAGGCGCGTGTGAACGGCACGATTAATCGTGCTCGTGAACACCAATCGAAGGTCCTTGAAATGGGTCTGAGGGAATCCGTGTCGCTCGTGCATTGTTCGAGAAGTCGAGGATTTGTCTTCGGGTGAAGACAAGAATGAGTGTGCGGAACGAGGGGCGCCTCTTTCGGGACTCCGTGGAATTGACGTGTTCTCGGCGCGCATTTGATATTGCTTTTCGAGTCTACGGCGTGTCTCGGCTTCCGATGAAACAAAGCGATGATTAAGAACATATGGTTGTGACTAGAAATGGTGCATCTGATTTCTCTTACAATGGACAGTATGCTGTGAGTAGTTAGTAATATTTAAAGATTAGCCTTAAATGATAAACATAATACATTTGGATTTAAATGAAAACATTCGTAAGTAGACTAAGAAATTAAATATAAAACGTGTTTGAGTAATAACAGCTTTCTAGTACGAATATTAATTATAACTATTTTATAATTTTTGAAGGATCTATTTTCTACACTTTATTACAACAATATTGTGTTAAATCAAATAACTAAGTTATCAATTTGCTTGCGAAGAAAGGTAATAAAATCCCACTTTCTCCCATTAAATAAAATTAGAAATATTGTAAGAAAATCATGGTCACTTCTCACAACCTTTAGTATAATTTAAACCGTTTCCGAAACGTAAAAATGCTTCATTAGGTAAAACAACAGGAAAAATACAGTACAAGGTTTAAATTACCGTATCATCACCTTTATTCAATGTACTTATTTCAACGACTTTTTCACGTAACCGAGGTCAGGAACCGTTGACCAATTTCATGAAATGCAAAAGAAAATTACAAATACACTACTTAGGGGTGTACATAGGATTCTAAAAATAGAATATTGGCTGTGAGTAGATCCGAGCAGCAGCATTAATGAGATGTATTTCGTGAATCATTATGAATGATATCAATCACTAAGTCATAGTGTTATCACTTTGGGAGTGCTTGTTTGAGAAATTGTCGGATGTTATTTTCCCAATGTATGCAGGAATCGACATGTTAATGAGTTTTCAGAGCTACATTCTTGGCGAAGAACGAGGATCAGAGTTACATAAATATGGGTCAGATGCTAAATGGCTCGCAAGACCCGCCGGTGGCGCGCTTTTTGGGGAACATGAGACATTTCGCAGACGACACTTTGCCGCAGGAACATTTTTAGCCCCGTAGTTTCGCCGCAAATTTTTTTGCGCAATTTAAATATTACTCATACAAAAAGAACATTTTAGATTATATCTTTCCGTTACATATATGGTGGTTCCTGCTACCACACTCTTATGAATGGAATATTTTCATTTGTAATGTGGTACAGGATAGATAAAAATGTATCTTTCATTTTCTTTTGTCCAAGTCTTGATCATGGCTGTATGGGTGAATAATTGCACTGATTTTGGTCTCTCCTTATGGAATGCCATGAAAAGTGTTACTCATAGAGTCATAAGGCCTTTTATTATTATTATTATTATTATTATTATTATTGTATTTCACTTGCGTGGACATTTTCCGCTTATAGCATTTTGGCTCAGTGAAGAAAGCAATGGCGAACTACCTCACTCCTCATCCTGCCTAGTAAACCTCATTCCTCTCTGCACGCTCTTAGTAGCTTATGCCAGAGGGGATGAGGTGCCAACCGGCCTTTGGGCTGAATACTTTACAGACAGACATATATGTTTTTTTATGAGATCCAATAAACATAACCTAGAAAGGGAGTAATAGAGGAAGACACCGTGAAGTTAGATATTCTACAAATTGGAGTTTTCTTTTATTTCCTTTGGTTGAGTGGTGTTCGATCGAAGGAAGGCATAAAGGCGCTTTGAATGCCGCGCTGAACTGGATTTATCGATAAAATAATAACTCATAATGGACGCGGCAAACGTACCTCGCGGCAAAGCGTCGAACTAACCTACATACGTAAAACAATTCACGCAGGCGATGACTTGTGGAAAGACGTCATGATGAAGATGAGGATCGTGGTACTTTTCTACAAACAACACTCTGTACAACGAATCTCTTCTTCGTCATAGCAGTTCTTGTTTTCTTCACCTTGTATGCTGATCCCCCGCCAACTCCAATAACACGCTCCAACACCAACCCAACCATCACCAGTCGCCATTCTTCTTCTATTGCCTTTCGCTCAGACACCGATATTTTTAGACGAAAATATGATTCCAAAGATCGCGAATTTTCTAGCCCATGAGTAAGTGGAACGTTTGGGTGTGGACTGCAAATTTGACCTAGATCGCCAAACGATAAGTTGGAAGAAAATTCTCAAAATGTCCGTTTAATATAGTTAATTGAGATGAAAATTCGTCCGAGGAGGATCAAGTTTTCCGCTTTAATGCGACCCAAATTCTTGAGAGCGTTAGTTTCTAATTAATTCTGAAGATAATCTGAAGATCATCGCAAAGCCGATGGTTTATCTTGTACAGTAAGTGAGAGTTAGATGTATGTAAGACTTCAAGTGTCTATTTGTGAGTAATACTCACTAATGCTCTCCACCAAATACTATTGCATGGCCAGAGTTCCGCGTAGTTCATTTTAATCCGTCCTGGTTATTTTGGGAATTGTCATTCGTCGGTATGGTGCTATATTAGAATAAATAACACGCAAATAACAGCACTTTTGATACACCAAACATTATCTAAAGGCATAAAGACAAAGTATTAAGAGACTATTCTTCCATTCCTGTCCGGACATGTTGGGATATTTACCAGGGCGAATAGCACGCGACTTCCAATCGCATTTACATTTTCTTTCTATTACATGAAATTCCAAAACTTGAAAACTAGATTCTGATGCGATTTGAGGATGAAAGGTAATTTGATCTCCTGTTTAGCAGTATACATACTCTCTGCAGTGACACTTAACAGTTCACTAAAGCATACCATCCCAGGTTTTCTTCCTTTCCCCAAATCCTGTTTCCTCTCGTACCTCTGCAGAATAATGCATGCCGGAGGGCCTCATTAGTGGTTTCTTTCAATGCATCCTTTATTGTGTTGCACTTTTCTTGTATACTTTCTCTCTTCCAATTTAGTTGTTTAGTTTCCAATTTCTTTTCCAGCTCAGCTTCGTACTCCTTACGTTCTCCTTCCGTGGTCTCCTACGTGCTATCCTTTACATTTCACTCGAACCATGTAATGGTCAGCTCCTCTGAAGCTCTCTATTTGAAATATATCAGATACTTGCCTCACATCAACTATCACTTTGTCAATTTGTTTAAAAGTTATCCCATTTCAGCGACACAACCTTACTTATGTTTGTTTTCGCTGAAGCCATACATTCTTTATTAACATCGAATTTCCCATTGCAAAATGTTGCAAATCAATCTTTGTTCATTATCATTTGTCACATCCTGAAGACTATCCTTTTCCATGTATGCTTTCTCTTTGCCAAAGTTAGCATTGAAGTCCCCTAAGATTATTTTTACATCTAGTCTTAAAATGCTATCCATTTCTTATAGTCCATTGAATACATCATTTACATCCTCTGTTGGTGCTCACACAAATTTTATATTCAAGAAACAGACTTTCATCGTTACATATCCCTTCATTTATTGGCTTTAAATTGAGTATTTCATTATAATCATTATCTAGAAAGAATGTTTTGCCTCCTATGACGCCATCGAATCATGTGAAAGCTAAATTCAATTCCTCGCGACTCATAAACATATTAAATCTAATGTTTTTAGCTTCCATCCTATTTCTACTCTACTTTGTACTTTTTTATTGCTTATGTGAGATCCATGACCTCATTGGACGAACATCCCATGCCGCAAACACTCAACCGGTCACTTACATTCTCCTTCAATATGCTCCAGCAGCATCAAAATTGCCCGTTCCAGAGTACTTTTATGAATGCCTCATATTTTCCTCCGATCTCTCCCGGAGGCGCTTTTTCAAGACTTCCCTCTGCGGAAACATCCATCTCTCTCCTATTTCAGGGCATCTAATCTGCTGCCTTCACAGCAATTTTCTCCTCAAACATAGAGTCGAGCAAAAACGGCTACAGTTCTAATCCATCGCACTCATTGCACTTGAACTTTCCTTTGAGAAAACCTCTCGTAGAGTCCTCCTCTTTGAACTATTATCATCAGCATTCGTTTTAATGCGACTTCTTTTAACATACGGAAATACTTGGAAATGAAAACTTGATACATTGACTACCCGTCATATTGTAATGATTTTATAAATTCGGTAATCTTAAAATTCAGGCGCAAAAAAACGTGTACAAACAAACGAATATGACTGTGCAAATATATTTTTTCTGTGAGTCCTGCAACCAATAAAAGTAAAGTTTACATTTGTTTCTCATAGTAACGTATTACGTGCTCCTGGGTTCGAATTAAAGCTTTCTCGGAAATGGAAACACCTATTATAACTCGTAGAAACAAAATACAGTTTGTTTGGAATCTCCAAATCAAACCGTTTCTGAAATAAAAGGGTGAACGGATTCACACTGCGCAATTTATATATAAGAATTCCTCCATCATTCAATGGCTTTGAAGAGGGAATGAGGTTTACCATTAAAGACTAAAAGTGGGAGGATTTCCCTCCTGCTTTCCTAACAGATGCTGAATGTTATGGGTGAAAAGCATCCACATTAGTGCAGCACAAATGATCCCAAGAATAAAATTTTACTTAGTTTTTGATTGCCAGGGACCAAGATCAAAGCAATACTGTGACGAGTTAAACGAAATATGCATCTTTCAGCTTCTATACGAAAAGAATAAGATAAGGGATACAAAAATACTTATAAATATATGCAAAGGTGTATTCGTTCTACAGGAATACTACTTTCTCACAAAAATTAAATTCAAATATTGATGCCGGGATGATTCTGAGCGTTAGTATCATTAGTTCCATTAAAAACGTACGTAAGGACAAGATAGAAAAGGAACGTAACTCAATACTCTTAATGGATGTCTTCAAGGCAAATGTTGAAACATTTCGTTTCTATATATAAATTTTTCGTTTGAACGACTAAATTATTTTTTGAGATTTTTACAGCCCCTCTATGAAACACTTTCTTGATTCGCATCTGTAACAGCAGCCTTCGTCTGTGATGCGGCCAAGACGCTGTACTCCGCGAAATTTCCTCGTCGCAAATGATATAAGGTGCAAAGACTTTAAAAAATTTCCTATGAGGTTCTTTAAGGGAGGGAACAAACGTAACGGGAAAAGATGGCGCATAAAGTTGAAAAATCCAAGCAAAAAACGCTGCGGGGATTGGTCGGGAAGATAGCTGTGTTCGGGGCGTGGCTGCAGATGGAGCGGAATTGCACAGAAATGGGAATGATAGAGATCAAACATCTTCCTCCCTTCCCACAATATCTCCATTCCAAATAAATACGGGATATTATTATGCATGCGAATATTCTTTTAATCGACAGTCATCGCTGATATTAAGATGAAATTCTACGAATCGAACTAGTTCATGTCGGAAGAAATATATCTCAATTTAGGTAAGGTCCGTTTCGTAATAAAAAAAACTTTGAGAAGAACCTCATGTTGAGGATCGAGCGTGCATTGCCCTCAAAAAATGTACACATTGAATTTCAGTTCTTCAACTCTCTTCAAATAAATTCGTGTGATAAAGGTCAGTATTTTACATCGAAATCGAATTCTGATTTCATCAAAGATGTTTATAATTCGTAACATAAATCCGTCTACAAAGTAGTGCTCTATATTATTATTTACAGATTAATAACACAAACTTACATAAAAATAATACCAAGTTAAAATATCGTAGATAGACTTTCAGACTGTCGCTACACCCATTCCTAAAAGTATATATGTATATTGATTTTTGTAAATAATATCCCGCTTAAATCGTATCATATGTATATTTATCAGTGTTATATTTTGTTTATTTCCTTCTATTTTATTTCATGCAATCTTTCATATTTACTTTGAATTTATATATTCTTTGTCTGATGTTTGTATTCACTATAATTTGGTGCCAACACTGTATGTGAATCTTTCATAAATAAATAAAAAGGGTATGCACCAAGAGTAGGCATATTTCTGTTGGTATGGACAAAATAGTTCTCAATATTTTTTCGAGTTTTAATTCACGATTCAATTTTAGTTTTTTAAATAATCTTTAGAGGGTTAAAAAAGAGTCTGCACTGCTTTTTATTTCATTTTTAACAATTTTTGAGGATCACCAGAGCGAGGTAATATAAAAATAAAAACATAGAAAGATACGTTTTCAGATTAATGGAAATAAGACCTCGCAAATCATAAAACTCCTTCGGCTAGGAAGGATATGGCGTCAAATTAAAAAAAACTTTTTCTGCCAAATTAGATCCATATGAGATTTCCTGTGGCTCTTTCTTCCGTTACAATATTCCTACAAAAACGATATTCTTCAAATGATCGATCTTGGCTCTTCTGGCGTTTCGTTTGAACTGAAAAAGCTGGTTCGCGAAGGGTTTCCGAATATGTTACACGTGAAAGAATTTCTACAGTTAGTTTCAATTTTTAGTTGCAATTCAGCAAAGAAGTTTTAAAGTGTATAGAGAAAGTTAGAGTATGTGAAAGTATGGAGGATATTGTTTTGTAGGCAAATGATATTTCCCTGTTATAACCCACCAGCATTTTGATATCTCCCTCTCATTCAAGCCCCTATAAACAAATTATGTCTAAATCACCGAATGATTCTCGTTAATCCCCTTTCACTGAACATGGATTCGAAGACTATAATTTCAAACAAACAGACAACGCCACGAAAGAAGTTTGTCTCCCTTCCAAGCCTGTTATATGGCTTTCGCAAATGATTTGCAAAGCGTGACATGGTGGCGTTTTTTCCCTTACATTGCAAGTCGGGATGCCCCGCATCGTTTTCGTTTTCCATTAATGCCAATTAAATATTCTATTGGCCAAATTCTGTCACTTATCTGAAAGGACGTCTTGATTTACAAAATTAACTCTGTATATAATCTAAAATATAGTATGGAATGTATGCGTGTAATACGGTAGCAATTATCTATAAGCAATTAATCTAATACTATGCTTAATGAGCCATTAAAAAAAAGGAACGAACTGTTGCATTTTAATTTCCTGATTCACTATATATCTTTAAAAGAGTTGCCAAGTTTGGCTGAGCTGAGGAAGAGCACCAAAGAAATGCTGAGATATATTCTACCGTAAGAAATAACTTAACGAGTAGGTTACATTATACAGAAATGAGCACACTATCAAAGAAAATAACCAATTCTCCGTATCAGAAACGTTATTTGATTGATGAATATTGAGTTAATGTATAGAAAAGATAATAGCTATTAGTTTTCGTTGGAATTTTAAAATTATTATTCCCATTCATTTCAAGTGCATCAATGAAGATCAATACGTGCTACTTAGAAGCAAGTAAATTTATCATTCTATTAGTTATCGTTTTCACTGAGACAAAATCTTAGCTTCTACCATATTCAGAATTTAATCACTTATGTATATCATGAAATCGATTGATGGTTTGAAAGCGTTAACGAAGGAACGGGATTATTATTACTGGAAATGAGAAAATAAAATCTTATTTCTCAGGCGTTTATCAAAACGTTGAGCACATTGAGTAAGAATTGAACGGTATACCGAGTAACTCCTTCAATATTATACTATTACAGATAGGTTTTTCAGACGATTCTATCAATCTCCTGGAGGTGTATCAGATCTCCATTTGGGAGAAATTATATTAATATTTTTCTGCTTGAGCTACTTTAAGCGAAATAGAAGTACGGGAATATCGTGTAGGATGACTTTTTTTGGATCCATGAATGGTAATGAAGTTCTGAAATAACAGCCGCGTATTAATTATCCCTGTTCCGTTGGACTTCTTTTTGGAAATTCTTGACCGACTTCTTTGTTGCTCGAGAGCCGGACCTAAATCTCCAAGGAAAAGAAAGAAAGTTCATCGATCGCTCTTTGGCTTCCAATGTTTGCTATCATTTTACCACATAATCGCTCATTCTACGGCAACAGAAAACATGCGGTGGAAAGGAATTTCGAGAATTACTAAAGGGGGCCGATTCCACAACTGCTGTCGGTGCCGATCGACAAGTAAGCCATCTTTGGATATCCGTCGATCTAAATCTACTTTGGTGATTTTGGAACTTGAGTTGCCGATGTCGATCGACAATGTTGTCGATGTCCGTCGATGACGGCGTCGATGTCCACTTGGTAGAGGACTTGACAAGCAGAAGTAAACAAGCATGAAGGACCATTCAGCGGCTGTCCATGTCCATGCTGAATGAATTGTTAGGAGTGAAAATATCACCCGCTGGCGTTTCAAGGATGCTGCAGATCCTTGGAATGCTTTGAAGTAAGAATTCCAGAAAATTTTAGTTTGTTTATTAATTTTAATTTTTAATTATACATTGAGATCCATTTAATCGTATGAATCACCATTTTTCGCATTTAATATGTTAATACATATATTGTTCATATTTTATATATGATTCATTTAGAAACATTACTGTTAGGGATATGCATTAATTATGATTCCTTAACAGAAATAGTGCTGTCATAACATTGTTTTTTCATATTTGGCTATCACGGGAATGTTGGGCAAGATTACTCGCATTACAGCAATCGGTATCTCCTGCACAGAATTAAATGAAAGATTTAACCCCTTTCCGCTAGTTAGCTATTTGGAATACTTCAGCCATAACGATTTTTACATTTATCTCCGATTTTGAAATTATACAAATATCTCAATAAACAATTAACCATCCTTTGTAGAAACATTTTACCACTATCTAAATCTAGTTTTTCTTGATGGAGCCTTCTATCATATAGCACAGTCGAAGATTGGACTCACCATTAACTGCTATTTTATAGTTATCCGTATATTAGCTAAATAAAATTCAAATATTTTTGATAATCACATTTTGCGATGTAGGTCATAAAATATAATTTCCTCCTCGAAGTAAGACGAATAATGGAGCAAGAACGGAAATATATCGAAAAGCCAAAACCCTTCTCAGAATAAACGCTCTTTCCTTTGAGTGGGCAAATCTTAAAATACACGACCGATCCCAAGTAAACTTCCGAAAATAGAATCGCAAAATGTATTAAGTCTCTAAATAATTATAAGCGGAAAAAATTGAAAAATGAATAACCTCCTTAAAACAAGTTCGCTCAGATAACCCGTTTTTCGCGGCCAATGGAGGGCCCGACAAGCAAGAAATTCATCCAAAAACAGAGCGGGCCTCCTGCCCAGCCGAGCACCTGTTCGATACCGGTTTCGCCCAGGTAAACAAGGAACCGAGCAACTTTACCAATGGCGATATCGAAGAGCGATTATTCAGCAACGAGCGTCATCCAAATGAAATTAAGAGAGGACCGTCTGCTACGAAGAAGATAAATTAATTCCCCGGAAGGGGTGACCAGTGTAACGTCCGACCGTCCTATTATCCGATGACCTTCACGGCCAACGTGAAATCTCGAACACGGCAAGCAAAAACTTCGCTAGTTACACATTCCCGCGGTGTGTAAAAAATTGCGCAGTGTTCCGTTGAGAGAAGCTGACACAAAAACCTTTCCTTTTCTCTGCCTTTTCCTTAATACGCATCTTATTCGCACGGAAATGTTTTGATCCCTCGCTGTTCTCTTCAAAGGGCTTTTCTTCCTCTAAAATAAGTATCGGCTGCTCCTATTTACGCGAGTCGAAACCCAACCGGAATAGACAAAAGTCCTTTCTAACATACTTTTCTACACCGGGAATGTTGAATACAAACATAAATTTCTAAAAATTCCAAGGAAAAACGGACTTGAAAAAAGTCTGACTGGGCCATCTAGACTACCGAGACAGAACATTTTAACAGGTTAAGACAGCCTCCAAGATAGAGGGAGATCCCGGGTTCAATTCCCGGCCCAGTCAGACTTTTTTCAAGTCCGTTTTTCCTTGGGATTTCTCCTGGGTGCACGCCCTTATGTGCAATTTACCCTTTACCCTTTCCTTATGAATTTCTAAGGTAATCAGTGTGGAAATGCACGTACTTGCTTTAATTACCGATGAAACGACGTGATCCCAGTAGTAAATGGGCAATTTTTAGAAATAAAATTTCTCTTTATTATGATTTCAGTATTACGTTTTCAGATATTTTATGACTTCCAATACCTTTAAATACATTCGAGCATAATTTAGAACTACTAAGAGTGATTTAATAGCTCAGTTCATTGTCAGGATACATCACAACGTATAATTTAAAATCATTCCATACATAACTAAACGATTGGATAAACTACCATGGGAAATATATTGCATGTTTAAATTGAAAATATAAGGTTAGCCAGGTAAGTGTGCAAAGCGCTGAAAACAAAATTTCAGTAGGTATTTGAGCTTGGAAGGAATCTAGGAATTGTAGGAAAGCGAACATTAATTTTAATTAAATATTAAATAATAAGTTAATTAAGCAAAGATGTTATCAAATACAACGCCACCGAATTTAAATCATTGATTATATTGTCCTCTGGTAAGCATGCTGATTATCAAACTCTATTCGTGAGTTACAGTTCAGTTATTCATAACGAGATATTAAGTTCAGTGGTGAGTTTTTCCGTCAACCAAAATCCCTGTCTGGTTGTATGTGTCGATGTAATTTCGTATTCCTAGTCCTATACGTAACTATTTAAGGAGTGAGAGAGAGAGAGGCGAGGAGAAGTAATAAATGATAAAAATCATCCGGATATTTATCATCATTACCCGAACTCACCAGAAATGGCCATTTATGGAACGCATCTCGTAAAGAGAAAATATTAGCCTCCGATGAGGAATGGCCGATCGGCAATTACCTTCAAAACGTCTAGAAGACGAATGAAACCACATCCGCAATTTTTTCGGAGAACGAGTATAAATAAGGCGGGTCACCAAAGCGGCATAAAAAATGTTTTGAGAAAAATGATTCTCAACACTTTCGTCGCAATCCTCACCACCAACGGCCGAAAGTTAAACTTTGCCTATCTCTCGTTCGACACCCAAACCGGTACCGCAGACCGTTACGAGAGAAGCGCCAAAGGGGCGATAAAATGCGTTTTTTCCGAATGAGAAGTGCAGTTCGTGTTGTAGGGTGGTGCTGGTGTTAAACGTGCGTGCCATGAGGCGCATTCTAATCGTGCACGAATTGCTCTTTTTCACGACAGAAACAATGCGGAGAGGGTGTGTTACTTCTGGGACTCCACCAGTGGGACAATGTCTTTCTCTTTTCCTCGCTTCTAACCATAATGTTATCCTCCAATTCCTTCGCATTAATCAAAATTTTTGCACAATTCCACTATCTCTTCAGTAATCATTCTTTCTATAATTAGTTTATAATATTACATAATTAATATATAATATAATTCTTGTAGAATTTTGCTTGATTTGTAATATCCAATTTCTGAAGGAAAGGGTAAAGGGTAAATTGCACATGAGGGCGTGCACCCAGGAAAAATCCCAAGGAAAAACGGACTTGAAAAAAGGTCTGCCAGACTCGAAAAAAAGTCTCCCGGCCCAGATAGACTTTTTTCAAGTCCGTTTTTCCTTGGGATCCAATTTCTGCTTTATGTTTAACATCCCAAAATATGTTTCTATAGGAAATACAAGTAAAGTTCACTTTTATCGATTCCAGTATTGTACACTATACGGTATTATTTTTTTAAACAAGGGTGTGAAATTCTAGCGTAAAACATAATCTTCAACGTAGTTTAAGAAAGTACCGATTCTTAATAATATATATTAAATAGTTAAAGCCGTAACATTTGGAATTTATAATCACTTAATCTTCGTTTCCGTTGAATGTTTTCTTTTTATCTGATTAGGAAAGGCCGGGTTACGAAAGGTCGGCGTCTTCTCCATTTCAGTTAGATAAACACTCATTAAACAAATTATGCATTTCCAACCAAAGTTTATAAATCGCTGCGTAAGTCTTTACCTTCTCCAGATTATTGAAAGTCCATTACTCACACGGAAAGAAATGTTGAGTAAGGAGATGAAGAAGACATTTATCGGGAATTGATAACTTGGAATATGAAGCCATTGAAATTTCAACTCTTAATTAATGATTATTGAACTCCTCTAGATTCCGTTGAATCGATGGACTTTAACAGAATCAATTTTACGTTCTCCCAGATACTCTTTTCCGTAGGACCAATTTTCCCATTAGAACATCGAATTCAATTTCAGATTAAATTTCCAATTTTCACTGTCGTTGAGACGCAACAAATGCATTGAATTCCGACAGGAGTATGGACAGAGGATCACTTGCTTTGATCGATCACACGGCTGCGTTGACCGCATTCTGCGTGCGCCAACTCAAAAGCACGGCTCTAATTAGATTAAACGCGTAGCGCATTCCCGTAGTATCCTCAGTAACTTCAATTCTCCTCAATTCAATCAACGATGTGCAACTACAGAACATTTAAGAAAATATTTATCCATTTAGGAGACATGAGAGACTGAAGCAGATTATTTTATATACATTTATTAATAGTTTATGGTCTGCAACCAACAAAAATTTCTCACGTTACATTTTAATTTGGTTAAGAATATGCATTAACAGGTTCCTTACTTGACAGCAATTGGAATATGCTCAGAACCAGCTGCTTAAGACGTTAATAATGATTTTTCAGTTCTTTCGCAATGTATTTTAAATTTAATCCTAACCAAATCACAGATTTAATCAAATCACAAATGTTCTAAAATCAATGACTTCTGGCGATAACTTATTACTTATTCATAATTAAATGAAAAAAGACAAAATCTGACTATGTCCACGTATCTTTTCTGTAAACATAGTCAGATTTTGTCTTTTTTCATTTTCTCACAAATGTTCTCGCAAACAGAAGCATCACTTAAGAGTGAGGATGTCACCTAAAAGTGATTTTAACTAAAAGGGGAGGATTCAGTCCATCCCAAAACTGCAGCAATTATTTTAGCTAGAATTATTTTTTTAGTGGTTTTTTGTGTTTCAGTACAAATTCTGCTTTTTAAAGCTTGGTACGGAACATCTAACTTTCATTTTGCACGGTTAAAAATCATTTCTGAATATATAAATAGATAGATTAAATGCTCATAAGTGCAATTACTGGGCCGATGCTGTCTTGAAATTTTCCTTCCGAATGATGCACACGGTGCGCAGTAAACAGACGGAAATCTCCCCAACAAATATTCATATAAACGGGTTTTTTCAACGGCTCTCCTTCCGATGGAAAAAAAATATTAATCAGCAGCACTTGCGCTCCGCGTGAATGATCTCGAAGAAAACCCAGATTACGGTGAATTTATCATCATCAGCTGTCATCAATCCAGAGATTGTATTCGTGCAGTTAGCCATCCACTTCCGTCCTATTTTAAGCTGTTTTTTCGTTTAATCAAAGCTCGCTCACAATTGGTTACCATCCCATTATGGTTGGATGGCCTAACTACAATTACTCACATCAATAATCACTTCTGCGTCATAAGCTTGTTCATGAAAGACATACGTGCGTTTTGTGCGTGCGAGTGTGTGTTATAATTTGCTAACAGAGCTCGCTCTTTCATAAAGGTAAGTGGAAGCACGACTGGGACTCAATCTCAGGTTTTCCGAACTTCGAACGCCCGTCCGGTAGGTGGAAGACCTGGGTTCGAGTAGCAGTAACGTCGGTATTTCTTCACTTCCATACATTTGTAGTTTTTCAAGAGCTAAACGTGCAACATAAACACGCTTCCTCATCCAGTAGGTCCATCAGCCGAAATATAACTTGTAATAATTTACCAGACCCTAAAATATACATAAACTTTACCAAAGATTACTTTAATTCTTTTACAATTATGGCAAGGAGTGATAGGCATCCAGTTTGCTTCGGTCGTTCCTGCATTTTTATGTAGGCTTAGAATCAATATAACAAAAACATGAGTTAAGAACATGCGCATTGAGATGTTCAAAAATGGGGTAATTCAAAAAAATATTTGGAGAAAATTAGTAAGAGGGATAAGGAAGGGGATACTACCTTTCGGTCGTTCCATATCAGAGTTCAAATGTATTCCAGAAGAAACTTTAAATACAAATCGCTTTGGAGATGGTAGAATCAAATACTTGAGTACCTTTTCAAGTCATTTTTGGTTACGCCATCGGTAAAAGGGATCAATGGTTAGCAAAGGTACACCGAAGCAGGTGTTGATGTCTTCAAAGGTGTCCAATAAATCATCCTTCTTCGACTCAAGAAGGAAGACCGCAGGGATTTAGAATGGACAGGAAGTCGGTTGTAATCCAGCTATCAGAAGGAAACGCAAATTGTCATAGATAGTTTGACCGGAGGAAGCGGTGGATGTAGGACGACGATGCAGAATGGTCCCTCGTGCACCACTGTCCGTGCACCACTGCCCGTGCATCACTGCCCGTGCACCACCACCCGTGCACCACTGCCCGTGTCCTATAAGCAGGCGCCCACGCTCACGAAACTTCGATCGTCTGTTGGCGAAGGCCAAGTCACAAGGACATCCAAGTGGGTCATTTGGTAAGCATCAACACCCGTGCAAATATCTGAAGGCGAAGAAGAGCCGTTAGAGGCCTGGCAATGGGCATTTAGTAAATATTTGTGGGTGCCTCCATTCTTAACGCCGATTGCATCTCCTGGTTATGATGGCACGCGAAGTCCAGTGTGTTTCTGGAGCGACGGATTCCTCATATGAAACCTCTTCGGTGTCCGTGGTATATGTGACAGAGTATCGGATATAAACGTATGGGGGTGCAATGATTTATGCTGACAGCTACGAGGCCCTAAGTTTTTCTCACTTATAATATTAAAGATACTTTTTTATGAAATTCATTCATCCATACGCTTTTATTTATAGAAAAAGTTTCAACTGACAAATTTATAATTCTATTAGATCCTTTGAAAATGTCGTCTTTAAAAAATTTCGACTAATGGGAGCTATTGGAAACTAAGATAGGCTTTGGTTTCAGAACCGAATTTGCAGCTCACATCATAATCAACTATCGAAAGAGCTTAAACGAAGACTGTTTAATGATTCATCCTAACTTATGATTACTAGCTTTTCTTTATTCTCATTTGATAAGAATGCTTACAGAATGTCTGACTCTCCCGTTGATGATACGTTATTCCTGAATTTGGAATTTTAATTGAATAATTTCCATTCTCTTCAAAACGCAAGTTGGTAATCTTTGAAATGAAGGAAATTAGAATCTGATAAGACCTGATAAATTACGGAAAAGTATTTACGATACACTCGTGAAAGACGCAACCGGAATATTGCAAACCACTACCACTTCGGTCGATCCCATAATCTGCTTAAATTAAATGAGATTAATGCTAGAATAATTCGTTTTGAAATTCATTCATCCCGAGAACTTAAGTCAAGAATAAACAAACAGAAGTTCGAACGCCTGGTGTTTCACCCCCAGTCACACGAATTTAAATAAATACCAAGGATGAAAGATAGAAGGGGTAGTGGAGGGTTTCCTCTTATCTTTGATTAATTTCGAAATGATGCAAAAGGAAAAATAATTATCCAAGCATGGTGCAAGTTATTTTGATCTCTTCGCTGGCCATAGATTTGTAAAACATGGAAAAGGAAAGTTTTACACACGAATTATGCGAAACGGCGTAATTAATTTGATTGACATACACGATATAAAATATCATTGTTTTGTACTTTATCTACCTTTTCGGTTTTTAAAATGATTTAGAAAGCACGTAAATATCATCAGATTTAAACATCTGGGATGGAAGAGATGACATCCTTATTAAATAGAATTCTAGTATCAGAGCGAATACAGAGGAGAACAATGACAGAATATTAAATCTAATATATTTCATTATTTTTATACGAGGGGTAGGCATACATTTTCAATAATCAGCTCAATAAAACAAAGTTAGATATTTTAGTTTTGGTTATTTTGCAGATAAATGTTCTCGTACACTGTAATATATGATATTGTGCATCAACTTGCCGAAGAGATTAACTTGTGTAGGTAATAAATAACGCTGTCAATAACATCAGCGAAATATATTGTGAACAATTGATGTTTGTGTTAGTAACTACGAAATATAAATTTCAACAGGCTTTCATAAATACTCGTTGCAGAACAACTACAGTTTCTAATTACACAAATGTATAAATATAATTTTACGATATGAATGAATGTGCTTTATATTAAGAGACACCATCAACATTGTATTACAGTCCTTTTCCGTCTTTACGATAAGAGCGATGCAACATCTTATTTAATATAAATTCTTGTCTCGAAGCAAAAGCGCTTCAAAGAAAGACTTTCTCCCGGATGTTGGAGGCCATAAAACCGTGGTCATGTAGTGGTGAATACATGCTGTGCTAAAAGCACTGTATAACTGCAGTGTGTTTTAATATTCTTCCATATCGATACCTACCTCATGGTTAAGGCTTAATTGTTATATTCTAAAATATTAGAATTGCTAAATGAAGAGAGCAATATACTGCAGAGCACTCCAAACCTCCAAGGTCCCGGGTTCGAATCCCGGCTAGTTAGATTTTTCTGGCTAGAGAATGGTTGTGAGTGTTTGTAAATAGTATTAATTATTGAAATAGGTGTAATTGGGATCTTCCTGTTTCCATTAGAGAAATTATTAATAATACAATATATATATATATATATATATATATATATATATATATATATATATATATATATATATTTACACACAAAAGTTTAAATGCATCGACACCTATGATGAAAATTTACGCTAAGACGTGGAAAGATAAACAACAACAGCAAACTAAAGGGTAACACGAGGAAAGGTATAAGTGTCTTTGTATGTAAAAGGAAAAGCAACTTACCGGAAGACGCGGGCTAGAGTTCCGGTCACATCAGACTTCATTCGACCGCTTACAATTAGTCGGACGAGCCATGACTGAAAACTGATGAAAATTTTATTACAAATTATTTGACGGAATTTATAAATTCTCCGATCGACCATCAAAATTAACATTAAACTTGGTGAAATAGTTAGGCTTGCAATAAACATAAGTCAAAGAAAATAATCATAAACTGAAATAATTATAAGGACGTTGAAAGGAAATTAATGAATTAGTTGCAATTTAATTTTGTCCGTCGAATGATTCAGACGGACGGATAAAAAGCCCAATCATCCCCGGAGAATGTTCGTAGGGTTGATGCAGAAGAGGGCGTGTAGATAACGGATCGACACACTAAGAACCGCCTTACTTCGCCTCTTCATAATCACAAGCGCTATGACACACATCTTCGTCATAGTGCTGAAACAATAACATGATCCGACACATGAGTCCGGCATAAATGGAATTGCTCGACGCTTTACCTCCCTCCTCTCATTTGGGGGCAGCGAAGGAGAGAATTAACATAATTAGCGAGCGTCGGTGCCAAGAGGAAGTGGTACACCGCTAGCGTAGTTCGAGCATACTTAAAAAGGAAAAACGAGGACGGATATCTTATAGATTGCGTAACGAGTAAATGGCTGAGATTTAATTAATTCGGTAAACTAAATTTGAATCCAAGATTCCTTACATATACCCTGTTTTGCGGCATGTTGTCATATCTGGGCGTCCGCAATGGTCAGATCATCGCCAAGGGTTCCGGGTTCGAATCCCTAATCCTTGGGTAACTTCTGGTTAGTGTATTTTGAATGCGTTCGTGGCTGCTGACGTCTCGACTTAAATTGTCCAATAGACGGGTGGACTTCAGAGGAAATCAATGTATAGGCACAAATACGTGTGTCGAGTTAATAATAAAATGCATTCAATTGCACTTTTAATAAAAATATTTAATGTAAATGTATGCAAGTGATATATACGTAGAGTTCTTTAAAATAGAAAGTATCTGTTGATGATAAAAAGGAGACATTTTATGAACTGATGAACGTTGCGGTACAATAGCTATGTTTTTTATCTCACCAAAATCGATTTCGATGTACGTTGGTTATCTTTTATGAATAATATGATTCTCAGGTGGATACATAAGGAAATATCGGTAATGCATGCTCATAAATACTCGCCGCACACATAAACTCGAAGTTAGCATTCCACATAGTTTCTTATATGCAAATGAGTATTCTTGGTTTCAAAATGAGCTAATTAATAATAAGGAAATCAATAGCAGCTGAAGTTCCCTTCGTTTGAGATGCGCTCCACTTTTCCTAAAATTTACCTCAACGAAAGTTAACCTTATAAATGTTCATGTGATATTTTCGTTAAACCTTGC
Organism: Sympetrum striolatum; assembly: GCA_947579665.1. NCBI lineage: Eukaryota > Metazoa > Arthropoda > Insecta > Odonata > Libellulidae > Sympetrum > Sympetrum striolatum. Next base: position 1,570,689 of record OX388343.1, read on the forward strand.
TTATTTTAATGGAGTCCAGGCTTGACATTACATTTTTAAGCTGATTTTCTTGGCATAGTAAACTCTTTTTAAAGTAGCTAACTTAACAAACATCCTCTATCGATAATTTTAATAATACCTTTGTTCATAATGAAGTTTGTACGTTACTACTAAAGATTTTATTTTCGGAATTTAACATTTATTTCGCTCCACATGATTAATTTGACTGCATTTAATACAAATTATAAAATATATATTATAATCGTTGTCTGAAAATTTTAGCAGTCATTCGACGGAACAAATGTTTTCATCAATGTTTGTATTAGGCAGAGTGCAATCAAGCTGTTAAAAATCGCTAAACATCTGCGGTGCTGAAGCATGCTCACTATTCCACAACAAGAGCATTTTATGTAAAATCCCATTTAGCATAAATGTTATCATTAAGATTCCATAATTTCTAACAATAACTCGACTCTCCTCAAAATTTCATGATTCCCATATCATATTTATAGAGCTGTTGAGGTAATTTAAGAGCCAATTAACTATGGGAAACACCGTCTTTATTCCCTCAACGAATGTGAATATATTTAAAACGTTATCCTTCGTCCGTGTTGAAAATCCGTCCCCGATCTTTCCACGCCTAACCGCTGATGCATCGAAGGAAGTTCTTGGAGTCTTTTTGCTACTTTTACTGCTGCACAGGTTAAAAATAGGTTGATGTTTTCCTAGCGCCCTTGGTTGACCAGGGGGCAAGGCCGTTCGATGCCACCTCCGTTTGCTAGGAAAGAGCAATTGGAGGAGAATTAAGTCTCGGATATAAACCGACATTAGCAGATGAACTCTTATTTCTGTACTTTTTATTCAACAAAGTGAATAGATTTCATGATAGGATACTACAGAGGAATATTTCATTCATAAGTGCTAAGAAAAGGTAGGCGTAAATTTGGAGGTATGAAGTATCGATAATTAGAAGTGGGCATGTGAAAAGGATAGAGGGAAGCGAAATGGGGAAGATATTGTACACGTGAATGGGTCTAAAGAGAGAGGAAGGCCGAGAAAAAGCACAATGGATCCGACGAATGAAATCTAAAAGAAAATAGCGAATGCTGGATAGAGAATGAAAGGTAAGATACAAACCGACGTATAGTAATGAATCGTATCATGAAGTTACCTAATAAAAGATCTCTGGAATCATTTAACAATTAGAATTGGTTTGTTAAGACATTAAAGTATTAAGATTTTAAATGATTTTAACATTTTAACAAGTTAATTAATAAACTTTAACTAAACCGCAATTTCGTTGTTTAGAGATAAATTCCATCGCCTGGAATTCCAATTTGAATTATTGGAATAGTTTGGAATAATTTGGTAAAATAGTACAATTTTTGGAGATTCTTTGGGATGAAGGTCAAACACGATTTCCAAGGGCAAATGCTATGCAACCACGCAACATGGCTTTGATTGCTAATGTTGTCTTCAATGCACATTTCGTTTCAGTTGCTGTTGGGATGAAAGACTCAATGCATGGAAAAGGTTATTTATATTAGGTAGAAATCATAAAATTAAAAACTTTAAATACAATTGTACGAAACATATGAAAAACTTTATCAAATTTAACTTCCATTTTATCGGATTAAAATTAATTCAGTAGAAAAATGATTGTATTTTCCGCTCAATTGATTTTCTTTTAATCTCACGCCTATCATGTGTTCATGTTATCCTTCACTACAAATTGGGCAGACTTTTTTCGTCATCATTACGTCATAATTTTCAGTTAAATTTTCAACTATTCTAGACGAGGTTAGTGACTTGGATATTGTTTTCTCGTATAGAATCTTGTTATAAAATTTTAAAATAATTACATGGGTTCATGTTATTACAAATTTAGCAAATTTTTTCACCGGATATTATTAAGTTATAATCTTCATTTTCTACTATGTTAGCCAAAGTTAGTGATTAGGATTTTGTTTCCTCAAATGAAAAATTCTTTAACTACTTTGTCCCCATTTCAAAGATTCAAAAGTATGCCCGATTGTCTGAAAAGAAGACGCCCTTGATTGCAACAGCCGTCACGTAAGCGTCTAAGATCTGATGGACGCGACAGAATCAAAAGAAGTAGATCAGTCCGGAGGAAACAGAGGTCACGAAGCGAAAAGATGATCGATACAGTGTATTTCAATGGTAATGAGACTGTAATAAATGGGTGAGACGGGCATCTAGGCCAAACACGCCAGTCGCCCATATCACTCCCGTTTTGACGCTCCCTCGCACCTCGAGATCATTAAGTAACAATGACGGCTACTTTCTGATCCTCCTTGATTGCCTACATTAGATGGCGCTTTATTATTTCGTGACTCTCCGAAGATTCGCAACTTTTATATAAATATATCTATTATATATAATTCCTTCTCCGGATTCATCCATATATATATAGATAGATACCCAGATAGGATACTAATCACAGTCTAAACCACAAGCGTCATTGACTTGAAATTTTTACAGCATATAGGCCAAAACGTGAAACCTCCAGGAAAAATGCCAATTTTTAACCTCAGTGTCATGGGTTCGATGCCAGAAGGCCCTAAAATCGCGATTTTTCCCATTGAAATGTATTGCTTTGATTTTCGGGAATTTCTAAAAAATACTTCCCGGATAGGAGTTGCAACCAATATTTCTGCTTGAATTTTCACACATAGAGATCTTCTGTTGTGCTGCATAGAAAGTATCACCAGAAAGACCCGGGCTCGATGCCGGCGGTAAATATATCTCCCATTTCAAATACATTGGGGTAGTTTTTCATTATCAGCCATGATCAAAAATGTGACCAAAGTATATGAATTATCTCTCTATCGTGTGCTAAAAACTATATTTGGCACAATGTCTTGTTATCTGTATCGTTTTATGCGTGGCCGATGAATTTATCAGGGGGGAATTCGTACGCGGGGAATTGATCCCCCGCGCTGATGTTGTACTACTGTTGTTCAGTCTTATGTTAATCTACACGCCCTGATTATTGGTTAAAGTTATAAATAAATGGAACTCAAAATTTTTAGTGGTAATTATGATCCTTTTTATATAAAAATACGATAAACAAAAGCAAAACTATTGTTCAAATTTCAAGTCTGAGAGAATGAATGAGTCCAATCTGATGTTGTACTACTGTTATTCAGTCTTATGTAAAACTACACGCCCTGATTATTGGTTAATGTTATAAATAAATTAACCAGAGAGGTTGGGTTGGGTTGGTAGTACATCCGCGCAGGGGATCAATTCCCCGCGTACGACTTCCCCCAGGACCAATTCACCGGGCGCTCGTTTTATGATAGCCAAAAGACTTTATTTCATAGACAAATTAGAATACCACATTATAAACAAAATAATTAAAAAATATTATTTTGTTTATAATGAAAAAATATTTTTTCCTTTCTTCCATAAATGAGGTAAAACGGTGTCATTTTAAGCCGTTGTAAATATTCCAAACTGAAGGCTTAAGCTAAAGAACTTTTCGGAACGATGTAAATAAACTTATCGTAAATTAATGCGTGGTTTATAAGCTTTCACTGAAAATGAACTATAAAAAGAAACAAGAATAAAAAGCTCATTTTCTTAAGAAAAGTCTTACATTTTCGTCATGAATTTACGTGAATTTGATCGCTCCTAAAGCATAATTAAAGGGGAATTATTCGATGACAAAATTTTACGAACCGTTACTCATTTAATTCAATTTCAAGAATTTTCTCTCGCGTGGCTCGCAATTGGTATGCAGGCCTACTTCGGCAGAAAGTGGAACCTAAGGAATCACTTCATTATTCCTGATTTGAAAAGAATCTCGAAACTGGAAACTAGTGACCCCTTTGAATGCGGAATAGCTCAGCTAATGTTAATGCAGCGAAATAAAAAAAACTTGATCGAGTTTGGAGCTCCGAATTAAAGTATAGAAGATTGATCTTCGTAAGGAAGGAGTGCAATTTAAGATTGATTACTCTTGAATATGAATGTCAAAGATTCCGAATTAGAAAACGATGGAGGGAAATTTCCGAAAGCGCCGCCGTGCATTCCCCGTGACAAAGTGAATATTCTCAGGAATATATTTGCTTGGTAAAAAATGTCCTTACTACGTTCCTAAAGGTGAAACATGATTGTATATAAAACTGAAGTAAGATGTACGAATTACGAGTATAGGATCCTTTTTAGGCATGTTCGTATCTAAAGCTGCTAGTACACTGCATTTAGCATAATTTTATTCGATCGATAATTTATTCAAAAATACCTTTCAAATTGCTGCAAACGACGTATGTCTTAAAAATAGATAGTGCAATTATCATTATCATTATCAATGCATCATCATCATGTGAAGATTTGCGGGAATACGCAGCAGTTTGTCAACACGAGTGACGACGATTTTCCAAGGATATTCAGGTCGATGTGACGGTGTATTGCTCCAATATATACAATGTGTAGCAACATGTATAATACACACACTCATATCTTGGTTGGTCTCATTAAGAGTCATTTCCATGTGGTCGACAAGGGGTCTCCTCTACTGAAATTGGCCATTTCGCTATTCCCACTGATTCGCGTATTATGCATGGAAAATAATATCTCGAGAGCTCTATCCATCGCACCTTGAATTGCACGGAAATCCTTCGCACTGTCATCACCATAAGGCTTTTTGGGGAATTAAGATGTTTGGTTAACGTATTTTACTTGAATATCAAGAAATTGAGGGACTATTGAGGGAAATTTTCGATATTATCTGCATTTGAATTTAAGACATGGTACATCTATTTAGTGTTAGAGAAGCATAACAATATTCTCCTGAGTTATTTTTACGGAGACCCTCACTTCTTTCAATGGATATTATATTTCCGGTACAATGATGTAATATTTCGTTTCGTCGATTCTCCATTCATATGAAAATGTGTAGCAATGGTCTTTGATAACATTCATCTAAAATGATTTCGATTTTTCAAAATAATGAAATTACCGACACACGCTATCATTATTGCAAAATTTTCTACGAATACTGAGTCAAATTACACGCTATCGGAAAACACTATCATTGAAGTTTAGATGATTAAATAACTCCAAATTTGCAGTTGGAAAAACATAGTTTTCATAAATATCCACTGGAAGTTATCCCTAGGAAATTTACATACGAATAGCATCGATAATTGCCAACTAATTCGTTAAACTTATACCTTAATAAATCAATCCTTGTGTGTAACTTTCAACTTGGGGTGGCCATGATTAGTATAAAACTTTTTCCATGTCTTAATACGGATATCATCACATTTTTATATTATTTTGATTCACAGTAAAGGGTTTTAGGACGAAAAATTATAGCCTATATGATGAAGATGAATTTTTTTATAAATTTTGTCTCTGAAACAGTGAAGTAGCTGCAAAAATTGCTATCGATCAAAAATAGAAAATGTACGCACATGAATTTCAAAGGTAATTTCAACTGAAGGAAAGTTCAGCCGTATAAATTCAACCCTCAACATTGTAACGGAAAATGATATTGATGGGGTGATTTCTTCGCAGAAGTGCTTCAAAGATTAAGTTTCCTAGGGAGGCTGCTAATGGACTCGGGCACAATCCTTAACAACTTCTCCGCACGACATACATTGCATAAATGTCTCACTCCATCAATGGCTTACCAGAAGAAATATCCGCGCTCTCCATCGCTTCGCTTTATAAAATCCTCTGATTTAGAGTTGCTTACATGGGCTTCGTTTACTTGTCTAAGAAACAAGTATACACGCCGTGTTTTGGTATCTACGATTAAAAAAAGAACCGATTAACACCAAAAGGGATCATACGGAATATCGGGTTACGCAAAGCGCGGAATTGGTTCGTCTCTAAACGCATATTCATACGTTTGACGAAAAACGGATAGTATGAAAAAAGTTAACTCGAAAACTTGTTATAATTCGAAGGGAAAATATTTGCACAAAATTGTTCGGATAGTACCAAAAGCCACTTATGACGGAATTCCAATCTTAATAAAATTATCACTCAGTATTTTAAATTGAGCTTTAGTAGCAATATTGTAAAAAGTGGTTCGACAGCTTGGGTCATTTAGCACATGGGCTTCCACCGAGAATCGAACCCAGGACCGCTTTCACCGAAGCCGCACGCGCCCAATAGAGTTTTAAATTTTGTTTTTAACGTTGACTATTTATTTCTAAAGATCTGAGTAAAAGTTGTGAAATCTCTAGTTCATGGGTTAAAAGTTTATTTATTAAATTCATGTAAACCTATTGTTATTTATAATCTAAGAGACGATAAATACATATGAAACTCAAAGCGTCGGGATGTGTTTATTATGAATTCGGTTGACACAAAATTTGTTTAACGCAGTATGTCCAGGTTGGTACCCTAAAATTCAAGTTAAGCGATTTCCTATGGAGTAAAAGTTTTCCTATGGAGTTCTTATAAATTAATAATTACCACAAAGTATTGTATGATTTTGTATCATTGATTTCCCTTACATTGGAAATGGAGGAATTCAAGAGATACACAGCTTCAGTGCAGACTTGAACCGAAAGCATTTCGAAATCATTTATTAATAATTATGAATGGACACCATCGATCCCTGAAAGAGATAATCTGGTAAGAATTAGTACATACATTGGGGTGAGCATTTCGGACAGCCAGTTGTATTCGCGAGAGTGGGATGCGAACATCAATCGAGGTCCATTCCATCGCTGATTCCGGATCTTCAAAGGAAGGGAGGAGAAACCGGCCAGAGGTTGAATGAATCCTGGCAAGAAGAGTGAGAAAAGTTGAGGGAAAGAGGAAGTTGAAGACGAGCCAAAACTCACTACTCTCGAATTCATTTAAGAGTAAACCGGACACTGGATAAAAGATCACGATTTTATGCAGTCGCACGATCGTTGAGTTACATTCTCGCTGCTTTAAAATCTGTTTATAATGTTCAGTACGGTGTCAACGTCAATAATGGAGTACAAATAAAAGACCCTGGAAGATTTATGTTATTATTTTCTTATATTATTATTGTTGGTATTTTACATACTTATAGACTCCCATATTTAGCTAGTCTTCATTGAAGATACCATAAATTTTTTTTATTAGAATGCTGGGATTTTTATCATCGTTGCTTGAGCTAACCGGAATGGCAATAAAGATACCGGAACGGTGAATGACATTTGTCATATTCATTATTCTTTTAAACTTACTCATCTTTCTATATAGTAAATACTCCTTCGGCGTGCCTATAAGCTTCTAAATCGTTCTAATGTAGCTAAGTAGTAATATTCTTTAGCATAGTAACCAATAGTTTGAATAATTGTTTTAAAATGTTTGCCTATTCGAATGATCAAATTTTTCGCCAATAGAAAAATATCTTTAAATTTAAAATTAGTTAAATTTTTATTTTTATTTCGTATGCATAAACACATGTTAAGATGTCTATTTTTAGACCAAAGTAATTGCCAATAAAAAGAATTACCGTAGACGCAAAGGTATATAGCTATACCATTAAGGTACCATTCTCACAAATCCAAACTGGCTTATATGGAGTTTACAAAAAAAGTGTTCAATTTACTTCCAATGCTTTTTCACCAACGCTAATCATTATGGTAAATTGTGTGATAGTGACTTTTTCAAACTTATCTTTGTAGACTTTTCTAAGAATGAACATCATCGTAAATTCTATACTAACGATCACTCAGTTATATTTTTCAATTATAAATTTATAAACTTAATGACGCTAATTAAGCATATCCACACAAGCTAACACGTTAAATGTTTCCATAATTGTTAATTCGTCTCTTAATATTCTTGCTATTTCAACTGAATTTGCTTCGCATACATAGTATGATCTGTAATTTGATTCTTAAATTGACGTATGTATTGCAGCGTTGCATAGAAAAACTGTTGAAATCATATCTGATATCATATCGTTACTGCAACAGCAAGATAAAGTAGAAATGATTATTAATGATGAAATGATAATGATGATGAGATGACAGTATGATCCGTCATATTTTGTGATCGGAAAATTAAATACAAACATATCTTGGAAATTAATATATTTAAATAATCAGATACTTAAAATCCTGAAAAGTTCTTAGAAAATGCAACTGAGATATCCAGTACAACTCCAATTTCAAAGATTCATATGTCCAGAGCAGTGAATAAATCTCCAAAGGATGAAAATGGAAGATGCAATACATGATGATGGAATATGTATCACTCCATTTCAGACACGCGTTCAGCAGGATAAGAAACCGTAAACAAAAAAGAAACGAATGAATTGCGCCTTGAAATATAACGTTTAGTTTAATAATCTGAATATTGTATAAAGCATAAAATTACCCCCAGGTCAGAAATCAATCAGTTGGAAAAAAATCAGATAAATTACCTTTTAATTGTCACTTCATGAATACCTTATTACAGTAAATATAAATTCTAAAATTATATCTCTTGGCGATCTAAGAAACGAGTTCCTTGGAAAAACGCTAGAATCATCCTGTGCATCGAAAATTGAGTAGAAAATGCTATTCCGGGTATTGGCGCTTTTGACATTCCACTGGTCGTCATTGCATTTACTTTTATCAGGCGTATACATTTCAAAAGAGGAAACATTTACGTACAAGATACTGAAGAAAATGAGGAACAAGAAGTTTGCTTATGATATAAATATGGCGAATTGATTGTATTTTCTCATCTTTTGTTCTAAAAATTGATTCACTTGGAAATATATGTCAAATTTATTTCGGCTAGAATTATTTTAGACAAATTTCTTACAGGTTATATTCAAAAATAGATCACTGAATCATTTAGCATTGAAGCATTTATCCTTAGTATTTATTCTAAAAGTAGACTTTCTTCTTTTGGGACATATTCAGCATCCAACGTTACAGAGGGTTTGTATTTTAAAGGAAGCATTTGTTGGCATACAAATTAAAATAAACCGATTTATAAAGGCCCAAAATGTCTTTGAAGAAAGGGTATGTGACTTGATGGTATATTTTTCAACTTAATCTTGTAATACACTAATAAATAATTCGATTGAGGATTGCCAATTTCGGAAAAGGGCACTGGAATTTATATTGAAAAGGATGGCTTTCAGACCTCTCCGTTAACGTCACTCGCATTAGCAATGAAAAATGCACGACAATGTTGGCACAAGGCAAGCTAGATTTAATTGGCATTGCAGGTCTGTGTCAAAGCACTCTAGGTATTTGCCCGCCTTCCAACTACCGGTTATGTCCATAGGCACAGAGGCACTTAACAAACATATCGATCCTAGCTATATCCACCGATATGATGTAGAAGACCTTAGGCGACCATGTTGAATATGCGATTCGCGGCAGCTGATTATTTACACTGCATCTTAACCGTATGAAATACAGTATTAAATAATAAAAGTTCCTTAATTCTTTTGGGGCGTGAATTACGCTGATTTATTACAGTTTTATGATATCAAAGAAAAGACTATAATTAGGTTTAGTAAGTTATAAATGAGTAAGTCCCGAAAGTATTTTTTTCTATGTATGGATTGATCTAATAACTTTATTATTCATTTTAATTCATTCGCGTTTTTTACTCCTCACTAACGACTTCTCGCATCGGTTCATTAATATTCTTCGGACTCGTCAATATCAGCCATTAATTCCCTCTTATGTATATATACGATATTTAAACATAAAATATAATACAATAGCTTTGAGTCAGTAGTGTAGAAAAACTAACTCCTGCCGTTCGGCCATTTGGGCCGGTGGCATGCACGGTACCACACTCAAATAAACATTAAGCTTATTCTTTTTGAAAAGTGCACACAACATGACAATTTTTTTACTTCCTTTTGGTCAGCATTTATTGCATAGTTAAATCGATTCCTTTTCAAGATTCATATCTGTGACCAAGTGACAAATTTATACTACTATTCAAACAGTATGAAACGAATAGTTCTTCGCCGATATATTTCTACCCAATCCCGGGGCAATGATTATGTCACTGATACGCATCAATTCCAAAGGAAAGCATTCATCTGCATTGAATCCTAAAAATTTTCAATTGAGGACGAAAGGATGTAGATTTGGGTCAACGTGATAATTGGTCGACTCGAAAAAGCCTTTCTTGCTGTTTATTCAAAACCCCTGATCTATAGTGAAGTAATAGTCGTGAATAAAGAGACAGGCGAAAGTGCGAGAAGATGGAGCAAAGGAGGAAACTGACGTAAACGAATTATAGCCCAAGCAAACACCTATTTGTGAAACAGGAACACGAAATATGGAAAGAGTTCATAACGGGGCATCGAATCGACAACATCAGTACCAGGAATTTCAGATATATTGGGAATTAGCGAGCCTAAAAAAGTAAATTATGTAGGCACGAGTGACTTTCACTGCATAAATTAGCAGAGGACTTTGCCATAAACTAAGGATTGCTTTGGGGAACATTTTCGACTATTAACGATAATTGAAGAGAGACATAAATCATGAATGAGCATCACAAAAAATTCCACGGGTGAATAACGATGTTTCAGTGTTGAAAATAACTTCTCTTCTAAATAGAATTCAATTTCAACGAAGCAAAGTAAACTCTTTGCCCAAAATTATGACGCAAATTGCAAGAATCGTAATCCTGCTGCCATGACGAAACGCGAATATTGAAACGCGGTTTAGCATTATATGGACAAAGAAGTGTAAGTTTTCTGATTGTTAAAAGAGTCAAAGGAATGTTTTATTATTAATAATTACAACTCTTTAAATTATTAAAGAATAAATACATAGTGTTAACGCAATTCAAATTATAAATATTATTGAGACTTGAGTCGACATCTGTGGAATTTTAATTGACGCGCCCGAATTTGTTGACTCCTGAAAAAATATACACCTCATAAATTTTATCTCAACAGTGATACTTTTTTTATTTCATTTGACATTTCAAGGTACTATCATTCTATATATTTCTTATGTATTGACGAATGCCAAGAGATATTTCAATATAGCTAGTTACCTTTCAAGCAATCGTCGCAGGTGTAAAATGCTATAAATACGTTACTTCAACCTTAATTGACACATTTTTAAATACATATTCCATCTTGCTATTGTGTTTTGTAACTCTACAATTCATTTATGCATTTCCATAGGTAATTTTCCAGAAAACAATCCTTTGTCTCATATTTGACTTAGTTTGGATTTATTGTAATCAATAATTTTCTTCATTCAGAATATAATTATTTTTTTAATTATACATGCCTCAGAAAATCTGCTACTAAAATTTTACCCCAACCTTAAATAACTGAATAGAAACTAAAAGATAAAAGTATCACAGTAAACTAAATTTCTAATTCTAGGAAAGTCAACCAGATATGGCAACCTCGTATAAGCACAGGTGCGACGGGATGGAAGGAAATTTCTTTTTAGAAGCTCAGGTATGCGTTCTAGACCCTTGTCCATTCCACATCTCCTCATCCGTCACTCCCTCCTTACTTTGAATCTGCATTTCCTTCTTCCAAGCCCCCTAAATAATCAATAACTTCCCTGTTTCTCAACTCTATAGAAGGATTTCATAAACCATTGTTAATAGTTTTACGAAAGCGGGTTTTCCTCATTATTAACTATTGCACAATACCCTTCCCACAAAATCACTTATCAGGTGAATTTCTTCGATCTTGCCAACTCATTTTCCCTTTTACAGATTTCATTGTTGTCTTCGTACCTGGTGATAATTGTCGACACGTTACTGTGCAATACCCCCGTTGGAGTTTCCACCTTCTCGATATCGCCTATCGAACTCGTTCAAGTTACTGTGCAATACTCCCGTTGAAGTCTTCGTGATCGATTTTTTTATCATTACCTATCGAACTCACTTTTGCCATAATTAGGGTAATTAGATCGTCAAAATTTACACCCTTTTTGTATCTTTTCCAACATTGCTATTGGTTTGTGTGAGCTGCTTAATGTTGAGGAGGGAGCGTATAGAGTGGGAACGCTTCTCCACGGCCATCAAAGTAGGTCACTTCCGCCGAAGCCAATCCTTAGACCACGAAAACTTACCTCTCCCATTCCAACCCATTCTTCTCCGTCTTAGCCCAACTCCTCCGAACCGGAACACAAAAAAGAGACGGCGATAGGGGGAAGGCGGTTATTCGAGGTGGCCCAAACGAATGGGTGAGTAAGCGGTGGAATCCGAAATAGTGGGCTAAGAAAGGGAGATGTGAGGTAAGAACGCAAGAAGGGAGAGTGACTAAGGATAGAAGGCATTTTTTATGTAGTCTGAGAGAGGGGTTCCTTCACCCTTTTTTATGGTATCTTACCTCGACTAAGGAGGGAATTTCCCAAGGGAATGAGATCCCCGCAATAAAAAATAGGCGAACTGCATTAAATTATAAGGCGGAAAGATGGATATGCCTATCACTCTACTTATAATATACATTAGTAAAATATGTGAGGAGTTCGAGGGGGTTATCTTATCAATAAAATCGATTCGTTGGACGACCCTCGAGTTTAAATAGGGTTCTTTGGACGCTAATGGATTTCTGAGGTAAAATCGATAGGTATTAAGATTTCTAGGGTTGCTTATGATGCGACCATGAAAGCTCGAATTCTCACTAGCTAACTAATATTCGAAATGAATTAGTGATATTTTAAACGTATATTTAATTGGAAAAAATATAGAAAACATTTACAAGAGCATCAATCTTCGCTTTGATTTATTTTCCGGTACTCTTCACAAAAATGGTAGCCAGATTAAAGCTATCCTGAGAGAAGACAAAGTTCAGCGTCAGTTATAAATAAAGAGTCCTTTAAAACTCTTTTAGAATCTCATTTTAAATTCCTCGTAAGGAATAGAAAAAAAAATAACGTGAAGAGCATAATACAAAACGAAATAAAGCACGCGGATGGACGATAGTAGATGAAGAAAAATTATAGCAGAAATGTGAAAGAACTTGAGATTTGCTCGGCGTAGAGGAGAGGATCTTTGGAAACTTAAATTGGTCGTTAGAAATAGGAGACTAAAATAAATGAGGGGTCAGAAACATCGAGGATGAGAAAGAATTGGAAGCGTCGAAAGGACGGTAAGTTGAGGCAGTCGAGATTCAGTAGAAGGAATAGCGGGAACGAATAAGAGCGTGGAGACCCAGTAAAGGGTGAAAAGAGCATGTGAATCCGGCCTTTCTTTGGCTCATTATCAACCATTTCATCCAAAGTGTTCTCCTATCCTCATCTACGAGCCACTCATAATGATCTCTGAATTTACTGTTTTTCTCTCTTGGGTAATTAAATTCTGCCACACGATTTCTCCTTTTCCGGTTTTCAATTATAGTCCCCAATTTTTTTCACTTCCTCGAATAAAACGAAGTTAAAAGCATTACAACATGTACTGGGCAGCAATTTTTTCATTGTTATGAAATTTGAAGAGCCCCTCATCGTCGTTTTCATGCGGGTATTCGCTAACACCCTCTGCTACGATATGTAGTAAGTTCGGGAAAGCAATAATTTAGTTCTTATTTTATTATAATCATTCCTTATGATATTGATATCTGCAGAACGTTGATATTAAAAGAAGATGAACGCATTTTTATCAGATGTTCAACGTTTCAGGATGAGAATCAACGCATTTGCATCAAATATTACGGATTGGTCATTTCCTATTCGCATGGAATACATGTTCTATTTATTTTACTTGTACTACGTAAAATATATAAGCCCTTCAGTATTTAATTGAAAATTTTCCTAAGAGATTTACTTAATATAGGGAAGTCAGAAAACTCAATTTCATCTTATTTCCGGTGGAATTAATCTATTGCTTTAAAAAGGACCGAGTAATATACATCCTGAAATATATTTTAGAATAGAATATTTTATTCACTTGTTGCAGCTTCATTGAACTTTTAAATCCAGACTACGATTTCTGATAATCAAATAATTACTACTGAGATAACGTTGCAACTAACGTAACGTCCTTTATAGATTACTTCGATTATTTATCCTTCGCAATATCCCTTAACTAATAATACCATTTCAGTTTCTTTAACAACTTATTGCCCCGACATTATAGTACAAGCAGAGTGAAAGATTGGATACTTTTATTAGTAATTCATCTTCTTCCTTCTCAGTAAGAATCAATAAACATGCTGTTTTCTTTGAGATTTACAAATTCATACACTAAAAGAGAACCTTAGCTTTCATACTATGAATCATGCATGAAATTCCTTGGACTGGATATTATCAACCGGATGTATCTCGAATGATCTCTTTCACTTAATCTCAGATCTTAGAAAGGAGTGCGGAAAAATCGCTAGAACAAAAGGTGATTTTGATGACTTTCTCCTTATCTACATATCCTATAGGATTCAACTTTCTCGCAGTGCATCACGCGAGTAGTGATGGGGCATGCAGTCATCGACGTCCATTCTTCCTCTTAATCGAACTAGAAAGGGAGATTAATCTGAAATGTGTTGAAGAAACCGGCGCGAAAAGGTGAACACTGTCCGTTGCTCTGTTACGGCTCGGACCAACAATCGCAACTTCACTTTCTCCTCATTGTTCGAAAAGGAGGCAGTTTTGAACGCGTGACTGACGAAGAACGAACGCCTTATCTCGTACTGCAAGCGGAAAGTTTTCTAATGAATATCCTTAACTAAATGAAACAAGAGGGCTATTAACAATAGGTGGCGTGAAAGATTGCGCGCTGAAATTCTTTAGAAAAGAGGATGGCATTATTACCTTCCGAGTATATTTTTAATTTTTTGCTCTATCAAATAGGTAGTGCACAATTACAGGGAAAGTAATAAAATATTATTAAAAAGGACGTTTTTAGAAGAAAGAGGTTTCTACCGTTTTTAAAAAGGGACCAGGCACCATTTAAGATAGTTTTCTAATGAACCTATCCCAAGTTTAGTATTTTAAATGCCATAGTGATTGATGTAGGCGATGCAGGTATTGATCGTAGGAAACTTCATGATCAGATTTTAATTCATGCTTCTAGTCACATCCTAATTGTATTACTAGGTCATCGAAAGTGGAACCAAAGGACGCTCGATTACTAATTTGTACACAGAAAACTCTTACACTCTCACAATGTATCAAAATTTATGAACTAACTGATACTTGCACAAAAAAACTATAAATAAAACATGAATCTGTCTTGTTTACTTGTATTTAATTTGAAATTTGTATATTATTCTATACATTTCTATACATTTTGTGTTTAATTTGAAATTTGTATATTATTCTATACATTTTCAATCGTATTATACTGTAAGACTCATTGGTAATAGCCAGTATTTTCAAATTTTACTTTAACATAACTCATATTCACAAGTCTTGCTAGTTTTTTACAATGTGCATGCAATGTTATTCGTTTTAAAAACACAATACTGGTACTATTATGCTACACACGGTGAATATGGTAAATCAATAGGAGGACCGTTTTTTAACATCCATCTTCCTAAAAATAAATTTATAAAAATACCCCAGTAAGAATAATTTATATGGACTTTTTTTAGCATTCCACTCTTAAGTACGTTCATATGCTGTAAAATCATACTTATCTCTCAGTACTTACTTCAATGCCCGCTAAAATTATGATTCACTCTTTATTAACAGTTTTTTACTGTTCAATTTCATTTTCACAAATAAATAGTAAATTAAATGTAGTTATTACAATAATTTACCTCTCATTACAAATGTTTCCATAAATATTATTTAAAAGTAAAAGATCTTCATGTCATAAACATGAGTTTAGTTTATAATATTACAAAAATTGTCAACTTATTTGTCGCTCGATACATCCAATGTTATTATTTATTATTGTTATTATTCAATAGTAGCTGAGGGAATTATTTCCTTCAAATGCCACCGAGAAAATGAAAAGGAAAGGATTCTTCCTTTGAGTAAACTAATAACGAATTCCGACCCACTTTCTTCCCTTGTACTCTTTCTATTAGCCACCCTTTATAGCTTTGAAGTTTCCATTGTGGAGTTATCTAAAGCGCTCCGCCCCAAGGGGCAGAGGAGAATGGAAGCGACTTTCCCTCGTACGAGGGGGCGTGGGAGGAACTTCGGCTGGAAAGAGAGGACACGGTTCGGTGGCGTCGGAATTTTTCGTGAAGGGAATCGGGGTAACCCTGACAACGCATTCTGGGATTATAATGGGAGGCCTTGAGACGATGTCAACGCAACGATAAATACTTATTCAACGCGGATTTCGGGACTTTCCCGTAGAAAGAGTTATTCTTCCTGTGGGCGAACCTTTAAAAAAATGTTAATGGGTATGATCCGAGCAAAAGAACGCCGACATTCAAAGAAGCATTTTGGAAACAGGGAATTGTCCGATGAAAAGAAATGAGACACATGGAATGTATGGTCTAATATTGTGAAACGTGATTTATTCGATGGACGTGATTCGTTGCAGTGGTTATGGAGTTTAGAAGTTCCTCAAGAGCTTCGAGGCGAAAACTAGAAGAAGAATTCCTCGACATTAGTCGGAAGAGAGTCCCTCAAAAGTCCAGGTTTTCCTATCACGTTTTATAAACAGGATCAGCAAAAATTCGTT
Source organism: Sympetrum striolatum (assembly GCA_947579665.1). NCBI lineage: Eukaryota > Metazoa > Arthropoda > Insecta > Odonata > Libellulidae > Sympetrum > Sympetrum striolatum. The sequence goes on from OX388343.1 coordinate 1,587,210, forward strand.
ACTCAGATGTTTAACTTAAGAAATACGGTGATTGATACATGCAATGAAGTTTGAATATAATATTCTTTAATATATGCAACATTACCTTACGAGGACTTTGTTCTATGTATCCTAATCAATGATTTATTACTTCCCAATAGCCATTATAATTAATCGTTTCGAAAACAAAATAAATTTATAAACAGATTTTCGGCATAGTCCACCGAAAAATCCAATTTTCTTGACCCTATTGGTTTGAGAAAGGAATAAATACTAGCAAGATATTTGAAATATTTTATCACTTAAATACGAACTTTACGATAATGCACGAAAATACACGCATAAAAATCTCCCATCACTAAGTAAAATCATACTCTATATAACTACAAAATACGTAAGTATCTTTTGCTGTAATTTTGTTCACATGTTAGTTCAACGAGAACTGATTTTAAAAGAGGATACATTACAGTCACGAGATATAAATTCGTTATTAATACTCACTGTGTAATTCAGATCATCAATATCGTCAATTGGCATCAATCATTTGTCCACTTTATGTCAGTTTTCGTAAGATACTGATAAATAAGCTGAAGGATACTCTGACAGAGTAGGCTTTTCAGAAGCGTATACTGCAGATGTAGAGTAATTCGACCTATTTCAATACAATGGTCTCCAAAGCTGGTATCTGAGTAGGCACCTTGAATTTTTTTGTAATGGTTTCCCAAAAATGTCTGAACCAACCAGAACCAGACTATAAGAACCAGAGTTCTCTCCGTCCCTAGGCCGATTTAGAAAGAGTGAAACCGAATATCTGAAATATTTCAATATAGCGAAACGTGGATCGAAATGCCTAGGGTAATTAAGGGTGCTTCATAGAGATGTCGTTTTTACAAGTTCACGAGTTTTCAATCTATTTAGATCATCAGTTGCATAAATAAGTATATTGGTAAATTTACCATAAATTAGAATTGAAGATTATAAAAGTCATTGTATTTTTTAAATTACATATTATAAAACTTGATGGCAATAGCATACAAAAGGTACTGATATTTAAGTGTTAACTTTTGACAAGATGAGGTTAATAATTTGCGTTACTTTACTTTTATACGGGATTATAGATGCAATACGAGAAGAAGAGTGCAGAGAAGATATATCCTTCTACTAGAATGTGAAGCTTACAGAAATAAATAACGAATCTCACTCAATTTTCCGCATATTCACTTTTATTTAAAATATTCAGTTTATTTGTAACATCTCTAATCATAAATAAGGACTGAAGGGTTTTCCCCCAGGCCTATACGTTCCAGACACATTAACTCGTACCCATTCCTTTTCAACTCCCTCAAGTGCCCCTCTCCTTTGTCTGACCTCCTCTATATAAAACCACCGTGAGAAAAGGAAAACAAGGACGAGTGAGGAATAACAAAAACATTTTTAGAAACGTAACCGCATCCATTTGCTCGCTTTTTGTCCGAATCCCTGGTTAAAAGAGGTCTTTCTCGACACGTGACTGAAAAGCACCCATGAGACAAAACGATGGCTTACGATAGGAGGGAAAAAAGAGTGGGCTTAGTAGGTGAGACGATGTTGAGGCAGGGTTATCGGCTGGAAGGAGACCAATGGATGTCGCCTCCCAAGGGCAGGAAAGCGACCGTGAAAACGATGTCTCGGCGAGTGAGGAATGCATCAACCGGGCGGGGAAATGGGAGGGAATGGAAATTGATTTCTTCGTTTATTTATAGCTGGTTGCTGCTGGGAACAAAGAAAGTGCAATACCTGCCTCGGACGCGTACCATCATCATGAGCCATTTTCAATTCGACCTCGGATCTGCACCTCCCCAAGTACTTTCCAATTTTGTCTATATATGCCAATATATATATACACGGGCAACGATCATCTTTCCGAATCCATTCATACCTGTTTTTCGTTTGAATAATCTCGGATGACTCCGACGTGATGCTGCATTAGTCATTACCGCTTCGTTGCACTACAATTAATAGTCTCGATCATTTGCGTTTCGTTGTTTCGATCATCTAAAGAGCAACGAAATGCAAAACATGATCGATATTTAAAATGCTGCATCAATTTAAACTTCAATCAGCATAAGGTTCATATTTTTCAATTCTTATTGTCTCCTTGTCCCCTTTGACGCTCTTTGTGAGCCTCGCCGACTATTCCTGTTCAAATACTTGCAACGGGCTTTATTCAAAAATATTAATCCTCTTTAAATTTAATTACTGCTTCTTGCACGTCTAATGCGTCAAATAAAGATAAAACAGAATATATTATCTTACTCTATAATATTATCTAGATTCACTTACTGATTGAATCTGTTTTCTTTGGTAACTTTTAAGCTTTGAATTGTGTTAAAGTAAGCGATATACCATTCAGTTTCGGTCATCCGTATCTCGTTTGGTGGACATGCGTCCTTCCGCTGGATAAAGGTTCCCTAAAAAAGATTAAGCTGGAGGTTCCTTCAAACCATGTATAAAAACAATCAAAAGGAGACTGGAGAACTTAAGATGTATGAAAACCTTCCTTCTGAACGAGGAAATTATGATATTCGAAACTCGAAAACCTTGAAAGCTATTTATCTCTTTTAGCTTGATTTTCTAGCAGACATTTTCCACTGTTTGCAAGGCTTAGTATTTTAAAGGAATATAAATAATTCATTTTCATGAGCATTTTGAAATAACGGAAGTTTTACACAATGGAGAAAAGTGCATTCGAAAAATGCGAAGGTATTTGAAGGTATCTTAGAATTACAATATCCCAATGACCAATCAAGTGGTGAAATAATGCCTAAATTTTATATGTTCATGCAGAATAATGCTACAGTTTGTTTCTATTTTGAGAAGTTCTCCGTTTCCTTACAAATGCATTCAACTGCGAGATTAATGATCCATTGAGAAAAAATATCAAAAGTAATAAAATATGCATATGAAATAGAAACAGACGAATCAACTAATTGAATGGGATTTAATCAATAAAAACACATAATCGGATTATCTTACTAGATGCAATTCTCCGTGCTTTGATCACCTTTTCGTGCCCGTGCTCTCCTCGAGCTCTCTTTCTTCCCTCGTCGGCTATCAGATCTCCTCTTTGCCCTTCTTCAGATCATTCCAAAGCTATTGTGAGCACTCCTTCTCCTCCAAACTGCCATATCTCTCTCTCATTCCTTATTCATTTTTTTCATTTTCTGGCGGTGCTTAGTTTTCATCCCTCTCTCACCTTCTTCACTGCCTCACACATACTTCTGCTGCTGTTTCCCACGCAATTCAGACTGATAACTTTGTTTCACATTTCTATTTCATATTTCTAATCTTTGTATTTTTTCTTCTTGTTTTTGCTCATTTTATGCTTAAGGATGCTTATACCGGGATCCTTGACATGTTTATCCTCGATAATATCGCAATCAAAGCAACTGCATTGACTAAACCTTGAGGCTGGAGCGAGGCAAACTGATTCGTAAGTCTGTGAGCTGCATTTCGAATTTACCTCTGCTAAGAACTGGATTCGTAACAAAAGTGAAATTCCAAGTAATTTTGACATGGCACACTACTGAACATAAAAATATCTCGTAAATAAGTGCATTTATTCCATAACAATACGAGCTTTAAGATCCATCAGAAACCGCACGGATGACCAAGAGTTTTCGTGCGGTAAACCACTGCGCCGTGGCACAGCGGTTGGGATGATGACACCTTAGAAACTAACACCGATACGTCTAGGAAGGTAATCTCTGAGGAGCAAAAAGGGAAGAGAGCAAACATCCCCTGTTCTCCCTCTTTGGCTTACCCAAATAAAAGAATTCACAAAACCATATTATTCGGTAACTATGTCAATAGCCCTCTGATAGGGGTCTACTCATAAGGCTTTTATTTTTGAATGACAAACAACGCATCAAAACCATTTCACGCAAAGATGAAGACGTCTCTGGGTTATTTATCCCGCAATACGCCACCTCAGGTACATTGCGATACAAACGCACTTGAGCCATCCCTTCCACGTGCCTTCGACCGGTTTCTTTTGACGTCGGCTCCAGTTAGAGTCCTTCCTTCATACGGAGATTACGATGGGCGTGAATTAGATATTCCACTGGGTGATTGAAGCAAAGAGTTCGCCCTTCTCTGTCGGATTGCAGTTGGGCTCACCGTCCAATTAGAACGCGGACTTACCGCAAAACAACGGACGTAAAACAAGGCGTCTGAGATTCCGCTTCTTTCCCCTTGCGCAAATACGCGGCGGAGATATTTATTACGGTCTCGCTTGTCGTCCGAGCGGAGAAAACTTCGCTTGCCCTATCCACCGTTAATACCGGCGATGTGAATCGAATCTTATACGCCGCCACCCATTCGATGGAACAATTATTTCGGAGTTCAGAAATGTGCATCGAGACGCAAGACTCAATCAAGATCATTCAATTTCATGCTAGGCTTCCTGGGCGATTTTTTGAGGAGTCGAAGGTCGAAAAACAGTTAATATCTACAAATACAATTGAATGTGAATACATATGAAATCCGGAGTTAATCCATTCGAAGTTTCGAAATTCTATAAACTTAAACTTTATGAAGTAATTTTCTCGCCTAAAAACTGAAATCTTTTATTTCATGGACGTCTTTTCGGCAATTACGTTTCTTTTGGCTCCAAATCAAAAGATAGTGGACAAGAACTATATCTCAAGGATAAAATTTGCAATATTTGCTCAAAAATATAGAAAGTAAAATATTTAAATAAAGTAAAACTTTAAACTCTTGTACATACATATTCACTTTCGAAGTTCTATTTATAACCTTAAATTAGAATGAGTGGGTCATTAACTCGGAAAGACAAAAATAGTAAATAAATGTTTAACTTCAAATATATTATTTTTTGATTTTTAGGAGATTATATTGGACCTACACATTTATTAGTCAATGAAGACTCCATTTTTTTGGCTTAAGTGTACCTAGTTTTATGTATTTATCCAGATTAGTTAATTTTTATCTCCAATCATGATAAGCTCTTTTCATTTTCCAATAGTTTCTCATCGAATTCTAATATCCAATATCATCCTTAGCGTAGAAAGAGGCATAGTTTATAAAAAAACAGTTATTCCCATATTAGTAATTAATACCCTTTACTTTTCATTAATAAAGGTTAATTCAATAAATGAATATAGGTTGAAAACTAGGGAAACCTACCTAGTTTCCTTGGTTTCTAACTTGTACATTTATCTGAAATGGCTAATGAATGAGTCATCCAAAGGCATACATACATTGGCGTGTACATACATTGTAACTTCCAAAGTTAAAAACATTAATTTTAACTTTGGAATTTACAAAAAAATATCAAATATTATAAATAAAAACATTATAAATAATGTAATAATAAATAATAAAAAATAATAAAAAAATAAATAAAAAATATAAAAATAAAATTTAAAAAATATATATATAAAATATAAAAATTTTCAGTTTTTAGTTCTAATTTTCATCACTTCTTCCTGCCACAAAGCGAAAACTTCAGCTTTGGATTTTACATATATTCTCTAAGAAATAAATTCCGTTCATTTTTTGTCAATAAATAAATTAGATATACTATTTCGGCTTTGACTTTGTGGTAGTTCTCCATAATCAAACGTGAGAAAAAGAAGAAACACTTATACTTTACCACAGTAATATTTATTAACTCACGACCATGGTTTCGATCTATAAGATCATCCTCAGGTGTATGATCTTATAGATCCTGGTCAAAGTGTTTCTTCCTTTTCTCAAGTTTGATATATAAATAAATGTGATGAAGTGTGTATTTATATTTGTTTATCATAGAATTAAGGAATAGTGCACTCTGAAATCTCGTTCTCTATAAACATTATGGCCTACAGCCTACTTGTAGTTTATCAATTATAATGATTATGAAATTAGAAAACTAAATCTAATTTACAGTTACACCGTAAGACTCTTCTATTGCAAGCAGTTTCTGAGATGGACGTACCGAAGGACAGACACGAAGTTGTGAATTGATCATTGAAACAATATTATCATTGATGATAGAATACACATTAAACCTTGGTAAATCTATCATCAGTGACCATAAACAGCTTTTTCGGGCATGAATTTATGAAGACATTCATTTGAGTTCCACATAATGTATCACTTAATTACAAGTGATACACAAATATGGTATGTTATGAAGACTAGTCATGTTCGTTGCAAAGAACAAACAATAACCATAAAAATATTTGCTTTTTAAGAAATTGTGAACGAGATAGTATCTCTTATCGACCTCAGTATATCTCGGAAGGATGAATTGAAGTTTGAAGTTTATTATGAGAAGATCGGAAGCTGAAGCAAAACCCGACATCACAGTAATTTCAATTTCGATAGGCACAGATGTAATTTCATTTGCAAAATAGTCTTCTTTAGCGAGGACGATCCCCAAGGCAACCTGTAATCGTCCCATTACATCACCGAGGAGAGAGAAAACTCCCACACGTTCAGCGCGGCTGTATTTGGTGATGGGAGGAAGCAAACATGAACAAAAAGAAGAGAAAATTATGCATGATAAGAGGGTTACGTAAAGAAAAAAGCAGAGTTTTTCCAGATAAACTAACTCAGAATCTCAACAATATTTTAGAGATAAAAAGAGGCAATCTTATCTCACGATGGAATTACCATGTAAACTGGATAGCGTGCATCCACGGATAGCATTGATTAAATGAATAGATATTCCACTTTTTGTGAAACTTGTGCAGTTTATTTCTCTTCCTTTTGTATCTTTTCTACTATCGCAGCAGCGATCCACTTTGATGTATATCACCTTCCAGGTTATTGAAGGATACTATAAACTATAAAATAGTTAGAATTCTCATTGAACAAGTCTGGTTACAATATTTTTACTTTACCCAGGAATCCAAAAGGCAAAAAAGGCTGACAGCGTAAACAATATTTTAAATTTATCTGTTAATCATTAAGACGGAGAAAGCAATGTACTCCAAAGAACTGCTACTCGATAAAATAAATGTTGAGACAAAAAATATACATACACACACACACAATACATCATGTTTTAAAAATTAATGATGCCATCACCTAATCTCTAATTTTCAACAAAATCGTATAATTTAGTTATGGGCAAATGTTACGAATTAATTTTACACTTCCCTGAAAGTTTTCTTTCAACCTAGCGGTTTTATTCAAAATTTTAACTGCCAATTATTCGAAAACTAAGAGAACAACGACGAGGAATGGTCATTTCAGGCAATAATGTTGCTTTTGGTAATGATAACACCCTGGCAAGTTGACTAAAATTCTTTTTTGCGACTTATGTTTTAGTTTCCTCGCATTTTCATAGTTTTCTGTGATTCACCATAATATTTGTATCATTTTTGTCCATACTCGTGTCGGGCCTCACAATTCATCAAACTTTCCTTTCTTCGAATGTAGTTTGTCGTTTGGCGATAAGAACCGTACGGAATATTCACCAAATTAGGGAATGATAGGGCTTAACCAGACCGAGGTGTGGTTAGGGCTTTGAAAAGGAAAGTTGGGTAAGCATAAAAAGCCAGAGATCTGGACACAGGTAAGATTAATATTTATAAATATTATTTAAAATTAGTAAACGAAGAGAAAACGTAAGAAAAGAATTTAATTGACATTTTAGGAAAAGACGATAATAGGATTTTCTATGCATATCTTCGTAGAAAACGAGACAACGAAGAGAAAATTATAGCGAACAAAGATACGAATGGAATAATGATGACTAATGATACAGGAAAGGCAAATCGTTTAAATAATTGGTATTCAAGCGTACATCATAATACCCATGTCGACCCACATGTGAGGAGAAATAATGATAAAGCCATTAAAATTACGAACAGGAGGGATACTTTGAATGAAGATTCTGCGTGACAGGTAAATACGTTCATTATTAGTTACAGCATGATTAGGAAACAATTAGAAAGATTGTGGGGTTACAAATCGCATGGGCCAGATGATATTTATCGAGAGATCTACTGAAAATGGGATCCAAGGAAACAGTACGATACCTAAGGGTTTTATTTCAAGCCATTATCAATAACGATGTTATACCGGAGGACTGGAAAAAGACAACTATACACAAAGAGGGAATTAAGACCGACGTAGAGAATTACAGGCCGATCAGTTTAACATCCGTGGTATGCTAATGGAGAGACTAGTTGCGGACAGGAAGTTCTGAAAGGAAACAGGGTGGTTGTGTGAATATCAACATGGATTCAGACAGGAACATTTATGCGAATCACAATTACTGAGTTTATTCCAAGACTATTACAGAATCGTTAGATTTGCAAATGGATGTGGATGCAAATGTAATAGTTTTTTCCAAAGTACCGCATCACCAGTTGTTAGCAAACATTGATAAATTGGGTATAGACGGGAGGGTTAAAACGTGGTTGCGAAATTTCTTAATCGGTAGATCACAGAGGGTAAGAGTAGGCGATATTAAAATATAAATAACTTCAGGATTTCCCAGTGAACTCTAATCGGTCCATAACTGTATATAAATGGCTTACCGAACGGCTTAAAATCTAACATAAGGCTTTTTGCGGACGATTGCATAATTTATAGAGATATAAACGGTGCAAACGATACTAAAATATTACAAGAAGACATCGAAGCCGTTGAGAGGTGGTTTTTAATAAATGGAATGAAGATAAATGCTAAAAAAATATACACAACATTCAATACTAAAAAAAGAGAGAAAAATTAGTCATAAGCTTAATGGAGAGATATTACCTAGGGTGAAAAAAAGCAGGTACTTGAGGGTCATACTAACTAATAATTTGGATTGGGGTACCCAAAATAGACAAAATCGTGTCTAAAGCATTCATTAACCCACATTACGGTATGAGAAAGGAAGTAGTGGGGAAGCAAAAGAGTTAGGATATAAGACTATAGTAAGACCTCTTTTAGAATACTCAGCAAATGTGTGGGATAATTAGATAAATACTAAAAAGATAGAGAAAGTTCAACAAAATCAGCTGGTACACTCAGTATGTGATAGGGAGACATTTATTGGAATATCTGTTTGATTTATAATTAAATGTATAATATATGTAATATGTGTTACCACCAGACAATTAGTCCAATTGTAACATTTTTGTGATGATAATAATAATGATAAAAATCTATAGATGTTGCGATTTACACAGATAGAGGCGATTTATTCAAGCAATACACATTTCCTTTCGTGAAATCATGAGTAGTACTTTGCAGAATACATCAATAAACAAACGACAAGCTATGATGAGCACACGTAATCAGACGTGTGTTTACTAAACCCGAGGAGAAATAACTATTAATTTTATTTCTTTTAAAACAATTTTAATATTTTAGTCCCTGCCAGGAACAACTAAGCCGTTAGTGTGAAATTTATATGAAATGATGATGATTCCATATCCGGGAAGACTTGTATTTTATATTTGAGTTCTTATCTAATTAGTTTTTATAGGACGCTGGTCAATAAACTTTGCCGTGAGGTAGTTTGGCTTTTCGACCTCAATAGCATCAGAGAATTCTTTCGATTGGTTACGATTTATTTACCTGAGACAAGATATTAATACGCACATAAATCAACACTGAAAATTATGCACCAGCCTTAGGCGAACGATGGATATTATGCAAGCTGGAGAGGATTATTTTTAAAACTTTTCCGATGTTTTGATCAAGAAATCATAGCTACTCCCAGATCTGTGCGTTACATTAGTGATATGGTGACATACTGAGGTGAAATACTGAAATGATAAATAGGATTCGGGCCGAAAAACGTTAGAAAATAATCGTCTAAACTCCAGTTACGATCGAAATATTACGGAACATAACATTGTCACGTTAAATACTTTTAAGAGGAAATCACTCGATCGATCAGAAAAACAATAATGGATGAAATTCCTTCAAATGTTTAAAGTATAGGAAAGGGAAGTGGTAATATCGTCCGTCATGTGATGCCGCTCCCTAAATATTGTATCGAACGGTCAGTGCGTTTGGAGATTACAGTCAATTATTTGTTTTGCGAGTTTTCCAGTGCACGGAGATTCCATTGAAGTTATGTAGCTTATCTGAACACTAGTGCAATAATGGCTTTAGTGTTTTGTTAGATGTATAAGGTACTATTCTTTACACTGTAAGAAGTAAATACGTCTAGAGCTGGCACATGTAATAATAAAAGCATTGAAGTGCAGCGTTCGGATTGTATCGGAGAAATTTGCAGGTTTAAAAACTTAAATTCTCCTAGTTTCATATTGTTATTTTTAGAATGAAGAAAAAACTTTTTAAATGTGAGCCAGAGTGAGTTATTGCGTACCTAAAGGCACCGCAGGTGATAAACATTAAGTGTTTGCGGAAGGAAAATAAGTGGAAATTAAGCCCTAATTAAAGAATGTTAAGGTCTTTCCGAGGACATTCGATTAAGAACAGGAGGATAACTTACGGAGGATACCTTATATTAAGGAGTTAGATATCTAGCTTATGTATTTGAGTAAAAGTGAGTTTTTAACTCTAGTTTATCTATCAGTATGCAGAAAATCTCTATTGTCTAATCTATATTATATAAAGCTAGTAAAGACTTTGAATATGATTTTATGCAGAGACATATGGACTAGCGATTAAGAATTGCTAAATTTCACGCCATTAGAGAGCAAAGGGTTTCGGTGAGGGTCGTGTTTTCCAAGCTAAATGAATTAATGGAATTTATTTCACTTCGAAGATTTTTAATGCCTACGAAACTTGCGTGACGTTGGTTTAAATCAACATATGTCTACATATAGCAATAAAAGTTTGTTTATAACGCCAAAACGACCTTTTTCGAAGCACAACACCATACCCGATACTACCCTCAAGAAATTATAATAGTCAAATGTAAGGTTTATAAAAAGTCAAAGAAAACCCAATAAAAGAGAGACTAAGAGAAAAGAGCATTTTAATGTATTGAAAAAGCATGTTAAAGTTTAAGGTAGAGTAGTGAATGTTTAAATCGAACCATGAAATAATGTCCTCGTGCTACGATAAACTTTATTCCATCATTTTAATTAATGTTTCCTATCTTTTCAACGGTCCTTCGAACGACTGTACATCATATGGAAGGGTTAAATAGAATGACATGGGCCATAAATATATTAGATTCTTCTGAACACCTAAGAATCTTGATACCCTTTAAAGTTCTGTTGGTATCACTAATAATTCCATTCATATGATTTTTTTTTTAGGTAGTAATTTTTGAGGTGGTTGTACATATCTTTAATTATTTTGAATTCAAAAGAAGAACACGTAGAAATTTAGTTTATAAAAAGTCTTGAATTCGGTATTTTATTTTTTATTTACTTTCAAATGACGCTGCGATTAGGCCATCAGGCCTGGTGGCAGCGGTGAGGGGGAAATACTATATTACAAAGGATTCCATTCGCCCAAAGACGGGAGGAAAATCCCTCCAAAAAACCTCCCTCTGTAACTGCATTTTGGTGGCAGTAAATATAGTTAGAGGTTTAAAATCTCCAATAGCCGTAATTTCAGCGTTCCTTGTCTCATTCACCGGTATTTGGAGAAAACAAGAAAGCATCACCGCGCTTTAAGAAAATTCTTCAAGGGCGTTCCTAAGCGCAATGATCCTTTCTTCTTCTCTCAGAAAATACCGGTGAATGAGACGACGAACGCCGAGAATGACGGCTATTCCAAATTCCAAACCTCTAATTCATTAACAGCCTTGTTCAAGAATGTCTTTAATTGTAGTATATATATTTACAAAATAATGATCATAATGTATTACTCTATCAAAAGTATTTTCATCGTTTTAAATAAGAATTGTTTTTAGTTAACTCTAGCTTGTTAATATATTATTTTAACTATTTACAAGTAATAAGGAATCTTTTGCGGAAAATAAATTAGATTTTTTAATCTACACAATAATTTTAATTATTTAACGTTATATCATAATCTCAAAACTTTGTAAGATTATATCATGAATGATTTAGCATTATCTTCGAGCTAATCACGGCCTTCGTGGAGACTGTCACGTGTGCCGTAACCTAGTTAAACTACTGATAATTGCTTTGAGGCGTCACCAAGAGGAGGCTTAAAAAGCTTCAAATTTACAAAGCTAAGCAATTAAAAATAACGGTAATAAAGCTGCTGATCATCCCTCACAATAAGTGTATCAGTAATCACTCACTAGACTTAATCTCTTAAAACGTCTATTAAAATACCATGGAAACTTAGAAATATAGCCTATTTTCATTGCTTCGGCGGTGGATCAACATTTAATAAACCTCGTTTCAAAAACTTTTCGCCTTCAAAATTATACGTCAATTCCATTCACATTCATCAATTGCTGCTTTACTGCTTTTATTTCCACAACAAATTCAATTTAACTGCAGAGAGCGACTTCTTAGAAATCCTGCGCAAGTATCGATGCTGGCGGTTTATACCAAAGCTGTATACCATTGGTTTTTTATGGAAAATTTGTTCACTTTCTTATCATGAAATCATCAAAACGAAAATAAATTCCATGCAGCCCCATGGTTACATAGCTTTGCCTACTCATTTGATCATATCATAGCTATAGTTCATTTTCTAAGTTTTATTGTAGGACTATCTAATGTACACCTGTTTAGTATTGTGAATTTAAGGCACAGTTACAGTTTTTCGGGGTTTAGTCCCGTGGTTCTCCGAGCCCTAAAACACCGGACGCCATGTGAAGAGAAGAAGAAGAAAGATATCTGCGAAGGAGTAATGATTGGGACATCGAAGGAGATGGAAGGAAAGGAAGAGGAAGAAGAGGAAGAAAGCGGAACACGTGGGAAAGAGGAGAGGGAATCCGTGAAAGGAAGATCCTCTCGAAGGCGGATCTTCGCCTTAAGAAATGGGGTCACGAGGACGGAGTGGGGGGAGTGGGAATGTGGGAGGCCAGACGCCTCAGGGTGCACGCTCTGATGCTACTTCAGGCTAGACTCGAGGCGCGCCTTTATCTTGGCAATTTGAATCTCACAGAAAAAACCTACGCTTAAAAAGATACGTCCGCAAATTTGAAGAATTTTTTATAAATGCATAAGGTGCCGAACACGTGATAGAAGGACAGGGTGGTGTTTCCCAAACCGCGTGTCTCCATAGTTAAGGAAAAAGCGTTGTTACCAAGACGTTATTCACGTCTTCCGATTGGTTTAATCCAAAAACATTTGATGAATATTGCTCACAGTCGCTGTCAATGTCTTGTGGAAATACGTTATGATAAAGAAGAGAATCGTTGTACTTTTTACACAGTATGGTTTTTATTTAAAAAAACAATAATAAATACACGACTGGTTTCCGTGATTGATCGACTTGATTGATTTGATGATGGCAATAAATCGCTGAAACTAGTCGTGCATTTATTATTGTTTATTTTAAATAAACAGTATATTGTGGAAAAGGAAGAAAATCCTGTTCTTTATCATTGATGAATATCTTTCAAAGCGCTATTTTGAAAGTAAGTTACAATATAAAAATACAAGCAACGTTTACAGCGATATTAGTCAAACTTAATAAAGGCAAATATAAATTTAAATTATAGCCCAATGAGTTAAAAACTTAGTACTTGGTTAGTACAAAAGGTAGAAATGAAAGACAGAGGCTAGATATCTTACTTCTCATTGGTTACTGAGAATCTGAAGCCCAAGAAGAAGAAGAGGACAATGAATAGGGAATGAAATGGAGAAAAATGAGTCAAGCGAATGAATGAGTGTGATCAGGTATGCGTATGAAATGGGTGAAGCAATGAAATGAGAAAGGTTAGGAAGATAAGAAGAGGAAACAAGTCTAAAAATGCTAGACAGAACGAGTGTCTTTGATAAAAAAAATATTATCAAAATATACCAGTTTTATTAAAACGAGGTATGTTAAAGCATCTCTGCTGCGTTTCTCAGCCAAAATACTGCGTTCCATGAGCTTCCTTTAAATTGAGAATTACTTGGAAACCCACTCAATCCGAAAAACTCAATATGATCTCAACAAAATGAATTGGAGTGATTGATGTACGGAAACTGAAAAAAATTTAAATTAAATTAACTTTGGTTACTTTCGAAATTTGTAGATTACGCAGAATAAAAAAGAATATTAGGCGTCCTATTAAGTGAAAAATCAGAGAGGAATGGGAAATAAATATATAGTTGACTTACTTTCAGGTAAATAATTGTGGGGTATTATGTGTCTATAAGTAACATGACGTAAAACTTTCGTTCTTGGAGATAATAAAGAGAGAAGACGACAATTTCAAAGATCTCTCAGACATCCGTTGCATTACAAAACAAAATTAAGTTCTAATACCACCTATTTAATATGGCCACAGTCTTTCCCAGACGCACATTCTTTTTACGAATCCGGATGCCTCAGGGAAATTCTCTCTCAGGAATAATTAGCAGCCTAATTGCTACGTAATCCCCCACTCCACTTCATTGTAGTCGACCACACGGTTTTACACAATAAATCTCCTCCGAGTGTAAGTGGTGAGAAAGAAGCTGAAATTGATGAATAAATGCGTTTTACGAGAGAATGAGGTCCGTAACGTAACCGTAGTAAACAATTGCCTATCTCTAATTAACCCAAATCCACGGAGAATTGATTCAAACTGATACATTCCCTTTAGAGACGCCTTACATGTGGACCTATCTGCAAGTAGCATAGTCAAAACAATATTGTCTTTATTTCGCTCTTTTTCATATTGAAAAAGTTTTATTTTTGTGTATTGCATATAAACTGTTTTCTTTGACTCGGACGAATCAGCTTATATTCGACTCTTTCATTAGTTAAGCAGGAATTTTTCCGGTGTGAAAAAGAAAAGCCGATAATTACTCTGCACCAAAAAATTATACCGTCGATCTCGGCTACCTTTCGCTTCTGCTGTTGTGCATTGCTCCACTCTTCAACGAGAATTTAGCATAGAATTCATTTACCATACATGTAACATCTTACTAGAAGATTCATAATATAAATTAGTGACGGTTTCGATAGATTCCACTGGTATTTTTTCTTGCAAAGAAAATTTACCTTCCAAAGGTTTATTTATCTTCCAAAGAATCTCTTACGTTTTCTAACATCCGCAATTATTCTCAATTTTTTTCATTCCATATCTCTAATTTAATTATTGCGTAATTTATGACGATGGCTAAGATGGAAGAAAAGACTAAATCTTGCCAGAATAAAGAATATTTATTACTTTTTTATTGGAATAATTGAAAAAATACGTGTTAGTTTATTATTACTGTGGTTACCATATGTTGGGGTTAAGATGCTATATTTTCTTTTTTTAACCAACTTTGCCGTATTACATTTGTATGCAAACATATGTCCCGTCGACAGGCTTTGCCTGACGAAATATCAATGCTACATGTTAAAGAAATAAATATAAATATGTCATTATTTAAAAACCTGAAAAAGAGATAAACTAAACTGAGGAAATACATGAAGCAAAGGCGTCGAATTAAGAAATCCATAGCAACGTCTGCCGTCTATTTTAACTATTGGCAAAGAATTCTTTATTCCAATTTCATTTAGGAATTCTGTGTAAAATATTACAGACATAAATTTAATCATAAAAGTTATTAGAATTACATCTTATTTTCATAAAAATATTAAAATTGCCCTTGAATCCAAAATTAATACTGTTCAAGTAAAGTCGGTTAACTTTTTAATGAAAATGGATGCACTATGAACTAGTTTTCATAGCTGCTGTGTATTCTCAATGACGACAGAATGTGAAAAGAAAACAGAAAATGTACAATTGGTAAATGAACTTCTTCGATCAGAATATTACCAAAAACAGTAGTATTTTAACTTTAATTTCCCGAAAAGTTATTTCCTTATCCGATTGGGTAATCTAAGGCAAAATAACTGGAGTTCTAATATATTAATAACGAGGTTTGAAAGAGACATAAAATCACGGCTGGAATAACTCCCTCCCGAGGGAGAGGTTTTTCATCAAATGCTTGATTAGCGCAACCTCAGGCGTTTTTACGTCCTACAAATCGTCCTTGCCAACAACAAGAGCTGCTCTGGTGGAATCTAATCCCAGAATTAATCGATAAATTCGATAGAGAAACGATCGAAATTGCTTTAAATTAAGAAGTTAAGAAAAGCGGATAGAAATATCCAGGAAATCTGACGAGACATCTTGCAATGTTGAAGAAGCTGTTGTACTTTGGACCACTTTTTTATTTTTCGCTATAAGTCCAGTTTGTTAAAGATAATTTTGATAATTCACGCACCACTTCTGACTTTCCCTCCATATATTAATGTGCATGGCTTAAATTGAAACTAGCTGTGAATCTACTTTACTGTAAAAAGACTTTTTTATGTGATACCAAGTGGGTCTAGATACATCAGGCTCGTATACCTTAAGTCACCTTAAAAAATTAAGTATAATAGAAAATAAATATCTTATTTTTCCAACTCATCTCAAGAACTACTGCAAAAGCCTCAAATGTATGTTTTCGAAGCACTCACTTCAACTCCAGCACATAAATAATATGTTCATCAAAATTCATCTGAATATCTTTGTAAAAAAATTTTTCATCCATTCTTAGCCTACAATTTTCACGTTTTCCCTCCTGTTTTGCTTCGTAGCATTGTGTACTGGTTTAAAAAGTGAAAAAATATCAATTCACTCCTCAAAATTTGCTTTATAAACTGACATAGTGTCCATCCGCGTTTTGCACAGCAAAAAAAAATATTTTGCACTTAGTGACTAACGAAAAAATTACTTTGACTTGCTCAAAATAAACAACAATTCTCATTGCCACACGAGTCCACCTACACCGCTTAAACTCTCCAAAGCAAAGTAAGATGATATCATGGCCAAATTAGTTGAATGTGCAATGAAGTAGCACTATCCAGTTATTAACAGTGGTGCAAGGTACACCATGTAAAAGGTACAGCTCTTCCCCCTATTACAGAGTGGTCAGCATTCAATTGGTGACAGCTAACTTACTTATTAGTTTGAATCTTTCATAGATAGGGTAATAGAAAAATGAATAAATAAGCAGATAGAAAGAAGAATCCTTATTTGTTGCTCCTACTTTCATTCAATGAATAAAAATAAAAGAAGGAATTTTTTGCAGTGATCTCTTACCATACCTTTGAAGTTTTTCAGGTTATCGATTAAACCCTAACTAGAATTTTATCAAGCGATACAATTTTATTATTTATTGTATAAGTAACAATCCATTGAAATTTACTTTACGATTCTTTATAATAGATTTATTTGCATAAATACAAATAGATAGCAGAAAGAAAAGCAATTTTCCCTACGTAGTCATTAAACGAACTTTAAAGAATAAAATTGTTATGTTGAAACTGTTATCTAAATTACCTTGATAAGTGAAATATAAAGACATACATTAACGTCAATGATTAAATTATTTCATATAAAAACCTCCGCTTTTATTCAGCTTGTGCTGTCCATGAACTTGCACTCATAAATATGCTGCGACTACAGCCAGTTAATAATCGCTCCATTCCAAGATGTCCTTGAGTTCCGATCAAATGGCTCTATTTAGAATTGAACGGCATGAGAAGCTTTTTACTTACTCTTGCAATGTTAACTTTCATACTTTCATACGATGATCTGTGCTACAATTGAAAGATTCAACTTCCCATCATACATTAACCATCGAAAGAAAGTCTCAAACTACGATTCGAATAAAGGAAGAGCAATTTGAATACATGGAATTCCTTATTCGTTTGAGAACAAAACGAAACGAAGTGTGTAAATATTTCATAAATCGATAATTTTAAAACACAATCTAATTGAAATAAAACATATTTAAACGAATAAGCTCGCTCTTCGAAAAACTTAGAATTAAAATCAGCGATATTCCTATCACGTGATCCTCGTCGAAGGAGTGTTTATATCGGACCCGCTCTTTTTGATCGCTGTAAGTCGAAGAGCGAAGGAGATCTGGTTCTGAAATCCAGCGCAACCGGTTGGCACAATTACCGAGAGGTCTTCAAGAAACAGAGATGCGTATAAAACAGATTTTGTTGCACAAAAGTGGTTCCCCTTTTTCCAGCCGAGTGAGGCAAAATTGGATGCCCGTAATTTCCCAGATATGGCATCACGATGGAGAGATAATGATGCTCCTCGTAGTCCCATGAGGAACACGAATAGCAGTGGGACCGAAGCGGAAATAAGTGTCGCATTGTGATCACGCCTCGAACCCCAATTGCGCGAAAATGCCGGCCGTATTGGGCCGGAGAATTGAAGTACTGAAAATCGGAGGAAATAAGCCAAGAAAATCGCATCCCTTAGAGATAATTCTTAGCCCGGAGACTTTGCAAGCCTTTAAAATCTGCCTTTCCTAACAAAATTGAGGGCGACATTATTCGTGCTACAATGACTTAGTTTTGGAGACCCGTCTATGAGTTATTCATCCTGAAATCTGTATTGAACCTCAGGTCCATGTCCCGCAGTGTATTATGATATCATTTCGTAGATTACAATAAACAGTTCATTTAAACATGCGATTATTCGGCATCATCCTCAGTAGCTTCCAAATCGTCACAGTAATGAACAAGACATAGAGAAGGAGGTAAAATATATGTTGTCTTCTATTCTATACCAAAATTCAACTGTCATACATTCTATTAGTTAATAAATTTCAGCAGGAAAAAATAAGTACGGAAATAATATGCAAAATAAGTATTTTATTTTCATTTTTAAATATAATAAAATTTTTTTACAAATTGTATTAGTTTTGCAGTAAAAATCTTTTTTTGAACTTTTAAATCTTCATACCGTTAATAAAATATCAACAGAAGAACAGGAAAACCTAGACAACAAATTATGAAATTGAATAAAAGCGAAAATCGTAAATCAAAGTTATGTCTCAATGCATTACGCCGGTTAATTTCGAAAGTACGCATATGTGAAAAGTCAATTGCATCTTAGAGAATGATCTACAAGAATCAGGCTAAAAAAACCTTTTTAAATGATATCTATTACATAACATTTTAAACACTCCAACGTAACCAATAGAAGATGCGGATATTTTTTTTCGTTATAAAACATAAAAGGAAATCTCTGGCATCTAATCGGCCTTGACAATGAACCATCTCAGCTCCTCAATGATCCTCTTCTCTTTCCCGCGCTTCGCATTTCCCACAATTCCCGTTACCGCTTCCCACGTTCCAGATATCATTTCGGAACCATACGTTGACAGCGTTCTGCTTGAGCTGAATTTCTCCAAATTTGAAAGACGAGATGAAATGCAGTGGCGGTCATTTCTATCGTGACCAAAAAATACGGGAGGTATTACTAAGGCTTATTAACAAAGAAAAAAACAGAATTACGTAATATTCCCAAAGAAGCAAGACTATTTACATGTGATACGATTGGGTATAATTTGATAAGGACAAATATAATTCTTCAGTAACAAGCAAATGTAATTAGAGAATCTCGATAAGAGGAAAGATTTAATCTGGGTTTTATTGCAGCCATGCTTTAGAATTGAGTTAGTTAATGTGCTAATTACATGAGTAACTATATATATATAATTTTTCTAACTAAGATTTTAAAATATTTATCAACCTCAAAATTCAAAATTATGATTTTTTTTTTCAAACGTTGAATAAAGTTTTAAATTGTTCTATGGATAGTAATTACTCCCTTTATTATGATAAAGGACTAAAATATTGAATTTCAGGGTGCCTTTATGGATAAATATATTTTCGGTTAATACGTTTCACTTTCCTCTTGGAGAGATTTGAAAGGGAGTTTTGAGATCGGTATCGCTGTCCTAACGCACACGGTTCTAGAAATTCTTCCAAAATTAGCTATCGAATGTATTTTTATGGCGGATTCTGAGGAAGCAGGCGCTGAATTTCCGTTTCCTTCAAGTGCGATTCCTTCCAACATGAGCGTGTTTAACAGTATTTTCAATGTTATTGTATAAAGAAAAATTTTTAAAATGGTTCGTAATCTAAACAAATGATGGTAACAAAGTTTTGTTGCCAACAAACGAAACGACCATTCATTCAATCATGCTCTGTGCATAAAAACGTGACACTAAACTGTGAATGGAATTTATAGGATCTGATCAAGTGAAAGAAAATATAAGTAACAAGAGGAGAAGAAATTTTAAAATTTAATATTCACGAAATGGCGTGGATTTAAAAGTAAAGTTCATTTTTATCGTTGTTATTTATTTTGAAATTTTAAATTTAGTGGTAAGACTTCAAATCAAGCACCTTAATAAGGAGAAAATAAAAATCTTATTTTGGAGGTGGAATATTGCTTTCTATTCGAAATTGATTAAGTACACGAATATTTTGTAAAAATATTGTAAACAACGTATCCCCCTGACGATGAAGGCGATTGTTGATCTGGAGCTCAAACGTATAACCATGAAAAATACATAGAGAATTTATGCTCACTTATGCCCAGTAGAATATATTTTTACAGTCTTTTTAATGAATGTTGTCTTAATTTGAAGAAACTGTTCATTCAAAGGTATGAGATTAAATATTGAGTTGAGATGGCTTTGTAGACCTAATTATAGCTTATATTTTTTTGATTCATTGGTTTTGAATGAAATATACCCTGGTATTAGCTATCTACCAACAATTTTGAAGCATGTTTTACGATGAAGAAAGGCACACTGTTTTTCATCAATTTTAATTTTCCATTTGAGAATCAAAAGGCGTTGTTGCTAATATACCTATAAATATCAGGATGATCCTTTTAATGGATTATCTAAAAATGTTTATTGTTTCAATTACAACCAATAATAACCTATGAATTAAGGCATAGAAATCGCTTACAGAATTAATTTGAGTGCTAGAGCTGAAAAATGTGATATGACTTTCTGCTAGATATATATATATATATATATATCAATACTGTAAAGGTAAAGATCGATGGAAAATGCGCGGAGGGAAAGAGAAATCGCATTTGCTCTGATGACAGCCGAAGGGTGTGTTGAAATTGCAACGGTACTCTCGTCGAAGCCAAAATAAGGCGGGTGTTCGAGAAAGTGGGACATTGATAATAGATGACTGAAATCGAGCAGTCGAAAGACGGGTTAATTTGTAGCAGTAATGCATGGGGCATCTGAAAAAGAGAGAAATAATTAGGGATTGTTTTCAATACAAAGTTGCTGACGAAATGAATTGGTTGTTGGTCCTTGTCTACTCTCTTGCGTTGGATCTAAAAATAGGTTCGACCGGAGGATGGTGTCTTACTTCATGATTTTTCTTTATTTATTTTTTATTTTTCGTATACCTCACAAACATCCATTTGCTAGACTTTTATAGTAAGGTATTAACAACAACAACCACGCAAGACCATTCCCTAACCGGAAAAATCTGACTAGCAGGGATAAGAACCCGGGACCGTTGGGTTGGAGCGATACCGTGCGAGCACGCTAACCACTCGGCCACCACGACCGGTAAATCCTTATAAAGATTAAATTACAGGTATTAATTATAAACTAATGTATCGACCAAATGAAAAACTTGATGCGCAAGTGGTTAAATTAAATTCTTTAAACCACTTCGCATTTTTTTCCGTTCTCTTTTGATATAACGACGACAATCTGGATAATATTGCTATCTAAAAAAGCACATGATAACCATATCCACAATCACCATCAACGAACTGACTTACTTACAAATTTAAGTTACTTGTGTTTTTATAAAATGTAGGTATTAATTAACGATGTTACATCAAACTGTCGCTCTTGTCTCACTTCATCCGACACAGGAGCCAGCGATGTCATCAATTATAAGGAGTTAATGAAAATACTGAATCTTATTGAAGAGTATCGCAGTCAGAAAATTTCCTTAGCTGAAAAGAAAATGAATCTTAGAATCAGTTTTGGGAATAATTTAACCGCTATTATCTGCTGATAAGATTTCCATTCTATCATTGATCAATGGTACGATTTATGATCAATTACCAAGTGGAAAAAACCAAAGCATTGTCGAGTTTTTAGTTTATTTTTTGGGCCAACATTCATAAATCAGTATTGAAAGTCTATCGAATAGAATAGGAAAGCATATTAGACATTTTTTACGATATTAAACGTCTGTTACAATTCATAAGGACGTCTCTCTGTATTTTTCAGATATTGGTACTTTTGGTACTAAAGAAGTTTCATCATTTTCAGCAACTTCCGATATAGTTTTTGAAATTTTCATACGAGTTACTTACTAAATATATAGTAATTGAAAACTTCGATAAGTAATTACGAGGAATATCTACAATTTCCTTTATTTCGGTACAGATATGAAATAGTGACTCAGAATGAAAGCTAAACATATACCGCCTTTCTTTGAACGTTCAACAGAAATTAAAATTTGTATTTTTTCTGTGTGGTAATTTCTTGATGATTTTATGGCATCCTTACACATATTCTCGCATTTTCTTTGAGATGCGTGAAAGTAGGAATGATGAAAATGAAAGGATGAGGTTATTATTACGAATTCGTGCAATAGTTGCGCATATTTAATGGAAATGCACTTCAAAACTTCGAGGAATCAGTTGCAAATTTTCATCATCCCAAATGTATCCAATCCCCAAACCATTCAACAATAAACCAATTAATTCAATTCATTAGCATTAGTTCGAATTTTTAGAAATTAAGGCACCACAAATCGTAAAAACCGTCACATATAGGTGATACGCATGCAAAAGGAGAAACAGAATGGAAATGCACGGAGCAAATGAAATGTTCTCATAAAATGCCGTATACTTCTTATTTGAATTCTAAATACCAATTTCCAAAAAATAGTCGAATCATTTAAAAAAAAGTTTATAGCATTCCAGAGAAAGATATTACCTGAAATGTGAGTTAATCTTCCACAAAATCTCACAGAGGACTTCAACTGACCATATATAAAATTGAATATATGTCAATTATTTACAACTTTATTACTAACATAATCCGCTCAACAATTTCGAATAAACCCAATTATGACAAGTTTGTAGAAATGCTGCGAAAATCAAACACTATTTGACGAAAGTACACCTAAATTATAAAATTAAAAGTTGCAGGTCTGTTGCAGGTCAACTTCTGAATGATAGATGGTATTTTAGACCTTGTCACTTATTGAACGTTAGTATGTATTAAAACTAATCCACTGGAGTTATTTTACTGCAAGAGATAATTCATCATAAACACGCAAAAATATTTTCCACATCAAAGTGTCTTACTATTCAATTAAACACAGAAAGGGCCCCGCAGGGGGGTGTGATGGATGTCAGAAAACTCGTGCACGGTTATAACTTAATGAACCGCATTTTTTAATAGAAAACATGTATCATGCCATTTAAGAAAGTTTAACGGATATTAGAAACTTTTACTAAAGTTTTCAATGTAACACCATTCAAATATGTGCCTTCCAAGTCAAATATTTCCACTTTTCAAGTATAGCTGAGGATGAGCGGAAAAGCTGTCCGTCGTTTTTGAAACAGCAATTGAAATCTTTTTAAGCGCCTCTTTTACACGCATCCATACCTCCCTCTTGGACCTTAAAGCTCACAATTATAAAATGTTACTATAAGATATTTCATAAACTCCAGATATTAAAGTTAATTTTAAATCAGAAAAAATTGTAGGAAGTCAGTACTCTATAGCAGATTGTAGTATTGGTGGTTTCTAAATGAAGAGAAGATCTCTGAGTAAATCATTTTTCTTCGTAATACATAAAGCCATAATAAATGTAAGTTGGTCGGATATAGTAGGAAGCCATGAAAAAGTTATAGATAAACAAAGGAGTCCTTCGTAAATTCCACCAACCATTTATTTCGCGACCAGATTATGTCAAAATACAGCCATTTATCTTACCATCTCACCTTAGTTTATTTAGAACCTGAAGCCATACTAAGTAAAACTCTATATATATATTATAAAAAACACACAATAAGTAACCTATGGACTAAATATAAATATTTAATAAAAGTAATCACGGCTGCGGTTTTAAATTAAACTTTATTCGGTGTATACAAAGGCCCTTATATCAATTCTTCTTCTTATGAAGTATCTTAGTACGAAAAATGTCGGTCAGGAAAATCTTCATCAAATTAATAAGCTCACATCCTAATGAATACATTTACATCGAGATGCAAATAATTTGCATACTCTGATTCCTAGACTTTGCTGTATTTCGTCGAAATGATGCACAGATGATTAAATTAAATTCTTTACATCACTTAGCACAGAGTTTTCTTTCCGTTCTCTTACGATGACAAGGCAAACATCTCAATATTATTGCTATCTAACGAGCTCATGAAAACCGTGTCAACAACAACAACCATCAACGAACTGGTCTATTAACATATTTAGATTATTTATGTTTTTAACTGAATATATACTAGACTAAATTAATGATGTTACGTCAGAGAAAATCCTGCACTGATCAACGCAATGTATTTCACACCTATTATGCTGATTAATTTTCAATTCAACATCCAAATTAAGTTCGTTTTTATACTTATTTATGCATCAAATATGTTAAAACCTGGTAAATATTTTCAAATCTCTAACTTTTATTCCCTTGATCATACACATACAAACAATACTGCAATTAATTTGGAAGGAACTTGATAAAACCAATGTGAAATATGAACTTCGCTCTTTTTTGCCATACATCACTTTATAACAAGAAAAAATCTTTCATCATTTTGGATAATTATTAGAGATTCATAAAATATAGATTATTCAGGTATTGTAACCATACTTCTATCTATTTCTATATTACGTGTTTTTCAAATTCAAATCTGTCACCGAAAACTTTGCGAAATTAAGAGAAATTATTTTTAATTTAATTAAATATAGAATGAAACATTTTCAAACATTCCATATACGTAGTATACAGAAATTATTGTTTTCATTAACAAAATCGACTTCGAGATTTCAACGGAAATGCATGTTTTAGGTTCCCTAGAACACTTTTTGACCATTTTCGGAATGTTGTCTGTGTGTATGTGTGTGTGTGTGTGTGTGTGTGTGTGAGTATGTGTGTGTGTGTGTGTGGGCACTCTAACGTGAAAACTATTTGTCGCATCAATACCAAATTTCGTATATAGCGCTTTGGTAGGTGCCGTTAGAGTTGATTAGTTTTTGAAGTAAATCGGTCAACCGGAAGTCGAGCTTTGTTTTTCGAAGCTCGAATCCGGTTTTGCAAAATTTATCTATTAATCTGATATTTAGGTCTATACAAATATCTACAAAAGTTACAAAAAATGTATTTTTCTATAAGTTTTATTTGAAAAAATTCGATATCAATCACCGTTTAGGAGTTGTATCATGATTAATCAATTTTCTGTATACTGCGGCATATTAACGTTAAAATATTGTTTTCATGTATACCACTTCATAATAATGTCATATACAACATTATAACTATATTTCTTCAAAGTTTCATTTGCAACCTGATTTTACATTTAAAACACGCATATTTATTTCAAATAATTATTCAATCATAATTTTTTCATGCCGTTATTGATCACTCTTCACAATAACAATTAAGTTCGTAACTATGGGTTTGTTTAGATGGCAAGCAATGCAATTCGAAGAGCGAATCTCCCGCTCACTCTCTTGCTATAGATTGAGCTCTGGCTGATTGATAAGGTTTAAAAGGTTTTCTTCCTTGTGAATTTCACTCCATTTGTCTTCTTTATTTGTTATATTTTGTGTACTATATTAATAATTTTCGTCATTCTCTGTTACTTTTTAAGTTTCCACTGTTTAAATGTGTGGTTTTTATTTTTGTTAATCCTTTGTGTTGTTCGTGTGTTATTTTGCTCTTCGTTCGTATTTTGATTTCGTTTCCATCGCCCATTATATTGAGTTGATATATAATCAATTATTTGTGATTCATCCTATATTGGTGCTTGCAGTAGAGTCAAAAGGCCAATTTTACGGGTTTTCATCGAACATGTAACAAACAATATTTATAATCTTGGAGACGTAATAGTTAATATGATGTAAATTAATGACTAATACATATCTTCCAAGTTTAGATTGAATATAGACTTCGAAAATACTGTCGTAGATAAATATCTACATCTTATATATGGAGAAAGTCATGTGCTGGCAACATAAGAATTTTTAAAATAAATATTCAAGATAAACCTCATATAATAAATAAGGGAACTTGGAACACGATACCCAGATAGAACAGGAGCTGCTGAATGAATGAATCCAAGAAGGCAATTTTTTGTTACTTTTTCGGAAGCCCTACAAGGTTGGGAAAGCTATAACGGTGCTTTCATTGAACGAGGGTTAGTCGAAGCAGAACCCAAGCAACTCGATACACATCTGCCTCCCGAACTTGCCTCCATTATATGCGAACTAATGTGTACCATCTGTTATAGAGAGCGGAATTCTAATTTATGGAAGTTCCTTATCGAGAAGCTCTATCTGCTCGAGGAAGCGCGTAGTTTCAAGCACGGAGGCTATTCGATCTGAAATAAAAGTTATTTTTTATCGAAAACAATGACCAAAAAAAACACGAAAATTTATAAAATTCCCATAAAGTTTGACTTGATTAAGCGAATTTCTTTGCACTCATCAGATAAATCGAGTACGGTTATATAGAAGGCCGAATTTTATTTTTCGCTCGATGATATTATTCAAAGAATTAAATCAAGAGTTTTTGAGCTAATACGCTCGCAGACATATTCCTGTGCTTTCATCAAGTTGTTATTGTTTAAGTATTATACAATCTGCGTTGTTAACGAAGTGCACTTAGTAGGGATCTTCACGCTCTAAAATGTTGCTTTGTTGTTTTTAATTAACCCTTCAGTACAAAGAACATGGAGACATTTTAAAATCTATTATAAAAATTAACATGACCGTCCGTCACTTTATGAAATTTCAGGATTTTTACCAGAAAGATCAAAAAAAGAGCTTCATCAGCAGATCCGCTGTGTAAACGACTTAATTCTTATTTCCTTACAATTATTATATTTCAACCACCGAATTTAGACAGGAAACCTCCAGTCCCCCGATGGCTTCGGTCGATATTTCCTATGTAAAACCTGTTATAAACTGGAAAATGTTCTTCCTTTAAGTTAAAATAACATAAATTCATATCTTTATTAAATCCTTTAGACGATTATTCCACCAGAAAAGGCGTTCAAAGCCAACTACTATACGATCAGAACACCAACTGACGAAAGCTTTTTGGGATCAAAACCGAACTTGGATAAAAATCGGAGAGAAACGACGACAACCAACTTATGGAGATGAATGATGTTCCATGCATGCGGATGTTATCCTCATATGACTTTCATTCATTTCGTGATCAAGGAACGCCTGGAATGCAGCATAGTTACGAAATATTATAGGATTTCCCACTTCCTGTTACATCCAGCCTAACTGCTTTCTTCCAATGCCGAAAAAATACAACATCGTATATGACGAAGACGTAGTAAGTCACCGATTCCGTTTCGTCGTCCTCTTGGGACAGAGGGTAAAAACACCGGAAATAACACCGTTGCAAAAAGACGCCACTTTCTCTGCATATGACGCACGCGCCTTGCGTCCGGATTCTAAACGAGCGAGAAAGTTAAATCCTGCGGGATTCCCCACTTCGATATAGTCCGAGCTTGCACGTCCCCGCGACAAAAAATCCTCGCTTTTCTCTTTCGAACTGATTGAGAAAACGGAATTCGTCATCGACGAAGAGTGAAAGACGATTATGAATTCACGGGGAGAGAGAACTCCGGGAAAGGAGAAAGTTTAGCAGGAGGTGCGAAGGCGTGGGTGTACCGGGGGGAGGAACTCACATCCGGAAAGTAAGAGTGGAGGCCGAGAAAAACCGAAGGTCTTCGAGGATGTGGGAGGGAGAATCAGATATAAAAAATTCCCAGTCCACCCTTTTTTTGTGGCCCTCCCACCCCATGTTCTCACCTTTCGGTCTTCACCCCTTCCACTCTCTCTCTGTATAACGGGATCGAGGGTGGCCACAAAGCGTGGAATTGTGTGCCGAAGGGGTTGAGAGAGTGGAAAAACCAGGAGCTGCTGGAAGGGTCAGTGTTGGTTTGTTGTGGACGTCTGTCAGGTTGCTGAAAATTGCTATTTTACATGCACGACATAATCTGGGATGGCAATTCCTATCGAAAAGTACAAATTTATACAATATAGTAATCTTGAGGAAAACACAAACCTACTACATAAGTTTAAGAATAACCGATGCACAAAAGAAAGTGAAAGTCATGAAGTTATAAGAAATGAAAGAAACTTTTGGAGTATGACGTTCAGGGGAAATGAGATTCTTTTCAGTAATTTCGAACTTGAGATGAACAATAACGAAAAGCAAACGGAGACCATTTGAACAGGTTATGCGAGGGAGAAGAAAAGTCATTGCATAACAAGACGGCTTCCGTTTAAGGCAGTGGTAATTAAACATGTTAGTGAAAGAGCTCTGTGAATTAGTGAAAGCACAGGTGCATTGGTGTGAAAATCATTGCTCTTCGAAATGGTGTCATTTTAAGCTTCTGTGAAGATCCACTGCTGTATTGACTTTTTAGTGAGTAAGACAAGCCGAAAATAGAAAATAGCAACCCAAGGACAGCATCCCTATGCCAATGGAACAGTCGCAGATCTATCTTTTTTCTTCTCTCTTAACATTCCTTATCGGCAATATTGAAGTATTCGGAAGACAGCAAAAGTAGTAGCAGTCTTCCTTAAAGGAACCGAAAAGACATCTTTTGGTTTAATTAAAAGAAAATTTATTTCAAAGCATAGGCGGGTATTTCAATGGTCTTTTTTGGCTCATTTATTGCGTTTCATAGATGTAAAAATTGATTATTTTTTGTATCCGATGAAGTTTTCTTTTGTCTATACTCAGAAGACCACAAGGAACAAAGCTTCCCTTCCCGACGAATTCAAAATAGGCTACTGATCGGCAGCATATTTCATAAGAGAAGAATGCCATTCCTGATTATCTACGCCATGCTGAAAAAGGAGAAATTTAAAGCTGCAAATCCACAATGATTTCGCGTTTAAAGTTAGCCAGAGAGTAGACTTGAGGGGTATTTTTCTGACCAAGCAATGTTTTTGAGAAATTTTCCGTGCACTGTAATTTTGTGTATTTTTACGAAGAGCTTGAATCGAGTTCAACTGAAAAAAAACATCGAAATAAATGTTTGGTAAACAACACTCCATCGTTACTCAATCAATCATCGTCTAAAAGGATCGCTGAGGAATTAGCTCGTGATATCGGCGATCTCTGTGTGTGGACCCTCGGCAATTTCCGAACTAATGCACTTTTAATTGGTAGTCCTACATTTCTAGCAAGCCATCACACGAACCGAGAAAAATCATTCTTCACCAGTTAGGAATCCCCGCAGAATGATCTTAAGGAATGGTTCCCCCTTGTCCATTCTTTCTTACAGTCATCCATTATTTCTGTAAAAGCGAAGACTGCTTCTAGCTTTGATTAATAGCACCTTCGAGGAACTAACTCCTCAGGGGATTCCATAGAAACCTTTGGAGGTCTTCCTTTACACAATACATCTCAATAGGAATAGAATTGAGCTATTCTTCAGTTCGGCAGGAGTATAGTGGTTTAGAAAATATTTTCTATCCGTATCAGTATCAAAATACACCTGCAAAGGACCCTTTTCTCGAAAGTTGTGCTTTCAGCATTTCATTAGGGTATCAAAGGAATTGCTAAGGATCTCCAGGTGGCATTAGGGTCTTCATCTGTGTTATTGTATGCGGATAAATATTCATATTAAATTTATATTCATTTTTTTTTCAACATAAATCTGACATAGGATGTAATCCAAGGCTATTTCTGAAAATAATTATTCTGCAAACAGAAGGATATTTGAATTTTCTCTGAATCGAACAAGGAAGAAGGTGTCATGATAATAATAAAATTTCTGGTATTCTTTTAAAAAGCATTATTGTTAGGCCAAATTGTATTTCAAAGGATTAGTTCACCAGCATGGAGCCAGAGCATGATGAGACCATCTTAATAGAAAAACACTTCGTAACTTATTTCTATCTTATAGAATGATTCAAGCCGTTCTAACCAACTTTGCGCTTCCTCTGAGCATCTATTTAACCTCGATAGCGTCATGACGCACTAGTAATTAGATTCTGTAAATAGAACAATATCGGTCCCCTATTGCCTCAGACAATGACTTAACCAACCTAAACGTTGTCCTAGTCATTCTAGGGTCAGAGACCTCAACGAGTGAGCCTCAAGGAGAGTAACAGGGACAGAATTATCATAACCTCAACAATACCTCTGTGTTCATCAATAAGGTCAGACGATATGGGCAACACCTCTCGATCATTCAGAAAATATTTTAACAGAGTCCAAAGAAATTACCCCTGCGTTTGTCGGTAAGCGTTTCACGGTACAGACCTTCCGCCTCGGGTGATTCACAAATACGCCTGATATCCGTGTTAGAGGTCTTGGCCTTGAGTCAAATCCTCCGCCCAACAAAGACAGTGTCAAGGCTGCGGAGAAATCTTCAGCATCGGCCTCTTTCGCAGCCCCACATCTCGTCGGTGGACCCACGCGCTCAAATTCCAGAGCTCTTTTTGCTCGGCGTGGCCCAGAAAAGGCGGCTCGAAAAGCTTGGTTCCTCATTATAACCTCACTCGGCCAAGAGGAACGATTCATCGGGAGACACGCCATGGCACGCGTAGGTGAACGAATAAAGAGAGCGAGAAGGAATCGGAGATGACCCATCATTGAAGACGTCGTGGGGTGAAAACATCTTCCGAAGTTACACTTTTTGAGGATCAACACTAATGTAAAAAACAATGAGAATGAATACACTCGAGTTTGTTGGGTTTTACTGAAAACGACGTCTGCGTAAGTCAGGTCTACTGACCGTGACAAAGTTTTGTTTCTTAACCATTCATCCTATTGAGTTCCTAGAAGTACAAAAATCGCACGTTGAATTTAGTAAGAGAATCATGTATTTTTTTAATCAGTTGCAGTTCTTGGTATAACCACTGTTGAATTATATATTCTACGAAAATAATATGCAAAGGTAACCTGAACACATTCTTCTCAAAAAGAAAAATTAGGTACCAGAGTGAAGATTATCATAGGAAATTATCATTAGCAATACAATTTTTAGCTGATGTAGATACATACGAATTTTTCTCTAGATCCAGAACCATACTTATCCATCAATAAAAATCTAAGCTAAATAAACGAAGGAGGGTAGAAAAGAAATACTCCTTCTTCAGATAACCCACAAGGTTATGCTAACCTTGAAAACATTAGGAATAATCAGTCATTCAGCATGCTTTTGTAGGGTTTTTTCACCCGTCGATAGTGAGCGGTAAAAAGGTATATCGACTCTGTAACAGACATCTGTGATTACGCTATTTCTTTCCCTTTTAGCTTTTATTACCAGTTTGCGCAGGCTTTCCTCATATCCATAATCGTGGCTGTTTTCCTACTGATGATTTTTCTAAGATATAAGCTTTGGATTTTTAAATCCACTACTAAAATTTCCCTCTCTATTTCTATTCACCTGCACTTTATTCACGTTATGCAACTGGGAATGAATGAGCTATGGTTCATGCATAAATATTCCAAAGAACGTACAAAAAAGGTCAAACGGTGATACCGTTTTAAACTTCAAATTATTATCCCCGACTGGATCCTTCGTTTGAAATACTAATTCCAATATTATAGTTAACCATGGAGGTGATAGCGAATTATTGCCTTTAATTGCTACAGAGTTTTAATAAAGGAAACAAAAAGAACCCAATTAAAAGTTTTTATCGAACAAACAAGTAGTTCACCAATCAAATATTTTTACGGAAGACGGGGAACTTTCCAATAAACTTAACCATAAAGAGACCAAAACGTAATCGAATATAGATTCAGTTCTGTCAGCTGTTGTCACAATGGAAAAGACGGGCTGGATTAGGCTTGCAGAATATCTTCAGAGGAAAATCATATTGTATTATTTTCTGCACTGTCACAACTTGTAAAAAGAAGAATCTACCTCGTATCAATGACCAAAAATGTTTGTTTTTACCAATATCACTGATTTGGCATACCGAGGATAAATGTTTTCATGAGAAAACGAGTTTCGAAGAACGTGCTTAGGATTTCGATCAGTGTTCCACTTTGAGAAGTTGATTGATTTGCCGTCCAAGTTCTACCTTACATATTGTATCATTGGATCATTAATTACATGGTAATATTCTACCATCTAGGCTAACCCTTTGAAAGACGGAAAATCTTTTACCGTCTTATTTTCTAGATAGACAGCATTAAGGAGATAACGATGAGACCTCATAAGAGGCCGTACCAAAATTTTGAAAAACTCAGAATAAGACTGTTTAAATCTGAGGGAATATTTTAGCATTGAAATTCGTATGAACGAAGAGCGGCAATTGTGGTATCAGTGCTTCTCCCCTGAACCATTCTAAAAGTCCACTCAACTCTTTATCTAATCGTTACGCCTACGCAACTTTGCTTATTAATAGATTCCTGAACTGTGGTAATTAAGGATCTTTCTTTGCCATCCTAAAGAATTCTTCAGGCTTTCTCAATAATTACGATATTTGATTAAACTGAACGTGTTTTTTTTAGAAATTATATTTCGCGAAAATTATTCCTGATTCGATAAATTTATCCCCTTAGCTTGACATACAGTAACAATGAAGTATATTTCATCATAACGCATCGCAAAGCAGCAAAGGTACCGGTTACTTCTCCTTTTTACTTTCTCCATATACGAAGTATAGAGAAAGTATTGTTTTCATGAAAAAATTCGACTTCGAGATTTCAACGGAAATACATGTTTTGGGGTCCCTAGAACACGATTTGACCATTTTCGGAATGATGTCTGTGTGTATGTGTGTGTGTGTGTGTGTGTGTGTGTGTGTGTGTGTGTGTGTGTGTGTGTGTGTGTGTGTGTGTGTGTATGTGTGTGTGTGACAGTGGGCGCTCTAACGTGAAAACTATTAGTCGTATCAATACCAAAATTCTTATATAGCACTGTGATGTGTGCTGTCAGAGTTGATTAGTTTTTCAAGTAAATCGGTAAACCGGAAGTCGAGCTTCATTCATCAAAGCTCATTTCCAGTTTTCAAAATATCTCCTTAAATATGATATATAGGTATATTGTATACCCAATAAAAGTTTTAGATAATGTGTTTTACTATAACTTTTGTATTTAAAATATTTTTGTATCACCAGTTGATTAGGAGTTATTTGTGAAATACTGATCAACCGGAAGTAGCTGATTATGTACTTTGTGGGCGCTCTAACATGAAAACGGTTTGTTGGATCAACACCAAATTTCATATTTAGTATTTTGGTTAGTGTCGTTAGAGTTGATTAGTTTTTGGAGTAAATCAGTTAACCGGAAGTCGAGCTTCATTCTTCAAAGCCCATTTCCGGTTTTCAAAATATCTCCATAAATATGATATTTAGGTATATACTATTATTTATAAAAGTTTTAGAAAATGTAATTTACTATGACTTTTGTATGAAACATATTTTTGTATCACTGATTGTGTAGGAGTTATTTGTGAAATACTTATAAACCGGAAGTTGCTGATTATGTACGTTGTGGGCGCTCTGGGCGCTGGGGCGAAGGGCCACTTCATCGTTTTTCATCGTACATGTCCCGAAAACATTATTTATAATGTTTGAGACGTAAAAGGTAATAATATATAAATTAATTACTCATCTTCAAAGTTTAGATGGAATATAGAGTTCGAAATTACTGTCGTAAATAAATATTTATATCTTATGTATGGAGAAAGTCATGTGCTGGCCACATCAGATTTTTTTGTTTAAATTAAGTACTGCTAGTTTTATCATCATCGACAACCGTTCTTCTATTGAGTGTGTGAGCCACTTAAACAGCATGATTAATGAAAATGTCAAGTTTTTTTGTGAAATATTCGAAAAAATTACTCAGAGAATTTTATTTCATAAATGTACAAATATGTACGAAATGGAAATCTTGGAGAATCATATCAATTCAATTGGTTCCTCTGTGTCTAAAAAAACATTTTATCTCCATACAAGAATTAATCATGAGGGATACGGTAAGTATAAGTTGAGGGAAAATAAGTTCCAAAAAGAGAGGTTTAAAGAGAATAATCCAATAAGATGATTAATTTCCCTCAACCTCAAGGAATTTACTACAAGAAGATAATTATAATGTTTGGAGTGAGAGTCAATTCGAGAGAATCTCTTAGCATCGATTTGCTGAAATGCCAATGTAATCCGAAATGGCCAAGGCAGTCATTTTCATTAATGAAACTCGTAAAGAGAAACATTTACTGATAATATGAAAATGGAAGGAACTGAGTGAACGTAGAACTTTCAGTTGTCTCCTTCAGCATTCCTAAAGAGAGGCAAGATCAAGGTATCCCGTTGAGAAGGTCGATGTCCTTAATGAGAGTGAATACGGAAGCGTTTAGCGAAAAGTGTATCCGATTAAACAAATGGTCACTAACCCTTCTCAACCAAAAAAGCATTCGATCAGAGAGACATTTAAACCCAGATATTTTAGTCCGAAAGACAAAGGCAATAAATTGAGCGGAGCAAATTGGGATGCGGAAGTCAAATGACAATGGGATGGAAATCTATTCGGATCGTAATTTGGAAATAAGAGAGCCCACGGAGTCGATGGCAGACGCGTAGGCAACAGCTGTAAAAAATCTAGGGCATGTGTAAAATAGTTTAGAAACAGGATGAACTCGATATAGGCATAATTCGGTGTGTGTTAGATGACTCAAGAAAATAACAGTATTTAAATTCGTCATTCCTCTATTATTAAGCTTTGAATCCATCATTCTGCGGATTCTTATTAATTCACGTACACTCTCACTGCTTGTTACGCTCTTACTTCAAATATCCTCCAAATAAAATACAGAACTGGATCTTTTGCAAGTCAGTGTTTCAATTAACTCTAAATGTAGATAGGAGAACAATACTTTTTCGAGGATTTTAAATTGGATGGCTGTTATGTCAGCCAAATTATCGCATGAAGGTAAAATAATAAAAAATGTTTCTCTATATAAAAACGAGAATTTACAAATTTTACGCAAATTTACTTCCAAATATTCAGATTTCGTTTATCTGATGAAAAATATACTAAATACAACCACGTAACATCATCAGATACGGGTTTCAATCCTTCGGCTAATCCTGAAAATTCCAAAACAGCATAAAGCAACAGCAAACTCTGCATCAGAATCAAAAATTTATATAGTAACGCGTTAAAGTCTCTTACGGTTCACCAAATATCCTCCGATAGACCATCAAGCAATACCGAATAGTTAACTGTACGCCACTGAGACTAATTAACGACAAAAGGAAATATCTGGAATCTCCGTAGTACGCATATGAATTTCAGGTTCGTTCACCTGAGTTTACGGAGCTAACAAAGTGTGGCCACCGCTGCAATCTTTAACGGGGAAGAGATTGGCGGTACCATAAACTTCAGTGGAGAAATGGGCGCATTTCTTCTCGAGGGGGAAGGACGTGTCCTTGGTGAGCAGAGGGCGATGGAACGATAGCAAGGGAAAAGCATCGACGGCCGGAAAGGAAGTTATTGGCCAAATGGGGCAAAGTAAAAACGCAGAAAAAATTGGGAGATTCCGCGGACCGCGAGCCCACCGATCGCGCCAAAAAAAGGCCGATGATCGAGAGAGGAAAAATGTATAGGAAAATTAGCCGAGGAAAAATATCTAGGTCGGCGTCCTCGATGAGATCAGCCGCAGTCCCTTTTGTACGTGAGATTCTGTATGCGTGTGTTTCGGGTTGGGTTCCTTCATCATCAAGATGGCGACGGCCAAGGTGTGGAACGGTTAGAAGTACGCCTGGAGAAAGGGGAGCTGCCGTGACGGTAACAGCTGTGGATATGTATATGGAGAGAAAGCTACCATTCCTAATTTCGAACCTTTACAACGCGTATTGTAGCAGAGTCCGCTACTCGTATGTTATTCTTCGGAAGAATCGTCCGGGAGAAAACACGGAATTCTTCTCTGCTCTCAATTCCCCGATTATATATTTTCCATCTCTTTAACACGGAGGCACCTGAAGGATCTTTCTGAGCCACTTGACTTATGAGGATCTGGAACTAACTTTCTCCCTTGGAGGAGCGATATATTTTTACGACCCTTAAACTCTTCCACACGCTACTTTGATTCGGTTATTTTGGTAAGTAAACCGAAATTGTGATCCTTTCCGGAAGAATGCTACCTTTTTAATTATCTAATTTGTTTCGCGCGAGAAGGTTGGCAAGATCCCCTTAATTGGTTCTGCGAAAGTTTTGGAGCGAATGATGAAAATGGATTAGGAGCTTTGGAAATACCCTTCAAATAAGTCAGCTGACGAATAAGGGTCCGATATGCACTCAATGTTTAATTGTCGGTGAATAATTCTTCTTTGCTTCCCTCTTGAAAGAGTCCTTTCTCCGTTTATAATCCTGTGCTCGGGAAATTCTTCCAACTGCTATAAACATAGGAGGTAAACAGATATAACTGGTACATAATGAACTGCTACACAATGGCGCTGTTGGTTGCGTTTCTTACGAATATTTACCATTCCTATATTCCGTGTTTCTATTTTCCCACCTGCATCATTGAAGTGAATACCCTTTTCCTAATCTCAACTACTTCTTTTTTTTAGAAATATAAAGGGGCGAATAAATTGATCTGTAACGGAATAAAAGACTAACTT
The DNA here is from genome assembly GCA_947579665.1 of Sympetrum striolatum. Taxonomy (NCBI): domain Eukaryota; kingdom Metazoa; phylum Arthropoda; class Insecta; order Odonata; family Libellulidae; genus Sympetrum; species Sympetrum striolatum. Next base: position 1,623,876 of record OX388343.1, read on the forward strand.
AAGCTCCAAACTAAATTTAAGGAAGACTGAGGCGCAACTTTGTAAAGTTCCTTTTTTAGTGTATAATTAAATAAGAATTTTTCAGCTCGTGAAGAACGAGCAATATGTTTAATAAATCAAATATAATTTTGTCGATATCAGTTATCACATTTCTCTTAAATTAAATTAATTCCAACAGAAAGGCATAGTTTTAAAATATGAATGCGACGTTTCAAGTGAGTAAATATATCCAACGATGAGGAGTTGACTAACGAAATCGAGACGGCATGGCGACATTTTGCTTAGAGATCAGATAGAAGACTGCTGGAGATAATAAAAAAAATAGTAGTGAACAAGTGAAGGATAAATGGCTGATAGGTAGTAATATTTAATTGAATTAGGATGTTTAAGTAGCACGAATATCAAGAGGCGTGACAAAGATAGAGAGCAACGAGTAGTACTCGATGGTATTAGTTCCAACTTGGTTAAGGTGACCTCGGGCGTCCCTCAGAGCAATGTACTTTGGACCGTTGTTATTTTTAGTATACATCAACGACCTCAGCCATCACATCGAAAGCAATGTTAGGATATTCGCAGACGACACAGTCATTTACAGTGAAATAGTTAGTTCAGAGGATAGATTAACCCTTTCGAACGACTTAGATAGAATTATGAACTGGTGCGATGATTGGCAATTAGAGCTTAATGTAAAAACGTGTTCGGTAGTTAACTTCTTCGAATGAAAATCTATAATAAATGATTATACTTATAGCCTCCGAGGGGTAAACCTAATGGCAGTAGAATCGGTAAAGTATCTTGGAGTAACTCTCACGAATAATCTATCATGGAGTGCTCACATCCGAAATATATGTGGAAAAGCACTTAAGAAACTCGGCCTCGTTTAAAGAATAGTCGGTAGGAGCGAAGAAAAAGTTCGCGAGCGATGTTACTTAGCGTTAGTTGGGCCTCACCTTGAATATGCATGTAGTGTATGGGCCGAGAAATGTCATATTCGGGATTTAGAAAAAGTACAACGAAAGGCGATACGATTTGTAAAGAATTACTACGATAAAACAGCGAGTGTCACTCAGATGTTACAGGACGCGGGATGGGAATCATTAGAAGATAGAAGAAAAATTCAAAGGATAAATTTATTAAATAAGTTCAGAGAAATTACGTTTTCAGATGAGGTAAACGATATAATGCGACCCCCCTGTTATATGGGCCGTGCTGATACTGCCCGAAAGACTAGGGAAATAGATGCTAAAACGAATCGTTTCAAAAATTCATTTTTTCCGCGAAGTATACGCGAAAGCAACCATTTAGGAAAATAGAGTCAAGGTGCTTGCACCCCCTGCCACACGCCGAAAGGCGGCTTGCAGGGTTCTTACATGGCCATAGACAACGAATTGCACCGGATCGGTTGGCAGACCACTCTAGAACAGCCAACCAATAGATTAGATAAAAAAGTGACAGATTTTGTTCAAAGGCCACTCTGATCTTAAGTTACGAAGAAAATTAACATTTAGAATATGTTTTCATCAATGAATGACTTTCCTGCGCGATTCCTAATGAGAATCGTAAAATGTTATAAATGAAGAATGAATAAGAATCCAAGCAATGAAAGTTTAAAAATATTTGAAAATAACTCCACCTAATTCAACATGAAATTTTATAGAAGTAAACATCAATAAAACTGGCTAGGCGGACGTGTTATTAGCATTTACATTCAAATTCAGGTTGTGGTAGGTTATATTCAAATCCTAAGGATCGTTAGAGAGATTCCGAAAAAACATGGAATACACGAAGAGGATACTGACATTCACGCTTGACATAAATCCATTCACTCTCTTCATCGGTTCGCGGATCCGGTTTCCGCAACCTTAGAAATGTTTTCAAGTCCAGCATTCGAAACGGAATGGCAGAGAGAGAGCTGCGTGACATGAGTCATCCATCCCAAAAATAAATGCATTTGGTGCATCCGAGTAAGGGGTGCAAGAAAGAGAATGGACGTGTCTTCGAAGTCAGAAATAAGACGTGCGTAGGAGACTTTCATCCGGTTCACTCTCTCCATTGACGCCATTTATTTCCGGAAACTCTTTCTCCCGGTTATCGTCTCCACTCTGTTTATTTCGTCAAATTGCAGTCGAAATTGTCCAATTGATTCGCGACGTAATTCCCCTTTTAGCGTACTGCCAAGATATGTAGTGCTCAGAGGTGACCTTGTTCGTTTCTAGGACAACAACAATGAGAGATCATCAAATTTAAAGTTTTGATCCGACCAGAAACGCTTTCTACTTCGAAATAGCTCAATTAAAGTCCGATATAGAAGTTTCTGATGGGAAAAATTAGGGAATAAACCTGATTTGGTGCTGAACCGAACGAATAATTCCAAGAGCCCTGAAGAATTTGTTCCAAGAGTCTGAAGATTATCTCTTCCTTGTTTTCTGAAGCATTAAAAACGTAAAATAAAACACGCTATCATTTATTTATTTTTCTCTCATTAATACTTCAATATATCACTATGGATTACTGATATTAAAAAATATGTCCATTAGCAAACAAAAGCAAGTTGATCAGTGAATTTAGGAAAAAATGAAAGAGAAACAGCCTGCCGTAGCCGGGACTCGAACAGAGGAACGAAAGCAACAACTCGGCAAGAAGGAGATTCGGGTTCGAGTACCGTCAACGTCTTCCTTCGTTTCGTTCTCTATTGAACGACTACAACAACAAGGCGTCAAAGTCTCCGTTCAATTTTTCCGCTGGTGCCATTTAAATATTGAATATTGTTCATTATTGTGGAATGATATTAATTTAACAAAAAAGTTTAACAGAAGGAATGGCAGCTAATTTAATTTTTTCATGAATGGATCATTACCGTCTCCTTAGGCAGATATCGGTAAGAAAATATTCAAATTTCTTGGGGGCGAATTATTCCGCGTTGACCTATTATGACAGTGACGTCACGAAAAAGATACTTTTATATAAAACGCTCGCCTTCGGACCTGGCCGGAACTGGATATAGCGTTCGTGGTTGGTGAAAGCGGGATCGATCACCGGTGGGGTTCCCTTGGCAGTCGAAGCAATTTTGAAATTCCTATCACCATTTAGAAGCAGTGAAAGAGATCCTCGGGTCGCATTTTGAATAGTCATGTTCTCGTTGAGAAAATCCCACGAGTCTTTGCTTTATAGATGTTAATATAAACATTTGGAAACGTTGTGAAGTATTGAAAATTTTAAAAGGAAATTAAATAATCTTTAAATTTTATCAGTAAATATATTTTCTAAAATTTTGATGTTGGCAGTTTTATCCAAATTGATTTTTTATGATAACTATCAATAGCAAGAGCCATCTTCAGATTTTCAAACACAGCAAGCGTTAAAGTCTCCGCTTGAGAGCATGTCACAGAAGGTTAGATAGGTCCTTAGTAACGACATTACCTCATCTCATTTGATGCCTTTGGCTTCTTCTCATTAAATTTACGAAAAGTTATTTAAAATTTTTTAATTTCATTAATAGCTGAAGCACTGTAAGCATTTCTTAATTTATCGAGAAAATGTTTTTTTAACTAAATATCCACAGTTTTTTTCAAGCATAACTCACTGCTTGTGCGTTTGTCAATCATTGCCAATTTTCTTTCCAATGAAACAGATGTCAGACCGCAACCTTTTCCCTGACGCGACAACCTAAATTCCAACAAGAGCCCCGCCCACCCATTTCTTCTGAGCATCCGTTTCATTCATGGAGGCGAATGTCAGTGGGAGAGAGAGAGTATTGCTCGCACAATGTCATTCCCTTGCCCACTCGTCGTTCTGAAGAGAGGGCAAAAAACCCTGATTCCTCCCCAGTGTCCGCCTTTTCCCATTCTATCGGAACATTTCATCACAGTCGGGCGATGGATTTTCCCTTGGCCTCCACTCTCGGAGAGAGAGAAAGTGACTTGATCTTCCGTTTGCAAAGACCCTAATCTGATCGGACGATGTAAATTTACTCGCCTTTCGGACTTTGTGTTCCTCAGGGCACTTGACCGACCCATTGTTTCCATTGTAATGAGGTTTGAAGAGGGCATATCTTACGGATTCAGTCGACGGTTAAGAAGAGCTTTCGCGGACACTCTCCGTGGTTATTGGAGCATTCGATTGGCGGATCCAAATGTGTTAAAGACATGGTCGATTGCCTCGTAACCCGCCCAACTGCCACAGCGCCGTGAAAAATGAATTGTTGATTTCCCCGCTTAGTAAGCTACTTTGGTCTCCCTGTGAAACTTCATTCATTCATTCGTAACAATAAATTTCAGGTTATTTTTCCGATTTCCTTAAAGTCAATTTCTTTCCTCCTTATCAATTAATGATGTAAATACTTAAAGGGAATCGTTCTCAATAACCGACTAGATTGCAGATTCAATCTAATTTGATATTTTATACTAACCTACCATTTCCAATCACACATATTACAATATTATCATCGAAGGAAATGATGTTAAAATTCAGATATTCAACGGAGTCTTTTCTTCTGATGCATCTCACAATATTCTAATTAAATGACAGAGTTTGATAAATTTGTTTTCAACATAGTCTACTTGTTGCCCAATAAACAATTCCAGCTAAGATGATATACAATCCATCCAAAACACGAGCAATTTCATCAACTGCTCTATAAAATGGAATCAACAATTCGGGTAAGGCCATAATGTGCTTTGGTTTAGTTGAGGATTTTTAATAACCCTATATTTATCATAACTGGGCTATTAAGAAACACTCTAGAGAAACATTTTTACAAAGTATATCACAAAGAATGATCATCAAACTGCTATATTGGATATCTATCGCTATGAATTGCATGAGTCGATATTTAAAATGATGCGGGTAAATATATCTAAATTATCTATTCGGTAACCAATATTAATATTTGCCATAAACGAGTATCTTCAATGATAATGGATGATTAATTGGGATAGCTTCAATTTCATAGCTTTTTCTACATATTGTTCCGAAACAAAATTCATTAACATCTCGATTTTGTCGTCGTCTTTGCAACTCGCAAGCTCAAAATTGATAGAAAGGCACTTAGAAAAAATGAGGTTATATCTAACCAATTAAATGATCTCTACCCTTTAATGTCTAAAAATATACTAAAACACACCTCTCCATTGCATTCTAATTTCTTAATTAGTACTGAATGATAAAATAGAATGAATATGAATAGAATAATAATGAATTTTAGGCGGGAACTTCTCTCAAATGTGGTTTCTCCACGAATTCAAAGTAATATATTCAGGAAGCTAAAATCAGATGCATATGTTCTTGCAAGAAAACTGCATGACCTACATGACCGGAGTTAAATTGGGCTGAAACGAGCCTTCTACTTTATCTTAAAACGATGAAAATATCTGGAACGCAGAGAAAGCCGAATACTAAAGTAAATATTCATTTTTGGATAATGTTTTCGGTGAATTCCTCCGCTGGAAGATGCAATTGAGTTAACCAAAGCCGTCTTATCTTTCGAATGAGACCATTAATTCTCTCGAAATTCCCGCAAAAGATAAAGGATTTACAATCAAATACTAATTATTTCACTGTTTAATATACGTATTAGATAAGATTGAAATTTTCTAAATGATTGGCCATCGGCTATTGATTTTTGAGTCAGCCATTAAGTTCATCACGAACCCAATGCATTTTACCCTTCTCATTACGGAATAAAAACCAAAGATCACGGAAGTGATATATCGTGAAAAATCTCGACTTTCTTCTTTTATTGCACCCTCACCGTAAATTAATAAAGATACTCCCTGAATTCCCTTTCTATTGTGCATCATGCACCGGTCCCCAAGATAACATGGAAAAAGCGAGAGGGACGCACCAAAAGAAAGAAAGGGGCTCGAGAAAGCAGAGAGGGGAAAATCCAATGGTGGCAGGTCCAAGGAGATTCCTCAATATCACTTGCGAAACGGTTCGTGGTTCCGGAGTTATAATTAAGAGAGGTGTGGGCAGAGCGGGGAGTTGAGGGGGAAAGCAGGATGCGATCGGCCCCGTTACGACGCTTTAGGGACACGAGGCAACTTCCACTTCGTAACAAAAAATGACGTATGGATCCGACCAATTATTTTGCTTGTCAGCGGGTGGCCCTCTTCACCACCCATTGATACAAATAGTTATTAAAGCGACAATGATTAGCGGCTTATCGATTTCTAATAAAAAACTATTCAGGAAAATGAAGTCCGCGATAAAACGGAGGTGGATGAACATCGATGATGTCATAAGTAAAATAATGTCATGCTTGAATATATTTCTATTTGTTCGCTCTTCTGTGAAAGGATCATGAACCCGAATTTAATTAGCTACGAACACTTGTGCCGTTTGATAATTTGCTCCATTAACGAAGTTAATTAACCTATTTTTAAAGACATCCAAATTTCTTATATTATTATATATTGGATACCAATTTAAAATACCTACTATTCATTGGAATGATTTCTTAATTTAGCAACTTATTGAACCTAATTTTATTAGTTTTTCATTGCCTTGTAGTTGTTTTAAATAATGTAGGAATTCCACTAATATGAAGGTCCATTTAATGCTAAACGTACGGAAAAGACCAATTGCAGGAAAAGGAAATGAATTACATTATAAAATAGTTATAATTATTAAGTAAAAAATACACGTATTAGTAATTAATTTAAGGGAATGTTTAGACAAAATACAAAACTAATGAGCTGAAAGTATAGATAAAGTATTCCAACGGATTTAAAAGAAAACAATTTAGATTAAAAAATGAAGGATATAAGATGATTTCGTAGTTATTAGCTTTATTTCTAAATAGATTAAAATTCTGATATCTAAGTACTTCAGAAATCAATTCATAAACTAAGAAGCATTGAATTGGAAGAGGCAATAGAGTCGGGATTAATTAAATATTCCTTCATGTCAATACATCGTTTAGTAAAAATTATTTATAAAAAGAAGCTGATATTCTCACAAGAAAAAGATTCAACAGTACGTAAATCGCTGCTCCAAATATGACGAATGGAAGGTAATGAGCGGTCTTTTTAACTGATCAGATACTTTAGGATTAACCACGAAAAACAAGACGGGATGTTTAATCAATCCGATTTCGAAACACATGGTTCGGATGGATACAATACTCATCTCAGACGGTATCCCTGGCGATTACTCCTCTCCCCTCAAAATGTGGCTTCTTTATCCGGCCCCACCTCTTTTCCATCTCTATGCTTCGCTCTCCCAAACTCTCTCTCTTCTCCTCACCCCGTTTCTACCCCCTGCGTCATCTTCCTCCCCCTCTGCGACCCACAAAGCATGCCGAAGCTATATAAAGCAGTGGGTCTTAGAGAAACCGAAAGCACAGTTTCCCCTGGAAGTGTACACCGAGGACGTATCCGAAACTGGGATGCAAAGTTTCCAAAGCGATACATAGAGAAGAGTTCGACGGAATAGTGGTCAGTGAGCCTTAGGAGCTACATCGCAAAGGACGTGCGCGGACACAAACTTGGAACTGTGAATTTTATAGTTGGCGGTGTTTCGTTGCATCCAGCAGTGGTGCCCAAGAGGGACATTTGCAAAGGATTTTCACGGACCTTGCTGTGACTTAGGAGCTGCTCATTTTAAGGTAAGAGGAGAATTCGAAATCGTGGTTAGTGTGACACATTGGATTTAACAGAGGATCTATGACAACTCCAGAATAGCTCGGTGAAACTACATTGGGATATTAAATTTCAAGGAGTGCAATGTAACTTCCATGCCCACCAATTCCACGTCTTTCCACGACCACCACAAACTCCGAGTTCGTATCCACGGTCGGAGAAAAATAATTATGAGACAAAGAGGCGCAGAACATGTTTCTCCGGAGAGTGTCTTATCGACAAAGTTAAAATCTAGAAGGCAGTTCAAATAGATAAATGTGCTCAATTAAATGCTGGTATTAAATCAGGGATCGGATCCCAAAGTACCAAATTATCTTCCAAACAAAAATAGAACAAAAAATCCAGTTTCTTTGAAATTTTCGTTAAATTAGCACTAGAGCTCATCGCAGTGTTGATTTAATATCGGTTGTCAGTAAAAATATAGAACCTAAATTCTGAAAGTTAAAAATTTCATCTAGTTACATGTTTTATGTAATTAGATTTTATGATTTTCACTGAAGGAAAACGTTATATAGGTATAAATAGAGAACTCCTTTCACAGATTGGAATAAACGTTGTTCTTGCGTCGACCGAATCCGAATTCCCTGACAGTTCACCAGGAAGGCGATGAAAAACACGGAGCACCGGTTCCTTGCGGGTAGTCACGTGATCGCCGGCAATAAAGTAAACAAAGAACTGCGATGTAGGTCTCGGGGAACGGCCAAGTGGGCTAGACCACAGCGTGTTTCGGAATCTGGCAAAAATGCGACGAAATATCTGTTCTTTAATGGAGGGTGACGAACAAGTTGGTGAATTGCCTTTCCTCCATGTCCAATGACATCCTTCCAGTGTGATTGATATGTTGTGTAGCCATCGCAAAAGTAGGTCACAGACGAAGAAACTCCCGTAACTTGGTGTATTATGTACCACGGAATTATCTGAAGTGACAACTTTCGAACGTAAATGCCTTCGTAATTATATTTCCACTTCATACGCACGTGCAATTACGTTGCATGCGAAATCAAGGCTTAAGAACCTTCTCTTCCATTCAACTCATCCGAAATGTGCGAAGCAAATCTGTTAAGACTACTTAAGGCTACTACTAAAAACAAATCGAGATAATAATTCAGTATATTTCTCTCAACAATTTTTGTTTCAAAGTACCTGATTTAGATAAGGTTAAATTGATTTCCTAATTAATTTTCCTAACATTTTTCATATATTTTAAGAGCGCATTCAATATAAATAAATTCCAGTAATTTGAATCCATCCTTTCAATGGATTATCTGAAAGATGTACAAATTGGTGACCCTTCTAGAATCTAATAAACTGCATCCTTCGTGCCTCTTTTAATTATTTACGTGAATATAGTAAAATTCTGACTACGAGAACAAATCGATCAAGGGTAGGATAGACGATTACAGTGGTTGATTTACTTCATGTGAGACAGAGGGAAGGAGAGCGATAATTTGCTTGTACTGGATGCGCGAAGTGACCTCATTCCCTTGGAATCGACCTATATATTCTCTTTCCCGAGTAGCCGCTGCATCGCTCCAGATTGAGAAGAAAGATAATTTCCCGAAGATTTTAAAACATAATCATGCGGTGTTATAAAAAATAAATATTACGATTCCAAAGAATCTTTCACATCCTTTATGTTCGGTGAATCACGCAGAAAGTAAAACTTTAATTTGGCAGAAAAGCATCTTACGATTGAATAAAAATCGAAAGCAAGCATCCGAATAAATATTTAAATTGCTTTACGATAGAGACTTACAGAATGCATAAAAAGGGGTACCTGTTGAGTGTTCGGCGTCAGAAGTGACCTCACGTTTTGACTCACTAACTAAAATAGTTTTCCATCGAGATCAGATTGCGAGTTGTAATTTACATTAAATTTGACGGAATTAATTGTTATGATAAAGATTAAATTGTTAACAGGATGGTTATTACAAAATAAATTAAATGTGAAAGAGCGATTGCTGTAAAATAAAACTGAAACACATTATAAAATAACTACAAGTTTCTATGATAATAAAAGACTGCCATCAGCTGTGGTCACGAGATTTAAATAAAGGATAAATCTTTAATTTTCCGTGGACTTTGGGATAAGGTAGTGAGAGTCGGTTTCTTGATTCCCTCAAACTATAATCCTCTTACATCCTCCCTCTCAGCTTAAAAAGTAGTTTTGGAGGCTAATTGTTTCCCCAACCCGTAATGGCCGTTACGCTTCACGAGCAACGGAAATCTTCCAAGACTTTGGCGTGGAAGAATGTAAAGAATAAGATTCGTTCCGTCCTGATTACAGATATGCAGAGGGGTTTCATAAACAGAAGCTCCATCGTACGCGTAGAACATAAAGCATCCGTCGGCGGGAGTGAAGTCTTAAAACGCGATATAATGTAAAACATCCGGAATAGGTGTGTAGACCGATCATAGTGATCTATTAGTTTTCAGATAAAAAAGTAATAAGGATAAAGAGTTCGTGTAATTGACATGTTTTCCAAACTTTTACGGCTAAAATCTCAAGTATCATTCCATAGTTCTTGATCAACTCAAGGAATGTCTGCGACAATGAGAAATGACCGTTTTCGACAATGAAATGAGGAGGTATAGTGAGTATTTCTCGAATCGCTAAAAAGTCGTAATATGAATTCAGCTCGTGATTGACGTCGAGTTGTTCAACCTAGAAAGGACCTTCAGTGTCAGCCAATGTACTGAACACATTTGCTGACGACGAAAATTCACTCTTCCGGATTAGATATGACGAAAATGCCCAAAGAATAGCAATAAGGTAGCCAATATACGTGTGGGAATGTGCCAAACCATAACATACGTGTGGTCACGATAAAAGGGGCCACAATTCGGTAACCCCATTCACGACGCAATTTCACGGTTCGATCGACAAAGATACGAGAAGAATCTAGTTATTTGAAACCTTTACGAACATTTCAACTTTATAATTGTGAGCTATTTTCATGCGAGGAGAATGGTACCAAACCACGGCTGAAATTGGACGCGATCACAAGAGAATCTCTTCGTATGGCGATGGGAGCGAATTCACGCAAAAAGCTCAAAGATTTTACGCTGTCAATAGAGCGGCTACGAAGATTAATTCGAGCCTTACTAGATACATAATCGCACGTCTAATTAGAACTTAAAAATCCCTCCAGTTTGACCGGACTACGCATTTAATGGGGTTCCGGTCTGTTAAGATACTCTGGGTCCGTGGAATAGAAAGTCGAATCACAAAAGAAGAGGCGAGAGCCGGTGAAAAGAAAGAGGGAGGAGATTGATTTGTCAGAGGAGATTGGAGATTCTCATTCAAGAAAGAAACGGCATTTTCAAAACTATCCACGCTTTTCCTCTGGTATTAAAAGTAAGCTGGTTGAACTTGTAAGAGAAAATTAGCAGTATGATGAACTTCTAACATTTTTCAAAAATATCGGACATTCATTACTTCTGTCAATTTAATTTTATGTCCTTTTTGTAATTTTTAGAATTCAGAATTTTATTTTTCTCTACGCTCGGATGAAGTCGATACTTTTGATACGTCGACAATCACAATGCTCCTCTCCACAAATACCTATCGCCGACTAAAATCATTAAGAGTTGTCGGATGAACCGCAGTATTTTTAGACATTCCCAAAGTTTTTGGGGTGGATGCAATAATCAGGCCGAGGCGACATTCAAAATATTTTCATAACGGTTCGTCGGAAATGAAAATAATTCGGCCCTCTCGAGTACAATTCTTGACACCCTTTCCGCAAACCTCATCCCCGCACACATCGTCGTCCTGCTTATCCCATTTTCACGGCAAAACCGAATATTAATTGGAAGCGATAATTTGCATTCGAGATCGTTTTTATTCCGCCGCCGTCCACCTTTTCTCACATTCCCTCGTTTGGTTCCCCCGACTCTGCAGAAGTAGGTTATATCTGGCCAATTAATGGCACCTGAGGAGCGAAGGTGGCCAAGAGAGCGAGCTGTTGCTTGAGCGAATACTACACACGTAGGCGCGGGAATTAGATAAGGATCGGCCCCAGCGAATGCGAAGGACGAACAAGTTCTCGCTCTGAGAGATAACAGTGCATGGGGGAAAAAGGAAGAGCTCTATCCCTAGCACGGAAGAATAGGCTCGTGCGATTCACGAAGCAGCGGTCTATATAACAACCTATTATGGACGGCTCTATTGTCAATTTCCGAAATCGATACTCACATTGAAACTATTTTGTTCTCTTCTTTATAACTTCAGTGAAAACAATATTGAAAATATTCTTTCTACGTCCCCTTAACAATTGAATTTGTTTTCAACAGAACTAGTTCCGATAAAACACTATTTGAATATGGGCAATGCATCATTCAAGCGGGGCTTCCTTATTTCATGTGGGACCTGACGATTTACTATACGTCTGCGTCTTAAACAACATAAGGATAATGAAAGGTCCCCCCATTCTTGTTGTCTTAGACCTGGTTTCGAATTGCCGACATCTAAACCGACAAATGTATTATGAATGTCCAATATCTGCTAATAAACTCAGGAGATATTATTCAAGGTGCGTACGCTCTAAATGACTTCTTTCTGCACTAAATGTAGTACAATAGTTTTCCAAAATTGTTCCATTCGCATTATACTTTTAAATTTCGCGTCACAGTACTAAACTTTAAAAATTGATAAATATTTCACATTTAGGCTTCAGACAGCTGATGATTCTCATTTACATTTAATAACAGTAAGAAAGGTACACAAATATTTTTTTAATTTCGCGATACTTCGTTTTGCTAAAATTTGTGATGACATTTGAGGAAATCTTTAAAATATTAAAATAATATATCATCATCGAATAAGAGAAAATCATTTATATTCATAGGAGTCAATTAAATAGCAAATGAATTAATTCAAACATATATGTTTAGTGATTCGAGTATGTCAGATAGCCTTGCTCAGATATCAACAAAGCAGCAAGATATTTTTTATCACTCGGAAAATATAGCAGTGTAATGAAAAACAAGTAAAAAGAAAGGTGATGTAGAGGTATTATTCCTTGGACTTCAATTTCACCATGATAGCTCATCCCTCACTAGTTACTGATTTTTAATTAAGATAACTTGATTTACAGCAGATATTATGAGTTGGTTTATAAGGTCGTCTTGGAGAGCGGTCGTCTATCACTTGAGGGTGAACATTTTATCAAGCTTCAATTAGCTTTCAGGTCAAAAGAAATAGTACAGTGGTCTTAATTAGAGACTCCTACAAGAATTGTGAACTTGCTTCGATTATATTCCTATATCTTTAAGAGACTTATCATAAAGTCTCTTTTAGCGGGATAATGAAACAATTAATAAGCAGCCGTACTAAGGAGTGAGTACCGCATTTGGTACGGTTTTAAAAATGTATTGTTGCAGTACTTACAGCAGTTCTTTTTCATAATTTATTATGTAAGCAAGAAGAGAATTTCGATAAAAACGTTGTATCAATGCATGAAACGACCACTTTATTTACTTTAATGAGCTTATATTTTCTTGCCCTTCGGAAGCATTTCAACCCTCTCGCTTGGCTCACAAAATTGACGTTCCACTGAGATAAATGTGTTCATTTCGTAAACGAGGCATATGTTTGCGGATGTGTTTAACGGAATTAAGAGTCACATAACCTTGTGTAAACACGAACAACGCCTGAATTTTAAATGCAAACGTTCCCTCTCGCATATGCCTCCAGCTTTCTCCTTAACGGTATCCTCCAAACATGATCCTAATTCTTCGATGCATTTCATTAAAATGTGTTTTTTTCGCGGTTTTCCTAGAATTCAACTTTAAATTTCTGCATCCGGAATGCCAGTATTCAGTTCAGAGCAAAAAGATAATTGGCTATTTAATTAGTTTTAGCCAGTTTCGACTTGCCTTTATTTATCGGCAATTCATAGCTATGATGAATTTAGCAAGGAACGTTTGACAAAAACTGCGAAGTGTTAGGCAAATTTGGTAACAGATATTACACAAGATCTGCAATACAAAATAGGTAAAAAGTGGAATATTTTCTAAAACTCGATTTAAAGTTATTTGTCATTCAATAAAATCATCACTAAAATTTAACCCAAACTTTACAGAGACATCTAAGGCACAAAAGTATTCCATATTTCTATAAAGAGTTAAAGGCAGCAATGGAATATTTGGATGGACAGGAATTTCGAACGTTAGGGCAACAGTATTTTCTAAGCTCTGGTGATGTAATTCTCACCGCTGAGTGAATATTAGTAGAAATAGAATTGCACGGATGATAGAGGAATGTCCCAAACGCACCTTTATTTCAGGCACATAGTGTCATCTGCCGTCAAACCCTGAGAAATCTTGAATTCCAAAATGCTTCACGCAAGGCTTTCAATTTTGACACTTGTTTTGTCGCGCGTCTTGTCCCCATTGTGACAATTCCTTGTTCCGTGACGTGAACCTCCGAAAGAATAGGAAGAACCCGACGCCTATTACTGCACTTTCACTACATTGTTCCGGGTAATTCCGCCTTATAGAAGAACAAGTCACCGAATGTAAATATGTCGACATTAGAAAAGCCATTCGATAGTAAAGAAGAAATATCAAAATGGATTGAACTGAATCTTGACACACATTTTAATGGTATATCGCAATTCCTAATTTAGATAACATCCCCGTTTGTAATTTTTGCAAAAGAAGTCGCCAATTGTAAAATCTTAAGAGGAGATCTGTGAGTTCAGTGAAACCAGATGACCTTGAGGTAATTCCGTTAAAATCGGTAGCACAGATAGGCTATCGAATGAATGAATCACGCGGTCATTCTCGCCCATGCGTCACAATGCACCATTTCCGCCAAGCTGTCTGCAGACGGGAGCAGTTCAACCTGCAGAGCGTGTCATTGCCGAAAACAATGCCATTGAACCAAGTCAACTTTTTTAAATTAATGATCTATCTGAATCCCACAATGCAATGGCCAATAGCTATGAAAGAAGACCGATCTGATGGAAATTACTTTATTATTATAGATAGAATGCCTAGAGAAACCACTCCGTGGAACCGTTTTCTAAATTCTTAATCAGACCAATTTGAGGAAGATAGGCGCCGCCGTTTCTCTTGAGCCGCTCCAGTTCCTCCATTTGATGGCTTCGTTCCGATCTCCTCACACTTATTCAATCTACTTCTTCCCCACCCAGCCCCCATTCCCACCATCGACAACCATACACATTCACGTATTCCTTTTTCAAGGGAATCGCTCGCAACCGGTTGTAAGCCCGCGTTCACTTCTCTGCAGGACTCGTGCACGAAACACGTACTAAATCCCCATGGGGGTACCTCCAGTTGCACTCCTTACAAACAATATCGTTTGGTGAAATTTTTTTAAAATTATGTATGTATTTGCAAAGAGATATACAAAAATAGCACAAAGAGGACGTAATACTCATTTTATACAAAGAGAGTTGAATACAACTATCTTTGTTCGTAATATACCTAAATCAATACAGTCTAGAAAAATAAAATACCCGAATATAGTATAACGAGTTGAGGTAGTTTATTTCATTTTTTTCATATATTTCATTTTCATACAACTCGTAGTAAGAATTATGTTAGCCACATATTTAATCGATAAATTTAAAAGCAAATGCATAAAAGGAAAAAGATATTTTTAGAAACAAATTGTATGAAGGCTAATTATTAATGAAACATTGTAAGGATGCATTATTGCCATGCCATTGGTTAAAGATTGCGAACCTTGGCATTGAAATAGGGAGACTTCAACGCTCGACTCAACTTTCTGAAGACAAAAACGTTAAAATATTATTGTAGGCATTTCCACTCCTGCCTATGTGCAATTTCTGCGATAAGTTAATACATTGAAAAAAAAATAACAGAATTAATTGAGCAGTGGATTAAGAAAGGGCCTCCAAACCTTCCGGTTTCGTAAGTGAAAAAAATCTCACGAGAATGTTTGTCGAAGAGAGAGCGACAAACCGCGACTATGAAAAAGAGGATGGAAGCGACCAAACCTCACGGAACCAGATTTGGAATTCGAGAGAGCCACGCAACAACATTCTAAATAAGCGAACGTCCGGGTTGAGCAGCATCCATGGTAGGAAGTAATACCGGGAGCATCCCATTACAGGATTGGTATAAACGCTACGACTACCGCTCTCGACTAAACGGATTACGTAGTTTTTTCGAAAATAAATAACTGAAAATTCTAACAGAAAAAACCTCAAGTAAGAGTTGGTCTCATTATCATTGGCGGATTCGCTTCATTTATAACTCAGACATGCCTATATCCCTTAAATGGCGCAACTAGTACATCTGTAATGAAAGCGACATTCTTTATTTCATAATAATTATCAATTAATCAAGTATGTCACTTCATTTCACTAAATTAATGCTTTTTTCCCTCGAAGGGAATTTTCTAATTGCATACTTTCTTCAAATGCCTACTTGACTTGATAACATTACTTAAAGATAGAAAACCCTCATCCATTTGATAAAATGACAATAAACACATCTTGATAATTTCACAAGTCAAAATCTAGAAGCCTCTACTCAAGTTTCTGCCTAACGCTTTATAAATTGTGTACATGAAATGTATAATAGTTTACGCTAACGGGTTATCAGTTCAGTGAAATATTGAAGCGAGTGCAAAACTATTATGAAAAGAACTATTGTTGTAGATAATTTCATTATTTTGAATTAGAATCGATAATTTCGAAGGCACTATCTGCTGAGGAGACTCAGATTTCAATGTCCTTAATTTAAGATCACCATTTTGGAATGCACGATTAAATGAAAATATCTAAGCGATTTCTTTTGTAATGCATTTCCATCTGGAATCGATCTGCATCTTCATTATACTGCGATTGAAATAGATAGCAATAATCAAGTAGAGATATATACGGAGACTATGGAGTTGATGCTACCGATAAGGTAGACTCGATCTGAGAGAGATAACTCTGAAAAATTGGAGCGAGATGAATCAAGGTCACAAGCGAGACTGGGATGGGGAATGGATCGTAATCGATAGAGTCGGTTGAAAAGGCTTGAGCCAAGGGTGAGTAAACATTGCTAGAATTCCGCTCAAATTGTTCGTTGGTTGAATTTAAAAAGGGATGAGAAAGTATAGGGAAATTTTCCTCTCCAGTTAATCTTACCTGAAGCGCTCGTAGCTACCAAAACTATCATTTTATAATTCATATTTTTAGGATATTTAACCATTTACCGAACTTTTTATATTACGCAAATTCTGGGGGAAAAGTGTTTCAGAAGACATAACTCAAAGTGTATTCGCGCTACGGGCTTTATGTTGAGATATCTTAGATTCGGTAACCCAATGAATATAAGGTTGAGGATGTTAAGAATAAGGTTTAACAAATACTATTTGTTTAATATTGTCAAATAGTATTTGTTAAACCTTATTCTTAACATCCTCTGTTATGGATTTCCACACGGTAAAGCCTGCCACAATCGATTTTTTTTTTTAATATAAGGTTGTTGAGCTCACTCTTTTCGATAGCTATTTCATTACTAGGCTAAGTTAACTGTTTTTTTAAATACTTGTTATCACTTCATCCAAAGAGTCAGCTTTTTGAAAATGCATACTAAACCTACAAGTGGAGAGCAAATTAAACTTTAGTGGATGCATTCCAAGGCGTGTTTCAAAAACTGTTTTTATGTCTTTGTGTATCTCACACGAATATCCTTTAGACAAAAGATGCGTCGCGTTAGGAAATACCGGACGTACCTTCCAAGTTATGCTCGAAGGACCGGATCGAAAACCCAAAAATCCAGTTCCGGAGAAAAAGAGGAAGGCAGCGCAGACAACTTAATGAGAACGTTACCGCGACGCGATCTGTGCACCCCATTTTTGAGGACCGGATATCTCAAAATTGGTAATTAAGAAGTGGATTAGTCGGTGCGCGCAGGGCCGGAGAAAATGGGGCGGCAGATACATGTGGGATGGAAAGGGGGAGGGCAACGATCGGAGTATTTTTGGAGAAATGAAATATGGTGAAGCTGCAAGTGATGAGCACCGAGAAGAAGAAGGCGTGGCGCCACCACACTCTAAAAACCGGGACGATTTTGGAAGGAGGGGTTTCGTCCTTTGAAAAGTGTTAAGAGGCTTCCGAGTGGAGAAGGGAACAGCTTATTCTCGATTCTACCATTTCCCAGCGCCCGCCGGGTAAAGATCCGGGTTAAGGAATCGGTGTCATCGAGATGTAGGAGTGTGGGATTATTTAGAGAGAGGGGATGTTTAGAGAGAGAGGGAGAGTGGAGGGAGAATCAGGTTGACCAAGGTGTGGTTCATGTCCCGTGGCGATGAAAAAGTTAACGGATTTGATTTCCGAAAATTGTGAGAAGTCAGAGGATTGCCGCGGCGAAAATTTTTGGGCCGATTTGGCAGATTTAATTTCGCTGAAACTTCGTCAGCCATCGACATCACTGCCGATGCTTACATTACATGTAAAAAACGCCTGTATCCGAGTAATTGGAAAAAACATGCACGAGAAGGAAGCATAGCGATTCGGAATAGTTAATCCCTGGTTAGTTAAAGATCTCATTTACTCGAAATTATCTCAAATGAATAAACGTGTACACTGGTCACTTTAGTATTTTGTTTTATAAATGAAACGACCGATATCTATACATAAAATATTTTGAATGGATATCGATACTTCAGACTTTGATATGTTTAAATGAATCGGTCAGAGAAGGCCATTGCCGTTCATCTTATTGCCGTATACTTTAACGTTTTCCATAGCGTAAGTATTTTCAATTCATTTCTTCAAAATTCTACATATCGCTACATAATTATGTATTGGATGGTATTGTATCACTGCAATATCACACTTTAATCGATAATAATGCCACCAATCTATTAGTTCCATTGTATGGAATAAATTAATAACCACACTAAAATCCCAAAAACAATTTTTAGAGACAAATATTTCTTCTAAATCCCGATCTATTTCACAAAACCTATTACAAAGAAGGGAAGAGATTTTTCAGTTATTCACATAAGCATATCAGAAAATTCGTATCAACGTACACATCGATTTTGTCTCGAGAAGTACAATTACAATCGATTAAATATAGCGAGAATCGGAATCAAATAGGAAAACGTTTTCCCCGGTTGGATGTAGAATGAATTATTGAATTCATTAGAGAGAAATGGGACCGCTAATCCAACACAAATTACCCGCTCCGTTTGTCGAAATGCACGCGACTCCGCGCACCGACTGCTCAACGCACTTTAAGTATAGGGTTTGTGGAGCATCGGATGCGAAAGCAGGTGAATGGGAGGATAGTGGAGAAGAATGGGAAACTACAGAAGAAGAATGGAAGGAAAGGTGGGGGGGGGTTCCTGATAGGCTTTAACGGTTTCCTCCGCACGAAATTAGTGTAGCATGTGTTACTGAGAGTGCAGCGATGCATTCATTGTAATCTCTTCGCGTAACTAAGGGCAATGTCTAAAACTGCAGCCCGTAATTTAATAGATTCTATGGATCCGCTAACTGATATATTTCCATCTTCACTTCAATCCTTCCTTGTTTTATCAACAACAACGGCATTTCAGCAAAATGCACAAATTAAAAACACCATCTTGAGGTGATTGAAAATATAGGCTAAAGATAGCTCGAAGGTCAAGATCTGTGAAATAAACTTAGCCTCCTATCCATTTTATCAACAAAGCTAATAATGAAATGTTTTATAAATATTTAAGATATCCAATTGGATACCAGATTACAATAATATTTCTAAGGCTAACAATACGGAATACCTTACGCGCTAACCCACTAACGTGAGTCTAAATCAAGTCATCATGTTAAATATAATTGCTCGTAAATAAAAGTGGGACATGCGTGGAGAAAGAAGATTTTTAGAAAAACTCGTCCTGCTTGACGGCTTACAAATCGAAAAGAATTTGAACGGAAGCAAGTTGCATAAATCAGAATTGATTACTTACCACATTACATCCATCGGTAATATGTTTATCACACACCTTTGGTCGCATTTCATCACGTAAGACATCCGTTTATGTGCTTCACACCATTTATATTTTTTCTCATCGTGTGGGATCCCCAATTCCCTCACTTGGTTAATAAAAAGGAGCCAAAGCAGCAAAAAAACTTCCGACAAGATTCTAAACTGAGACCCATTTTGGAAGAATTTCAAGGGAAAATTTGGGTCAAATTAATTTGGACAAAGCGGCCACGCAACCAGAAGATATCATCGCCTCTAAGAATCATTTGATATTCGAATCACACAAAAGCGTATTTTCCTCTCGAAAAGTGTATCCTGTCCCCCGAGATCACTCAAAAATCCTTCTCTCCCGTCACTGATCCCATTCGTCCATCTCGCGAGAATGTCCCTCCGTGGGCGGGAGAAGAAAATAAGACGAAGAGGGAGAGAGTGTTCGAAGGAGTGAATGAGGAGAGATAAGTAAAACGCGGTTGTACTGGGGAAACTACAGAAAACGCGCCTTTTCGTAATGACGTAACTATTAAATGCTTCCAAGTTCGATAATCTTTAAGGTCATCCAACTGAGCGATATGCTAGGCTTCGTTTGCTAGCATTTTTGTTTCATTACCAAAATCAACGTCACGTAATTTACCATCGGCAGTCGAAAAATCATAAAATATTGTTGCGACTGGCTGAAGGCATGAAAGTTAATGATGTCAGTAATGTCAAAGATTTGAGGAATCATATATAAATTACAGTGTTACTACACGAGCGTACTATTTTAACTAGAAACGGTGTTAATTTATCTCATGAATGAGGGTAGGGTACTCTGAGTGAGGTAAAATGAACGAAAATCTATTTAAGGTCTTAATAAATTAACAGCAGTGCGAGCTGTTTTTGAGTTTAACAATATCAAATCGCTCGATAAATAAAAGAAATAACAACTCGAAACTAATCGGAATTAATACTTCCGCGTGAATCTCCCGAGTAACTCATAAATAAATCACCGAAATGATACACACTGATCGAGAGTCGTAACATATTCACGAACAAGGAAAACAAATTTAGATGAGTCCATTATAGCGACACTAACGCTCCGATGGAATTTCACCGCGGGTCTTTTCAAGAGATTTTATTATCGAGGCTAGATCCAACAACTGCTTTGATTATTTATACGCCCCGACGGATTCCTAGAAACCTCAAAATTCCCCGAGAGAAAGTCGTAGCAGATGTCCGAGTCATATTCAAATCACCTAATTAGAGGCAGAGATGTGCCAAAATTGAGGTTAAGAGCATCCGAGACGACGACAAAATTCGACCTTGATGTCGATAACGAGATCCGGACGATCCAATTGGTACACTTTCACAGAGATTAGTGATGGACCGAAAGGATTTGAGGAGCAAGTCACGCTCCGACAACACTCAGAGAGAATATGGTACAGCCCTCCGAATTATTAACAGAAGAATTAGGTTAAGAAAAGTTGGAGATAGTCCGAGCGGAGATCGAGGGGAGAGTCGATGAAGGGCGCGTATTCAGTGTCAAGTTCATGAGGGAGAGCCGCATCTGAGGAAGTCCATTTTTAGAGGCCGCTCTCGGAAAAGCGTTTATCCGAAAACGTTTGCACGTGTTTCTCTCCCAACTCCATTTGCGTTCATAATACTTTATCTCATCCCAAGTCCATTTTATCTCCTCCGGTTCCGACACTAATGTGAGAAGCTAGTAGTCCCGTGTCGTATCAGCATAGCGTTATAAAAGGCGCCCCGTGAAAGATCTCCTCCTCGTCTCCTCGTAGACTGTTAAATTTCGCGTTCCAAATACTTCTCTCGTTCGATCGCACCCCATAAAACAGCAGAGCGTAATAAACTAACTGCGATTGCTGGATTTTGATGAATGAAGCGTTGGAGGGAATCGTGAGCCGGCAGACGCACTCAACGAGGCCATTCCATTAAAGGTGGATGAAAGTTAAAAAGGGGATGCGTCGGGGAGAAAACAGCGTTCCTTATAACGATGACCATCGTTTCCCGATTCCCGGGAGAAATAATTCTTTCCGATAATGGCAACGAAATAGAGCGATTAACATTTTCCGTTCCGATTCAGACGAAGGCCTTGCATACTCGCTCCAACTCAGCGATCTAATTAAACTGGGAGTTATAGTAATTAAGCAATAGTCATACCTCGCGAAACAAATGAATAAGATCACGTACCACGGAATCAACGGAGAACAGTTAGGAAAACTTCTCATCCCTTGAAAAAATGCATAACTGCAAAAGGTGGTCTCTTGACCGGAAATTGAGGAAATTCGTTGTCAGTATCGACCACAGAGAATGCAGGTCCACAAAATCAGGATCTCCAGACTCTTGAATGAATATTTTCTTCAATTTTGTCACAAAAGAAATTTTTCGTTCTCTGAGTTTTACTTATACATCCGAATGATGAAGATAAGCATTTTCGGCGGTTAAGACTAATAATTAACAGGTAAAACGCCCATTAAAGATTTTATATTCCTGGGAATTTCTCCTATAAAACATGGCAAGCGAGCAATCAAATTAATTCAAAATACGCGGGATCCACAGATGAATTTAAATGTTTG
Organism: Sympetrum striolatum; assembly: GCA_947579665.1. Classification (NCBI taxonomy): domain Eukaryota; kingdom Metazoa; phylum Arthropoda; class Insecta; order Odonata; family Libellulidae; genus Sympetrum; species Sympetrum striolatum. The sequence continues at coordinate 1,646,050 of OX388343.1, forward strand.
ATAAATGTTTATCCAACATACTTAATGTTTTCTAACATCCGCTCGCATGACAATTATATCTGGGAAGCGACAGGTTCCGGAACCACATATGGACAATGATACGCACATTCGGAGGATTGCAGCAGCCGTTCTAACGACGTTAATTAGATTATGAGTGAATGTAAACCCTTGTAAGCCCCAAATATTCCACGACAAAAGGCCCGGAAATACCAGATCGCCTAACTTACCCACTAATTCATTCTACTCAATTTCCAACACCCATTTATAATGACCTCCTTTTAAAAAATATGAAGACTCTTTATTTACACATAGGCTCTCTCAAAATCTGGACCACGGGCCAAAACATACCCCTCTCCTCGCTCTCGTTTCGGCCTTTGGGAGCTCACCATTTTGATTTTAGGGAACGTCCCACGGGGATCCGGGGAACAATATACCAACCACCGGCCAATTCGCATTCGTAAGAATTCATAAGAGAATGCCGATGGAAAATAAGGGCATCGATGGACGGGATTCTTAGGATGATCGTGAGCAGTAGTCCGGTTCTCCCCTTTTCAGTAAAGACGCAGGAGAGCGGGAGGGAGCAATAAGGGACAGCCATCGTCCAGAAGTCGGTCAATTCCAATGCCCCCCTTATCTTCATTTTTTCCCCATTGCCCACCAACCTTCCCCTTCACCAATTCGGTGTTCCCGCCTGGTTGCTTCGGCCCTCCGGCTACCCTGCGAGGCAACCGAGCCGCTTCCTTTCCAGACTTCTCCCCCTTCAACCTTCTCGTTCTACCTGTCCTTACCCACCCCACCGGCGCCTTCTTCAGTAGGTCGCCGGCTTTTGTGTAGGGGGGGAATCTCCGGAGAGGGGACAGGTGGCCTGGTGCTTTGCTTGGAATGGGGAAAAAGGTGTTGGAGGGGCTGTGGGGAAGTAGGTGAGGGTGGCAGAGGTCCGGAGTGGGAGGGGGAAAAGAACTCCCGCATTGAAAAGTCTTGATGCTCTTCTTCAGTCTTGTTCCCACCGTGCATCGCGGAGGTTGGTTTTCGGTGCGCGGGGACTTTTCGGTAACCCGTACTTGTAGAGCGGAGCATATAAACTCGGAGGATTCTTTTTCATCCCCAGTTTTTTTTATTCCAAGTCTTGCGCCTAGAGTGACACCTCAACCCCATCTTCATGTGAAGGATTTGTTGATTTAGGAGGGAGTTTAGAAAATTCCGCGGTGCGTCGGGCAGTTGAATATTATTCTATTACTGGGAAATAATCACTTGAGAGATATTTTACGCACTCATACCTGTAAAAAAATTCGCTGTTGGCTCTTAACAATTTGTGGGTGGCAGTTCTCGTATCTCCTACTTCTTAAACCCCTATTAAGGCTGGTGATGGGGTGGTGAGTGACAAAGGATACTGCACTGAGAAAGGACGACTCCCCTTCGTGTGTTATAGTGGTAGAAGAGTATCTAAAGAATCCTAGAAGTGTGTGTTCTGTTCTGTTTTGTTATTACTACGGTGGTCGGTTTGTGGTGGTCTCTGTGGAAGACCCCCCCTCCTCCCCCTCTCTCTGTGCCTTGTAACACCACTCTTCCGTTCCCGATGTTCCCTTCCTACTTCCGTTAACATAACCGGATATGTTGCATCGATCGGCACGGACTAAGGAACGAACCCTTAAGTGACCGTGACTGGATTACCAATTAAACTTCAATTGCCGAAATCGCCTTACCAGCGCGCGCGCATTTCTTTTAGGAACCGATATTGCCGTGTTCCTAAATTTAGGCTTTACTCGTTTGAGTTGTAATTAAAATACTTGTTTCATGTTAAAAAATATTTTATTTTGAAGTTAAAAATTAAATGAAGCCTTGAATAATTACTTGGTAAATAATAATATCGGAAATATATATTTTTCAAGGGATTGGTTTGCTCTGATTCTTATCACAGGCAGGTAAATTGAATTATGTTCATAGATTTCAACCAATCTGTGTTAAATAAATCGTTTCACGGTAGGACTCAACTAAGATTAAATGATAAATTTTATTTTTGACTGAAATTGAGTCTCCGTGTATAATTGACAAATTCAGTACGGTCTGCACTCATTAAAGCAAAATATGCTCATTACCATTCAATTTAAAGTAACCTCGCAACAAGTTTTCTAAATAAAATTTTTACAGATATATAAATTCGTTTAAAAATATAATTTACTTGGATATAAAATTTCTACAGGAATAATAGAAGGCTTCCTTTCTCCCTCCTATTTCAGAGCCCTTACGACAGAGAAGATCACGCTCTCATCCGCTATGATGGGGAAAACAACCACTTGGCTTATAGGAATTTTATTCCTTCTTCAGGTGAGTAACTTCTATGCTTAAATTTTTAATGATAATAAGTTAATGCTGAAAGTATTTTAATATAAGCCGTAGATTTTGGAAAATGTAAGTTTAAAATAGTCAAATATATCATTTTTACGGCAAGTTTAAACCTGGGAGGCAATAAAGGTAAATTTATTAAAGTTTCGAGCTCGCTACTTTCTTCATCGTAGAAAGAAATTTATTAAGGGAAATATTCTTTATTTAAGCTACACCTGAAACTTTTCTTGCTATTGATTCAGTGATCCCAGTTGGGTGTGGTTTGTGTAAATTCATGAACGATTCGTTTAACCTCATTAACCTTTGTGGACCGTAGACTGAGTGCGCGCTATGCAGAATCACGAATTAGCGAAATAGAAACAAAATGTTAATTGGTTCCTTCACATTTCAATATCACATTAAATCATTCCACGAATTTATTTTCGAGCATGCTTTTTCTCGTGAATGGTGGTAGGCAATGAAAAATTCTGAACCGATTTCTATGTATGTATATCGGTCTCAATTTTTAAGTGTGACATGAAGATTCTGTAATTATAAATTGAATTTTACTCATAAAACATAGAGGCAATGAACGCTTGAGAACAAATAAATATCAATTTATATTATCATAAATTACTTGATCTTAACTTGAATACTAACCGTTTTGAAAAAGAAACCGCGATCTTCTGCAGCATAAAGAGGTCAATGAATTTTTTAAGACTTTCAGATAAAGTCTACAATGAATTTAAGCTCAAGTGTTTTTTCTTCATTTTCTACCTTCGGAAGTAAACCTTTAAATTGACTTTAAATCGATTGGTAATTTAAATTAAATTTATAATTAGTTGAAATGTTGCATGTACCGATTTCGTCATAAAAGAGGAATGTCGATGTAAAAAATTCAATTTTTGGATCGAAACAAGCTTCAGAAATCACAGATTCAATACCACTAAGATTAAGGTTTATAGCTTTCCGTAAGGATTTACAAATTAAGTTACTCTGTATGGCATCAAAAAGCAAATCATTACAGCTGTGGCTTAACTTTTCCCATCGTTTATCGAGATGGAATGGAGGTGTAGCATCCGATGAGTGACACTCCCGAGGAAGAAACGGCGGCTCGTGACATACTTCCATACATTTTGGTTGTGATGGGACTCTTTTGAGAAATGTGGGAAGGGCTCCACGGGCATAGCGGTACCCCTATGTAGCGAGAGCGCGCGCGAAAATGAGAAGCCGGAATCATTTGAAGCGGAATGATGTTAACTTGGGAAGAGGGGAGATACGCTCCAAGGCAGCAGCTCGCCCTCATTGCCACGATATCAAAAAAAGGATGGACGACTTGCGTAACTTATCGCAGGAAGAAAGCTGCACAGCATCTCTCTGTAGTCTTTTTAGAATTGTAGAAAAGCATACGGGATGGAGAAAGTAGGAACTATTTCCAAAATGATTAGATAATCTTAGAGAGTGACATGAATTTACGACACAGTTTAGTGGATCTTTTTTTCGATTTAAATGGTTTTCCGTGAAATATATTAGTTTCCTAATTTATTTTTATGCATACCACTTTAACATAATGCATCAATATATTAGTTGAGTAATATGTCAGTCTTTTAACGACTCTCTCGCCATTGAATCTATGCTATTAGTCATTGTTTAATGATGGAATAGGAACCTAATATCTGTTCCCAAAATTCAATATCTTTATTAAGAGAATTAAAACATCTGAAATTTTGCTTGGTTTTTCCGAATATTTAAATTGTTGCGAGTTTGCTGGTCTTTGAGTATTATCGATTAACTCTCTTTTAGGTAAATTAATTGAAGTGTGTATGAACGTTTTAGTGAAATCTATATCTCACTTAAATTAGATTATTAACAATAGATTAAATAAAAATAAAGTAGACTCGTAAATGAAATGTAAAAATATGCACTCTAATTAATAATTGCACATGATTAATCACGCTTCATCTTCTCGTTGAAATTAGGGAGCTCTAGGAGATGCACCACTTGACTCAGCAGCCCTACCGCTTGAGCACCGTGGTGTATACGGTCCACCACTGCCTTTACCGCCACCAGCACCACCCGGCGCCGGATATGGACCCCCTGCTGGCGCCGACGACCCATGGCCTCTCGCCACACCAGACATGCCGCAGATCAAACACCTGCAAGTGCAGTGCGAAAAGACACACATGCGTGTCAACATTGAATTCGATCGACCGTTTTACGGTATGATATTCTCAAAGGGATTCTACAGCGATCCTCACTGCGTCCATCTCAAGCCCGGCTCGGGTCACTTGAGCGCGACCTTCGAGATCTTCCTCAACAGCTGCGGTATGACTTCATCATCAAATGCCCACCATCTCGGAGCTGGAGGCACCGCCCTAGGAAGCTATGGCCCCACACCATCCGGTTCCTACGTTGAGAATACGATCATCGTACAATACGACCCATACGTACAAGAAGTATGGGATCAAGCCAGAAAGCTTCGGTGCACCTGGTACGACTTCTACGAGAAGGCCGTTACTTTCAGACCCTTCCAAGTTGATATGCTCCACGCCGTCACCGCCAACTTCCTTGGAGACAACCTTCAATGCTGGATGCAGATTCAGGTTGGCAAAGGACCATGGGCTTCTGAGGTTTCTGGTATCGTGAAAATCGGCCAAACGATGACAATGGTGCTGGCCATCAAGGATGATGAATCTAAATTCGACATGTTGGTGCGCAACTGCGTCGCCCATGATGGAAAACGAGCACCAATTCAGCTGGTGGATCAACATGGATGTGTCGTCCGTCCTAAGATCATGTCAAGATTCCAGAAGATCAAGAACTTCGGACCATCGGCATCTGTGGTCTCATTTGCTTACTTCCAAGCGTTCAAGTTCCCAGACTCAATGAACGTCCACTTCCAATGCGTAATCCAGGTTTGCCGCTATCATTGTCCTGAACCCAAGTGCGGAGGAGGACTCCTTGGTGGTGAATACGGACCTCCTCCACCACAACACCTTCCTGGACCAGGCCTTGCAGAATACGGTCCACCACCTCTTTCCCTCCCAGCTGCATACCCAGATCCACGACATCCCGCTTCCGGACCCGCTGGTGCTTACTCCGAACCCAAGGGTGAGGTCGTTCCTGCTCCAACAAACCATCAACAATCAAACCAAGGAAAACCAGGCCAAGGATCCGGACTTTCTCCTCCACCACCCCCGCAGAATGGACAGCAAAACAACGGTCAACCACAAAGCGGATCTTCCGGTGACGTTCAGACTAGTCAGAACTCCCCTCAGAACGGTCCTTCACAACAATCCCAGTCGTCCCAGGGAGTAAATCTTCCTCCACCTCCCCATCCCGGACGCCGAGCACCTTACTCCACGGTGAAGAGGAAGGGCGTTGATGGTCAAGAACCAGGCAATCCTCCTTCCGTTGGCAGCAATGGAAACCTCGCGACCTTAGGAGGACGACCTCGTTCCGTTCAAGTCCTGCAAGATCTGCACGGTGCCAGAAGAAGACGAGACACGTCAGAAGAGCCCAAGGTTCCTTTGGTTCCCAGAGTTTACAGGAGAGAAGCTCAGGAAATGACTGATGTCAACACTAGCCGCGTTATCCAGGTTGTGGCACCGGGTGATGTCAACTTCAACCTCCGCAATTCCAACGGCGGCAACGATACGACCGTAGTGATACAAGCTTCAGGGAGAACCATCGACCCCGACTCAATCTGCCTTTCAGTAGCAAGCTTCACCGGCGGGCTGGTGATGCTCCTCTTAGTTCTAGTTGTAGCATGTCTCGTAGCAGCCTTCCTTTTCGTTCGAGTCAGAGCAATCGAAAGGAAGGGTAGCCCCGAACTGGCTACCACCACCTTTGGACACACTGGATATGATAATTCCGAGTTCGTCAAAGTGGCGCATTAACAGTCTTCTTTAAATGGACATAAACTATCATCAAAACTTTATCCTTCTCCAATCCGTCCAAACAAGGTATATTATCCCTCATCCGAAGGGGGATATGTATTTGAAAGGGGATATTAAGTGGTTTTAGGCCCCGATTGAAACGTAAGGTTGGTGGCTAATGTCACACCCAAGTTCACCAACTTTTCGTTAAAAATGTCGTCGGAAGACTCAGACCTCCGTCATTTAAATATCTCCCTAGTCTACACCTTCCGCAAGCGGTTTTCCGCCGACCTTTGAGAAGAAAGTATTTAATAATACAGAGGTGCCTTTGTCTTAATTTTGGATGAGCGAGTCTTACTATTACATCGGGACTTATCCAGGAAAAAGGGCATCTTGCCGGGACTAACAATGCACTATACTCTCCTCGCGGTACCAAAACAGATCTAAGAAACAAATATCATTCATCTCTCGCCATTCATTAATCACATCACACAAGAGCATCAGGAAAGGTTTCTTTACCACCTTTCCTCACTTCACGATCTTATGTAATTCTTATATACATACACGATTAATAAGCTTATATTTAAACCACGATTAGCAAGCACTGCATGGATCCTCAAATTCCGTTTGCCGAACCTATTCATCTCTAATTTATGAAATGATTATTATAATATTCTAATTTATTTATATAAACGCGGGTAAGACTGGCTTACAAGAAAAAGAAAACACACAACACGTATGCATGCACTCACTCTTGGCGGTCGTTTAGCACTCAAAAATTATTATCAACCAAATTGCCTCTTGAAATTTAGGGTAACTTAAAAAGAATTGGAAAGGGTTTATGTAAGTCCTTCAAATCTATTCTCCCCTTCTGAAAATGTTCCTCCTTCAGCATAAAGACTCGAATAATTGGATACGCAGGAGGCATGAATTCCAATGTGAGCTGGTGTGAGGAAGTGAATTTGCTCCAAGGCAGATGATTTATGCCTGGCTTCATTTCAAGCCCTTAGTAATCAGCTGCCTTTAAGTTCGTGTTTTATCTGTCCGTTTGGATAGAGACTATTGAAATATGCCAGTGATAAAAATGGAAATACGTTTTATGGTTTGGTGTTTGTCGTTTTTAATCGATGAACAAAAGGAGCCACTCTAGCTATTTAAGCATCATAAATTTATTTCTAATTATTATTACGGATAAATTACCTCTTTTTGTTATGAAAAATGCGTGTAAAATATCCTGGCGATGTATCTATGTATATGATTTTTTTCTTTCATTTGAAAGTTTCACTCGATGCTGCATTACTCAGGAATATGAGTGAGATGGCCAAAATATGCAAAGGTTGATTCTGATGTGAGTGTAAAATAAAACGTGTCTTGTGGGTCTGTCAGAACTGCCACAGACCAAACTAACTTCAATTCCTACACGTGAATATTTCAGTAAAAAATTGAAAATCTGTTGTAAATATTTTAATGCTCATTTCTTGTTTGACCAAATCAAGCAAAGTGCAAGCCATTAAAGAAATAAGTTATAAATGTTTTCTAATGATTTATTTCTCTATTAGACACAAATCCATTTGATCTTCGGCGCAACTACATCACAGAATTCCGATTTCAAAGCAGTAAGCCCTAAGGAATATCTCGAAAATGTTGAGCGACTTCTGTTATAAACTTTTTCTTAGATTTATTTCAATTTATATCTGACGGAATTTTTTATGTTGCAATTAAGTGTTACTCATAGCAAAGTTTCATTTGATTAGTGACACATAAAATGTTTTCAATTTCCTGATTACTATGTCATACTTGAGGAAATTATTTGTAATGTTACATATAATTTTCCATTATTGCAGCTTCATTTTAAGCATCTTAAGCGCATTGCAGCTCTTAGCCCTGAATTTTAACTTACACATATTTCGAGATTTTTATTTTAATACTTCTCTCTTATTATCGATTAAAATTGTAGTTTGGCGCGAAACATTTACTTTATAAAGTTTTTTTTATATTTTTTGAAGATTTACAAGGCCATTTTGGGTCACTTCATTCGTTGACCTAAAATTCGTGTTGAAAAGTCGTTCCGTATTCATCAACACTTCCGTAAACATAAACTTACCAAACCATTGAAACTGATGTTGGTAGTTCATAATATTCCTCCGGAAAGTATTAACGAGACCGGGTATTAATTAAAACGTCTAAGATTCACATGAGGGGGGAAAACACCCGGACGAAAACAACGCGTCAAAGCCTTCCCCTAAACCAGATCTTAAGAAGGTAAATATGAACACGAGCGCTGTCCAACAGGTAAAAAGTAGGACACTTAAAGATGAGGTTCATCCAGGTGAGTTTGAGAACAGGCGCACGGCGAAAAAAAGGCTCCGTCTTGGGTTATAAACTCCTGAGGAACACATCGGAGGAGGAGGGGAATGTATCAGATGTAGTTACGCCAGTTGGTGAGGGCAGAGAGGCATGTGGGCTGCACTGGCATCTAATGGAAGCACGGAAGTACCGTTATGAAGGACGCTGGTTGGCTGCTTTGAAGCCGGGTCGTCGTCCTGTCCCGGTCTACATTGACGCCCTCAGAAGGCCTCGTTCTTTCCCACCCCCTCGGCCCATTCCTTCCCGCCTCCATCCCCACACCGTCATCTGCCCCGTAACTTCGTAACCTACTCCCCGCTCCACTCCGTCGACCTTCATGCCTCTCCCCCCCTCTGTCCGGTTAACCAGAAGAGACGCGGCGATAAAGAGATATCCTTTGTTTTGAGATGCTCATGATGGACCGCGCGACATACGATTGCTCCACTTAAATACGAAGCATCTCACAGACGCTAATGTTTCGATCGAGGCCTACTAATTTCGCTAATGAGGCGCTTTGTCTTTCTTAAAGTCATTTCCGAATTATTTTTATGATGATCATAGCGAAGAATATATGCGAATATTATGTTAGTGTAAATAATGAAGTGAGTGAAAAGTATATACTTTTCAAATGAGTAATTCAAATGCATGACAATGAATCTCGGCTTGCGGGACGAGTAAAATTACAGCTCTGTCGTATACAGAATATTTTACTAACAGCTATTTTCAGAAAGGAATCAGATTATAAATGATTAAGAAACGGTAAAAAGGAATTTTAACAGTTCCGAAATACATCCAAGATATCACAGGTTTCAGATATAAAAAAACAAATGTATATACAAATTATTTGGATCGCACAATACGTGCCATATATTTTTAATGGATATTAAAACCTGATTTTCCTTATTTTGAATTCAGAATATGCAAAATTTTATTTCCAAGGCGCTAAGTTGCACTAACAGGATTTATTTCACAGAAAGTCCATTAATCTTGAAAAGCGTTCATCGAAATAATTATAGCGGATAAAAGCAGCTGATGGTCTCTAAAGGATGACTAAAAGACTAATTAGGCTGATTTTGAATTTGCATTCGTGGTTTTAATTGTATCCTAGAATAATGATAACACAATAGTAAAGTTTCGATGAAATGGACCGAATGTACAAGTCAAAAGAATATCTATATATAATATTCTATATATATATATATATATATATATATATATATATATATATATATATATATATATATATATATATATATATAAGAATATAAATGCGTACGGAATGTTTAAACAACACACCGCATAAATAATAGAAAAGTTTTCCTAGTACATGGTTTCCTTGTATACCTTATCTTAGTGGATATCTCGAGTATTTTACTAACAATGGTAAAATGCGTATTATTACTCACATAACCTTCAATCAATTCACATTTTAACTGTTTTTGTCGTGAATATAATTTATAAGTTTTTTTTCTAAAAATCGAGCATTCACTTACATAGGAATACCGAAAAACGAATATCTAAAGAGGTCGATGGCTCCCGCTGGATCCTATCAGAGGTTGACTGCAGACCGAATTTCAGAAATGTGAAAAGCGAGAGAAACTCTGAATTATCACTCACAAATGCGGGTGGCACTTCATCCAGAAACTATGAAGTTCGTACACTACTGACCCACATAGTTTCGGTGAAATACCCCACGCAATTGTAAAAGTAGCACCGAGATGCCGGTGAGAAAGGGAGCTTCGGGTTATTGCTCTCTCAACATTACACTGGAGAGATATGGAATGTGCCGAATTTAGTTCCCATAGCAATACGACCGTATCGAATTCAAAATGGAAATAATATACGGCTAAATAAATGTAAAATCATAGAAACCGAATCATTCCAATCGAACAGGAAATAATGTAAAATGAAAATTGAAACTTCATAAATTGTTTCTTGTTAAATAGAAATAAATTCGAAATCCTCCAATTGTATGTATAACATATATAATTAATCAATAATATATCGAATTTATATTATGCTATTAACTTATTTTCAGATGATATTTATCTAATATTTTATTGCGTTCAAGGATTGGATTATAAAAATAGACAAAAAGCTTTATAAGGGCACAGAAATTTATTATTAAAATAATTACCTTACTACAAGAATGACAATTCCGAGGCTTAAAATAAAAAACAAAAAAATACATCGGTGTATTCGCCTCTCTGCATAGCTATAAAAAATGGCGGTTTAAATATTCAATTTAAACTTTTTCTGACTTCAGAATCAGGTTTTATCGCTCGATGAATAAACAAGGTTTTCTCCCTTCTCCCTTCGTTTGGTTGTAAAGCAGCAGGAGCCAGAGGTAAATATCTTGGTAATTTTGGATGAGGTGGCAGCATTTCATCGTGAATCGAACTCATGTCCCTCGCGATGACGATTCCTTTCTCTTTGTCGCGATCAATGCACCACTCATAGAATTCCTCCTTTGAGGATTCAACAGCCACACCTATCTCGAGCCTGTGTAAGAATATTACCCATTGAAACACGCGCTCCTTTTTAATGATAAAACATTATTTAGACCTTTAGAAGAGTATTCGTCGGTTTGAAAGACAACCACTATGAGCTAATAAAGCCCAAGAGATGAGGTTAACTAATGAAAAGTCCCCTCTTCTAAATCAGCGAACTATTGCTGTAGATGCTAAAAATATATTTCCGATCTCATTCATTTAAATACGAGATACATTTATGAAACGGAAATAAAAATTAAATTGTTCAAAATCCTTCTTTTTCTTTTTTTCAGCTCGCGTATCGATATAACCATCACTCTAATAAAATGTTTAATTTTGATTTACTTATTATTCTAATTATTTATTTATTGCTCTAAGATCTACCGGATGAAGATACATTGTAAGGTAATTAAGCAATATCTTGACGTATCAAAAATATCCACTAATATTCTAGAATAAGTGGCAATCACATGAATGAATAACTTTAGGGAATGAAGACTCGGAAGCGAAGCCATGTTTAAATCAAATGCGCATACACAAGCGGCTCACCTGAAGCAGGTCTTATTACCATAAAAAACAAGGCACATGTCGTGTTGCTCAAACAGACGGAAACTGATTGCATCGTTCAACTTCATGGTGAAGAAAGGAATAGGACAGTGGATGTTCTTTGACAGAGCCTTCGGTTCCTCGCTCAAACAAAATAGGTTCTCTTTCTTGGATTCGGCATATATTCTTTGTTCTTTCAATGGCATTTTGTTAAAGTTGTCTTTTAGATGCATTTTCCAATGCCATTTCATAAATTTCCCTGTCACGGGATCGACAACTCTTCCCCACGTTTGCGTATATTGCATCCTGATGAAGTAAATGAAGAAGTGCATGCATTTCGTAAGAGACCTAATCATTTTCGGATAATTGCATTCATGTTATTACATTATATTTTTTTAAAAAGATAATTTTGTAGTCTATATTAGCGTATTCGTAAAACATCAATGGCATGGCATTAAGTATCATTTTGAGAACTGTGAGATAAGCTATCAATGTTATCATCAATTTTGATAAACAGGTAATAATATTTACTTCGTTAAGTAAAATAATGATCAAACAACTTTTACATTAGGAAGGGTTTCCAAAGTTTATATCCAAGATAAAAAAAAGCAATTTCCTCTGCGCTGCTACAAAGATTTACCGAATTGGTAAGCTAAAATTATCACAATAATCTAAATTCTAGAAAACGCTGTCTTGATTAGACTCATTGAAAGATTCTCACCTCACTTTTCCACGGTCGTCATAAATAATTCCATGGCCATACGAGTCAAATCTTCCAACAACCCGTAAGGAAAGTAGATTCGCTTTGCCTTCCGAGAACACAGTCGTTACGATCCCTTCGATAAAAAATTAAGAACGGACATCAATCATACTACATTAATGTTGAGGCAGATCTTTCCAGCGTCAGAAGCATAACCGGATGCTCTTACTCCCGAAGAAAATGGGTCGCAAAGCACCTCTGAGTTGGTAGTAATTAGAGCAGGGGCGAAAGGGAACACTTTGCATAATCATGCCGGCACTGCCTCATGTATTTAATACGAATATCTATGCTAATGATGAAAACACCGAAAATATTTACCATTTGTTATTCCTCGTTCACCATCTTCCTTCTCAATAAAGTAAACGGAGCACGGAACATTTTGAAGAAAGATTTGAAGAAGCTAATACTTGGCAAATGACGGTAGGAAAGTAGAGCATCCTTTCTTTCACATTTTACAGAATACTAGTAAACTCCCCCGTCAAGCATGATGGGTCTTAATTTCAATTTTTCAATAAATATGCTACATTTAAATTAGATGACTTAATAAAATATAACTTATCAAAAGTAAAACCGTATAAATTTGGAATGCATTAATATATAATAGAATAATTTTAAAAATAAATAAGGGGAAATACGTTGGTTGGTTTTATTTTTACTGGATGAATTTCGAATTAAAATTGAATTGTGAATCTATTATGACGGAATACGCGACTTATTCATACCCTAATTCTTTTGATTAATACTAATCAGTATAGAATTTTAAGCTAAGAATATTAGCGGAATTCCAAAAAATTACGAATTAGATTCCCTTGAACATAATGCAGTTCGTGATAAACACACAAACGCACCGCTTTAAAATCTCTGCTATAAAATCAAGTTTACGTTAAAATTCTGTCCCTCAAAAATCTTCCCCTTCCTCGACGTAATATTTCTTCGTCATCTTGATCACCACCAACACAAACGACCGTATAAATGTCCTTTTGTAAATCGGTTTGATAAACAAAAACTCCAAAATGGCCGTAATTTTGTTCCTGCTATTTAAATATCATAGTTTACATTCGCTGAAATCTCAGTAAATCGCCTCCTCTACATGGTTTCTGACATTATTTCGTACCATTAATTCGGTATGGTCTTTAAATCCACGTTTATTCTTGCGGGAATTGAATGTATCGGATTCAACAATCACCTTGGTCGTCAGGGGGACTACGACTACGGGGGGGGGGGTTGTTCACTACGACGAAATTATGTGGGGCATCTTTGGATACTGCATTTGAAACTACATATTTCTCGCGATTTAGTCACTATTGACATTTTATATTTGCAAATATGTGACCAGCAGAACATTTGTACTGACAGCTCATAGAAAAGTAACTCCAAATTCGCTTATGAGCACTAAAGCGTGTGTTGTCCGATGTCCATTTGTGTATTAGTAGATTATTTATATCTCCAAAGACTATATGATGGCAATAATGGTAATACATGATCTAAAAATGTTATAATTCTACGCATTTTCAGCCGCTCCTGATGTGTGTAGACGATAGGCCGCGTGTGTAGAACTGATAAGTTCAAATGGACAAGGGAAGATCCGCTGTACGTCTTAAATCGGAGAAATATCAATGTACTTTATTTTGTGGACATTGTGACAGACACACATACAAATAGTAATAACAGTTACCGTTTAAAGATTTGTATACATAAATTTACATATGTTACCAACAGGGCCAGTTTTACCACTAAGCGTAGCTCGGCAATAGCCTTCGGGAGTTGAGACATGAGGGAGGGATTATCTCGGGTCTCGCAAAAATAGCCACAGAGCAGGAAATTGTACCCATAAGATACGATGGAAAAAAGTTGGTAAAAGCTTGGCTAAATGCTTTCTAGAGGCTAATACGTCATCACTTTGTATACAAGATATTTAAAAATATTGTATTATAAAATTCGTAGAAGAATACACGGGAGGGCTTTCATTTTCTTTACCTAGACGCGTAACAAATGCTCTAAAAACATTTTGGCGGTGAATTATATTTTTCTCAACGTAAGTTTGTTCTTCTGGCGTCTACGAGAAACTCTTTGTTGATTTAAACTATAATGAAAATAAATTATTTGAATTTTTGAAATTAATTAATTGATAAAAGACGAAAGAAATATAAAACCTCTATTTTAGGAATAGAGTGTAGAGTGACTGATGTTCCCAAATATAGCTTTTTTTGGAGATGCTAAATAAATTCTAATGTCTTTATTGCTGTTTTCAAATGATATTCCTAACGTTAAAAATTTGAAGGATATTTTACGGTGAAATAGCTCAACTTATATGTTTCTTTTTCTATCTAATAACTTATAAGTATGCTGTTATAAAACATTATAAAGTACACATTAGTGTGTCAATGATTCTGCTAAAACATTTAACACTCACTATTGTTTTCCTTCGTTACAAATACTGCCGGAAGCCCATCTTGATAAAATATTTCACCGGTTCCACTTTCCCGTAGTATCGAAAATACTGATCCATCAGGATAAGTATACACTTCTTGTTCACCTTTGCACCTGTAATTATTCCATTAGCGATGAAAAACCTTTCTCTTAACTGTTGCTTTCTTCCTGTTAAAGATGCTTTTGATAGCTAAACGAAGGTGTTTATTAAAAGTATCAGTAGGGAGTAGAAATTAAACATATACTGTAATAAATACATATATTGGAATGTTATGCATGTATATTGCGAATACTAAGATAGACTAAGTCTGACTATAGCTTCTCTAAGATTGCACGTAATTGATTGCTTCAACGATCAACGGAGTATTTGTGTATAAATGTGACCTTTACAAAGACGTAAGCATATGAATGAATGCTTGTGAAGAAGGATTTTATGACTTTTAAGTTTTACATCTTGTAATTGAGACACAAAAATAAAAGAGGATAAAATAAGAAAAAATCCAATATTTAAAAATCTATTGAAATAGAATAACGTTAAACCTCAAATTATGAGATCAGAGGGAAAATGCGTAAATAAAAAGTTTCATCTGAAATAATCCTGGCAGCCGGTATCAGAAGGCATTTACTTCCGTGATAAATCGAAATAAAAACACTAAATACGCAATAAAGAATGGTTCATATGCTTTAATTTAGAGAAGAAACGAAGGAGAAAAAGTCTGCCGCAGCCGAAGTTTTGCTTTCATTTCTTTATGAAAGCACTATTTAAGACGCTCTCTATTTTAACACCAGCTATCTTCTCTTCGTAACCTTCCACACGAAATAAATAAATTTGTGTAGTAATTACGGAGAAATGTCTTGTCGAATTCAGGTAGACATCAGATAAGAAAGAAATGCGCAATTTTTAACAAGATGAATGAATAAACGATGAATGTAATTTTTGTTTTACTCGTGGGGTAATAGAATGAGTTTACCAGTGATTGTGTGTAATTAACCTGCATTACTTTATTAATTAATCCGCTCCTTCAAGTTGCATAAGAAAGGAATATAATATTGATTTATTTTACGGAACAATAAGTAAATTAAGGCATTTGATTGTTAAGTTGGTTAATATAAATATATTTTATTATTTTTTATTCCTTACAGTTATAACATAAATTATATTCTTCATGAAAATGTTTGTAGATGAGTGTTAAATAAGTAGAAAAAGGCCAACAATTCCTAAATTCAAAGAATAAAATCTCAAGGTAAAAAGTACCTGACCATGGAAGAAATCAGTAATCTTACTGTAACAACATAAAATTGAAAGGAAAACTAGGAACACGGCTGAGTCATTAAGAGTTAAAAGAGATCACTCTTTTAACTCTTAATGTTAATATAAAATTGGCCACGAAACCACCCGGTTTGTATCCCAAGAGGATTTTCTTCAACAGGAGGAGGATCACCGGAAATTGTATGGAAAATGAGAAACAGATTAGATATGACCACTAATAATAGTATAGACGAAAGATGATACAAATGGAATTAAAGACGACATAACGGTAAAAACAAAAAAAATATGGACAAAGAAGATACGAAATGCCAATGTAAGAAAGTTGTAATGCTTGAAAGATTAACGAATTGGCAGAATTATTAGAAAACATCCAGATAAAGTAATTAGAAATCGGTATAATCTAAGGGGACGAATTACCGAACATACTGTTTCTTTCACTCATTAGAATTATTAAAAACAAGATTCCAAAGAAATATTATAAAGAGAAAAACTTCTGAAAATTGAGGAAGCATTCAGTCTTGATAGTATAGTTTTGGCTGGCCTCCAAGCAATGTCTTACGAAATTGATTCTATTTAACGCTTTTCCTCAGAATTAATATATTAATTGATACAAGCCGATGAAAAAGGTTAACTGACTTTTTATGTTCCCATCTCATATTTCCGTATCATATAAATCTTTTTATGATATTTAATTACTTCTTCACCTCCTAATTGAATAAATAGCGCCTTTACATTCAAGTTCAGAAAGAAAGGTTTAAAAATGAGAAATTCAACTCAAATTACTACTTCGGTAAGGTATACAAATTTGTATTTTAGGTACAAATGGTTGGGGTAACCATGCTGAAAAGTATTTATATAAAATTGAATTCTAAGGGGTGAATTTGAGAGATTCTCAAGTAAAACTTCCTTTATAGTTGTATAAAGTAATATGACTGTATCAAACTGTCAAATTTCTCTTGAAAATTAATACTAATTATAAATTGAGTCTATTAATTTCATTATTCATGTGTCATACATCCGAAAATGCAATTTTGGAAAACAATAGATTGATCGCCATAGAAACTATATATAGATTTTAAGTAATATTTTTTTAGTTTTTCAATGTATAAGAGTATGTAACCTTTACAGCTGATTAGTAATGTTTCCTTACCAACATATATTTTTCTTTCCTTGAGCTACACTAAAAATACTAACTTTCTTCATATGATATTTCTTAGGTATTTTTGACCATCCGCATTCAATATATTTTGGATCAGAAAGACGATAAGGAATAAAGCCAAATACTTTTATGCCTAAATGAAAATAAAGAATATTTAATATAATTTTGCAAACTTCAATAATAATAACTTGCTCAAGTAAGCAGGCATATAATTTAAGATACTAGAATATATTTCCCAAAATTTAAGTGGCTTAACCAAAGGCTTCTGTAGAGCAACTATGTTAATAAAAAAGACTGCACTGTTATAGAAGCTCCTCTTTGATTCAAAATGTAAAAGAAAGACTCCAAAAACCACAAAAAAGGGCTTAATTTAGTTTTTATACATATTTCACCCTTCACGAGGGCATCTTCAGAGGAGACTGGGGAGTAATTTTCATTTACCCTCTACAATTACTCACCAGTCTTCTCTGACACACGAAGGAGGATGAAAAGTGTACAAGAACTAAAGTAAGTCCTTGTTTGATGGTTTTTGGGGTCTTTCTTTTATAGTTTGACTATTGTAGCCATCAGTAGCCAAATATATATTTAACTTCTTTCATTATTGTTCATATTGTTCAAAATAATCATACATAATAATTGTATGACTATAATCATAATTTACTGTCATAAGCTGAAGAAATTCTTCTTAGTAAATAAATATAAAGAGGAGTACTTAGTACTTCTCTTTACATTTATTCATAAATAAGGATTTCTCAATCACATTTAAGCAAGGTTGGCACAAGAAGAACTTTGGTCCAGTGCTCAATCTTTATGATAAGTTTAAAGAAAAAATGCTCAATACAGTCGCTAAACCACAAAGAACAAATCTTTGGAAAGATATGAAAAGCTTAGAGGGGTAAACAGGTGATGGAAAGATGTTTTCTATTATACATATTGATCAAAAAGATCCAACATTAAGTAGTCTTAATAATCACAAGGTCAAACGTAGTCACACTGCTTGGTCCAGCTCTGACCATAACTGGCTTACATTCTTCAAGGAATAAATATTAAACATATAAAAACCTCTAAATCACTAAATCTATCATACATTGCTTTACAATTTGGATTCTGGATTGATGGATTTTATGAATTCTGTGATATTTATTAAAATAACTGGGCTTCTCTGTTGCCCAGCAATAATTTGCAATTCCATACAATTTTCTCTATGTAGCATCAACAGCTTGGTATGGATCCATCAGAAGCAAAAGTGAACACCAACTTGTACAATACCACAGGATTTTTCATTAGAATCCGACCATGTTTTGACATTGTTCATGGTTTTGACTCATGGAGTCATATTCAGGTGACCCGAGGTCTATGGGTGACCTGAGGATGACTCTGTGGTTGTATTCTAATAGACAATTCGGTGGCATTGTAAAAGTTGGTGTTCACTTTTGCTCCTAATTTTTGCAACATTTCATTACTAATTATTCTAATTACTCATTCAACCATTGTGTATCTGTTTTGTAATGAATTTTTATTTGTGTAACCTGAGTGATACCAATGAAAAAACAATTCTAGAGTCTTAATCTTATGCCGTAAATACTCCTTAAGCTATCGTACATTTATGGATACCGTAGTTTTTCTTCCCTTAAAATAGAGCAGGGGAAGTGGTGTTGCCTTATTTTTTGGTCAAATTATATGCTGAACAAAAGCTAAAACCTGAAATTCACCTCAAAATTTTAGGGGTCAACTTATATGCCGGATTGACTTATATGTCAGCATATACACTATTATTAATTCCACCCAATCCTCTTACAAAGTAGATTTCCTTCTTTATCTTCAAGAACACTGCTTATGCTCTTGCTAAACTCTCTTACTTTTCCATCCCTAATTGTTTCAGAATCCCATTTATACAGTTTGATCAATATAAGTTTTTTTGATATAAAGAAAATATTAAAAAATTGAACCTTGTCATCAAATGGTTTATGTGGAATTCTAGGTACATTCACCTGTGTAATTCAGCAAATGTTGAGATAATAGCATTATAGAATAGTCGTATGATTATGAAGGAAAATAAAGTTTTGGAACTTTCTGAGCTAAGCAATTTTAAAAATTATTACTTTAATAAATGTAATTGTGAAAATGAGATCTTCTATCTTACTGAATAACTAAAGAGGGTAAAATGTAATGAATTTCGATGAGAGAGTTTTTAGAGCCTTTTGAACGTTAAGTTATGAAGCATATAAAATCATTCGAAAGGACAATAAATGGTTTGATCCTTACCTCCTTTTTTGTTTTGCTTTCCAGAGGAGACTGTAGGAGCACTTTTTGATTCAGTTGTGAGCTTAGAATTTTTTTCAGAACCAAAGCTTTTTGATTTTTTCTGTGTAATCTCTGTTGATTTATTACTCATTTTAGTTTGGGTTTCCTCAAAATTAATTTTGTTTTTCTCAGTATTCTTTCCAGCCCTTTCCTACCAATAATGAATTCATATGAGTTAAGCATTATATAACTATTTAAAATGTTGGTAATATAGCAGTATCGATGATGAAGATTTTGGGAATGCTATGTTGGACATTTTGGGTGATGATTTCTCGCCAACAAATATGACCAATGCTGTGTTCCCAAAAATCTTCAGCATCAAAACTTTGTGCAGCGAAAGCCTACATTCCAAATGTAGAAGTAATTTGAGATTTTGAAGCCATTTCATTTATGACAGCTTGATTATCATATTTTCAATTAATTGTTAACATTTAATTTTGAAATTCAAATTGCAATCCTATAATTTTTTAATTAATACCCTTTATGACTTCTTTAAATATCAAATTAAAGAACCTCTCTTCAAAGCTGAAAAGTACAGTCCTGGCCAAAATTAACGCAGCACCTGCCGTAAGGATCGCTAGGGAGGTGCTGCGTTAATTTTGGCCAGGAGTGTACATACTTCAAAATCTTAAACTCAGTACTGAAAATATGAAATTAAACTCATTTTTCTTTTTAAAAACTAAACTACAATGAACAAACATATAAAAATATGCATAACACACAAATTCTGATAAAAAGAACAATAAATAATGAAATGCAACACTGTAACTAACCAGGATTATTTTCGACAGTTATTATTATTTCAAATGTTATTTTTTTGTTCTAGAATACATATTTCTGCACATCAGTCTTTATTAACATTGTAATGTATGCTAATTTAATTGAATTTAAAATCAATTAATTACAAACAAGTTAGAGAGACATAATTATTATTTCCCTAATTAATAGGAAAACGAGTTAACCTCAAAAGAATATTAGATCAGCTCGAGCAGATATCACTAGAATTGATTATATCAATTGTATGCTCTCTATGAGTTGAAATTCAAGATAAAGCAAAAGAATATTCTACAAAAATAAAAACTATTTAAGGAAAATATTTTTTATCATGTGGTTGGTTCTGAATATTTCCAAAGAAATCTTAAATTGTAGGGTAAACATCAGTAATTTTGTGATAATTTGAGCATTTTAAAAGATATTTTCTATACAT
This sequence comes from Sympetrum striolatum, assembly GCA_947579665.1. NCBI lineage: Eukaryota > Metazoa > Arthropoda > Insecta > Odonata > Libellulidae > Sympetrum > Sympetrum striolatum. Next base: position 1,666,764 of record OX388343.1, read on the forward strand.
TATATTTTTCATAATTAAAAATTTCATCAGTTTAATCATTAATAAATAAATAAAAAAAAATTTTATCTCCATTCAATGTGTGTCAGAAAGGCACAAATTAAGTATGTGCTGCATTACATGTTGCATAAATATACAAATCAAGATTTTGAATGTTGTGAAATACATCATAAATGGGCATAATATTACAAGCCGCAATGACTGTGTGGAAGAGCCTTTACCTGTGACAATTAAACAACAGAAAGCATAATTCATGTTACATAACAAATTATCTCTATCATTCTCATTGTGGCACCAATCACAATTAAAGACATATTCTCCTGAATAACACCTGTTTTGGCATTGTGTGTGGTACCAAACCAAAATGCTACACTGAACCTATTCAGCCTCTGCTGTTTTATGATGGCTGAGTGGACATGTACCGCAATCACAGTCATCATTTTCTCATCTGGAAGTTCTTACTACTAGGTTGATAATGTTAGAGAATTATCTTTGATCTTCCCAGATATATAAAATAAAGCAGAGAAAATTGCATTGACTACAAATTAGCATTTTCCGTAATGAGGTTGACATGAGCTTAGGACTCTTCTGAATAGGAAATCTTACCCATACATTTCTTTGTATTGGTTTCTTCCGAAGGTGACTTAGAGCACATACTAATCGTTCAGAATCCTTCTGATTCCCATGTTTCATTGGTTACTCTCGTGTTATTACTGATATGAGAAAAATGTTGTCAATACTTTCTGTAGTATTTTGAAGGAGAGTATTTTCCTTCTGTGCATTTTCAGTAACATTTGAAACAGGAATGGTTTCTTTTGAAACTACATGACAATCAAAAGGAATAATTCTTGTCTCTTTAAGATTTGATATTATTGAACAAGGCGTGAAAAATTGTGACATGACTGAGACTCGAACCCAGGTCTCCCACTTTCCGGGCAGTTGTTCTAACCACTAAACTACCATCCCACCACAATTCCACTCCTGTTAAAGGGATGCTTTATGAGCAGATAGTGGTGCTCCACGTAGTGGCACCGACCACCACCAGGGGTCCTCACTGAGGCAACCGACCCACAAAGCGATATTTAGAGGAATCCCCTCAAAGGAAACAAGAAAGAACTTCATGATGAAATTTTAATTAGCACGAGGAAGCATGGTTTATATGGTTTTTCACTCCTCGTTCAACTTTGGGTTTAAAGCGCACACTTCTTCGTGATAAGTAAAATTTCGTCATGAAGTTCTTACTTGCTATTATATTTTCAATGCTATATGCACTGTAAAAGGCTGGTTTCATAAGCTATTCGAAATTTGGGCCTCTGTCCATGTTTATTGGTCATATAAGTGTTGAATGCTTTTGCCCATGCTATTTTAAATGGTTGGTATACACCTATACCCAAACACATACTATGATAGATTAGGAAAAGTAGAAAGAACATTTTTGAAATGAGCTACATCGGAATCATTATGAAGGATAAACTGTCAAGCAGGAGGTATGGATTCATGGTGTGGAGCAATCGCCACTACAGATACACAATTTTAGATGCAATATGCCAAGCCACTTGACAACACAAGTATGAGGGTGGTGTTGGGTGATCCAAGCTCTACTTATGAAGAGGCTTTGAAAGTAGGATTAAACTTGAATCTTTGAAAACTAAAAATGTATTGAGATAACACACATTTTAAAATATTTATATAGAACATAGGTGCAGAGTCTCTGTTATTGAGTAGCGTTTTTCTGCAAGGAAAAAACGGTTAATTATTCAGTGATGTAACATAATGCAGCTGCCAATTTTTCAATAAGACTTAGAAATTGATCATTAAGAATAACTCAATTTATTTCACATATTTCAACATAGACTTCTTCATCAAAACACAAAATATGATTAATGTGGTACAGTTAACCTTTCGAGTGATAATTTCCGACTTTGGACATTGAGGAAATCAGAAACTGCTCTAATTTTAATTTTATTCCACAATATAAATATTTAAAAAAATTGATACTATAGAATAGTATAAACGTATTAAATTAATCAAAGAAAATAGTATTAGAATAGTATTTGAATAGGATGAAAGTCAAACTAACCAGAATTTAAAAATTAAAAAAGTAGCATTTCGAACACATGTCCTAAAATCCAGAAGAAAGCTAATATTTTGATTGTATCTTACAGTAGAAGTCCGTTATAACTACAGCTAACAAAAAACGGAAAAGTATTTGATATAACGCGTACTCGTTATAGCCGATTTCTAACACTATGAGCAATGACTGAGTCGCGAGGGAGGGGAAGAGGTTACCCAGGGAATCCTAATCCTTTTATCTCCTACATTCCCACCGAACCTGGATCAGACGGTTTGGTGCAGAGTTTCGTGAAAACAAATCCCATGGGTGGATGACAATATGATGGGAAATCAATTAAAAATTCCGGCGCTCACTAAAGGGGTCTTCGCCGAAAGAGACGACGTGATGCGGAGGGATAAAGGGGAGAGTGAAACTCCTGAGAAGTTTCTAATCAAAGCTTCCTGAAGTAACTTTAATGAGGAAGGTTGAGGCGACCTATGGAAAACAAATGTATGAATTAGGTGAAGATAATTTTTGCATTTAATATTTTTCTGCCGTTTGAAGAGATATCGCGCCTCAGATTACCGTTAGCTTGTCGGACTTCGTCTCTCACGTCTATTGAAGATCCCGAGATATGCCTCCTGCAAGACAAGTAGAAACGTGGCACTCGTTATAACGATCCTTCAGAAATGACCACTCGTTATAATGGACGTAACTCCCTTTCTTTTTTGCAGTGAGACGGACAACGGCCAAAAACTCACTCGCTATGACGCAACTCTCGTTATATGCCGCACTCGTTATAACGGACTTCTACTGTATTATACAGAAATACAGAATACAGAAAGACCAATACATTTGGTACTTAAACATAGCACTGTGTTATTAATTATGAAAAAAAATAAAATGGCTTTTTCTATGTAGAGAGATAAATTCAAGAGCCTTATCTAAGCCAAAATTGGCGCCAATATAACCACGGGAATCGTATAAAAGGTGTTTGAAAATTTATCACAGTATTACCAATGTTTACCTTACATGCTGGAATCAAATTCATATCTAATGTTAATATTAGGAAACCATGAAATTTGTTCAATGATATATGTATAATTAATTCAAAAATGTATGATTCATTATGAAAACCAATAAAATCAATTTAACAATCAAAATATGCTTTGCAGACTTGATGAAATCCTCAAGTGGGCTGAACATGGCTGTACATGACCTACAGAAAGACAACCTAATATGAGGCTAATATATCTTTGCCCAAATTTGGACAAGATTTTTCATTACCTCCAAAAATTGTTTTTTTATGATTAATAATTAGCCTGTACCATTTTAAGTACACTGCCAGAACATTGGTTCATTGGAATAAAATGACTATTCTAATCTATCTACTCAGGTAATTTGATTCAGCATTGTAGGCATTATGAGACATTTCTTACAAAAATATTAGCACAGATTTGAATGGAAATAGAGTATACTGGATGTAAATTAGGGATCAACAGAAGCGTAGTTTTGTCCCGCATGGCCGTGCCGTCCTCAAAACGGGTATGTCAAAGTTTGAAAAGTATAAATTTACGACCAAAACGGCGCCTTTCTTGTCTGTTCACCTAAAATATTTTGGTCATAAATATTTCAGCTGAATTATATCGTGTAATTGTGAAATTAAATGATGAATTAAGAACATTGGTAAAATTGCATTGTCTCAAACAATTAGTGCATAATCCTTGTGCTCGCTTACGTACTACAACCTTCCTCCAATTCTTGTTCTTTTCCGACGGAGGCGATTCTCAGTCGCTGCTTCGACATCGCGAATTCCGCCCTCGTAAATAAAAAGCAATAACTTAAATCCCACTCAAGATATTGACCTAAAATCAATTTTAAATTAAAATTTCAACATTTATCTCGATTTCTCTCGCAACAAGTTCTTCGTAACGTGAGAAATAAAAAAAATTAAGAAACACTTAAAATGGGCTGCACGGCGAACTTTTTCTGAGGTCACGTTCTACTTAAACACTTTTTGTGAAGGTTTGGTTCGTCTTCATTAGATAAGGTGTAGTTTTATGCATGTTAATGATACAAAGAGCAACTGAGGAAAAAACCAGAATTTCATATATGATTGGTAGAGAGTATTAGCAGTTTTATCAATTCGGAATAAATGTACCTAAATTTTAAGTTCATATAATACATAATATACATTGCAAAAAAAGCAGAACACTCTTGTATGCAAGGAAAAATTTTGGTTGATGAGAATATTTGTAATTTATATTAATATAATTAAAAAATAATGCTTCCTTAAGCTAAAGAAGTGAATAATAACTCTGGCGTATCCGTAGGAGTTGCCAGAGATCCGGTGGCCGAGCCGACTCAAGCCGGGTCTGACTTTGTTCATTTTGCGTTACAATGATTCATTTTCACCTGTCGGAAGAACCGAGAACTCAAACCGACTCGTCTACCATTTACCTTTCCCCATCCCGTTCTAACGTCATCACGTACGCGATCTAGGAGCTCCTCATGGCCCTGCCCATGAGGCGCCCAGAATACGGGTCCGAACGGTTAGCCGTAGCCTATCTCTAGTGTAAATGTATGTACTATATTTAAATGTTTTACTGAATTCGCTTACATTAATTTCTGCTAATAAATCATTATTAAAATCTTTATTGAAGCATGACCAGGAACGGATCTAGAGAAAAATTTTGGGGGGGGTCCGATCGAAAAATTTTAAAATAAAAGACGTTTCGGCTTTCACAAAACGTGACGTTAGAATGGTGTTAGGCAAATTCGAATATTTTCGCTAGTGATTGCTTAAAAAATTGTGTGTTTATTTGCGTTATTTGAGTTTCATTTTCGAAAAATAGGCACAAGTGATATTTCGGGGGGGGTCCGGACCCCCAGGACTACCCCCCTGGATCCGTCCCTGAGCATGACTATAGTGCTGTACTACTATAGTACTAAGTGCCTTATTTATTGAAAACACACTAAAAAATGTTCATTAAGGGCCAAAACTAGCTGCCGATAATTTTTTGTTTGAATATTGTTACATTGTCTAAGGGGAGCTAATTCCGATTAAAAATGAACATTCCTATACATACCAATTATGTTGAACCTATTAAACATTTTCATAGCACAAATTTTGGGTATAAATAAACTTGTTTGTTTGCTTCCTCATAAAAGTTGCTAAGACAACATCTTGTTTTCAACTTGTCATGATTATTTACTTATTCACAATGAACAGCACAATAGGCTAATACTGAAACATTACATAGAACTAAACATTCCACACATGTAACGTAAATATTATATCAAAAACTATCTACACTATAGAAACTTCCCCAATGTCACACATCAATTATTCTCACATTACTATATATAAAGATACATTCCTGATTTATTCATACAAATCCTGGGCATTTTTAATCGAGCTAGTAGGCTGAAATTTTCAGAAGAGGTTTATAATTCACAGTAAAGTCAGGAAAGGTTTGAGCCAAGAGAGGATTTATTATTGATTATATTTTTAATAGGATAAAACGGGATAAACAAAAAATGGCCATGTAGAACAAATTTAATTAGCTCATTAAAATATTAAAAAAATAGAGCAGTGAGACTTAGGCTATGTTATGTCTAAATGATCAAAGTTTTCTTATCTTGCGACGGATTTTAACATTTCGGCACGAAATTTGCAAAATTTTAGTTTTAACGCCAATCTGTTGCGTTTTTATCCCTCCTTTCGAAGATTAAATCTATAGCAACAACCATTATTTACCTTGAATTCAAATTTATTTATAATCCTAAGTTCATACACTGTGATGAAAGTTTGATGTATTTTGAATAATCTTTAATGTTTCTTTCAATATATTTTATCATTGAATATCAAGAAATTGTAACTTTCATCTAAATGAACAACAAATATATACACAGGAAATACAATGATTTTTAATATACAGAAGTCATAGAATATTACTTTAATGAATCTCGATCTCTCATTTGAAAATTATGTATACGAAATACAATGGTGTAATTAAAAAGAAACATAAATATAACATATAGACTCATTAACTCAGGGTAGTATCCTTATCCTTAATAATTTTCTCTGCTTGTATTATGTAAGCACCCATTTACTAGTTCAAATATATAAATACATTTTATATTTAAATAATTTAAAATGTTGTTAAAGTTGTCTTCATTTTAATTTATACCCTTTAGATATATACCCTTACCCTTTAAATGGATATCCTGTTTGCCAAAACTTGTCTCCTACTAGAGGTAATAGGCCGGAAGAAAAAAATTATTCGTCCTTAAAAAGCATTAGTTTCTTGAATAGACCTCTTACAGATGTTACACAATGACAGACTTCGTGAAGGAGTAAAAAAAATGTATTTCTTCACAAATCACAACGATTAATAATAGGGCGATTTATGGAAAGTTCGGGCTCGTGTCGGGCTTGAGAACAATCTACATTCGGGCCGGGTTCAACGACGAACGGGCTGGGCCTGGGTTGGAATTTGCAACCCTCCTACACTAGACTAAATATTCCCATTCCAGCTCCTAAGAAACCATCCAATCCCCTTTTAGATCAGTTGCAGGAAATTTGGAGTATTCTAATGCTAAATGAATATACTCTCACCTCAGGAGAGAGGATTTGCTATATCTCACAAATCTATTAAATCTACCTTAGTCTCCACAAGTGATCAGATTATTCTTGAATGAATCAACCAAATACCCAGAGTGATCTATAATATTTCTCCAAGAAAACACTTCAAGTCTCAGAATCTCTTTTCCTACACTTTCTAAACACAAAGCTTTTAATATAGGTTTGAAGTTTTTTATAAATCATTTGCTCATTTCAATCAAGTTTCCCTTCCATTTACTCTCATACACAATCAAATATCCTTCTACGAAGATCTAACGGGAAATGTATTTTGATGCATTAAATACTTACCTAACAATTTTGATTACTGAGTTTTTAGAAATTCTAAATTTTCATTGCATATGTACGAATTAAACCTTGGACTGGGTATATAATGATTACAGCATTCATTTAGAAGATACAGAAGCAGATAAATGGATCATTATTTCTTCTCAAACTCTCCAACTGTCTTTAAAGTGAATTTGATGTATTTACTTCATCTCTGTGTCTCATTTTCTTTGATTCACTCAATTGTTTATTTTAATGATTATGAATTTGTCTCTCTATACATATATACTTATAAATACGTAACAGCCAATATATTGAGATATTTACTGCAAGGTACGAAGAGAGAGGTATTGAAAACATAACCTTGATGGGAATGGATGTGTTTTGTTTATTTAGGAAGAATATTCTAGCAGAGAAACAAAGCTGTGTCTATAAATTCATTACAATTTTGAAGCACCATTTGGTCTTCTTTGAGCAAAATCGAAAGGATTTTTTTCGAAAATATCTTAAAAATTCTACAAAGAATCAACAGAATCATTATTGATCCAAATACGGAGTGATTTCTCTAAATAGTGAAAAGCAAGCAGCCTCTTATTTTCGTAATGCTGAGTCCGTCATGCAATTACGTAATTTTCTGAAATGATGGGTATATTAGAAGCTAAAGCAAATGCTTGACTCTTTAGGTTTTATAAAAGATAATGATACTTTCCAACATCAGAAAGTTTTATTTGAGTAAATTAAGGTCGTAAATACATTTTTTTAAATTGCTTAAAGTTAGCCAGATTGCCATCAAAAGACGGAATATTAATAGTCGGTAGATGCATTGAGGGAGAGAACGCAGGTTGACCTTCTCTAGTATTAAGAGGAGATTCTTTCGTTAGTTGACTCGCAATAGCGTTGATTTTATGATAACGGCATTCAATGCGTTCCTCAAACTCGTTTTCAGACGCCTCCACGTCTAAATTCAAGTCAAATGCCAACTCACGTAACTCATTCGTCATCGAGACAAAGGATTTGAAATCGTCTGGCAAAGCCGGAACACCACTAAAGAAAACGGATAATTCTTCTCTTCGCGATAAAACCGTCGTTGACATCGCTCGATTGTCCGAATGACAGAAGCGCTTCTATCTTTCGCAATAGTTTACTTCCGTTTCCATGTGCGAATAGCTCGTGAATCATTCACTAAACCACTTTCCTGTCCACTCTAGTCATCGATACGCATGATTACTTCAATTAAGCAAATTCCAATAAATTAATAAGAGTGAATATTAGAAACTTAACAATAGTAAGCGACACCTTCACACAGAGATAGACTGACGCTCACATGTAAGTAGTAAAACAGAAGCTCATTTGAAACGCTCGGCAAAACTTATCTCTTAAGGGTTAAGGAAATGTCAGGAATTTAACTAAAAAAGTATTGATTCGAAAGGAGGTGAAGTTAAAAAAAAATAGTTCATGAATTAACAAGTCAAATCAATAATTACACCCAAATATCCTCAAATTCCGCATATAACTCAAATTTGGACAAGGTGGGACCGAAATTCTCCGTATAAAAACTGGCATTAACTCTAGAAGAAAACCTTTTCGATGTGGTGTTCGATTGAAATGAGAATGGAGCATACCAGAAAAATGATGCATCTAATAATGTAATGGGTACATACCAATATGATATTATGTCTGTCCTCCATATTTCAGCCATGTTACGCTGAGCAGTTAATTCACGTTATAGAAGATCAAACGGCAAAAAAAAACAAAAATCACGACTACCCTCCGATGGAACGAAAGAACGAATGTATTCGAGACAAAGCAGTTTCATTCCCGTAAGAAATGAAGAATACGTTATATTCCGATGGTTAAATTCTTCAGTCTATCTTTCGAAATTCCAAAAACTGCTAGGAATTAGTCGTCCCTTCTCCCGTGTGATCGTACACCTCGATAAGATAATGCGAATGCTTTTCCGCAACTAAATGAAGCGTTAAGGTTCCATTTCCTTGGATAAGTTAAAATCGTGAGATCTGGCTCTTCTCGGATACTAACATTCGTCAAATCCATTACTGGTTACGAAACAAACCAACTAGGATACAAAATAATTTAAAGTTGCTTCCTCGAGCCATCTTTTGTATCGAGTGAAAATAAGTCCGAAATAAAAAAGCTGATGAAAATAAAAACGTATCAGTGGCAGAGGGGTGTGGAAAGTACTTATATTAGCAACTCCTCCAACTGTTTCTATTTTAATAGACGAATGAGCTCCGTTACGAACATGAACAGATAAATTTTCTTAATTAAGATCAGCTCATACGTGCTATTCCTTCCATTTCGAGGTTCTTCGTGAGCTGATTGCGTTCGAAAGAGATGTCAACTCTCAGTTGGTCGAAATAGTCTCCGAAATACGCAACACTTTTTTGTAGTGTTGCTATAATTTGTCGGATGGGATCCAGATTCTTCCTACCACCCGCTATCCACAATATATAAGTTAGTCGCACACATATTATTGTCTACAGGAGTCAGCATTTTCAGTCTATAATATCTGTGGAATACATTACGAAAGTCGCACAGTGGGTTGGAATCGAAAAGAGTTGGAACGGAGGCATGATAGCTTTTTTTCACAGTGCGGGACTTGGAACTTTGTGTAGATAACGTGATTGAATTTTTTGTTACTGTTTGTCGTTTTTCAGCATTTATAGACGTCAAACTTGAGATATTTTCACAGAAAATGAGTCTCCGATTTTTCAGAGAAACATTCAAGTTCGTTGATTTGAAAGAAGCAATTGGAAAAATTGACGATGCAGTGATCAAGCACAATTCTTTGCTTATCGATTCGTTGCAGCTTACGCGCTCAGTGCTCATTGAAAGCAAGGAAATAGTTGACACCTTTTCGGCCAATTTTCGAGATCAGGTAAGGAAAACAAATAGAAAAACGGCGATTGACTACTGAATCTTCTATACCACGGCAATTTCCAAGGCTTTTATATAAGAAATCTGAAGAAACAGTATCGATTCACCAGTACCACCGATAATGTGGTGGATTTTTCGTAAGCGCGGCGCAGTCCAGCACATCGTCGTGAATTCCCCGAATCCAGTTTCGATGTCTTTCTTTATATCACTTTGCATAGCTTTTATTTCCGTTCTCTTTCAATATAGAGCAAAATTCTCTCAATTGAAGTCTGAACTGAAATGCTGTCTGAACGAAAACATGAAAACCTTGTCAACATCAACAATCACCATCAAAGAAATAACTTAATCACATATTTAAGTTGCTATGTTTTCACGAAATAAATAAAAACCTAAATTAACGATATTAATTCAAGTTAAAGATAGGAATTTGATACTTCTACTTCACAAAATGGATATGAAATTTAAAAAATTATATTTTAGCTTCTAGCGCTAAGCAAACACCCTAAGTGTATCCGCTCATTGGCTAAGATTATTTGGCCCTTGTCCTTGAGTTTTTTTATGAAGGTAAAATATTATTAGTTACAACTTACTATATCATACTGAATGGTCGATTGTGAAAATAATTGTAAACAATCCAATTTTTGGTCAAGAAATGTAGCATTTGTCTCGAGATGGAGAAAACTTAATCAAATTAATAGATTCTTGTAAAATACTGGTGCAGAAAAAGCACTATCCATCCCAGGTTTCATTGAAGCCATCCCTTAGATTAATGCACAGGGACAATAGTACCTTATGTATGCATTGGGAGTAAGATAGAAGACGCTTCCTTAGTATAGAGAACATAAGCACTAAAATGAGTTGGAATATGGTTCACACACAATTCCCAAGTTTTTCTCAATAGTTTACATAAATATAAAATTTTAACAATCTACACAAAAACTGTAAGGACTCTATTAGTATGTATCTCAGTTGGAAGGCTCATAAGCAATGTTTGAAATTATTTCCTATTTTATTCTACAATAACTTTGAGGAGGGGATTTCACTTTTATCTAAAAAAAGTTAAGTAAAAATTGGCTTAAAACTCATTTAACTTAGGACAATCCACACCAACAATAAATAATACTGTTTCTCTTAAGATATACTCAAAAGTCAATTTCTGCACTGACAGAACACAGACATCAGTCAATTATAAGTACTTATTATGCCTACAAAATTTTTGAAGTATACTTGAATCTGAATCTGAAGCATCATGTGCTCTTCCACTATAAGTACTCTTTCTATTGAAAACCACAGTAACTGATAAATATCAACGTTGTGTTCAAACTAACAAATGAGTAGGTTGTAAGTATAAGGTTAAGTCAAAGACAACATTTTCAAGTTACATATGAGATCACATAAAATGATGGAAAAGACAAATTTATTTCCAGATATATGAAAATCAAAAAAGCTTTAACGGCAAAATGATGGAAATTAGTTATCAAACAGTAAATAAAATTCAAATAGTAGAAAAATTGGAATAAAAGACTGACCAAAAATATTTAAAGTGATGATGGCGGTTATGGATTAGAAAATATTATTTGTGTGTATACCTTTGAATCATTTGCAGTTGCCTCCCTCTTCATAAAAGGGCCATCTACCATTTCCTTTTTCTTGATGATTTTATAGAAATCTTCTTCCTCATGGGCTGCAAATAGAAGGCACACTACCATAGCTATCTTTAGTCAGTTTTATATTTTAAGAAGTGAGTCTATTTATAAAGCATATAATTACAGAAAAAAGTATATAATAAGATCCTTAGTAGAATGTAACAGAATCAAAATTAAACACTTCCTGGAAAACAAGAAGAGCCAAAGGTAAAATATTTGAAATTAAGGTGTTATACAGGAATAAATTAATAAAGATTGAACAGAGAATAAATGTGGCCTCGCATTTCTCATGGAATTATTCATTTTATAAACAATAACGAGATCCACGTCTATAAACATTGCTGCTAAAAATGTGGATTCTCCCATCATTTTTGCATAATTCACCTTATTTATGGCTTTAACTTAATCCTTGTTATAATATCAGTGATAGCTTTTTATTGTAAGACATCTTGGTCAGGATGTTTCTAAATGATTTCTCAAATGTCTGAATTATTCTGCAACTAGGACTTTTCCAAGGCAGGAGATTATACCTGTGATCTATAGATTTTCATGAATCAAAAGAATACTTGAAAAGAATTTTCTTATAATTCCTTGAATACAGCTACAGAACAGAATGAGTATTAACACAAGCAAAAGTAGGTGTGTCACCTTTACAAATAAGAGATTGACATTTTCTCACGGTTATCATTAAATGGTGAATTACAACCAATGCAAGTATTTAGGAATCACATTTGATAAAAACAAGAACTGGGAAAAACACATCAATTTAATCATAGCGACAGTGTACAAAATGCAAAATGACCAAGCGCAAAAGAAAATTACTACTGATACTGAAACAATGTTTATAGCTGGAAATGGGAACCCATTGATGGATACGAGGGCCGTTGGCCCAAGGTTGGTGCACAGAACAATATTTTGCCTAAAAATTGACAAGGACTACTCTAAATTGAATAAAATCATATACTATAAATAGAATATAGATTTTGTTAAGAGCTTTAAGATGAGTGTATGCATTGCCCTGTAAGTTTAAAACTCTTTGAGAAACGAGAGTGATCTTGCGGGCATAGAAATCCAGTTTTTTGTGGACCTTGTCAACTCGTCAAATTGTTACTCTTCAAATACAGTCTAGGAATATAAATTAAAAGGTAAATATAGAGAATTAATGAATTGATAAACAGCTTAGAAATAAATTGATAGTGTTTAAAGCATAAAAATAACGAAGAAGTTACTTTGTTAATGTAATGCTTATGTAAAATTCTCAAAACTGTACGTGGTGAACAATTTTTAAAAACACAGCTGAATTTATAGCAAAAAATACAATAAGAAACAAGCAACTACGTCATTGTTACCAAAACCTTGTTGGCCTGTGTAATCGTTCAAGAACATGATTTGGAAATAGTTCACTTTCTCTCAGTGACCTGCCATGTATGTTTAATGCAAATTTAGCGCAGCCAAGGACAATAAAAAAACAACCAATTCAGAAGATCTTCCACATTCAAATCCATAAGCTGTAAAATGTAGCCATTAAATACTGGCATCAAGATCAATTAAAAGCCATCATAAATAAGTGATATTTATGGTAGCATTTAAATAGTTTATAGAAATGTCATTAAAATATGTATTCATTTTAACCATTCCATAACTCACATAGTCAAAACTAAAATTGAAAGTGCAATTGATCATTCAAATGCTAGAAGATAAAAATAAATAATATTTCATTACCTATTTTTTGTTTGCTATTATTTTCAGTCAGTGAAAACTTGCTGTTTTGTAATTCAGTTGTATAATTATCATTATTTTTGCAGCATTTTTCTAGTTTTTCAACATTTTTCAAAGGATTTGAGAAAGAGTGTTGCTTTGATTTTTCCTCTGACTTTCTAGCATCATCAAGGTTTACCAGATTATTTCTGCCGTTGACCAATTTGTTTTCAGAAGATCTATCCAGACTTGTTTGATCCTTAATTTCATTATTCACCTTCCTTTTTGTAGTCCAACCATTAATTTTTTCTTCAAGAAATGTGTCCCCTGCAAGATTTTCAACTTTCCTCGAGTATCCTCTCCTAGAAATTATTTTGGAATCATTTTCTATGATATAGGAGTGTTTATCTAAGATTGCATCTTTTCCATCTTGGGATATGTTGGGACATGTTACTCCATCTTCCTTTGCTCTGACCATATGTTCATCATAATCCTTTACATTCTTACTATTCAGAGATTCATGAGGAAAAACATTGTTTGCTACACTCTTCTCATAGGCATCATGCTTACTTTCATTGATGTATTCCTTTCTTAGGTTCTCTTTTTTACGGATTCCTTTCTCTTTTTTATATAATTCATAAATTCCATGGTATGTCTTTAAATCCTCTATCTTATACACATTTTGTGATTGGCAGTTGGCTTTTACGAAGTGCTGAATCCTATTGCATAATTGTCCATCATTTACTCCCATAGGAACATCACTTGGTATTTCACAAATTTCCTTCCCTAATACTTCTTCCTTACACAGATGTTTAGCTGCAATAGCCAAGGGCAATTTGGCTATTCTTCCGTGAGGTAACAGTGTGTTTTGTGAAGTGCCTCTGAGATAGCTATCAATAACGTTGACCAGATTTTCTACCCCTTTCCTCTCAAGCTCTTCAGCAATTTTCCTGAGGGTAGCTTGGCTCTACAATTAAGAAGGCAACAGGTAAGTTAGGCAACAGTTTAGGATCTACTTGCAACTCATACCTCTGATTAGATTAGAAAATTGTTTGTTGTAGAAATATTTCATACAGATACTTGTGTCGTTCAATACAATTCATTTTTAGATTAATTTCAAGATTACTATCACTATAAACTATTATAATATTACTATTGAATTTCTTTATAGACTCTTCATCCGAATACTATCAAACAGATTCGAAGTATAATTCAATTTCTACCAGTCAAAGGAGCAGGCTGGGTTCCACTCTGGCTTTGGAACAAATGATAATTTGCAGTCATAAAACTATAATTGAAAAATCTATAAAATATAACAGATTTTTAACCCTAGTCCTCAATTACTTTTATAAACTATTTGATACAGTAGTATTTATTTAAATTCTAAAAGCAGTAGAAGAAAGCAGAGTTGAACAGTAACATTTCAGTATTATTTGGAACATTTATGATAATGCAACAACACAAGTGAAACTGCACCATATCACAATTAAGATTGAGATCAGACACATTTAAAAGACTGGAATGGAGCACCAAAGGCATTAACATAAATGGACAAAGATTTAACCATATCCATAACCATTTGCAGATGACATTGTTATTATCTAAGACAGCCTAAAAAATCTGATGTGGCCAACACATGACTTTCTCCGTATTTATTGGAAACATAAGCCTATGCCGGTAATGTATAAATAGCTCCAAAACAATGAGTGTTACAGGAAAATGTTTCATACAAGCTTTGTAGTAAAATAAATTATCTACAACTTTGGTACATAATTGTATATACCTAAATTGCATTCTGACAGAGATATGTATGAAAAACTTCCTTTTC
This sequence comes from Sympetrum striolatum, assembly GCA_947579665.1. Taxonomy (NCBI): domain Eukaryota; kingdom Metazoa; phylum Arthropoda; class Insecta; order Odonata; family Libellulidae; genus Sympetrum; species Sympetrum striolatum. Next base: position 1,681,793 of record OX388343.1, read on the forward strand.
TGGGTAAACAACAACTTCGGTTAACCATTATTGAAGAATAATTCCTAGACAATCAGTGTTACGAAAAAATTTTTCATACAAAAGTTGTAGTAAAATACATTATCTACAACTTTTGTGCGTAAATGTATATACCTATATTGCATTTTGACAGAGATATGTATGAAAAACTTCCTTTTCTGGGTAAACAACAACTTCCGGTTAACCATTATTGAAGAATAACCCCTAAACAATCAGTGTTACGAAAAAATGTTTAATATAAAAGTTGTAGTAAAGTACATTATCTACAAATTTTGTGTGTAAATGTATATACCTATATTGCATTCTTACAGAGATATTTAAGAAACAAAATTTTGTTCCGGATAAACCGTAACTTCTGGTTAAGCGATATTCTCCAGAAACTAATCAATTCTTGGCATTGTTAGGAAAATTCTAAATATGAATTTTGAAAATGATCAGATAATTACTTTTTAAGATAGAGCGCCCACAAACCTTTTAACCACAGACAGACACACAGACTGTTCAGGAAAATAGCTAAAACATGCTCTATGGGCTCCAAAACATCTATTTCCGTCGAAATCTGGAGGTCGAATTTTTTGCGAATGCAATACTTTCTCTATACTACCTGTAGGGAGTAAGTAAAAAAGCAAGAGAGATGTTACAACAACTCCAACAAACAGTTGGGTTGATGATTAATTTTAGTAAAACCAAAATCATGACAAATCTTGTTCTCAGTGAGCCAATACAGGTTGAATAAACCCCTATTGAAGTGGTTGAAAAATATATCTATCTTGGTCACAAAGTAAAACTAACCAGAGACAATTAAACATCTGAAGTGTTTAGAAGAACAACTTTAGAGTGGGCATCATTTGGAAAACTAAGTGACATCTTAAAAAATAACTCAATCCACCTGAAATGAAAAGCTTTTAATGAATGTATCCTACCAGTTCTTACATATGGAGCAGAGACACCTTAACTCTCACAAAAATATCAGCTGAAAAGCTGAGACAAACAGAATGGAAAATGTAAAGAGTAATGCTAGGTATCCATCTTAAAGACAAAGTTAGAAACAAGGAAATCTACAGATGAGCAGGAGTGGACTGTATTATATGATGACAGTTGGACCACGAGAATATAGGACACCAACTCAATGAATTGATGACCTCAAGAGAATTAAGACAAACTGGATAGCAAGCATACAAGACAGAAATAATTGGAAACATCTAGAGGAGGACTTGTGTTCGAATATGTTCGAAAATGGACAATAAAAAGAGGGTGAAATAAATAAATTGAACTTTGAAGAGGGAACAAAGATGTTTCTCTAAAGAAGACAACTTCGTAATTTCCACACTACATTTATTAATAAATTAGTACTGATAGTGCTAACACTGGTAGTGCTTAATAAATTTAGAGTGAAAATTCATTGAAGTTTCCTTCTTTATTCTATGGCTCTCCACAAAGTTATATCTTCCCACATCGATTACAAGATATTTCCATGCATTTATTTAAACTGATGCTGAGTTACAGAACAAATCAATTAAATTAAATTGTATTCCCTTTTCTGATTAATTTTAGAAAGTTGTAGACAGAAGTTAACAATAAGTAGAATTTATTTAAAAAACTTTAATGACAAAGTAAAAAGAAATAACATGTGCTAATTCCTCAAATAGAACCCAGAAAGATGTTTACCGGTTTCAGCGACCAAGCACTATTGTCAGAAACTTATGTGAACTTACCTGAAACTTAGTTGATTGCATTTAGAGTTGCAATAATAATTTAGGGGATAGTGATTTGTGCCATGAATTTATGATATTTGATTTACTCAAATAGATTTGTAAAATAACTACATATTGATCATTATTTGTCTATTAAATGTTAATCTATCAATTTAGTCATTCAAATGAACATTAATTGACAAGGATTTTTAAAAACAGGTTTGGTTCTATTTGCAGCATTAACTTGAAACTTTTTGTATGTCTCTTTTTGGGAAATTCAGAAGATGAATTTTATCTCCTTCAACATCACATACAAATTTCTAAACATTTAAATTTAAAAATAGTCTCTGTAAAAGTCATAAATCCATGAATTTGTTTTGATAAAGACCTGATTTCCACCTAAATAAGTTCTTTTGTTTAGTCCGTAGACTTTGAGGGCTCTTACAGTGAAACTGGTGAAACAAAGATTCTCATTGAAACAAAAGACTGGAAAACTTATCCAATAACAGAAGTGAATGTCAGCCATAATGTAGTCCTGATGAAGTTCAAAACAGAATATATTCATGGTCTACAAAAAACTGAAGGGCACTAGACCAATGATCATATTTCAGAGAAAAATACAATAATTACACAGGCCAGCGATGAAAAAACAAGCAAAGTAAAAACTGATTCTTATGTATTTGGATGTGCTGATTTCAGAAAAAAATAGCTAAAAATTTAATCACATCACGTTTTCTTGTAATTTTCAATTTGATCCCTAAACCTACAGTAATAATGAGGTTAAAACGGGTTTAACTTCCGAAATACTACGAGGAAGAAGATGACCTAGTTTATTGTGCTGACGTTCCAGGACTGATGGGCCAATTTAAAATCACGTAACATAAAAAAGATTGGAGGCTACTCATAGGTGCCAATTGGACACTCTGTGCATCTAAAAGAACGCTATGAAAATCTTTTACTAACTCTCAACAAAGTAAAACATGCAGACCATGACTGGACTGTTTGTGGCGATTTGAAAGTTATATCAATGCTTCTTGAGCAAAAAGACAGATACACTAAGTACCCCTGTTTTCTATGTAAGTGGGTTAGTGGTGGCAGAGCTGAACGTTGGGTAAGAAAAAATTGGCCGAAAAGACAAGTTCTTGAACCTGGGACCAAAATATGATCAGAGACAGTTTAATCGATCCAAAAATATGCTGTTGCCTCCTTTGCTCATCAATTTAGGATGAAGCAATTTGTAAAGGCACTACTGAAGGATGGGAGCTGTTTTAAGTACCTTTGCAAAAAGTTCTCAATGCTGTCGGATGCCAAACTGAAAGAAGGTGTTTTTGTTTGCCCAGATATCCGAAAGCTCATGAAGGATACAGAGTTCAAAGGTAGCATGAAGGGGCTTGTATGCCTTAAGGACTCTACAAGCTATGACGGCGGGAAATTAAGTTCCTGGAAGTTAAGTTCCATTCTTGGATGGACAACAAATGCAGACACATCACACCAAATGGACACATATATAATGTCCACCTGTAATGTGAGGACCATGTAAAAGGCAGGAAAATAAATGGAGATAGCAAAAATTGCTGAAATATGAGTGACAGCCCGTTGAAAATAGAAAAAATTATTAAATGATACAATATGCAGAATTAGAGTTAAAGGAGTATTTGGAAATCTTATATAATAATCACTGACTTATATATTTATACATTTATTTAAACAATGTCAGTATCTACCGTAAGAAATTTTCAAACTTTAATTTCATACCCTTGCCCACATGATAAGATCATAATTTTTTAAAGGTCCACTGGAGTATAACATATTGATATTTGTTTGTCCAAAGTATCCTTGGTTCAACTCTGGATGACTCTAATTCTCCCTCATAAGAAATGCATGTTATATTCATATTGATCAGTTGCATTGCATTGCAGACATTTTAACTTGTGCAGGATCAAATCGCATTTCTTACCCATAGTTACTGACATCAGATAAATAAATATATACACATTGCTGATTGATATACGAGATATCTGTTAACAAGAACTATTTGTGTCAATGGAAAATACATGTTAACGAAAAAAAAGGAGCGACAGCTACATTTTTTAATAAAGTATCCCCCACACCCCCCACAGAGGTGCTCTATTCCATTCTTGGGGAAATCCAGCAGCAGGGTAGTGAAATGCCTTCCAGAGAACAACTTAAGGATTCCAGCCTTCTGGGAAACTCGGAGACACCTTAAGGAATGGCAAGGACCTGCTGGACCCCGTGGATACGAGTGGCATTTACCGTTTGAAGTGTGATAACTGTAAGGGTGTTTATGTGGGACAATGTGGTAGATGCTTCCTCAAGAGGAAGAAAGAACATCAGGGTGCCTTCAGAAACAATCGGTCAGAAGCTTCCCACATGGCATGCCACCTCCTTGAAAGTGACCATCAATGCAATAGGGAAATGGAATTCCTCCATTTTCAAAAGAAAGGGAGAAAAATGAACTCCCTCGAATTATTAGAAATTCAAAAAACACGCAGCCATCATAGCCATATAATCATCAATGACTATCTCTCTCCTTTTCCATCTCCAATCCTTTCATCAGTAGTTCAAGCTCTTTCCTCCCTCCACCCTATCCCTCCCACCCCTCCGTAACTATATATTGGACTGTACTTGTATTATTTTCCACCTGAAGATGACACGACACGTCGAAACCAGGGTCTTTAATAAATCTAAATGTGGTACAGGTAGAAGTTTGATTTTATTTTTCACCATTGTCAAAGTATTTATAAATTTAAAAATTAAGTAACGTTTGAATAACATGAAATAAGGGCTTTAAATAAAAAATGAACTGAAATTTTCAGAAAAATCAAGCTCTTATTTGATTTCAATTATACTAAACAGCACTTCCATTTTTGGTTTGCTTATAAAATAGAAGCCACTTTAATGAGTATGGCATATAACAAGAGTTGCATTACAGCGAATAGCAATTTGATATGAATTAAGATTATCTAATGACACACCATTATTTTTCAAAGATTTTTGAGCAATAATTTTCCAGATTTCATATTAGAGGACACAGTTTCATTATGATGCATGAATCACTAAAATACTACCAGATTAAGTTGAAAATAACATGGCATCAAAAGTAATGAGCACCCTAAAATTGGAGCGCTGGACATTGAAAATCATTTGCCCATGAATGTAATGCGCACCATAAGATATGCGATCACACCATTTGCTGCACCTTATACGTCTTATACTGTACAGGTATACACTAATATATACGTATATCTATGCACATATAAAATGCAAACAAAATGCTGAAAGTCCTACGTAAGTGCCAATTCAAAATCGTTCATTTAAAATTTTGATGGGCTAGCCAATCCTCTTTCAATTAAAAACTATGGGCCCACAATTTCCTATATAGTGCAAACATCGATTCAGTACGAGGGTTGTCGGAAAAGTTTCCGACCCCAGATTTTTCAGAAATCTTCAGAAAATTTTCAGATATCTTCAGAAAACATGTCAAGAAATGACAAAATGTTGGAAACTTCGCAGACCACCCATGTATAAATACATGTATACAGTCCAAACATCGTTACTGTTTGATGAGTTAGATGGAGCCAGGGTGAGCCGAGGAGGCAGCTTGCCACGCGCTATGGGATATGCCAAGAGTAATATTGTACCCGACGAATCTAGTGTGCTGTCGATTCTAACGATCACCATGATTTTTGAGGCGAAAAAAGACTCAAAAGGATGCGCGTTATTTTCGAGTAAATGCATTTTTTTGCCCCAAATGTACTTTTTTTTACACATTATAAAGCATTAGCGTTAGGATTAAAAACCATACAGCATTCTATAGCACTCGCTGCTCTTGGATTCAAGAAGATGGACCTTAAGTGCTAGAAATCAGCTATAACGAGTACACGTTATAACTTTTATGATTTTTGTCAGCTCACGTTATAACGGACTTCTACCATATGTAATTGCTTGAATGATAAATTATTTTTATTGCACATTGTAAATTGACAATATTTTTCATGATTTTAAAGTTAAACAAAATTTAATTTGCAGTTACTACTATTTTATGTGAAGGGAACGCATATTTTTGAACATCTGAAAATGTTGAAAGGATAACATACAAATATAAAGAAGCGGATCATAGAAACTTGCTTGATAATTAGTTAGGAAATTTTATTACTATTTTTTCTAAAATACCCAACTATTAATTATTATATACATAGCAACATAATATGCAGCACTATGTTAATGCTTGACTTTTTCTGAACAAAAGCCATGAGAAGACAAGAGAATTACTTTATAAAGATATTCCCTATTATTATGCTTTTGAGCAAGAGAAAACTGTTTGGATACCAGGTCAGACAGGAGCAGATAATGTTATATACAGTTAACCCAAATGATCAAACGTTTTACTTGCAGTTACTACTTTTGTATGAGAAGGGAACACGTAGTTTTGAAGATCTGAAAACTTATATATAACTTATTTATATTTTTGGTTACTAAATTTAATTTAAATTGCATAATTTTTGACGGGGAAATTCAATAGCATATATAATGTATCATACACCTAGAGAGGAGAAAGATGAACAGTAAAAAGAAATGCTCTGTGACTGATTAGGTACCTACTGCACATAACAAAGTATGGAAAAATGACGCATTTATAATAATGGATGATTTAAATGAAAAAATCAGTATAGAAATTAATGTAAACAAAGTGGAAGGTACAATTACAATACAATTCATGATAAAAGTAATGACATTGGCAACAGTTCACCAAGATAAATAGACTTATTATCAAAAGTAAAACATTCCCACACAAAAAGATCCACCTGAGAATATGGAAGATACCTGGAACAAAAGAAGTAAACCAAATTGAACATGAAGTTCGCAGGATCAGGCAAGATGTGGAATTCCTTCATTTTACAAATTGAACATGCGCTGATATCTCAGCCACATTTTAAATCAGTTATGGATTTAAGAAGCTGCAGAGGACCAAACTGTGATTCAGATCACTACCTAGTGAATGCTAGAATAAGGGAAAGAATAATTTAAATGCAGAATGGCCAAGAGATGAGAAAAAGAAGGTGCACACAAATAAGTTAAGTAAAGACAGAGAAGTAAGCCAGCAATACCAAAAAGTATTAGCAATTATACTGAAAACTAACAAACAAGAAAGAATTGACAAAATGAATACAGAGAATAGTAAAATAATAAGAAAAGCAATCAGTGAAGCTATGGAAGAAACTGTAGGAGAAAAAGGAGGATATGAAATGCTGGCTAGTTTGATGATGAGTGTGCCCAAGTTATTCAGGAGATGAATTAAGCCAAAGAAAGGATGATAGAGATAGAAACAAGAGTGAACACTGAATGATACCAAGAGATGAGGAGGAAAGCAAATAGGATATGCAAGAAGAAAAAGAGGGTGGATGTGAAGAAGCAGTTGGAGGACATGGAAGGATACAGCAAAACAAATGAAAGAAGACAGAAGAGGATACCAACCACGAATGGAGGGATGTTTAAATAAGGAAGTGGATATGATCCAAGAAGGGAGTTAAGTACTGGAAAGATGGCTAGAGCACCCCGAAGGATTTCTCAATGCAGAAGACAAGGTAAGAGTAACAACTAATGAAAAAGATATGCTAAGAAAAGAAGATAGGGAAGAAACGAATATTGCGGAAAACCCACGCACAGAGAAGCCCTCTAGACAGGATATTGCACAATGCATATAAAAATTATAAAATAATAAAGCCCCTTGTGAAAGACAATATTACAGCCCAGACAATAAAATATGGAGGGGAATGAATGATTGATGCTATACATAAGGTTATCTGTATGATATGGGAAACAGAAGAAATGGCAGAAGGATGGAGATCTTTGGTTCAGTTTATAAAGAAATACGTAAACTGGCTTTAAATGGAAAACACTGTTAAATGTAGTGTAAAAATAGTATCTAGCATAATTAAAGAAAGACTGAAAATTACAACTGAAATTATAATTGGAAAATATCAGCATGGGTTTATATCCAATAGGAGTACAACAAACCAAATGTTTGTAATACCATAGAATGGGGTGAATAGTAACAAAACTTTGTCAATTCAATTTCCTAGAAAAAATTTGGAAAGTACTGGAGGAATGAAGGATTTTAAGTGATTTTTTATCTTTGCAGATACATTCCTAATGGATTTGTTTATATTTCCAAGCATTTGCTCTGGAAGTCATTCTTTTTCATATGTCTTTTGATTGGTTAGAAAACATGTTGTTTTGTAAATATGCTAGTAAGTTATTAATAACTAACTTTATGAAATTTAACAAATTTTGGATGTTGACAATTAATCTTAAGCAATTTCATTTCTTTTGGTGAAGATGGGTGAATAGCAACAGAGATGCCACGTGCCTAAAAGCCTGATCCACATGGGAAAATTAACAAGAAAGTTGATATAGTTTAAATGGAAGAATCCAAACAGGCAGTGAAAGATGGAATGAGCCTAAGGGAAGCAGGGAAAAAGTATGAATCAATTGACTTTGCACATGAAAGTGTGTGGCTTGACCCAAAGTTATACAAGAAGAACATGGCTCGGTAGTTCAGTGGTTAGAATATGCATGCCCAGATTGTGGGAGACTTAGGTTGGAGTCCCAGCCAAGTCACTATTTTTCACCTTTGTATAACTTTGGTTTAAGCAGCACACTTTCATGTGCAAAGGCAATTCTTTCCTTCCATCATTTTCTCTTAATGCCATATTCACCATAGTATATACTATGGTGAAATTTTTTTTTGATTCGTGAATTATTTACTGTTAGATTATTTTAGATTTTTTAAACGTTAATTAATGTGCCTATGTTCCTTTTGATTTTTTTATGTTCCTTGCACGAATTTCACATCCTTCAAAAAAAATTGTAATCAGTTCCCCAGTGTAATTTTTGATTCCCAATAGATGAACTATATAAAAACATAAAATTTAAGAGATGAATATTGAAGAAGTGCATACATTTACTATTTATTTTGTTACCCCCCTGTATGGTTTGGATTGCTGCTGTTGCTATTCACCCCGACCAGCCGGTGAATAGCCAAACCATATAAAATTAGCATTGATTGAGTAATATTTCATATCAACAAACAGCCGACTGTTGGTCAGGAAATACACATCTAGACACATATTTTAGATTTAATAAATGACAGAAAATTCTTTTTAAAGATGCAGTAGACTGTACAAAGTTTAAAATGTTGCTATTCACCCCATTCTACCGTAACACAAATTATGGAAGACATGTGAATCGCCTCTAAAGTAATGAGATTGATTAAAATGCCATTAAATATGACACTGGCCAAAGTTAAAACACATAGTCAAGTATCAAATGAATTTGAATTCAGGGCAAGCATAAAGCAAGGACATGACTTATCAACCAAACTGTTTATTCTAGGATTGCATATATGCATCTACAGAAATAATAGATCAAAGATAAAAAAATCAAGCCAAATATGTAAATATATTGCAAGATCTAGACAAAGACTTGTGTAGGTATACAAAGAGTTGGAAATAGAAGCTATGAAAATGGGATTGACAGTTAATACCAGTAAAATGAAATATATGAAGCCATCTGGTAAATGTAAAATTACTCAAGACCTAGAGACACAGCACATAAAATTTCAAGAAGTAGAAGAGTTCAAATATTTATTGGAACATAATTGACAGTGAAAATAGAAGCATAGCATGTATAACTGAAGCAATGCAAGCAGGAAACAAAGTATATCATGCATATCTGAGGATGTTTAAGAGAATATTATTAAATGGAAATTTTAAGATACAAATATACATATCTCTAATCTGACCAATATTACCAATTGGAGATGAAACATGGAATTTCACAAGCACCCTAGAAGATGCTCAGAGAGGATGTAAGCCAAGAGTAGGATATGGAAGCCTTTAATGGAGAATAGATTGTGGCAAATTAGAAAATCAAGGCAATAATGGGAGGAGTGGATGCTGTCTTCTTCTTTAACCCTTGAGCACTCGCCCTGAGTGCGCCAGTGTATACATTTTCATTTGTACCTTTTTTATCTTTCGTTGTAATCATTCTGTGTCCCTCAAGTCTTCCTACAATAATGTTATCTATGTACCACCCGAGTTTCGCAGAAATTGGGTTCAATTTAGGGCAACAAAAAAACTCTTTTGAAGCTCATGTCGCGCTGGTGCACCTGAATATTTTACTTCAAAGAGGAGTAATTTTTTGAGATAATAAGACCATTTCTGTGTAATAATAAATGAATATTAACTGTGAAGGTTTGTGCACAACTTAATATATAAGTTATTTCCTTTACGGTTTCAAGCGTTTAAAAATGTTAAAGCTGGTTTATTCTGTTTATCATTGAAAATCTATTAAAAAATGAATGCCATCAATCGATTTTCAAGGCTTAAACTATTGTAAAATGGCTATGAGTTATAAATTTATGAAAATCATCTGATTTGAAGATAATACTAAAAAAATAATCACTGGCGCACAGAGTGCACCGGCGCGACTGCTCGTGTTACGCCATGGGGCGCGAGTGCTCGAGGGTTAACCACTTTTGTCTCGCAGCATCGGGGAGGTTGCGATCATCTTTAACCCATTTCTTCCATTCTTCCCAATTTTTCTTTTTTTTTCTCAACTCTCCCAGTGTCTTACTTCTTTGACCTCCAATTCCCTCCATCCCCCAAGTTATCCTTGGTTTATCTCTTCCTGTTTTCTCCTGATGAAGAGTGTGTAGTCAAATTTATAAAATCCTCGAGAATCCAATGGCTGGGACATGTAGAAATGATGCAAGAAATGCCAAAAAAGGTACTTGGAGGGAGACTATGCCTCAACACAGAATGGGATGAACAGATTGAGGTGGTTGGATGACCTGATAGATCCTAGGACATGTAATGTCCTAGTATAAATAAAACTTATTTAATTTAAATTTTGAAGTTGATATCATATCGGGAAGGTCCTAAAATTAGACTGTTTTCCCCATTTTAAATGCATAGAGGAATGTAAATGGCTCTCTGGGATTGAACCAAGGACCATGAGGGAAATGTTAAACAGGGTATATGAATTGTAGGTATGTTCTCTATTCTAATGCGGAGTTTTAAGTTTCCAAGTTATCGGGAAGGGATTCAAAGAAATTCTTCAAAATCGTCGCAATGCATTTTAAGTTGGAGAATATTTGCCCTGACATAGCGTCGAACCAAGGATAATCCTCAAAGATGTCTTTAAAGTTTCCGTCGGGCATGCATGGCTTCCAGCGCTCTTTTTCAGGAAGTGTCTCAAGTCTTCAAGTCAGTGACACTTGTAGAACTTGGTTAGAATTTTGTTCCCCTATGAATGAGTGAGTGTATACATACATAGATATAGGTATATGTTCGGAGAGACATCTATATATAATAGATATAGGGCTAATTTACTCTATGATTTGAATATGAGACCAAGGTACATGCAAATCGAAACTGCTGTAAGCCTTGGATTGATGCATATTTAGTATGGCCATTTTTAATAAGAAGAGTTGCTAAGAGCCATTTATTTAAATAAGAGTAGTCTCTAAGGTAGCTTAACAAAAGCATACATGGAATGACTACTTTTAATGTGATTTCTATGAGATAATACCATAAATAGGAATGAGTTTATCCCTTTCAAAAACTCTTTTAATCCACTTTGAATGGAGGTAAAATCACACACATGCTGTGGCTGAGGTAAATATGAACTGGTCACTCACTCGATGAAAGATACTATGATTTTTTAAAACATACTGAAGACATTTCAGGTGAACTTACCAATGAAACAAACATTCCGAAACCTTTAATATTCTGCATCTTTTTCTTGATTAACTTTATCGTTTCAGAATAAGCACAGCAATGATTACTGAAAGACTGAAAGATAAAAAGGAGTTTAAGAAAATCCCTGACATAATAATATTTACTAAGTCTTATTCCTTACATTTTAAGTACATCAAGAAAACATTTAAAGATAACTAGAAAATGAATGCCTGATGTAGCTAGGATCATCATTCATCTTTGATTATTTAAAGAAGATACCTTCTCATATTATTCCTCATTTTTAAAAGAGATTGAGGAAGCCACGATATCTGTTATAGTGGAAGGGAGGTGACATTGCTTTGAAATAAATTTAGCAATTTCTGGGTAAACTAATTTTGTGCATTGTGTTATCTACCACATTTACTCTTTGACTAGCAAATGAGTAAGATCTTGACTGGTAAATTTTAGGAGCAAGATTTCTGTAGTTGATTGAGATATACAGTAGAGCACCATTTACCTGAACATCAAAATAACGAACACATCCAAACAACAAACATTTCGTGATAGATATACAGTAATTTTGAACACAACCGCTACGTGTGTTTAGCTCCGATCTATTGCAGGTGTGCATGCGTAATTATTTATACTATATTAATTAACCTTTGTAAGATCTACAAAGAAAATTTGTAAGATATTTGATGAACTTTATGCAGGAGCATGAGCTTATTCCTTATCAAGTATACAACGCCAACGAGAAGGGTTTGTTTGAGCACTCTCTTCCTCGACAAAGTTTTGTTTGCAGTGATGAAAAATCAGCACCAGAAGTCAAGAAGTCTAAAAAAAGACTAACTGTTTTGGTGTTTGCCAATGCTGCAGGGATACATAAATGTAAGTTAATGGTTATCGGAAAAAATGCAAAACCCTATGCATTCAAAGCTGTTTAACTTTTTACCTGTTATTTACCGGTCAAATAAATGGGCATGGATAACGCAAGAAATATTTAAAGATTTTTTTTTTTCAAACCATTTTGTTCCTGAAATAAGGGACCTTGCAAAAAAGGTTGGACTGCCAGATGATGCAAAATTCTAGTTATTGCTGGATAACTGCCCAGCTCATCCACCAGTAGAAACCTTATCCAAACTAAATGTGTTTGTTTTTCTGCCCCCAAACTGCATCTCCTTGATACAGCCTATGGATCAAGGCATAATTAGAAGCCTTAAGTACCATTATCCAAGTGAGATTATACAAAAGATTGTGAACTTAGATGGACCATTCAATTTTGATGATTTTAAGAAAACAGTAACTCAGAAAGAAGCTGTTTGGTTTCTGTCAGAAGCCTCTGGAGTAACGTTACACCTGCAGTTCTGAAACAATATTTTCATGTTATTTTACCATGTACAGATGACGAAACTGAATTTTACGGATTTGATACGTTGAATGATTGTGATGAAGATACTGAAACAATTAGATTTTTGAAGTTAGGAAGTGATACTCTGAGTCTAGGTGAGAGCAAATTAAAGGAATGGGTCGAATCTGATAAAGGTGCTCCCATTTTTCAAACATTAACTGACTCTGAAATTGTCGATGCTGTGCTATACCCAAAATTAAGCAAAGATAGTGATGACAGTGATGTGGCTCTTGATGATCATGAGAAAAGCACAATAGCAGAGGGCATTTCCTGTTGTGATTATCTTATACGTTTCATGAAATAAAAATCATTTACAACGGAACAGGAAATATTGCAGGTATATAGGCTCAAAGATACGCACAAAAATGAAAGCCGGAAAATAAGAAGCAGTTAACACTGACAAATATGTTTAAAAGAGCATCTGCACCATCCAACCTTTCAAATTCCAGGGATTCTGATGTCTTCCTTGCAAGGTTGGTGATTACATTATATTCAACGTATTTAATTGATTCATTATCCCTGTAATGTTGAGTTGAGTAAAATTCTTTTCTAGGGTTTTTGCCACATGACAGTCATGTATATTTTTGTGAAAATAAAAGTTTTCAATAATATAATGTCCATTACCGTCACTTATTTCATTCTGTAACCGGTCAAAGCTTTTTTTAGCTCCTTTTTCTCATACAGGTTAAAATACCTATTATCCAAACATATCCTTTATGTGACAACTGAATGCGTGACAACTGAGCACTACAACAACTGAGTACCATAACAACTGAGCGCTATGACAACTTATCGCGTCTCGTTTTCAGGAATGAAATTTTGATATAAACTTTGGAGCCCTGGTTGGGTTGGGTTGAGAAGATTCCTTCTCAAAACTGTCATCTATAAGAATGCATAGTAAAAAAACATTCAGTGATTCAAGTATCTAATCTAGTTTAATCAGTATTCAGTAAAATGATTACTGCTCCAATGTTCGGACAAATTTCCTACATTTCCATTATTTTGTGTACTGTCCTTCAATTTCCTGAAAACGAGACGTGATGTTTTCATATCACTCAGTAGCCGTAGCACTCAGTTGTTACATAGTCACGCGGTCAGTTGTTGTGAAACATTCCGCAATATGTTGTCTTCTTCTGTGGATTTTATAATACACGACTAGTATATGTATAATCTAAAGATGCTTCTCTGTATTTATGTACCCATGTACTAATATATAGTATGTATACATAATACAAACCAAGAGCCAAATCACAAGTATCATAGGCGCGGTCTAATTATGGCTTATCATTGATTAAATTATGATTACAATTATTTAATTTATGTTTAAAATTATTATATTACAAATTGGATTCATTGGAAAATTTACTTTTAACTATACAAGCAAATTCACTAATACTAAATTTAGTCACGGATTTTTTATTCATGTTTACACACTACTTGCCTCTAAAACTATCTTTTCATTGCAAAAATGACATATTGGATAATACTGAAAATATTGACCTTCCTCATCTACTGGTTTACAATATTTAACTCCATTATATGTGAAATTTGTAGAATCATCACTCCTTGTTTTCTTCCAGTCTAAAGAAAACTCATCCATGAACACACTTAAGACCTATAATGTCAAATATATATTAAACAGTGCAGGTTTTAGTTTAAAATGGAATTATGAAGCATTAATACCTTACCAAGGATAGTGGATAGTCATTCATGGACTCTACGTTCTTCCTCTGGTTGTATTTAATTAAATATGCAAGTAAACACTTGTGTTCCCAACTAAAGTTATAATGCAATTTTTGTAGTTTTTCAGAATGATCATTTCCACCATCCTAAAGAGTTGATTCCATGATATTTAAATTAAAATTCACTTCACATAATATTTTGATTTTAAATTCCACTGACTAGCAGCGCTAAAGAACTAACAGGAGATAAACAACACAGCAAGAAAACTGAGGAAGCTGTGTATCTTTTAGTCTCACTTACATTTTTCATACTCCAAAGCTAAACACATTCATAAATGGCTGGTTGGTAGTTTTTTATACACAATAAATAGCCAAATCAACTTTCAACTTAATAGTTGTGTTTTACTGAAATCGTTTTTTAATGAAAAAGGAAAAGTAACATCAAGGGATACGGAAAATTACATGAGTACATATTTAAGTATTTTCAATGTTATCGAAGAGAAGATAAAACCTCAAGGAGAATGAAACAAGATTTTAAAACATTACTTCTGTAATCTTTTATGACCATTATATTAATAAATAATGATTAAAATCTGGCTATGGTACTCATATAAATTCAAGGGTAATCAGCTGTTTATTACTCATTGAATACTTTTTAGATTATTTCCATAATAATAATTATCTAAGAGAGTTATGATTCATTTCAAATTTGCATCTTTATTGTCAAACCTTTGTATCTTTCCAATCACAGACTTCAGCATCTTTCTTTTCAGCACCATTGCCAACTCTATCCATATTGAGAAGGCGAATGTGAGCAGGAAGATTTGCAATTAGTTGTTCAGAGTTCCCTAAAATTTTGTTGACCATTTCAGATATCATGCTTCTATCTCCCGCTGTTCTATTTTGTAAGTAAGGTTGCACTACATTATAGAAAGAGTATCTAGTCTTCCTGCTGATATTTTCTATTTGCATAACTTCTTGTTCTTGAAGCAAAACATAATGCATGCGTAGAATAGTTTCCAGAAAATGAATGTCACCACTGGTTTTTGATGCCATCACTTTATCCTAGTGTCCAGGTAGCATTAATAAAGTACTTTGAATTCATATCAACAATGATAAAAGAGATTAGTGTAAATCAGTGTGCTCTTTTTATCTCAAGAATTTTTAAAGAAAGAGTTTTGAAGAAGCTTTTGTAGAGATAAGCTTAAATTACCGCTTGTATGATGTTTGTACAGCTACACGCAATATTATTCACACTACATCTACACTCATTGAAATAATTAATCTGTCCATGATATTGAGGCAATATTTAACATGAATAAATTAATATTCTAAGGAAAGTGGATTTAGATACAAATTTATTTCACTTTATAATAATCACAACATTAAAATTTATTAATTACATTATTGAAGAACTTTCAGTTTTGAAGAAGTTGCAAAGTGAATAAAAATGCCCAAAGTTGTACATAAGTGAAAAATAGTGACTTAGCTGGGACTCAAACTCCTGCAAAGAGGGAGTCCTGGGCTCGAGTCCCACCTAAGTCACTATTTTTCACTTCTTTTTCGCAATGAGGAAGTCGTAGTCTATAACACATTGAATTATATTTGCTGTTTCCTTTAGATAATATGTTGTCATTCACCAAACATAGGAATGAACTGCGATGGAATATCAGAGATCATTTTTTCTGAAGAATTAAGATCATAATCTTGCAATTCATTTACTTTTTATATAAAAATTATCATAATAATGTCATAACATTAGTAACAGTACTAAGTCAACACTACATAATGATGAAAGTAATAATTGCAAAAAATGGTTTGAGCTACAATTATTACACCTATATAATTTCCCTAATGAACACCAAAATTTAATGGATTTAAAGGAGTTAATAAGTCCATAGAGAGCCTTACTTTCAATGAAGAACCAATTATTTCATAATGGAAGATATCTTCTCATAATATTCACAGAACATAAAGAATGCTGATTTAATGAGAGTGAAAAGATACTTTGAATTTACTTTCAGAATACATGGATGGAAAAGAAATGTACAAATTCTATCATATTTGGCTGTACTTTGTGGAACAACATTCTCAACAGGAATAAAATTAAATGAGAATTGAAATTTCTCATTGAGGCATGCTTTGCATAACGAATACGCATGCCCATTTGCTGATTCTATAAAGAATCTCTTCACTATGAGCAGATACCAAAAATTTCATACGAGCTAAACTATGAGTAATCACAGATAGGTAGGGATCTCTTCAAGAAATTAACTTACTGTGATCATATAGTTGTACACTAAAAGGAAAATGATGTAAAGTGATATTGCATATAAAGACATGCACCGAGGAAAAATATTGATCAAGAATGGACGAGACAAAAGTCTGATTGGGACTTGTATTTTTCCAATGATTCAATAGCAGTTATTATGAAACATTGATTTCAAGTGTCTAGCACTTTGTTCAAAAATGAAATTTATGTATTCTATAGAAAAGTGTATTTAAGTAATATTATTGAAGGAAGATATACACTTTTTGTAAAGTTTCCCACCAAGAAATGTCACTGTAAATACGGAGTTGTAGTGCTAAGTGCTTGGAATGATTCAATGAATCTTGGCACAATCCCATCTAATGAGTAATAGATTACACAGGCCTGCGATGAAAAAAAAACAAGCAAAGTAAAAACTGATTCTTATGTATTTTGATGTGCTGATTTCAGAAAAAATAGTGAAAAAATTCCATCACATCACGTTTTCTTGTAATTTTCAATTACAATAATTCGCGTTCAACACACGAATAGCATAGCTTCAAGGGGCTGAGTAAATTTGCCTGACGACTTTTGCTATTTGTATGGCGAATACATGCTCAAAGGTGCACAAAGAAATATTACGAATCACGTCAAATAACTATATTTAGCATATTTTGGTGTCAAACTAGGAGATCAAGACAAATCATGAGCACCCCATAATGTGTGTTTACAATTTCTTCATGATTTGGGACTTTGGTTTGGAGGAAAGAAAGAAGCCTTAAAATTTGGAATTCCAATGGTATGAAGGGAGCCATCGAACCAGCGTGATGATTGTTATTTTTGTTCCTGCGAAATCCGTGGTTACAATAGAAAAATAGAATAAACATTTCGTATCCGGAAATCATTCCATCGGCCATACGCCCGGTGCCTCATGGACCTGACATTCCAGTGCCTATTCCTCTAAAAGAACTGACACTTTCGTCCTCGGATTCAGAAACAGCCAAAACCCAGGAATCAAATTCCGAGTACCAGCGATGCACCTCAACCATTCACTAAGTCGGAACTCAATGATCTGACACGAGATCTAGATATGTCGAAAGAAGCAGCTGAATTGTTTGGTTCCAGGTTGAAGGAAAAAAATTTATTATCCAAAGGTGTCTCTTTATACTGGTACAGGAACCGCGAAAAAGAATTCTTGAAATACTTTGAGGAAAAATATGACCTGGTTTATTATGCTGACGTTCCAGGACTGATGGGCCAATTTAAAATCACGTATCATAAAAAAGATTGGAGGCTACTCATAGACTTTTCTTAAAGGAGTCTTAAAGCTGTCCTTCATCACGGAAGTCAGTATGCATCTGTGCCAATTGGCTGTGATATGTGCAAATCTGTGCAATGGCTCTGTGCATCTGAAAGAACGTTATGAAAATCTTTTACTAATTCTCAACAAAGTAAAGTATGCAGACCATGACTGGAATGTTTGTAGCAATATGAAAGTTATATCAATGCTTCTTGGGCAACAAGGAAGATACACCAAGTATCTTGTTTTCTACGTGAGTGGGATATTCGTGACAGAGCTGAGCAATGGGTTAGAAAAGATTGGCCAAAAAGACAAGTTCTTGAACCTGGGACCAAAAATGTGATCAGAAACAGTTTAACCATATCCAAAATACGTGCTGTTGCCTCCTTTGCAAATCAAGTTAGGATCGATGAAGCAATTTTTAAAGGCACTACCGAAGGATGGCAACTGTTTTAAGTACCTTTGCAAAAAGTTTTCTACGCTGTTGGATGCCAAACTGAAAGAGGATGTTTTCACTGGCCCAGATATCTGAAAGGTCATGAAGGATACAGAGTTCGAATGAAGCATGACACAGAGTGAAAAGGCGGTCTAGATTGTATTTAAGGAAGTCATAAATAAATTCCTGGGCACTCACAAGCAGGGACGGATCTAGAAAAAAATTTTGGGGGGGGGGGTCCGATCGGAAATTTTAAAAATAAAAGATATTTCGGCTTTCACAAAACGTGACGCTAGAATTTTGTTAGACAAACTCGAATTTTTTCGCTTGTTATTGCTTATTAAATTGTGTGTTTATTTGCGTTATTTGAGTTTCATTTTCGAAAAATAGGCACAAGTGATATTTCGGTGGGGGTCCGGACCCCCAGGACCACCCCCCTGGATCGGTCCCTGCTCACAAGGATCCTAATTTCGAGGCGATTGTTGAAAACATGCTAGAGAAGTTAGGTTGTTCCATGAGTGTAAAAATACATTTTCTACATTCCCTCTTAGACTTCTTTCCAAACAACTTAGGCACAATGAGCGAAGAACAAGTCGAATGGTTCCATCAGTATGTCAAAAACATGGATCGCAAATACCAAGGAAGATGGAATTAAAATATATTTGCAGACTACTGTTGAATGTTAACCAGAGATGATTTCGTAGGTAAATACACAAAACAAACAGCTAGGAGAAATTTTAAAGGAAAAAGTAGCAGTAAATGAGTAAAAAGTGAATGAAAGTCTGTAAGCTCTAAGTCTGTAAAAGCATTAGTCTATAAGTATGTTTTTAAAGGTATTTTTCCGTTTTTTGTGCATTTTAGGGGATTTTACACACTTTTACTTTCCTGTTTTTCATTTAAAAATTTCTTTTTTTGTCAAAAAGCAATCACAACAAAAAGATAATGTATTATGTAAAGAAATCTGAATGTTTAAGATTGTTATTAAGCTGAAAATTAATTTTACTACAATTTCTAAATAGTGAATAATATTACAAACATAAAAATTGAAACCTTAAAAAATCCTTACGTGATACAAGAAAATAAAGGCTAAATTTGAAATCAGCGCCTCAAAATACACTAGAAACACATTTTCTTGGTCTTGTTTTTTTTAATTACCCCGATTTCGCAGGCCTGTGTTATCAATACCCAAATTACTTCTCTTCAAGAGAATTTATACGAACACATCTACCGTCTTACTATTTCAAATTAAATTAATCTTTCAAGAATTGAACACATTAGAAGATAACTTTACCACAACTTTACCCACATGGGTAAAATTATCGATGAAGACTGTTTGGAAATAATTCAATATCTCCCTTGATACTGAATATATTTCTTCGACTTTTTTTCCGCCATTTTTGATGTTTCCTCGCTTCCCCGGTAGGGCGATTTAGACTTATTTCAACTCTAACAGACACCCATTCCTATTTCTGTTAAAAGACCTTGGAAGCCAATTGAGCTTGCAAACCAACTATAGCTTGCGATCCGAACGTGAGGATGACTATCTTTTTCTTAACACAAAGCAACATTTGCGACAAAAACACTGCTTCATTTAGTGAATATTACGCTTATTCCGAGATGTGAAACTCATCGATTGCCGCTACATCTGGCGTCCAAATGCCTGAACTATTACAAAAAAACATGGTCTCCGGAGGCCGTTTCTGTACCTGGTTCACTATAATCAACATATCTCAGTAACTACAAGAGGTACTTCCTTCTTTTAAATTGCTAAATAAGCCGCAATATTTCAAATGCCTTCCCAGAAAATTTCATTGAAATAGGGCAATTTTTTAATAAAAAACAAAAATTATTTCCTAACAGTCTTCATCGATAACTTTACCGAAACATGCATTATGTAATTAAGATTACGCAGATTCAGTTCACGAATTTTATATCAAAATTAAATAGGATGTTCTGACTATAAAGATTGAATCAAACAAGAATGATCACCATATTGGCAAACCTCAAATCTTCATTTTTCGGTGTAATGCACATTGATTTCCACAGAAGCAATCTCAATTCATGAAAAAAGTCAATTCCTAAATTTAAAACTCCATTTTTCTTCAGAGAGAATTTATCACCTGGTGAAGCAAATTTAATTCTTTATTTATGTTCTCATGAACTTACTCACTAAACATAATTTTGAGCTATGCTATTACCTGCAGCGTGCGCCCATTCTAAAGCAATGTCCCTTCCCTCTGATGAATCCCTTACATCAATTAGGGATAAAGTTTTATCGTAAGTATTTGCGTAATTTTCAATCAGCTCTGAAAACATTTTCTGAATGACTTCTTCGTAGTCATCTATAACTGACTCATTATCGCTTTCAGTTGCCATATGATATCTTTCTCTTTGGATATCATCTGAGAGCATTCTCGAAGAAATTATCACTTCTGGAAAGCACAAAAAGTATTTTCATACAAATGCTAACATTTTGAAATAATTCTGAGAATTTGCCAACTTATTGATAGTGAGAACCTTAAGATAATTTTCAGATGAAATGAAATAAAAGTTTGAAAAAAATTATTTTAATTAAATTATATACCATCTAACTCTAAAGATACAATTGGAAATGAGTCATCCAAAACAATCTAAAATTTAGCCCAAATTGTGATCATCATGATTGTAAGAATCACACGCCTTAATTACTAATGATAGAAGATGTTTATTCTATAATTTGCTAAGCTATACTTGGCAATATTAATTAGTTTGAGGAAAAATCTTGAATACAATTCATAAAAAAAAATTATGAAAGTGAAAGGAAATAACGTAGTAAAGTATGAGATTGAGAATTTGAAGGACATTTCATTTTAGTTTGACTTTTTCATGTCATCCCCTATATAGAAGATTATAACATTGGATGGAGATTATGTTCATGTTCATTCAGTATTGTTTAAACAGTATGTGAACATAAGATCTTTTACTGGATAGCGTACACAGTTGCTGTTTTAATCAAGTTCTGTTATCTTTTTATCCAGTAATGTTCCTGGAATTACAATTGTATTGCCCAAAGTTTTTCAATACTCAAATGAGAGGGTTCATCCACAGAATATCATACAATGTGTGGCTAGAGGTTAAGAAGTAAAATAGTCCAAATTGTTCTTGTAAACAACAGTACAGCACATACAGCAGCTTCTTTATTAATCATTCCGGTTAATCTCTCGATGAGCTGGACCAGGATTAAAGTTTTTTTCATTAACTTTAAACTGCTAGATTTTGATTAAATTTTTCACCAAGAAAGAAACGAAACTTGCACATTTATGGAAAATTTGAATTATTCCAATATCTATTTTATTCTCGGACAACTACAGATTTTCAGATTGCGAAATCGTGAAAACGTTATTTTCTAAGGAAAATATCTCCTTAAGTACAGCTCTCAGAATAAAAGGTTCATTATTCTCCTCAGTGTGCATTCTTTTCTTTTTCTATTGGAGCAAGAATCATAATACTGGCATTATTGGTTTAGAGACTACGATTGTTTTACGCTGGTGCAGTTTATCAAGAGATTTACTATCATTGAATATCTCCTAACAGGACTCATAAAATATTTAGGAATAACATTAATAACGTAATATGCAACCTCACCTTTATGATATCACGATGTACTTTATTATGTAAATAAACTAACAAATTCAGTCCATAAATGGCATAAAGCAGGCCAATATATAATTGTTTATTTTCAGAATTATGTTGCTGGGACAACTAAATAAGTAAATATAATTATATTGCTTAGAAACTACGGCATCAACCAGCTTACCTAACCAAATAAAAAACCATAAAAAAACGAAGCACATGTTTATATTTGAGTATTGCAGAGCCACCTAAAAGCGGCCGCTACAACGCTCTCAATTGTCCTGGAGATTAGGGCTGGGAAAAAAAATCGATAACATCGATTTCTATCGATAACTTTCTTAGCGATTCTTATCGATACGTTTTTAGCGTTATCGATTAAAACAGGCTGGGCATGGGCACCTTTTTAAATTCAGCAATATGATGAGCGATGGATTGCATCGATGTTTGTCTGATTACTTCGATGAGTTATCGATTTTTGATGAATTTAAGAACAGTCCGTTGGTTTGTTTGCTGTTTGACGAGATGGCTACTGTTGCATTGCCTATTCAACGAACTTCCCAATGAAAATTATCACTTTTTAAAATTGTAATGCTGTATATTTTGATGCTATTTCACTGTTTAATAAAATAAATAACACGACTTTCTTCAATATATTGTGTCTTTTTAACTCCAATTTTTCTATCTATTATATATAGATGCTCTTCTTGAAATTTTTACGACGTATTGGCCATAACGTGTAACCGCCAGAAAAAATGCGATTTTGAACCTCAGTGTCATGGGTTCGGTTCCAGAGGGCCCCAAAGTTGTCCATTTAAATGCATTGTCCAATTTTGTCCATTTAAATGCATTGCTTTGATTTTCGGGAATTAAAAAAAAATACTTTCCGGATAGATAGGGAATTAAAACTCACGGAGCCGATAGATATGGTTAGGATCTATCGATAACATAAATAATATTCTCGGAAAAAGTCCTGGGTTCGATGCTAGGACGATGCTAATATCTGCCCTTTAAAATACATCGAGGTAGTTTTTCATTATTTTTTTTGATGCACTTATCGAATTGATAGGAAGTTCGTGCATGGCTAGAAGATGTATGGTAAAAATTGGTTTAAGGAAAAAATAAGATAAGACCGTACTATTCTTGGGTTTGATGCCAGAGCACAATAACATTTCTCTCATAAGGAATATAAGGGAAAAGTAGGACGTCATTTGAGGCAGTTGAACACAATATTTCTGCTTGAATTGTCACACATAGTTAGAGATGGCGATCTTCTAATGTGCTGCATACGAATTACTACAATAAAGGCCCGGGTTCGATGCCGGGTGGTAGATATATGTATCTCTTATTTAAAATACGTTGGGGTAGTTTTTCTTTATTTTTTTGATGTACTTATCAAAATGATAGGAAGTTTTCGCTCTGCTAGAAGATGTATATCAAGAATCCGTTTAAGAAAGAAAACTAAATAAGACTGTGCTGTTCCTGGGTTCAATGCCAGAGCACATTACAATATCTCACGTAAGGAATATAAGGGAAAAGTAGGACGTCGTTCGAGGCAGTTGCAGCCAATATTTCTGCTAGAATTTTCTCGCAAAGTTAGAGATGTTGATCTTCTGTTCTGGTGCATAGTAAGTATCACCAGGAAGACCCGAGTTCGATACCGGACGGATAAATTGCAGCGAATTTTTGGAATATTTTCAATCTTTTTTTTTCTTTTGAGGACCGTCCCGATATGATGGCGATATGAAATTAGTGTTGTCGATCTGCTTGCAGTATGCAAGCTACATTTTACTCGTATATATAGTACACCATGATTTAAATTTTTCTGCT
The DNA here is from genome assembly GCA_947579665.1 of Sympetrum striolatum. Lineage (NCBI taxonomy): Eukaryota > Metazoa > Arthropoda > Insecta > Odonata > Libellulidae > Sympetrum > Sympetrum striolatum. The sequence goes on from OX388343.1 coordinate 1,705,782, forward strand.
AGGTACTATGGAGGGGGAAGTTATCGATATTTTATCGATAACTTTCCGAAAATTCTCGATACGTATCGATAATTCATTTACCGATTTTACCCAGCCCTACTGGAGATGGTATTTGTCTGTATTGGTCATAGAGTAAGGATGGGGTAGAGCGCGTGTTGCGTTCTGCGCATGTTACAGGATTGAACGTAGGAGACCACGTGACTTTGGTCCGCTTTCGGAAATCTCGCCGGTAAGTTAAGTGAGAAATTCGTGTACTCAAGTTGGTTTTTTAAGTATTTATGTCCTTTACGGACAGCTGATGCTCTGAATTCGAGTTTATTTAGATGCTCTATAGTCTGGCTAATGTAACTCAATATTTATTTTCGGTATCTGGATGAAAATTAAGCGTAAAAGATTAAAGGACTTGGGAATCATGGTTTTGAAATGCTGTGCATGGAACTGCAAGGAAAAGTACGTTAAAGAAATAACTTTTAACTCGTAAGTTTTGTGTTTATGGTGATTTTAATACTTATTTAGAATTGTTTTCTTATCATTTAACTTTCATTTGCCATTTACAGATTATGTAATAAGGTAATGAAGTAGCTTGCAAATAGGCGATTGCGGATATTACTACAGAGTATTCCATGTGACAAAAATGGAATATAGCAGTTTTTACGGTTTATTCTTGTTTGTCGATGATTATAACAAGATAAACTTTGTTTTTCCGTTTAGGAATATTATTCCCTTCGGTGAATATTCAATATTATTGCTTGAATCGAGTTCATTGGAGCGCTCGAGTATATTAAAGTGTCGCAGGCTTTGCTCGTTATTTATAATTATTAATATTGACTTTATAGCTTCCCAGTAGATCATGAAAGGAGAAAACTATGGATTCTCAGCTTGAGGAGAAAGGATTTTGTGCCCTCTAAACACTCAAAAATCTGGAAAATGGAAAACTTTCCTGGAACCCTACATAACGTTATTTTGCATATAATTATTTTAATTTACATAAATAACTTGCCAAAAATTCTTATATCAAACATCCCTTTATTTGCTGCCAATTGTAATATTTGTCAAGCAATTAGAAACCTTGGAGATTACACCGCATTAACCTTACAAGTTAACCTTACAAAATTGCACGTATGGCTTCTTAAAAGTAAATTACAATGCAATGCTAGGAAATATAAACGAATGAACTTCAACTGAAATAAATTTAAATTCAATTACAACATGTAGTAATGTGGAGTATCACGTAGCAGAGAAACGGACTCCTTTACATGTCTTGTTTTAGAAGCATCTGTGAAAAAGATCTCGGATGGAGAGATGGCCTGTTGCGTAAAATTAAACTTTCTGAATCTTTGTCTTACACTTACCTTCTGTAAACATAGCTGTATTGTTTTTAAAATATGTATTACTAAGAAATGAAACCTGAGGGTGGCGTTAGCCGAAACCGGTCGTTTTTAAATAAATAACACAGTGTGGAAATTACGAAGTGCCTTATTTATTTCTTATTATGGCTTTCCACGAAGTCCGGCCTAATACCATAGAATTTAATATGTATTAATTTATAATTTATATCTAAATAATGATACTTAAATATGAATGAATTCTAAATGTGAGAAGTTGTCAGTGATGTGGCAGGAGGATGTTTCCTAAAACTTTGTTAAAGAAGTGATTATTAAATATTATCAGAAAAATCCCACTGTAATTTCATTCCATTCTAAATCATTTCCTTAATTTGGAGCTATACCTATACCAGTAGTTGGTTCAACCGGAGGCATATCAAGGTACAGTTTCCAATTTATTCAATTTACAAATATTCGCAAAAATCGACGAACCTGTCTCGTTTTGAAGACTCGTAACTTTTGAATGGAGGAAGTTAAGTATCTTGTTCTTTCATTCGTTGAAATAAATTGAATGCGTTTCTATTAAATTATTCATGAAAGTTCCACATTGTTTAAATATGAAAGAAAATATTAACTGTGATATTCGACCACTTAAACCCAAGTTTGCCTTAGTTTTAAACGTTACTCTAGCTATATGTGTAATTTAAACTTAACAACACTTAAACGTCATTTTTTCCAGAAATGTTCGAAAAAATCAACGAAAACTGGTAATTTATTCGAAACTTTCAGTTTTTTTGCTCTCTTCCTTTTCTTGCTTGATCTTGCTTTTCATCCGAGTAAACCTAATCGAAATGATTCTCTTTTTTTTAAGAACTCGACGAGAAGTATCTTAATATTCCACTTAAACGTAATTTTCTCCGGATATGTTCGAAAAACTCAACGATAACTGGGAATTTATTTGAAATTTTGTTATTTTGTATTTATCTTGCTTGTTACTCGAGTAAACCTTGATGAGTTGATACTCGTTCCGAAGAACTCGACGAGAGGTATCTAAATATTCTTAAACAATGATAAATATATACCCGACGTTGATTATTATAATAAGAAAACTTTAAGTGGAAACTCTACTATCTATTAAAATAATATACGCATTAACTACGTAGTTCAGAGTTACTTAAAAACTCGATTTTTCAAGATGAAACTCCACAGCGTATTTGAATTGCCGCTAGAAAACGGAAAAGTCACGTGGTTTAATGCTGTAACATCGGCTCGGCTACTGCGCAGCCTGTCCAGCACTCTACCCCATCCTTACTCTATGGTATTGGTGGTATTCTGCGATTTAAGCTTCCCACAGTTGACAGCCTAGATCAGGTTGACAGTAGCTCTTATGGAGCTTCAATTCCCTGCTCCCCGTAAGGCGCATGGCTCAGTGTTGCCATATCCAGCATAAGCTTAATTTATTAATAAATCAATCCTAATGTAAATGTAAACAATACATCGAATGGTGCAATTTATTTATCCATGTTTTTTTAAATAAATGTGATAAAAATGAGTTTCTAGTATTTCCGCGTGAAGAGACTATTCTCCGATTTGATCTTAATCACGCTGTGTGGTCAAAGTGTTTATATATTCGCCACAAAATTCATACAGAATATTCTTTATACGTTACTCTCTGAAACAGTAATATGTAATTTGTTATTTTATTTTGGTTAAACGTTTCTATAACACGAATAAGATAATTTGACCCGAAATTTTCGAATTATGCATTCCAAAAAGTGATTGCTAGCTGAATCTCACATCGTAAGAGACACCTCCAAATATGCTGAGTATGAAATTTAAAGAAAAGTATTAATACTTGATCTTGATAACAGAGGGATTAATGAATTTTTCTATTTGTCGCGCCTCATGAATGCTCGCTCAGGGCAGGGGAGGAAAGCACCAGGGCGTGAGGGAGGAAAGCACTTTTCCATGGAAAACTAAAAAGAAATAACCTCATTATTTTGAGAAAGAGAAGAAGAGAAGAGACTTCATTCAAGAAGTCGTTACTGAAGAAATTTTAGTTGAGAAATTATTTTTGCTGCAGGGTTAATCATTTTCCTACAAACGGAATTTTCTCGAAATTCGGCGATTGCGGATATCAGCAACGCTTTCAGATTAAAGGAAATTTAAATGTTTGTTTTCAGGATATTATAATATTATAGGAACTCATGGTTGGACACAGTCAAGTCCTCAGTCGGAAGAAACATCCTTACTTAACTTTCTTTCCCTTAGTTTTGGCCGCTGGATTCTAATGGAAAGCCTTTTCAAAATCTACAAAACATGCGCATAAGTCACTCTTAAGGTGCGTCCACACTATGCCGATCGGCAAGGCCGAGCCAATGAAGACGCAACTGTCGGCTTCGGCATCATGCCGATCGTCATGCCGATCCTTTCCCGAGTAAAGATCAAAGGAAGCCGATCGGCCTGCTCGTAGTGGAGACGCTTTATTTGGCAAACCCCGTCGGCATTAGTTGTTCCGCTCAAGAATCGAAGCCACCATCTACCTACCTCTATATATTTTGCTCATATAACTTAGTTCTCTTGTTATTTTTATATTCCGTTGAAATAGAATGGACTGATTCGGATACTCTGAAACTTCTGGATATGTACCGAGAGCTTCCAGTTCTATGGAATAGTTCGCTGACAGATTATAAAAATCGGAATAAACGGCATGATGCTTTGCAGGAGATCAGCATTTAATTCTGTGTTGACAAGGAGGAGATAAACGAAAAAATTCGGTATCTGTTAAGCCATTTTTCGCGGGAGGTGAAGAAAGAAAAGAATTCTCGTAAAAGTGGGGCCTCGAACGAAGAAATCTACAAAAGTAAATGGTTTGCGTACGAGAGTATGGTCTTTCTCAAGAACAAGAATAAACATACACCGATAGTGGACACTGAGGTAAGATTCTGCGGAGACAGGGACCTTATTCTTTCAATTTTGCTGTATGTACAATGAGATGTAACATGATTTACTTGTCAATTCTGAAAATGCAATTGCCCTTGCGATGAACTGAAAGACTCTACAAATTTGTTTCTCACATTTTGAGCGGCAGTCGACTCTTTCTAGCCGTTCGGTTGAAATTCTTTGCTTGAGTATCTGAAGTATTTGATCTCCAAAGCCGTGGATTGATTTCTCCTGTATCTGAACATTCTATATCAACCATTCCGGGAGGATTGTAGATAAATGTGTTTTTCCGCAAGAAATTGTGTAGGTGAACTAAAGACAGAACTACTATCTTTGCAGTTGTTGGTTGCAAAAGCATCGGCTTGCGTAGCATACGAAAACAGCAGAAAGTATTCCAAAAGCATTTTATGAAACTCTACTGCTTTTGCTCAGTCGATAGTTGAAAATTCTAGATGCAGAACCTTTTTCTTGGTGTCCTGGGAAGGGTTTCATAATGTTCATTGATACAGGGAAGGCGTCATCAGCAACAAAAACAAATGGTACTAGATCGCTTTGCCCCGGTAGAGGACGAGGTGAAGGAAGATGCTAAGTGTTTTCTTCAAGACATTGCTTGAAATATGTTTCGTTAAAAACGCCCGCATTAGATATTCTTCCCTGGCATCCAACGTTGGCATATATAAAATTGTAATTTGCGTCCACCACCGCAAAGAGCAAGGGAGAGCGGGGAAATGACGTACTTATAATATTCAGCATAGAAGCATAGACACATGATCGAATGTTACTTTGTTTTATTGGCTACCAAATTGTCACCAAACGGCTGGATTATTTATTTTAATTTTTTTGTAAAAAAATTAAAGAAAAAAAGTTACACTGTATGGAATTGCCCCAGCGGTTGGGGTAATCCCGTACGGGGGGACTTTGACCTCGTGACAAATTATTAACATAACCTTAAAAACTTGGCATAGACGGATCACCAAGTGTATCCAAAATATAGCTCAAGAACCGTAGATGGTTTGATAGTTACCAGCTAATATGTAAAGGCTTCCCACCTACTTCTCTAATTACTTGAAGCTTAGAAATAGTAACAAATCAAGCGAAAACACTATTTGTTTCACATAAACCACACCGTGGATCATACAGCAACCACATGTTTCCGTAGAGCTTACGGGGTCTTTTGCTAGGGTGCAAAACCGATCGGACCCCCACTCTAGAACCGGAAAGCATGATGTACGGTCATACCCCGCTGTACGGCTTTCCCCCGCTCTCCACTACGATAATGAAAAAGCTCCTGTAGTTAAAAAAAATCAGTTCCAGGTGAATTGGTGCTTGCAGTGCAATGTGTTTCCCATCCATAGCCATTTGAAAATATCCTTTCAGGGAAAACGGAATCACGAAGAAGATGGTGAAGTTGACGATGTTGGAGGACTTGATGAACCACAGCGAAAAATCATCAAGTCTCCCAAAAAGAATTCATACGATTCAAAACCTAGAAGTGCGTATGTTAATGCGCCTGTGGTTAACGAAGCACTTGATCTAATTCGCAGTATCAACGCTAGACGTGTAGAAAAGGATGAGTATTCTCTATTCGGAGAGCAAGTGGTAATAAAACTGCGCAAAATTACTTCTCCTTACGCTAAATTCACGGTTCAAAACATTATAAATAAGGTGCTATTTGAAGCAAAAATAAAGGCAAGTTTGACAATTCATCTGCCATGTATCCCTATTTTCCGGCACCTGTGCCCGCTTTTAGTGTCCCCCTCTTTTACTTCAGGTTCTCCTATAACCGCATCTGGATTTACCACTTCCCCATCTACTAGTGCTCATTATGAGTCTCCTGATGTCTCCTTGGACTGCAATAATTCCGTCCAATGTGATGAAAATGATGAGTGTTTTATGTTCATTATAATGTAATTATTAAATTGTTTATGTGTTGACTAACACAATAGTAATTACTATTATTATATTGACGATTATGTAAATGCTATACAACGATTATATTAAGGTAGATTTATTTTGGGAATTTTGAACTTTCTTTGTTCTATAAAAATTTACGACAAATTTTAAAGTTAAATAATATTTATTTTATACCTTGACATAACCATGAAGAATTTGCACGAGAGCTTCACAGACTTCTGGCACACAGCTTGAAATGTTTTTTTTTTTATAACTTAAAGGTGTACATAATGAGAGAATGATAGGATTCTTCAGTGGTGAGGAAACGCAACGTCACTGCAAGATGTTCACTGGCTGGAATAGCAGGTCTGAATGAGGTATCCCTTCTAGTAATAGCCGGGATATTCAAATTCAAAAATGTTTCAAAATCACTGCTCGTCATACGAAAGAAATTTCAGAAACCCTTATCGAATCGGTATTCTAAGCTCAAGTCATCTACATCGTCCGAAATCAAGTCTTTCATTAAATCACTCGCGCTGTATCTGTTGCGACTCTTGAGACTGGGACGGACCCAAAACCTTCTCACGTGCAGGTACACAAGAATCAATTATAACAGCAGCTGCAGCCACCAGAATTGCATCGTCTTCGTCACTTTCAATCATCTCGCGCGCGTTGTTGCGTCCACACTGAATGTGTAGTGTGGACGCGTGCCGATTCTATGAGGCCGATCGGCTTTGCCGCGTGGAAATGCCGATCGGCATAGTGTGGACGCACCTTTAAATTCCAGACTTGGTTCTGCAAGTACTCTCATGTCCTTTTGTTCTAGCGCCCATTTTTGAAGAACTTTTGTCGTGTGAGGCTAATTGTGCGAGAATGCCAACATTTAGTAGCGTATTTCTTCCCAGGGGCGGATCCAGGCACTAGGCATCGAGGCACTTGCCTAGGGGCCTCCACCACTTGAGAATTTTTTCACCACAAAGTTATTTTACGGAAAACCAAAGCGAGTGCGAAATGTATGTGATGTTCCTGACATTATTGAGTAGTTTTATGGAGAAGAGATGAAAATGTACTTATTCAATTTTATGAAATTAGGAGTTCTAAAAGAATTTAATATAATGTGATCATAAGTGATAAGAGAACTGAAGTTATGTAACAGCAAGTATCAAATGTATATACTGAATTTGTATGAAATTCCATGACCATTTATAGGAAATGTTGGATTTCTCCGCCTTTAAGTGGGCCTCCACCAGTTATTTGCCTGAGGGCCCTCGCACCCCTTGATCCGCCCCTGTTTCTTCCACAAAAAAATCAAGGTAGTTTTAGTAAAATCCTTTTGCCAAATCTTTTCATTATAAACTTTCCTACAAAAATCACAGAAACATTTCTAACCCTTTTCCTCCAGGTTCTTAAGGAACTCCACTGGGATCTCGTCAATCCCCGTTGCTCTACTCCCTTTCATGCTCGTCGTATGTTCAATGCCCGTTCTATTTCATTGTATTGTATATCACGCCCAACGTCGTCTTCTCCAACTTCTTCCTCACGCACTATTTCTATGCTGACGGGTTTCATGTTTCACGCGTACAATTCTTCAACGTGTTCTTTCCATCGTCTCATTATGATGGCAGGATCCCTTAAAATATTTCCCTTGCTATCTTTATCCGTTACCATCTTACAGGTACGGATCTAGAAAAAATTTTCGGGGGGGGGAGTCCGATCGAAAAATTTAAAAATAGAAGATATTTCGGCTTTCACAAAACGTGACGTTAGAATTGTGTTAGAGAAACTCGAATTTTTTTCGCTAGTGATTGCTTATTAAATTGTGTTTTTATTTGCGTTATTTGAGTTTCATTTTCGAAAAATAGGCACAAGTGATATTTCGGGGGGGGGTCCGGACCCCCAGGACTACCCCCCTGGATCCGTCCCTGCCATCTTATTACTGATTTTCTTCTCCATCAATTGCTTCACTTTTCTATACATTAGATCGGCCCTCCCGCTTTTCACCAGCTTTTATATTTCATTACACTGTCCCTTACACCACTGTTTCCTTGCCATATTTGTTTAATTTCCATGTTCGTTATTTAGTGTCCTTTACATTCTATAATAACCATCCTCGGTGTTGATCCTTTCACATTTTCAACTTTCCTCCATTTTATTTAACATTTCTACCGTTACTCATGGTTTTCTAATTTTGTTTTTTTTTAACCATTCCAATAGTTTTTTTAAGTACTATACTTGACAGAACTTTTAATCTTTTCCCATTTCTCGTTAGAAGTTAGTTCATTTATATAAATTTTCTTCAAAAGAGATGTCATAGAAAGTAAAGTTTGAGTGAAATTATCGCAGTAGACATTTATACAGATCATTATCATACGCGTCTCCGAAAATGCTTCACACAACGGGCTTATTTAAATGGTGAATAAAAGGAATTTTCATGAAAATTTGTCGAGTATTTGAAATCTCCACAACTCAAGATCTAAGACGCTGTATAATTGGAATTTCAATAAAGGAAGGTGGATCAGTGAGTGGGGAAAAATATTGGCCAAGATTTGAGGGGAAGCATTACACTTAAAATACCTTTGCTCCTGAATACATTAGAATTGGTTTCCAATTTATTGATGTTGTTCGGAGTTCTATGAAAGCTATATATCTATTGCGCGGAAATATGTAATACACATTGAAAAACTGAATGTAAGTGGAAAATTTTCACGTATAAATCTTAAAAAAATCTTTCAATTATGTTCAACATTGAATGTTTAAGGTTATAAGCAGTCGCTCCGAAAGATGTTTTCCGCTAAATAAAACTTGATTTCATTTGTAATTTAGTCAGAAATGTTAGTTCTAATTTAGTTTGAACGAAATAAAGATTTTCTGCACATATATAAAACCTTCGAAGTCCTTTCAGTAGAAAACACAAATTTCTTAGCTACTTTTAAACATTCGGACCTGGAATAGACCAGAAAGGGTTCAAGCCAAAATCCAAATAAAGATGCGTACTATGAACATCATATTCCTTTTAAAGAAGGACTCAACGTTTAGATAGAAGTAGAATGGGGCATCAGTTTTAGGTTTTACATTATCCTTCCAAACAGATGGCATGATGGAATCGAAGAAGATTGATAGCCGTACTTTCGAAGTACTTCCAAGATACCGTTTAACCAGAAGATCACAGGGTTCGAAAAGACTCGGTGAAGAAGATCAACTGCTCTCTCTGCAGAGAAGGGAAGAAATCTGATTTCATTCGAGAATATATTGAGAAATTGAGCAAGTTGTTATGAGGAGTGTTAGGACAGAAGGACCCACTTTTAAAGGCGAATTCCCTTAAATGCAGATCGTTTCATAGATTTATTAAGTATTGAAAATGTGTGATTGTATATTTTTATAATAAATGCGTCAGCGAGAATATTATTCAGCTAAACTATTATTATTTGATCGTAAAATTATTATATAGGTACACATTTTTGTATACTTGTGTTATGGATTATTATTTTTATTGACTGCTGTAGACTTAAAACTAGTTGTAAGTAACTAATTACTTCAGTATAATCACTAAATTAATTTAGTTTTGGTTTCATTATCATTTAATATCCGAGTATTCAAATTATGCGTCGCCGAGCGACTCAGTTTTCTCAAGCATTTCTAAATAATGAAATTGGTAACAGTACAGCAAACATGAAAAAAATGGTAAAAATCCTAAAATCCTAAAACATTCCATGCGATTGGTCCACAAATAAAAGCTATGAAAATGATACAGTTTAATTTTTACGGTGATTCAGATGATTTTGCAATTTCGGTTAGAGAAAAGCACACTATTGGTGGAAATTGAGGGTAATCTCAGCTTCGCTTCAAGTAAAAGTTGCCAACGGTTAAAAAAGTTTCTTTTATTATAGAGGTGCGCCCTTGGCCGCTTATATTCATATAGATAAACAGTGAGAAGGTTTTGCAGAGTTTAAGAGAGCTTTCAAGAGATAAACATTGAGTGAAAAGAGTTAAGAGATGGAGGTAATGGGACGTATTTTTTAAAGTTTCAATTACAGTTAGTTAAAACAATAAGGAAACAGAGTCCTTTCATATGCTCTTATCCTCTATTAGTTTCAAAAAATCCGAATTGATACAATTCGAGTGTATGTACTTCCAACTTGAAAGGTTTTGAATGAAAAGGAACACTGGTACACTTCCACAGATTTATTACTTTGGCGAGATGTTTCGCTAGCGAGCTGACATAAGAAATGTGCCAGATGATGCTAGCTTGCTAGCGAAACATGTCGCCGAAGTAATGCATCTTTGGAAGTGTACTAGTGTTCCTTTTCATTCATAATGGCCTTCCACGAGGTAACGCCTTCGCACATCGAATTGAAAGGTTTTCGTTACTCGATTGATTCCACCCTAGAATAATTGATTAATTTCTAGTTCCAAATTTCTTTTGTAGGATTTACCTACGCTTCGGAATTCTGTAGCTTCAATCGGAAGGCTGACTGGAGATGAACAAATGATTAAGTAAGTACTTTCGAATTCTCAATTATGTGGGAAAATTACCGCGATACTCTTGATATCGATAACACTTATACACCGAGTACCGGGGAACCCATTAATCGAAATAGAATTGTATAAAAACATAGAAAATGGCCTGTTAAGGGCCTAACATTGGAAGAAATAAGATCAATCCTTGAAAACCTCTCTCCAGGTGCATTCGAAAATTTCGACCGCTAGGTTGTTCCCCTCGAAGACCTGATCCCGGTGAACGTATAGACGCAGACGGAGGAGTACCGTAACACGGCCTTAATCTAGGAGGGGAGAGGTGACCGGAGGAGATGTGAGATAAAAGGAAGGTTGAGGAGGTCAGCGGCCCCTTGTATCTTTGATCGTCAACCTTTCTACGCCTTCCTTCCATCTCTCCTTCGAAGGAGAGTTAAAGTCTCCGCTCTCCGTTAAGACTATTTTCAGTCATTAAGCTCTCCGAGCGATGCGTCTTCCATTCTTCTCTTGATATCTCATGTACGCATTTCTCCTGTTTAACTCTGTCGACATAAACAAATGCCACACGCGAATTTAATAAGTCACTCAACATTGAGGAGTGTGGTAGACAACAAACACTGGTCACAGAGTTTTTGCTTATGACATTTGAATCAGTTCGGCATCATCATGAGAGCATGGGACGAAAACTTTTTTGAGAATAATAATTCCATCTACGAAAACTTCACCTGGTTTCTCAAATATTCAGTTTGACCATTTTGCATAAAATTGATGTAAATAAATGAAATCTATATTTACCATTTGATTTGAACAGAAACGTATGCAGATAAAGTGATTTAAACGTGTAATTGAAAGAAGTAATGAAAAACCTCATCCGGTGCTTGTTTAGAAGTCATGACGCCGACTACACCACTGGTAAGAATGTGCTGTGAAAGGAAAATGCTAATCAGTATGGAATCTCAACGATAATTATGTACATCGGAGTATAACTTTCAAATACTTTCAACCGCTAACCAGTCAGACAGTTTCATGGATGTTTTGTTATTGAAGCACTGTAAATAAAGGCCATTGCTATGGTATGTTTATACCGAAATAATTCAGTTTACTATGACTTGCGCCTTTAATTGAAGATATTGCTTCATCGTGGATTTTATCTATTGATCATAGAATGCGGACGAACAAATTTCGCTTAAAAATATGTAATTGAAATAATGAAACTGTACTTTCTTCCTCGACACAATATCCTTCCTTTAGGTTACATACACCTTGCCGAATTTTGCAAGTATTAATTCAGTTTACTATGACTTGCGCCTTTAATTGAAGATATTGCTTCATCGTGGATTTTATCTATTGATCATAGAATGCGGACGAACAAATTTCGCTTAAAAATATGTAATTGAAATAATGAAACTGTACTTTCTTCCTCGACACAATATCCTTCCTTTAGGTTACATACACCTTGCCGAATTTTGCAAGTATTTCTCAGGCTGTTAGTTATCCAACGCTGAAGCAGTCAAAGCCGCTAAGAAGATACGTAAATTGACAAATTAATGGGATAATTGTGTATTTTTCAATAAAGCTGTAGTAATATCTTAGCCTATAATTCAGAACATATGAACTATTTTCAAATTACTCAAAATATACGAATAGCCATTTCTATCGGAAGATAAAAGCCAAATTCAAAAAATAGAACTGATCTAGGATGGAAAAATATTTAACCGAGTGTCTTTTGTAGATGTGTGTGTACACATGTAAATAATTGGAATAATGGTGAATTATAATTTGGGCACATGAATAAAATATATAATTAGTATGATAATGATGATTAAAGTTGTTTGGAAATTAATTTTGTGTACAATAAAGCACCACCAGCTCATTATTTTGTAAAGAATGACAAGATACAATTATCTGGGTACAACTTTGGCTTCAAGATAACTATCGTAAAATATTCTTTTCCTTTGTTAAAGATTTGCGAGTAATAATTCTGCTACCAATTACAACTGGCTTATCATGAATACGATCAGGAGCCCTTTTCTTCCCAATAAATCTTGTCATTGTACCACATTCAAAGATGAGTCCAAATATATTTAGCAGTCTAATAGAAATGGCGGTTTAAACGAATCCGATGGCCATTGATAATGTTGAAACTACACAGGAGCTACGAAGAGAAATTAATTCCATTACACAAGACAACTGATTAGCAAGAATATCATTCGTCATGTAGACAAAGGAAAACATTGTGATTAGAGGAAATTATTTAGACGAGATTCTTTCAATTTATCGATCAAGTAAATATTATTGTTTTATTTGTTTGAATTTACATTGACAACCAGAAGTTATAACTTTCTCATGACTACACCATTAAATAATAATATTTGAAAACCGAGCATCGTATGATTAATAAAAAAGTTGGAAGAAATACATAATTACGGAGAGGTTTCCCAAAAAATTATGTTTAAAACATTTTAATGTAGAGAATCTTGAGGAAACAAAAAAACAATACTTTCTCTATACTACGTATATGGAGAAAGTAATAATTAGTGGCATTATCCTTGTAGGGAGTAAAAATTTTACTTAATTAAGTTTTCAAACTTGATAATAAATATGTAAAAGCACAGAAAATTCAAGATGAAATAGAAACTAAAACAATTTCATCAGAAATATTTAATATTTCAATTTATTAAAAAAACTTAAATTTTACAAAGTTACGAGACAATTTGAGTGTTACTATTTTAAATGAGTAAGACTTGAACATTTCAATGGCACTCACGTATAACGATATGTACGCAAAGAAGCTCTATTCGACAAGATACAGGAGGAAAAAAATTCATGTATTCGACCAAATCACGAAAAAAATGTATCCTAAAAAATCTGCGGAATTCTGCTGAAGAAATGTTTATTCAGTGATTTTTCCATTCCATTTCGAAGTTCCACGCAATCGAGATGAAGTGATCATTCTTCAAGAGCTGAAAGAGTGTTTTTTTGTGAATTAAAGGCCCGGAAATTGTTTGTTTCCGCTACGATTGCTATTTTCTTCGAGGAGTACCGTTTCCCGCATTATAGTACTCGAGGTTACTGACACGTTCCATCATTCATTACTTTTTGTCACATGTGACAAGCGTTTCTCATTCATAACTGTTCAAATGCATTATCGTGCTTTAGATGATCCATAATCCAAAGACTATGGCTAGAGGTGTTTGAAAATGTTTTTATTTCTTCTGAAATTTGTTGATTTAAAAACCAAATTGAGCTTTTATTATGTTTCCTAGTTTGGTGTTACTAATTTTCACAGAGTCTCATGTAAGCAAAGGAATAATATTAGGCACACTTTCGTATAAACATTAAAAGCATTGAAAATATTATTAACTGCAAATTATACAAAATATTAAATTACTAAGTTAATGTAAATTTATTTAAAACTGTGCTGTTTACACCTAAGGAAAATGCTTTCACACCTGCAGATCAACAAGACATGATATTTTCATGAAAAACATATTGACATGATAGATGTTAGGGAAGAAAACATATTTCTTCATGGAATAATGCGAGATTTTGTGATCATCATAATGGAAAGAAAATTTTGTGAATTTGTTGCAAAAGATCCATGCTGAATTAGCGTAAGCAAATATGTCATGAGTGATCAAAAATATGACAATAAATACGTAAATAATATAATTATATATTGTACATTTATTTAAATCATACCAAAATTACATTTCCCTTTCTTACAGACGATGAATGAAGCAAAAATCACCAAAATCCGTGCTGCTTATTAAAACTGCCGAAATTAGCGTTATCTCGCTAAATCGGTCAAAATTCGCGTTATTTGTAGATTGCATCGCTTATTGCGAAAAACAAACACCTCTAACTATGGCTCAAGAAAATAAAACGTGTTATTTTACGGTGTGTACAGTTTAACTATTAGTGGTGATTTGACGTTCAAAGAAGTCGGCAGTTAACTAAACTCTAGTTATCTGAGTGGGAATATTTGCACTACTAATCTGAAGAAATATACCGTAGACCGAGACTAAACGGATCACTCCGCCGTTTAATTCTCATTGAGAAAAAAGGATTGAGAATAAATTTCTCTAAACTTGTTTAAATTAGATGTCAACTCTTCATAACACGAATGAGGAAGATTATACATGTATTGTTGTGAAAACTTTCACAAAAAAATGTACTTAACCATCAACCGTCCAATATCCGTTTAGCTCCCATTATGGGGGTTAAACGGATTATGGTGCGTATATGTCAAAAAAGGAATATATGTGAGTACAGAATATGAGTTTGTGATAAAAATGAAGGAATTTGAGTTATTTATTAATATAAAGTCATTACATTTCAATTGGCATTCCTATCTGGCTAGCAAACTGTACAGATGAATTGACAGTTTAACATCTTCTTGTCGCAGTAATTCTCATGGCACCATTCTTCGCATTTATTCTTGCTCTTGATAGCCTCTTTGGTTTTCTGATATACAGATGACAATGTAGTCCGAGGAATCTATGGAACCAAACTTGGCCAGCAATATTTGCTTCCTGGTTAAAATTGAGAACGATTCCCATGCGTTCACAATAATCAAAGGCATATTTCCTTACATATTTTGGTGTCAGCCCGAATCCTTGTTTTGACAGATGTAATATTCTATCTGCAAATCTGTTTTTCAGATTCGAGATCCATCACAGTTTTAGCCCCCATGACTTGGACTATACCAGTACGAGAAGAAACTCTTATTTGAAGCAATGTGTAAGGTACTGCGTAGTGTCCGGCAGCTTGGATCAGAGTTGTAGCTTTAGATTTTAATTTCTGCCCAGACTCTTCCGCGGCTATTTCTGACCACGTATTCCACCGGGAGTAAGAATAATTAATTAATGTTAAAGATAAAAACATAAGTAACACTGAAGGCCATGATCCGTTTAGCCCCATTCTTCGTGATTGAAAAAAAATAGAAAAATATCATACCCTGAGCAGAAAAATCCTTTGATGTTGTTCATAAAAATTACGTTGACTAAAAAAACCAGTATACACGGTTCAGCGACTCTTCCCGGATGGCCACTGACGTGAGCGCAGGACTTCTAGCCACTTGTCCATGTAGTTTATATACACAACGAAAGATGACTTTCTCAAATTAAACCCAGCAATAGGGAAGATATGTATTCTTGGATTGGAGAAGCGACAGAGCTTAGCAAGATCCGTTCAGCCCCATGATCCATTTAGGGTCTACCCTAGGAACAATTTTCAAAACCCTAATATGGAAATATAGCGGGACACGGTTACATTCCTTTTGTTTTCTAAACGGAGAATGAATGTAAAGTCTTACATAAGTTTAGCTTTCCATCATCATCTTCTGGTGTTCTGCCTGTCGGCAGGTCCCATACACCACAACTGTTTCCACTTAATCCTGTCCCAGGCCTCCTCTTTGGTCTCCTTGTATCCTCCTCTCTTCACTTAATCTATTAACTTTAGCTTTCCTCTTCTCTTTTCTCCTACCACTGTTCTTCAATGGTTGTAGTTAGAATCCCCTTCCCTCTTACAACATGTCTAATCCAGCTTCCTTTTCTTTTCTGCATTGTGCGGAATAATGTTCTTTCCTCCCTAACTCTTCTTAGCACTTCATCATTTCTTATTCTATTCACCCATTTTATTCTCTCCATCTTCCTTCATACCCACATTTCAAAAGCTTTTTTTAAAAAAAAGGTTAAGCTTTCTTTTTTATTTTAAAAGTTTTTTTTTAGCTTTCCATAAACAGATCAAATTGATTAATTGGTACTGCAGCGACAACCTGGGGTATTGCTGCAATAATGTGAGCGTATGAGACCATTGTAAGTAAGTAAGGGAGTAAGCGAAGGGCCGCCTCGTACACATTTTCTTGTAGCGGGGATTTTTGGTGAGAATTTCATAGGGAACAGTGCCACATACTTATGAATGTAATTAAGTGTAAAGCACCTCTCCGTACGAACTAGTCCACTCTTTGTCGCAAGTCACGGCTGCTCTTCGTCGTGATCACTTGTTCTCGTTAAACATACGGCAATGACGCTTTTCAGAGGATTCATCCAATGATCTTTTCAACGCTGTTCTCACAACTTCAAATCTGAAATTCTTTTTCGCACGTCCTCGCGAAAGCACAAATTCTGCAAATTAGTCAGAGCTTTTCCGGAACACGGCGAAAGGATGACTATACATACTTGGGAGAAGTGTCAATTGTAGTTTTAGCCTAAATCACGAAGCAATATGCTTTCCGCACTTCCTCGAACACGTGTGCGTAACCCACTGAAATACATTCTAGTCCAAATTTATTGCGTGGTACACCGATTTATTTCTTTATGAGACAAGAAATGACTCCATACGAGTGAAAGAGCTCGCACAAGAAATACACGTTAAGTTCATTTTAACCGTTGTAGGTTTTATTTAATTTGAAATTTGAAATGAAATAGAATTGGAGTAGGAAGTTGAATCGAGCATCAAAAGATGGGTAATTTAATAAAAATCTTATTTTGGTCTTGCAATATTGCTTACGATTCGGTAGTATGAGAAATTTTGATAAAATATGTTAAGAATTTGAAAAATATTTGAGGTTCTAAACAATTCCTGCCTTCGACGGTCGAGGCGGTATTTTAACCCGAGCTCATGTATTTATGCATAATAGAATGCATCGAGAATGTATAGCCTCCTAAAGTTATTGTTAAGAATAAGTGATAGATTTCATTAGATTGTAACATTTGCAATATGTTACGAGCAATATCGTGTAAACAGTCGCGCGGACAAATATATGAACATTTTAAAAAAATTCAAATTTTGTTTACACGTCTATAGCAACCAAGTTTTATTTATATCAACGAAACTGTTTTCTGACTGCTCGGTGAAATAAAAGGTTTGACAGTAGTGCGTTGTATACTAGTTGGATGCTCTCTATCAATTCAATTGAATTCGTATAAAAAACCTGGTAAGTAAGCTTCGGATGGTGTAATAATCATCTGAATTAAGTAATAAATCTAATCTATTTGCATTGAAGTACATTTAGCGATTGAGGAAATGGAGTTAGTGTATAACGTAAATATTTCCTTTATTCGGTGTTTGTAATCTTTAAAAAGTTGAACGGCGAGTTGTTACGTTGGGATATAAAATATTCATTGATGGTTTTTAGAGCAATAAATAATTTATTTCTGTTATTTTTGTTTAAACATCCTTTACTTTATCCCTTTGTGTCTTATTAAAAATGTCTCCTTAATTGTGGGGCTGCTTATCCTAATGTGATCTTCGAATATATTTTAATATAGTTTAAACGAATGTTGTCTTAATTGAAGAAATTTTTAATTCAAAAGATATGAGATTGAACACTGTTTTGATGTAGCTTTGCAGACTTAATTATAACTTTCATTGCTTGGTTTATTGGTTTAGAAAGAATTATATTATACCTGGTATTTGGTATCTACCTACAAATATGAAGCACTTGTTACAATCAAAATTGTTAGACTTGAATTTATCAATTTTAATTTACCGGTTGAGGATCAACGGGTACTTCTGCTAGTTAATAATAAATCAATGACGTTACTTATTTACTTCTTTTCATAGTGAAAAGGCGATGAAAATTGTAGATATCACAATGTTATGCACTGAAGCAGTATTTTCTATTTCAGAATCAATGACGCATTGAGAGGTACGCCGTTATTTATGCAGGCAGGACGCGTGCTCATACGCTGTCTTGTTTGTCTTTTTGAGGCTGGGAGAGGCAGCATTACTAGCGCCATGCATTTTTATTAAGGAAAGTGATATCTGCTTATGTTTTATGCAATTTTAAGATGCTTTCTTTGCGAATGAAAGTGTTTGCGCTCCACGAAGCTGAATTTGAAAGGATTTTTAAAATCTCAAGCGAACAAATACAAAGTCAACATATCTTTGAATATTATACTGTCGATTGTTGTCTTCATAAATACACAATGCATTGGTAAAATAATGTATTATATGACACTGAGCCGAAATTCAAAATCATAATGTGGTGTAATCACAGCAAACTAAGGAAAAGTTGCAACCGATGATGAGAATTACAAGGAATGTAGAGTATTGCAGCTAAAATTAAGGTTTCATTTATTTTTGAAAAAAAATCTCGATTTCTATCTATAAATATTAATTATAATTTAAATTTCTATTGCACTACCGATATCCTCTATTCATTACGATGAAATTTGATAACTGATCATTTCCAAGTATTCTAGGAAGTTTACCACTGATAATATTCTGTAATGTATATTTTTATTAGCATAATATTATGGTTAACTATATATTGGCTGGAACTACATGACTTAATTAGAAGTTTATCATCCAAAAAGCAATATTTAAAGTAGGTATTAATTTTTTTCGTGGAATTTTAAAGTTGACGAAAGTTGTATTTGCGTATAATAAACACAAAAGTTTCAAAATTGTTGTGCTGATGATGGAGACATTCTGTATTCATTATCATGACAAGGGAGAAATTTGAAAACCCGAAAAAGAAATTTGGTCAAAGAATTATTTATTGAGTCATTTTCGCCGTGATTTCTAATGTTTTGCTAAGGAAAAGTGAGGAGTTGCTTCAACGAGAAGGACCAGTGGTACCAAAGAGTGCGGATACCAACAAATATAATTATTAATATCGAAGAGAGGGAATCAAATTTCTCTTGGACATGACATTAACTCAATAACCATTCAAAAACGTAACAATTAAAAACGATGGCGTAGAAATGAAAATAAACGCATATAATAGCATCTCAGCATATGAAAATGTTCAAATTTTGCTATTAAGGACTGTCAAAATCTATGATTTAAGATTTCAAACTCAACAGATTCTATCTTTTACTTAAAAAAATTTGACGTTGACTAAGGATTAATGATAAAACATAGATACCCTCGAAGATTTGGAGTAACGATTTAAACCCTTAACTCTTACAAGGAGGCTAAAAGCAACTTATGCCTATTTATTACAACTCGCTTTAAGGAATATTCGAGTACAGGAAAAATAATTCGTTTTTGTGTTAGAGAAATATTTCAACATCAGACATACTCTCACTAATGAAGTAACAGGAAAGAATATCATTGCCTCTGGTTAGTACAGTATTCTTTCCTGTTACTGTTTATGAAGATTGCATCCGTTAAAGCCTCTTTTTCAATTATAATCATCTGGCACCAAGTTAGTGGTTTCAACAGTTCATCTGAGTGATGGTCTTCTATAAGGATGCAGGGTGATAACTAACGGTATACATGTCAATAATGGCTATTTAAATAAGGATTAATCAATAAATATATTAATTTTACTTGAATCAGAGTCGAGCCTTACACGATGTATCACAGGGAATAGCTTGGGCTAAAAGAGAAGACTAGCGCGACGGCAAATTTGTTAGTATTGGATGAACCTTTAACTTGAATTGAGATCAGAATGCAAATTCATGCTCAACAGACAAGGAGGGTATTTTGTAGAGTTAATGTGAGAATAATCTGGAATTGATGGGAAATAAGTTACAAGAAATGTAGTACAAGTCAAAAGGGGAGTCCAAATGTAGCTCTAAATAATTTCATTAAGCAAACGCAATTACACACAATTTAAAAATTATTATCAATTTCCGACACAGTCCCCTCCACGTTCAATGCACTTGCGCTACTGCTTTTCCTGAGTTATGATTTCGTGAGAAAGAAGTCTTTTTGGTCATCCGTGCAGCCGCAACTGTTTTTTAACCGTCTTTTGAGAAATTCCTGACACTAAACACTTCCTTAGAGGTCCTGAAATATGAAAACCTGGCGATGATAGAGAAATTGAAAGATCGACCATCGTTTGTGAAGAAGACCACGTCATTTGGGGGTTCTGAAGAATGTCAAAACACGATCTAATAAACGAAACGGAATCAGGCGTAACTTTGTGGTAGTTGTTAATAATATTAAAATCCATATTGAGAAAACTTTTACTAGACCACAGGAAGGTACACAAGCGACCATCTGTGCATATTCCTAAAACCTAACAGTCCTTATAAGCACTGCTGAATGACAGAATACTTGCATCTTGTTTTTTAAATTTCCTGTGACACTAGTATACTTCCTTTAATCACAAAATGAGATGGATACGGATATAAACTCATGTGTACATTTTTGACTGCTATTGACCACATGGAGTGTGAAGAACAGAATTTGATGCGATTAAATTGAATTTTTTTTATCACTTCACACAGCTTTTTATTTCCGTTCTCTTTCGATATAACGGCAAAATTCTCAATAATATTGCTATCTAAACAATCACATGATAACCATGCCAACATCAGCTATGATCAACAACGGACTAAATTATTTAAATAGTCTAGTTACGAATGTTTTAAAAAATATTCTCACGCCTAAATGAACGATATTACGTCAAAATTATGGAACGAATGAGCAAAAATAGTATGTAAAGTCATACAGAATATTTGGATAGAGATTAAGTAATCTGCGGGAATAAAAACAAAATTGCCCAAAGAACGGATAGATCTAATTAATAGGGGTTGAAGAATAGCTCGTGTTTGCCGAAGAGGATCTTACGGGAAGCAAAATAAGCACGAATAGCTAGTTCCATTAATTTTTTATCGATAAATTTATTATAAATTTTCTAATTGCACTAATGTGTTCATTTCGATATAACGCATATTCAATTATAAATGGATGATTTGAGAAGGTGAAGATGTAATCTATTTTCCAAAAACAAGTTACTATGAATGTAAATGGGTTAAAAACTCGGTTGAATATTGCATAAGCTTACATAAGAATGTTTGGTGCCAATAAAGGGTACATTTTTTGATGAAGTAAGTGTAGTATAAACTGATGAATGTAAATGCATATATGTATAGAAGTACCTATCATGAATCTTGCGCCTATTAGGATATTCATGCATTCATAGGTAGCATTGGGTAGTGAAAGAAAGGTATAAGTGGATGAAAATATATGAGAAGGGGCACGAAGTAAGGCTGTGGCAGGACCTGAACTCGAACCCGAATATCCCAATATCATTCAGCCTTATTTCATATCCCCAACGGATTTTTCCTAGGTCCACGCCTTTAAATAACACATAAAATTATTGCGAGGGTTGATAAAATTAACAGTGTTGCAAAAATAGAATTAGGATTGTATGGGATGGACGAATGAGGCATAATAGAGAGAAAAGCTAACGGAGAGAGATTTAAGCACGGTGAGTTGGTGTAAACTCACAGGAAGTAATGCTGAGGCGATAATCAATGACGAGTTAAATAACTGTTTTGAGAGAGGGGAAAGATGAGGCTCTCTTCGTTGCTCAATGTAATTACCGATAGTTGCCAAGAAAATCTGACGCAAATGATGTATTTGCATTTGAAATCCAAATGCAAATCTGAAACATGCCATTTCTTTGTTGCCGTTCACATGTTGACATCCGAATAGCCGAATGCGGAAGTTATTGTAATGCTTAGCTGAAAAAAATAGAGATGGATACACGCATATCATTGAGCGTTTACAGCAATAAATTTGTTGCTTAAAAATATTTTTCCGAATGAATGAAGTGCGAGCTATATTTAAGGAATTTTCACATGACATACCTCGCTTCTTCTGAACACGAAATTGGATTGCACGCAAACGAGGGCATCGATACGAAGAGAAACATTTCGCCAGTTTTTGATCACGACAAAAACAACCTAATAATAGCTTGATAGAAATATATAAACAAATTAATCATTGAAGATATAAATTTTAATGTTATCTCTACTCTAAAAAGGTGTGTGATGTTCATTCTCCAAGGACTGGGAAGTTATTATAAAACAAGATAAAAAGAACGAATAAAAAAGGTGCTCACAGATATGAAAATATCCATCCAATTATTAAGGCTTATAAATTTATATTTATGAACTTTTCTTGATTCCTTACAAAAATTTGAATCGGGTAGTTTTCTATTATGTTGCGATTCAGGATTTTTGTAATTTTTGTAACTGTGCTTTGCATTCATTCTCTCTTTAACATGAGAATCCAATGACGCTGACTGGCGATTAATCAGGATAGTTAAATTTTTTAAATTTTTTCTGCGATAGGAACTTAATTTTGAGTAAAGGTTTTTTACATTTCCATCCTGCCTTGAATTTATTACGTGAAAACTCTTAATATTTTGTCTTATAATAATCATGAACGTTATAATAAAAAAATGATCATTATAGCAACCCAAACTATTTGAAAATGTGACCCTTCTAATGCAGAACAGTTACGTTAACTCTTTGAGTCTATTATAGATGAAAACGGAGAAGGGATTAGCAAAGAATATACGAGAAAAACAAAGTTACTGTAAAAAGGTTATGGCCCATGTTTAATTCTCATTTTAACTTCAATTGGGAAATATTTGAAGAGGAGAAGAATGCAATAGCCGCGTCGACACAAATTAAAAACTCAAACAGCGAAATGCTCGCTTGTTTCCCTGGAGACCTTTTGCGATTCGAATTTTAATGTTTTCTCCCCAAACAACGTTTCTGAAAATTATAAAAATAACAAGCATGACATAACTTAAGACCTAAAAGGTACTCATATTACGCCTTTTTAGCCGAGTCTGATAATATCTCGGTACTCTTAACGTAATGTTATTTTGTAATTTGCTTTTATGCCGAAAATTAAGGTGAAACATGACTCTGCTAGCTGTAGTAGCTCCTTCGGTCAGGAAGAGATAACCATGGAAAAGTGAAAATTAATATTTCATCAACATGAATCGTGAATCCAATTATACTAAAAGTACCTTTGAAGCTATTGCAGTACAAGACAAAATGTCTTCATGGGGCGAACATAATATTAGAAAATCTTATCTTCCACTTAACCCTTGAATGTATATTCAGAATATAATTGAAAAATATTGAGTAGTTTCAGATTTTAAGAAACATTATACAGCATGTAACGAGAGGAAGTTGAAAATAGAAAGGAAACAAGAAAAGACAGAATGATTGTGTGATAACAACTAATTTTTTTGATAATATTTTCACTCCAGGAAAACGATCACTAAGGGAAAGGACGCGTGAAAACTTGTGGAGGAATTTAGAGAATCATACAATTTACAAGTATTGTTTACAGATACAATAAATATCAAAACGAATATTGTTGAAAATTGAACATAAAATTATCGAGATTTTTTTAATAGAATTGGAAGAGATGCATTCCATATCCCCTAGCAACAATTTGAAATATTAAGTGTATTATTCGTCCGATGTTATTCAAGCAAAGGTCAGTGCATCTTCTCGGAACTGTCTCCGCATTCATCAGGTTTCTTACGGTCGAGCACCGAGGGAGGGATAAAGAATGCATGAATCCACTCCTTCCATTGGCTGTACTAGTAGACGGGCAGAGGGGCGAAGAGGGGAATGAAAAACATAGAAAACGAAATTAAATCGATCTTTAGGCGGTGTAGGTCATTTAGAGGTTAAAGGCTTAGAGGTGAATGATATTTGGAGGTTCTAAGGAATGTTAGCTCTATTTTTTAAGGGAAGAAAACTTCTCTGTCTTCTTTATATAATCGACCCTTTGACGAAAATCATTCCCGGAAGGGAATTTGTAACTTTTCTCGAAAATGAATTGCAAATCATATTCATATTTCTAAATTTAAACGATGGATGAATTTTCCATCAAGTAAAATACCAATAGGATTACGTTTTTATGTAAAAATGAGGAAAATTTGAAAATAAGTTGGTTAAATATAAAATTGTTTAATATCATCATCTATTCTAATAATTTATTTATTTACTATTAATATCTAGTCCAATATTTAATATTTACTTCAATTTAACAGAGTATATATAATATTTACATTCTTGATATTTTACTATCTTTTAAAAGATGTGATAAAATATCGAAGAAATCCATGTAAGTATATAAATGATTTCCTGACTTAACGAATATTTTATAGCGAAAATTGTGAACTAATATAATCATATCCGATTATGTAACTATCAGCTTAATAAATTACTTTTGATGTACATAGAGTATTTGATTCCATCAGCATCTTAAAATGCATTTAATTTTTATGATATCATAAAGAAACTTTTAGCAAATTAGCGGAATAAAATTCAATACATATAAAAATGATCATTAATGCTTTGCTTCGTACTTGGTAAATATTGACTTCGCTCTTTTGCTTTGCGTGAAGGAAATATTTGAATTTTCACATGTTTTCCAGACCAAAAATGGCCGTATATATTTTAAATCCCCGTGAAAATCTATCATTCAATTCATTACACCGTTTTTTGGAAACAAGTTAGGTTCTATGTCTTGTAACTGCTGTAAAATCATCAAATAAAACTGAACAAAAGATTTGTTCTACTTTAACAAAATATTAGGAGTCTATCTATAAAAACCGCAGTTTTCGTGGATTCACAAGGTTTTAAAGATTGGAAAAGATTCAAAAAGTCCATGAGAGAGAGAGGCCGTGGTGAATACGTTTTGTTTTCGGGAGAGGGCGTGGCTTTATTTCATATTCCGAAGAGGACGCGACGTACGCCAGTGTGCTCATGAATGGAGCATCGAAATCGAGTTCATCTCCTACTTAATTTCAATGGAACAGTTATTTAGCGCCTCTTTTGTCACTTCCTGTTGTTGACGCGACTCATTTTACGCTGAGTATGTGCCAAACGTCCGAGATTATTGGAATCGTATTCATCACAATACAAGGTGAGGCAATTCCTGCCAGACACATAAATAAAGGTAAGAATAGATATTTCGGTGCAAATATCTCATTTGGTAGTTTATTTTAAAAAGATATTTCTCAGCCATGAATTGGTCAACGGAAAGCGATCAACCATGTCGGTTTTTTTACACCCCCTGCCACGCGCCACTGGCAGATTGCAGGGTTTAAATGTAAATATATTCGAATTTTATTTCCGACAAATTTATGACAAAATGACGAAGGTATTCAAAATAGGATCCTTAATAAGATAGAACACATTGGATTTTACGCGTAAGTATTTTGTAGGAATAAGTATAGTGTTCATATAAGTGAAAGTGAGAAATTTGCGAAAATTCTCATTAATGATGGGCATAATGATTTAAGGAAGGTTGTCTTACTTCAAATTGGAATATATATCAATGAAAATTAAAAGTGTTTCCAAATTAAATATTACTTATATAAAAGTCTTGTCTTTAAAATTTCGCCGAGAAGGCATGGTAATTTTACACGTAACTTCATGTCGATATAGTTTCCTCTAACCAGAAATATTTTCAGGACAACAAGAGCTTTTGGCATATCTTTCAAAGTATTTTCTGAGTATTTTTTCTCAGTTATTTCTTTACAGCAAAAACGAACTGGCATTTAAATTCAAACTACATAACCGAGCTGATATTCTTTCCAAGTCAAATGAGCTTAGAATGTATGTTAGGAAAGAAAGGATTATTCTCATTTAGGAACATATTATTATAGTCACAAATTTTGAGCAATACATGAAAAAAATGGTGCTCCAACTCAAGTATGACTTAACTATCTAGTCTCTCTCTACGACGACTTTGAATTATGGATTTGCTGATTATCACCATTCACCCCGCTCACTTTTGCAACTACTCTGCAGGAGAGTGATTAAAGAATCATAGCAAGAAGAGAAGATGAAGTCGCTTTCCTTCCAGGGTAGGTCCAAGTTCCTCAACCCTCTTCCTTAAACATCATGTCTTCCTGGAAACAACTTCAACTACCTTTCCCAACTTCCCCCTGCAACGCAAATCACATACACACACACATGCTGAGAATTTTTAACTTCTCTCTAATAAGCCGTTGCTCCCAACGTCTCCATAATGTTGTCCCCCTCCCTGACTCAACCCCTTCCTGTCACGCCTATCGGAGGGAGGGAGGAAAAGGGATAAAAGCAAGTGTTCTTGGATGCGCTCGGCTCAAATCCAAGTGTTCGTGGAGGAGGAACACTATCCATATCGAAGGCATTTGAAGCACAGGACTACACAAGGTGAGCATTTAAAAAAGGGGCGACTTTGATTAAGTATCTGCAGCTTCGCTTCGTTGTTGCTCGTGAACAGGGCTTACTTATTGCCACAACTACTTAAATAATTTATTTTTATAGAAAAAACATTTATGACAATCGTTTAACTTTACTAGAAATATTTCATTGCATCGTAACCACATAACCAGTATACATCAATGCTCAGTATTCAGATGAAAGCACAGTGTTTACGATACCAAACAATTCAGTTCTAAACCTCATTAAGAAGGTGCAAAAAAATACAGGCAACAGCAGTAACGCATCGGACCATTTGAGAATTAGTTTCGAAGTGAATCGTTTTTTTTGCATTAAAACAGCGGAAGAAAAGTAAATTGTGCAAAGGTGTAGGACTAACAGATATTTACCGGTGAATTACAGCAAACAACCAACTTCCTATTCGTGTTCATTAAAGAATATTCCAGAATTATATACCAGTTAGTAAAGCGGCATTCGCTTGATTTTCCGAAGGATATTAAGAGAATGGAGAATTTCAGAAATGATAAGAAACGTGAAAAGATTTCAATGTCAATCAAGGTCAATGCAGACGCGCTTTGACTTAAACTCGTGCTATTGTGATTATTATTCGTAGGACTTAACTAACTTACTTACGAGACGACATTAGTTTCAGTTTGGTCAAATAAATTAAAATTAGTTTGTTAACTTCCGATTGTATGCTAAATGAAGGTATTAATTTGGGTCGTGAGGAGAGCTAAAATGTACCAACAGATGCGAGTTGGAGATTTGTACATGAGTTTGTACAGTTTATGATCTGTACATGAGGAATTAAAATGACAGCAGAGAAATTTATTCAAAAAGGAGATATACCCATCGTTCCTCACAATTTGAATGGATATTAAATTCATAGGTTCGCATCTACTTACTTGTGTATTATTCTTCCAAACCGGTATCCCATTGAATAAAAATATTAATTATTTTCCTACATCGTATCGTAAATATAGGGTCTCGAACCTTAAAAGTGAACCACATTATAAAATGTGCCTCTAACTTGGACTAAAAATAAATTGAGGAAAATTTTGCATTTTCTGAAGAAAACGAGTTTGAATTAATTAGGTTACATACTGCATAATACATTCAGCCATTTATATCCACGAATAATTCACCCATTTTATCAATCGCAGCGACCAAGTTATGAATATATATCGACACTACTAAAACAGTCGACTCAGAGAGAAGGTGAATGCAATCAATTTTCGTTTTTTATTCGATCGAACTTAAACCAGAGTCGTCCCGAAAAAAAATATGCCAATTTTAGAGTGTTTTGTCCGAAAGATATTAATTTATAAGTTTGAAATAGTTTCCAAAAATTTGACAGAGAAATATATTTAAGCATTTCGGAGTCCTTTACTACGGCACAATGCGTACAAATATTATACATTTTTTTTACATGCACCTTACATGCGCGTTACTGTACTGACAAGGAGAGGGAATTCTGTGCTGCATTTATTTCAGTGACCATAGTCGTCAGCTCTCCAGTATCCACGGTTGAAAAAATAAATTTAACTTCTAATGAAAAATGAGCTAGAATGATTGCTGGAAACCATTGAAGGACAAACAAGTTCCTTTTGTCCCCAATCCAGCGAACTTTCTTTAGCGAATAAATTATAGGATATAATATTATTTTTTAAATACAACCTAAGCAGCTATAAAGATGGAGCTTTTTATGCTCATAAATGTGCGGAAATCTAATCTACTAAATCTAGCATCTTATTTCAATAAGATGCACTCTTGAGCAATTGATTCAAAATCATGTCGTTTGGTGAAAGTGAATTTAAAATTTTAAACCAAATTTGAACAAATTTTATAAGATATTTAAGGATGCATTTCGAAAAAAAAGTATTGATATATTATTCTCATTAGTAATTTATGATAAAATAAGAGACAGCGTTAACATTCATCACGCTATGTCGATATAAAATATTCAACGATAAGTTAGCTCTCTAATGTATATTTATATATGAAAAATTTGACCCTGCAGCTCTAAAAACGCCATTTTTTTCAGAAAAATCATACCAAAATGAAGTTGTTACTTCTCGTATCAGTGGGGATGGTGGCGCTAACCTCAGCACAAATACCAGGCTTCACAGGTTGTCCTGATTATCGTGCAATGGATGACTTCGATATGGATAGGGTGCGTATTTAAATTTATTAAAATATCCCAAGAGTAGTTTGAATTTTTAGCGGAAAATTTCAAATTCATTTTCCAAACTCCTTACTAGCTAGAGGGAAAACACAGATCATGGTATTTGTAATATTCTGTCAATCTGTGCTTGAAGTCGGTCTAATGTGCATTTATTTCAGTTTTCCGGGAAATGGTTTGAGTCTCAACGCTATTTCCAAGTGCTGGAAGTCGGGACTCGATGCGTGGCAACGGATTACAAGAAGTTGTCGGACGGAAAGTTCGCGGTTTCTAATGAGATGGTCACGAGGCTGTGAGTATGACTACGTGCTCCGTAGAGAGAAACAGAGATTACACAATTTGCATTTTAGATGGGTTAATAGTAATAATAACTCAGAGTAATTTTGAATTTTCGGTGGTCCAGTCTTTACAGAGCTAATTCAGCGTTAGATGCTTGTCTGATAAATGAGAGATTAAATAAAATATGACCACCATTTATGATTTCTACGGATGCATCGGATTCTTAAACATCATTTACCTTCACTTAACCACACTTCTAAGAATTTTTAATCGTCAAATTTATAATATATACATAAAGTTTCTTTTGCACGTGCAACTTCATAAGTTGAGCAGTCCGGATTGTAGGATACCTACGATTTTCTCTCTAGTGTCCTCTCTCAATGAGTCCTCATATTGTATCACTGCGTGGTAACACAGTTTTTGTATTTTTAATGACTCACTGATCAAATATTCGGTGAAACGTATTTCGTTGACAGCAAAATTGCATTTTGATTTAGGAAGTCAGATCTTCCCGCTCGAGTATCACAACTTAATCTCGAATTTTACTGAAATTAAAGAAAATAAGATTTAGCCGTGAACGCTATTGAATGAAAGATGATGATTTACATCATTGATTTCAGAAAATCCCCAAGTTTTAACTTAAAATTTAAGAATGGAATAAAACGAATTTTTTCTTTCCTTAAATGAGATTTCCTCAATAGCCGCTCAAATATTTTACAAGTTTTAATTTTTAAGAATTTCTCAATAAGATTTCAAAATATTATAGGATGTAGGAGAAATGTAATCGCCTTCGTAAATATCTTACACTATTTCCTATAATATATAAAATGTATTGAGAAAGCCTCTTGAAATTAAATATTGTGTTTCAATATGCTGCGAAGGTATTATTAAAATGAAGGAATTCCAAAAACGGTAGAATTGTTTTTTAAATCGTTTTAAATCTTTTTAAATACTTATTTCCTAAATATATTTCAAGTTACTTCAGTACCATCACTCAAGTTAGCTGGAAGTTCGAATACCGAAATAACAATCAGAATATCGAGCAGCATGATGAATCAACATTATAAAGTAGCTTAATTAAAAGAACAAGAACTTTTGTCAAGTGAGGGCACATACAGAATCTGCCAAAACGAAGTATCCAATTTTGAAACATCCACCTAATATGGATTAAAAAAAGCATATCGTTGTCGTTTTAAACCGAAAATTATTTGTTTAATGAATTGACTGATTGCTCTTATTTTCAGGACCGGCATAAAACGTGTTTTAGAGGGAGAGTTGAAGTCGCTGGGTAAAAGTGGAGAAGCCAAGCTTTCTGTGAAATACAATAACCTCCCACGTAAGTCAATGCCGTGATGTACATTTTGAATCTGTTTAGAGGCAAACATTTTCAACTAGTTCGATTCGAAAATGTATTAAATGAAGTAATTACTATGGTAATTTGAGCCAAACTAAATCTATATTCGATTTACGTCAATGGTACTAAACGCTCTACTTGTCATGCGTGAGATAAGTCGGTAAATTTAGTTGAAAGACTCACATTGAGAAAAAGTTCTTGATTTTCGTCTGTTTTTTTATTTCAGTCTCATTCGACACAGAATATAGCATTTTGGAATCTGATTACGACAACTACGCAGTTGCGTGGTCATGCCGAGCTCTTGGTCCATTCAGCTCAAGTAAGTATTCCTTCGATGCATTTGAAAGTGAATAATCGAATGCGATTTTCATGAATTACAGTTCAAAAATTACAAAAATACAGTTGCAAATAAGTTTAGGTAAACGATGATCAAAGATAAAATGACAAAGAGTGAATTTAATGTTGGCAAAAAGACAAAAATATTTCACCGAACATTACTTTTAGCATCAAGGGTGAAATTAAAGAAAGTTAAAATCGAAGTTGGGATTAAAAGTAACTTCCAAGCGTATTATGACCATAATACAACCAAGAATTCATTTAAAGATATTTTTAAGAGGGGCACTTCAATTAGGGTGTATTGGGGATCCTCGGAGTGGGAGCGATGGCGTAGATGGATCCACTCGGCCACCAAGGCCGGTTTTCGAACTGTTTTCAAAATAGATACAAATTGGAAAATTAATTCCTCTAATTAGCTGAAGATTTAGAATGAAGCCATGACAACGCAATCCTATAATTTTCGAAACCTTAAACATTTATACTCTAGACTCGACAGTTATTTATTTTGAATGTAATGAAAACAGAACGACGATTTTTACACCTTTTTCCTTGACCGAATGAAACACGAGAATGTATTCCTTAATCTAATGCATATAATTAATATCTTTTATGCCTGACGAACAGCACACGCCTGGGTAATGACCAGAAAGAGGAACCCTACCGAAGCAGTTCTTCAGAGGGCATACGGTGTTTTGGACAAGTACGGAATCAGCCGTACTTTCTTCGTCTCCTCCGATCAGACCAACTGCGACGTGGAGGACGTCATCGTGGAGGCACCGGCCAAGAAACCGGCGACAACCCCCTCAAAGAAACCGGAGGACAGTTTCACAGCTGCAGCATCGGACGCGGTCGCTCCGATCCCCGGATTGCCCGTTGCGGAGGAAACACCGGTCGCCAACACCCTCACGAAAGCAGCGCTGCCAGTTGTCGGTGTGCCAGTGGTCCAAGTCGTTGAAGTCCCCGCAGAGCAAACACTAACCCCAACGCAAGTGAAACCGAATGCCGCCGTTCCCCTACCATTAGCAGTAGCTGCTGCTGCACCCGAAGTCCCAGTGGAGGCGGTGAACTGATTCCTGATCATTTTTGTACATTTTAAAGGGGATTTACAGCCCACCGTTTTAAAAAATGTGAGAGATCTCTCTCTCGTATTATCCTTTGAGAAATTTCATTCTTTCACCAAGAGGAGTTGGCTTTGAAGGCCGTTCTTATTTTTAAAAGAGAAGTACAAATGGATTTGTGTGGAAATGGCGCTTGTACGTACTTCTGACACGAATATGATTTATACATATATATATAAATGAAACGAGAATTGTTACGTATATGTCAACTAATTTATTAGTAAAGTGCTTATTTTGAACCAAGTAGTTTTTATTCCAAATCAAATGATTTCAACGAACCGGCAGAATAACAGCAAATTCTCAAGATACAAATCGTCCATTTTGCTTGTGGAATTTAATAAAATCGATTTTGGTTTCATTTTTTTAAAGATTTAAGAGCTTTTTTTAAATATAACACAATTATATCGAACGATTTGAAATATACGAAAGATGAGCGAAAATCAAAGGAAAAAAACATGCATCACTGGATCGTTTGTCTTGGTTTGATTATGTTGGAGCTCGTAAATTATCGAGCATAACTTTATCAAATTCTAAAAATATTATCAAATCATAATTAAATCAGGTACGAACAGGCTGAGTTTACTACTTCATATTAGAAATCTATATAGTACATATTCACTGACATGTATATATAATATAAATGGTATATGTATGTTAATAAAGTTCCTTAAAATGTGACATTGAAAACATATTTCAATGTCTACAATCTGCATCCTTTATGATTAAGCGTCAATGGCAGATGTATCTAAAAACTACAGATGCATAAGAATAAAATTTATGAAGAAATATCATCAATAAAATACAGAGCTCCACCGAGTAGTTGAGTGTTTCAAGTCGCAGTTCAGAAGTTTCTAAAATCGAAAAATATTGTTTCAGGGAAGTACATACATATCCTACGGAGCTTCACCTTTAAAAGCAAGTTTTTTTAAGATAAGGAGAGTTAATAATAATCAGGAGAAATTAAAAAAGGAGTCAATTTTCTCTAGTTAACGAAATGCTACTTAAATAAATAATTTAGCAAAATTACCACAGACAAGGAAAAAAACAGATAAGTATTATCTTCGAAAGATATGTTCTGAAAATGGCGTTTATGCATTGATAAACGTTTTGTTTATCTAGTGTGTGGTAATTTTGCTGTGATAAATTGGATCTAGTTTTTATTAGTCCTATCATTATATACTACCAACTTATTTCCGAATCGATTTGATTTATTAAAAAATAACAGGAATACATCTCTTTTAAGCCTTAACCTTACTTCTTAGATATCTCGCAGTTCGTTTTATCAAAAAATAATTGTTTTAAAATCACACGCAAATGATGACATGACAATGGTATCGAAAATGTGGGAAAAAGTAAATTAAAATATTAATAATAATCCACCGACTGATTTAAAGGCAAGACTGAAGACTTAAAAGTTTCATTTCATACAGATGGATCGTCCCGTTATGAGGAAAGGTTAGATTGATCTCTCTTCCATCTAAATACGTTGATCGTTTTAATAAATACATTTTAAATTTTAAAAATTATCAGTTTAGTATGAATTCTTTTATTATTTTTCGCGTTCTGAATGTACTGATTTTCTATAATTTTATTGAGATGAATCCAGTATAACCTGAATGACATCTTTGTGTATGATATTAATTTCAAATGGAATGAAAAAGATGATAGTGTGATTCGGACTCGCATAAATCTAGTTTAAAAACGGTTGTTCCATGCTCTGCCTGAAATAAGGCATTTACCTGGTCTATTTCTCAGCATTTTCAAAAATGATAAATACTATAGCCAAAAGAAAGTCAAACTCCATGTTAAAATGATTTGGAATTAGAATGTGGGATTCGTGAATGAAACTTCGGTGGCACGAAAAGTAAAAGGAGCACGGAGCAGAGATTTTTTAATAGGTGAATGTAATAAGAATAGAAATTGATAGTGAAAGCAGTGAGCTATTGTTGTCTTTCTCTACTGTGGAACATTTAAAATATATCATCGAATAAAGATACACAACCACACACGCATATTGATAACACAAACTTCAGGTCGGTTTTCGTAAACAGAGTATTAATATACATCCTCTGGCTAAGCAAGAACTTCCTATCATTTCGATAAGTGCATAAAAAAATGAAAAACTACCCCAATGTATTTTATATGGGAGATATATTTACCGCTCGGCATCGAACCAGGGTCTTCCTGATGATACTTCCTATGAAGCACAATAGAAGATCTTTAACTATGAGTGAAAATTCAAGCAGAAACAAAGGCTGCAACTGCTTCAAACGACGTCTTACTTTTCACATATAATCCTGATAGGAGATATATTAATGTGCTCTGGCATCGAACCCACGAAAAGTTTGTTCTTATCAAAAGTTTTATTCTTAAACCGAGTCATAATATACTTCTTCTAGCTAAGCAAGAACATCCTATCATTTCGATAAGTGCATAAAAAAATATTGAAAAACTACCCCAATGTATTTCAAATGATAGATTTTTTCATCCCCTGACACCACCCTTCAATACCCAATCCCTCCACAGATCCTAGACTTTCCCTCCCATGGCAATTCCGTCCCCAGACCCTACCGCTACCCAACACGGACAATATCCCTTCCCTCCCCTTACCCTACGTATTTGCTAACCTTTACCTAACCCTTCCCTCCTTAGACACAACCCTATCCCTCCCCTGACCCTAACCTCCACTGTCACTACCCCTTCCCTCCAAAGATACTACAACTAACGTCCCCAAACCCGACCATTCCTTACCCCATCCACCTACAGACCCAACACTTTCTCTGCCATGAACCTACCCTCCATAGACCCTGCAACTTCCCTAACCCTACCCCTTCCCTGATCCTGCCCCTTCCCTAACCCAACCCCTTCCCTGACCCTACCCCTTCCCTGATCCTGCCCCTTCCCTGATCCTGCCCCTTCCCTGACCCAACCCCTTCCCTGAGCCAACCCCTTCCATGACCCTACCCCTTCCCTGACCCTACCCCTTCCCTGACCCTACCCCTTCCCTGACCCTACCCCTTCCCTGACCCTACCCCTTCCCTGACCCTACCCTTCCCTGACCCTACCCCTTCCCTGACCCTACCCCTTCCCTGACCCTACCCCTTCCCTGACCCTACCCCTTCCCTGACCCAACCCCTTCCCTGACCCTACCCCTTCCCTGACCCTACCCCTTCCCTGACCCTACCCCTTCCCTGACCCTACCCCTTCCCTGACCCTACCCTTCCCTGACCCTACCCCTTCCCTGACTCTACCCATTCCCTGACCCTACCCATTCCCAGACCCTACCCCTTCCCTAACCAAACCCCTTCCCTGACCCTACCACTTCCCTCCCCTTCGTTCCAATGACCTTACCTTTACCCTCCCCAGACACTACCACTTCCCTTCCCTGACCCTTACTCTTCCTTCCCCTGGCCCAACTCCTACCATCCCCCCTTACCCTATCCCATCCATCCCATGACAAATGCCTCTCCGTACTCCTTCCCAACCCTCCCTTAATCCCTCTCCCCGTACACAATCTCCGTAAGACCTTCTCCTCGACATTCTCTCCCCCGGCCCTCGAACCCCTTTCCCGGACACCTACCTCCCTACTACCTTGCCGCCCTTTAATACTAACAACGCTCTCTCCAAGGGCGATCTGCTCAGACACAGTCACCTCATACCCCGTCCACATGGACGCCCTCTCTTCGACAATGTCTCCCCGAAAGACCTTCCGCTAGAAACTCCCCCGACTCGTTCTTTATTTATTTATACCGGCGGAAGGTGAGGCCTACTGTGCCCCTCCTCTCTGCCACAGAGATTTTGTTTTATTTAGAGGCATTTTACAAGTATAAGTACAGAATAAATAAGTAATATTGCCATTACATAGCAGTGATATAAATAGATAACAAGCATTTTAAAATGCTGTTAAAAATAGATTCGTGTGATACACAAACTACATACTATATAAAATATGCATAGATACATAAATTAATATTATCCTTACAGATAGAATATACACTATATACATATATGAAAACATAAAAAAACAATAAACACATGTTAAACATACATCACCAAGTCACATTGAACATTGAAAGTTCAAATACTTTCAATTGGTATAAATAGATAATGGTTCACTGTCGTGTTCAATTGACGATTGAATAAATAAATAAAGTTAAGAAATCACTTACAGAAATGTGATATTCACTTTATGGATTAATTTCAACTAACTTCATCAAACATGTTTAAAAATTGTATAAAATCAGATTTGTGAGATAGAAAATATTATTAATAATATAATGTATAAACAAATTAATATAATCTTTACAGATAGGATGATCACTGAACAGAAATAAATTCACTATATAGTTGTTAAACTTCAATATCATGATGCATTCTCTGCACTGTTCAATAGTTAAGAATAAAATTATTTAATTGAGATTTGCACTTCACGGATTAACTTTGATTCACTTTATTAGTTTGGTTTGGATATTTTTCCTTGGGTCACGTCCTTATGTACAACGTCCTTAACTCATCATAATCCTTTTCCTACTCAAGGAAGTGTTAATTTTATTCTCTCCCGGCTGAAATTCATCCCGTCGCGATCCTCCAACGTAGTCACACCACGCCGTCCCCCGATGCAGTCCTTCGAGGAAAATAACAACATTATTATGCAACAAAAACCATGTTTTGAAATATCTAGATACGCAATGCTCAAATAATAATGAGACACCTATTGTAGTAATCTTTTTAGTCTATGTATTCATTATCTAATCTAATGATCGAATATCATTAACCTTGTGGAGAATTACACGTAAAGTGGGCTAACCCTTGGTCGCTGTTCTTTATTCTATTTTATTTATTTTTTAGAATTCGATTTCGTCGTATCATCTTATGACGAAATCGGAGTACAAGAGAACGTTTAAAACATAATCCAAATTAAATCGTCGAAATTAATAATCGCAATGAATCACACTCTTAGAAAGCTGCCCTGGCGATCCCAAAGTACCAACCCAACCAGAACACTAATATTCAAGAAATGTTTTCTTTTTTCGGTGCTTTTGGCTTAATATCACTAAATTTATAGCAAAAGTTTATAAATGAAAATAAAAAAAAATATTTGCCAATTTCAGGATGGCTAGTAAGCAGTGACCGAAGATGGAAGGTCTACGGTAGCCATTTGTTTATCCTGACTGTAAAGATTAAATCAGAGAACAATTACTACTTCTAGTATGGTACATTGTTGCAGCTAAATAACTCAGTAAAAGGGCCTAAATTCTCTTAAAAAACATAAATATCCCGCATTACAAATTTTTTTGTTCAGCTAAGTTACGAATTTAATTATAATGAAATTTTATTATTCTTTCAATAGTCACATCCAAATCTACAAACATCAATCGGAAAGTAAAATAAAAAAAGAAGTCAGAATCACATAATTTCCTTTGAACTTGAAAACTTAGTATTTAATTTAAGAATAAATAAAGACTTAAAGGAGTCTTAAAGCTGTCCTTCTTCATCACGGAAGTCAATATGCATCTGTGCCAATTGGCTGTGATATGTGC
Source organism: Sympetrum striolatum (assembly GCA_947579665.1). Taxonomy (NCBI): domain Eukaryota; kingdom Metazoa; phylum Arthropoda; class Insecta; order Odonata; family Libellulidae; genus Sympetrum; species Sympetrum striolatum. The sequence goes on from OX388343.1 coordinate 1,743,163, forward strand.
AAATCTGTGCAACGGTATGAAAGTCTTTTACTAATTCTCAACAAAGTAAAATATGCAGACCATGACTGGACTATTTGTAGCGATATGAAAGTTATATCAATGCTTCTTGGGCAACAAGGCGGATACACTAAGTATCTTGTTTTCTACGTGAGTGGGATAGTCGTGACAGAGCTGAACAATGGGTTAGAAAAGATTGGCCAAAAAGACAAGTTCTTGAACCTGGGAACAAAAATGTGATCAGAAACAGTTTAACTATATCCAAAAAATGTGCTGTTGCCTCCTTTGCAAATCAAGTTCGGATTGATGAAGCAATTTTTAAAGGCACTACCGAAGGATGGCAACAGTTTTAAGTACCTTTGCAAAAAGTTTTCAACGCTGTCGGATGCCAAACTGAAAGAAAATGTTTTCTTTGGCCCAGATATCTGAAAGGTCATGAAGGATACAGAGTTCGAATGAAGCATGACACAGAGTGAAAAGGCGGCCTGGATTGCATTTAAGGAAGTCCTAAATAAATTCCTGGGCAACTACAAGGATCCTAATTTTGAGGCAATTGTTGAAAACATGCTAGAGAAGTAAGGTTGTTCCATGAGTGTAAAAATACATTTTCTTCATTCCCTCTTAGACTTCTTTCCAGACAACTTAGGCGCAATGAGCGAAGAACAAGTCGAAAGGTTCCATCAAGATGTCAAAAACATGGATCGCAAATACCAAGGAAGATGGAATTAAAATATACTTGCTGACTACTGTTGGATGTTAACCAGAGATGATTCCGTAGGTAAACACACAAGACATACAGCTAAGAGAAGTTTTAAAGGTAAAAGTAGCAGTCAATGAGGAAAAAGTGAATGAAAGTCTGTAAGCTCTAAGTCTGTAAAAGCTTTAGTCTAACAGTATGTTTTTAAAGGTTTTTTCCGTTTATTTTTTTTTCATTTTAGGGGATTTTACACAATTTTACTTTCCTGTTTTTCATTTAAAAATTTCTTTTTTTGTCAAAAAGAAATCACAACAAAATGTTTAAGATTGTTATTAAGCTGAAAATAAATTTTACTACAATTTCTAAATAGTGAATAATATTACAAACATAAACATTGAAACCTTAAAAAATCCTTACGTGATACAAGAAAATAAAGACTATTTTTGAAATCAGTGCCTCAAAATACACTACAAACACATTTTCTTGGTCTTGTTTTTTTCAATTACCCCGATTTCGCAGGCCTGTGTTATTTTTATAGCCACCATCCTTTTTCCTATTGGCGTTCTGTCTTTATTCTCGAATTTATTTGTTTCATTATCGATTCCAAAATATCACAAAATATTTCCAAATACATTGGTAAAAAGACCACACGGATCACTCTATTTTTTGCTAACATTTATATCTATTGATACTTATGGCATACCATTCTAGGTTCTTAATATTGCAGCAGATGTATCTTAAGTGCCAGAAAATACATATTTTTCCAATGGACATTTTGTCATAATCCTCCAAATGAAAAATCATCCTCTTCCTCGAGTTTTCTTCCTTCACCGAAAAAACGTTATCGTTTCAATATGAATTCCTTATCATCACAATATAATTCCAAACATAAAGTTATTCATATTATAGAAATCTTTGGAATCCAATCTTTCTCCTATGTCATGAAGTACGTCGAAACACTATAGCCATCATTTTCCATTTTATGCTATCAGCAAACTCCAAAGTATTGTTTAAAAAAGCATGTGCTACAGAAAGAAAGGTAAGGGAGTCCAAATTAAGGACCAGGAAGGCAATTTGCAAAAAGCAGGTGGCAACTTTACCACAGATGATTAAAAAATATGAGGAATCATTTTCTACAATTGGTCAGCAATGTAAAAGGGTACTTACAAAATTCAGAGGAAGATACCGCGAAATTGAAAAGATTCCACATTACCCGAAACTCTTCACCATTATCTAAATAGTATACTTCACATTAAACCAATTTTCTACAGAACATTCATAACAGCACTAAAGAACTATGCTTTGATTTTACGTTAAAATCTCTCGGCTCACATAGAGAATTAAAGGGCCATTAGTATATTTTGATTTATGTTTGCTGGCATCAAAGTTAAATAAAAACTTGTAACACTAAAAAAAATATTATTATGTGCTACTTGCTTAAGTCTATCATATCACGAGGAAAGTTTATTCAATACAAAAATGGTAGAGTATATTATAAAAATTTGTTAGAACAAACATTTGGCAAATGTGTTTTCGATTGTTGTAAAATTATAATGAAAACATAATTTAGCGCGATGGATCATTTAAAAATAAGGAGAAAACTAATGAGCCCCTCTCCATAATATTTACTTATACTTATTTCAATGTTTAATGAAATCGAAAGATTACTTTTCAAATACAACTAACACTGTATAAATATTATTTTATTATTCAAATTTTCTACCATGATAAGGCAGAATTAGGTATTGGCCTTGAAATCTACTCTCCTCTACTTTCAAAATCTCTTAACAGACGTTATCAGTGACCTCTAAATATCTATCAACGAAAACAACGAGTGTAGGTGAAAGGGAAAGTGAGTTGCAATGACAGAAAGGGAAAATATTAGTAACAACAGCTTATACTGAAGGAATGAAATGGAAAGTCCTTTTTTTAATGAAGGAAGAAAGTGAAATTATACCAATAGCTTCATAGCTTCACGATATCCTACGAGAAAAATACCACGGTAACTGAATAAATTACGGAATGCATAGTATATTATCTGAATATTAAGTGATTTACACTGAATTGCTCGTAAATAATTTAATTACTATGAGCAAGAATAGTGCTTCTATTATTTTTTTAATATAGATGTATGTTCGTGTAGATCTGAAAGCCGGTGCCGATCAAAGGCATAAATCTATACAAGGGTATTTGCATCGAAATTTAACAATTTAATAATTAATTCCGCAAAATTTTCAGAGAACTAAAACACCTGCGTACCTTCCTCGTGATTGATTTTACTGCATTTTCTGAGTTTAAATTCCGAGACAGGGTAATAGGGAGTGACGCAGTTTGATCTTCCTACTGAAGAAGTAGTGTGTGTACGTATAAAGTATTGAATATTATTCAATAATGTACATTTTAATAATAATTAGGATTATATCTCCTCACAAAAGCATTGCCATGAAAGTAGTGATACTATAATGGTTAACCAGTAATTCAGTTAGAGTTTTATGAATTTACTATGCAATGTTATATACGAGCATGATTTTTGTAGTCCCGCAGGAATTATGATTTTGGGTTCGAAATATTTCCCAGAGATATTATAGACATACGATGAACCTATTTACCCTTTTTATGATTTTAGCTTTTAGCATGAGGAGCCATGGATAGTAATTATCACATTTTTAATTAATAATTTTATGGAATTTTATTCCAATTTTGTTGTTTGTTCTCAGCTTTTCGAAGAAAATAACAGAATGTTGTCCTCCTTTACTACTACTACTTCGACCTCGAACTATCGTTTGTAGTTTTGAAAGACGCGCCGTAATAGGATACTGTCAACATAATATTTAATTAAGATTATTCTTTACAACAGTACATAGTCTTGAATAAAATTTTAATTTAATATTTAAGTAAGATATTTATTAACGATTAATTAATTTCAAATACCATTTTTTCTATAAAATTTGGGAATTCATTTCGAATCAGTGGTTTTTATTGGTTGATAATTCATAGAAACTTAAACGGCCAGGCGTCAGCCAATCAGAATCATTCATTTCTTTTCTAAGGAAAGCAAAGGTGACAGTTACTCAGTTGCTGCCGAGAATTCATCGCGGAAGGAGTTGCAGCAAAGGTTTTTGGCAAAACCGTTAAAATTTAAATTTTTGAAATGGTGGTTCCAGGATTACGAGATCTCTGCTGTTAGCATCCTCAATAGCCTCAAGATTTGGTAAGTCTAACGGTTTTAATTGCAGGAGTTTCAATTATTCTCAATATTTTCGATTTATGTGTTTTAAGGAAATATCGTTTTTCCAAAATGCAGTAGTTTTTGTTATGAGAAATGTCTTGATTTCGTACAAATTGCGTGAAATATTGACATCCTATAATCGAAATATTATTTTTCTTTTAACCGAATCTTTTCCTTTACTTGGTTTTACGTATCAAAGACATTAATTTTGGATGTCATTTTCAATAAACGTCCCATAGCCTTCATTTAGTGCGTTTTCCCAAAACTGTTAACCATTTAAATTTTCCCATCGTCGCTCCTTATCACTCGGAGCTGCAACTATCCGATGTTTTTATCATTTAATAGCTCGATAGAATTACTTACTCTAGCTTCTTAATATTGAATATATATCTACGTATTTGAAGAAAGAACGTTTTTCTCGATATATATCATATTAAAGTAACTTTGTCGATTTCCATTTAATATCTGGAACTAGCATAAGCTCTCTTTCGTGAGCACGTTCCGTAATTTTAATGAAAGGATGCATTAGAATACGAAGTTATCCGGTAATTATAATGAAAGAAAGAACTTCTTTCTTAAATCGTTGAAAGTGTTCCAATTTTGACATCTTTAATCATACATAGGGGTTATCTTAGGATATAATCTTATCGGTTTGTTTAGTTGCGAAAATACACTCCATATTTTTGAAATTTCAATTGAAGGTTTTTTATTGCTTTGGAATTATGAAAAATTCCTGTGATTCAAATCTGTTGGATTGGAATCCGCGATGAAATACCAAATGACCGTTACATATTTGAATATGTGAGCCGAAGATGGATATCTCGGAAAATGCATTAATAATTCCGAATTAATTGAAAATAATTAAATACTGATGTGGTTAGTCGGCCAAGATTTCTAAAATAGCACTAGGTTTATACCTTTTATATTGCGAGTGACTGCTAATGACCGCGTTCTGAATGCTCGTAATTTCTTGATCTCATAGTCAATAAGGATATTAAGGCCGGAGAATCCATTGCCTTTCTTCCGATGATTATATTTACTTTTATTTTGTATGCGTGTTCTCTGCATCCTACTAACGAATCGTTAGATTTGAATTTAGGATACGTTTGGAAAGTACGTTCATTCATTATTGATTTTCAGTTGAAGGATAGTTAACTTAACGATTAACGATATGTATTGACGACGATTTCAATAAATTTTGAATTAATTTTTACGAGATTAATATCTTATGCATTATTCTATAAGTTAGATCTTGATGGATCTCCGGTATGTGTGACTGAGTTGCGTACTATAGTAAATTAATACCTTGATTCGCGAATAGTGGTTCATAACTCTATTGCAAAATGGGACAACCGTTATTGAATTCAGCAGTTTTTTCGTGTTAGAGTCGGGCTGTGGAATTTTCCGTTAAACCGTTTCGACTGTTAAACTTTAACGTTGGTGACGTGGGCTTAAGTTGAATATTTATAAGGTTTATTTTATGACGCCATATATTTGAAAACAACATTTTATTTGCTTCCTCTATGAAGGCTGCATATGATATGGAATGGCAGAAACTTTATTTTTCTGATTTTTGTCGAAATTTCGTCATTGTCTACAGTTACAGCTTAGCGTGGGGCAGTCTCATGGAAATGTGGTATAGTATACTGTATATTAGATTAATATGCATTGGATCTTTCTTATTGTTGTCGACAGTCTGTTAAATTTATTATTTACTACAAAATTGTTTTAATTGATGAAGTTATAGAATATGCTTATTGTATTTTTGCAGTGATATTTAAAATCTCTATATTCGCCTTTTAGATTAATTCTAATAACCGTCTAACAATCAAATGTGAAGAGAATTAATACTCAGTGAAGAATCTTTTATCTCCCTTATCTTTAATATAACAAAGACTTTGAATATTTGTTTCCTAAGTCACACTCTTTAGTTTATTTCCTCGGATTAAATATCTTTTATACATTTTTCATGTTTCGGTAGCATTTAGGGTCGATTGATTTAGTGAACTAATGTTTGAGGTAAATTGGGATAGTAATGGATGACTTAATAACACTCTAGTTATATCGTTTCACCATGATGATATATAACCACTATTGTAATAGCTGTTGAAATTCGAAGTTGTTCTGAGCTACATAAAAAAGAAATCTTCCGTAATTACTTCTTCTTATCCTTCATTTGTTTATATTATTTTCTTAGAAAACCTTAAGTCGTTCATAGGAAATAATTATTAATAATATAATTCATTAATATTATTGACTCATTATTATGTGCGTAACTTCGATTTAATAGCTCTGAGATACTCATGGATGCGTTAACGTTAAATTGTGTTTCGTATAAGTACATAATTTGATGAATTTTCACTTGAATTTTTTATATTTTCAGATGAATAAGCTCCAGGAGTGTGTCAATGGCGAAGGTCATCGATGAGATGAGGATACTTGGAGTGAAATGTTCTGCTTACGTAAGTACATTATTGAATAATATTCAATACTTTATACGTACACACACTACTTCTTCAGTAGGAAGATCAAACTGCGTCACTCCCTATTTACAGGTTAGATGGAAGAGGAGACTTTTTAGTCTCAATCTCGCCTAATAAAGACCCTAATAGTTAATAGTTAATACCCTGTCTCGGAATTTCAACTCAGAAAATGCAGTAAAATCAATCACGAGGAAGGTACGCAGGTGTTTCAGTTCTCTGAAAATTTTGCGGAATTAATTATTAAATTGTTAAATTTCGATGCAAATACCCTTGTAAAGATGTATGCCTTTGATCGGCACCGGCTTTCAGATCTACACGAACATACATCTATATTAAAAAAATAATAGAAGCACTATTCTTGCTCATAGTAATTAAATTATTTACGAGCAATTCAGTGTAAATCACTTAATATTCAGATAATATACTATGCATTCCGTAATTTATTCAGTTACCGTGGTATTTTTCTCGTAGGATATCGTGAAGCTATGAAGCTATTGGTATAATTTCACTTTCTTCCTTCATTAAAAAAAGGACTTTCCATTTCATTCCTTCAGTATAAGCTGTTGTTACTAATATTTTCCCTTTCTGTCATTGCAACTCACTTTCCCTTTCACCTAGACTCGTTGTTTTCGTTGATAGATATTTAGAGGTCACTGATAACGTCTGTTAAGAGATTTTGAAAGTAGAGGAGAGTAGATTTCAAGGCCAATACCTAATTCTGCCTTATCATGGTAGAAAATTTGAATAATAAAATAATATTTATGCAGTGTTAGTTGTATTTGAAAAGTAATCTTTCGATTTCATTAAACATTGAAATAAGTATAAGTAAATATTATGGAGAGGGGCTCATTAGTTTTCTCCTTATTTTTAAATGATCCATCGCGCTAAATTATGTTTTCATTACAATTTTACAATAATCGTAAACACATTTGCCAAATATTACTTAATTGCGTTGCAGAAATAGAATTATGGAATTGGATATATGTTTATAAAATATGAACATCTGTTGAATGGTATTTTAACGTTTGAGAGAAATAGGTAGATAGAATAGTTATAGGTATTTTTACAGTATAGATAGGTTAATTATTTGAAATACTTTACCTCTTTTCAACTGTATACGCCATCTATCTCTTAAGGGCATTTCATAATCCTATATATACTAATATGCTAAGAATTCCAAAAAAGGGGATTAGATTCAAGTGAAACGTATGTACCGTAGGATTTAAAAGTTTAATGAGATATAAGGTTATTCTTTTGGTCAATAAAATGTTTCTATTATTGAATCCTAAATAAATTACAATTGATTTTTTTATAATCTTCGTCGTAGCAGTAGTGCCTGGTCTTCTAAGAATTTTTGCTGTTTTAAAACCTTTCATCACAAAAAATAATGAAACTTAACAATTTACATTAGAATATTTCATTCTTCCACCACCAATCCAAGTTATGCTTTTATTAAGATACTGAATCTAATAAATTCTAGTGGGTAGAAAAATAATGTATCTGCTTGAACTGCGTAGCATACTTTGGTGAGTAAGATACATCAAGAGATATAGAACAATAAATGCTTCATCTTATCAGTTTAACTGTATCTTTGGAATTATTTTGATAAACTCATCGACGAATATTGATACCTTTACATTATTTCGGAAATATACCAATCCTTTCGTCAATACGAAAGTTGATCCCTAGTTACCTCGAATATAACTAGGAGATGTCTGTGTGCAATAAGAGTGACCGCATGGTAACCTAGCATACATACTAGCACATAAAGGAACATGGTTTGGTAAGCGGGAAATACCATAAAAAAATTTGAATGATTTATGTAATGAGTTTATCTATATGTTTGGATTATGTTGTTACATCTATTTCGGACATTCATCCATGCGGCACTAGGCAAAGAAGAAGATTTAAGTGATTCCTCATCATATAAAGGATGGCGAGGAAAGGTTGGGCGGATGGGTGCATGGACAAGAAAGCGTAATTGCTGCATGAGGTGTAACCTGGTTTGGTACCAAAAATATCAAAAACAGAATAAAAACTTGAATAAATAGTTAGCGTTTTTTGTTTTCAAAACAATTTTAAATTTACTGGTATTATTACCATCTTAAAGAACTCTGGGAAGCTCCATCTACTTTAAAATAGCAAGAACAGGGGCGAAGAGCACCATCGGAACTTACGCTAACATGAAAGTTAAGAGTAGGAGCGGAGAGAAGCTCAACGAGGAAACTTGGTCCTACGATAGAAACCGAAAAAGGTAGGCACAAATGGAATATGATGCTCTTACAATATATTTTTAAGAAAAAGAGAGAGCGAGTATTTTTTGATTATCTTGTGATTTTATTTCTATTTTAAAACAACTTAAAGTAACTGCTTTTATTGTCATTCTATAGAAACTCGATCGGTATTTACTTATCCTGGAATGCGCGAGAGATGGAGCGCGCGATGCTGGGGGATGATGCTTGGTCATCGGATGGAACTCCGAATAAAATGAGTAGAAATGGATTATAATGCTATTATTGTACATTTTTAAGTAAGAGAGTGAACAAATATTTTGTGATTATTCATTGTTTTTAAATCGATATTTAATTAGCGTTTATATTTTCATTCCTCAAAAACTTCATCGGAACTTATACTACCTTAAAGGTGCGAAACTGGTGAGATGAGAGATGATGCTTGTTCAACGATTGGAACACCGATTAAAAATGAGTACAATTTATATGTATATATATTTTTAAGTAACACAGAGAGCGAGTGTTTTTTGAATAAGTTTTGATTTTTTTTAAATAATACTTAATTTACCAGTTGTATTTTCATTCTTCAGGAACTTGATCGGAACTAATGCTACCTTGAAGGTGCGAGAGATGGAGCGCGCGATGCTGAGGGATGATGCTTGATAAATGGATGGAACGCCGAATAAGCCGAGTACAAATCGAATTTAATGCTATTACTGTTTATTTTTAAAGTAAAAAAGAGAGCGAGAATCTTTGTTTTTTAAACAGTATTTAATTAACTGTTTTTATTTTCATTCTTCAGAATTTCTATCGTAACTTAAGCTACCTTAATGGAGAGGGTGCATTTGGGCGTAGATGATGAGGATGGTTGCATGGTCCAAGGATTAAATACCAAATACAGTGAGTACAGATGTAATCTAATTTCCTAACTATATCATTTCATGTACAATAGCACGCTACCATTTTTTAATGATAATATTTGTTAATGTTTTTCCAAGTAGTAATTTAGTTATTTTTTTAGAGACCTTAATTTCAATTGAGAGTATCATGAATGGTTATTTAATTAGCTGCATAAGCGTCAAATTAAATCAACATCAATATATATACGTAGAATGTATTCTTCAATTAGAATGCGAATGTCAATACTTACACATTTTTCGAGCTTTAAAAATTATTGAACATTTCTCCCGTTAAGAACATCGGATATTTATATTTGCAAATTAGCTTTCCCTTCTATTATAGTAATGGCGACACTATTTTTTAGGAACAGTTATATTTTTTAAGTCTTTATTTATTTTTCAATTAAATACTAAGTTTTCAAGTTCAAAGGAAATTGTGCGATTCTGATTTCTTTTTTTTTTAATTTTACTTTCCGATTGATGTTTGTAGATTTGGATGTGACTATTGAAAACATTATAAAATTTCATTATTATTAAGAAATTCGTAGCTAAGCTAAACAAAGAAATTGGTAATGCGGGGTATTAAAGTTTTTAAGAGAATGTAGGTCCTTTTACTGAGTTATTTAGCTGCAACAATGTACCATACTAGAAGTAGTAATTGTTCTGTGATTTAGTCTTTACAATCAGCATAAATAAATTGCTGACGTAGACCTGCCATCTTGGGCCACTGCTCCTGAAATTGGCAAATGCTTTTTTAATTTTCATTTAAAAACCTTTTCTATGAATTTAGTGATATTAAGCCAAAAGCACCGAAAAAAGAAATCATCGCTTGAATATTAGTGTTCTGGTTGGGTTGGTACTTTGGGATCGCCAGGGCAGCTTTCTAAGAGTGTGATTCATTGCGATTATTAATTTCGACGATTTAATTTGGATTATGTTTTAAACGTTCTCTTGTACTCCGATTTCGTCATAAGATGATACGACGAAATCGAATTCTAAAAAATAAATAAAATAGAATAAAGAACAGCGACCAAGGGTTAGCCCACTTTACGTGTAATTCTCCACAAAGTTAATTATATTCGATCATTAGATTAGATAATGAATACATAGACTAAAAAGATTACTACAATAGGTGTCTCATTATTATTTGAGCATTGCGTATCTAGATATTTCAAAACATGGTTTTTGTTGCATAATAATGTTGTTATCCTCCTCGAAGGACTGCATCGGGGGACGGCGTGGTGTGACTACGTTGGAGGATCGCGACGGGATGAATTTCAGCCGGGAGAGAATAAAATTAACACTTCCTTGAGTAGGAAAAGGATTATGATGAGTTAAGGACGTTGTACATAAGGACGTGACCCAAGGAAAAATATCCAAACCAAACTAATAAAGTGAATCAAAGTTAATCCGTGAAGTGCAAATCTCAATTAAATAATTTTATTCTTAACTATTGAACAGTGCAGAGAATGCATCATGATATTGAAGTTTAACAACTATATAGTGAATTTATTTCTGTTCAGTGATCATCCTATCTGTAAAGATTATATTAATTTGTTTATACATTATATTATTAATAATATTTTCTATCTCACAAATCTGATTTTATACAATTTTTAAACATGTTTGATGAAGTTAGTTGAAATTAATCCATAAAGTGAATATCACATTTCTGTAAGTGATTTCTTAACTTTATTTATTTATTCAATCGTCAATTGAACACGACAGTGAACCATTATCTATTTATACCAATTGAAAGTATTTGAACTTTCAATGTTCAATGTGACTTGGTGATGTATGTTTAACATGTGTTTATTGTTTTTTTATGTTTTCATATATGTATATAGTGTATATTCTATCTGTAAGGATAATATTAATTTATGTATCTATGCATATTTTATATAGTATGTAGTTTGTGTATCACACGAATCTATTTTTAACAGCATTTTAAAATGCTTGTTATCTATTTATATCACTGCTATGTAATGGCAATATTACTTATTTATTCTGTACTTATACTTGTAAAATGCCTCTAAATAAAACAAAATCTCTGTGGCAGAGAGGAGGGGCACAGTAGGCCTCACCTTCCGCCGGTATAAATAAATAAAGAACGAGTCGGGGGAGTTTCTAGCGGAAGGTCTTTCGGGGAGACATTGTCGAAGAGAGGGCGTCCATGTGGACGGGGTATGAGTTGACGGCATCTGAGGAGGTCGTCCTGGGAGATAGCGTTTTTAGTAGTAGGGGGCCTCAAGGTAGTAGGGAGGTAAGAGTCCGGCGAAAAGGGATTCGAGGTTAGAGCCTTGGGGTAGGGAATGAAGAGGAGAAGGCATTACGGAGAAATGTGTACGGGGAGAGGGAATAAGGGAAGGTAAGGAAGGTGTATGGAAAGGGTTGGGTCAGGGGAGAGATGGGGTTGGTAAAGGGTAGAGTCAGGGGATGGAAGGGGTAGAGTAAGGGGAGGGGAGGGATAGGGGTCCGAGGAGGGAAGGTTTTGGGTCAAGGGAGGGAAGGGGTAGTGTCGGGGGAGGTAAGGACATGTGGAGGGAAGGGGTAGGGAAAGGGTAGGGTCAGGGTAGGGATGAGGTAGTGTCAGTGGAAGGTAGTAGTAAGGTCAGGGGAGCGAAGGGGAGGGTGAGGGTAGGTTCAGGGGATGGAAGGGGTGATATCAGGGGAAGGTAGTGATTTGGGCAAGGGAGTGAAGGGCTAGGGAAAGGGGAGGGTAGGGGTAGATTTACGGGAAGTTTGAAGTTGGTTATTGGAGCGAAGGGGTGGGAAGGGTTAGGATTAGGGGAGGGTAGTACTAGGGTCTAGGGTGGGAATGGGTAGGGTCACGGGATGGAAGGGGTAGTGTCATGGGAGGTCAGGGGAGGGAAGGCTAGGGAAGTGGAGGGTATGGGTATGGTCAGGGTAGGTAAGGAGTAGGGTCTTGGGAGGAAAGGAGGTAGTTCAAGGGAGGGAAGTGGCAGTGTCTGTGGAGGTTTTGGGGTATGGTCACTGTTAGAGAAGGGAAGGGTTTGGAAACGTGTAGGATCCGTTACGGTATGGTATGGAACGGGTAGTGGAGAGGTAGGATTAAGGGACGTAATATTTTATCTAATTACGTAAAAACGTAATTAGATAAAAAAATAGTATTTCGACTAACCCGATGAAAGCGGGAGATTTAATTTGAAAACCCGATATAACTAGTGATGGGAAAAAACGTTTTTTTCATGCGAACGTTTTAAAACGTTGAATAAAAAACGTTTATTACATTTTATTCCCATATTAGGATTGCAATTAGACATTTATGTGTATACTTCTCATTGACAATATAAACTGATTCATTTTATGTTCCAAGTAATAGTCATTCAACAAAAAATTTAAATTTATGACGTAAGTTTATTACAAAATTATGCACAATGATGCGCTGAAAATCACATTTGAATACTCGATGATCTCAAATACGCAAATCTTTCTTACTTGTCATATTAAAGAGCCAATAAAGGAACCAAATGGATTAAGCATATTATAGTTATGATAAGTATAATAATTAGTGTTAGATATGAAATTATTTCAGCCACCTTTAACAGGTTCTGAATTTTAAAGGAAAATATTCAATTGGATATGAATGCTGAGGAATCCACCAGTTTTCGCACGGTAAGGGCGGAGTTAATATAAATAATAAATAAATTATTTATAATACTAATAGGACTTACCTCGAATAGCAGAAACATCTTCGAAAAATGTTTATATCTTTTCAGTATATCGTTAGTGTTTTTTTATCTAATAGTATAGGGGATTAATTTAGGCTTAAAAACCGTAAAATTAAAAACAAACAGCAGCAAAATTTTTGTTTGATATTCCAATCTAATTGTGATGACACATGTTTTGTTTTAACAATTCCGTTTCGTATCTTAGAATGCTTGAAATAAATGAGTGAAAAGGTTCGTAGATAATTATAAATAAGAAGGATATATTTTTTTAAATCATGGACTATAACATCTTTCATGGTATTAATTACAGCCATAATTATATTATTTGTAGTTAAATTATAGTCTGTGTTAGTTGCAAATAAATTATAGTTTGTTGGGCACAACTCTAAAGATGCATAAAACTCGATACAAAAGCAAAAGAACCAAAGTGGCCATATGTTTTGGATAGGATTAGTCTTTAACTGTGTCCTCAAATTCCTCCACAACGCCATCTAGATCTGATTCCTCGTTGGAAATGAGTGAAGAATTGTTCTCATCTACACCCGCAGGTGTAACAACTTCCTCTCCAGTTATCGAGAGATTATCGCTTGAAATTTTAGCTCTTTCGGTTTCCAGTAATTTCAAGTTGTGCTTGATTAAAATAGGTTTCAAAGCTCTTTCATTAGTCCTGCGGTTTCTTCTTAGGTTGTGAATATTTCCGTGCTTGCTAAAACTTCTTTCCGTCGCCGAGGATGTGGCTGGAAGTGAAAAATCTTTACGGCAACTCAATAGACTTTTGTTTTGGAGCATATTCCCTTCCAAAAAATTAGAGGCGAAAGTTTTTTAGATACTGAAATGACGTATGGTGTGTTCCACTTGCCATCGTCAGCCACGTTGGTTGCCATCTCGGAATGAATTTCAGCTATATTCTCTTCACTGAACTTCACTGTACCACAAATTTTGTATGAAGAAAAGAAAGAAAATTTGTGGGGAAAAAGGAAAGAAAATTTATGGTATAAGTTCAATCGTAGATTCTATTCATTATGGATTAATACAACACCTCTTCTGATTCTGTTAAGTTTGCAAAGAAAGAAACTGAGAAAACGTAGTACTCATAAAACTTTACTAATGGTGCGGGATCAATACACGCCAAAATAGATTCTGAAATGCATAAACAGACCTTTTTTTATTCTGATCATTCGGTGCTTGATGATTTTATACCGTAGTGAAATATTTCTTTGATTAAATTGGGAGGAATATATAATTAGTCTCTATCTGGTCGCTTTAGGAAAATAACCTCAAACCACTGCACTAAATCCACTCCATTCAGATATCGAACTCATTCACTGGAAACACGCTTTCGACAGTTTCAGCACCTCCGAGAAAGGACGTGATGTTTGTCTGGAGATCTTCGCCCATACGTAAGCGTGATCTTAAATCACGGCGAATCGCGACGCGAATAGAAGTAACTCCCGTGCTGAGGCACGTTTTTCGATGCGTCCCTCACATGAGTTATTCACGAGATGCCAATTGAAAGAGACACGAACTCCTGCAAGTTGAACGACCCTCTCACTTTGAATAAACACTTGCCCTTTGATTGGCGCTTACACAGTTCGGACATATCGTCCCGGATGTTTTCCTTAGAGTACTAGATTCCGGTACAGTGAAAGTCCACGATGAATGAATTTCGACCATCGTTAGCAAAATTTACATCAATTCGCACATATTCTCGAGGAATATCTAGGGAAATGGAGATGGGTTAGCAGTTACTTCGGCTATTTTCACCTACGTCATAGCCCTGCCGAAACAAGCTGCGAAATTAACGATCGATAAGTTTCGGTTACGGTTATCGAAATCGCACCCGAGAAGTCGCGATCGATTCCGTAATGAGGAGAACGTTAGAATGCATCTGGAAATGATTTCGTTCACTTTCCTTCCTGTCTTGCTTATAGTTATTATTCTGTTTCGCATAAGACGATGGGTTAGGTGTAAGAAGAGACTTTCTAGTCTCAATCTCGCCAGAATAAAGGTCATTTATTATTATTATTATTATTATAATTATTTTCGCTTGACAGCGTAAAAGCTTCAATTGAGTATTTTCGGTATTAAAATTTTAAGTTATACGCGAAGACCTTTTATTAATCGAATTGTCAAAAAATATATCTTTGTGAAACAGGTTTCCTTTTATTTTTGGATAACTTCATCGATATCTGTTAATTTAGTCTTAGCAGACGTCAAAAGTTGCATTCTTGGTTGTCCTTATTTACTATCGTAAGGCATAAGCGAAGATAAATTACAAAATTAGCTGTAAGTCGACTGTGAGACATGAAAATCGAATTGTACGGATTTACCCTTTCCGAAATCAAGATCAATAATATTACATAAATTAATGATACAAAAGTAATGCATTTATATCATTCAAAGACATTTTTAGAGAAACAACACAGTAAATGTAAAAGAAAGGAGATGAAATATGTAATTTTTTAGGGTGAATAGGAGGAAGTTTTGATTGCTGACAACGCCTTTCCCTGAGAGATTTTCTTATTAACATTAGAGATGGAATTCGTAATAATACTGAAGAAATTGGAATTCCAAAGGGGTCGCCAACAAAACAATAAAATATTTATCAAATTCAAACACTTCGGCCTTCACTTGGTGGAACTTCATCTTAAACACATAAGATAAATTAAACTTTATTCCACAAATAAAAATAAAACGGGCTTTTTAAATTTATCTTTTAGCATAATGCTGCATGATAAGGTTAATGATTTTTTTCATTCCAAGAGCATAAATAAAATTATGTAGGTATCTCGAAGGATTTATAGCATGTGAATTTTATTAGGAGCTTTACATTTGAAGATACACAAATCACTTCGTGATGATTCCTAATAATCACGAAAAATAAATAAGTTACTACCAAATAGAAATTTAAAATAATATTAATATTTAAGAGCTAAGGGAACATCATATATTATTTATAACAGACGATAGATGGATATCTGAGAAAATGAGAATGAAAATATGAGAAGTTTAGAGGAAAATAAAACTAAATTAAGAAGATGACGTAACGTCACTTTGTCGTAACTATTGATACTTATCAGAGCATCAAATTTTGACTATAAGACGAATAAGATCATTTTATAATAAAAGCTAGCTTTCATACTAGATAATGTAAAAAACCTTGTTAAACTTCAGAATTGTGCCTAAATTACGTATTTGCTTAGGAGGGGAGCTTGATTTTTTTTAGATATGTATTGGTTGCCTACTCTGGTTCCCGAATGAGTTGAGTAAACTGACCGGAACTTCAGGCGAATGATTTTCATTGTGATTAATTTTTGGGTGACTTGGCAAATTCTGATGTCCGCTTACGCAGATAACAACTTCCAGTTGAGCAATAAACCTGAAAGTCACTCGAAGTAAGAGAGTCTACCTGATATTAATGAATTGATTCGTTTCTACTTAACACTCTTTTATTTTCAGAAATATTTATCGGTTAAGGGACTTCACAGCATAAATTGAATGATGATCTTGTTCCTCGGCAAAGCCCTCCTGAACATAGGGACATACATATGAAAGCTATTGCAGCTAGATTAAATGTTTTATTCTGGGCTTCGAACTTTTATTGTTCCCGATTAGGCATTCGTTAATTTCAAACACCTTCGTTGGGTTTGGTTTTGGTTCCACCTTCAGTCAGAAGACGTCAAAGGGATTCGAATTTTCCTTCGCCCCGATAAAACAAATCGCCGAATAAAGTTCACATTACATTTCATTAAAATCGAACTACTGATATAAAACACAAAATCTTTTTATGTGTATATTTCCTACCACGACAAATAGTACAGTTAAGGAACATTCGCCTAAAACTCGAGAAAAAGTCAGCTCGAGCCAGGAGTCGCAAACGAAACATTGGAACTCGACTCCACGATGATAATCGGCTACATTTTCCCCTCCTCGATTAGGCTCCAAACGGGTCAACCCATTCCTATGAGAAATACACGTGAAGCTCACATTAGTCGTTTCACGCTGTATTCCTTTCGCAAAATTAAATTAGAAACAAATTCTTAAATTAATTTCTCTAGACGTTTTCCAGATGATGAGGAATCATGCGCCGAAGGTAATAGTAAAAGGAGAGAAAATTGCATGCATATATGCTGGATAAAAATTTTCTTTTTGGTACGTATGATTCTAAAGATAATTAGATGTAATATAAATGCCAACACATAAATGCTAAGAACTTCGGAGAAAGAGGTAAAAATTTGTCATGAAAGGAGGTAGGGATCATATGACCCAAGCTGTCCTTCTTGGTATGACATCTTGTAAAATATACCACATATTGGTTAACATGATGTAATTATTAAGGCAGGTCTAAAATATACATTAATATAATAAAACTAGCAACAGAGAGGATAAGCATAGGATAAAATATGAATAAAAAAGGCCATTCTCGATAAATGCATGATAAGTTATGAGGTTTTCCATGAAGATCTGATCGCTGCCTTTATTTTACAGCCGAAGATGTTGGTCACCCTGCTTTTTTATGGTTTATAAACTAATTCGGGACCCCAAAGAGTTCCAACGAATCACATGAAACAAATCTGTACTCAGAATATCTCTTTAGTTATTTAGACTGCAAACGCATAACTCTCTGTTTAGAGATCCGGTGTGACGGTTGGCAGCCTTGTTTCATAAAGTAAGTACCCCTGAAATGAATTCTAATTGTTCAAGAAAGGTAATTGAATGTAAATTTGAGATATCAGTTTGATATTTACTTGAGAAAATAATTGGAATAACATTTTATAATGATAAAAACTAATAAGTTGGTAACCCTGCTAAGAAGTGGTTTTATGAATTTGTAAATATCATAAAACGACTTTGGGTGGACGAAAACCCTATGTTGGAATTTTTCGCAACATAATTTTAAAAATTCTTCCGCTATCGTATTTGCTGGTTTTTCCCGAGGTTTTTCTCGAGGCGCGAACGAGTGGTTTTCTATGCTTTCCGTCAGATGGCATTCCAAACTTGGTAAAACGTCTTTTATCAACAATTCGGACCTTCTACCACTTATTTGTGTACCACTAATATGTGTTTCATTGGTCTAGTTTGAAAAGGAAAAATATTGCAGAATATAAAACTGCTGATTTAGGACATCGGTCCGCGTTTTGTTTAATTAATTAAAATTTAAACAAGGTACGAGATAAAACATCTTATCAACTCTTGCACAAACGTCACATTTTGAAGTTCTGCAAAATTCAGGTGTTTTAGACATAAAAAATTTAATTACGATTTTTAAATGTAGGTCAAAATGCCGTCCTTCTAGATAGAGCGAAACTCCCTGCCTTCTAGTGTTAAAAGAATGTAAATTAAATTAGTATTCTAATTTTAGTCGTGGAATATTGTTTTCGCCCAAGCTGCGATAATTTTGATAAAATAAACGAAAATTTCGTGAAACTTGTAGTCTTGAAGAAACCTGTCTTCTTGACGACCAAGCCCATTGTTGAATCCGAAGTCATTCATTCTTCCATCAAACTATCTTAAAAATTAAGGATTTTATCTTGATTGGTTCGACGCCAAATTGGCACATATATTTCCAATTTAAAATGCATTTCAGCGATATAAATTATTCTATTTGAAGTTCCACATATAATAATAGAAACGTGCTTGGCACGTAAATGGATGTTACCATAATATTCCACAAACAAAGCATATGATACCTATAGAGATCCATGGTTCGATGCCAGGACACACTAAATGTTCTCATATAACAAATGGATGGGATTCTCGGAAGGCAATTTGGAGAAATTTCCGACCCAAATTCGACTTGAAAATACGCACATAGTTACAGGGAGTTCTTTTGCAATTGAATTTGGAAATAAATCTGCGGACGACTTGCAGCCGCGTCGGAATGCTTTCGCTCTCCCCACGCAACGTAACGCGCTCCATCACGATATGTAATAATAATTTAATTTGCTAAGATTAAGCGTCGTTGGAGGCGCGCTCTGCCTTGGAGATCAAAGTTCGACTCCGGTGGGAGGCAATATTTCCCGATGAGAGCTGAAGACAGAAAGGCCACATAGCCGTAATAATAGCGAGAAAAATCTCAAGGTAGGCTCAGTCAATCAGGGCTCTGCAAAAGATTATAATCAAAGATATATAATTAGATTATAATAAAAGATTATAATTATTTTCATTCGCATGTTTGTGAGTTTCAATTCGCCGATTCTTATTCACAGCTGATGATTTACTGTCACGGTGGATTTATGTCTAGTCTTTCCACCGTTATTTGCTGTGACCACGGTGATTTGGTTCTCTTTGGCCCGCGGCAATTTGGACATCGGGCAAGAATAAGATTGATGTCATAATCGATTGTTAAACTTGTACCGAAGGCATTAATTCTCGTAGTGTTTCTATATTATATTTACACAATATTTAAGTATTTAAATCCTGGATAAGAAGGTACAAGGGGGCATATTAAGTGTTATCCGTACGTCAAAAATAGCGAATATATTGTTAATGTACATCTCGCTGTAGAGCATAATTCCTTTGTAAAGTATTTTAGCGCACTATACGCAATTGGGCGGCAGCGTAATAAGCGTGAAGATAAAAGGATTTCCATAACTGTTAAAGACGAGATAAGAGGATTCTCTTAATTTGTATACATTCTATACATAAGAAACAAAAGAGAATGAAATTGAGGAGTAGAGTGGTGAAGAAAGAAGTGAGGCTCACCTTGACGAAGGTTTAGAAACGTTTTCCAAAGAAAGATGGCGCTTAGGGAGAAAGGGGGACCATCTGATCCATCCTGTCACATAATAGAAGAACAGAATGAAATATACGGTGATTTTCCACAGGAGATTTTTATTTAGCTACCGGTATCGTAAGAGGACTTACATCTTCAAAGTCTTCTTACAAAACCGGTAGCAAAATAAAAATCTCCTGTGGAAAATCACCGTATGTTTCATTCTGCAGTGGCACGAAGTCACATCTTCAAATATCGATTTTATAGGAGAAGAGTGTCATCACAGAGCTTGGGTCCACTGAGGTCGCATAATCTATTGAAAGGTAACACTGTGATCAATAAACCTCGCACTACATTCAGCGGAATTTCGCCATAGAACGAGAAACGCTTCTCATGGTAATTTCGCGAGAGCGTGACAAAACGGTCACATCCGAAACACTGTTATAATGGCGATAATTAAAGGGGAGAGATCAAAACAATTTCGGAATTGCGAAATCAAGAGGAGAACCGTTGTGTCCGTTTCGGGTGGACCTTCTCGAATAGACGATGAAGTAAGAGCATCGATGCATCTATTGCACCCACCGGCTCTCACCTCCTTCTCCCCTAACCTGGTTTTCAAGGCCACTTCCGGGTTGCCTTACGGTGTCACCTATATAAGCACTCCTTTCCTCAACAGAGCATCCTTCTGCATTTCTATGTCTTCGGAGAGGGTGCCTCAAAGGTCCCCGAAAGGAATACAATCTTAGACACTCTTCATCTTTCCGAGGGTTTATAAGGAAATTGCCGACTCTAATGGAAAGCTCGTGGAATGGGTAAAACGGGTAAAAACTAATGTTTCTGAATTTCACGGTTTAGTGTTAGAACTTAGAAATGGGAAATTGAAGATTCTTTAGGAGGAGGCCATTCATTGGGTTATGTTCTAAAATCTTAGACATTGGTTGTTTTGAATGTACTTAGTCTTCAAAAGAGGAAGGCTGTTGGGGAGGGCCGAAACACGGACAATCCAGAGGGTCACCGAGTCGCGCATGACGTTGGTCCGAGATTGTTATGGGGCATAGATAAACAATTTTTATCTCTTCAGGATAAAATTTGTAATACAACAAATTTTGTAGGATTCTCTCAGCATGGATGAATCAAAGGTCGAGAGATTTCATTTGGATCGATGTTTGATTTTTGGATGAAAGAGATCAAACATGAAAACAAACATGAAAAAGATCTGACTGGGCCGGAGCTCGAATCCAGGATCGATCTCATTCCGGGATGATAATTCAACCAATTAATCTATCTAAATATTTCTTTATCTCGCCAGAATGTCGTTTTGGAATCATTTGCCGGCGAGGGCAAGTGATTCATCCACCTTTTCCGACATTCCGCCCTTTACCAGATTTGAAATTAATTTCAACAAATACCATAAAGTTGGAGTATTCAAAAGTGAAATTTTTTAAAGTATATATATATAGAAGACAGAAAGCCAACAAGACTCCCAGCTAATATGTGTGCCAATTTTCATACCAACCCTAATAGGATGCCAAAAGATTTCCAACGGAAATGAGTTTAACTAGGCAAAATGTGAGGTATATTGTCCTTGCTTTTCTCGATGAGCCAGAGTAATGTCGTCTATTGTGATGCACTTATGTTAGATAAGTCTGCACAAGCACCACGGAATAACACTTGTAAATATTTTAATTTATGAATTGATATAGAGAATTCTAAAGCATAGAAATCAATCATTAATTGAATTGTAAAACTTAGTTACAAATTGAGCGCTAAAGAGTTTGCTTGCTATATGCTGTATTTTAAATATAATTTTAAAGACTAAAATAAAATAATAAAATACTAAAGAGGTTGTATACTAAATGCTGTATTTTAAGTTCATTTTTTTCATGCCCATGAATATTATTTCAAGGATAAATGTCAACAATAATAACATTCTGTTTAAAAACAGACACGGTAATAAGAGAAACTGAACGCCTTTTTCCCGATTTCTTCTGGGAAGAACACAGAGGATATCAAAACCTTGACTTCTTTTACACACTTTAGTTCATCTCTTATATCATGTAATATCGTTCAAGAGGTTTCTTTCAGACTGAAAAAACAAATTGAAATATTTTTGCAATTATCTAGTCGCGTATATACTAATTTCATAAGAGAGAAGTTTTTAGTGCTCTTATGTTTTATAATATTGTACGGTAAACTTTTGTTTAAGCTTAAGAAAGAATGAATAAGTTCAATCAGAAATTCTTGAGGAGAATAATTAACAGGAATCAGTTATTTTGATTTAAACATACGCATAAGATAGATGTAGGGGAGAGCGGAGCTAATTGCTACAGGGGCAAGTTGATGCACTATAATTTTTGAAATGCCCTCTGGTCGTAGCACCTCAATATTTACAGACGCCTTCCTAAACCCTATGGAATGCACTCGTGTTGTTCGAGTGCAGAGCTGCTTCGAGGAACGTCGCTGTGTTCACTTCAGTGTTTTTGAAAGTGAAAAGTAATATTTTTCATCGCCGTTTGTATATCTCTTGTAACAACTGTTTTAAGATTCGAGGCAAGACGGTTTGTTTGTGTGTTGAAACACTTTTCACTTAAAATATTTATTTACAGTCCATTCATGGTCCGTACGTTCAAAAGAAAAACACTTGACTTTGGAAATATCGTAGGCAATAGTAATGAATTTTTACTGTTTAAATTATATTAAATTATTTTTACAATTTAAATTTGAACTAATTAAATATAACACGTTTTATTGTTAAATTTTGCGTTTTAGTTTGTTTTTGCCAACTAATTGAATGATATATCACCTTGCCCCAGGTGGGGGTAGGTTGATATACTGTGGATATAATTGAAAACAGATGATTGTGTAGTAGGTAGTTAAATAATAGCCCAGAAAATAATCGTCTATGTATTAAGGATGCTTCAAGCTTACAATTAGTCATAAGATTGATTAAGTATATTGTTTCTAAAAATTATGAAAAATGAAAAACCTAAAAGTGTATCAGCTAGCCCCGCTCTCCCTCTAGCTAAGATATAATCACCTAGATTCTGACAAGTATAAGCAGGTAGCAAAAAGAGAAAGGAGAAGCTGGATACGATCATGTAAATCAAAAGGCATACAAATGAATGAATCACGTAATCTTTTGGTTAAATTATGACGTAAGATTAACCAGGTTTGGTCTTTAGAGAAACATTCAAATTTACTCAAATACATATAGTAGTTGACATTCGATGCTAACATACCCTCCCTTTCGGTATAGCTCGGTGATAATTTTTCAAGATGATAGACAAGCCCTGCTGATTGCCGGTTTATAGAGGAAGCAAAGCATAAGGGGAAACGTGAGTAATGCATCATTAGGTGCGAAATTCAGTCTGTTTACAAAGGAGTGCTGGAAGTACCACAATAAAATTAGCAATATTTTTATAAGCACATCTCGCACATGAACTTCCACCATAAATCGAATCTGGGACCACTTTCACTAATGCGCTACTCAGTTATCAATTTACCAGAAATCATATAGTGTTGAGAAATAAGTACCAAGTGTCTAGTTCACAAAGTCCCAAGTAATGCAAAGTAGTTAGGTTACGATATTAAAGCAAAAGACCTTTGCTTGGTACCAGGAATATTGTTGAAGCCGAGCTCACATGTTGCCCCACTTAATCACATTGTTCGGTCCCCACAAAAATATATTCAATAATGAATGATATAACTATGTGAAAAAGAATACATTTTATGATATTTTATCATTTTACTTAAAGTGAAGGGACGGAAAAGAAATAGCCTCTGAAAGCCTTTTGGCATAAATTAGGTTTGTGTTGAATGCTTGGGCTACTGTATACATTTGTGTTATTTTTTTATGCCTTCATTTGGACAATTTATGTGTCTCTGTTTTTACTCTAATTTTCAATCATCGGATCAGATTTCCCAACATGCATTCCAAAGTGAGCCATCAACAAAATTTCAAAACAACAAAACCTAGGTGATAATATCTATAAAAATATTATATTAACAAGACTCTAGGTTCTTTCCTCATTTTTACATTTGTTATCTACTGTTTTTCTTGAGAGTTGAGTACGCCATACTTAATATATTATAATCAATTTTTATTTCCCCGTTGAGAAAACTTGCGCATTATTAAAAGTCGACATTGAATTCTTTTCATCTATCTATTGGTCTCTGGTTCCATCCCCGGCGAACAAAATCGTTCTTATGCCATAAAATTAATTTCAATCGCTTTCAGGTTCTATTTCAAAATTATATTTAAATACGCATCGGACTAACTTGAAACATTATTCTTAAGAAAGGTATTCTATAAAGATTGATATTCTTATCTCTAATCATAGACTTTGGAAACAAATTGTGAGAAATTTGGTAAAGTCTAAAAATTTTGTTTTATTTATTAATTTATTTAAGTTCGCGTTGCAAGTTGGCCTTCAGGCCAGGTGGCAACGTTTGTGGGGAACATAAAAATGATTTTAAGCATTCGCCCAAAGACGAGAGGGAAACCCCTCCAAAAACCTACCGTAGGCTGTACAATTAAATTACAATATATAGGTATATTATAAGTACAAAAATAAAATCATAAATCATGAATAAGAACTATTATACATAAATATATACGAGATCTGCCAATTAACTAAAATAATACAGTACATGGTAGAATATCCATATAGTCACATACATAAATTGATTATAACAATACAGCTTTAGATAGCCCCTCCCATTGAACTAATCTAATATTAACATAATATTATGAATTTAGTGTAGTATATATTTTTTGAAACATAAGTAACTTAAATTTGCAAATGAGTTGGTTCGTTGGTGGTGTTTGTAGATTTTGACATGGTTGTCATGTGATTGTTTAGATAGCAATACTATTGAGATTTTTTATTGTATTGTATTGAGCACACTCTAAAATATTGCACCACTATCATAATCTCGCAGCTGCTTATAAATTCAGTCTTTTTAGAGGGGGGAACTCCGCCATTCCGCGTGTGAGTGGATTGCTGAAGTAGGTGCTGGTTGTATGGACGCTCTCACGCACCACAGAAGGAATGCGTGAAAGAATTAACGGACGCGCAGCTTTTTCCTTGAACATCGTCTTCATCTAGGGTGAAATAAGTAGTTCATTAACCCAAAACACAGGAGAAAGCAACCCAAGTTGGTTGAGGAATACGCCCACGACTTGGAAATTTCAACGACACCTCTGAGGGTATAGAAAACAAAGAATGGACGACAGACGCGTCAAGGATGAAATGATTGCATCGAGGGCAATGAATGAATGAACGTCCATTTGTAGTTACGCAGCGGTTACCGTCTCTCGGTCGTCATTTTCCTCTTATAATATCTTGACCCAACCTCGATCTTTACTGCAGGAAATCCGCGCCTTTCTCCAGCACCGTTTATCTCTACGTGAAACCGACTTTTGCCTGAGGTGATGTCATACTCCCCTGCGTCGTCAAAAATTAGATGTTTCGGTCCTTCCAGACACTCCTGGAAAACATAGATTAGAAGCTGCAATCATGACAGTCACGCGTTTTTTTCGCATTTACTTCGGTCACGAATCCTCTCTTTCTCTTTTCTGGTGAGGAATTGCACAACCGAAAGACCTCGCTGGAATAAGCAGATTCCAAGGTCATAAGATTTATTTTCCTACGATATTAATGAAGAAAATTTCGGTGGATTTTGCAATGGGTGGTTAGGTATCCTTGGATATATTCCATTCCTCAGATCCCCGTTGCTTACGAGATTCATCGACGCGGACAGCTAATGAGGATATTGTGGAGTGTTAATGAGAGTGAGTCATTTATTATTACAGATCGCGTATGAAAGAATAAAGCGTTGTTAACAAAACTTTCCGCATCAGACATCGCAAGAGATATCTGTTTGGAACATCTTGCGTTCTACTGATACCCAGAGTATTGAGAATGAAAGAAAGAAAACAATAATTCAAAATTAATCTCGAAGTGCGATTGCTTGCGCTAAAACATAAAACTCCAATGATATAATTTTAAAATCTTATCTTTAAAGCATAAGTATATCGGATTACATCTTGTAGTATGAAGTGAAGATAATATTTTTTTACTAAGATCGAAATAATCCGTGAAGAGATTCTAGTTTGAATCATTCTTATATTTCATTTTTTACTATTTTTAAGCTCTCCTGACACTAACTGGGTTTTATCGGTGGCTTAAGGTACTCTTAAAAGTACTGTTATCACGATCCCATTAAGTTTTAAGTTATCTTCATTTCCCAAACGATAAAAAGAAGTGAAAATTGCCAGGGGAATTGTTCCTGCTAGATTGGGTACGATAGTTTTGTGTTAGAAACATCTCCTCCAAAATTGGAAGACATGGGCTCGTGCCTCCGTCATTTCAAAACTTATCCGCTCTCCTTACATTCTTTTGATCATTGTACAACTAATCTCCTTTTAATTTTTTTTTGCTCTGCTAAAATATTTTAGCTTGAATTAGCTCTACTAATTTAGTATAAATTGCAGTAATATTTTAAAATTTTAGAATGCTGTTTTTCTGATAAATCTTTTGTTTTTATTTGCTAAAATTTGCAGTTTATTTCGTAGAATGATTTATCATGCGACATGTAATTTGGTTTCTTAACCATTTTCAGTCTGATGCAAATACTGATGGATATGCAATTATGCTCGCTTTAGATACAAAAATGATGATTATTAGTTATGGTAAGTGAAGTTGTTGTAATGTTTCTTGCAGAAATCCATCCCGAAGAGAAGAAATCAATTCTACAGTATCTCTCTATTATTTCAATAATAAGCGATAGTTTTCAGATTTAGACAGAAATGTTTTCGAGCTTCGCTATCAAATATTTCGTAGTAGTTTGGGGTAATAGACACTTGTCGGATGCGCTTTACTGCTATCGGGTAGGCAAAAGATATGAGAGAAATGTAGTGTTGTATGAGATGAAAAACCACTTGTTCATGCATACTGCTTTTGAATAGAAAACCACAAGCTTTCGACAGTTAAATGATGTAAGAATTTCTGACAAAATTGCACATCGAAGCAAGCTATCTGATATTATGGCTGTCCGTATGCTCTTATAAATGTTTAACGTCAGATCAAATAAATCTTTCTGCCATAAGACCTATTACCAGAAGTGGTGATATAACGAAGGGAAAGTCGTAAACTCTCAAGATAAACTATCACACAGTTATGTAGCTTCCTTAGATAACAGTGAACGCAACAGGAGACAAAATAAAAAAGAAGATAGAAAATGGTCTTTGGCCAAGGAAAGCATTCTCAGTTTCAACTTGAAATAAACTTGAAGCTGAAATTTAACTACGAATTTAAAATATTGCTTCAAGTAATGGATTTCAAAGGCCATGTGCCTTTGCTTATTTTTAGAAAATTCATTGAATGATCTTCTCTTGACGTTTGATAATAGTTATTTCCAGCACTCCTCTTGCTATGATTTTACCATATAAGCAAATCGTATATTAATCCCAGTCTAGTCCCCTTATAATTGGTCTCACCTTCAGACCAGAAAGGGCTTATGAAAATTACATGTATTAAGGTATAATGAATGAATTACTTTATTTCGATTCACCATATCTTAGTTTTATAATTCCACATTTAAATTTCTGGCCATTATTAGATTTAATTTTAAGATAATAGATCCAGGAAGGACAAAGTGAGATGCGAATGCGTGCAAGTAAGTGGAAGATCTAAAAGCACATGACCAACTTTGCCGTAACCTCATTAAGTAACAGTTAGACACTACAAGTGAATTTTTAAAAGATACAGCGCAGATGGGCAATTTCATCTTGCTAATTTTTATGACTCCTAACTAAGTAGAAAATGAATTAAGATTAAAAATTTTAATAAATACTTATAATGAAGAGTTATTCATGTAATTCTGTTATCTAAAAAACAAAAATTCTCTCCCTCCGATGATGGTTGCTTCGCACGTTGATTTACTCGTTAAATTTCCTATTGCGCAAAACGACTCTCTTTTACCATTTAGAGGAATGCGTCAATTAAATAACAATATGCATCATGTCTGAAAAAGGAGTCTCGATTTAATAGGGGAAGAATAGACCCAATGATCGACTGTATCTAATTTTATTTTTTGCATGAGGCAACTTTTAACGGGCATAAATTAATGTTAACCGCTGTGTGAATTCGAGGGAAAAATACGGTTAACTTTCCCAGAATTCGAGGAAAAGAATGCGTAATTTATAGGTCCATCAACTCTCTTCTAAGATCTCCCGGTGAGATTTCCTACATTATGCCCTTGTCTAGGTCAATAAAGCTTCACCTAATTCCCAAAAACTGTGACGTAAATACGCCATCATATTATAAAATTATCTGTTTCCTTCAAATCGAGAACTGCAATGGAAAACTGTCATTTTTGTTTCCCTGATATCTTGGATTATTTTCGTGTGATCATGGATCAATTCAAATTAGGGGAGACTCGATAGAAATCAAGTCTTATAATTCTACGAGAATAATTTTCTTCGAACAAAATGATTCAATTGGAGTAGTGTTTGAATGAATATAAAAGAACCCATTTTGAGTTAAAAAATTCTTGAATCTTTCTTCAGAAAAGAAATCACGTTGCTCACATGCACTCACAAAAACGTCTTAACGTGATATATAATTTGCGATATTATGAAGAAAAACAGATGCCAAACACATCTATCATATATTGCTACCTCTCCGGATATTACATATATTCATTTACTCTCACAGAGATCAGTAAAGAAAATACCGTATATTAAGAGTAAATGCACAGTTTGATCGTTACTGGTGGAAAAAAGTTTCCTTTTTATATATAGGCCAAACATATGTAACTGTATTTTTAAATCCTCCTTTGTACATACGTTCAGTTATCAAAATTCGAAATAAAATAAACTATTAGATATCTAATGCGCGAAGCACCTGGCAAAATAACGAAACTTACGATAGCACCAAGGAATTACATAATGTTTACGTGATATATTTTAAATTTTATTTCACGTCTATTCCGATATTTACTTCTTTACATAATAGGGGAGAGCGGGGCAAGTTGATACAGGGGCAAGTTGATACACTGTAAATTATGAAATACCCTCTGCTCGCGGTACCTCTGAATATTTGCAGATGCCTTCCTAGACCCTATGGGATGCGCTCCTGCTGTTCGAGTGCAGAACTGCTTCGAGGCACGTCGCTGTGATCACTTCAGCGTTTTTTAATGTGAAAAGTAATATTTTTTATCGCCGTTTGAATATATCTTGTAAAAACTGTTTTGGATTCAATGCAAGACGATTTTTTTTGTTATGTTCAAACACTTTGCACTTTAAAATTAAGTATTAATTTGCGCCATTGGACCTTCTGTTAAACCTAAAAATCGATTTATTTGGAATGGCGGCTAAAGGGGCAAGTTGATACAATGTATCTTATATGTAGCTTTCCCCATATTAGTAACACTTTGCGTTTTATTTCTTTACAGCCCATTCATGGTCCATACATACAAAAGAAAAACATTTGGCTTTGAAAGGAAAAATATTGTATGCAAAAATAAGGAAATTTTACTATTTTTCTATTAAAATGTATGTTTTTAAATGTCGAATCAATCTTAATTTTCAAGATTGTTATTTTTCTAAAATTTGAACTTATTAAATATAACAAACACGTTTTATTGTTAAATTTTGTGTTTTAGTTTGTTTTTACCAACTAATTTGATGATGTATAAATTTGCCCCAGGCGGGGGTAGGTTTATACACTGTGGATATCATTGAAAAATAACGATTGTGGAGTAGGTAGTTAAATGATAGCCCAGAAAATAATCATCTATGTATTAAGGATGCTTCAAGCTTAGAATTTGCCATAAGTTTAGTGAAATACATTGTTTCTAAAAATTATGAAAAATGAAAAACCTAAAACTGTATCAGGGGCCCCCCTCTCCCCTTTATCTCAATTTTAGAGAAAATGGCCTTTCATTCCTAATATCCGTTACTTACTCCAAGGTGCCAGAAAGCTTCACAGAATAATAAATTTGAAGGCAAAAGTTTGCATTATATTTCACTTACGGAGGACGAGAAACTTAAGACATCAATGGTAAAAAATGCATTACTTCCTGATGACCTAACTGTCATCGGCCGCGAGTCATGATGAGTATCGAATCTCATTGCGCACCATTAACATGTTTCCCACTCATGTGATGTAAGTGATCCACAACGATCAGCCGCGGGCATACATCCCCTTCACGACCTATGCCACCAGTGGATCGAAAAAATGCTATTCGGTAAAAATTCTTCGAATCCGCCGTTTCACCTTCTCCCTTTCCTCCCTATTCACTCTTCCCCCTCTCCCTCCACAGAATGAGTTCGCTCGTCCTACGGTTTTCTCCGAGCACTGCTCACTGGCATTGAACGAGACCTCAGTGTCGCGCGAGCTTCCAGGAAAGAGGGAAGTCTGAGGGAACAAAGACGGGAAAAGCCTTCTTCGGTTAAATCGAACGATCTTCTTGGAGTATTCCTTCCGCACCCTTTAAGGTAAGTTAAAAATCTTATAAGAGAACCGTGGACCCCTTGTGTGCGGCACGGTGACCCACTTACAACAGCGATGAGGGCAATGCGATGTGTTCCTTCCGGTCGCGAAACGGTGGAGTATTCCAACATATTCGGCAAGGATGGCAAGTGGGAGGACATTTAGTGGATTAGTTGATAACCGGTGATTTCAACGCCTGCTCTTGGTTTGTTGGTTGACCTACTTTACTGACCTTGGTCCAGAGGGATGTTGAGGGCTTTTTTGGACGGCAGAGAGTAGGAAGCGGGAAGGTTTAGAACCAGTTTTATTCCAAGGAAACCCCCGGGTGATTCGTGCGTAGACCATTCCGATCTTAAGCTGCGGTGAGTCATGGATTTTGGTGATCTATAAATAATACGAACTGGTTTTGGGCAACGCTTTAAAAAAAAGAGCTAAGGCGGAAGAGAATGTAGCAATGAACATTACTTGATGCATTTATCTACTCGGAAAGTTCAAGGAGCTTACCCTGTTTGCTTTGCTCTCGATTCAAATTCTAAATTGTATCTCTGATTCACATGGAAATAAACGCACTTAGATGTTAGTCAAACCGAGACGAGTTCATTCTAGCCGATAGAGTGCTTAAACTTATAAAATGTCATGCAAGAAAGCATTTTATACATGGGTTATTATGATTATTAGTAAATTGAAACGATCCAAATGTATAGTATATTGCAACATAAAACTTGTGCTATTAATTACACTATTCTGGTTAAACACGTTTGGTGTGATTTCAAAAATTATGAAAAAAAATTAAAAAGTAGCGCTTGAAGCTAATCGATTTACAGAATTAATTTGGAGGTTTGGCCGTTTCGTGTTAGTACTCGCATCATATTTGCAATTACAATACAATTTATCCACACCTATTACATGTACTTATATATAAGAAATCGACATACATGATTATAAGAGATCTTTCAATTACCCGACTCCCTTGTCTTCCTTGCTAAATAATGCTTGCTAAACATAAAAATTTTGAAAATCACTTTTAATTCCGAAGCGATATCAAAAATTCTTATGTTCCCTAACGTAGTTTTATTTCGTTGCTACCGTATTGCTTGATTTCCTTAAGCATGCGTGCCTAAAATCAATTCAAATTATTTTAAAAACAACCTTTCTAAGTACTGCGAAAGTGAATTACCCAATCAATACTTTATTTATAATGATCTGAATCAACTTTCAAAGCGAAATATTAATTGTATTAGTCGTTAAAATAGCAACGAATATGAAAATCAAAGCAATAGTTTAAAGAAAGTAAACTTAAATCAAACGTAAAGAATGATATATTCATTTTAATTGCTTTAGAATCCACATAAGACAGGAATTTCAATCATTAAAATAATCCAAGAAAACCTTAACGTATTCCGGTGTTATCAGGTATAGCTTCTTCATTACGTCAGAGGAATAAAAAGCTCAACTCCACAAAAATTGTGGTGTTAACGTAGTGTTTTTTATTCCTCAGTCGTAATTGAAGAAGAAACTTTACTCTTTTCCTAGAATCCGTAATCCGTTTCCGTAACTGTTGTCATAATAGTAAAAAGATTTCATTGTTGTGTGACGTCGTTCCTCAAACTCTTGGGTCTATGAGAGTATCCATTTGAAAGAGCCGAATTGGTAACACAATGAGATACATCTTTCTTCAAATAATAATTAATGTTATGAAATATTAACACAGCGATGACATTAGCTAACTATTTATAAAGAGGAGAAATAGGGTCATAATCCTGATTAAAATTTCTTGAACTACTCTCTATGTATTAATTTTCTCTAAATGAAGAGTAGACTGGCGTCGTATAACATTTTTACTAGGAATCAAACTAAGTATAAAATACTTTTTAAGTGAGAAAAGCATTTGAGCTTAAGTTTTAAAAAGTACTCAACGCATTTATGATTTCACGAAATTCAGAACAGCATTAAAGGTAAACATTTAAAAACTAAGACGTTAAGGATTATTTTATTATATTAGATACGACAATAATGTATATCTTTTAGGATAACTTTAAAAGTGAATTTATTTACATTAAATAGGATATTTAAATTTTCTTATTTAGATGAGATAGGTATTATCTAAGTTGCGTCACCGCTTTCAAGTACTGATATAATAGTGAATTGACCATCCAAAGCAAATGATAATCATGGTACGCGACTTGTGGTACAGACCGCTCCTTCGTGAAAATGAGTAACCATGGAATATAAATGGGTGCTAATGAAAGAAAAGGTCGAAGGAACCTGAACAAGTAGATGAAAATGTACCACGTCAACAGATAGAGGAACATTGAATAACTATTACATAATGTAATCGACTCGATTAAAATTCTTAGTGCTGTTTAACTTTTCTCTTACTTCTTGTCTCCAACAGTCACCTATATAGTATATTTTATTCGTATTAAGATGATAATATAGATTTGGGCAAACTATGCAACTGGCAAATTTCATTTATGGTTAAATATAAATTTACAAACTATGTGTGTGAAAATACACTGATATACCTAAAAGGCTAACTTTCATACTTTTTAGTACCATTCCTGCTTTCTCTTCGGCATATGTTTCCTCTTTCGAAGTTTATGCAACACTTGGACATTAAATTATGCCAGTAATAATGTAGTATGCCTAAAATAATCGTGCTCAGTAATAGACCATTATTAATAAAATAAAATATATATTAAAGAGAAGGAATATTTTATTCAAATTCTACTACAAATTAACGCAAATAATAAATACAGTTAATACTGGACAGTTCAAAGTTGTGTTTACGGCATAACATTTTGTAGTATGAAAATACATATTATCTTCAAATCCTTGTAGATGCGAGGGAAAGTAACCTGAAACGCTATTTTTTTAAATATAAAATAACTCATCTTCGGAAAATTCCAGTTTATACTCGCAATATATTTCTATAATGATATGCCACCGGTATATAAGGCTCATGTGTAATATACATACATATATCCATATATAGCGGTTATATAAATTGCATATACCGTTAAATACTAGTAGGATTTTTGTTATTTCAGTAAAATGATTTATTTACGTGTGAAGGAAGGAGTAAAAATACGAGAGTAAGAAAATATGAGGCTAGCAATAGGTACGCATTTCAACTGTTAATGTATTTGTGTTAACTTCCAGTTCACGACAACAACTGTTGCCAGAACATAGCTATTAGATGAGTTTGGTGCAACTATTTGGAGGAAACAAAGGAGATGCCATTGATTTCGCCGGAGAGGTTACAGATACACTATGAAAAAAACGCGTTCTTTTGAGGTCAAATATAAATTCATTACGTAGTTCATGGTTCAGGACATGCTTAGTCCACGAAGCAACTCAACATTCCGTTGAGTGCAACAATGAGCGATAACAGTATCTTGGTTTCTATCTTGATGTTTGAAATGTCCGGAAGTACTGCGTCCATTCATGCGGAGTCATTTCTGAAAGGGCCGTCCACTAACGGTGAACGACCAGTGAATGTTACACCATTTGCGGATTTGCAGACATGATTACGCGATTGTACGCACATTTCGTTGTGCTTCGATTGAATTCAATCATCATGTAATATTCCATTAGTGCCAGCTATTGTTAACTGTTACGTGCCTAATTTCAAGCTTAACTCTATCCTTTGTACAAATATGGTGTATACAATATTCAGGACGTACATCCACAGATGTTAGAAGGATACAATGAGTTATGAGATTGAGCCAGTCCTTATAAATTAGCCTCCTAGCATTTTATCAACATATATAATAACTATATATAAGTGATATAATTGTTCCATAGTTAATTGATGCGAAAATAATCATTCCCTTGAATATCAACTATTTAAGAACATTATTTGTAGTTACATGAAAAATAATTGTATTTACTTGCATCGATCTCTCCGTGCAAGGTGTTCAAGAAGAATGATCAAGAAAGCAAACTCCCTTTGAAATTGATGCTGCTTAGGAAGATGCACGGGAACCAAAAAGTGGCAAATTTACTATTGTGTTTTTTCCTACATCGTAGGAATAATATAAATACATACCATATTCCTGTGAATATTTCTTCATGGGTCTTGAATTGCTATAAGAGAAATTTTGAAAATATAGGTTAAACGATTCTCCATCAGAGACTCCATTATGTCGTTCAAAACTATTACGAAATTTGAAAATAAATATTATGCAAATATATATATATTGAAGAGGTAAGAATCGCACCTTTTAGTGGGAATGTTTTCTTTTCTGTTGGCTGAACGGAAAAAAATCGCGTAGCGTTTGCTCAACAAAGTATGTTTTGCTGATGTAAGATGTTGCTTAATTTTCTATATTCTTACATGCTAAAAGATAATACATTTTTATATTTGCCAATCTTTCAATTTTGAACAATTTTGATTAACCAGTGATTCAACATTGAAATGCTGAGTATAATATTTCCTTTGGAGAGTTGAAATGAATAGAGAAAAACGCCCGAGTATATTTCAACATTGGGGTGCTCCAATAGAACGACTTGAGCCAAGCAGTTCCTACAAAAAGAAGAACAATGGAATTAATCGTGTTCAAGTTGCGAAATAGAAAATTTCTTTGGCTCTTTTCAATAATAATTATGAGGCATTGGTGACTCACGTATTCCTCGACTATCCAGGGGTGGAACGAGGTCATTGAACAATCGAATGGTTGTTGCATACCAACAAAGTGAGGTTTAGGACGACTATATTTTACCAAAATATCGGTTTGAACACAATGGAATAATGTAAGGCCAAGATCTAACATCACAAAATATAGCATATAGCATTCAAGTACTACACTAAAATTAAATGACGCAAGAATCTTCATACATTTAAGTTCAATACTGTGTTGTATACCAATATGCTATGCTTAAGGACTGCATATTGGTAATTTCCCGCCATCGAACACATACTTTTAATGATACTTTTATCGCAGAAAGAGTAATGGCAGGTATCGAAGTTGTAGCTTGATTTGAAGAAATGAAACTGTTTTGAGTAAAGAAGTGCAAATGGTGAGAATTCAATGTCCAAAACTGCAGGAACTAAAATCTGCCTTATACATGCTTTTAAATTCATATTTTTTATTACTGCTAAGTATATAACACCACGAAGAATAAGTGGTTCTTCAATGGAGTTAATAGTAAAGTTAAGCCCATGGTGCGGCATTCCATTGAGGGATACCCAGACAGCAGTTACAGGGAGTGTCAGCACAACCTCAGTGCTTATCGAGACCGAGCCCCGCTACTTCTTGATTTAGATAGCTACACATGTTCTGGTTAGATACAGATAAATGTGGGCCCCCACCGGGTATCGAACTACGAACCCGTTATCAGGGGAGAGCAGTTACTTTATAGGTCCTCGATTTTCAACTACTCTTCTGTGTGGCGTAGGTGAAACGATAGCAGCTCATTCTACTGGTTCAGATGAATCGTTACCAATTAGACACTACTAAACGATAGTTAAACCCTCCAGCGCCCACGGTTGCGTATACGCAACTGTCGTAAACGCAACCCTGGGCGCTCGAGGGTTGTATTTATCATGATTAAGACACCAAACGTTAACTTAATTTAAATCCTAGAGTCAGAGAAGTGGATATACGACTCCAATTCCAAAGGAAATGATAGAATTTTAAAGTACTGAGAAGAGATTTTCTATTATGTTTATAAAAAGCAAACTCCGTCCGTCCTCCTCTCTGTCTCAGAAAATATTTCTTGTAGAGCTATGAGACAAACTGTATTGCGTTTCTTATAATTTGAAACCTCTACGAAAACTATTCTAATTCACAGTCTCAGGCGTCATTTTGCGGAAATCCATCACGTGGAAATGAAAAAGAATCAGTGGGGAAGGGAAAAAGTGCTCGTTTACAACAGAAAATTTCGCGGAATTGGTGTGGGAAAGAATTTCATATGGTTCGAGGAAGTTGAGTCTCTGTTGAAAAAATGCAAGATTTCTGGTTCAAAGTCAGAAGAACGATTATTATCTAAAAAGTGATTTTTAAAGTTCGAATAGGTGGATTGATTTTTAAAACATCTTTTATGTTTGTTAGCTCTAATGGAAAAATCACGACGAGTTTCCCGATATATACACCCTCACAGTTTTTACATTCGAGCCTGTAAATTCCTGATTTTTTTAAAGGGTCAAATTCGTCTTTGCCTTTGCAAAGTAATTTCTGCAGGTTGAATTGTAATATAAATGATGGCCTCATTTTTTCTTTGGGAAGGAGGTTACCGATCTTTTCAGACAAGCTATTTAAAAAAGTTAATTTTACCCATTTCTGTTTAACATCCTCATTGTCTGCTTTTTTGAAAATTTTATTTAAAGCTTGTTTCCTTAGTTTCCGTATTAAAGTTTTGTTGACTAAATTCTGGTGAAAACCATTTTTCTCAGCAATATACTTAATGGTAGACAATTAAGTACTAAAACTTTCATTAGATAGAGGGATGGAGACCAAACGATAAACGAGGGAGTGGAGGGTGGAGAGCTTATGGGAGTAATGGTGGTTGGATTGGAAAGGAATAACCCGATCTGTGTAGGTAGGTTTACGGAAAATGGAGAAATGGAGATTTGGGCTGCGAAAGGATATGGTAAGGTCAAAAAAGTTAAGGGAACGGTTCATTTCCAGTTCTTGGGTGAAAGATATGCAGGGATGGAGGGATTTAAATTGGAAAAGGAATCGGTTAAGTTGCCTGAGGGTACCGCACAAAGTACATACAAAAGACATCATCCACATATCTGTACCAATGTTTGACAAATTTAAGTAAAACGGAAGAGCATTTAAATAACTCACATTCTAAATTTTGCATATATCTGCTAAAATGAGTGACAAAGAAGAACCCATAAAAAGTCGATCTGTCTGTTTATACAAGTCACCATTTAATAAAAAGAAATTTTGCTCACTGCAAAGTCTGACGAGCGACTCTTTACATCGAAAGATACCAGTTTTGCATTGGGTGGCAAAGTGACTTTGCTGAGTTTTTGGCATAATTCGATGGAATTTTTGACAGGATAAGGGGTGGACACTAAATGGTTTTGAAGGATCCGGTTTAAACTAGAAGTTAACTTGTGGCATGGGGAAGACACGCTGGACACTACCGGGCGAATTGGTATATCATATTTATAGATTTTCAGAAGACCAAAAACCTAGGGGGTATAGAGTTGGGCTCAATAAGGCGGAGGGATTCACATTTAGAGAACACTACCGACTTAGAGAGGTCACTTTTTACACTTTTTTGAAAGGAATCTGTTGGATCAGTGGGTAATTTTTGGGTAGGCAACGATGCCGTAAACGTGCATTGCCGTATCTATACAGTAATAATCTATAGATCTCGAGATTTTCCACTTAGGAAATTATATTCTGCCATTTTTTATTGATAACTTTTTTATATTAAATTTCATCTTCTTACTCTCCAAGAATTGTTTACCTTCAATTGTCATTAATTCTAATGCACATAATGCCGTACAGTGGGGTAGAATCAGAAAAAGCTGGATAAAATTAGTGTTTTTTAGTGCAGTTACAGAGTTATTATAAGTATAGCTAATCAAACAGAAAAAAATACATTACTGTTTGTTATTGATAGAGATATTGACGTTATATGAAGGAATGGATATGTAACACATTTTAAAAGCACTATAGTGGCACTCATAGACATTCCTGTAATTCAATTGCTAAATAATAGGTATATTCTCCCCTAAATCTAGATAAATGCATATGATAGAAATCTATGGCTTCAGTGACACTTTCCCTTAATGAAAAAAATTTACTCTGAAATAAGGCTTAGAAATTTCAAAATAAATAGTGATAATAGTTTTCTTCTGTAATTGCATTACATTTCACAAAATAATTTTGAGTGAACAAAAAACTGATGCTCAGACTGCCATGAGGGTCTTAACTATGTGCAATTACCTTTCTGATATTAGAGGAGCATTATCGATATTTTAATTTGAAGCTCAATAGCCAACTAATACTCAAAGGAGAATATTGCAAACATTAATAGCAAAGTCTCGCAATACTTTCTGCTTTTACTATAAGAATAATAATCTTTATAGGTCTATATAGGATATATTTGTGGAAAAGTAATAAAGGACAAGTCATAAACATTATATGCATCAGTCAATAAAGTCATTGACATAGTAAATACATTCAGTCAAAGAAATTGTTTACATAATGAAAGCATTTCAGTACAATCAATTGATGACATCCTTCACATGATAAAAAATCATTTATCGAAAGATTAACAGCTTTCTTGAAGTTATTTGCTCTTGCAAGTGACTTTATATTGCGTGGCAATTTATTATATCATTTTAGGGCAATTTGGTATGGGACCTGATTGTTTATTTTTAATCTGTTGCGGTGCCCAAGTTGATCCTGTGTTCTATATTTATAGGGATTGATATTATTTTCAAACATTTCCCAGTTTTGCTTTATGAAAAGAATTAAATGTCATATCTAAATACAGGGAAGTGGTAGAATCTTGTATTTTTGAAAGAAAGGCTTTCAGTACTTCTTAGGTTTTGTGTTGGCAAATGCTTATATGCGTCAGTTCATGAGATTGCAGACTATCTTTCAAGAGCTCTTCTTATTTTACTTTTTGATCAGCCCTTCTATTATTAGGCCATTTGGTCAAAGAAGTTTTAAACTTTACAAAATGCAAACATGTTTAAAGCTTAGAGCTTCATATATTGTAAAAAGTTTTTAATGAATAGCAAGACATTAATTCTGATGTATTTTCAACTTCTAAAATATTCACTCAAATTAAAATGCAATAAAAACTCTATTATTGTTTCACTCATTTGAATTAATTTTTGCATCTTATACAATAACAATCTTTGATTTGTATATATTTAAGCATCTTGTGGCAGCAACTCTCCATGAAAGAGCATTGAAGCTATCATTAACTAGTAGAGGTAGAATTTGGAAAATAAGGAATTCATCAGAGTATTGATATTCTAATCCCATTCTATTCCAATCATATTGATATTCTTTTGCAGAAAGTATTAATGGTTTGACTCTGGATGAATAAAATATACTTTCATAAGGTATCCAAGTACAGTTATTCTATAATACATACTGGCTCCATTTCAATGACAAAATTAAATTAGAGATAATGGATCTACAAAATGAATTTGAATACCAAAAGACAGAAAATTAATTAACCACTTGCCTGAGAGCTTTTTAATTTCTTTCCTCTTATAAAATGTCATTTTTTTTTATTTCTTTTCATATTGTTATGACCATGAAAAATCAATTGCTAAAAACTGTTTTTCATTTTAATTTGAAATTTTTTAAGTTTATAAATTTTAAAAGGCAATTTAGACAAGGAATAGCTGTTCATGTCTGATATGAGCTTGTCAGGCTAGTGGTTAAAGATTCTTATGTTGGTCATATAATGTAGTTTTTATTTGAAATAGGGAAAATTTTGATAAAAAAGGAAACAATTCCTACAATTTTATGGCTGTAAAGAACCACAAAATCATAAGGTGGATTATCTTACAACTAAGGCAATTCTTGAACTCAACTCTTTGAAATTCATTTGGTTGAAATAAGGTTATTTTATCAGGTACAGGAATAGAAATATTTCCCTTAAGTCTATCAGTGAGTAACAAGAAACAATATAACAGAAGAAAATGAAAATAATATCAAGGAATTAATCGCAAACAGCGGGTTATTTCAGTTGCCTATACTCAGATTGTCAATTTTCAATTAGGTAATTATTGCAACGAAACGAAGGTCCATTTACACAAATGTCAATACAATTTTCCATTACTCCACTTCCTGAATCGGCACAAAAATTTTCATCGGAGTTATTGGACAAAAGTGGGAGTCTCCCATTGTTAGATGAGTTAAATTCACTTAAAAACATCCATTTAGAGGCAGATGTTTACTTTTCACAATCAGCTAATGCTATTATTACCTGAAATAAAATAATTCTTGTACTGGATTAACAGCATCATACTGCAAAATTGACCTTATTACTTTTCATTTTATAACAGGATGAGTGAGCAAAAGGTGACATAACATGACAAGTGAGCATAGCAGTAATACATACATACATAAATACAAAGGACTTTATTTGGCGAAATTGGGACTATTTAGTCCCGTCTTCCAGAATAACCAAAATACGTCATTTAAATTTGGTAAAAAAATACCAAAATAAGTAATAGGATAGAGGTTCATAGCTTTTTCTAAGGAAATCCGAAAGAAACTGTTTGCTTTAGTTTTTATAGCACAAAAAGATCAAACATTCTTAAAATTTTATCCACTAAATAATGGAAAAATGTCTAAGTAAAATGCTAATATGTCTATTTGGAAGGAATCTAAGACAAGTGAGCAATGATCTCCAATACTGATGATGATCTTCCTGTAATGTGTAGTGGGGAATGAAATATGAAGTAAATTGTAGCCAAGTCTTTATATATTCAGATGTATATTTAGGCTTATGTGATATATTTCATTAATTATGAAGTTTTACATTATGAAGCAATATATTGTGATAATTGTATACTTTGTAGGGTGTAGAAGAGATAGTGACTTAATTACTTAAATATATATGTATATAATTTTAATAATGGATATTATACACTATCAAAAATAGTTGCAACATTTAAGTGAATGAAATACTGCTAATATCATAATGCATTGTAGTGAAGTGTTATTATTAAGTACTTTGACATCTTAGGTCACTTTGCACATTGGCTTCCACTGGGAATTGAATCTAGGACCACTTTCTCCAAAGGCAAACGCGCTGTCCACATGACCATCATAATGTAATTGATTAAATATTTTCTCCATCACCTCTGAGGTGAGGAAGTTAGAAAATAAGAGAGGTTGCTTACTATAATTTTACATTGAAAAGTGTTAGAATGATCAAAAAATCTTCATTTAAATAGTAGTCTTGTCAAATTAACATATGTCAAACATTTTTAAGGTAAATTTATATCAAGA
Source organism: Sympetrum striolatum (assembly GCA_947579665.1). Classification (NCBI taxonomy): domain Eukaryota; kingdom Metazoa; phylum Arthropoda; class Insecta; order Odonata; family Libellulidae; genus Sympetrum; species Sympetrum striolatum. The sequence goes on from OX388343.1 coordinate 1,784,557, forward strand.
ACAGCAAATAATATAGGTTTCCTCAGACTAGCTCATCTGATACACAGTCCAAATGCTTAGCCTGTATACTTGAGTTGAAAACAAGCTTTCCAAATTAAAATTTGATTCATTTTAATCATAGTTTAAAATTATGCATTTCAAGAGATTATGGTCGTTACTTCAGATGGTCAGTTGTCAGTTCAACAGGTCAGATTTTTTCATCAACATCAAGAACAATTGTGTAAATAGGGTAAGTTTTAATAAAATAGAATGAAGAGCTTTAAAAGAGAAATTTTTTTAATTCAGGAATAAATGGGGATTTCTTGGCCAATAGGAGTATATGAATACTCTTCATGCTTGCTTTTTATGAAAACAACATGTCAATTGAATAAACTAAATTTAATTGCAATGATTTTCTTGTAAAAAGATAATTGGAACTCAGGATATGGGAAGATCTTGGTTGGAATCCCAGTATTTTTAGACATATTTCATGTCCATTTCTACTTTGAAACATTCCAGGGTGCACACCTTTTTGAGCAAAGATCACCATTTTCATTGCAGATTTATCATCGCACTTTCATCACATTTTTATTCAATTGAATTATTTTTAGGGCTGACAATTTCGGAGTATCAATTTGAATTCTGAATTATTATTCTATCTATTATATAGAGGTTTAAAATCTTCAATAGCTGTCTTTGTTGGCATTTCTTGTCTCATTCACTAATATTTGGAGAAAACAAGAAAGGACTGCACTTTAATAACACTCAATGCACATTTCGAAAGCAATGCTTTCTTCTTCAGGAGTGAACAGGACAACTGATACATACATGTAAACTATTGAAAGAAAATACAGATTACATCTTAACTTAGAATTGAAGAAATATTTTGCACAGTCATGGGTTGTATGATAAGCAAAAACATTTTTAATTGGCCAAGCTAAGTCACAGATTGATCTATAATTACACTTTTTTAATTAATAGAACAGAGAATATAAATCTAGTCTGTAAGGGATTTTGGGAGATGAGAGACTCCTTGCTGGCATGAATACTTAATACGGTATATGCATAATATTCTGCAACTATTCTATATGACTGTAACCCAATGTTTGTCTATTTGTAGCAGTTGAAATAATATTAGTAAAAGCTGTTCATGGTCAATTCTAAGAGACTTCCTATTTCATAAGTTTTGATAAAAGGCCATCATTAAATGATGTTACTATATTTTCAAGACAATCCCTATTAGTATGGCATCATTACCCTTACTAATGACCACAACCACACCAACAATTACCAAAGATGACCTCTAAGCTAAATCATTAGATCCATTTTCAAGGTTTTAAAACTCTCCATAAGCCATCTTTGTCAGTATTCCATATTGCATAGCCTCATGTTCCAATATCCTGAACCTCCAGAGATGATAGCTTAGATTGAAATGTACATTAGATATTTCTTAGAAGTACAGTAATCAATGCCTTCTGTTGTCTCCAAAACTAGTTGCAATTCATTATACGAACATTGACAAAGTTGGCAATTAAAGAGTTTTTAACCTCTAATTCATAACAGCCAAGCTCCAATTTTGTTTACTTACAATATCATTAGTTTTATCAGAGCAAATTCATCTCTTGTGATGAAAAACAACAATTAATTAATGGATGGAAAATTATGAAATAACTAAGAATAAGTTCCATGAGAAGAAATACTTTAATATAGCATCTGGTTTTAAACTGTTCAAAGTTTATTATCATCCAGAGACAGGCACAAGTTACATTCTTACATACAAATATAAAGAAGCATTAATAAATAGACAAAAATTAAAAAAAGAAAAATCAGTGGTTGGTTGAGGAATAACTTTTATGTCAACAGCGGAGGGGAATGGCTTGGAAGGAAGTAATTGTTAGTGAGAGAGTAATTGTATTATTTTCGTTATATTATGTCCAAAATTTTTTTGGTATTCTAATAAGTGGCCTTTTTGTTATCCATACAAAAAGGTAATTGAATATTCAGAGTTTTGCTTGTTTTCTTGTAGTTTTTCATGTAATGAGATATGTGTGAATTGATAAAGTATAGACGTTAATGTTTTTCTTCTCTATTTGGGAGTTTTGAGGATAGACTAACCCTGTCGAAAAACTTGATAGAACTATGAAATGGAGTGCTGATAAATGATTTTTCATACAGCCACCATGGGGTAAATTAAGTGACAGTAGAAATGGTAAAATATCTTGGAGGAAATCTCACAAATAAGAATTTATCACGGAGTACCTATATTTGTAATATATGTGGAAAAACACTTAAGAAATTCTGCTTTGTATAGAGAGTAGCCGGTAGGAGTGAAGAAAAAGTTTGCATGTGATTATACTAAGCATTATGTAGACCTCTCATTGGGAATATATGTAGTGTAAGGAACAACTCAACAAGTGTCGTATTTGAGAATTACAAACAAAACAACAAAAGGTGATACAGATTAAAGAAATCAATTCCAGTGATATTTGGTGGAACTTCATTTTTCAAAAACCTCAAAATAAAACACAACACACTTGTACTAATTCCACAAATTTGTGGAATTAGTACAGGTGTGTTGTGTTTTATTTTGGTGTTTTTGAAAGGTGATACACTTTATAAATAATTCAAGGTTTGGGATGGGAATCTTTAGCAGATTAATTCAAAGGATAAATTTACTAATTATGTTCAGAGAAAGTACAGTGCAAATGCAGTGCAGTATGCAGTGCAATATGTGCAAAAAACTTTAATCCTCACGTATATAAAGCCTGCAGGACTTTAAAGTTTTTTTTTGCACATAGCTGTACATTCACAGCAAACATAACTGATATAATGTGATCTCCCTGTTATATGGGTCTTTCTGATAATGAGGAGAAGATCAGAGAAAAAAATGCAAGAATGAATAGTTACAATAATTCATTTTTTCAGCAAATTATATTTGAAAGCAATTGATTAGGAAAATGGTCTTCCTCCTGGCACACCCCAAAAGGCGGCTTGCAGGGTCTATACATAGGATTTTTTTCATTCTGGTCAGTAAGTTTCTGCCCATTTTTCTCATGTAAATGGCAATGGCATCATTCAAACATAATTGGTTAATCCTAGCTTTAAGTGTACTATTATATGTGTTGTTGTTACTAAGCAATATTTTTCATAAGCTGTAACTTGTGTTGAAGGATGGTTAAACATTGTAAGGGGTGAGGACCATTAGGTTGTAGCTAATGGGACTGAGGAAGGACGTTTCCCCCATTAGAGTTTGTTTTAATTGTTAGAAGAAATGGTGCATATATTAGATGTGTTTAATTTCCCGAGTCTAAGGATAGTTTATGAATTAATTGATTATTACATTCAATTGCAAGAGGAAATTTGAATATAGGTAGCAAGTAGTTTAATGGGCCAAAAACTTATCCAATTGTCTAAATGACAGTGTTTAAAGCTTTGTCAATGGAATTAACAGAGATTAATAAACTTTAGGCCCGTTTCACATGGACGCGGACGGTCCGCGCTCCGCTCTACGCGCGCGGGGCGCGGAGAGCGGTCGCCGCTTTTCACATGGACGCGGACGAAAACCGTCCGCGGCATTCCCCGTGTATTTCTCCCGTAAGAAGGATGGCCCATGTTGCCATTTACAAATATTTACAAATCGGTAGATAATAAATCATTTATGGTGTAAATATAAAGGATGAATACATGGTGTAAAAGGTTTTTTTCATATTAGTTAAAATAACATTAATAAAAAATATTTTCTTACATTTCCGCCTGGAAACGCTATTTTCCGACATTATCTTAATAACGCTGTTGTAATCATGGCGTTGCTTTAATTGACACCAAATTTACACAGAAAGTATTCCGGAGTTAACTTTCCATAATGGTAAACATTAATTTACGGTATACCAAATCTGAATACTTTTATAACATAAAAAGTACAGTTTGATCCTAAAATTCCGAATTTTGCATTCCAAAAAGCGATCAGCGGCGAAGTCTCGTACCGTAAGAGATACCCCAATACATGATGCGTATGAAATTTAAAGAAATGTATGAGGTAGTTTTTGGTGAAGGACGGAATACTTTGTCTTATTTCTAAAGGGAGTTATGAATTTTTTAATATGATGGTTTTTCCCGCGCGCCAGATTTCCGCTGTCTTACCCTTGATTGCGCTGGCTACGATGAGCGTATTGCAGAAGCAAATCGCTCCGCAAAGTATAGAATTATTGTGAAAGCACTGAACATTTACTTTTTACTGTTGAAATACGTTTGCACTAAAATTTGGATATCACGAATACTTATAGAAAATTTAACAGCACTTACACTAATTTAATCTCTTATCCACGAAGAAGCACTGTTTGGCCTCCGATTTCCTTCAAATGTTTCCCATCTTGCTGAGTGTTCCTCAGGACATGTTATTTTTCTGCTGCCTTTTTGATTGTTATTTTTCGACTAATGAATTCATCTAACGCTTTTTTAAAGCTATTTTAATCGTACCTTTGATATGATTTACGACGATTTCGTGCGGTCTGAAGTGAGAAGAAAAGTGCACCAGTTGTTTTTTCAGAATGTTCCTCCAACTCTAAAAACAATATTAAATACTGTGAACATGGACAATGATTTGCCGAATTTTAAAAGAACTACTTTATATCGCTTGCTAACAGACATCGGTTTTGTATATGAATGAAAGGGCTGGTATAGCTTATTAAATGAGAGAGTTAATGACATCATCCGTTGTCGCCATGACTTTCTGACGCAACCACAAAAATATAGAAGGGAGCAAAGAAGAATTGTTTATACTGACAAGACTTGGGTAAATGTTGGTCAAACCTTGAGTAAGGCTTGGCGTGATAAACAAATTAAAACGCCACTCGACGCTTTTCTCTCTGGGTTAAGCACTGGATTAAAGGCCCCCACATCTCGAGGAGGTCGTTTGGCCATCATGCACGCTGGTACGGAAAATGGTTTCATCGAGGGTGCCTTAAATTTTTTTTTGTAAGAAAAATACCATTGACGAACATGACGAAGTTGACGGGGATTGTTATGAAAACTGGTCCGAAAACTGCCTTCTCGCAAACATTCCTAGGGGCTCAGTAATTGTTTTGGACAATGCATCGTATCATTCCAGGAAATTAGAATATTTACCGACAGTCAGCTGGAAAAAAGATAATACAAAAGAGTGGCTGGCAAGTAAAAATATAAACCTTGACGCTGACAGTTTAAAAAAAGATTTACTATTTTCAGTCAATCAAATTCGGAAAGATTTTGAAAAGTTGAATGTAGATGAACCTGCGAAGTCGAAGGGATGCATTGCAATCAGCCTTATCATTGCGAGTTGAACCCGATTGAAAGAGTTTGGGCGCAGATCAAACATTATGTTGGGATGAAGAATACTTCATTCAAGAAGAAAGATGTGGAGCGGATCATTTCGGAGAGTTTCGGCAAGATCTCAGCTCAAAATTGGCAAAACCATGTAGAACATGTGATGAAAGTAGAAGAAGAAATATGGCACGCAGACAATTTGCAAGACGACGTAGATGAATTAATTATTCGTCTCTCATCGTCGCGGTCAGCAATAGCATCGGAAGATGAGCCACAGCCAAGTACATCGGGTTTCATGGAAGGGTTTGAATTTTTTTTTTTTCATGCCTAGCTACTGTTGCCCTTTACCGGTGAAGTCCGCCTAAGCTCTGATGAACTTTTCAGGAGGTGCTTCACCGAGGCAACAGCAACAACGAACACACTTTCACAACGAATCACTTTCAAATTCTTGACTGAAAAGGTTAGAAACACATCTCCCTTCAACATATTACTCTATTACAGGATAGATAATTAGTTTTAATTTGATTCCTATTCTGATGTTAACCGAGTAAAATACGTCCAGAGAGAGAGAGCGCCAAATTTGCTTCGTATTGTTTTTCACTCCAGAATCTAATGGTTTGTCTGATAGTATTGTAATACATTTCAAACTAAAAAATCAATGAAAGAACTAACTAACTCTAAGAGCTTCCAGATATCCGTATTTTAAACATCTTACGGTAGCCAATTCGAATTCGGCGCGTTAATCCGATTGGCAGGGAGAGGAGGGTCGACGAAGCGTACGCTTGACAACATTGTTCTACTTTGACAAATCTGCTTGGTCCGCGTCAGCCGTCCGCGTTCATGTGCAAGCACAAACCTGTCTCTGTGGCCCGTACGCGCGCGGACGATCCGCGGGGCGTAGGGGCCACGCGGATGGCTCCTCCGCGTGCGGACTGTCCGCACTCATGTGTAAGCTTCCATTAACGTCAATGGAACCTTATCCGCGCGCGTAGCGCGGAGCGCGGACCGTCCGCGTCCATGTGAAACGGGCCTTAGAGCCATATTCATGAAAAAGTCTTGTAGCCATAAATATATCGATAGCCATATGAATCTATTATGATGATTTCAGATGATTTTTAATCATATGGATTAATGAGATAATTAATCTGTTTGTCAAGTAAAATTTGCTAGTTCAACATATATGTTTTAGTGGTAATGCTTTTTTCCTAATAAACATTCATCATAATAATAATTTGTCAATATAATATGTACATAATATTTGTCAATATTAGATATGAAGAATCCATCTTTTAGTATTTCATCATTTTCCTCTACATAATTCTGTCTGGAAATAGAATGATTCCTCAGCCACTGGTACATCTTCCTTTTATATCATAGAAACATAGATAATTTGAAAATTCAGTACCAAAGAGCTGCAGCAAAAGTGAAGCTGGGGATTCTAATGTTTGCGTACATCAAATCAAGAAATTGATACCTCTGTGGTTAAAGAATCCATAATAAATAATTTCCAGCAACATTTGGTGGTAAACTGTTAAAAAGTATCAAAGTACACTTAGATCCAGAGCCACTGAGAAAATGGTAGCAACACCTTAAAATAAATGTTATCTCCTACAGTCAGTTAGCATTTTATTAGCTAGAACTCTTTCATATAAACCTAACATTACAATTCTAAAAATCCTTACATTTCAATTATAAACCTAACATTACAATCCTAACACAACAATTTTAATTCTTAACTCAACATACATAAATAATATGTATGTTGAGTTATGTTTCAGGAAAATTATTATTTAATTTCATTCATTATTGTATGAGTGAACTGGAACATTTGGCTGCCTATATAAGGTATTACTCGTTTCATATATGTATTTAATTACTGCCAGTTTCATATCATTGTGCCATGCCGTGATGCTTTCTATTATAGATAACTGATACATTTTGCTGTTTACACTATTAACCTTTATTACTTAAATTGAAGAACTGGTAAAGCTTTCAGCAGATTCAGAGGATAAATATTTGAGGCTTAATTTTGTTGTTAAATAATATATCTATGATTGGGTAAAGTGCCTGGTGATCTATCATGTCTCTAGGAATCCACTCGTAGCTATTTGAAAACAATAGTGAGAGATGAAAATGTGGAAATTAAAACTTGAACATCACAAGTTAGGAAGCCATGTATATGAGTTTCTCATGCCAAATATATGCTGAATTGGTAGAAATATTGCTTTGAAATTAGCTATATTTCTTAGTTTTCTATCATCATCATTGATTTATATCCAAAGATTGTTTTCTTCCACAGCTATAGCTATGATTGGGAAGGGATTTTTTTTTTTTAATTCTTAAAATTCGTCGCAATGCATTTTAAAAAGGAGAATATTTGCCCTGACTTAGTGTCGAACCAAGGATAATCTGCAAGGATGTCTTTGTAGTTTTTGTTGGAAATGCACGAATTCCAGTGATTCCATGAATTTCAATACTGTAATTTGCCGAGAAGTTCCTCAAAAAAATTTCCGAAAAATACCTGCAATGCATCCTTATGGAAAAAATCGGGACTTCGGGGCCTTCTGACATCTTACTCAGGGCACTGAGGTTCAAAGTCGCATTTTTCTGGTGGTTACTAACTATGGCCAGTACATCGTAAAAATTTCAAGTCAGTGACACTTGTGGAATGTTGTTAGAATTTTGATCCCCTATAAATGAATGAATATGTATTTAAATATATAGGTACAACTGGAGAAACGTCTATATATAATAGATGATTATCATTATCCATTTGGTATTCATCATTGCTCTAACACCGTATGTCCATTGCTTCAAGCCAAAATCTTTTCTGTATTGGTGTTGCTGCATGATACACTTTTTTTTAAGTTGTAAATTATATATGTACACATCTTTTCAGGACATCTTTCTTACATAATGTATGGAACTCTCATGTAAATATGAATAAAATACACTCAGGTATTTATAATACTCAAAGTAGAGAAATTTATGGTACTCCAAGAAGAGACATTGAGCTAGAATAGACATAGAGCTATTCTACCCAAAGCCAATGTTGGCCCAATGTTGGCTTTGCATTGGCTTAGGTCGGCCAACATTGCCGACACAAAACTGACATTGGGCCAATGTCGGCCCGATAAAGGATCTGGGTATCCAAGGTGCCTGGGTATCCAAGGTGTCATTTCCCCAGCCAAATACTCAATCTCCTCATAATTTATAAACTGTATCTACTTTTCATAATCTAACCTAATTTTATTTAGCAATAATAATGAAGCAATATAATAAAAATACTATTAGTCTCCTTCCTTTTTCTAATCTCCCATATTTTGACCAAAAGTTTTCTGAAGACTTCTTACTTTGTTGACTCATCAATGATGTTCAGTATTAATCACTCAGCATAACAATTTTATGTAAATCATTACTTTTCAGCATTTCACATCTACATTACTTCCAACTTCCACTTTCTTACTCCAGCCCTAGTCTATGCTTACAGATTTAATTTGTTCTTGAAGTCCTATCATCATCAAAAGTTTTCATAAACTTAAACTGCTCTTGCAATAAGATTCATTTAAAAATAGGACAATCTATTTCAGGACCCCAAATTTTTGTTTAGTAAAATTTTTACAATTCTAATTTTTTATACATTTCATTTGACATACCTTCTCATTGGAACCCATCATATAGAGTTACCCTTAACTCTCTGCAAACAGTGTCTGCCATCATACAACAGTAAATGGCCGGTATAATGAGAGCTGACAAAAATTGGCACTGTGCATTTAATAAAGCAGTTGTTGTTGTAGCAGATCTCTAATATGAAATGTATGTCCTCTTGAATCTAAGGGCAGCAAGTGCAGCAGATTGGAATTTTGCTGTGAGATGGACAATGGTAAAAAAAATCACTCGCTATATTGCAACTCTCGTTATACGCCCGTCTTCTTATAACAGACTTCTACTGTACTTCTTACTCTACAGCTGATGATGATACAGTGAGTCAAAATAGTGTAGTACATATTAGGTAATAAATATCAACATGGCTTTACAATGTAAGTTTGAATAAACCTAGTAGGTTAGTGGTAGGCACTCTCCCACTGACAATCAAACCTTCCCGAAAACCTTTGCTGCCAACAGTCATGTTTGTTGCTAGACTTATTCATTTACTAAAATGTAAAACATTTGTCAATTAAGAAAATTTGTTCATAAGATGGTGTGTTCATTATGTGAAGCATTATTAAGCATTTCATTTTTTTATCTATTAAGGACGAAATTCTTGTCAAGCCTTATTTTGAATGAATATCACCATATCATATGTAAACTTAAGCATACTTATAAATTCTCTTTATATTAGTACCTCACATTTAGTCCTTTGCTTATCTTTATTTATTACTTTCTCTGAGAATGATATGTACCTACAATATGCAACATCATTTGATCAAGACAAGTTCAATGAATTAATTTAATAATGAATAAAATCAGAAACAATTATCTTGGGAATGCATCCAGAAATGATAAACAGAAGTGATGACTGGGATTCAAACTCATGTTTCCTACTTTGTGGATCAAATAATTTTCACTTATGTTTATCATTGGGTTTAAGCCACAAGACTTTGCTTGCAAAATTCTTTCTATCATCCTATTCCATCAAAAGATGTTGCATTTTATTGAAAATAGGATGAAAATATATTATACAAAATATTCAGGTACATGAAAATTCTCATAACAAAAATACATCAATATTACTGATACATAAAGTAAATTGAGTTCCTGAAGTAAATATTTGTTGCAACGGTTTTTTCTTCAATAGTAAGTCAACCCTCTGATGTCATCAATCAAATAGAAATGGTTAATACATGGTTATTCTTTTATATTAGTTTAATTCCTTAAAAATAAATTGAATTACTTCAGCAATGAAATAAATTAATATCTTGAATAAAGAAATTTGAAGAGAAAGAGCAACAATAAATGAATTGATTATACATTAATTTAGTCTTATATATGAGGTAAAAAGTTTATATGTGTGTTGGTATGTATTATGTCAGCTAAAAACTCAATAACCACGGCTTTCAAAATTTAAAGATATCTTCTCTGGACAGTTTATAGTCTACTTTATATGTATCTAAATGTCCCCAGTTTGACTCCAGATGAGGGAAAATTTTCTCATAAGTAATACATGTAAGCTCGATTTTATCGGTTGCAAGCTTTATTTCTTTTGCAAAATTGTATTGCAAATAACCGCCATTCAAAATGGAGACAATCATAAAAAGAAGCCAAATTAAACAAAGAACATTATTTTGATCATGCAATATTGTTTTCATTTATGACTTGATGAAATAAAAGAAATTGTTGTGAAATTTTGCTACTGCAAACAGCCATTAAGGAGGGTTTTCCTGTGGTCAATTGAAAGGCTGACAACTTGACTTGCTTATATGACTAACAAGTAAATTGTAGTCGTGCTTGAAACATTGTAGTTCACATGAAACTGTCGAAATAGCAAGTTCAAACAAGTAAAGAGTAACAAAATGTTAGAGTTATGGGATGGAATCTCAATCATTTGTGAATTTCTAGCTGTTTATTCATTTCTTTTTCATTTCCTTTTGGTGATAATATTCAACATCATTCGAACAAAATTTACATTATTCTGGATAGAGGAAGAAGGGGAATGGAAATCAAACCTGGGATCTTCTCCTATCCAGGATAAAATAAGTTATGTCAATTGAATGAATCAAACCTGGGATCTTCCACTATCCGAGACACTGCAAGAGCATTTATTCTGGCTGTGTTATAGAAGAAAATCCCAGGTTCAATTTCCCTTCAGACTTTTTCAATCCAGTTTTTCCTCAGTGCATGCACTTATGTGCAAATATATCCTAACCCTATTTCTAGCCCAAAATACGTTGTTCTATGTAAAAACCGTTTTCTCAAACCAATTGAAGACTACAGTATATGTGTAGTCACCTCTTGTTTTCCTTTGTTTGAATGGTTACAGAAATTTAAAGGCATATGGTGAAAATGTATTATATAATATATGATGTATAAATAAATTTTCAATCAATATGTATTAGCAAAGGTGAAGTTTAAATATGTAAATATGTGTAAATACTACAAACAGGCAACAAGGTAGCAGTTATACATTATTGTGTAATTAGAAAGAGTATAGAATTTCTATGGATCTTTTTAGTTTTCAAGATTTTTAATATGCTCAAAATCAACTACAGATTGTTTTCTGGAATCAGAAAGAATAAAATGTCTCTCTTTTTACTATATCAGTCACTTAAAATTATATATTCCTTGCATTAAATTTTTAATAACTCTCTTTTAGAGTTGATCAGAAGTGCATTTTAGTCTGTTTGAGCTAAATTTAATTCTGCTCTCAAGCATTGCCAAACCATGATTCTCTAATTTGAAATTTAATTATTATAATACTCAATGCTTTTTAACTAAAGCATCCAGCAAAAAATGAACAACAGATGATAACTACCAATATTTTCTGAGGATACTTAAAAGTCTTCATAAAACTAATTTCAATCTCTCAATGTGTAACTGAAGTATGGCAGGCTTGTAGCCACATAAATAAATTTTGGAATGTAACAGATAGCAATATTCATGTCTTTCCAATAAAGAAGATTTGATGAAATTTTAAACATACTTAATATATTTACATTGGATGTCATGATTAGATTATGGGATGGGTATTGAAAGTTTAAACCTTATATCAAGGAATGTACAATGTACATCATAGAAAAATAATACTAGTATTTCTTCATTAAGGGGGCGTTCTCATGTAACACTTTGAAAAAATCGAAATTTTTTTTGTATTTCTTTCATGTTTAGGTATCTAAAAATAAGATACCGAAAGGATTTTGCCAGATTCGAAACCTAAACCAAGTTTTGAGGCAAGTTTAGGGGCGCTCTCGCGGCGTGCCGAGCTCGCACATGGCGCGCCGGAAATCATTTGTATTTCAGGTATTTATACCTGAATTTGTATTTCAGGTATTTATACCTGAAAAACAACTCTTATGGCTATATATCTCTTATTCGTTTAGATGTAGTTAGTTTCGTTTTCGTCGTGGTTGCGTCCACTCGTATCGATATATTCTTCTCCTTATTATTTTGGATTCGCGAGTAATTTGCCTGTTCAACCATGGATAGGAAGGGTTCCCGAAGCAAAAGAACCTTTGCTTATCGAACAAAAAATAAAAGTTTGCAAAGGAACGTCGGCAAGCCCGAGAAATCTACCGAGTACACCAGCACGTCGTCACGTAAAATTGGGAGCGCAAGTGCCGCTTAATTCGTCGTCAACGAACATCTAAGCTACAATTTCATCGATGTTTTCTGTCTTCTCGACACATGCTACACTTTTAGTTTGCAAGGACTGCCATGGGGAAGTAGCATTTGAGAGGAAAAGTGAACGTGGCTTGGGCTTTACAGTGTGCATGAAATGCAAGAAGTGTGGTAGTGATGTTTAAATAAATTCGTGCCCGCTGATAAGAAATGCCTACGAAATCAACCGTCGTATTGTGCTTAATATTAGTCTTCTGGGGATTGGTTTTCAAGGACTGTATTTGTTTTGTGGCCTAAAACCGGTCGAGAGTCGGATCATCCGTTCGGAGGGGCGCATGAGCGATCTCGCTAAAAGGTTGGTTGGTTGTTTTATTTAGGTGCGTCGACGTCTATGGTCATTTAGCAGGGCCAGGATCTATCGGAGAGAAAGCGATCCTGCCAAACACAAGTTCGCAGAGGTCGAGGATGGTATGTTGTACGGCCCCGGAATCGCCGTTTGATTGTAAGCGACGCAATCCCGAAAACAAGCTAACTTGAAACTTTGAACGCGTTTTTCTCAAAACCACGTTTTTCAAACAGGTTCGCACGATTTCTAGAAAACTAATCCACGGATGTAGATGAGTTTTCTTTCTTAATGCGTGGTAATGTTTTCGCTATCGATTGACGGCGGTTTATCCCCCAATTATTAATAACAAATGTTTGTCGAATTTTTTTAGATTAAAAAAGGGAGAAAAATGATTTTTTTCTTTTATGTCCCGCCATTTTGAAAACTTTTTATATTAATCCAAAAAATTCCCCGTCAAACGATAATCACAACGTTGTTAATTGATAAAAAAAATTTTATGCTCCGTACCAACCAACCGTATTTGCGCTATCGTGCGAACCATCGACCAACTTTTTTTTGGAAGGACTAACTTTGCAAGGGTGCAGTGGCTAAACAACGAAAGTTTTTTCACCAAATATACCTTTTTTGTAGTTCAAAGATCAGTAAAACATAGAAAAAAACCGCATCGAAAATTATTTCATACTTTCCTCACAATAAAATTCCAAAAAAACGCTTTGAAAAACGGCCGTTACATGCGAACACCCCTTTAAGAAAAAAAACTTCACAGATGAAACTGTTTGCAATACTCTCATTATTTTACGAATTAACGAATACATTTTCCATTCTTTCAGTTAACCTGGGTCGTCTGAACATCTGAGGTTACAGATAATTCTGCACGATGGCGTGGGGTGTTGCAGTGACTCCGATGGCTGCTGCCATTAAAGTGCTGCCTCTGGTGGTGGTAGCAGCGTACCTACTTCCCGTTACCAACGCACAGGTTCCCTTCCTTGGACCATGTCCCGGCATGGACACCAAACCAGATTTCGAAGCGAACAGAGTAAGCTGATAAAAATGTTACTCTTTAGAGAACAAGGATTAATTTAGAGACGCCTCATTTAAGACTTCGATTACAAGAACGGAGGGCTAGAAATAATACTTTTACAATGAATTTTTTTACGTTAAAAAATGGAGCGTTACAGAGCTCGAGGCTTATCGAAATAATAATTTTAGATTTTGTATTGATAAGAAAGATTAAGTAATTAAGTAAACTGAAGAGTCTTTACCTAGGGCTTAACGGCGATATGTATTATTAGGGAAAATATAGGTACATTTTTGTGACATTCGCAAAGTAAATTAAAACTAGTTGCCATAGCGAGATATGTGAAATTAATAATTCTTCTGCCATCCACATTAGTAAAGGAAAATAACCAAATATAAAACGATACGAACATTAAGTAGTGCTCTTATGTGACCAAATTTGGCGTAGAGGGCGATCCAGGAATGGGTTAGGAATTTTGGCCCATCTGCATGCGTTCAGAATATTTTTTTTGACATTATGTATGTTCTTCAGTCCAGTTAGATGTGTCTAAGCCCATCAAGTACACAAATTAGTATCAGCGGGAGTATCACCTGCGCTAGTGATGGTGTGCCATTATGTTTCCAGATGATAACTAAGAAAATTATCCCGGAGAAATGTTTTCGCCTCTAAATGCCTATCAAAATTACTTCAATCAAAGCAAATCCTAAAATAACTATAGATTTATTTTCAAATTGTTAAATTAAACAAAGCTTAAACTCACGAAGGATTATAAATCATAACTATATTAGGTAACATATCCATAGCTAAAAGAAACGTACTCCCATTTATCTCTAAACAAAAATTTAGATAGAAACTACTCTTGTATTAATTGGTAACGGGACCACAGCGGAAGGAAAAGACGCTCTGGGGATTTTCTCGGTATAGATTAATATGCGAGGAATGTGTGAGCTATATATTCCCAGCATGTTTCTTTTCTCATTAGCGTTTGTTAGCACTTAGCTCATCAGTGGCCGCGCCATCCGGATGCCATCGCCCTCTCAGACCATCTAACACGAAACTCTCACACATATCAAAATATCAGAGGAATTTTTACGAGCCTCACTCAATTTGGAAAACTGCACTGTCAGCGCTTTACTTAAAATTAAACTGCCATATTTTTAAACTGCTGAAATTATTGATCCTTAATGAATTAAGCAGTTTTGGAATAATAAAATCTCATTTCAGGAAGATAATATCTGAATATTGATTTTCAAATTACCAGCAACTCGCTCGTGGAGAGGAAAAATAGCTCCATCATGAATTAAACAAACTTTATAATGACAAACGCATGTTGGGTTATCTTAAGAAAGGTTTCGTAATCAAACACTTTTTATGAAAAGGTTAAAGCTAAGATAAACTCATAAATTTCTCGGTTTTTCACTGGCTGTTTAATTAAGCTCCATTTAGCAGCGAAGAACAACCCGAGAAAATGAAGGAACAGCTTTGCGTCATTCTTTTTTGACGCTAATCAAACATTATAATGATCTCTTAATTTATTAATGATGCATTAGACGATTAGGATGAATGCAATCCTGATAAAAGTTTATTTGATGATAAATACTACGAAAATCAAAAACTCTGAGTGGAGAAAGATAAAGCGAAGAAACGGAGGTTAATTACGAATGTGGAAAATTCAGAGAAGAGATAAAGAGGTATAATTAGCATAATAAGGAGTAGTACAAAGTAATTGTTCGCGGATGGCCGTGGTAGTAATGGTGAAATTGGTAATAAATTACTACTTTACTGGATTCTTACCTAATTAATAAATTTAAAAATTAATGAGTTGCTTTAAAAGTAAACAAGCATGCATTTAAAAGAATATTGTGAATATCTTGGATTCAAACGAAGATACTTCTCACGCAGAATTTATTATAATTCTGTTAAGTATTTAATGAGTACTTTGTTTCAATCGCATGCAAACGGTTGCAGTCAAATTGCGGACAATTTGTGATCAATGATTGGATGCTTAAGAGCACTTTCAAACTATAAATGAATAATACGAAGAGTAGATCATAATGGATGCTTACACAATGGATCGTTTCCGTTTACAATGGAAAGCGGTCAGCCACCTCCACAATCAACGTATCATTTTCTAACCCTATATTACAGCGATCGTTAGCGGAGTTTGCGAATCAGGACTTCGACCGATTGCAGTCACGAATTTGCACGCCACGTGAAGCCTTGGCCCTGTTTCTAGCCTTGAAATTTCAAGCACGTGATCCCTATCACGTAGTTATGTGCACGTTAGATTGAAAAGGCAACTTTGATCCTAAGGTTAGTAACCGAATGCACAATAGTTGAACAAAATGTCTGCCATTACGAAGTAGACGAAGTTAAATCGAGGAGTGAACATGTTCATGGGAACATGAATAGAGGCACGTCAATGAAGTACGAAATTCCATACGCACGAAAAATGAAAATTAAGAGCTGTACCATTAAATCCATCAAATAAAAATGAGATTCCATTAATGCATGCTTAAGAAAAATAAAATCATATATAATGTCTTGATAGTACACTATGTACAATGTAAGTTTCACTAAATTAATTCCTAAAATATTTATTTAGTAGTCTAAACTTTTTTAAGATAATAATAACGATGATTTATAATTTCCGTAGCAATACGATTATCGTCAAATCTGTTAAGAGGAAAATATACGTATGAAAAATGATCACGGTCATTATTTGCCGATAATGTTTCTCGTAAATCTTATTTTCAAAGCAACTGAATCATCTTTACTGACACCATCTGTCATTAATTTCTTTGACTGGTTTCTAAGACAACGGTTTTCTTATTTTTCTGCCACGCACATCAATTTCAACTATATCCCCAAATGATGCTCTGCCGCGCAATCGCTCTGTTTACGCACGGAGTAAAATGGGAACTCGAAACAGTTTTTCCACGAGGAGCCAGAGGAAGGAAGGGGACTCCTCTAGGAATAGGTTTGTTTTGGGAGTGGGGATGGACACGTCCTGAGGTCGGCGACCAGCCGTTCCTCTCCGCCTTGACCTTCACCGGACCCACCCTCTTCCTCACCCCACCTTTCTTGTATCTCTTCAAAAGAACCTCTTCTCCTAAAACGCCGCTTTGTTCGCTTCTACTCCGACGTAACCACAGAAAAAACATTCCCATTCTCCGATCCTCTGGGCACTTAGCATGGCACTCTTTTTATTTCATCGCCGAAATCGAAGAAGATTCCCACTGAGTTGCTCTTTCCCAAAGCAAATCGCCCCAACGGTGTGCGGTCATCCGGAAATGAGTCGGGAGGGAGGCGTTTCCCCCATTTCCTCGTTGTAAGAGTGGTACATCGAGATGCCGAAAATAATGAGGGAGATCGTGACTGAGAGGGACCTTCCGTTCTTCCCAAACTGCGACTCGAGATGCCTGATCTTCAGTAAGCCGCTTAAGACATTTGAATACATTCAGCGGCTCAGCATAAATCCATTTCACGCTCCTCATTCCATGCTGATAATACTGTTGAATCTGAATCACAGTAAATGTACAATGAGAAGGTGATAGAGAACCGAAATTAGTCTCCTTCTTATAGTCCAGGACCATCGTATGATTCTTGCTGAATATCTATCGTATTTGTGAAACATAAAGACGGTTCCCATGTTGGACGACCGCAAGTTGGGCACCCTTCAGTTGGGTAATCGTACTTCTGAATTGTATATACAATGTATATACAATTCATGTATATTATACATTGTATATATAATTCATTACAATTACACAGTTATTAATTTATGTATTTAATACCGTGATTTAACATTAATATTTATATTTTAACTTATATATTTAATATGAACGCATATTCAAGTTTACGCAAATGATTCAAAGAGAATTTTCTTATTACATGGAAGCTTGAATAGGAATAAGCCGGAAAGTAACATTTGACTGGTACCAGAACCCCGATCTTCCATTTTCCTGGTGAATGCACCAAGCTATTCAGTATCCAGGGCACACCTTACAACTATTTTATCGTTCCTAAGTTTACTTATAATCACTCTGAATTTTTTTGAATGCTTTCACAGGAAATCTCTAAAATATCAACACGCAGTATATCTTACAGTATAATGGTACAGTCCTTTGTACAGTACTTTGACATTAATAAGCATTGTTTTTTATCAATCATTCTGATCTCGTCAATAAGGTGAGACCACATTCTTCTTTTACTCTTAGAAAATCAATTTTTGGAAAAATAACGGAATCTGGATAGCAAATCACTATTTGGACTTGAACGTCTTTCGTCACCTATTAAACTCTCGTTACTTCTCTCAAACCTTTTTTTATTTACTATGCAATATGTATGATAACGTATTATGTATTACCCTATCATATGTTGTGGAAGTTAAGCAGTGTTATCTCTTAAGATTGTCATTTATGTATATATTCGAATGATTTTAAGAGAGCTCACGCCAAATGTCTGTGGGTGAAAGATGCGCAGGTTACTGCATGATTAGCTCTTCTACCAAATGTTATGATTGAACATTAATTGGTTTTCTTTTGACCTCCTCAGTATTTAGGCAAGTGGTACGAGGCAGAGCGATACTTCGCTCTTTTCGAGCTCGGAGGAAAGTGTGTGGTTGCCAATTACTCCGACCAAGGCGAAGGAATATACGGCATCGTGAATCGGCAGATCAGCTCACTGTGAGTACACAGGGAAATTCCTAAATGAGCGTATATATTATAATGAAGTCAGCAAACTAAAAAAGTCAAAATAAAAGTTAACAATTTGAAAATACGACTTATCATTTTATCAATGAATTTTATTTCTGAAATGTCACTACAAAGAGTATTACAGAACCATGGAAAATGACTTTACATGAGTTCAGAAATACGGAGTGAGGATTTATACATTTTGGGAAATAATTCAGCAAAGCTTTTCTATCAAAGTTAAGGAATACCGAACCCGATGTTTACCGATATCAATAAATATTCAATAAAATTAGATTTTTCTCTTGGCTCAGCAATCTCACCCTTAAGAGTTGGAAAATTCTTTAGTAGGAGAGAATTTGATAGATAAGTTAACATTAAGACCTTGAAATATATAAAATTTTCCGAATTTAAGAGATGAGAGAATGAATCACTGATATTAAATAAGGTGCTGCACAATATATTATTATAATGATTGCAAAATTAAAAGTATTCGCTGAAAATAATAATTCTAAAATAAAATAAAACAGCGAAACACGTCTAGAAATCTAATTGCAAACAACCGTTCTAAATTGCAGGACTGGAATAAAATCTTCAATAGAGGGAGAAGCGAGAGTCGTCGGTCGCTCGGACGAGTCAAAGCTCAGCGTACGATTCCCCTCTTTGCCTGGTAAGCTCACTATATTAATAACTCTTATTCAACCTCCATTTAAACATGACTGTTGTTTTAAAAGAAATATATTCCAATCGGCCTATTATAAATTTGCCTACTTTTGAAATTCCGGGCCTTTTAATTTCGGTTTAAAAGAATCATCAGAGAAAATTAAAATAAATTTAGTTTGCGTCGGTAGAATTGGAATCGTGTACATTTTATCTCCCTGACACTGATATGTTTACTGCCATGTTTTAATTAGCCAGTGAAAGGTTTCACACGTATCCATTTATATATCAATTCACTATCCTCAGCATATCATATCCTCCAATCAAATTGTGCTAATTCATACTCACTTTGCTAGTGTATCCTTAAGAATAAATGGTGGCATTTATTTCTGATTTTAGAATTACTTTAGAGTTAGTATTGTAATTTACAAAATATTATTGCTACGACCACCTGAAGTTGGTCTTTCCAATAAATGTATTATTTTTTTTATGGCATGAAAATTGCATTTAATATGAAAGGGAACGTTCATTTTGTCAATTTTATTTAATAAATTATTTATAAGCTATAGGAGAGTACAATAAATATTACATGTAAGAGTATCTACTATTTCTATTCATAAATAGAGCTCATTATTTACCGCATGATAAGTTAAACAGAAAGCAAAAGAAATTGATTGCTGGAAATTGAATAGAGTACATAGTAAATAGATAAGTAATTTGTGATCTCACTTCTCTGTCATTAATATGTCATGTGTTAATACTTGTGGTTACAATTATGAGTCATCGAGATCGGAAAATTAATACGTTAATGTCGATGACAGGTAAATAGGAAATTCGAGAACCCTATCATAAAGTGCAGGTGAAAAACAATTTATTACGTGTAAGAGCCGTGTAATTATCGGATGAAAGACGTCTTATGCTTGAGCATAAGGAATGGGGTGTAAATGCCAAGGACAGTGACTTCATTAATGGCTCGATGGGGTGTTATTATTCACTTGCTCACGAGTCAGCCTTTGAGGGGCTATGCGCAGTTATGTAATATATTAAATCTCCTTCCTTCCAGCATCTCAATCCAGTGTAACTCATGAGAGTAATGCATTTTAATATAAATCTTCCGAGGATTTACATAGTACTCGATTATTGGATACATCAAAGAAGTTGTAAAGAAAGTTATTATGCAAATTATTTCTTTTAGTCAAAGAATGACGGATGGCACGCCATTTTCTGCTAATGTCCATTCCTGTGTCTGGTACCTTAAAAATAACTGTTATTTTTTTCAGGAAACGTAAGGTCAAGCTCCGTTGGTGGGGTATACATATTCCATTTTGAAATTTCGCCTCAAGCCAGGTGACACAAGTGCTACAAAAGTTCAAATTTCACCGAACAGTGTCTTGAGTATCGATTAAAATAGCAAGTTAACTGCCCAAAAGACAATTTTTGTCATATAAATGAGTATTTATTACTATAAGAAATCTTTCAAAATGATCATTCAATCATGCGTGAGTGCTTATTTACTCATCTCTTTTAAGTATGGCAAGCCTTCAAAAAAATGAAAACATTTTTAACATAGAAAATAGTCCATTTTGATGTGATTCGAGGACTTTTTCGGAATTTAAAAAGATTATGACTATATTAAAGCAGTATTCATAGCAAAATTGCGTTGTCGTGTAATTCTTCGTACACAATGAAACCACTAAAAATGCTGCAAAGAAATACTATAAAAACTATATACTAGAGAGAAATCGTGTTTGAAAACGAATATCAATGAAACGTCATAGTTCCTTCACATCTTCGGGGAACGTAAGATTTTCGTGAATTTCATAGATGATTCGGGAGAAAAAAATGTTGAGATATCCGATTTTTTTAACTATAAAAAGCACCGGTGCTGTCAAGGCGAGGAAAGGAATAAAATAGATTTAACAGTCTGCCATGATAGTTAGATGGAAACAACTTACAAAACTATAGGGCTGAAATAACGTTTCCTCAGTTTGCTGATATAGAATACTAACATACCATCACCATCTAACACTATCTGTAATAATAGACATAATTTTACACATTTATTTTGGCGTTTAAACTTTGTACGTTGAATGAATAATGCCGT
Organism: Sympetrum striolatum; assembly: GCA_947579665.1. Classification (NCBI taxonomy): domain Eukaryota; kingdom Metazoa; phylum Arthropoda; class Insecta; order Odonata; family Libellulidae; genus Sympetrum; species Sympetrum striolatum. Next base: position 1,805,934 of record OX388343.1, read on the forward strand.
TCGAAATTACACGCCATAAATGTCATCTAATCGGTCTGTTTCTATTCTAACCTGGACAGTGCCTTTCGACGCTCCTTACTGGATTCTTGACACCGACTACAAAAATTACGCTGTGGTTTGGTCCTGCACCGACTTCGGCCTCTTCAATACACGTAAGTCTCGCTGCCTCTTCAATCTCTGCCTACGGGCGGGCGGCGCAGGTCATTCACCGGATGAAAAAAAATTAGGATAACTCTTCCTTCATAGATGTGCGTGTGTTGATAATTTGGTGGGAAGCCATCAATCAGTTTTTTTACGTACCTCTTTCGGCGACTGTTTCTTTTTTCTTTCAGTGGGCTTCAAATACAGCTACATATTGCCTCATTAACCTCCTGGATTCGCTGCGGAAGTCTTCTTTCCTGTTTGTTCTCCGCCATACCCTAAATACTTTCGACAATTGCTCGGAAATCGATCCATCCGACTAAGCAAGAGATGCGTCCGAATGAACTGCCGCAATTCTTGTGTATTCCACTGACCGAAGTGATTTTCCAACAGTTATATAGCTGATCGAAAACGTAATTTCAAGTTGGGTTGGAGGATATGGGAATAGAAAGAATTTAACTAGGATGATGTACGGGGGGATAGGAATTTCAGGAAAGAGAGATGGAGAAAAATATGATTGGAATTTGAGGATAATGGGAGGTATAGAACTACGTAAGATATGTTTGAAAGGATAAATGGATGTGTCTAGGATAAAAGAGGAATGCAAAACGTGAATCTATAGTATTGGGAGCAAACGAGGCAAATGATTTGATTACCAAAGGCAATAGCATGAGTAATATGTTTGTAAACAGATAAAGTAATCAAAAGGAGTATGTAAGGGAAATAGTATAGGAGGAATCAAAGGCGTAAGGTTTCGTGCGATATTAAGAAAGGAGTAAGTATTCAAGCAATAAAGGAAAGAGCGTTAGGGCTTGCAGAATTTTAGGGTGCATTAACTGACCGATACTCTTAATGAGTATGGTTTTACTTATTAATAAACGCGAGAAAAATAATTACTTGGCATTTGAAAAATAGGGCTGGGCATCTCTGAATATTATTATCTACCTTTAATTTGCCCTTAACATTTCTGAAAGCCGTATTTCCCGCGGGACTGAAAGCGAGTGTAACGAAGATTCGTGCTTTGGTCCGAACAGTTGAACTTATTGTTTATAATAATTTAGCACAGAGTTGAATTGAGAAAGTCCAGTAAAATAATTAAGTGAAAAATATAAAATTCAAAATTTCGGCTTTTTAATTTTATAACGTATTCTATAAGAGAATTTTGTAATTTTGTTTCTTGTACTTGTGTAATTTTGATCAATAGTATCGATTAAATTACCGTGTGATAAATAGTACCGCAATAAACCACAGATGTTTTTTTCAAATGAAATATAAATATAAAATATTTGACGATAAGTTGGAATCTACATGATAGTATATTATGTAGATACATTACCCAACCTGTTCCCACTAAAGATACACATTTGTTTGCAATTGATTTCCAGGCAACGCTTGGATTCTGACGAGAGACAGGCACCCGAGCCTCGAGGTGATGCAGAAAGCGTACGCCGTCCTCGACAAAAGCGGAGTCAGCCGTGCCTTCTTCATAAGAACGGATCAACGCAACTGCCCTGTGTCCCATTAGAAATGAAGAGGCCCTGCGTCCCATTAGAAATGAAGAGGCCCTGCGTCCCATTAGAAATGAAGAAGCCCTGCGTCCCATTAGAAATAAAGAAACTGGAAGAAAGCTCTCTCCTCAAAAGCGTTGATATTCCCCCGAGGAAAGTAAGAATTACCTCATTTAAATTTAATTATGAGGTGAACAGAAATGACGTAAGGTTGGAAATAAAAAAGATACAGTTTTGGATGGAAAGAACTTCCTGTTCGGAGATGAAAAAGCCATCCCCCGATTTCCTTTCCGAACAAGTAATTCCGAAAGGGGATAATTGCAATGAGGTAACCCAAGGCAGGGACTTAACGGTAAAGGGCTGTTCTTAACATGAAACACCTCATCTCTGATTTACTAAGATTAATTGCTTTGTAAAGAGAGTTGAACTAATTTGTACAAAATGACCGTGTATTTCATAAGTTAATTTATTTATTTCCATGCATGTACAACATAAGTTGAGATATCAATAAAGTATTTATTCTCATATTTGACTCTTCTTTCTCTCATTTACTATAAATATAAGAATAAGACTGAAATGCCATCATATTTATGATCACAAACTTCGATTTTCGGCTCTCCAAATTGTGTCCAATTTACGATTAAACGCGAAAGGAGAAACAGTTTCGATACATGTATATAGAATTTAAATAACTGTACTTATTTTGTAAAATATGAAATTAAAATATTATAAAATAATTATATTAGTAGCTAAGCTAAATATGGACCTTTAGCTAAAATAAATAACAGCTATTATAGTTGCGAAAGAGAGAATTTTATGACAAAAATTATTATCCTTTATTATTATTATTATCATCCTAATTACCGTCACCAGACTTTTTAATTTATACCTATTCAAAGAAAATCAAATTTTAAAAGAAATTTGTTTGATCATTTTTTCTGAAGTTTTGATTTGGATTTTCGTGAGAATGTCAACTTTATGTATTTCGACTACAGTAACACGTTAAAGTCGAAGATTTGGCTTACTTACGTTTTTTAATCTGATCGATTGATCCTTCAAAGTTATGGCAAAGATCTCGCAGGTCCAGAAAGATCGCAGCGGAGTTTGCTATTTCGTGCACACACTGTTTTAATTGCTTATCGTTGAGGATGGGAGTGATGTGGTTATTAAAGAAGGCAGTGAGAGGAACGGATATTGGCTTCTGGGGCAAATACGTAAGCGGATGTGAGGAAAATGAACTTAAAAAGGGGAACCTTGAAAACTGGACTGACAGCTGTTATTTGCGTCATTCATTCAACTTTTGTCGGAACCGAAGGGTGGATGACCTTTATTCAGCTTCGCTTCCCTTCCCATCAGATGGACACTAGGAATGGAAGAATATCCAGTGCTAACGACCAAACCTTTTTAATCATAGGATCCTCCGCCTACGTCACCCAAAGGATGATATTCACCATCAGCAAAAGGGAACTTGCATTTCAGTAATGGCCGTGGTGTGTTGAGAATATTTTTGACACTCCAAACATACACAATATCAGAACATCATCTACACCTACATATTCACCCAGCAAGCCGCCTTTTAGCGTGTGAAGCAAGAACTATCACTCTATTTCCCTAATCGCTTACTTTCCCGTATCGTTCGTGAAAAAAATTAATATCTGAGGCGACTCATACTGTCATCTAATTCCCTCTTCTTCCTCAATGGATTCCCTATATGATAGAGAAGACACACTATGGGCTACATCTTCCGGGAATGTAGTCTATCTGAATTTATTAAGTAAATGAAATTTTCGATTATTGTTATTATTTATTTGTTTCTCATATAAACAGATATACATATGTAAATATTACAAAAATTAAGATCGAGGGACATATGTTTCCCTAGGATAACATCCTGTTTGGGGTTAACCGACTCTTCCGGTCTAACAAAAATATAGAAAACACCAAAAGAAAACAGCCGCTGTGCCGCTTTTAACAAGTAACTTTGCAAAAATTAAAAGGTATAACATATTCCACCTTCCAAAGATTTCCATCCTATGTTCTGAAGCACCCTAGTAAAGTCCAATGCTATTTCTTAGATAGTCTTTACCCTTTACTTTACTTTAGTACTTTAGCCCATCTTTGTACATTTTCAAATAAACGAAAACAACACCTTTCATGAGGGTCCAATACACTACACGTATACTCAAGATGAGAGCTAACATCGCACGCGGACTTTTTATTCGCTTCTGCTGACTGGCTTGATGAGGTCTCTCAAGTACTCATTCACAAATATTACGGATATCTCATCCTATAAATAATTCATGAGGGTTACTGTAAGATTTTTCACCGACCGATTCTACCATTACTAAGTTTTCTCTCCGGAAGCTGTATGAGTAGTCATTAGTTATATTTGTTTTCAGAAATTAACTAATGAACATTTTTCTGCATCAAACTCTACTTTCCAGCAATCGCTCACTATCATAATTCTATCTATTGACATGATTTCTATAAATATTCCTATAAATACTTTAGAATTCCAGAATATTTGCATCACTACATATACCAAATATATATGACACCACATGAAATCATACAACGAATTCTTATTGACTAGAGTCAATAACTCTAAGAAGCATGTACTCAGCTCTCATATACGTACGTATACAAAATATTTAATAAAAACTGTTTCGTATGTATATAAAAATTGAAGAAATTTTACTAAAAGTAACCAAAGAAATTTTTAAAAATCATATTTAATGCATTATTAAGGTACATAGGTTAAGATATTGATTATATATCTAGGAAAATCATATTGGCTTCAAAATTCAGAGTCCCGATTCACGAAGCTGATCTCAGTGACTTCAACGCGCGAAACTTAGCATCGATTTACTTTGAAAACACGTGACTTTAAAATTCCGCATTAACTCATAAATACTCTTCTGAGATGCAGCCAATAACTTTGTTTTAACTAAGTCCTTAATTATCAAAGTAATCCGCAGTTTCAGAGTTAAGTTCCATCTAGGGGTGGAAAAAAAGTAGAATTCTCATCAATAAATCCATTATGCAATTCTGTTGGAGTATCGTCAGTGAGTCAAACGAAAGAAGGCGTCCATTCGATTGATCTGCTTTCTCCCTGGATGTGCGTCGACCGCCCGAGATCACCAAACGAGTTTATGAGGTCTTACTCTGTATGGACCATAAACACGCCTTTTATGAGGTATTGAGTAGCCGCTAAAGCCTTATCTTCGATCGTATTACTAAGCGTGTCATGCAAATAATTGTACGCCGCAACTTGTCTGCATTGTCAAATCAACACTTTGGGGGCACAAACCCTACTAATTATGAAAACCGTTGCCTGTGGGGGGTTTATACGTGAGGAACAAAAATAGAAACCACAAGGTTCTAGGAACATAGAATCAACTGCTTGGGCCGTGACTTGATCGAATGGATCCATCAGGAGCGAAAGTGAAAACAAACTTTTAAATGTTCTAAGAACATTCAAAGAGACCTACAAAAGAGGAAAAAACGATATTTGACTGGTATACTAAAGTACAAAAATGAACTTGTGTTTCAATAATGATTGACGGTCCTTATTACATCGTTTGAACATTTTAAAGGTAACGATATTTAAATAGCATTAGGCACAACAAAAAAGTTGTGATATTTAGTTCATGATCTATGTACTAAATATAAGCAATATAATGGCTCAAAAATCTTATATTTCGAATCATTGAAGTAGTTAAAATATCAAATTACAGTTAAGATAAAATAAGAACCTATTATTAAATATTCACTCAACCAGAAATAGAATTAATCCATCAAAGGAAAGAACGGATTAAAATTATCTCAGGACAATCGATATAAAATACGATAAAAGAAAACTAAGGAAAAATTCAATAATAATAATAATAAATCGTCTTTATTTGGGCGAGATTGAGACTTAAAAGTCTCTTCTTCCATCTAACCCATCGTCATTAATTATAAAATAAGAAGTAGAGATAATTAGAAGAATTGTGGATGTAAAAAACCTAAGAGATTCTTAGAAAAAGAATCCACTGCAGGAAAACACCCACAAGAAAGGGGGTGTGAAAAACCTGCGCAAACCTACCGATAGTAATAGCTAAAAGATAAGAGAAAAGAAAAACATTCAAAAATAAATACACTACCAATAAGTACTTACATGCGATACATAAATAAGTATCAGTTCACATTTAAAAAAGAGATAGAAATATACAAAATAACATAAAAAAATTGAAAAATAAGGAAAACGTACATTACATACAATAAATAACATACAAATATTAATACAGAAAATATAAAACATTATATATATATATATATATATATATATATATTTATAAAATATATAATTCAGCGAACTTAAAAGTCCCTTGAATATCGAGCAACATCACAAGTTAGGTTATCCTCCGAAAAATACCGAGACCTTGAATAAGATGAGGTGACATACGTTGGTATGGCTCACTGTTGAAGAGTATTTAGGAAGAATTGTTTATAATCGAAAATCTTCATTACAACCATGAGGTACGTGATACAACCACTTGAAGTAACAGTTACATTTTACACAAAACTAAAGAAGTGAGAACAAATTCTTGGAAACAGTCTCAGAGGAAGGGAAGAAAAAACTCGAGAGAAACCTTTTAGCGCTTTTTTACTTAAAAAAAAGTCTTGTTTACTGACTTTGAAGAACCGTATGCCCCTCAGCTTCTGTCTCAAGTCTCGTACTCCGCACGTAGCGAAAAAAATTAGCATGAGGCGGTTAGTATACTTTTCGGATATAATACCATCCATCGTAGGGGAAAAAACGTCGGGAATTCTTTATTCCCAGCCTTCGGCACGGGAGTTCGTTCACTCTTGCGGCACGAGGCGAAGAAATAAGTCGCCCTTGACCCCACGGCTGCGAAAGCCGCATTATGGAATTTTTCGCCCAATTTTCGAAAATTATCTCCTCCAACTGGGACTAGGTAATTTTAGTTATCATTTTGTCTTCCTCATCCTGCGATCATTAAATCCAGATTGCCGAGACACAGGATGTTATGTGAGTTAATTTCTCCTTTTAGCAATTATTCTCGGGTTATTCTGTTTGCATTCGATCGAAAGACCTTTGGAAGAAAGTCTGAATCCAGATTCCGGAATGAAGTTGGACACTGCAAGTAAAGACGAGAGCGAAATTCGTGGTGGTTGTTGGACATCCATGTGCACCTCCAAAGAGACTGAGACACTCTCAGCCCACACTATTCAACCACCATACGTTCTCGACCAGCGATTGGTGAGAATATCGAATTGGGGAGCGTTATTTTCCCTTGGGTTGAACGTCTTCTAACAAAGGATGGATGGCGAGATAAAAAGGCGTATGAAGCAGCAGATACCTCCAGGTGAATTGGATGCAGTTGGAGTTGATTATGTGAGCACGCAAGAAAAAAATGAGAAATAAAGTGCCAGGAATGATTAGGGTGGACTGAAGCCAGTATGAAATAGAATATAGATATGTAGTTAGTTCGCATGTGTGTATGAATGTATGTTTCCATATCTATAAATGTATGCAGGTGTACTAAAAGCCAACACATACAGAAGCGAATATTGTTTGTAAGTATAGGAAAGCATCAGATAATATGCAAGTGTGGATAAAAAAATGGAATCAGATTCCATTCTTTACAGCTTAAACGATGGTAAGTTATGATAATTTACTTTTTGAAATCCCCGGATGAACCCTGGTGGTTTGTTAGTCCCTCTTTCATCTTTTGAGACACAGATTACTACACCTACTCGGGATTATTCGCAAGGACAATTGTGCCACTATTGATTGAAGCTCGATGAAACGGTAAATTTTCTGAGAAGTCATCCAGATTTCTGTTAGAAATCCATCAGAAAAGAGGGAAGAAACATTACTCAGCAATTTCGGAGCGGTCTTTCTCGGCTGACGATGAAAGGAGGACGATTATAAAGGAGGACCGTTACTATTTTGTCTGGCGATCCATTGGCGACGGAGAAACGCGATGACAAATCGATTTGAGAAGCCTTAGCATTCGCTAGCACATCCCAATGGTAGGAGACAGTACAGGTAGTTCTTAGCTCTCTTCCTCAACCTAGAAGGGAAGCTGGCAAGTAAATTATAAAGAGGCGTAGAAAGGAAAAAATTGAGTTTGGCGAAAACAAACGACGAATTCCTACCTCACTATGAATATCTATCTATCAATGTTTTAGTGTTATTCATTGTCATTAAGTAATCGCTAAGTTAAATACTGAATTATTATATATATATATATATATATATATATATATATATATATATATATATATATATATATATATATATATATATATATATATATATATATATATATATTATTAATAGGCAATTTGTCAAATAAATAATTCTGGCATGATTATTGAATAGAATGAGATCTAAAATTCACATACCGAATGTACATCTGAGGACCAAAGCACTGCGACACCTTCATTAAGTCCTCAAACGGATGAGGCATTTTACAACAGCAACTACGTTCATGACTTGCAAAACAATGACGGAAAAGGTTCGGAGGGCCTGAAAATAAAGTAAATTATTCATGAGTACTTCAAGAAAAACGCCAGAGGAAATGTGAAGGAGTTACTGAATGAAGGGGATCAAGGGATGCAATATCTCGAAGACGGGTCTGTAGGTAACAGCGCCGTTAGGAGACGATACCTGAAAACAAAACGATCAAAATGATAATATTAGGAGAAATCCGGGAGAAATGGAGAATAAAATTCTCCCCCTCTATTTAATGTATCGCCATTTATACTATGATTATAATTTTTAAAGGAGCGGCTTGTAAACATTGAAGACACGTGGACTTAAAAGGCCGATGGATCGTCAGAGTAGTTGTCATAATGATAGTTATCCAGTGCAGGCAAATTTCTGCTAAGAAAGGGGGTATGAAAAGCCCACCTACAGATACAAATAGTTAAAATATGAGACATAACAATACAAAAGTATGTACACACTGTAGATATGTACATATTTTTGTTGTACATAGTATATAGCAAATAAATATTATACTTGGCCTTGTAAACAAATAAGAATTTGGAAGTCTGAACATAAAAATAAATTTTCAATGAAATAGACAAAAAACTACAATTAAACGCAAAAACAGACAATAAATGAAAACAATAAAACTAGGTGACTGGAAATGAAACATAAACGGAATAAGAGAGCAAAACAAATGGAAATTATTGAGGTAATCGGCAGAAAATACATTGAAAGCCCAACGTGATGAGGGAAAAGGGTCTGAGTGAGGGACAACCCAAAAGAGGAAGTGGAGAATGACTCCGATGGAATGTGTTCCGCCATCTCTCCCCACTTCATTCCGCTGTCTCATCCTTCTTCGATCTAATCCATCTGCACTCTTAGAAAAAAACATTCCCGTTCATCATCTAAATCTTTCGGTTGAGGACCACTTCGCTGTCCCTTTCTTCAGTCGGATATTTCCCTCCTTGTCTCAAGGCGATCTTCTCCGCTAGATCTTCGCAGGTTGTCTATACTTCCCCACGACGAACAAACGAAAGAAGAGAATATATAAGAACCAAAAAAGACCTGTTTCTCTATTTGTTTGAGAATAATTAAGTCTGCAGGGGTTTAAATATGACTATGTAGTTCTTCACGGTAAATATATCAATTTATATTTAAACTATTGCATCAAGCATTTAACCAGTACCGTTACCACACACTTTCTTGTTGATCGTCAAATAAAATTATTACTGTGAATTTTCTGAATCAAACTTGTGATACTCCCATAAGATGTATTAATAAATTAATTATTTTATAATTAGATTTTATCCAGATTTACGAATAAAAGTACCAAAGGAATAGTTACCAAGAAAAAGGAGGTCGAGGCAGCATATTGATGCAACTAAATTTCAGAGTACTTTTTGAAATGAGTATTAGTTATCTAGATGTGTGTATGATCATACCTTATCCACAAACTAACGAATGATCACTTTAGTAGAAAATTCAAAACCTGACTTTAGATGACGGCACAAAAATAAAAATACGACATTAGGCGAAGTCAAAAGTACGTGATATATGCACTGTACTGTACATTATGGAAGCAAGCAATTTCAAAGTTGTGATAGCATTGCTGGGCAATGATAGGGAAGACCTACTTCCATTGCAATGAAGAACGATTTGCATTAAGCAGAGTCTGGAAAATACTATGACCTAGATTTACTACTCCTTCGCTATCGATGACGCACATCCAATCCGGAAATCCCTGATTTGCGTTTCATATTGCGAATTCGAGACTTTAATTTTATTTATACGTAAATGTGTAAGATAAGCTGTCCTTCAGAGAATTTTGAACTAACTGAATTCTGTAAATCGCCCAAAACATTTTCACGGCTTCATTTGTCTCACAGTCATTTTATCCGATTAAATCTCTATTTAAACAATATTTTTTGAGCATACCGATGGAAAAAATTCAGAATATGAGACAATAAACTTTATCTCTTTGGCTTCGTCCAAAAGTAGATCAAAGTTCCTCAATGGGCGTTACTTTTTAACCAGTCTTCGAAATCCCTCATTCCTGAACAACATTCATTCTAAATTGCATTGAATAATAACTTTGCGATTGAGTAATAGTATAGCCAGATCCATAATTGAAAAGGAAACTTCGAATGGGACATACTTTTCCACACAATTAATTTTTTTTGAAGCCATCGAAGCAACTCGTGACCGCGAATGTAAAGTTGGGACGATTCTTTTCCGTTATTGAGATTCCGTCGTATTGAGTCAAACCGGGACATTTAAAAGAAGACATTCCGGGACATGAGCGGGATAAATGCAGTCCGGTTACTGTATGTAACGTCACTTAACAAGACAAAGTGTTTTTCACTGGCGAAGAATCTCTATCAGCAATCTGAAAATTATTCTGTGACAAAAAAAACCTGAACATTTGGAGGTTCCAAAAATACTCGAAGACTAGGAGATACGACAGATATCGGAACTTCGGGACACCAAGAGGAAGAGCTAGATAAGAACTGGATTATGCACACCTTACATGAAGAAAAGGGCTTAGGAATTTGTGGACTAAGTTTTAAGCGGGGCAAAAAGTTTAATTACTGAAAGAATTATGTGCTGTCTACGTTTTTAGTTAGTCTAAAGTGATGATGAAATTAGGAGATCGAAGCCGCTGAATGTCATTTGTTGATGTCCTTCCACTAACTCAAGTACAAGTTCGGATTACAATTTTAAGAGTATTATATTCCTCTGATGATAATTACCTATAAGTAGGCCACAACTATGCGCACAGTTGCTTTCATGAGGTGGAGAGAATTTTTATCCCGACTATTAGGATTTTCTACAATCTTATAGGTCTTAGAGTATTATCGAATTGAGTAAGAAAAATCAACTTTTGACGACTCAGAAACAAAAAATGTAAGAAAAATTATCAAAACCTTTTAATAAAGCTATAATGATAAAATTATGGATTGGAATGAATTCCAGTGAAATGAGCTTCCCTGAAAGGAAAAACGAACTTTTTAGACTTCGATCTTTCCTAAGTGCACACCTCATGCTACTCAATTCCATGGAAGATTGGTATCAAAATCTCTGAAAATCAAGATTTGGAAGTTAATAATTGTTTATAAATATCTCAGTTATCTACATCTTTCTACTATGGGTATTCAAACAATTGAACACAGTAAAGGTTTGGCGCAAATGGAACTGGGATCTCAGAACAACAGTCAGTAGGTAAGGATTAGCTCTCACAATATCCGCAACTGTTTTATTTCCGGGAATACATACGACATTGAGGATGTCAAATGTTAAGGTGAGGGCAAATAATAGACGTGGAAAAAATTATACGTTACAATGAAACAGAAGCGCACAACGCTTAACAGAATACATTTACGACGAGGACTTTTCAATTTAAAGTAAACCTGGGATTTACACTAATTTTAGTGTATCTGAGAGAGGTACAGAAAAGAAAAAAATGAGCAGAAAAAGGAAGTCTAGATTCCAGGAAGAGCGCGAAACGAAAAGGCCAAGGAGATGAGACTAATCTGAGATGATTTCATTAAAGGTCGGAAGATTCAAATCCAGGTACCAAAGTATCAATTTAAAAATCAATTTCAGACGTATCATGACATTTGAAGTAAGTTCGTAGGAATAAAACACTTTTACCTCTAATAAAGGGTTACTCGTGGCTGTTTTGTGTTCGATTCTAATTGAACCGTAGACGAAAGACTTCCTTTAGGCGAATTTACTAAAGAAGAGACACGAGAAAATAGTTATTAATATGCATATTAACAGACACAGTGTTGTATGATAAAATGCACGTTTCATAAAGTTCTCACTTAAATATGGCCGATTTGATCATACTTTTACAACTCATCTTCCATATAATATTAAATTAATAAAGTAACTCTTCATTCGCCGAGGTTAAGTTTAAGTACGCCTCCGAGGGGTAAACCTAATGACAGTAGAATCGGTATTGTATATTGGAGTAACTCTCACGAATAATCTATCATGGAGTGCCCACATCCGAAATATATGTGGAAAAGCACTTAAGAAACTCGGCTCCGTTAAAAGAATAGTCGGTAGGAGCGAGGAAAAAGTTCGCGAGCGATGTTACTTAGATTTAGGTAGGCCTCACCTTGAGTATGCATGTAGAGAAATGGACCCCGCCGAGAAATGTCATATTCGAGATTTAGAAAAAGTACAACGAAAGGCGAAACGATTTGTAAAGAAAGAGATGTAAAAATCGCAAAAAGCAGTAATTTAAAACAATTATGTTTGAATAAGAGATACAGGAGAAATATTTAATTTATATTAATTTTTAATTTAAATCTTTTAGTTGGTTATTTAATTTAAATTGGAAAAAACAGTCGTACAAATTAAAACCAAGTACCAAATAAATGGCGAAAGAATGAAGATTCTTATTTTGGTGGTTGGAGGATATCCTAATACCATTCGAAATTGCGAGAATTTTGATAAAATGCCTGAATATTTTATTAAAATATTAAGATTGTAAACAACCTATTCCCTGACGATCAGGGAGATTGTTGGATCTGAGCTCAAGAGTTTATGCGTAAGAATACGTTAAGAATTATTGCCAAGTTAAAATTAATGCTGAGAGTAAGTGATAGACTATTTGAAGAAGAAGACATTTTTTGAGATTCAAAGATTTGCAATAACGAGCAATATCCTGTTAAGAATCTTGCGGGCAAATATACGAATATTAAGAAAAATCTGATGTGGCCAGCACATGGCTTTCTCCATGTATGAGATGTAAATATTTATCAACGACAGTATTTTCGAACTCTATATTCAATCCAAACTTGGAAGATAAGTGATTAATTTATATCACATTATCTTTTACGTCACAAACATTATATACAATATTACAATAATATACAATAATGTTTTTCGGGACATTTTCGATGAAAAACGGTGAAATTGGCCTTTCACCCACAGCGCCCATAGCGCCCACTAAGTGCATAATCAGCAACTTCCGGTTTATCAGTATTTCTTGAATAACTCCTAAACAATCAGTTATACAAAAATATATTTCATTCAAAAGTTATAGTATATTACCTTTTCTAAAACTTTTATAAAAGATAGAATATACCTAAATATCATATTTAAGGTGATATTTTGCAAAAACGGAAACGGGATTCGATAAATAAAGCTCGACTTCCGGTTAACCGATATACTCCCAAAAGTAATCAACTATAACGACACCAACCAAAATAATATATATGAAATTTGGTGTTAATTCGTTTTATAATTTTAATCTTAGAGCACCCACAAAGTACATAATCAGCAACTACCGGTTTATCAGTATTTCACGAATAACTCCTAAACAATCAGTGATAAAAATAAGTTTCATACCAAATTATAGTAAATTACATTTCATAAAATAATAATATATACCTAAATATCACATTTATGGAGATATTTTGCAAAACCAGAAATTTGCTTCGAAGAATAAAGCTTCCAGTTAACCGATTTACTCAAAAAACTAATCAACTTCGACAACACCAACCACAATGCTATATATGAAGTTTGGTATTGATACGACTAATAGATTTTACGTTAGAGCACGCTCAGTTTTACAAGCACGCACACACATACACACACTCACTCACACACACACACACACTCACACACACACACACACACACATACACACAGACATCATTCCGAAAATGGTCAAAACGTATTCTAGGGACCCCAAAACATGTATTTCCGTTGAAATCTCGAAGTTGATTTTTTTCATGAAAACAATACTTTCTCTATACTACGTATATGGAGAAAGTAAAAATTCAAAATTTATCTGTAAATGTCTGTAGCAAACAAATTTTATTTAATATAGCGTAACACTTTACTGATTTTTACTTGAAATTAAAGGGTTTTATTGTAGTGTGTTTCTTGGCATTGCTTCCTCCCTCACTGAGCCTAACTGACTGCATGCAAGTGCCCCGGTATACTGCGTATGTTTTTAATATAATTTTCTGACTTAACTATTAAATGAAAACTATTTGCGTCCCTATATATTTAGCGGATGACGAAAATGAAGCAATTAATGGATTTCCTCTTATTAGGAATTTATAATATAAAATACGTATCCTAACAGTTGCATCGAGAGCGTATGGTGTACCATTAGTCAGCCAAATAAACCCAATCTACATGTATGTGCTTTTTACCGGTCGCCCAACTCTTCGCGTCATGTTTTGCGTAACCTAAACGATGAAATAAATTTTTACTCGCGTAAAAACAACAATAGCATAATGATAATTGGATGAGATTTTAATCTTCCAGACATCGATTGGCAAAAGCACGTAGTCAAGAAAGGAGCTCGGGACAATGACTCTTGTAGGACCTTGTTAAATTTAATACAAAAAAATTCATTACACCAGCTAGTCAAAGAGCCTACCAGGGAAATAAGCATTTTAGATCTTTTTCTTACGAATACCCCCGAGCGAGTATCTAACACATCTGTTTGCGATGGAATATCCGATCACAAAGCCATAATTATAGATTTCGACCTTAACTTGGTAAAGCACAGAAAAACTAAGCGCAGAGTTTATCTTTACCCGATTTCGAAGGATATCGTAGTAAACTCATGTACGAATTTCTGGAGTATAAAACGCGCGCGATATGTTTAAATACGGAGGACACGTGGAATCTCTTTGTAAGAACAATGCGTGACCTAATGGATAAATTTGTACCCTCAAAACTTTCAAATCAAATTAATGAACCTAGATGGTATAATAAGGAGACTAGGAGAGCACTAAAGAAACAGAGACGTTTGCATTCCAAATTAAAAGCCGCTGCGAGGCAACCGAATAGTATCAACATAGATCGAGTAGAGAGCGAACATAAGGAAGCAAAGTCGGAAACTAAACGAATTATGCGAGATGCCCTCCATCAATATAAAAAGAAGATTTTATGCAAACACTTGGAAGAGGACCCAAAAGCGTTTTGGTCGTACGTTCGTGAGGTCCAAGGTAAAGAGCAAACTGTTGGTTCATTAAAGGATACTTGCGGTAATATAGTAAACGATGCTAAAGGCAAAGCTAATATCTTGAATGATTTTTTTCGAAGCGTTTTCACGTCTGACGATACATCAAATACTCTCCCGAATGTCGATAAACCTGAATCGATGTCGAAAATCACCTTCAGAGAAGACGGCATCATTAAACTATTGCAACAGATTAAACCGAAAGCTCCGGGTCCTGAAGACATACCGGCTCGAGTGTTCAAGGAAGTTGCGGAGAGCGTAGCACCTTTTCTTAAAGTTATATTTGACAAGAGTATGAGCGAAGGAAAGGTCCCGAAAGATTGGAAAATCGCGAATGTCACGCCAATATTTAAAAGTGGCTCTAAGGACGATCCAGCTAATTACAGGCCTATATCTTTAACATCACTGAGCGGTAAAATTATGGAACATATAATAGGGTTTAATAGGGTTTAACCCTTTAATGGGTTTTCTTGAAACGTCCAATTTCATAATTAGGAATCAACACGGTTTTCATAAGACTCGTTCTTGCGAGTCTCAGCTGGCTTTATTAGTACACGATGTTCTAAACTCTGCTGAAAAACATAAGCAAGTCGATGCGATATTTTTAGATTTTCGGAAGGCTTTCGATAAGGTACCTCATCATAAATTGCTGTACAAATTAGAAGTTGCGGGTATCAATGCACAAGTTATTAACTGGATAAAAGACTTTCTCACCGATAGAGAGCAACAAGTAGTACTCGATGGTATTAGTTCCAACTTGGTTAAGGTGACCTCGGGCGTCCCTCAGGGCAGTAATGTAATTGGACCATTGTTATTTTTAGTATACATCAACGACCTCAGCAATCACATTGAAAGCAATGTTCGCAGACGACACAGTCATTTACAGGGAAATAGTTAGTTCAGAGGATAGATTAACCCTTTCGAACGACATGGATAGAATTATGAACTGGTGCGATGATTAGAGCTTAATGTAGAAAAGTGTTCGGTAGTTAACTTCTTCAGAAGAAAATCGATAGTAAATGATTATCCTTATAGCCTCCGAGGGGTAAACCTAATTACAGTAGAATCGGTAAAGTATCTTGGAGTAACTCTCACGAATAATCTATCATGGAGTTCCCACATCCGAAATATATGTGGAAAAGTGCTTAAGAAACTCGGCTTCGTCAAAAGAATAGTCGGTAGGAGCGAAGAAAAAGTTCGCGAGCGATGTTATTTAGCGTTGGTTAGGCCTCACCTTGAGTATGGGACCCCGCCGAGAAATGTCATATTCGAGATTTCGAAAAAGAACAACGGAAGGAAACATGATTTGTAAAGAATTGCTACGATAAAACAGCGAGTGTCACTCAGATGTTACAGGACGCGGGATGGGAATCATTAGAAGATAGAAGAAAAATTCAAAGGATAAATTTATTAAATAAGTTCAGAGAAATTACGTTTTCAGATGATGTAACCGATATAATGCGAACCCCCTGTTATATGGGCCGTGCTGATACTGCCCGAAAGATTAGGGAAATAGATGCTAAAACGAATCGTTTCAAAAATTCATTTTTTCCGCCAAGTATAAGCGAAAGCAACCGTTTAGGAAAATAGAGTCAAGGTGCTTGCACCCCCTGCCACACGCCGAAAGGCGGCTTGCAGGGTTCTTACATAGACATAGACATAGACATAATCAATGAGGATTTCAGCGACAAGATTTCAAATTTCAGTGAAACCAAAAGATGGTACACCTGATCGAAAAGGTAAAAAAAAATTTGTTTTGTTACTCGCAAAATGCAAAAACTCAAATATATATCAGGAGAATGGGCATCTCTGTGTTATATCGCTTTAAATTATGGCCACCATTGCATCAAAATAATGTTGTCCATAAGTCTTTTGAGTTGAAATAATAAATTAGTAAACTCTTAAAAGATTTTACTGTGTTATAAATGACGGAGACATGACGAGAAAGAGCCTGTGTGTGTGGCTGTGTGTGCTTGTAATTTCATGCCTGAATCCGATGTGTTCTTCTAATGTATTTTATATCTTTTAAAGTAATGTTATCTTAATTGAAGATGTTGTTTATTAAATAGATATGAGCTTGAATATTTAGTTACAGTGGGAATATCCTTGCATTTACTATTTCCCTACAATTATGAAGCAAGTGTTACGATCAAGGCTGTTACACTAGTATTTATAACTTTAATTTCCCCGAGCACTTCTGCGAGTACTTCTTAATACTAAATATTTAAAAATATAATCTTTCCTTCAAATGAAACAGGTGCACATAATTTTAATAGTCATAATAATAACATACAAACATACAGACCGATTTAACAAAAATAACAGAACGCAAGTAAACAGAATAAGAATCCCATTAAGAGAAAATAAAAATTACAACAGATGAAAGAGAAAGATTCACGATATAATTTCTTCCCTTCATCCGTATTTGGCTTCTAGAAACCAAGATTTCCAATGTAACGTTTAGACAGTATCCTGAAGTTTTTTCAATGAATGCACATTCTGTGACTATTTCATTACTATTCATCTTATCTATAAATGGCCAACCTTTCTCAACGTCAATTTGTCTTGGTCAGTCTAAACTGATTAAGTAGTTATTTATGTCTACAAATATATAATCTTTGTCTGGATTCAGTTTTAATTTTTCTGAGTATTTAACCAACAAAACTGACCAAATGTTAACCGTTTCTCAATACCATGGAGATTAATTACCTTTAATCAAGCCCCGGATATTCAAGATATCGGCTTAAGAAAGCCCCACACTGTAATTTTCGTTTTTACGCTAAATTTCATTATTTCCCCATTTGCAAAATGTTTCAAGCATTCGCTCTTATTTCCAATTCTATTTTAACGTAAATTTGTTCACCTGCAAGATAAGGCATAGAGACAGCATAATTAATTTCAATAATTTAATATCAAAATTTTATTCAGAATACAACTGACACTTCCTTGGAAGCAAAGCTACATCACCATTAATTAATTAATTAATTTAAATTAGTATGCTAGTCGAAATTGTGTTCTTCGTACTCTCCGAGAATTCTTCTCATACTTTCGATTGATTATTGTTTGCCTACAGATAGCTTGTGCTTATTCATTTCTATTACGTAACAAAACAGCTTTTGAAACTGACGTTCGAGGGATTGTTAAAAAAGCGTCATTCATTTGGATTGTACGTACTCCAATGCCATTCTTTGTTTCCAACTCTTTGATTGGGCATCGTCACAATAATATAACGAATTTTCCTAGCTTAGGTTATAATATACAATTTCATTTATTCTTTCTAAATACTTACATTTTATAATTTTAAGCAAATAGATTCCATTCTTATAGACGAGATGCTAAAGGTTCTAAAGTGTATATAGAGGCTGAAGCATCATAACATTGTGGTTTTTGACCAATAAATTACAAATAATCAATGAAATGTGAGCGGGTGCATTGTCGTGGTGCAAACCACAAATTGTATCGCCACAAATCCGAGCGTTTTATTCAAATTGCTTCACACAATCGGCGTTGAACTTTTAAGTGCTATTCATTATAGACTGTATGACTATTTTAATAATTATTTCAGTATTTTCATAATATTTCCACTTTTTCATTGGTTAGTGATTAGTTGGAGAGTCCAGGGCGCTCGTCATCCTCAACTTCTTCAATGCCTTCTGGAAAACACTTATATCACCAGTAAACCCTGATTTTACTATTAGCAGACTCATCAGAAAGAATGTTTAAAACAATATTTATACAACCTAAAACGACTAAAAATCCAATGCGACCGAAACAGAACAGCAACTTTACAGACATGTTTACCAACACAACAACAAAAAAATCGCTCGAA
This sequence comes from Sympetrum striolatum, assembly GCA_947579665.1. Lineage (NCBI taxonomy): Eukaryota > Metazoa > Arthropoda > Insecta > Odonata > Libellulidae > Sympetrum > Sympetrum striolatum. The sequence continues at coordinate 1,824,911 of OX388343.1, forward strand.
TCAGACAAATAGAAAACGCGAAATTGCAAAATCCCCAATGTATTTTGGTGGTTCATTTTGCTCAGTCAGATGTGACGCTCAATGGACCCCAGGATATCAAGTTGAATGATTGGCAAGTGATTAAACTAAATGCTTCATTTCCGTTCTCTTTTGATATTACGGCAGAAATCTCAATATTGCTGCTATACAAACAAGCACATGACAACCAAAATATACGCACGACCGAATTAACGATATTACGCCAGGATTGCATAGTACCGATTATATATTTGCATTTATTAGAATTTTCCATCCGTTTTTAGAAGGTAATTTCTTTCATAAGGTTACCTGGGAAATAAAAAGTGTTCACCATGTGGAGTTGATCCAAGAGTTGATGCACATAGGGATAATCGATTTTACTTTTTTTTCATTAGAAAAGTCCATAATTTAGGTTTGACAAATCAATGATCGAGGTGATTTACAGGTTCTCTTCAAACTGTCGGAACACCGAACTGCATGTTCTTGTTATTTCTTTTGAGCAGCATAGTTTCATTAAGACGCAGTTCATGCAATGTACGGTGCCTTGGTCCCCGACAAGAAAATTAAAGATAACAATCAATTCTTGATAGTTTCATCATTGTACAACTCCACGAGCTGAATGTTGAATAAAGGATCTTCTTAACCTAAATAATAAATGAATCTAGAGTGCAAAAAATTTCTTACAAATTCAAAAATCCCAGTTCCGAGGGAAAAAACTTAAAATTTTCATTATCGGAACAAAAGCATTTTCGTAAAGCGACATGTGCTAAATGTAAGATGATAATTATTCTAGTTTACGGGGAAATACATATTCTCAGAATTCGTTTGGCGTGAACGTTTTTCTCATTCGTGTTAGATTGTCGTATTCCTCTTCCGCATCTGACATTTGAATTTCCTTCCTTAGGGTGTGGAGCCATCTGAATACTGATGCTTTCCATTATTTCAAGGACAGGTGTGACGAAATTTAAATTAAGGTGCTCATTTTGGGAAATTTGACCAACACGAAGCTTAAAAGGTCAACTATATTCCGCAGAAGGTGAAGCGTTTGTCGGCGTGAATGACAGCACTGCTGAGGCCATTTCACTAAATTTCATTTCCTTCAGATGCGCAGCAACTTTCTGTAAGGATCCCAGTTTTCCTGATCTCACCTCCTTACATGTATATCCCGAATGATTCTTGGTATTAGAAGAGGTGAGCAAAAAGCAAATTGCTCGAGAGATAAATTAATTTAAAAATGCTATATCAACCCCTTTTTTAAATAATAATTACTTGAATAAATTAAAGAAATCAACTCCAACGAGGTTTTGTTTTCTAACAGCCAGTCCCCACTCTGCAAGACTCTTTTCCCCCATTTTCCCTCCCCCTCGTGATGCAGCATTGTATCCTTTTACCTCTCCTCTTACCCTTCCCCTTCCTTTTGAATTCATATGCATATATGTTCTTGCTCTTTGTAATAATTTCTGTTCTGAGGATAGTGCTTTAAAACCGAAACCGGTCAAAAGCTTTATTAAAATTTGTGGAATTCGTACAAGTGTGTGTGTGGTTTTTACTTTTGTAAGTTTAATAATTCTTTACAATAATGGAATGAAAGTTTTCATTAAAACAATTGAAGGGCTTAAGGAAAAAAAACCCTTAAGATCCTTATCATTTCAAAGTATCTTAAAGTCAATTTCCCTCATTTGAAATTTGAACATAGTCTACATTTCTCTACTATGGTAAGGGTCAATTCTCAAAGAAATTTAGGAGTACATATAGACACAAAATTAAACATTACTGAACTCATTTAGGGATATCAAAAAAGCTCCTTTCTCTTTTGGGGATCCGTAACTATGAAATGGAGCACCCAAATTCATTGAAACTATACTTCACGTCTATGGTAATCCCGTTGTTTTTTATTATTGCTCGCTATGTTAGCCAATCCAAATATTGCCTCCAGAAACCAAATATTTATTTTATTTCGCCGATATAGTAAAACCTCGTGTGCCCCACCTACAAAATTATTCCACAGATCAAATGCTAAAATACCTTTCTTTAAGATCCCTGAGAGAATTCATACAATTATTTTATATATATATAATATTTTAAGCTCACATTTTCCCAAAAGAGTTCAACGTTCCACACAGACTTCTTCACCATGTTAGACTGGCGCAACTAAGCGACTTCCTCAACTTTCTCCATAGACCCTATCGGACTGGCAGTTTCTCCATAGACCCTATCGGACTGACACTTTCTTAAGCGGATGTGTACATTATCTTGTATATATCTTATCGTGTAAATATATTTGTATTGGAACCTATTTTGTGCATATTTTGCACATTTTTAGTTTATTTGTTAAATTATGCAGCTGTTGATACTGATTTTAAATTACTTGTTAATGTATTCACTCCAAAATGATGACATCTTATGTGAATTTGTGTATATGAAACTTTTAAGGAAATAAATAAAGATTCACCAGAGCATTTAATGTTAAATTAACAAGCGAAGTTGCTAAATTCAATAGCTCTAGGATATGGAAAATTTCTCAATTAAAAATCTATATAGAATTCCTCTAATTCTTATCTCTCTCTCTGTTGGAATAAATACGGATACAGGTATATGTTACTACCTTCACATGATTTCAAATCCGATAATATCCAAATTTTGATGGGAAGTTTGACCCTAATAATGATTTTGCATAATTCTTCTTTCGGGCCTCATTAATAGACAAAATCGCAAATAATTGTAGTTTCACGACTAAATACGAAAAGAACGAACCACGGATCCTCGTTTTCCGAGAGGTGCCGAATATCTCAGGTCAATGAGTGTGAGTGCCATTTTCCGAACTTAGTTTGAATGAAATTTTCCCATATGAAATAAATGGAGAAATAATTTAATGGAGAAATAGCTCATGGATTCGACTAAAAGGACTGTAAGGCTTAGCTGTTACAGCTATCAGCCTGTTCAAAGATATATTGTGTGAAAAATTCATTCGAATTTTGCAAAAACCCACCTACAAAATACCTTTGTACTCAATATTTTTATATTACCTAAACCAAAAGGCTAAAGAAGAAATTATCCTAAGTTTCTGAAATGTATTAATATGAAATGAACATTGTTTTAGCATGGCGTGCCTGATGCATTCAGCTAACTGTCACACAGTTTAGTTTTCATGAGAAAAGGTTGTTGAAACTTAATGTGAAGTTTTTCAGACAAGTTAAAGTAAAAAAAAGAGTTAGTTCTGAAGAGATATTAGTACAGAAATAGATAAAACCTTGGTAAAATAATACCATCTCCTCACTCATGAATGTTCAAAATGTTTTTTTAGAAAACCAACAATATATTAGTGTCGTATTCGAAGAAAATTCGAAATATATTTCCAAGTTACCGAAAATTTGGAGAATTTAAGTTGACTCAAGTTTCTTTATTATAATCACGGAAGTCTGGGGATAATTAATAACAGTCTTGCATTACTTATGTTTCACATATATATCACTCGCTTTGGCGGTCATTGGGTTTTTCATCGTGGGTGGATATTTTTCTACCTCAGCATTTCCCCCTCTCTTTAAGGATTGAGAATGACCCTCTCCACCTTGACACATTTGAGTGCAACCGGTTACTCTCGAAATTTCACATCCAAAAGTCTCAAACGCCCTTTTTTGATCCCATGTCGCTGAAGCCGATGAGGGCAAAGTGTCTTCTATTAAATTACATACAGAACGATTATAAAAGTGAAATTCCGGCTAATATTCCACTTTGTATTTGAATAATCTTAATGCAACTTAAATGATAAATGCTCCTTACTCGTATATCTTATGCATGGATTGAATTCTACCATTTATCTTCTTCCATTTTCCAATCGTTTAGAAAGGAATAATTACTATCACTTATTCATATCATTTTTAGTACTATTAGAGAATATATATTATTTGAGACAATTTTTAACACATGAATCACAAATCATTACCAACTATTGCTAGATATCAAAAATAGTATAAACTAAATATCAGAAAAAGTTTAATTGAGCAAATACATATATTTTAAGTACTTTTATGTTATATTTTGTAAATATGAGTTTCATTCACTTTGAGAAAAAATAAATTGTTAGTTTATTCAAAGTTTAACGATGTCAAATTCCACCTGGAAGTTTTACATCAGATCTCATAGAGTAATATTTTAGGACCTGCTGAGGCGTTGAGTGACCCAACTATGAGAACAATTTATAGGCTTAGGTAAGGCAAGGACGACAAGATGTCCTTGATGAACTATCTAAGCAGCAGATTTGATATCTCACTGAAATTTATGGCGGTCCTCCAGTTCCAAATCTTTCTCCTCCTGAAGATGATTAATAATATTTTTAGAACTTCAGCCAACATTCAGGGATATCGGTTGGAATTTTGTTAAATTTCATCCACCTATCAAAGCAAGTTTAAACATAACCAATTATTGTTTTCAATTTCATATTATAATTACAATATAAATTTACCATTATGAGGTAAAATATTATGTAATATTGGTTGAAATATTACTGAAATCTCAAAAAAGTTTCCATAATTGTTTAATCGAGCAGTCGTAAAATACACACATTTTTCATTGTGAATTGATTACTTTGATAAAGAGAAAATAAAAATTACATTTACCGATATTGTGTAGTTTATCTAAACAGCATAACGTGATTGCTCTACATATCCATGGTGAATCGTTCATTGCAATTGAAAAATGAGGTAAATGCTGGTCATTATAATCGCTTCGAGTGTCATATTGAATTGAAATCCTTTTTTGTGGTTTGGCTATTAAATTAATTCGGTATTTTATAATTGCAGAAATAGTAAAAAAACTTCATTTTCTTTTCGGTTGACTTCTTGTGGCAAAATTAAATTTTTATTATGAAGGTTTTTCTTTCAAGTCAGTTATTACTCAGAAACAACAGATTTACAATTTAAATTACAAACTTCAATTAAAATGTCCCATGTAAGATGATAATCAAGCCAAAATTAGTCACACGCTTCGGTTGTTTTTGAAAGCTTATCTTTCTCAAACAATACCATCTCTGATGATATAAGTATATCTATAAAGAAGTATTTACCAGGGATTTATAAAGCTCTAAATGTTTTCTGTCTTAATCACCGCGAATGTTGACTTCCACAGAAAAGCAGGTTACTGGAGTATCTGGCTATTGCACAACTAAAAGAGACAAAACACATCTGAATGGCCTGTTGTATCATATTACATACTCTAATATATACATACATATAATGAACTATGACGAGAAAACCAGGTATAATTTTGCAAGATGATAACTATTTATACTCTCTCTTCGAGATAGAATCAACTAACCACCAACGCGGTTTAGAAAAGGAACTTTAAATCACAATAAGCACAATCCCATGATTGCCTACCTTCTATAATACTTTTGATTTTTTATTGAGGGTATTTTAGCTATCGTAGTGACCATCAAAATTGACGGAATAAAAGTTAAAAACATGTTAGTAGTAGTAGTAGTAGTATTGTTAAAAGTGCTTCGACAGCTTAGGTCATTTCGCACATTGGCTCCCACCGGGAATCGAACCCGGGACCGCTTTCACCAAAGACAAACGCGCTGTCCACATGACTATCCGGGAACCCCTAAAAACATGTTCAATTATTATTGTATGTATATCATCCTTCTTAATGACCAAAAATAAAAAAAAATAACTTTCCTACTTAAAATATGGCAGAAATTGAAACAATAAATGAAAAATCTAAAAATAGGTCGATTAAATTTCATTAAACCTAATTAAATGCTTGAAATTTACCTGTGCTCGCACCATACACACTTAAATATACTCCTAAGAGGCCCGTTTTTGATAAAAATTGTAATTTTTAACTTTTCTCTTCCTACTCTGATCGATATCTTGATGTTTCCTCACCTCCTCTGATCGCTACAAAATAAAAACACCCAACCATTTGTGAATACTCAATCCTAGCCAATCAAGTAAGGATAAAAAGGTTTAATAGAAATAGAGATCTGAATTGCATTTTCCTAAAAACTTTTGCTATTGCATCCATCACAAACTTGATATATCGCTATATTTATTAATGTTTTGTAACTAAAACATATTTTTACAAAGCTGCCTTACAAATGATTTAGATGATGACATTTTACGTTTATGTTTATTTTCAGAACAACAAGGTTAATATTTTTAAATTCAATTCAAAAATTATAGTTTAAGACCATAGAAAGTAAGACATATTTTAAAATTACTTCCAAAGCTTACTAATTACTTCCTGAATAAAAAATGTCGTGTCACTTTCTCCTGTATCTTTGCGTTTCACAATAGCCTTAGTCGTTACGGGTATTGTTTATGGCAACAAAATTATCATTAATTTTTTTCTTTTTATCCCAATTCTTGTAATATCGAATCCATAACTATACGCCCCAAATAGAAATATCCCATCATCATCAGCCATATGCATCTCGCTGGACCATAGTTTCTAATTTCCTTTTGTGAATCGAATGAAGCCCGAAAATGGTACAAAATAAATTTACGTTCTCGTAAAAGTATTTTAGAGTCGAATCAATGATACTTTTGGCAAAAAAATCGATGCGAAACAGCTCATTGGTACTATAAGGAAGTTCTCAATTTTAAATTTGTCTCTCTTCTGAAGTGCATTGAATTTATTTTTTCAAACCAGCTTCAGTGCTTTTATTGCAGAAAGTTACTAACATTGAATGCAGAAATATGTTACTACTTGCTGAAACCTTCGTTTATTCTCAACAGGGAAACGAAAATTGATACATACTAGGCTATATACCATGTTTCGTGCATGCAGTAGTACCATAGCATCAAATACCAGACTATTCTTCTATCCAAGACATTAAAACAAGACAACAAACAAAAGAATAAGCTCACAAAGCCAATTCAACTCAATATTCATCCTCATTTGGGTCTAATGAACAATTCCTTCTAATGAGGGAACATACATTAAAAAAAATTAAATATATTAGAAGAATACATCAAAATTAGGCTGAGCAGCATCAATTTTTACTGGGAAATATTCAGAAAATCACTAAACCACCATTGAATATACTTTGCGGAACGTGATTGTATTATGGATTGGGACCCCAATACTGAAATTTACTGGATGCAATTAAATGCAAGCAGAAGGCACAAAAATAAATGAAACGAAGATTAAAGCCAACGAAAGTAACAGTATATCGAGCGGTAATCGTTTAAAAATGATGATGCAGATAGATGTGATTAACTATTAAAGTCAGAAAATAATATTAAAAACTCCGAAAACTTTATACACAGCCAGTTAATTTGAGAGAGGAATTTAAAGCATCATAATCCTACTGAAGCCCTATTTTTCAGAAACATCGTATATATTTACGTTAATATAAACAAAACCAGGTTGCTACACGCAATATTGGGGAAACTTTACTAAATTGCCATATGTTTTTCCTTCACGTCAAATTTTTCGTCACTGAAAATGCTAAAATAAAAATTTAATCTCATCTCATCAATAAATTTAATCCTCTTCTTATGGCCTGTCATTTATTCTTAACGTTAAATTAAATTCATATTCTTTATACATTCCTATAGAAAAATACGTGAGCTCTGATTCAACTATTGAGTTGGTCCTTAGGGGACGGATTGTTTATAATCTCAAAATTAAAATAATATGCGCATTTTACCGAAATTCGCTCAATTTGGTACCTAAAGGGGTATTCTATGAAATAAATAAGAATACTTATATAATTTCCTTTCATTCGGTGCTTGGTTTGACTCCATACAACTATATATTTTCATTAAATTTTTCAAAATAAAGAAAGCATGAAATCAATAAAATTGAACTTTACATACATTTCTTATTGGAAAGCTTTGCCTCGTGTGGGGCAAACTAGGCTGGATTAAGGCTAAAAATATTTGTGGAAAAAGTACCAAATATGTCCTTTATATTGCATGATGGATTTCCACCATATCTCGCCCGATTCTGTGAATTTTATTCTGGATTAAATAAACCAAAAATAATCTCTAATCTACACAGTAGACATGGGCGCCGTTATGATTTTTGTCAGCGGCGGCGTAGGGGGAAAATGAAGCCGGCGGCGGCGGCGTAACGGCGTGAACGCTGACTGCTTAATCGTCGGCGGCGGCGCGGCGTAACCGGCGGCGTGTAAAATTTCGTTCGTATATGGCAGAAAAAAAGGCGAATAACTCGAATATCTGAGAGTACATTATTACAATTATATCATACCAATAAAAATATAAAAATAAGATTTTATGCGAACACTTGGAAGAGGACCCAAAAGCGTTTTGGTCGTACGTTCGTGAGGTCCAAGGTAAAGAGCAAACTGTTGGTTCATTAAAGGATACTAGCGGTAATATAGTAAATGATGCTAAAGGCAAAGCTTAATATCTTGAATGATTTTTTTGAAGCGTTTTCACGTCTGACGATACATCAAATACTCTCCCGAATATTGATAAACCTGAATCGATGTCGAAAATCACCTTCAGAGAAGACGGCATCATTAAACTATTGCAACAGATTAAACCGAATAAAGCTCCGGGTCCTGAAGACATACCGGCTCAGGTGTTCAAGGAAGTTGCGGAGAGCGTAGCACCTTTTCTTAAAGTTATATTTGATAAGAGTATGAGCGAAGGAAAGGTCCCGAAGGATTGGAAAATTACAAATGTCACACCAATATTTAAAAGCGGCTCTAAGGACGATCCAGCTAATTACAGACCTATATCATTAACATCACTGAGCGGTAAAATTATGGATCATATAATAGCTACCTCTTTAATGGGTTTTCTTGAAACGTCTAATTTCATAATTAGGAATCAACACGGTTTTTGTAAGACTCGTTCTTGCGAGTCTCAGCTGGCTTTATTAGTACACAATGTTCTAAACTCTGCTGAAAAAAATAAGCAAGTCGATGCGATATTTTTAGATTTTCGGAAGGCTTTCGATAAGGTACCTCATCATAAATTGCTGTACAAATTAGAAGTTGCGGGTATCAATGCAGAATTTATTAACTGGATAAAAGACTTTCTCACCGATAGAGAGCAGCGAGTTGTACTCGATGGTATTAGTTCCAACTTGGTTAAGGTGACCTCGGGCGTCCCTCAGGGCAGTGTAATTGGACCGTTGTTATTTTTAATATATATCAACAACCTCAGCAATCACATTGAAAGCAATGTTAGGATATTCGCAGACGACACAGTCATTTACAGGGAAATAGTTAGTTCAGAGGATAGATTAACCCTTTCGAACGACTTAGATAGAATTATGAACTGGTGCGATGATTGGCAATTAGAGCTTAATTTGGAAAAGTGTTTGGTTAACTTCTTAAGTTAACTTCTTCGAAAGTAAATCTATAATAAATGATTATTCTTATCGTCTCCGAGGGGTAAACCAAATGACAGTAGAATCGGTATCTAGGAGTAACTCTCACGAATAATCTATCATGAAGTGCCCACATCCGAAATATATGTGGAAAAGCACTTAAGAAACTCGGTTTCGTTAAAAGAATAGTCGGTAGGAGCGAAGAAAAAGTTCGCGAGCGATGTTACTTAGCGTTAGTTAGGCCTCACCTTGAGTATGCATGTAGTGTATGGGACCCCGCTGAGAAATGTCATATTCGGGATTTAGAAAACGTACAACGAAAGGCGATACGATTTGTAAAGAATTGCTACGATAAAACAGCAAGTGTCACTAAGATGTTACAGGACGCGGGATGGGAATCATTAGAAGATAGAAAAAAAAATCAAAGGTTAAATTTATTAAATAAGTTCAGAGAAATTACGTTTTCAGATGATGTAACCGATATAATGCGACCCCTCTTTTATATGGGCCGTTCTGATACTGCCAGAAAGATTAGGGAAATAGATGCTAGAACGAATCGCTTCAAAAATTTATTTTTCCGCGAAGTATACGCGAAAGCAACCGTTTAGGAAAATAGAGTCAAGGTGCCTGCACCCCCTGCCACACGCCGAAAGGCGGCTTGCATGGTTCTTACATAGACATAGACAATTATATTTATATTTATATAGACATTACAATTATATCATACCAATAAAGACAATGTAGAGCTATCTTGAATAAGCAGCACAATGGGCTAGAATCGAAAAAACCTGGCAAAAAAATCCTTTTCTTGAGTGCGGACTTTAGTACTGGCAATTCTCAAATAAATCCTGCCTATTACCACCAAATTATTTACGCTGATTTCTACCTATTAAAATTCCACCGGCGGTCAAAATTGACCAAAATTCTTGAATAATGTCAGGTTTATATTTTTGCAAAATTCTTCAGCCTCAAACCAAACCCAAATGAGCAGAATCATCGGGAAAAAATCAATACAGTATTAAATAATCAACCCTTAAGCTTAATTATGATTTTTAAGTGTTCAAAGTTGAATATTTGAATGATTGCATCACTTCCATCAGATCTCTGAATTAGCTTCTTTTGGTGAAATACTCACTTCATACAACATGTCTTTTAAGCTATATTTCTTTCTCTTATCCTCTCTCGGACCCTCCGATTTAAGGAGAACGAGCTCACATAAGACGCTGTCTGGGAATATTATATGCAGAACTTATTGAGGTATAGAAAGGCGAAGTTTCAAAGTTCACACTCAAAAAATGTTTCCTTATTCTTGGCCAGCATTTTTCGATTCTAGCTCGCTCTGCGCCGTAAAGGGGTTAATTTGGCAATACATTGCTTTCCTTATTTTCACAAAAGCATGTTTCTTATAATTGCGCTACATTACTTTAAGAACGTTTAAAGAGTGGTATCACAAATTGGGCACAAATAGCCAGTAGAATGTCGAACAATGGATGTACTATTGTTGTGAATTAGTTTAACATCAAATTTGCGCCACATTTTTCAAGTATGGAATCCAGGAATAGACGTTCAATTGACATTTCCAGAAAATAAAAAATGTATAAATGATGAACGCAAATCAAAACATTTAAATTTGAAATTGCAGCAATTTTTAAGGTTTGTTTAAGCCCCTCCATGACTGAATTCGGAGAGTGAGTAGTAGGGATAAAGTGAACCTACGTGTAACGAAAAATTTAACGCATGCAGAAAGTAGTAACAGACAAAATAACGTTAGCCGCTGGAATACCAGCTGAAGATATAGGACAAACTAGTCAGTGTGATGTTGAGGAATGCTCGTCATGCTGATCTAATAAAAGAAATTCTAACAAAAATTAAAATATCCGATAGATCGATGAAAGTTCAACTATTGACATTGGCCCCAAAGAGTTGGTCGATAGCACTTACAGCGAAAACATTTGGGGTATCAGAACGTACAGTGAAAGCAGCACGGCTGGTATTGCATGGCTATCGGGCGTGACCCCTACGGGCCATGACGGGTACTGGTAGTGATGATGTCACTACCAGTACCAGTCATGGACCAACGCAATATACTAAAAATGTCTACATAAAATAACCAGGACGATAAACAACAGAAGATATGTGGCGCCACCATAGCAACTTTCTCAACTTTGTTAATTTTTTTAGGGCTGTACGAGCTCGCGATGAATAACCAAGTGTACTTTTTTAAGAGGTTTGAAACATGCTCTTTCAAATGAAAATGATTTACAAGAGTATCGGAAAGGTCTTTCTTTTCTAAGAGCGGACAGAAAATAACCTATTTTTGCCGTTTTTACAAATGTCATCCTCATAGTTGTCCCTATTTCTAGGGCCTTATATGCTCGAGATGAAAAACTAGATATACTTTTTAAGAGGGTTGAAATCATTCTCTATTTAATAAAAATTTTTCAAAAGAAATTCCAGAGGGTCTTTTTTTGTAAAAGAGGGGGAAAAATAGCCTATTTTTGGCTTTTTAACAAAAATTGTCAAATGTTGACTCAATTTTTAAAATAATGGAAAGTACTAGGAATATGAAATTTTATATTCATAAACTATGTATTTATATGTTATCATGCGATAAGTTTCACGTTGTTTATATCATTTCTTCTTGAAATATAAAAAGCCAAAGTTTTAATTTTTTTCTCGATCCGCAATTTTTTGGGCCAGTTTTGCACAGAATTTTCTGCAAGGAAGTCGCTCTTACAGTTATTTCTATTACTTTGTTTAATAGAGCACAACAAGTTGTTTAAGATAGCCAAAGTGTGTTTACTTCATAAAACAATTCTCTGAGATACAACGCCTCAAAGTTACTGAAAACTCATAGTCATGTCGAAGAAGGCAGCGACACGGGGTCAAACAATCTTCTATATCTCAGCAAGTTTACCATCGGCGAAAGTAAAACTTTACAAATGTTCATAAGAGATATGTGTGAATGTCCATACAAAATTTCATCGAAATCCGTGATGGTCGAGCGGGGCACTTCTCTGAAAACACTTGGCATGGAATGACCCTATAGTTAAATTTTATCACATTTACAAAAAAATAAGAAACGAAAAATATTTAAAATTAAAAATTTGGAAATTCGTAGCGAATTTGTTTGTACATGTTCTTTAAATACTCTCATTTCAGAAACAAAGAAGTTCTTATTCTCGATAATTTTCTTCCTTTTATGATCTTTTTTCGATACTTTTAAATTTCCTGGTAAATATTCTGGGAAAATACATCCTGAAAATTTTGAAGGGAATGTCGAGAGGTTTGAGAAAAATGCGTCCAAAAAAGTAGTTGGCTGCGACTTTTCGCTGTACGTCATTCATTAAAAACATCCAGCGAGATAGTATTCTGAGAAAAGACTGAATTTTATTTGTGTTATTTTAAATCCCTATTTTCCATTATAAACATTCGAAAACGAACATACATTGCGGAAGTTACATCTTCTGCAATGTATTGTATGAATTATATTACGTATGAAATATATTATTATATACGAGTAAAATTAGCTTGGATACTGCAAGCTTATAAAAGGTATTTATAATCTTTGTTCACATGCCACGTTTTGAGTTTCAATGTTATCGGGCAGGGCTTAAACAAACCTTAAAAATTGCTGCAATTTCTAATTTTTGTAACCGCCTGGTGTCGAACCCAGCACCTATTGGAATATGCAAATAGGCATAATAACTTGTTAAGACCTAATCTTAATTAATACAAAGTTTAAAGTAAATATCATACCGGGAAGGTCCTGAAATAAGACTCCATTATCCCCTATCTGAAATGCATCGGATATAACATATTAGCAGCTGTGAATGCATATTATGACTTGTTAGGACTTGATCTTATTTAATGCAAAGTTTTAACTCGATATCATGTCTGGAAGTACCTAATATTTGTTTCCGTTATCTCCATAAAAAATGCATTGAGGAATGTAAATTTCCCTCTGGGATCGAACCAAGGACAATCAGCGAATTGCTAAAATTAGATTATGAAATATATTTATGATCTCTATCCAAGTGCTGAGTTTCAAGTTTCCATCTTATCGGAAAGTGATAATGAAAAATCTTAAAAACCGCAATGTAAATTAAACGGGAGCATATTTTCCCCGACCTAGCATCGAACCATGGACAATATTCGAAAACGTCTTTTTGATGTTCGTCTGATACGCATGGCTTCCAGCGATCCCTTGAATTTCAACTCTCTACTTTGCATGAAAGTGCCTAAAAAAATTTTTCGAAAATCCCCACCATGTATCTTTATGGAGAAAATCGGGACTTTGCGGCCTTCTGGAATCGAACCCATGACACCGAGGTTCAAAGTCAGTTTTTTTCTGGAGGTTACACGTCATGGCCAACACGTAAAAATTTCAAGACAGTGGCATTTGTGGAACATGGTTAGAATTTTGATCCCCTACGAGGTACGAGTAAAATTTTGCTAGCATACTGCAAGCATATCGACAACACTAATTTCATGTCGGCATCATATCGAGACGGTCCTCAATACCCAAAAAAGGATTGGAAATATTCTTAAAATTCGCTGTAATTTAATTGCCTGGCATCGAACCCGGGTCTTTCTGGTCATACTTACTATGCAGCACAACAGAACATCACCATCTCTAACTATGTGTGAAAATTAAAGCAGAAATATTGGCTGCAACTGCCTCAAACGACGTCCTACTTTTCACATATTTTCCTTATGTGAGAAATTTTAATGTGCTCTGGCATCGCACCTAGGAACAGCATGGTCTCATATAATTTTTTTCTTAAACAGAGTCTTAATATACATCTTTTAGCCATGCACGAACTTCCTATCATTTCCATAAGTGCATCAAAAAAAATAATGAAAAACTACCACAATGATTTTAAAGGGTAGATTTTTGCATCGTCCTAGCGTCGAACCAAGGACTTTTTCCGTAAAAGTCATTTATGTTTTCGATAGATGATGACCATATATATAAGCTCCTTGAGTTTTGATTCTCTTCCTATTAAGGAAGTAATTTTTAAAAAATCCCGAAAATCAAAGCAATACATTTAAAGGGGAAAAATCGGGACTTTGGGGCCCTCTGGAATCGAACCCATGACACTGAGGTTCAAAATTGCAATTTTTTGTTGGTTACACGTTATGGCCAAAATGTCGTAAAAATTTCAAGTCAATGACGTTGGTATATCATAACAGGAGGGTCCTGATATAACTCCATTATCCCCATCTGAAATGCATACGAAATGTAAATGGCTCTCTGAGATCGAACCAAGGACGATCAAGATATCCTAAAACTGAGTATTTGAAACATATCAACGATCTTTATCTATATGCCGAATTTCAAGTTTCTATATTATTGGGAAGGGGTTCAAAAATATTCTTAAAAATCGGATCACCTTCTGATTTTAGAGACGGCTGGAGTCGAACCAAGGCCATATTGGCATCTGTGAATGCACAGTATGACTTGTTCTGACTTGATCTTATTTTATGCAAAGTTTGAAGTCAATATCATGCCGAAAAGTGACTAAAATTGGCATCTGTCAACTCCATAAAAAATGCATTGAGGAATGTAAATGCCTCACTGGGATCGAACCAAGGTCCATCAGCGAAAAGGTGAACAGCGTACATAAAATTTATAATTGATCTATATCTGCATGCCGAGTTTCAAGTTTCTATCTTATCGGGAAGTGATTTAAAAAAATCTTAAAAATTGCAATGTAAATTAAACGGGAGAATATTTACCCTGACCTAGCGTCGAACCAAGGATAATCATCGATGATTGTTTAATGGTTTTAATACATCAGCGCCCTCGTGGAAAGCCCGAGATGTGTTCTATCAGTTCAAAGCGTATCTCTTCGAACAACTTGTCAGCATATTTTCGACTGTGGGACTTTGTATTAAATCCAAGCCACGCCGCGCCGCCGCCGATAAAATTTCCGGCGGCGGCGCGGCGGCGCGCCGTAGTTATTTTTTCGGCGGCGGCGGCGTGCCCGATATTGTCGGCGGCTGGCGTAATCGGCGCGGCGCCCATCTCTACTACACAGGGAAGGCATTCAACGATCTATAAAGGTTGAATAATCAGTAGTTATCCTGTAACACGCACAAGCAGACACGACCATATAATGTACACTGATGATAAATATATTAATGCAATAGTGATTATTACTTAAGATCTATGTTGACAAATACTTGAAGATTAAGAGTGAATAGGTTTGTAGATTATCCTCCCTCGATAAGAAATTAATTGATGAATTCAATATTCAAATCCTTTTTAAATGTTGCAAGTATTATAGATCCTACATCTCTATGACGAGTCCCTCAATAAACTCCTATTTCCTCATTATGACTAGAGGACGAAAATAACAGTCGATAATTTTCCTAAGTGTGTATCATTCAGTCCCGGTAGTATGCATAATTGCATAAATTAAAGATTCCGGAGACAATGTTTAATCTAAGTCCAATCTCTTGAGATACATATCAATTTGTCCATTTCCTCCGCTTACGGCTTTTATGCATGAAATGTGAATTACGGCACGGATTCGCTCCAGGAAGTTATCTCAGAAGGTAGAACAGCATCACGAGGCTATTTTTAAATCGATTAAAACGCACCCACCGGATGAATGCGATGCGACATATGTCTCGAGTTCCTTTTGGTCTCTCGAGACGTGCAATTACTCTCGGACGTCTCCCTTCTCTCGACCCTCCGATGGCCCATAATTTTCTGACCACAAACCCAGAATTCTAGGATGCGTCCTCCCTATATTTCCACCGTAGAATTTATGTGTCCTTCGTACGGCCTAAGCAAATCCCCGGAATTCACTTAGCAATAAATTAAGACCGTCTCCCGTACGCCCATCAATGCCTCTGATTAAAGCTAGTTCCCGGGAAGAAGATGTTTTTTTCCGCGGGGACGTCCAAATCCTGGGAAAGCTATAAGTTACGGAGATTTCTCTAAGGATGACCTTAACATATGAACCAAAGACCCTTGAGTTGAAGGTTACCGTCTCATCCCGTCTTTGAAACTTCCACGTCTCCCTGTCATTTACAACGCAATTTCAAACATTTTGCGAAACGTGCTCGATTTCCGCGATGATAATAATCTGCGCATGCGCAAATGTAATTCACGGCGAATCCTCAGATGTGTATATATAAAGGGATAAACTCCGTTGGAGATGCACACTTCCAGTTGATAGGATCATCAGATTAAGGTGAGTGGGTCAATGTTTTAAAATAGAGAAGTTTCTAATTCCTTCCTCTCCAAATATTTTTTGCGTGTCTGTAATTATTATATATCTTAAGAAAACCCAAGCACTATTAAATAGATCATAAGTCGTTCTGAGAACATTATAGTTCTGGATAGACGAAATAATCTTACATAGTGAGTTACTGCAAAACATTTTAAACTAAAAAAATTGCCAAATTCCTTTTGAAACTGCCTTTGAAATTTAATTGAATTATGAATTGTTTTAGTGATCATTCATTAACTTTAGTGTCATGAATTGAAAAGGAAAATCCGATGGGAAAAAGTGCAAAATATCAAGGGTCAAACAAAGTGAAAACCCACGGGACAAAAGATATTTCCATATTTTTCAATATTTTTACCCAGAATAAAATAGTATTCCATTGATTGATTAAAACTTGCTCAGGACCGTAGATATAAATAAAAATATATTAACGAAAATATAATCCGTGCTAACGTAGCACTACTATTTCAAAATGATTTCCTAGATATAATTCCTAGACTATACTGTGACTTCAAGTGTATTTTACAAGCAATCTAACGAATAGGTGAACCATGGCCAGCTCCTTAGCTTCCCTAGTAGCGGTATGCACAGCTTTGCTCTTCGTGACCGGAGAAGTAGAGGGTGCTTACAGATTCGCTGGGAAGTGCCCAAAATTGGATGCAGTTCCCTACTTGAATACGTATCTGGTAAGTATAAAGAAGTATTATCATCGCAGTTTTGGGCGTTGACCGGCTCAGTCAACCATGTTGAAATACTCTTCTCTTTAAAGCACTGAAATCTTAATTTTGCACGGGATACATAACTGTAAATTTTACAACTACAAGAAGGGTTAATTTCTTAATTTCACAACTTGAAAGCAAGCATATTTCCACGTCCGTAAAAATTAAAGCAAAGATCAGTAAAACAGTAACGGTCGGGTTAACACGTATAGAGTACTTAAAATGATCAATAGATGGAGTTATGAAGGGATAAATAATAAGCGCTGTTCAAATATTCGCAACTATTTCAAATCGAATTAGAAAGTAATACTTTGATACTCAATTGAACTCGCGACACTTAAACTGTGTTCGATCAAACATGATAGGTTTTCTCTAAAAGCCTCTCAGGGCAATTCGCTAACCAATAAAAAAGTTATACATCAGTCATTGTGTAAAACCTCTGCGATAAACGCATCGCTCTACGATTGTACATAAAGTTGTTGTATGTTTATAAAAATACATTCATCCATGTTCAAATGATGTATTATAAATATTTTCATAGATTCCAAAATAACACAGGAAATGAAATCAAATATATTAAGCCTATTACGCACAGAAAATGTTTAAAAAGAAGAAAATGAATTAAGAATGTATAAAATGTATATCATTCTCAGCAATATCTGGTTACAATATCACAGATTTATCGGCAATTCTTCACAGTATTAAAATACTATGAATGTAATAACTAATTCGGATTTGTTAATAAAATATTTTGTTGCTTTTCTCGTAGTTTAAAGGAGATTGGTTTGAGAATCGCCATTACAATCCAATCTTCGGAAACGTCGACCGATGCTTGAAGTACAACTTTGCTCAGCCATTCGGTCCATACATACCAATGCAGCTATCAGGAAAAAGCTCACAGTAAGTACTCCTTTGATATTTATGAAAAAGTCAGTGACAACTACCAAATAATCTCACGGTACTTTATGCTGCGATAGAAAATATTAACGAGACTTCCACAGTGAGGAAAGTTTATTTTGGCGAAAATGAGAAGCGGTTAACGCATCTGTAATATATGAATTACTTTTACTATGTTTTACTTCAATGCCAGGAAATAGCTAGGCAATACGCAGTTAAGACTAATAATATGGAAAAATGGACTATCCCTTGACATATCAACTAAAGAGCGAATGGAAAATATAGCGATTATCGTAATCTTAATCATCCATAATTGCTTTGGTTATCTCCTTTCATTAATAGAGAAGAAAAATCGAAAAAAATACATCTACATATATTTACGAGAAAAAAGTTGCTTGCATTCTGCAAGCCTGTTGATAACACAAATTTCAAGTTGACATCATATCAAGAGGGTCCTCAAAAGTAGAAAAAGTATTGAAAATATTCTTAAGTTTCGCTGCAATTTCTCCTTCCGGCATCAAACCCGGGTCTTCCTGGTGATAATTACTTTGCAAAAAAAACAGAACAACACCGTCTCTAACAATGTGTGAAAACTCAAGCAGAAATATTGGTTGCAACTTCCTCAAACGACGACCTACTTTTCCCATATATTCCTTATGTGAGAATTTGTAATGTGCTCTGGCATCGAGCCCAGAAACATCTTGGCCCTATCTAATTTTTTTTCTTAAACTAAATCTTAATATACATCTTCCGCCAAAGCAAGAATTTCCTATCATTTCGATAAGTGCTAGAAAAAAATAATGAAAAACTACCCCTATGTGTTTTATATGGGAGATATATTTACCGCCTGGCATCGAACCCAGGTATTTCTGGTTATAGTTTCTATGCAGCACAATAGATGGTCACCATCTCTAACTATGTGTGAAAATTCAAGCAGGAATATTAGCTGCAACTGCCTCAAACGACGTCCTACTTTATACATATATTCCTTATGTGAGAAATTGTAATGTGCTCTGGCATCGAACCCAGAAACAGCATGGTCATATATATACTTTCTTTCTATATTATATTCTTTAACGGATTCTTAATAAACATCTTCTAGCTGAGCCAGAACTGCCTATCATTTCGATAAGTGCATCAAAAAATAATACAAAACTACCTCAATGTATTTTAAAGGGCAGATTTTTGCATAGTCCTAGCATCGAACCCAGGATATTTTCTGTAAAAGTCATTAATGTTTTTGATACATCATAACCATATCAATAACCTCCTTGAGATTTGATTCTCTACCTATTCGGGAAGTATTTTTTAGAAATTTCCGAATATCACAGCAATACATTTAAATGGGAAAAATGGGGATTTTGAGGCCTTCTGGCATCGAACCCATGACTCTGAGGTTCAAAGTCGCCTTTTTTCTGGGGGTTTCACTTTAGGGTCTACACGTTGTAAAAATTTTAAATCAATGACGCTTGTGGTTTAACCTGTGAATTAGTATCCTATCTATCTATCTATCTAAAAAGGTACATGATTGAATCCGGAGAAGAAATTATATATATATACGAGTAAAATGTTGCTTGCATACTGCAAGCAGATCGGCAACACTATTTTCATGTCGGCATCATATCCGGACGGCCATCAAAAGAAAAAAAAAGGTTGAAATTTTTCTTAAAATTTGCCTAAATTCCATCGTCTGGGATCGAACCCGGGTCTTTACTGTGAACTTACTATGCAGCACAATAGAACATCACCATCTCTAACGATGTGTGAAAATTCAACCAGAATATGGGCTACAACTGCCTCAAAAGACGTTCTAATTTTCACGAATTTAAATGGCTCTCTGGATTCGAACCAAGGACGATCTTGGAAATCTAAAAAATGTTTCTGAAATTTATTTATGATCTCTATCTATATGCCGAATTTCAAGTTTCTATATAATTGGAAAATGGTTCCAAAAAATTCTTAAAAATTGGATCATTTACTGATTATAGAGACGCCTGGTGGTAAAACCAGGAAACATTGGTAGCTGTGAATTCACAGTTTGATTTGTAATGACTTGATCTTATCTTATGCAAAGTTTCAAGTAGATATAATATCGGGAAGCACCTAAAATGTGTTTCCGTAATTTCCATAAGAAAAGCATTGAGGAATGTAAATGGCCCTCTGGGATCGAACCAAGGACCATAAGGAAATATGTAAAATTTGATTATGAAATATAATTATGATATCTAACGCCATGCCGAATTTCTAGTTTCTATGCCATCGGAAAAGGGTTAAAAAAAAAACTTAAAAATCGCCGCAATGCATTTTAAACGGCCGACTTTTGCCCCGTCCTAGCATCGAACCTAGGATAATATTCGTAGATATCTTTACGGTTTTCTTTTGATATGGGGGGCATCTAGCGATCCCTCGAGTTTCAACTCTCTCCTTTTCCGGGAAGTGCCTCAAAAAAATTTTCGAAAATCCCCGCCATGTAATCTTATGGGGAAAATCGCGACTTTGGGGCCTTCTGGAATCGAACCCATGATACCGAGGATCAAAGTCGCTTTTTTCCTGGGGGTTTCACGTTATGGCCAATACGTGGTAAAAATTTCAAGTCAATGACGCTTGTGGTTTAGGCTGTGAATTAGTATCCTATCTATCTATCTATCTATCTATCTATCTATCTATCTATATAGGTATATCCATGAATGAATCCGGAGAAGCATCTATATATAATAGATACGAGTAAAATGTTGCTTGCATACTGCAAGCAGATCGGCCATACTAATTTCTTTTCGGCATCATATCGGGACGGTCCTCAAAAGAAAAAAAAAGGATTTAAATTTTTCTTAAAATTCGCTGAAATTTCATCGTCTAGCATCGAACCCGGGTCTTACTGGTAAACCTACTATGAAACACAATAGAAGATCACCATATCTAACTATGTGTGAAAATTCAAGCAGAAATATTGGATATAACTGCCTCAAAAAACGTTCTAATTTTCACGAATGTTAATGCCTTTCGGGACTCGAACCAAGGACGATCTTGGAAATCAAAAACATGTTTCTGAAAGTTATTTATGATCTCTATCTAAATGCCGAATTTCAAGTTTCTATTATATTGTGAAAGGTTTCAAAATAATTCCTAAAAATCGGATCAACTTCTGATTTCAGAGACACCTGGTGTCGAACCCAGGACGTATTGCAAACTGTGAATGCACAGTTTGATTTGTAAAGACTTGTTCTTGTATCATGCAAAGTTTGAAGTTGATAGCATGCCGGAAAGTACCTAAATTTTCTTTCCGTTATCTCCGTAAGAAATGCATTGAGAAGTGCAAATGGCCCTCTGGGATCGAACCAAGGATAATCAGCGAACATGTAAAATTTGATTATGAAGTATATTGATGATATCTATCCACGTGCCGAGTTTCGAATATCCATGTTATCGGGAAAGGATCCAAAAAAAATCTTCAAAATCGCCGCAATGCATTTTAAACGGCCGATTTTTGCCCCAACCTAGCATCGAACCGTAGACTATATTCTAAGATTTTTTTCTGATTTTCGTTGGATACGCGCTGCTTCTAGCGATCCCTCGAGTTTCAACTCATTCTCTCTCCGGGAAGTACCTCAAAAAAATTTTCGAAAATCCCCGCCATGTATTCTTATGGAGAAAATCGTGACTTTGGGGCCCTCTGGAATCGAACCCATGACACTGAGGATCAAAATCGCAATTTTTATGGCGGTTACACGTTATGGCCATTACGTCGTAAAAATTTCAAGTCAATGACGCTTGTGGTTTAGGCTGTGAATTAGTATCCTATCTATCTATCTATCTATCTATCTATCTATCTATCTATCTATATAGGTATATCCATGAATGAATCCGGAGAAGCATCTATATATAATAGATATATAGGTATAAATTTAAAGAATTCTTTCGTTAACGTACTAATCGTGATCCGTTTGCATATTTTATGCACCGTCAACACCAGTTGACTTCAAAACCATTCTTTTGAAAAACACTTCTCAAGTTGAGACTAAGAGAATATAAAACCCGCCAGTGTTTTAAAGGAGCAATCATAATTACAGGAATTTCCAAACGATGTCAATAAGTGGAACAGCAACGGTGCTGGGACCAACTGGAGTGCTGTCCGTCAAGTTCCCATCTGTCGGTGAGTAACTGCGTCATATTATGTGTATCCATAATAGGTATGCTTAAACGCTCTGTGCTTTTTAATGTAACACGAGCGGCGTCATAACTGTGCCTCAACGCATGGACCCATTTCCAGATAACCAATTATAAAAAAACAATCCTCGATAACGCAAGAGACTGAACTTGAAGCAGTTATAATAATATGAAACATTAACATTTAATTGCTGAGATTTATTGTAAATGCATTTAGAGACCAAATTGAGTTACTTTGCTCTGAAGAAGTGTATGCTTATTGAACCATTTCTGAACACTTACACCATCAGCCAACGGGAGATGACGAAATAGAGTGATGCATTATTTCAGAAAAATAGGAGAAGTTAAACAGTAATTGAAAATCAAGTTCATCCCGTGATGTACATTACAAGCGAAAATTTGGGAAATAATTCGGAAATGTTTATGAAAAAGATGAATCCTCTTTTATTCCTCTCTGTATTTCTTCCCCAGGTTCAACAGCCACCTATAATGTCGTCGGCACTGATTACCAATCTTACGCTGTGCTCTGGAACTGTGAGAATTCCGACTATTGGAACTCTCGTAAGTACAGCGTTCTGTTTGATTATTATCTCAAACCATTGAGCGACGAATGCAAAGTTTTGGAACTTCTAATCGATTTGCTGTAGAATATTTGTTCAATTTTAGGCTAAGTGTTGCACAAAGTCTTAATTTTTTTTGTTCGATTCCCGGCCTTGGTGGATTTTTCTCCATGTCCGTTTCTCCTAGGGTATTTCCTGGGCGCACATCCTAATGTGCAATTTTAATCTATCCTATTCCTTTTTAAATTTTTTCCTTTAATTTTAAGATTTTTATCAAGACGAGTTGTAAGTAAGTGATTGATTTTGCAGAGAATGCCATCATCCTGAGTCGCACGAAGGATCCTTCCCAAGCCACCATCGAAGCTGCGTTAAGAGTAGCCGATTCCAAATACTTATCAAGATACTTGTTTGTTCCCGCTGATCAGACGTTCTGCTGAAGCTTTGTACTTCATAGCTACGCAAAAATAAAAAATAGCTAAATAACGCAAACATTATAAATCACTTTATTCATAGTCTGTTAAAAAAACTGAGTAATAAAAACGAGAAAAAATTAAATTATGTTTTCTTCATTATCATTATACATATATACTCTAATACTACTGTCATTAAGTTTAAGTAAAAATTAGTTACACCAATTTTTATTCTAAGTTAACTTCGTTCAGCGTATTTCCTTAATGTAATTTCACGAATGCATATTCATCGATTCTTTCCGCTCCGGTGAGTCCAAACTGAATCACGTTGTTCTCTTGAGTGTAGAGCATCCGCTAATTTCGCCCAATTACTCCATTTCGGCTCAAAGGCACACGATTCCAGCAGCAAGTTTCAAGACTGCCATTCACATCGCGAGGTGTCATCAGGGTGTATTGGCGTTTAAGTTATTGAAAAACTGACAGAAGAGCAACATTTTAACTTATAAAAATTTAACTCTTTCAATAACGTTCAACATAAAGGTTAAAAGCTATCCTCCCGAAACATGTTTTTTAATTCCTTCACTGAATTTAACATTGGAATCATGTCAGGAAATTTGGATTACGTTTGAATTAGTTTTATAATTAGGAGAATACTAAGTCCCTTTAAATTATTTAATTATCCGAGTATTATAATTACGGCCCGTCCGTCATCTTTGGTGAGTCAACAGCTGGATTGGCTTCTGAAGGCGCGTACGCCAATAAGTGACGAGGGTTAATTTAATATTTATTGAAATATTTTATTTATCGTCATGGAGTCCATGCTTCCCTCGGAATGAACAGCCACTTACCCCAACTATACATCCACGGACTAGCCATCACAACTGCCCGCAATAACAAAAGAATGGATTTCCTCCCTGGAGGGTTAACATCTAAGGGCTCCACTAAGCGTAGAGTAATTTTTGTTCACAAAATTTTAATATTCTCATTTCAAATATTAATTTACCGTTGTGGCTGAGTAGATACCATGACGCTATCACTCCTACCCAAAGATCCCGGGTTCAAATCCCGGCTGATTCTCATGTTTCATTTTGCAATGGAATAATTATTTATGAGCAGTTCGTGTTTCCAAAATACGCCAGAGTTAAAATTAACACCTTTCATTGCAGTATTTTCAACCTTTTTGGTCTTTTTAATTTTCTTTCCAGTACTATCTGAGCTATAAGCAGTTTTATTTTTCAATTTTAGCAGTAGATCTCTATTTAATTCCACATGTCAAATTTGAACGCATTTTGATATTGTTAGCTACGTTTGAAATTAATTGATTAACGTTTGAAATTAATTGAAATTAATTAATTGAAATTGTATTGTAGTATGTATGCATTATTGGAGGCCAAGAGAACCCATAGGAATAATCAAATAATTCCTCGAATCATCACCCTCGGATTTCCGGTTTAAGAATCTTAGCTATACAAGAAATGAGATCAACATAGTGAATAGAATCTCGGGAACCTTAAGATGATTGAAAAAAGTCGCATGCATCAGGGTTTGAATATTTAAGAAGCCAATCAAAATAAAATAAATTTAAAAAGAAGAAATAAGAGAAAATTATCTCTAACAAGAATCGGGCGCACGATCTGTCGAATACAAGGAAATGCGTCTCACTACGGCACTATCGTATTATGTAACCATAAATGATTGGCAAAAAATTCGTAACTGATCGAGACAAAGCCGAGTTTCACACGTACGAAAATGCAGGAGCTTCTGCCCTTCCAACTGGATGAAAAGTTGCTCCAATTGTCGGGACTGCTTTTTTATGTCCAATACCCCCAATAAAACTCGGTGAAGGTATAAAAGAGACGAATTCTACAAGGAGAGGGTTACAATCTTCATCTCAAGACGAAAGAAGGTAGGTTTGTGCTCAGCAATATCTAATAATGTATTATATTAAGTTATTTATTATGATTCCGAATCCATGACAGTTTCCGTTGTTTAATGCCTGGTTTTAAATTAATTTCAATTACATCAATTACCAAAGAGCAGCTATTAATATAAAAAGGTAAATTAAATCTCGAAATAGTAGTATTGCACTTATTATTTTTCACATCATGTTTCTGAATCTAAAGTTTCAAATGACTAAAAGCACAAACTGAAAAAGTACGCAGGTGGAAATAAATATGAAACGATATCTTTTATTGTGACGATTTTCATTCCAGGATATCGCAGCGAAATGTCGTGGAAATTTCCATTAAAGTCACCGCTATTGCTCTGCTGGTTTATGATATACGGACCGTTGGTTCAGGGACAAGTATTCAGTTTCAGCAGCTGTCCGACCCTCACGGCAGCAACAATGACAGCGGCTGGAGTAAGTGGTAATTAGAGAAATCTCGCCTCTTTTGGGAACTGTGATATTGATAGCCTCTCTGTGTAGTACATATAATTGTAAGTAATACAGATATTATTTCTTCGCAAAACTGCAGTAATGTATGGTTTTAAAGTACACCAAATGCGATTCCTAGCGTTGCAGTTCATACTTCCTTCCCAACGTGTTGACCCGACAATCCTAGGAGTCGAACAGGCTCGAGAGGAATTTTTTCCATTAATTAACACAAAAGCAAAAGTGGATTGTCTTAGTTCAGGGCACGGGTAGTTAGTGCTAGAAGGAGACTACATCATGAAAAACATGACAATTTTAATTTTGTTTTCTTTCGATATTCTAGCCGAAATATATCTATTGAAATAAATTGATATAATTTTGGTATTATTTGGTAATTAAATGAGAGATGATAGATTTTTTATGTGTACAAATAGGACTACCATATTTAATCTTAATTCTATTTCACCCCTCTGAGAATCAACGGACATACTTGCGCGTGTGTGTATGTGGGATGGGAGGGTGGGCATTTGGCATCTTAATCAAGTGAGACCCCAGCAGATATCGAACCCGGGACTGCTTTTGGTTGACCGTAGGAGTTGAATGTTCAATTGAGAGAGTAATGTGTATGGACTAACATTAGGTTAAAAAGTCCTTAACGATTGATTAAAGTGATTAATGAAATACCATTGATGATTGATGCTTTTATCTATGCACAATTCACTTTACAGGTAACGGGAACTTGGTACGAGTACATGAGGACGCCCAGCTTGCGAGAGCATTACATCCGATGCACCACATATACCATTGCACAGGACACTACTAACGCCAGATTTAATATCGCCGTTTCAGGAACAAACAAACAGTGAGTAATTTTAATAACCTCTCATAAAGACTAGTCCATCTAATTCTAACCTTAAAACATATGTATGGATAGATTTTCAACCTAGGGAGTACCAATGTTTATAAGGCCAGTGGTGGAAAATAATATACATTTAATTAATGTAGTTAATTAATTAATTATTTATTTATTAGACTGATCAACTACTTCAACGCCAGCGTATGGTTTAACTTGTAAACGTTGCAAAAGTTTAGAATTACCGTACTTAATATAGAGGCATGAACAAAATTTTAACTGATGAATCATCTTATTGTTAGTGTGAATAACTCAAAAAGTGATTTTAGTGTGAAAAACTCAAAAATTCAAAATATATAGAATAGATAAAACATTCTATTAAAATAGAACGTTTGCGACAAAATAGAAGTAATTGAGCAAATGAGAGAAACTCGTCTAAGGAGTTAATATAAAAATAAAACACATCGGAAAAGCACTTCCCTTTAACATGTGATGCCGTCCACCGCATGAAACATCTTCAAAGAAGATGTTAACACAGTTGCAAACTTAGAGGAATGTTTTGAAGTTTACTCGTGATTATAATCATTCCTGATACCATGTATTGACAAACTGAATATTTTTCATAAGTATTCATCGCTTAATTATTAGGTTATTTAAGTATTAAGGTTAAATTAATTAAGTAATTTTCCTTTGTATTCTTAATTTCTCAGGAATTCAATCCTTAATTTATAGGTATGCTCGTTCAACTCTCGTTTATACATCTTATTCTACACCAATTCGCAACTCATATATTAATTAATTGTGTATAATTCAACGCTAATTGATTTGCATGAGGTAATATTTATAATTCGTTGTTCTGCTCGTTAAGTACTCGGCCACCAATATGCTATTTATACCGGCGTGCATTGAAATTGGAACAATTTACAGAAAACGTTTGATTTGGCTACTGATGACATTTTAAATCTCTAGTTCATTAACAGCCGTGCTCCAATTTTTCCATATTTTAATCGATTCTTGCATCGAAACTAAGCCCCATTTACACGAATAACAATACGCTTCTTCACTAGTCGACCTTTTGCATCGTCACTAATATTTTCATCAAAATCCTCAAAATGAATTTCGTCGGGGTTTTGGAGCTACACCTTAAATTTAAATACATGGGGATAGGGTTTTTACATCCGCATGCATAAAATATTCAAACAATTCACACGAAAAGTTTGATTTGGAATGCATTTGGAAAGCACTAACAATAAGTGCATGCTAACTGCTATTCCTTGAATAAAGAGCCCAAGATATCATCGGAAAAATCTTTTCTAAAAGGAAAATAAAATTGATATTTAACTATACAAAACTATAAAAAACGAAACTTAACTAATATTTTGCTATTTTTTGCAATTAGCACCGGTGACGTATCGACAACTCAGGGTTATGCAACTTACGCAACTGTAACGACTGGCAACTGGTACGTCAGGTTCCCGAGTTTATGTAAGTATCTTCTACCGCTTCTCATATGATTTATTTATTATTCGAAGTGTATCTGATGTTAGGGATGTTCGAGTGCTACATGAAATATCATTCATTAAAAAGGAATACCGTCAATAAATCAATCACTTGTTTTGCGAACAGAATTTCTTTCGGAACAGTGCGAACATATTTTTGTGAATGTTCTTACAGAAGGAGTTACTAGTTTATATTAGATTTAATTGTAATAAATTCTATAATTAATAGTTTGAAATTTGCATAATTTTATTCAATGTCGGTCTTCAGTTCTATCTAGATATCCGTTGACTTACTACATCGTCGCTACTGATGCAACTGCGGCTGCGCAGGGAACGTACATGGTGCTTGTATCTTGCAGTCCTTTCAAGTTTGGAACAATGAGTAAGTATTTTTTAAATAAATAATTGAGAAATTTTCATTGAATCATTTGATGAAACGCTTGGATAATAAGCATCTGACAGCTGTTAAGTCCCAACTGCTATCAGAGCATTGTAAAACGCTTCCGACTCCAACTCATATATTCCCTGAACCTCTTCATTTGTAACTTTTATTGCTTTACTTGATATTGATCCCTTTATTTTGTTTTCCAATGATAACTCTCTCAAAACGGAAACGCGGAATTGAAGAAAAGCATTATCACAGAGCGAAATAATAAATTCCTTTTCCAATCCTGATGCGGTAGTGAGCTTATTAACGAAAATATATCGCCGTTACTTGGGCCAACAATAGAAGAGAACGCGTACGCGTTAGGTTCTTTTGTTTAAGAGTATACCTCTATAATCATTAGTTATAATTGTTTTCGAATTTTTGCTATTATGTCAGCTGCGAGCAAACACGTTATTAGGGTGTGTTGTTCGCCTTACTTCCCTTCGATACCTACGAAATATAAAGTTTAACGTCAGAAACAAATGAAAGAAACGCAATGACAGCTTGTAGTTTAATTTATTTTTGATACAGTTCATAGCCAATTTTAATTTTCCCGTGTTATTATTGAATCAAATGAACACTAATGAAAATGAGACTTGATTTTAATAGACGTATAAGATATATTGCATTTCGATTGCATTTTATTTTTGTTGAGGTACTTTTTGGAAGAACTGTAAAATGGCCGTAATTTTGTCCCTGCTACTTATGTATCGTTGTTTGCATATGCTGACATCTAAGTTAATTATATCATATTCCTCTTCATAAACTCTGACATTAGTTCCTACCGTTAATTCGGTATGGACTTAAAATCCCCGTGTATTTTTGTGGGAAAATGAACGCATCGGATTCAACAATCATCTTGGTCGTCAGGGGGACTGGTTGTTTACTACGGCGAAATTTCACAAAATATTTGTTCCTTTTCCCATAGATCTCGTAATTTAAGCTCGAATACGATATTATACGGCCGAAATGAGAATTTTCGTTCAATTTCCTTTCTTTTGATTTCCATCTTGATTTCGTACGACCATTATTTCTTATTTAATTCCGCAAAAGAAAAAACGTCTGCAATCGATGAAAACGAGCTTTACGTGCATTTCTTATGACATACGATTCGAACCGTCCTGAGTCGAACCAAGGATACTCTGGACAAAGATTTTAGCTTTCTACACTTCTTCTCCATATAAATTTTAACTAAGCCAAATCTGAAACTCTTCCGTTCGCACAATATCCAAAGTTTTCTCTTCACGTATTAATATATAGAATACCATTTACATTTGTAAAACATCCTCGTTGTGCGAAAAACAATAAACCCGAACTTTGAATAACCACTGAAATTTTGGAAATGCGGGATATTGGTATTAGACTATCAAAGGACTTCCCTTTCATTGCTGCCAATGTAATTGTTCTCATATTGTGAGGTTTCCATCTCAAACGGCCATAGATTTAGTACCTGCAAGCTTCCGTGTGTCCGATGGCTAAAATTAACCAAACAAACTGCCGAGTAAGTTAAATAAAATACATGCAGTCTGGTTTAAGTGCGAATTTGTTTAAAATCTCACAGATTTCTTACGAGGACTTGAATTCCGTTTCTGTAATTATGAGATAAGAGAATCGAAAGTTCTAAAAACTAATGCTTTCAAATATGGTAGGAAATAATTCTGTGTGAACTGATAGTTAAAATTTTATAACTAGACAAACATATATGTTCCATAAGCAAATTATCATAAAAATAATAATAAATATTGAATTTTGTAATTTCAATATAATTTCTTTGCCATCGAAATGTGTTTCTGTTCCCCCCGTGAATGTTCTTTAAACTGCTCATTATACTTTGAGACGGGCCCAAAGGATGATTGAGGACTGAAGATATTTTTTAGTAATAAATATAAAGAGTATATAGGCCGTTATAATACTGCAAGAATGATCAGGGAAATAAATATATGCAAGAAAAAAATCGATTCATGAGATCGTATTTTCCGTGAACGATACGCGAAAGCAATCGATCAAGGAGTCTACTTCCTTGATATTAGTAGAGGATGTTTGCACCCTCAGACATATATCGAAAGGCGGCAATCATGGTTTTTACATAGTTTACACTAATATTATTATACTATACCTACGCAGAGACGCTTCGTATTCCGTTGTTACCCTTTGCTCTGAAGAGATGCTTTCCTCGCAGTGAAGACTCCGCTCGCTGTTTTTTCCTACGATCTCACCTCTTAATAATTTTATTAATTTATAATCAAAGATAACGTGAAACTGAATTGTAAGATCAAGTTGTTTTCAGACTACTGCTAAATTTATAGAGAAATAGAGAGTTTAGATTTCATTCTGCTGCAAACGGATACAGACGAAATTGTTCAATAGGCTGACTTAAGAAAAATGGAGCCAAATACGGGGAAAACAAATCTGATTCGATTTTATAGAAGTAAGAATGTCTTGTAATGGGGGTGCATGTTAAATGGTAGTTTACTGGTGGAAAAATACGACTGTAAGTATCTCGGAGTAACGCTAACGAAGGATCTGCAGTGGAGAACTCATACAAGCAATACAGTATGTAAAGGTTATAAGGCATTGCACTTCATTTTGAGGGTATTTGGAAAAGGTAGCGTAAACTCAAAATAAATCGCGTACATTAGTTAGGACAATATTGGAATATGGCGCAAGGGTTTGGAATTCGCAAGCAATAGTACTGATTAAAGAAGTTGAGATGGTACAGAGAACAGCCGCACGATATGTTAAGAATAACTTCAAAAGAACTGCATGTGTAACAGAAATATTAGAAAATCTAGGTTGGGAAACTTTAGAAAACAGGAGGAAAGTTTACAGGTTAGGAAGCTTATACAACGCTTATTCAGGCAAGACAGCATGGGCAGATATTAAGATAAGAATTAGAAACCCCACTTACTTAAGCAGGAAAGACCATAGTTATAAAGTTAAACCTTTCTCTCAAAGGAATAAAATTGCTGAATTCTCCTTCCTTAATAGAATAATAGATCAATGGAACGCTCTCCCGGCAGGTTTATTTGAGCCATTTCCTTCCCAAGTGCCTACCTTCAAGGCAAAGTTAAATAAATTTTAATAGCTGTTAAT
This sequence comes from Sympetrum striolatum, assembly GCA_947579665.1. Lineage (NCBI taxonomy): Eukaryota > Metazoa > Arthropoda > Insecta > Odonata > Libellulidae > Sympetrum > Sympetrum striolatum. The sequence continues at coordinate 1,856,478 of OX388343.1, forward strand.
TAAATTCTATCAATGTTTTTTTTAATGGGAGGGGATTATATTTGTAAATTTGTATTATGTATATGTCTTGACTTCTGTCAGAGGGAGGTTTTCCGAGGGGTTTCCCTCCCTCCAAATGCCTGACAGGTACAGTTTACACTGACTATCTATATATTGCTTGACCATATACAGTGGAACCTCGGTTCACGACCGCCTCTGTTCAAGACCAACTTGGTTTACGACCAGCTTTGGCAACAAATTTTGACTCGGTTGGCGTACAACAACTCGGTTCACGACCAAAGTTGCCGACCAGCTCAGTAGGCAACCCCGACATAACACAGCATCGTTACTGAGAAACAGTTGCAGACAGGTTGATCAGTGAACACAGTTCGAGAGCAATTTGCGGATTACTTTATCAGTGAAACAAGACAAATTCCATAGCAATAAAATTTAGCTATCTTAAATTCAAATTACTGTATTTTATATTTATTTAGAAAAAATAATATTCACGTAAAGTATTAAAATTCAATTATTTATTTATTTTTTAAACTAATTTTACATGTAATTTACGAGCATTATAAACAAAAATACACTTTCAAATACAAAGTTTCAGAGTCTGAAACGGATTAATTGTATTTAAATTAACTTCAACGGAAGAAATTGTCTCGGTTCACGACCAATTCGGTTCACGAACAGGGTCCAGGAACGGATTAAGTTCGTGAACCGAGGTTCCGCTGTACGACTGTATGAATTTACGCTTGTATGATATGTAACCTTGAGCCACTGCCACCAGATTTTTAATCTAATTGTAGTGTAATTGTAATAATAATAATAATAATCCTTGGGGGGTACTCAATTGGTTCTTACATCTTAATATAATCAGCTTTCCGTTATAATAAAAATATTGTGACTGTAAATGAGATGCTCCGAATCGGATGCTTCATTATGAACACTCCTAAAGTTAATAATTGAAATTGATATTTTTTCTTTCAAAAAACAAAAAATCTGAAGTGGCCAACACATGACTCTCTCCATATTTATTAAAAGCAGAAGCCTATGCCGGTAATATATAAATAATTCCAAAACAATGAGTGTTACAGAAAAATTTTTCATACAAAAGCTGTAGTAAAACACATTATCTATAACTTTGGTATATAATTGTATAAATGTACATTGCATTCTGACAGAGATATGTTTGAAAAACTTCCATTTCTGGATAAACAACAACTTCCGGTTAACCATTATTCAAGAATAACTCCTAAACAATCAGTGTTACAAAAAAATGTTTCATACAAAAGTTGTAGCTAAGTACAGTTTCTATAATTTTTGTGTGTAATTATATATACCTAAATTGCATTTGACAGAGATATGTATGAAAAACCTCCATTTCTGGATAAACAACAACTTCCGGTTAACCATTATTCAAGAATAACTCCTAAACAATCAGTGTTACGAAGAAATGTTTCATACAAAAGTTGTAGTAAAGTAAATTATCTACAACTTTTGCTGATAATTATATATATACCTATATTGCATTCTTACAGAGATATTTAAAAAACAAAATGTAGCTCCGGATAAACCGCAACTTCCAGTTAAGCGATATTCACCAAAAACTAATCAACTTTTGGCATTGTTAGGAAAATACTAAATATGAAATTTGGAAATGATCGGATAATTGTTTTTTAAGATAGAGCGCCCACAAACTTTTTTACCACAGACAGTCACAGACCCACAGACACACAGACACACCGCCAGACATGTTCGGAAAAATAGCGAAAACGAGCTCTATGGGCCGCAAAACATTTTTTCCGTCGAAATCTGGAGGTCGAATTTTTTTGCGAATACAATACTTTCTCTATACTACGTATAGGGAGAAAGTAAAAATAGGTGTTTTTTTTGTAAAGGTCGCTTATTTTTCGTTCTACTCTTTAGTGCTTTCTCCATAATTCTCTTGGCCGATTATTTCGTTTCCTTCTCACAGACATACGAAAAGGTCATTGCCTACAAAGTCTCCAGAACTGCAGTTCAGAATGTTCTGGCACGATAGCTCAATTAAGAGAGCAACTGACCGGCAATCTGGAGATCCAGGTTCGAGTCCTGTTCTTCTTAGACTTGTTTAATCTCCGTCCTTCCTTAAGTTACATTTTGTTAATAAATGCTAAGATAAAAGGCAATTGTTACTAAAATGCCCTCAGATGCTCGCACGTTGGGAATCAATGAAAGAAAGGAGATTGATGATGAATCCATTTGGCACAATCATGCAGCACACACCTGCCGATAATAATGAGCGCAAATTAAGTGAAATGCATAGGACTAGTACTAGTCGCTTTAAAAATTCATAGCTTTTGCAAACGATAAGTGATGATAACAGACTAAAATGAGCTCAAATTAATTGTAGTTTCCTGTATCACGCCGCCACGTTCGTAAGGTGTATATGTAGATGTATTTATAAAAGGATCCATCTTCGTCAAAAAAATAGAATTCTGCCTATAATCCTTATAAAAGAAAACAATCGATTCAATACCTTGGAAAGGAAAGAAAATTTAAACAATAGTAGAAGCCGTTACTTGGTGGAATTCCATATCAATGGAAAAATGAAAAACTCGCTTAGTAAAAATGCTACAAAAATATATTTCTCTACTGCGACATGTTTCTTAACTCACAGAGTTATCATCAGGCAAAGATCACAAAACATTCAACAACAATCAAAATGATGTTAAGAAACTGTAAGTTAAGAAACATGCCGCAGTAGAGAAATATATTTTTGTGGCATTTTTACTAAGCGAGTATTTCATTTTTCTATTGGAAAGAAAATTGTAACACGGCTGTTAATGAGTTGGAAAATGATATTATATTTGAATTAGGGGGCATCCATTAATTACGTGAGGTGATTTTTGCGATTTTTTGACCCCTCCCGCCCCCCTAGTGAGATAACTTGAGATTTGGCTCGACCCCCTCCTCTAAACTCACGTGAGATTGTCCAAAATGCGTGTTTTCAGTGTAAATATGTTAATCCATGCTTCATTGTATTGAATTTATTAAAAAAACGTAATTTATTTAATTATTTTTATTTAGGACTAGTTGGGAATAGTATTTAAGACTACTGAGATCGCGTGCTCGGCTAGCCGGTGGTTAAACAATCGACTAAGCTACTTTGTGGCGCTCGCGTAACCGTGATAAATACTATTGTGTTAAATTTAGTTATATTTTAGTAGAGAAACACGTTTTACTCAATTTAACCCAGTTATCTCATAATTCTACACTGTTGTTTGCCGATAATAAATTACGTAATCTTTGCGAGAACCCCCCCCCTCTCCCCCACGTGAGAGTGAGTGAGATTCGGCTTTACTCTCCGCCCCCCTAACGCCTCACGTAATTAATGGACGCTCCCTTACATACACACCCCGCCAATTTTACATTGTATTTTTCTATCCCTGAATATGGTTTCGAAATGCACAATTGGTTTTATTTTAGATGGTCAGTAAACCAGGCTTTCCCGTTCTTTCCGAAAACCGGAGGCAACGAAGCGGTAATTGAATCTAATTATAATAAATGAATGTGATCATAATTTAAGATGCGGGTGGGTGGTGAAGAGGTGGGGTGTTATTTCCTTGTCGTGTGCTCTCGTGAAGAAGTTTCGGGTTTACCTATTTTCAGGAATTACGTCACAGACGGAGGAATAGGAACCCTGCCTCCACTAACGAGCCTCTCATTATGCATTAGAGGCTTAAAATCTCCAATAAATGTTTTTGTCGGCGTTCCTCTTCTCATTCCTCGGTTTTCCGAGAAAGCAAGACAGGACACCTCACCTTTTGAGAGCACTCAATACGTATTTCGAATGCGATGCATTCTTCCTCATGAGTAATTAGATACTAGTAATTATATTGTACCTCTCAAGATAGTAGCATTTCTTCCCCGAGTACAAAATAGACTACGTTTTAGTCCCCTGTCCGACCCCCGGCGAGGAAAAGCATTTCTTTAATAAATGCATGGAATATTAATTTAAATCGGTTGCTGGTCTTTTTCTTTTGGAATATTCTATCAAACAGAAAAATCGTAGTAGACTGCGAAAATCGTAAAATAAAAGCTATGATGAAATTGGACCAAAAAATATGTATACGTAATCGTGAATATGCACCGTTATAATTCGGCTAAAGATTATGAGAAATTTGAACTAAGCTGTGATAAGAGATGATAGGACCATATTACATATTTAATCTTAATTCAACTTTATCAGTTGAGAATCAGCGGAACATAAGTTAGTCTATTATGATGATTAAAATGCGTAAGTTTAATCCCAAAGTTGGACAAGGAGTGAAAAATTGTTCAACCTTGGGTTTAAAGCGCACGCTTCCTCGTGCTAAGTAAACTTTCATCATAAAGTTCTTTAAGCATATTCAATGAATTATTTATAGATTTCATCTGTAATATTATATAAATTCAATTTATTTATAGATTTCAGCGAGCGGTTGTTTTATGAACTTAATGTCATAGAGCGAATATTGGGTTTTCTTCCAATTGACTGGATGTTATAAGAGTAAATCACAACATTTATGTATATTCATAGATTATATATGGGCCATTCCACGCCAATTCGACAAGGAAATCGGCAAAATTGACCCTTGAGGTAACCGATTTGGACCAAATTTGGCAGATCGCTTTGATTTGATAACAAAATGAAAACTCCCAAGCCGTTTTGTGATTAACGCAATTGTTTACGAAATATTGCAATGTTTAAAAATTGAAATTTTACAAAAGTGCCTTCGCATTTGAGGCCATATCTCCGGTAATATAGAAGCTATAAATACAGAAATTAGCTGAATTTAAAGGTATTGTGTTAAAAAAGATATAAATAGGAAGGTTATTTTAAATTTAAACAATTTAATAAAGTTTAAAACAATCTGAAATTTTCAAATCGATTTTTGACGGTGTAACCACCTCTTTGGTTTTTCTCATTTTTTATATGTTGTACATACAACCCTCCTCTACAATTTAAAAAATTTGGCGTGGGTAATATTTCATTTAAGAAAGAAAAACATTTTTTAGTACAGGCGTGACGCTCGACGCGGCTCCGCGCTGTCCGGCTCGCGCGCTGAACGTTTGGAAGTGTGGCTTTTCATATCTCAGCACGCTTATTCTTCCATCTGCTTTTCACCAGTTTTAACTATTCAACCAATATTAGCCGACCCTTTAATTCCCTTCACCCTTGCCGACTGATGAAACCAATGGGAGTCATTACACTCCGGGAAAAGAAAGTCGCTTGGGCAGACTGAACGAGACATTACAATCCCTCGATTAAACACCTATTTCAAGCAAAAATGCATAGATCATGGAAATATCCGGCGAGAAAATTGAAAAAAAGCTACCACTGCTGCATTATGTCTTCAAAAGCTGAGGAAATGGAAATTCAAGAAGAAATTCCTTCATCGGAAGAACAGGAAGTCCACCAAGCTGGCAAGGAAATGATTATGCAGCTGAAGGATAAGTTCGCCAACGCCGCAAAAGTGAGTGAAAAAATTCTAATTTTATCTGTCTTGCCTAAATCATGGAGTGTTTCATAGATAAAGCTGGAGTTTCAAGTGTCGGCATATTTGGTCAGAAAGATGAAGAAGTACGTTTCTGAACAAGGAATTCTTTGTTGTGAGAACGCGAGAAGAAGCAAATCTCTCTCGAAAGAAACTAAGCTGAAAGTGATCGAGTTCTACCGTGAGCCAGACATTAGTAGAGAAATGGCGGGAAAGAAAGAGTATAAAAGCATAATAGAGGGAGATTTGCGCGTAGCAAAGCAAAAAAAGTTTAATTCTTTGCAATTTGAGGGAAATCTTCAAAGAAAAAAATCCCTATGTAAAGATTGGATTTTCCAAATTTGCGGATTTGTGGCCCCCTGAGTGTGTGTTGGCTGCTGCACCTGGCAAACACTCCATATATGTCTGAATGATACACCAGAATTTCAAACTACGGTATCTCGGGGCTGGATTAGAGCAAATCAAGTTGGATAACGGAAGTTCATTGTTTAAAAATTATCGGGACTCCCTGAATTTCTCACTTTGCCGCCATTCATCAGAAATGTGCTTTATGGGTGAAATACTGCCATGGGAAGACTCCTAAAACGTCGTAAGAAAATGTGGGAGCACATATAGAATGACTGAAATCATTTCAGAATATTTCAGGGAATACTGTTCCGATGAAGTTCGTTTCAGGCAATGGACTCAAGAAAATCGTTTTACCTTAACAACGCAGGTTATGGATACAGATAATTTTTTGCGAGGCATTCTCTGAGAATGTCATAAAAGTAAGGAGGCATGATTACATTGCTCGCATGCAAACTGCATTCTATTTGATAGTCAGAGACAATCTGAAATTATGTGAAGTTGTTGCTGTGGCCGACTTTTCGGAGAATTTTTCTTTTATCCATCAAGATGCTGTGTAATGTGTCCACTGGTGTAGTAACCAAGCTACAGTACATCCATTTGCGTGTTACAGCAGAAATACTGACGATAAAGTCATACCTTTCAGTATGGTTATTATTTCGGATTGCATGGAGCATAACGTATGAAGATTTTATACCTTTCAAAGGAAACTAATAACCTTTCTTCGAAGAAGGGTACGTAATCTACTTAAAATAATTTACTTTTCCGACAGAGCTGTGTCTCAATACAAGAACCGCTACAACATGAGTAATTTGTTGCATTACCAAGAGGATTTTGGAGTTAATGTTGAATGGAATTTCTATGCTACTTCGCACGGAAAGGGCACAAGTGACCGGCTACGAGGAATGCTAAAGCGATTAGCCACACATGCCAGTCCAGTTCAGCGCCTGTATGGAGAACACATTCAGACTCTTAAGGAACTGTACGAATGGGCTCAATCAAATGTTAAAGGGATGGAGATCGAGTTTGTAGCCAACGAAGAAGTGACCGAGGTAAAGAAGAAGCTGGTCAGAAGATTTTGAGAGGCACCTGCCGTGGAAGGTATCCGTTCATGCCATGCAGCTATTCCGCTATCCAAGAACTACATTCAGCTTCTCTGGTGCTGATTTGCAACGTTTTAAGGAGAGTTCGGATATTTTTCAAGGTCCAGTAAGAAGGTAAGTGAATTTCATATGCGCGATTAACTAGGTAACATTTTTCTCACGGCTAAACGAAACTTTCATATTTTAGGTCTGCAGCTAAGAGGCATATAACCTCAGTAACTAAAACTGCCAGTACAGACGTTCCTCATCAGAGAAAACGGAAGAAAACTTGATTGGTTAGGAGTTCTGTGCATCTGTAACTAGTATTCCGTTTGATTTTTTTATTTCCACGCTCTATCAAACTGAGTGAAAATACTATTGAAAATTAACATGGACAAAAAAATCTTTGTTGAAATATTTATATGCTTACATTCAATTGCAATTCTATTGAAATATTAATTAAAGTACAAAGTCAAACATTAAGATATTAGGATGTCAACTGCATTATGAATGAATCACCTTTTGAAGACATAATGTCAAAGCAGTGGTTGCTTTTTTTTAAACCGGATGGCGCGGAGCCGCGGCGAGCGTCACGCTTATACACAAAAATGTTTTTCTTTCTTAAATGAAATATTACCCTCGCCAAATTTTTTAAATTTTAGACTAGGAAAATATTCTCAAATATTAGTATTATATAGTATTAGTTGGAGGATGAAAATTTGGCAGAAGTGGAGAGTAACGAAAATTTTACGAATAGAATCTTTTTGTGCAGTTTTTAGTTATCGATGACTCACCTGTGAAATTGATTCATCAAATGAGAAATATGTCATAAATTATTCTTAGCGCAAGGTGTAGACTAAAAACACATTCGTGACATTTATTAACCAATTTCGCCGCAGTTAGACATCAGTCTAGTGACATTCTTATAATACCCGAGTACTCATGTAGCAAAATGGCGATTGTTTTCTAGAGAACTTGATGGGGTTAGGTAAAATAGATAGGTAATTGTTCAGCGAAACAATAAAAAGATAAATGTTGTCTTAGATTGGAAAGAAAAGTAAATCCTACTATTTTTCTTAAGCAAAGGAGATATTGGTTCGAGCGGGCGGAGCGCATGTAGAAGAAAGCAACGCCCTGATCACGACAGAATTCAGATCGTGATCAGGCGTTTAGCAATCAGCAATCCGCACCCGCCTTATGAATTTGACAATTCGTCTTCATCGTTCTGATTTTCGAGGAAAACTCGGAATTATTCTGAATTCCATTAACCTTATTGTCTATCGCAAATGTTAGCGATGACGTCAAAATCCCTATCGTTGCTACTATTAAATGTACGGGATTTGCTTGCAGTGTAGATAAACATGCAAAGATAAAAAACGAAGAGGGGATGAGAAGGAGAAAGTGGGATGGAATGAAGGTGTGGGTGAAAAGGAGCGGTAATGCGAAGTCAAAAATAAAATTAGGGATCATACGATGAGCCCATGCACGATTCCGATAAATCCCCGCCCATTCATATCACATCCATCGCGTCTTTCCCTTTCCAACATAAACCTATCCTCTAAAGATCCATATCAATGCGTGGAGTGCATTAAAAAATGCTCCCCATTGTTAATGACAATTTTAAAAAAAGAATCGAGAGATGAAATAATGAAAGTAGAAGAATTTATGAAAAGAAATTTCCATATTAATGTGAAAAATGTAGTCATTGTAGAGGTTTCGCAGATTTTAATTTCATTATTACCATTTACATGATGTTACGGTTAAATCACGGAATTTCCGTAAGAGACGGATTCTGTTATAATAATTACGCTGGCACACTTTTATTAAGATATTATTTACAGCCATTGGACACATTTATCTATTTCGCTAATAGCATATAAGTTTCCTATCGTTCGTACAAAACTCGAGTACAGTTTTCATTTTGTAATGACGGAACTGATAATATAAATAGTTTTTAGTTTTATGTCAATACATGGATAAATGTTTCTGTAACGAGCATCACAAAAATTAATCACTTTACTCAGGTAAGCATGGAAATTAAATTTTTCTTCACTCTTCATCCAACGTTTTACTTTTGCTGACGAGTAAATATCTCGGAGAGGAGCTCAAGCCATTTCTTTAAACCTGCTTCAAATCGTCGTATTCTTTTTCTTTTTAAGGGTATATAAATGATTATCCTACTGTTATTTCTTTTGTAATGCTATGGTTTTTTGCTGGTGTTCCTCTCCGAGACAATTACCTGCTGACTATGTCACAGCATTAGTTTTTATTTTCAAAAACTGACCTGCGTTCAATGATTAAATTTACGAGAAAATTTTTCTCGGCTGTAGTGAACCCTTCGGACGACATTTTCACAATGATTGCGTTCCGCTAAGATGAGTGATTATCTTAAATTAGGACTTAATTGAAGTGTAACGACATTGGAAGTAATTTAATAAAGTGGTCCGATCACAATTATCACAGATTGACAAAGTGATTACTTTTTGTGAAATGGAATCGGTCATCAATAATTACATTACAATGTTTCTGAAAGAAAAATATAATTGGAAATTAATCACACCTTTCAGGCATATGAATGTAAATCTTTCACAAACTGATAACAATTCGGATACTGCCGAGGAAAGAAGCGAGAGGCTCCCCCCTCCACCGCTATCGCATTGAGAGCTGTGGAGGGGGAAGCTGACTTCGCTTCATCACGAACCACGACCGTTCGGAAGATGTGCCTTGCGAAGCTGAGTGGCGTCACAATTCTCATCTCAACTCCGCTTCGTATCCGGTGGCCACAGCTGCATTCAAAAGCATAGGTTCGTTTGTGAAAGTGTTTTCCGCTCGGCGTAACTTCGCTCAATTTAGCTTCGCTTCGCATTTGGTGGCCACCCTGCCTTACTATGGGTCGCTGATTCCAGAGATGAGCTCAGAAAAGTCCCACCACGTAATGGTTTTTGTTATTGCAAATTTTACTTTTTCTATTTCCGTAATTCTTCAATTGCCTAATTAATTCTGTTGATATTTTCTTTTGATGGGACGGGATAACATCTGTAAATTTTGTATTACGTACATGTCTTGACTTCTGTCAGAGGGATGTCTTCGAGGGGTCTCCCTCCCTCCGTTGACAAATGCCTGACAGGTATAGTGTTTATCCCTCAATTGATATTTATATTGACTATCTATATATTGCAGTAACATGTACGACTGTATGAATGTATGCTTGTATTATATGTAATGTCCAACCACTGCCACCAGATTTATATTCTACTTGTAGTGTTAATGTAATAATAATATCGCAAAGTTAATATTTTTCAGTAACATGGATCGTAATAGTTGTTCCTAACTAATCTTGGGTCGGTAATTACGGATATGAACTCGAAAAAGCTCTTACTTTTTTCATATGCAATTACACATGTGTTTGCATACACTGCAATTATATTGTTAGAGTATTTTTTTTCTCTTTTCATCATTGTTATACGAAGTAAGAAGGCACTATAAAAATATCAAAGGTGAACTAAGATTTCCCTTACATAAAGAATAAGCTTTCATCTCCGTAGTTTATCCACCACCTTCTCATATCCTTCCTCCAATCCACTTCTACACCACTATGATTGAATATATAAGGTACATTTAGAATGGTGTCCTGGACATAGGAATAAGTGATACACATATGCCCTCTGGTTCTTCATCACACACACTAGGAATCAAGGAAGGAATGTTTACAGCTAGAAATGGGAACTTAGTGACGGATACGATACGAAAACGTTGTCGGCCTGTGTTATTATTAATTTAGGTTAAACTAAAGTTTAGATACCTGTTTTTTTTTTGTTTTCGAAATCCGCCGCTAGGTGGCAGCACTTTTGTCAACAACCAACAATGTATTTCTACAGAACTCGCGCACTCAATCTCCGCTACTAATCGCGAAATATGCGCGGCGCCGATGGGTTGTGGTAGGGCAGGTAGGGTTCTTTTCGTTCCTTTCGAATCTCCGCTTTTAATCGCGAAATATGCGCGGTGCCGATGGGTTGAGTCGGGTAGGTAGGATTCCTTTCGTAAAATATAAATAATATAGGTGCTGACACCTAGCGGCAAATTTCGAAAACAAAAAACAGGTATCTAAACTTTAGTTTTACCATTAATTTATTCATAATACTCATTGTATGTGTGTGTAAAATAGCTGCAACTACTAAGCCTGACAAAAGTCATGAAGTTACATTAATTAAATTCTGTATTTTCTCTTTCGTTGCAGAGAATATAATTGCTCTCACCAATGTGAGGTTTCCAACTCAAACGAACATCGACATCATCACCTCTGCGATCAACCAGTACTACCCTTTGGGTTCGATGGCCCTCATCGACCAAACAAACTGTTAAAGCGACATGATATATTCGTCTTCTCATCTAAAAATTGCATTACTCTCAACCATCGAGGATATGTTGTTAAATGAAGAGATTCTACAGTTTTCATTTTAAGCTTCGTGTATTTTCATACAGTCACTGAAATATATAAAATTTGGAGAGTCTTTGCTCAAATTGATAAAGGAAGCGCTAGCAGTAGATATATCTCACAATGTATGCGTAGTGTTGACCAATGGTCAGATTGCCTTTTAATTATGATCGATTTAAAATTCCGCTCATTACTTTCACGTTTTCGCTATCATATAGGTATAAAATAAATGTATCGTGTAAAATGGAGACAAAGAGAAATTCCTTTTGTATTAAATAATTTAAATGGTATATGATGAGTTATAATGATTAAAGCGATAAAAAATTGTGTATAAAGTTTGTATATTCTGTGCTATATATAATAGAAATCCGTGAGTGATGAAAACGGTAAAAATGTGCTATTCTTATGATGAGAGTAGTTGTCGTTGAATTTAAGCTATATTCTTAAAATCAAATATTGGGATCCCAAGCAGTCAAAGGTTCTAACATAACACTAAATATATCCCAACATAAGATTTTGAAATATTAAATGCTTTCAAGTGTGCGTATCTTTCATGGCTTCATGCTTCAGAATAGTCGATTTAATCTTAAAGTTGTCGCTTTTAAGTTTTTCATTGATTTTACGACACTAAACGTAGTCAATATCGCCAAATCTATAATTACTGCTTAGTTCACAGTTGAAATTCTTTTAGATTACTTTCTTTGGTAGTAAAACAGTAAATAAGCGACAATTATTCTAAGCTAGTTACCCACAAGATGATATGTACTCAAAATATATTCATCCATTCATATCTATTATATGCAGCATTAGCGTGCTTTCTCTAAAAGAATGAATATGCATTCTCCAACTATTTGAAACACGCAAACGATATTCTATCGCAAAGCTCAGAAAAAATGAGAGAGAAAATCCACTTTTTTGACATAAACTTTGTGGTAAGTCATTTATATGTCCACGAAAAATGTTACCACCATCCCAAGCCGGTCTTTTAATAGGTAAATTTTACTTTTGTAAATCTTTCAATAAAGAATGGCAGACCAAATATAGGGAATTTAAATTTGAGTTTGCTAACCAATGACATAGAGCAGTGGTTCCCAAACTTATTTGGCCTACCGCCCCCTTTCCAGAAAAAATATTATTAAGCGCCCCCCTGGAGTTTAGTTTTTTTATAATTTTGATAGCAATAAAACAGAAAGATATACGTATTAATGTTTCTATCTTTTTCTTAAAATATAGTAGAGAAGTGTGTCAATAATAAACATTGAATTTTGAAATCATAAAACTATTTATTTAACTCTGAATAGAAAGGTAGTACAAAAAGAATAAAAGCATTCGAAATCATCTTAATGAGAAGGATGAACCTGGTATACTGCTACCAATTTGGTAATCCTCGGCTCTATTTGTGTAATCGGTAATCTTAAATCACCGCGATTGACTATTTGCAATCGGTTTCATTTTTTTGTTCATAAATTTTAACTGCACTAAATCCACGATCAACTAAATATGGTGAAGAAAATGCAATTAAGAACTTTTGAATTCAAGCCCATAATTCTGGGTAAGCCGTAGGGATCTCCTTTTCCAGCCAGAATTGTTGGTAGCGGCTTTTAAATTTAAATTTCAACTCAACATTTGTGGCTACTTCCATCAGTTATTCTTGTAACTGTGGAGATTATTTGCAATTTAAAAATGATCCAAAATCCAATCAGGTATGTTCATATTCAAAATATCATCAAATCGTTGATTAAAATATGAATGGTGAACATCCAAATGCTCACAATAAGAAAGTATGTCTTCATCTTTTTTTTCAGCACCTAATAAATTTGGGAACTGACTGAATTCCCCTCGTTCACAATTTCGTCTGTACAGAAGAAGTTATGTCAAAAACGCGGACATAACAGATTATTTTCTTATCAGTGGCGCAGCCAGGATTTGCCAATGGTCCAGGGGTGCCGAGAAAACTAAAAAATGCCTACCTCACAGGGCTAGTGTATTCAAGCCCTCTACTTACTGCAATATATGACAATTCTTTCAAAAGCTAAATGAATTTAAAACTAGAGGAGTTTAATGCTCTTGTGGCCAACTTATTAAACTTTCGAAGATAGTAGTTTACATAAGCGAACTATTGGAAACTTATCATAAGTGCTGTTTTGGATTTCTTGTTTGGATACGTCCAATATCTATTAAAAAGTAATTTTTTCTATGCTTAAGTTTTTTAGTATTGTAGATATAAACTACCCGAGTCTTTGAGAGTTTCTTCTTCCAAGAGGTGAGAAAGGTGAGGGAGAGCAAAGGGTGAGAAGGAAAAAATTAATTACGGATATTTGACAAGCGATATAAAAGGTAACATCCACTCATTAGATACCCCAAATTGGCGCGCCAATGCTTATTTGAATATAATTCGTTATTAGACTACATTATCAGCAAATTTTGGAATTTAGTTGAAATTTAGCCTACCCAGAAAACACAATCAATGAATAAAAATAATGATATGAAGTATATATACAGCTAATTGCACAAGGTTTATATGCCCGTGTCAGAATTTCAATTTACAGGAATCTGAAGTTAATTAGATTTGATTACTAAGATATTTTATCAGAAAGAGAATATTCGAATTCAGTAAATACCTAAACTCAAAAATAATGAAAAATCGTTCGCAAAAACTATCATTTTTATTTTAAAACCAAGAATGAAAATTTTTAATTAATTAATTTTTTTAATTACCTCCTCTACTAAGAAACAAAAAATCATTCATAACAGATGAAATTTTCTGGTAGGATTACAATTAAGTATGATTTCGCTATTTATTTATTAGCTAAGTATTCAATTGAATGCGTCACATACCGAACATTAAAAATTCGGCAGCATTAAAAACAAAGTAGACTCTAGATTATAGCTGCTACTATAATTGAATTTGAAAAATTAAAGTTACGTACCAAGGTGAAAAAATGTAATCAATTGAGGTAGCTGTCACTCTGTGGAACTCCATAACGGAAAGAGAGGAAATAAACAAGTCTCAGTTCCACATGAAATTTTTATTAAGTGTAGACCGGTTTCGACTATGGTCTAGTCATCTTCAGGTTCAGAATCGAAACATTTTTCGAGCATATATACACTTAGGAGAGGCGAAGGGTAAGGATGAAGGTGTGGTGGAGGGTCGAGGGATAGGAGGAAGAAGTTGACCTGTGACAACAGGGGGAAGGAGGCAAAGGATTGGTAAACATTGGAGAGCTCCAAATAACTTATTTTACGGTGAAGAATTTCCATTCGCTCAAAAATGTCTAATTTAGGACCCCTTGGTCCTTAGATTGGACCCTTAGAAGCCGTATTTATTTTCCTTTGTTTTTTATGAGAATACTGTCTATGAGGGAAGAGGAGTACTTTGAGAAGAATTGCCGTTGCAAATGGGTACTCTCTCAATACCTTTCAGCTGACTGATTTCATTCCAAAATGGTATAATATCATCGAAAATTAACTATTACTAATATCTTGTATTGCTCTTATACACTTTCAAATTTCTACAGAAATTCGGTCATCGAATTATTTTCGTAGATATTCATTAAATTAACAGGTAATCATAAAATAAGCATCAGTATATTTTCTATCAACCCGTGTAATGAAGAGTCTACTGTACATACTTTTAATCGTCTAGAATACTAAATAAAGGAACAAGAACCTTTGGAATTGTCACTAAACTCATCTTGAGATGTGCCTTCCGATAAAAGCCCTAAAATAAGACAATCCTAATACATACATCTAATAATGGTCCTTTCACAAAAACACATAGACATAAACATCCATTTTTCCGATAGAGAACTCGAGCTATTAGAGGACTGTGAAAATAATTTTCGGATGTCCCTCTGTACCTTACGAAATCCAAACTAAACTCTCCTTCGAACTCTTCACTATAAATTTCTCAAAAGCATTACTCACTAGCCCACCTTTGCATTCACACCCTTAAAATAGTCACATGCAGAAGATCTAACTGAGCGTTTTATCTATCTGTTTTTCTCTCAAACGTAATTTCAATCTCTGTTTTCAGGGTGTAAGTTACGAACTACCTCTCGCATGTTCCCTTGTATTTTTGCGAGGAATAAACAAATCAGCACCTCCGAATTTTTCTCTAGGGAATCTTATTTTATGGTGTGAGTCATCTATCTAAAGAATAGGCATAAGAAGTGCACGCTTTGAACCTAGTGTGCAAAACACTCGTATCTTAACGTCCCATTGATATCGATGTCGCCTCTAGGCCTACTCTGCTACCGAAAACATCACCATAAGTTTACTTCGTGGTTTTAAAAGACCTAAGATAAGAGCTTAGGAAAAATTATTATTTAATTAATTAATTATTTAAATTAATGATTTATTCGTTATTTTTAAGTGCTTCCATTTCATGTTCATTTCCTATCCTTCTGCTATTGGGGTTTAACCTTTATTTCTATTTTGGTATTGCGATTTATTTTATGTTTTTTGTATTCCGTGTTAATGTTGCGCATTTTATGCTTGAGATATGAGTCAGCTCCGTAGTACACTTACTTTCCCCGAAGTAAATTCATCGGTGGTTATTAGAGTGATATATAATTTATCTCTGAAATTATGTTAAATGTTTGATTCATTTGTCCCCTTGTACCTGTATGATATATAACTTTAAAGGTAATACTGCTTAACTAAATGTGATCTTAGAATATATTTTTATATTGTTTCAGTTGAAGATATCTTTCATTCAGTGTATAAGAGATTTTATATTGAGTTGGTGCGGCTTTGTGAAGTCATTTAAACTTATATTTCCTGGTATATTGGATCAGAAAGGCAGGTATAAGTGATCTATCGACAAGTATGAAGTAATTGTTACGATCAAGGTTGTTACACTGGTATTTATAGAATGTAATATCCCCGTCGAGAATCAACGGGCACTTCTGCTAGTATTACTATAAAAATGGATGTATGTATGGATGTATGTTTGTATGTATGTATATTCCAGATAATCTCGAAAACCAGATGTCGCACGTTCTAACTTTTAAGATCAAATGTCTTCACGGGGATGATCAAGTGGTACTTTTAATTTGCCTAAAGTCCACGGTTCGAACCCAAACGATTTAAATAGTTTACATAAGAAATACACGTAAAGTTAATTGTTTTCGTAGCAAAAAAATGA
The DNA here is from genome assembly GCA_947579665.1 of Sympetrum striolatum. NCBI lineage: Eukaryota > Metazoa > Arthropoda > Insecta > Odonata > Libellulidae > Sympetrum > Sympetrum striolatum. Next base: position 1,872,993 of record OX388343.1, read on the forward strand.
CATCTGCATTAGCCATCACCCTAAATTAGAATTAACAGTCGTAGAGAGTCGAAACAAGCATCAAAAGAAGGAAAATAGAATAAATATTCTTATTTTAGTCAAGGAATATCGTTTGCGATTCGAAATTGCGAGAATTTTGAAAAAATATACGAAATTTTGTCTAAATTTCCATGTAGTAAACAACCCATTCCCTTTACGAGCTAGGCCGGTGGTTCCAAAACGAAGTTGGACTACCACCCCCTTTCCAGAAAAAATATTACTCAGCGCCCCCCTGGAATTTAGTTGTTTTATAATTTTAATAGCAATTGAACAGAAAGATATATGTATTAATGCTTCCATCATTTTCGTAAAATATAGTAGAGAAGTGCGTCAATTATAAACATTGAATTTTGAAATTATAAAACTATTTATTTACTCTGAATAGAAAGGTAATACAAAAAGAATTAAAGCATTCGAAATCATCTTAACGAGAAGGATGAACCTGGTATATTGCTACCAATTTAGTAATCCTCGGCTCTACTTTTGTAATCGGTAATCTTAAATCACCGCGATTGACTATTTGCAATCGATTTCTTTTTTTTTTGTTCATAAATTTTAACTGCACTAAATCCACGATCAACTAAATATGGTGAAGGAAATGCAATTAAGAACTTTTGAATTCAAGCCCATAATTCAGGATACGCTGTAGGGATCTCCTTTTGCAGCCAGAATTGTTGGTAGAGGCTTTTAAATTTAAATTTTAACTTAACATTTGTAGTTACTTCCATCAGTTCTTCTTGTAACTGTGGAGATTATTTGCAATTGAAAAATGATCCAAAATCCAATCAGGTATGTTCATATTCAAAATATCATCAAATCGTTGATTAAAATATGAATGGTGAGCATCCAAGTGCTCACAATAAGAAAGTATGTCTTCATCTTTATTTCTGCACCTAATAAATTTGGGAACTGACTGAATTCCCCTCGTTCACAATTTCGTCTACACAGAAGAAGTTATGTCAAAAACGCAGACATAACATGTTTAGTTCTTATTTAATTGAGTTTGATGCTAAAGGTTACTTTCATTAAATCTTTGAAACAAGTCGGTGATGTTAACGATGTCACTTTAGGATTGAATTTAACTAGATCGTAAAGCATCATGTTTATCTTTCAAGAACTCCAGCACCGAGTTAAACAGTTATAAAACCTATCTAAACAGGCACCCTTTGACAACCAACGATCTTCTGTATGAAGCAGCAAACGATAGAATTCCTCATCGTCTTCAATACAAAGCTGTTTAAATAATCTGCCATTCAATGATTTGCTTCTTATTGAGTTGATAGCTTTAATTACAGATTGTAATGAGTTATGTAGGCGAGCACTTAAATTTTTGGTAATTAGATGTTGACGATGGATGATACAGTGTACCGTGAATGCATTCGGCACCTCCTTATTTAAATATGCAAGAAAACCCCTGTAGCTTCCTATCATTGCTGGAGTACCGTTTGTGGCTACTGATAAGATATTACTCAGAGGTATTTCTCTTTCTTTAAAAAACTCATCCAATACATGAAATATTGATTCTACTTTAGTATCAGTTTGCAAATATTTAGCAAATGATAATTCTAGGCAAGTTTTTTCTTCCGTTTTGAACCGCACGTACACTAAAAGTAAATCTTTATTTCCTAACAAAGTTCACTCATCGAGTTGAATAGAAAACCGAGATGTTTTTAAATATCCAACATTCAACATCTTGAGCCATTTCATTAATTCTTCTTTGCACTGTATTATTCTCAGCGAAATTTTCATGATAACATCAGATGCTGGCTTGTGTAGCACAGTACGTATTACTTCACTTATAGCCAGTATAATTATGTAGTTCTTCACCAACACTATGAGATTTTCCCGATTTGGCACTCATTAACGAAATATTGTAAGAAGCAAGCAAGCTATCGCCATCTTGTGTGTTTTCGGTTGAAAAGAGTTTGCCAATCACGGTTTTTATCTAAGATTTCTTTTAGTGTTCGAAAATAAAATTAATCCTTACGTTTTTTATCACAATGAATTTAGACAAATGTTCTTGTAGTCTGGAAGGCTTCATACCCTCGTTTGATAAAACTTTCTGGCAAATCAGGCAAATTGGCAATGTATTGCTTACAGGTGACTAATTTAAGCCGTATTTTAAATATTTTATATTATATTGTCTACATTTTCTCTTCTGTTGATCCATTATTATTTGTAGAAAATATAATATTTTATGGAGGTATTTGTAACTCATATTTTTTAAAAATATTTTTGTAAAAAAACAAACTAAAATAAATACTAATTATTTAAATAAACATGATATATTAACCTTTCTGCACCGATAGTTTTAAGAAATATTACTTTCAGATACGGAACGCTTTTTCGGATTTTCACCCAGCTGTATTTTTCATGCTATGCTCAAATCCTGACCCACGAAACGTGAATTTCCAATATGGAATCACGTTGTATCTCAAGTTCTAACACTCAAAATTTAATTAATATTTTGTCTGACTTCCTGTATTCTATATTCTTACTCCCTGAAAAATATTTCCCCAAAAAATCTCCACCTGGGGCTGAACAATTAAGGAAGTCAAGAAAACGCATCTTACCCAAAACGTTCCAACGCACCCATTCTGTTGTTAGGGCTTACCGTTACTTAGCATGTACTTGGAAGGAAATGTCGGAACTCAACCCTAAAAGATGTTAAGAGTACCTAAAAAATTAATTTCGCAGACTCAATGTCAAAAGGTAATCCCACGGAGTTTTATAGTGAATTTTATGGGTTTATGGTGGATTTTATGGGTTTATGATGGGTTAGCCCGTTCCGAGTTCTGGCCATTACTTAAACTTTAGAGATCGACAGAAAGAGCGAATGCGATAAATAAAACTAGGGATATTAAATAAGAAGAATCCTGAAAGCATTTCTTAAATAAAGACACGGAAATGAGGATTTGGATAATTTTTCCACAAACAGTATGTGTGTGAACATTAATTTATTGTTGGTTGACGAAAAGACATGGAACAAAGAAATTCAATTTTATCTCTGATTTTCCCCAAAAGAAAAATTTTGAGGGATAAGTCATAACAACGTAGAAGACATATCTCCAATTATTATATATATATACGAGTAAAATGTTATATATATGACATTCTATATATATGCCGAATTTCAAGTTTTAATAATATTGGGAAGGGGTTCAAAATAATTCTTAAAAATCGGGTCAGTGACTGATTGTAGAGACGCCTGGTGTCGAACCCTGGACGTATTGGAAGCTGTAAATGCACAAAATGACTTGCTAGGACTTGATCTAATTTCATACAAAGTTCATTCATTCATTAGGGATCAAAATTCTAACCATGTTCCACAAGGGCCACTGACTTGAAATTTTTACGACGTATTGGCCGTAACGAGTAACCTCCAGAATAAATCCGACTTTGAACCTCGATGTCATGGGTTCGATTCCAGAAGGAACCAAAGTCCCGATTTTCTCCATAAAGATACATGGCGGGGATTTTCGAAAATTTGTTTGCTGCACTTCCCGGAAAAGTAGAGAGTTGAAATTCGAGGGATCGTTAGATATCTAAAGGAAACCGTAAAGACATCTACGAATATTATCCTAGGTTCGATGCTAAGTCGGGGCAAAAATAGGCCGTTTAAAATGCATTGTGTCGTTTTTTAAGATTTATTTGGACCCTTTCCCGATGGCATGTAAACTTGAAATTCGGCATGGAGTTGGAGATCAATAATAAATTTAAGGATCAAATTTTACATATTCGATGATGGCCCTTGGTTCGATCCCAGAGGGCCATTTAAATTCCTTAATGCATTTCTTACGGAGATAACGGAAACAAATTATAGGTACTTTCCGGCACGATAAAGACTTCAAACATTGCACTAAGAAAGATTAAGTGTATACAAATCAAACTGTACATTCCCAGCTGTCCACATTGTCCTGGGTTCGACACCAGGCGTCTCTAATATCAGTAACTGATCCGATTTTCAATAATTATTTTGAACCCTTTCCCAACAATATAGAAACTTGAAATTCGGCATGTAGATAGAGATCATAAATAACTTTCAGAAACATTTTTTAGATTTCCAAGATCGTCCTTGGTTCGAATCCAGAGAGCCATTTAAATTCGTGAAAATGAGAACGTCTTTTGAGGCAGTTGTAGCCAATATTTCTGCTTGAATTTTCACACAAAGTTAGAGATGGCGATGTTCTATTGTGCTGCATAGTAAGTTCAACAGTAAAGACCCGGGTTCGATGCCAGACGTTGGAATTTCAGTGAATTTTAAGAAAAATTTCAATCCATTTTTTCTTTTGATGGCCGTCCCGATATGATGCCGACATGAAAATAGTGTTGTAGATCTGCTTGCAGTTTGCAAGCAACATTTTACTCGTATATATATATATACGAGTGAAATGTAGCTTGCATACTGCAAGCAGATCGGCAACACTAATTCCATGTCGGCATCATATCGGGACGGTCATAAAAAAAAAAAAAAATGATTGAAAATATCCTTAGAATTCGCTCCAATTTAATCGTCTGGCATCGAACCTAGGCCTTGCTGGTGAACCAACTATGCAGCACAAACGAAAATCACCATCTCTTACTATGTGTGAAAATTCAAGCAGACATATTGGCTCCAACTGACTAAAACGACGTCCTACTTATCAATAATGTAAATAACTCTCTGGATTCGAACCAAGGACTATCTAGGAAATCTAAAACATGTTTTTAATATGTATCCGTGTTCTCTATCTATATGCCTAATTTCATGTTTTAATATTATTGGGAAAAGGTTTAAATTAATTCTTAAAAATCGGATCAGTTACTGATTGTAGAGACGCCTGGTGTCGAACCCAGGACACAGTGGTAGCTGTGAATGCTCATTTTGATTTATAATGACTTGATCATATATTATGCAAAGTTTCAGGAAGATATTGTATCGGGAAGCACCTAAAATGTGTTTCCGTTATCTCCATAAGAAATACATTGAGGAATGTAAATGGCCCTATGGGATCGAACCAAGGACCATCAGCAAATTTTGAAAATACACTATTCAAATATACTTATGATATATAACCCCATGCCGAATTTCAAGTTTCTATGCCATCGGGAAAGGGTAAAAAAAAAATCTTAAAAATCGCCACAATGCATTTTAAACGGCCGATTTTTGCCCCGACCTAGCATCTAACTAAGGATAATATTCGTAAATGTCTTAATGGTTTTCTTTAGATATGCACGGCATCTAGCGGTCCCTTGAATTTCAACTCTCTCCTTTTCCGGGAAGTGCCTCAAAAAATTTTCGAAAATCCCCGCCATGTATTCTCTTTGGAGAAAATCGGGAATTTGGGGCCTTCTGGAATCGAACCCATGACACTGTGGTTCAAAGTTGGCTTTTTTCTGGAGGTTACACGTTATGGCCAATACGTCGTAAAATTTCAAGTCAGTGGCACTTGTAGAACATGGTTAGAATTTTGATTCCTAATGAATGAATGAATGAGTGTATATATATCTAGGTATATCCGGAGAAGCGTCTATATATAATAGATATATATATATATATATATTATCGCTATGTAAGAATTCCTCTAATATATATATATATATATATACATATATATATATATATATATATATATATATATATATATATATATATATATATATATATTAACGCTATGTATAAAGAGGTTAGAAGGGCTCTCCGCAAACAAAGAGATTTGCACGGAAAAGTAAAGGCTTTTAAGGGAATAGATCAGCTTGTTCCAAATCCACCACGATCACTATTACTAGAAAAGCACAAGAAAGCAAAATGCGACACCAAGCGAGCTATGCGTAACGCCCACAGCAACTTTAAAAAGAAAATACTTGGGGAATGTTTAGAGGAAGACCCTAAAGCTTTCTGGTCCTACGTTAGAGAGGTACAGGGAAAGATACAAACAGTGAGCTCGATAAGGGATATCGAAGGTAACATTACTTGCGATTCGAAGAGGAAAGCGAATATTCTAAACGAATTTTACCAAAGCGTATTCACATCAGATTGTAACATAGAGATCCTCCCTAAGGTTAATATACTGGATTCCATGCCATATATAACTTTTACGACAGACGGTATAGTTAAAATATTACGCAAAATTAAGCCAAATAAGTCGCCAGGGCCAGAAGGCATCCCAGCAAGAGTGCTTAAAGAACTGGCAGAAAGCGTCGCCCCTTATCTCAAAATTATATTTTGTAAATCGATAAATGAAGGTAGGGTCCCATCCGATTGGAAATTAGCTAATATTACTCCTGTTTACAAAAGCGGATTAAAGGAGGACCCAGGAAATTATAGACCTATATCATTAACTTCGCTGTCCGGAAAGGTAATGGAACATATCGTCGTAAGCTCACTCATGGGAATTTTAGATAGAAATGAATTCCTCGACGCAAACCAGCATGGTTTTCGTAAGTCCCGATCATGTGAAACCCAACTTGCTCTATTTGTACACGATATCTTAAAGTCCGCCGAAAGTAAAAAGCAAGTGGACGCTATTTTCCTAGATTTCAAAAAAGCATTCGATAGAGTCCCCCACTACAAACTAATTTACAAACTAAAACTAGCGGGCATTAACAAGGAAGTAGTCGACTGGGTTAAGGATTTTCTCTACGAGAGGGAACAACAAGTTGTACTGGATGGCGTTAGCTCAAATAGAGTCAAAGTTACCTCTGGCGTACCTCAAGGCAGTGTAATTGGACCTCTTCTTTTCCTTATTTATATCAATGACTTGAGTGACGAGATAGTTAGTAATGTGAGGATATTTGCGGATGACTCGGTTATATATAGGGAAATAACAAACGAGGAAGACCGGACATCTCTCTCAAACGATTTAGTCCTCATCCAAAGGTGGTGCGAAAAATGGGAATTAGATATTAACGTAAGTAAATGCTCCGTAGTTAATTTCTTCGAAAAGAAAAAAATGCGTCCAAATCACCCATACAAAATTAATGGAATTAGTATCAAAGTAGTAGATTCAGTTAAATATCTCGGGATCAACATTACTAATAACTTAAATTGGAGCACGCATATTCGAAAAATCTGCGGCAAAGCAAGTAAAAGGCTTGGCTTTGTAAAGCGTATTGTCGGTAAATGCAACGAAAAGGTGAGAGAGCGATGTTATTTTACCTTGGTCAGACCCCTTCTGGAATATGCGGCAAGTATATGGGATCCGGCGGATGAAACGTGTACTCGCGAACTCGAGAAAGTGCAGCGTAAAGCGGTTCGTTTTGTTAAGAAATGCTACGATAAAAAAGCAAGCGTTACAAAAATGCTCTCAGACGTAGGTTGGGAATCCTTGAAAGAAAAGAGATTGGAAGCTAGGCTGCGATTGCTTAATAAATTCAGGGAAACTACATTTGCGGAAGATACAATCGGTATCATGCAACCCCCCTGCTACGTCGGTCGATCCGATAATGACCGTAAGTTAAGAGAAATAGATGCTAGGACGAATCGTTTCAGAGATTCATTCTTTCCGCGAACAATACGTGACAATAATCGAATAAGGAAGTAATTTAGATTCAACTGGTGTTTACACCCCCTGCCACACGCCGAAAGGCGGCTTGTAGGGTATTAATGTAGATGTAGATGTAGATGTATAAATTCCTCTATGGTTAAAACCTTCGGGATAAATATAGTGTTTTCGATTTTGAGTCACTCTAAGATGTAAGTAGGATTATTTATTAGTATAGATATACAAAGACTGAGGCAGGTGAATAAATGTTGCTTCGAACAGACTCATTCTTTTAGTCCTTTAATCTGAAAAAGTCCCAGATCACCAAAAACATTCCGTTTTAAAGAGGTGAGTATATAGAAAATAGAGGAATGGTGCATACTTGTCCTCTTATGGAACACAGGAGTTGTGCAAAGGACAATTGTGAGGAAAAGAAATTTACAATTAAAGAGACAGATATAATACCAAAACATTTGAGATGAATCTGAAATAATATAATATAAGGAACAAAAAAAAATTCATGGTAAACAAACTTTTACTAGACCACTAATTTAATAAACGAATAACACGACCTAGGTTTCGTAGCGTCGCTACATCATCAGGTGGACCTGATGTAGCGACGCCACGAAAACTAGGTCGTGTTATTCGGATATTAAATAAGTGGTCAGGTAAAGGTTTGTTTACCATGAATTTTTGGCAAGTTAAGAAGTACCCTAAAATTAATCCTGAAATGGTTTCGTTTAAGAAATAGAAGTTTAAAAGATTATGGATGAAATACACCGAGGCGAAATTGTTATAATTTTATCCAGTTTTATGTTGATTAAAAGTAATGCTTCTGAAATGCTGAAAAATCGAACGGGAGAAAATATAAGGAATAAATTGTAATCCTTAGGAATTTCTTAAAAATGGGAATGCGAAAATTGCATAAAAGCTTGAAGTAACTGCAGTAATTTTTTACTGATAGAATTATCGTAATAAAATATATAACAAATATCGTTGTCCTCGTACATTTGAGTGCTAAATAAATTTAATTTTACCACTGTAATAATGATTTTGTTTATTTGGCACAGCGTAATGTAATATGTTGGGTTTCTATGAGATCGCTAAATTGAATGTGCACATTAGAGTAAATAAACTAAGTGATTTTCATTAGATTAGTCATATTCTACACTGAGATGCGGATCTAGTAATAGCTGTACCAAGACGTTGACTACAGTGTTTGATGTATTTATGAAATTACAAACAAACGAGCTCGAAGAAAATCATGTTGAATTAATTCGATAAACATAATTTTATCAGGTCCTATGCGGAAAATTTTTCATTAAACTGCAATAGATTTTTTATCAAAATTAAAAATCATAAATTAATTCTCCAGGGGAGATATTTTGAGGAAGGACTGTTATAGGATGCGGAAGGGATATGTCAGTAAAAAATAAATAATAACAAATAATCTTTATTTGAGCGAGATTAAGACTAAAGATTCTCTTCTTCCATCGAACCTACGTCATTAATTAGAAAATAATAGGTGAAATAATTAGAAGAATTGAGGATGTAAAAAACATAAGAGATTCTTAGGAAAAAAATCCACTGCAGGAAAACACCCACAAGGAAGGGGGGTGTGAAAAACCTGCGCAAACCTACCGATAGTAATTGCTAAAAGATAAGAAAAGAGAAAAACATTCAAAAATAAATAAACTACAAATAAATACTTAAATGCGATACACAAATAAGAATCAGTTCACATTCAAAAAAGAGATAGCAATATACAAAATAACATAAAAAACAAAATAGAAAAACAAGGAAAACGTGCATGGATATTCATCCATAAAGTACATTATGAGGAAAAATAAAAGTACAGTGATGACGTACATAATCAATCGCATCCTTTCAAAACTTTTACCCGACTACCCTAATTGATTCACTCATTTTCGTTTCGGTAGAGTAGATCAAGCCGGTTGTGGTTTTTAATTTTTTTTCAGCCACGTGTAGACGTATACACGCTACTATTATTAAGTCGGGAGGTTTTCAATGACAATGACAGAAGGTGCCAAAAAATAGATTCCTTCGAAGCGAAGTACAATCCGCATGATGTAATGAGAGGCCCGAGGAAAAAAAAACGCCAAATTCTGCGCATGCGTCGAGCTGATTTTCGCATGGGACCGGCGGGAGTATCAAGAGATTGTATATAAAAGATTCAGTCATACCGGCAGAGGATACTCCTAACTCAAAAGGTCCCACATCAGGTATGTAATTTTACTACATTATATTCCTCTTGTACGCATTGAGAGTCCCAGTGGACGCTGTGGATAGGGGTTTGCTCCTCTGCACGGAAGCGTGAAAATCCGTTTCGATTTACCCGTTATTCAGTGATTCCCTTGATCTAATCGAGAGGATGTGAAAAAGTTTGCCAAGATCGGGAATCGGGTCAGGGATCGCCTACATTGCGGTACAAGGAGCGATACAGGAGAAAGTTTTTGAGGATAATTTGTTAGCGAGAGGAACAGCACCGCATTGATCTACGCGTTCTTGGTTCGATTACAGGTCTTGGAAAACTCACTCGCGTCCATTGAAGCTTTGGGCTGATATCGCATGAGGGAAATAAAACTAATTTTAACCTTCAATTTCATCATTGAAATATCACTTGACATTTTATTTTAAATTCATATTACGTTATTCATCATACGACTTGGTGTGGTGACTATATTCAAACCATCCCAACCATGCCAACGAAGACAGACAATATTTTAAGAGGTACTTAGAACAAAATAAAAAACAAAAGAAATATATGAATTCGACCGTTACTGTTTCTGAAAAAGCCTTAGAAGCTAGCTTAAGTGTTTTAAATTTAATTGCACGTCAGAAGAAACCACATATTATCGGCGAAACACTTATTAAACTAGCATGCATGGAAATGTTTCGACTTAGGCTTGGTCCCGATGAAGTTAATGAAGTGGATAAAGTTTCATTGTCTGCCGATACTGGTAAAAGATCTATTCACGATACGTCAAGAAATATTTTAGGAACACGGATGAGAAAACTGTTATTGGCTGAAAAATTTGCGCTTCTCATCGACGAAACAACAGATATAAAAAATAAAGCACAGATGATAGCTATTGTACGATTCGTTGACGAGGACTTTATTGAAGAACATTATTTATTTTGTAAAGAGGTTCCAGAACGAATTAGTGGTGAAGAAATTTTTCAAGTAACATCTACATCTACATTAATACCCTTTCGGCGTGTGGCAGGGGGTGTAAACACCAATTGAATCTAAATTACTCGCGTATACTAGTAGGGTATCGTTCGCGGTAAGAATGAATTTTTAAAACGATTCGTACTGGCATCTATTTCTTTTACTTACGTTCATTATCGGATCGACCGAGGTAGCAGGGGGTAGCATGGTACCGATTGTATCTTCCGAAAATGTAGTTTCCCTGAATTTACTAAGTAATCGCAGCCTAGCTTCCAATCTCCTTTCTTTCAAGGATTCCCAACCTACGTCCTAGAACATTTTTGTAGTGCTTGCTTTTTTATCGTAGCATTTCTTAACAAAACGAATAGCTTTACGCTGCACTTTCTCTAGTTCGCGAGTACAGGTTTCATCCGCCGGATCCCATATACTTGCCGCAATTCCAGAAGGGGCTTGACCAAGGTAAAATAACATCGCTCTCTCACCTTTTCACCTCATTTACCGACAATACGCCTTACAAAGCCAAACCTATTACTTGCTATGCCGCAGATTTTTCAAATATGCGTGCTCCAATTTAAGTTATTAGTAATGTTGATCCCGAGATATTTAACTGAATCTACAAATTTCGTATTAATTCCATTAATTTTGTACGGGTGATTTGGACGGAATTTTTTTCTTTTTGATGAAATTAACTACGGAGCATTTGCCTGCATCAATATCTAATTCCCATTTTTGCACCACCTTTGGATGAGGGCTAAATCGTTTGAGAGAAATGTTTGGTCTTCCTCGTTTGTTATTTGCCTATATATAACCTATATCTATCTCGTCACTCAAGTCATTGATATAAATCAGGAAAAGAAGAGGTCTAATTACACTCCCTTGAGGTACGCCAGAGGTCACTTTGACTCTATTTGAGCTAACGCCATCCAGTGCAACTTTTTGTTCCCTCTCGTAGAGAAAATCCTCAACCCAGTTGTCTACTTCCTTGTTAATGCCCGCTAGATTTAGTTTGTAAATTATTTTTTAGTGGGGGACTCTATCGAATTCTTTTTTGAAATCGAGGAAAAAAGAGTCCACTTGCTTTTTACTCCCGGCAGACTTTAAGATATCGTGTACAAATAGAGCAAGTTGGGATTCACATGATCGGGACTTTCGAAAACCATGCTGGTTCGCGTCGAAGAATTGATTGCTATCTTAAAATACCATGAGTGAGCTTACGACGATATGTTCCATTACCTTTCCGGACAGCGAAGCTATTGATATGGGTCTATTATTTCCTGGTTCCTCCTTTAGTCCGATTTTGTAAACAGGATTAACATTAGTTAATTTCCAATCGGATGGACCCTACCTTCATTTATCGATTTACAATATTGAATTAGTGATAAGGGGCGACGCTTTCTGCCAGTTCTTTTAGCTCTCTTGCCGGAATACCTTCTGGCCCTGGCGACTTATTTGGCTTAATTTTGCGTAAGATTTTAATTATATCATAAGTCGTTAATGTTATATTTGGCATGGATTCCAGTATATTAACCTTGGGGAGGAACTCAATGTTACAATCTGACCTGAATGCGCTTTGGTAAAATTCGTTTAGAATGTTCGCTTTCCTCTTCGAATCGCAAGTAATGTTACCTTCTATATCCCTTATCGAACTCACTGTTTTTACCTTTCCCTGTACCTCTCTAACGTAGGACCAGGAAGCTTTAGGGTCCTCCTTGAAACATTCCCCAAGAACTTTCTATTTACAGTTACTCTGGGAGTTACTCACAGCTCGCTTGGTGCTGCATTTTGCTTTCTTGTACTTTTCTAGCAATAGTGATCGTGATTGATTTGGAACTGACTGATCTATTCCCGTAAAAGCCTTTACTTGTCCGTGCTAAACTCTCTGTTTGCGGAGAGCCCTTCTAACCTCTTTATCGTATGTACCATCTTGGCTCGCAATCATTTTTAGAGTATTTCAATATACTATTTTTAGTGTATTTCGATGTACAAATCTCTATATTTATGCATCATCTCCACGAATGATTTCCATGGGTCCTCAGTGTTGTTATTGCTTACGCTCGACTTAAATGAATTACAATTGGTAGTTAGTTTTACATTAAATTCCTCGAAAATGGCTTTGGAATAGAGATAAATTTAACTTTTGGGTTTCTTATGCTAAGATTTATCTCAATATATGTAAGTATCCGATGATTTATTCAAAATATATAATTTTCAATGGAGCAATTGCATTGCTGTTTGTACGGAGGGTGTTGCGGCAATGACGGGTAGTAAAAAGGGTTTTGTCTTTTGTGTAAAACAAAAAAAAACCGACGTTACTATTTAAACACTGCAAACATTGAGAAGCATTATTGTCTAGACGTTGCCGGAGGAACTTTTGAACACGATGAATGACTGCATTAAAATCGTATACATACTTAAATCAGGAGCCCTAAATTCGCTAATCCTTGGAATAATCTGTGCAGAAATGGGAGCCGAATATGAATCCTTATTGTTTTATACCGAATTCGTTGGTTACCTCAAGGAAAAGTTTGGCTAGATGGTTTGAGCTTCGTCACGAGGTGTGTGAGTTTCTTTTAAATCAAAATATGCCCGAACTATACCAGCACTTCGATGATGATTACTGGATAGACAAACTGGCATGCACGGCTGATATATTCGAGCATTTGAATGGACTTAATAAAAAACGCGAGGTCAAAATGAGAATATATTGACGTGCTCCGACAAATTACAAGGGTCGAAAAAATAAATCTTGAACTTTGGCAGAAAGAGTTGCAAAGAAAATGTTTGGAAATGTACATACCAAAGGACCAACCAAAGTACAATTGAAAACAAGCAATTAATTGTGGATCTGGCCCAACGAAATTTAAGTATGCCTCGGCAGAATTTGATCAATATTTTGATTCCATTAATACGGAACAATGCGATTGGATTAGAAATCCTTTTGCCACCAATGCAGTCAATTCTACGGAAGAACTGCCTCTGCGAATTCGAGAGGAATTTACGGGTTTAAATAATGACATCACTCTGAAACTTTACTTCTCCGAAGTTCCATTAGATATTTTCTGGATTTACGTTAAAAAAGAATATCCTCGCATTTCCGACGAAGCAATCTTAACACTACTTCCATTTTCGACCGCATATTCTTGTGAGCAAAGTTTTCAACTCTTTTATTAATTAAACATTGTAAGTCGTCATGCTTAAAAATTCTTGACCTAGAAGTTCGGGTTGCGCTGTCAAAAAAACGAGCTGAGTATAGAACTCTTGTGTTCATTGAAACAATTGAAATTATTATCATAAAATAATTTTCTCTTCAACTTGCGTCACATACATTTGCTGAATTCTTAATCCATTTAGGTAATAATTGTAATGTAATAATGACAAAATTGTTCAACTTTGTCTTTCTTTCTCTCTACTCAAGAGTGCAGTATATTATAACCAGGTCTGAGTTGAAAAGGAAAACGCACCTGTATTGAAAACTCTCATATATATTTTTCCACAAAATATATCTAGCGAGTATCACTGTGTGGGTAAACTTTATATCTTAAATTTCCTAATATTAAACTTTCACTGTGATTGCATCATTCCTGCAATCGAGCTTCCAATCATTCTCAATGAAACTCATGAAAACTAAATGGCAAGATCCTTTTTCTTTAGAAGGTTAAGCAAATATAAAAAATCATTTTTTCTTTAGGTATAAAATGGGAAGATACGAAGGAACCGTGATCCACATTGTCGTAGCAGCTCTTGTATTATGTGTCCAGTACGAGCTCTCGGTTGCGAACGTCATCGGCTTGGGAGCCTGCCCTTCGTACACCCCGACGTTCACTACAGTTACTAATCCAGTAAGTACAACATCAGCCACGCTGTTAAATAATAATATAATAAAACTTGGGTTTGAATTTAAATTGAATTTCAGCACAGTAATCCGAAAATAATTGTGTGTTCTACGTCACGTCTATAGTAAAGAAAACTAAAACCATTGCATGGTAACGAAGCTTGTATATTAAAAGAGTCAAATGTCTTGGTGAAAGTGAAAAAAATAAACAAAGCTGCCTTTATTCCAAATTGCTTTAATAGCATCGTGTTAAAGGACTGCCAAATTGGTCAAGCAAGAGCTACGAGGAAGAAAACCATGTTGAGTAGGAAATGTTTTATAAACTGCATATCTTGGGGATATGCAGTTCATAATATATATATCTTAAAGATAAATAGGAGTCGACAGAAACCGGACCAAGGGGAAGAACCTTAAGTAAAGATGAAACACTATTCTCCGGAGCCTATATGTCATCGGAAGTTTGGCGATAAATTGTCCAACAAAATTTTCTATTTTATGTATCAGTACTTGGTATTGTGTTTGACCTCACACCACACTATTTCACGGTTTGACCCTAGTTCCGGTACTTACCGGGAAGTGAATAATTTACTGCCACAATACCTCTGGGACCCCGGTCCTTGATGAGGATCTGATGAAGATGACAGTTCACTAACTCTAATATATAGGGAAGCCATGTTTACGCTAAGCGATTGCCTCATCTCACTACTGCTGTAATCATTCCTTGCAATTCAAACTTCGCAAAAAATCCATATTACTTTATGGTATCTGATATTTAACCAAACGATTAAGTGAAAGCCTAACCTTAAAGAATCCTCTTTGCCATGATTGAGCTATTTGCCGAGATAACTTTTACTTTGAAAAGGTATCATTTTAGCAATAAATAAGCCAAGGCATGTATTTCGAAGCGAAGTCTTCAAAGTTTAGTAGACCAATGAAGCAAGTACTTGATGGTCCGACTTAATACAGGAAGGGGTTTTCCGCTTCAAATGCATTTTCAAGCGTCATTACCAATGTTTGAAGGTAAAATTCAACAATCCTGAATACAATATGCATCCTTTTTATGAGATAATTCAAAATATTGAATTTATTTACATAATATACGTATACGCTGCAATTTGGTATGATATCAGGCGGCAACGGTCGAGGGGAATTCAATGAGATAACAATATGTGTAATCTGTCAGGCATTCGCTTAAGGGACCCCCTTCAAAGATCTCAGGAGTTAGAGGTCCGCATGGGCCGGTCTCCGGGCGGGTAAGCAGGCAGTCTATCCGACTCGAACAGGGCTTGGGCCCATGGAAAATTCGGGAAGGAGAGAAATGTATATAGGGAAGAAGGTCCAAATATGGACTAGCTTTTGGTTTTTGAATGTAGTGGGCACGTTTTTAGACATAAGGGGGAATTTGAACATTGAGCCGTATCTTTGACTAGTATCCTTCAATTCTGAAAAGTTTCGGAATAAAAAAAACACTATTTCTTTAAGGAAAAGCTTTATTAAAACAAAATAGCAGAAAGTCGTATTTTGAAAATGCGGTTAAATATGAGCTACCTCTAATGTTTTTTAAAGAATTTAATGAAAACAGTAATGACTTGAAAATTCACTTACAAATAGTACAATGTAAGCGTAAAATCATAAATTCACTTACAAAAATCACATATATGCACATCTCTCTCCCAAACAGCACATTCCGATTGGGGCATCCTTATATGCAAATATAACTAGAAGAAAAGAAAATATAACTATAAGAAAAATGACAATGGTTAGCTTTCTTCTGACAGAGAAATTGGCTGGACAAATGTTTGAACAAAATACAAATCGCCTTTCCTCACACCCCTCAGTCTCGATTTTAAAAATAATTACGCGTGCTCCCACGGTATCGCTCTAACCGCACGGTCCCGGGTTCAAATCCCGACTAGTAGGATTTTTCCAGTTAGGGAATGGTCTTACGTGTTTGTTGTTGTTAATACCTTACTGTAAAAGTCCAGAAAATGGATGTTTGTGGGAAATATGAAAGAATAAATTAATAAATGATTAAATTCCTCCCCGAACAGTTCGCTCCAGCAGCCAATACTGTAGCCGCGTCTCTAACGTGGTACCTGCACAGGCGCTTTGCGTCGTATCATAGTGGACTGTCTTGTGTTAAATTCGCAGTCACCGGTCAAACAGTATCAACTTTATTCACGAATAGCGTGACGATAACGGGAAAGAAACCAATGTAAGTATCAACTCAAGCATTAAAGATAAACTGCAAAAGGAAAGATTCTAAAGAAAATAATCGATCTTTATGCTAAAAAAATGAGAGATTTTATCTTTTGGAATATTTCTTGCAGCACCAGAACCACTGTTACGGTCACTGGTACAATCATCCAGAGGACAAATGGGAATGTTTTCAATTATGATGCATCCTTTACAAGTGCAGGTTTGTTCATTATCCAAATTATACAATTCAGGAACAATTACAAACAAAATTCAGCGTTTTAGCATGGAATAAGTTGTTCAAAGTTCTGCTGAAAAATAAGCAGATTGAAAACAATACTTTTAACGGCAACTTTCGTTTTTTTAATTTTATTTCCCTCATTATCAAATCGTTTCTCCAGGAAAATTTGTATAAATATTTACCTGAGATGCATTTGTAGGTAAAAAGAACATGAAATGACTTTCGTCATTCATTGGAATTCCATATACTCCTTGGCTGGAAATTAATTTGTTTAAAACAATTTTTTATTCCAGGAAATACAATTTCACATTTACCAACGAGCTTGTTGGTGATAGCAACCGATGGCAATTACCTTGTTTTGTACGGCTGCATACCCTATGGACTATTTAACAAACGTATGTATGCATAAATACAATGGTAGAAGACGTCACTTTGTTGAATTGCATTACTGGAAAAAATAAACACAATGTATTCAATTCCTGAACTTTAATGTTGCGGAATTGAATACATAGTGTTTATTTTTTCCACGTATGTATGCAATATCGATATCGTATTTCGATATCGAATATTGGAAGCTTCCATATTAAGATATTGGAAATTACTTTCAAATGTAATTGGTATGTCTTCTAAAGAGTAATAAGGTGGAATAATTATCTTTGCAGAGTTTTCCTGGGTTTTGACAACCACGCAATCCAGTACTAGCACAAATATTGCCGCTGGTCTGAATGCAGCCAATATTTTAGGCTTTCCAATTAATAAATACCAAACAGTAGAACAGAATTTTTGCTAACGAAATGTTCAATAAAATTTCATGGTGTGTTATTTATGAATTTCCAAACAAATGTATTACCCTTGCTTCCCTCTTCATACACAATCTTTTTATTCAAGGTTTTTAAATGTAAATAAAATAATTGAATCTAAATAATGGATCCTTTCTCTTCTGTAACTTACTTGCAAGAATTGAAATATAACCACATGCTTTCAAAAAATGTCAATAGTCTTCTGCCAGTATTTTCTATATCTGGATAACGATGAGAAAGATGGAAATATTATGATTCGACAGAGAAATAAATACACAAAGAAATCACTGTAATGGATTGAAACCGCGAAGAGAAATATATTATATATCGACACAAATACCGATACAAATCGACAAGCAACACAATGTTTATACAATGGACTGAAAACCATATAGTTGTGAAAAACAAATTCAAAAGAAAAAATCTGATGTGGCCAGCACATGACTTTCTCCATATATATAAGATGTAAATAATTATCTACCGCAATAATTTCGAACTCTATATTCCATCTAAACTTGGAATTTGAGTTATTAATATTATATATTATCTTTGATGCCAAAAACATGATAAATAATTTTTACGGGACATGATCGATGAAAAACGATGAAATTGGCCTTTCGCCCATAGAGCCCAGAGCGCACACAAAGTACATAATCAGCAACTTCCGGTTTATCAGTATTTCAAGAATAACTCCTACACAATCAGTGATACAAAAATATGTTTCAACCAAAAGTTATAGTACATTACATTTTCTACAACATTTATAAATAATAGTATATACCTAAATACCATATTTATCGAGATATTTTGAAAACCGGAAATGAGCTTTGAAGAATTAAGCTCAACTTCCGGTCGACCGATTCACTCCAAAAACTAATCAACTCTAACGACACAAACCAAAATACTATATATGAAATTTGGTGTTGATCCGACAAATAGTTTTCATGTTAGAGCGCCCACAATGTACATAATCATCTTCTTCCGGTTTATCAGTATTTCACGAATAACTCCTTATCAACCGGTTATACAAAAATATGTTAAATACAAAAGTTATAGTAAATTATATTATCTAAAACTTTTATAAGGAATACAATATACCAATATATCATATTTATGGATATATTTTGAAAACCAGAAATGAGCTTTACACAACGTACATAATCAGCAACTTCCGGTTTATCAGTATTTCATGGATAACTCCTAAACAATCAGTGATGCAAAAATATGTTTCATACAAAAGTTATAGTAAAATAAATTTTCTACAACATTTATAAATAATAGTATATACCTAAATATCATATTAATGGAGATATTTTGAAAACCGGAAATGAGCTTTGAAGAATGAAGCTCGACTTCCGGTCAGCCGATTTACTCCAAAAACTAATCAACTCTAACGACTGTAATAAAAGTACTATGTATGAAATTTGGTGTTGATTCGACAAATAGTTTTCATGTTAGAGCGCCCACAAAGTACATAATCATCTTCTTCCGGTTTATCAGTATTTCACGAATAACTCCTAATGAACCGGTGATACAAAAATATGTTAAATACAAAAGTTATAGTAAATTATACTATCTAAAACTTTTATAAGTAATACAATAGACGTATATATCATATTTATGGAGATATTTTGAAAACCGGAAATGAGCTTTAATGAATAAAGCTCGACTTCCGGTTAACGGATTAACTCCAAAAACTAATCAACTCTGACAGCACACACAACAGTACTATATATGAAGTTTGGTATTGATACGACTTTTAGTTTTCGAGTTAGAACGCCCATTATCACACACACACATACACACACACACACTCACACACACACACACACACACACACACATACACACAGACATCATTCAGAAAATGGTCAAAACGTGTTCTAGGGACCCCAAAACGTGTATTTCCGTTGAAATCTCGAAGTCGAATTTTTTCATGAAAACAATACTTTCTCTATACTTCGTATATGGAGAAAGTAAAAATCTGATGTGGCCAGCACATGACTTTCTCCATATATTAGATGTAAATATTTATCTACGACGGTATTTTCGAACTCTATATTCGATCTAAACTTGGAAGATAAGTGATTAATTTATATAATATTATCTGTAACGTCACAAACATTATAAATAATGTTTTTCGGGACATATTCGATGAAAAACGATGAAATGGCCTTTCGCCCCAGCGCACAGTGGTCCGAAATCGAAAAAAGCCGGACAAAAGTCCAAAATTGCTTTTTTTGAGATGCAGATTTGAAACTTTGCATATATACAGCCAAATGATTGCCAATCATGGAAAGGTAAGTCATTTTCCATAAATTGTATGCGTTACTTAGATACGGAGGGTCAAACATGACTAAATTTCCAAAAACACGTTCGATTTTATTTTTCTTCGAAACTCTTAAAACTAACTCGAAGTTAAGCTAATAGTGCACTTATGGAAGGAATTTAGTGGAATAAAAAACATAATATTCGATTAAAATGGTACTTTATCTATGCTATCCATCAGTTTCAAGGATATTGATCAATATTTGTATGGTGTTCCATCACAAAATGGCGGACGATTTTTCACACAAAATTTGGCATAAAGTACTCAATATCTTTTGTTTAAAAATGTGTGCAGCGGGAAATTTCACCAGTGTATTGGGTGAAGACAGTTTAAGAATATCCAGCAGAGATCTTTTATGATCGTTACCGACCACGAAAATAAACGCGATTTTTCGATCGCGCCGCTGGGTCTGGAAGTAAGGCGGTTTCGTTGGATTGTTTCAGTTTTTTGGGCTTTAAATCTTTAAAATCGCTGTTTTTATGCTAAGTATGCAGTCACTATCACTGTCACTGTTCAGAAATTCCATATCGAGGAGATGAAGAGGATATTTGATCGTACGAATGAGTCAATAGATGCGGTACTCTGGTAAATACGCTTTTGTTTGCATACGTTACGGATTCTTGCCGCAAGTTAGAAACATCCTTCAAGTTTTGAGACACATTTCACGAATAACTCCTAATCAACCAGTGATACAAAAACATGTTAAATACAAAAGATATACTAAATAACATCATCTAAAACTTTTATAATTAATATAATATACCTTTATATCATATTTATGGAGATATTTTGAAAACACGAAATGAGCTTTGATGATTGAAGCTCGACTTCCGGTCAACCGATTTACTCCAAAAACTAATCAATTCTGACAGCACACACCACAGTACGATATATGAAGTTTGGTATTGTACGACTAATAGTTTTCGCGTTAGAGCGCCCAATGTCACACACACACAAACACACACACTCACATACACACAGACATCACTCCGAAAATGGTCAAAACGTGTTCTAGGGACCCCAAAACATGTATTTCCGTTGAAATCTCGAAGTCCAATTTTTTCATGAAAACAATACTTTCTCTATACTTCGTATATGGAG
The DNA here is from genome assembly GCA_947579665.1 of Sympetrum striolatum. Classification (NCBI taxonomy): domain Eukaryota; kingdom Metazoa; phylum Arthropoda; class Insecta; order Odonata; family Libellulidae; genus Sympetrum; species Sympetrum striolatum. The sequence continues at coordinate 1,894,186 of OX388343.1, forward strand.
AAAGTAAAAATCTAATGTTGCCAGCAAATGACTTTCTCCATATATAAGATGTAAATATTTATTTACGACAGTATTTTCGAACTCTATATTCAATCTAAACTTGAAAGATAAGAGATTAATTTATATCATATTATCTTACGTCACAAGCATTATAAATAATGTTTTTCGGGACATGTTCGATGAAATGGCCTTTCGCCCCAGGCGCCCACAACGTACATGATCAGCAACTTCCGGTTTATCAGTATTTCAAAAATAACTCCTAAACAATCAGTGATGCAAAAATATGTTTCATACAAAAGTTATAGTAAAATAAATTTTCTACAACATTTATAAATAATAGTTTATACCTAAATATAATATTGATGGAGATATTTAGAAAACCGGAAATGAGCTTTGAAAAATGAAGCTCAACTTCCGGTGAACCAATTTACTCCAAAAACTAATCAACTCTAATAACACCAATTAAAATACTATATATGAAATTTGGTGTCGATCCGACTAATAGTTTTGTAGTTAGAGTGCCCACAATGTAACAGCTACTTACGGTTTATCGGTATTTCACGAATAACTCCTAATCAACCGGTGATACAAAAATATGTTAAATTCAAAAGTTATAGTAAATCACATTATCTAAAAATTTTATAAGGTATAAAATATACATATATATCATATTTAGGGAGATATTGTTAAAACCGGAAAGGAGCTTTGATGAATGAAGCTCGACTTCCGGTCAACCGTTTTACTCCAAAAACTAATCAACTATGACAACACACCACAGTACTATATAAGAATTATGGTATTGATACCACTAACAGTTTTTTCGTTAGAGCGCCCACAAGCACAGACACACATACATACACACACACACACACATACACACATACATCATTCCGAAAATGGTCAAAACGTGTTCTAGGGACCCCAAAACATGTATTTCCGTTGAAATCTCGAAGTCGATTTTTTTCATGAAAACAATACTTTCTCTATACTTTATATATGGAGAAAGTAAAAATGAACACTAAAAATCATTTCTGAACGTACATACTTCGTGTAACGACATAGTGAAATAAAGAAACACACTTAGTAATTTGAGCACAATGTTAATTGGACTACAGATTTTAGTACAAAGCAATAATCAGCTCTAATTGAACCTGACCAGGGCCTGAAGATTGCGCTCAAATCGGTAGTCAAATTTCCATTGTGTGGATATTAGCAAGTGTGTTTCTTTATTACAAAGAAACCATTAATCAGAATGTACTGGTTCGTTCTTAAATGTCAGCACTAATAAAAATAGAAAAAATAATGACTGCTATTGTATAAATCAGTGGTCCTTAACCAATGGTGCGGGAGAGCACATCTAGGGATTCGAGAGAAGCTTCTAAATTTTTAATGAAAATTAACAAAATTATAAAATATAGATTATGGTGGGCCAAAAAAACGTTTTTCCGCGAATATAATTTGCCTTATGCGGAAAGGTTGTTCACAGATATGAGAATGAGATAATATTAACAACTGCAGCCCGAGCTCTAAAGTTAAATATTTAGTGAAAATACAGGCGTAAAAGGGAAACAAATGCCTATGAAGACTGAGTTATTCAAAATACCAACATTTTAGTAAGCAACAACCAATAATTTTCATTTCTTGGTTTGGAAAGAATTCTAACCTGATATTTACTATCTACCTACGATTATGAGGCATATGTTAAGATCAAGGCTGTTAAACTGCTATTAATCAATATTAATATCCCCGTTGAGAACCTATGTACACTTCTGCTTTTGCTATTATTCATTTTTCGAGAGAATGAATGACATAAGCAAAATACCTTTCCGCTTCGCTCTGCAAATACATTGACTACCTTTGATCTCACATTCATTAGCAATGTAACAAAAATAATTTATTCTAAACAATTGATTAAATGGTATAAAAGGTAATGTACACAATGAGATGAAACAAAATCTGAGATGGCCATACCAGGAAATTGAAGAAAAATGTAGACATTAAATGGTAATAGGATACGTTTCTCGAAGTATAAAATAATCACATTTGTGTAAGTTTTGTCAAACAGTAAACATACTATGTGCACATATAATTGGACGGGCTCAGCTATACGAATACGAATTTCTTACCGTATTGAATAAATTGTAGCTATTGGATACTGCAACTGCTTTTGAAAAATGAATACCGTTAATTCTGGAACTGCCTCTCTAACAATTGGTAAGCTACTGAGCAAATTATAATTTCTTCTTTTGTTATATCATTTTTAATTCAGGTATTCTTTTCACCAGTAATATTCATAGAAATTTTGTTTAAACTCATCTTATTTAATACAGAGCTACTTCTGCTATGTATTGGTTTATGTAAATAATAAGATTCTTTATTGAATTTACTTTCGTTTGGTATTTTTCATTGGGTGTGGCAGACCGAACTACACTGTCTTAGATCTTCATTTGGTCACCAGGGGTTAGTGTAGAAAGACTTTCAATTATACAGTGAGATTTGTGGAAGCTGAATGATAAAAGGAAAAACTGTCATTGGTAAGTAAATTTTTGTTGCTTCATTGTTTTTTTCTATTTTTGTTTATTTAATCTATATTTAAAAAAGGCATTGCATTAAACTTAGAAATGTGCTGTTTCCAATAGTATGGTTGATCAATCCGTTTAACTAACCTCAACCACTTTTAACAGATATATTTTCCTGTTTTGCAAGGTGTTGTACCTTGGAACAAAATTACCGTTCTACCTTGGGACGTCCCAAGGTACAACACATTTAATATATTTGATAAAATACAATAACAAACTTATCTATGTACAAAGTTGGGATTGCTCAAAGAAAACCAACAATAATCCCAGGAAGAAATTCAAAGGCAAGACTGTAGACGCCACTAGTTCAGAGGATGAGGGAATGAGTATTTAATCTAGTGATGACGATTGTGAAATATCTATGCCAGAATTATTTCAAATAGTTTTGGAAGAAGAAGTAGACATTGACTTAGAGGTTAGAGCGTGGCGAAATAAAACCACATGATTATGTTTTAGTTTAAATTATTATTATAAATAATTTATAGTAAAAATGAATTTGTTACTTCCTAGTAAAATTCTTTAAAAACAGACATTGTATATGAAATTCAGTACCTTGTTAAAATTGAAAAAAAAAAAACTTTCCTATTAGGTGAAGAAACTCTCTATGAAATAGATGAGGATTATATAGTATATAAATTACCATCGCCTTCAACTTCAGGAACCTCTGATGGTCTTAAGCAAGTAATGAATTTCCTCGTTTCAATGCATATGACGTATGACATTTCAATGCATATGACATACCTATGGACTAATCCCGTTGTTAAAGAAACCTTTTTTTAGATAGTTGTACTGTATTTTTGTCATTTTTGAGTGAATTAAATAAGAATTATTTGTTAATTTAATGTTTTGTCCACTGTTTCACTTATTCCCAAGATACAATACCATAAATCCCAAGGTACAACATGGTGTTGCACCTTGAGACACATTGCAAGAGCGCAAAAAATAATTTATTACACCTTATTAAAACACATATTTTAAATTTTTAGGTTTTGGTGTGTTGTCGAAATTCTGGGTATTTATGTATTACACAAAAACTAATATTAACTTTATACAAGTAAAATTAAAAATATTTGATCCTAAACTGTCCCAAGTTACCATACTTTCCCCTACAATTACAGGTAAAATTTCGAGTAAAAAGGCCAGAAATTGACCATCATCATGGTGCATAGTCGTGTATCTCATCCTTAAAGAGTAAATAAATATTTTTAATATTTCTCCAATACATTCTCCATGAAAGAATCAGGTCTATTCTGGCATCGAACTCTGAGTATTTCAGAAATCTCTCTAGGTATAGAATTATGGAGTGGCCAACTATAATTATGTGAACGAATTAAAGCTGATATCTCACTTGTAATTCACGTCCTACCTTACACATATATTCCTTACTGAAGGAAATTTACTGTATCTCGCTTCTTTCCTCAAGAATAGTTTCAATTTAAAGCATTATTAATTAACGTTTTATAAGATACGAGTAAAATGTTGATTGCATACTGCAAGCATATCGATAACATTGATTTCAAGTCGGCATCATATCGATAGGGCCCTCAAAAGAAAAAAATGGATTGAAAATATTTTTAAATCGCTGCATTTCATCCGTCCGGCATCAAACCCGGGTCTTCCAGGTTATCCATGCTATGCAACACAACAGCAGTTCACCATCTCAAACTATGTGTGAAAATTCAAGCATAAATATTGGCTGCTACTGCCCCAAACGATGTCCTACTTTTCATATATATTCCTTATGAGAGAAAAGTTATAGTGATCTGGCATCAAACCCATGAATAGTACGGTCTCATCTAATTTTCTTTCTTTTCTTTTTTCTATTCTTATCATACATCTTCTAGCAAAGCACGTCCTTCATATCATTTCGATAAGTGAATCAAAAAAATAATGAAAAACTACCTCAATGTATTTTAATGTGCAGATATTGGCATCGTCCTAACATCGAACTCTGGATATTTTCTGTAAAAGTCAATAATGTTTTCTATAGATCCAGACTATATCTATCGGCTCCTTGAGTTTTAATTCCCTTCCTTTCCGGGAAGTATTTTTTAAAAATTCCCGAAAATCAAAGCAATGCATTTAAATGGAAAAAATCGGGATTTTGGGGCCCTGTGGAATTGAGCCCATGACACTGAGGTTCAAAATCACAATTTATCTAGCGGTTTCACGTAATGGCCAATACGTCGTAAAAATTTCAAGTCAATCACGCTTGTGGTTTAGCCTGTGAATTAGTATCCTATCTATCCATTATATATAGATGCATCTCCGGATTCATTCATATATCATATCTATTATATATAGATGCTTCTCCGGATTCATTCATATATCATATATATATCTATTACGAGTAAAATGTAGCTTGCATACTGCAAGCAGATCGGCAATACTAATTTCATATCGGCATCATATCGGGACGGTCCTCAAAAGAAAAACAAAAAGGATTGAAATTTTTCTTAAACTTCGCTTTAATTTAATCGTCTGGCGTCGATCCCGGGTCTTACTGGTAAACTTACTATGCAGCACAATAGAAAATCACCATCTCTAACTATGTGTGAAAATTCAAGCAGAACTATTGGCTACAACTGCCACAAAAGACGTTCTAATTTTCACGAATGAAAATGGCTCTCTGGATTCGAACCAAGGACGATCTTGGAAATCTAAAACATGCTTTTGAAACGTATCCATAATTTTATCTACATGCCGAATTTCAAGTTTCTATATTGTTGGGAATGGGTTCAATATAATTATTGAAAATCGGATCAGTTACTGATTGTAGAGACGCCTAGTGTCAAACCCAGGACACATTGATAGTTGTGAATGCACAGTTTGATTTGTATGGAGTTGATATTTCTTTATGGAAAGTTTGAAGTCGATAGCGTGCCGGGAAGTACCTAAAATTTGCTTCCGTTATCTCCGTAAGAAATGCATTGAAGAATTTAAATGGCCCTCTGGGATCGAACCAAGGACCATTAGCGAATATATAAAATTTTATTATAAAATATATTCATGATATCTAACCTCATGCCGAATTTCAAGTTTCTATGCGATTGGGAACGGGTACAAAAAAAAATCTTAAAAATCGCCACAATGCATTTTAAATGGCCGATATTTGAGCCGACCTAGCATCGAACCATGGACAATATTCAAAAATGTCTTTTTGATTTTCGTTAGAAAAGCACGGCTTCTAGCGATCCCTTGAATTTCAATTCTCTACTTTTCCTGGAAGTGCACCAAAAAAATTTTAGAAAATCCTCACCATGTATTCTTATGGAGAATATCGGGACTTTGGGGCCCGCTGGAATCGAACCCATGACACTGAGGTCGACCTACTATGCAGCACAACAGAAAAATACCATCTCTTACTATGTGTGAAAATTCAAGCAGAAATATTGGCTCCAACTGCCTCAAACGACGTTCTACTTTTCAATAATGTAAATGACTATCTGGATTCGAACCAAGGACGATCTAGGAAATCTAAAACATGTTTTTCAAATGGATCAATGCTCTCTATCTATATGCCTAATTTCATGTTTTAGTATTATTGGGAAGGGGTTTAAATTAATTCTTAAATATCGGATATTTTACTGATTGTAGAGACGCCTGGTGTCTAACCCATGAAATATTGGTAGCTGTGAATGCACAGTATAATTTATTAGGTCTTCATCTTGTTTCATGCAAAGTTTAAAGTCGATATCATACTGGGAAGTACCTAAAACCTAATTCTGTTATCTCCATATGAAATGCATGGAGGAATGTAAATGGCGCTCTGGGATCGAATCAAGGACAATCAGCGAATATGTAAAATTTGATTACAAAATATATTTATGATCTCCAACTCCATGCCGAATTTCAAGTTTCCATGCCATCGGGAAAGGGTCGAAAAAAAATCTTAAAAATCGCCACAATGCATTTTAAACGGCCGATTTTTGCCTTGACCAAGCATCGAACCCAGGTTATTTTCCGTAAAACTCATTTATGTTTTCGATAGATCATGACCATAGATAAAGGCTCCTAAAGTTTCGATTCTCTACCTATCAGGGAAGTATTTTTTAAAAATTCCCGAAAATCTAAGCAATGCATTTAAACGGGATAAATCGGGACTTTGGGGCCCTCTGGAATCGAACCCATGACACTGAGGATCAAAATCACAATTTTTCTGGTGGTTAATTGTTATGGCCAATACGCAGTAAAAATTTGAACTCAATCACGCTTTTGGTTTAGGCTGTGAATTTGTATCCTATCTATCTATATACCTATCTATATACCTATCTATATACGAGTAAAATGTAGCTTGCATACTGCAAGCAGATCGACAACACTAATTTCATATCGGCATCATATCGGGACGGACATCAAAAGAAAAAAAAAATTCAAAATATTCGTAGAATTCGCTGCAATTTAATCACCTGGCAGCGAACCCCGGTCTTCCTGGTGTACTTACTATGCAGCAAAATATAAAATTACCATATCAAACTATGTGTGAAAATTCAAGCAAAACTATTAGGTGCAACTACCTCAAACGACGTCCTACTATTCATATACACTCCTTATTTGAGAAATTATAATGTGCTCTGGCATCGAACCCAGGAACAGCATGGTCTTATCTATTTTTTTTCTTAAACAAAGTGTTAATATACATCTTCCATCTAAGCAAGAGCTCCCTTACATATCGATAAATGCATAAAAAAATTATGAAAAGATACCCCATAGTATTATATATGGGTGATATTTTTACCGCCCGGCATCGAACCCGGGTCTTTCAGGCAATACTTTCTATGCAGCACAAAAGAAAAACACCATCTCTAACCGCGTATGCAAATTCAAGCAGAAATATTGGTTACAACTGCCTCAAATGACGTCCTACTTTTCCTTTATATTCCTTATGAGAGAAACGTTATTGTGCTCTGGCTTCGAACCCAGGAAAAGTACGGTCTTATGAACATTTTTTTCTAAAACTTATTCGTACCATACATTTTCCAGCCAAGCACGAACATCCTATCATTTCGATAAGTGCATCTAAAAAAATAATGAAAAACGGCTCCCATGTATTTTAAAGGGCAGATCTTTGCATCGTCCTAGCATCGAACCCAGGATAACTTTTGTAAAAGTCATTGATGTTTTCGAAAGTCCAAGACCATAAATATAGGCACCTTGAGTTTTACTTCTCTACCTATCCGGAAAGTATTTTTTTTTAATTCCCGAAAATCACGGCAATGCATTCAAACGGGAAAAATCGGGACTTTGGGGCCCTCTGGAATCGAACCTATGACACTGAGGATCAAAGTCTCTTTTTTCCTGGGGGTTTCACGTTATGGCCAATATGTCATAAAAATTTCAGATCAATGACGCTTGTAGTTTAGGCTGTGAATTTGTATCCTATCTATCTATCTATCTATATAGGTATATATATGAATGAATCCAGAGAAGCATCTATATATCTATTAAGATATGAATGAATCCGGAGAAGCATCTATATATAATAGATATATAGATGCTTCTCCGGATTCATTCATATATCATACGAGTAAAATGTAGCTTGCATACTGCAAGCAGATCGACAACACTAATTTCATGTCGGCATCATATCGGGACGGCCCTCAAAAGAAAAGAAAAAGGGATTGAAAATATTGTTAAAATTCTCTGCAAATTAATCGTCTGGCAACGAACCAAGGCCTTCCTGGTGAACCTACTATGCAGCACAACAGAAAATCACCATCTCTTACTAAGTGTGAAAATTCAAGCAGAAATATTGGCTCCAACTGCCTCAAACGACGTCCTACTTTTCAATAATGTAAATGGCTCTCTGGATTCGAACAAAGGACGATCTAGGAAATCTAAAACATGTTTTTAAAATGTATCTATGTTCTCTATCTATATGCCTAATTTCATGTTTTAATATTATTGGGAAGGGGTTTAAATTCATTCTTAAAAATCGGTTAATTTACTGATTGTAGGGACGCCTGGTGTCGAAATCAGGAAATATTGGTAGCTGTGAATAGACGGTATGACTTATTAGGACTTCGTCTTATTTCATACAAAGATTAAGTCGATATCATGCCCGGAAGTACCTAAAACTTTTTTCTTTTATCTCCATAAGAAATGCATTGAGGAATGTAAATGGCTCTCTTGGATCGAACCAAGGACCATCAGCGAATGTGTAAAATTTTGATTATTAAATATATTTATGATATCTAAACCCATACCGAATTTCAAGTTTCCATTCCATCGGGAAAGGGGCCAAAAAAAATCTTAAAAATCGCCACAATGCATTTTAACCGGCCGATTTTTGCCTCTACCTAGCATCGAACCCAGGATATTTTCCGTAAAACTCATTTATGTTTTCGATAGATCATGACCATATATATCGGCTCCTTGAGTTTTAAGTCCCTACCTATCCGGTAAGTATATTTTTTTAATTCCCGAAAATCAAAGCAATGTATTTAAACGGTAAAAATCGGGACTGGGGCCCTTTGGAATCGAACCCATGACACTGAGGTTCAAATTCGCAATTTTTCTGGCGGTTACACGTAATGGCCAATACGTCGTAAAAATTTCAAGTCAATGACGCTTGCGGTTTCGCCTGTGAGTTTGTATCCTCTCTATCTATTATATATAGATGCTTCTCCGGATTCATTCATATATACGAGTAAAATGTAGCTTGCATACTGCAAGCAGATCGACAACACTAATTTCATATCGGCATCATGTCGGGACGGTCCTCAACAAAAAAAAAGGAGTGAAAAAATATTCTGCAAATTCGCTGCATTTTAATCATCTGGCATCGAACCCCGGTCTTTCTGGTAAATTTACTATGCAGCACAACAGAAGATCACCATCTATAACTATGTGCGAAAATTTAAGCAAAAATATTGGCTGCAACTACTTCAAACGACGTCCTACTTTACATATACATACCTTATGTGAGAAATTGTAATGTGCTCGGGCAACGAACCCAGGAACAGCATGGTCTTATCTATTTTTTTTTAAATTTAAACTTTGCATTCAAAGCATACAATATTTCCTGGGTTCGACACCAGGTGTCTCTGCAATCAGAAGTTGATCCGATTTTTAGGCACTATTTTGAAACCTTTCCCAATAATATAGAAACTTGAAATTCGGCATATACATAGAGATCATAAATAACTTCCAGAAACATCTTTTAGATTTCCAAGATCGTCCTTGGTTCGAATCCAGAGAGCCATTTACATTCGTGAAAATTAGAACGTCTTTTGAGGCAGTTGTAGCCAATATTTCTGCTTGAATTTTCACACATAGTTAGAGATGGTGATCTTCTATTGTGTTGCATAGTATATTCACAGTAAAGACCCGGGTTCGATGCCAGACACTTAAATTGAAGCGTATTCTAAGAATATTTTCAATCCTTTTTTTTCTTTTGAGGACCGTCCCGATATGATGCCAATATGAAATTAGTAATGCCTATGCCTGCTTGCAGTATGCAGGCTACATTTTACTCGTACCTATATACACATTCATTCATTCATAGGGGATCAAAATTCTAACCATGTTGCACAAGTGCCACTGACTTGAAATTTTTACGACATATTGGCCATAACGTGTAACCTCCAGGAAAAAGCCGACTTTGAACATCGGTATCATGGGTTCGATTCCAGAAGGCTACAAAGTCGCGATATTCTCCATAAGGATACATGGCGGGGATTTTCGAAAAATTTTTAGAGGCACTTCCCGGAAAAGTAGAGAGTTGAAATTCAAGGGATCGCTAGGAGCCGTGGATATCCAACGAAAACAAAAAAGACATTTTCGAATATTTTCCATGGTTCGATATGGAGATAACGGAAACATATTTTAGGTACTTCCCGGCATGATATCGACTTCAAAATTTGCATTATTTAAGATCAAGTCCTTACAAATCAAACTGTGCAAACACAGCTACCAATATGTCTTGGGTTCGACACTGGGTGTCTCTGCAATCAGTATCTGATCTGGTTTTTAATAATTATTTTGATGCCTTTCCCAATGATATAGAAACTTGAAATTCGGCATATGGATATAGATCAAAGATACATTTAAAAACAATGTCTTAGATTTCCAAGATCGAGCTTGGTTCGAATCCAGAGAGCCATTTTCATTCGTGAAAAGTAGAACGACGTTTGAGGCAGTTGTTTCCGCTTGAATTTTCACACATAGTTAGATATGGTGATCTTCGGTTGTTGTGCATACTAAGTTCACCAGGAAGACCAGGGTTCGATGCCTGACGATTAAATTGAAGCAATTTTTAAGAGTATTTTCAATCCTTTTTTTTTCTTTTGAGGATCGTCCCGATATAATGCCAATTTTAAATAATTGTTGTCGAACAGCTTGCAGTATGCAAGCTACATTTTACTCGTAATAGATATAGACGCTTCTCCGGATATCTATTATATATAGATGCTTCTCCGGATTCATTCATGTATATAGATAGATAGAGAGGATACAAATTCATAGGCTAAACTACAAGCGTCATTAACATGAAAGTTTTACGACGTATTGGCCATTACGTGTAACCGCCAGAAAAATTGCGAATTTGAACCTCAGTGTCATGGGTTCGATTCCAAAGGGCCCCAGTCCCGATTTTTCCCGTTTAAATACATTGCTTTGATTTTCGGGAATTAAAAAAATATACTTACCGGATAGGTAGAGAATCTAAACTCAGGGAGCCTATATATATGGTCATTATCTATCGAAAACATAAATGAGTTTTACGGAAAATATCCTGGGTTCGATGCTAGGTCGAGGCAAAAATCGGCCGTTTAAAATGCATGGGGATAGTTTTTCATTAATTTTTTTGATGCACTTATCGGTATATAAGGAACTTTTCGCTCACCTAGAAGATATATATTAAGAATTTGTTTAAGAAAAAAAATTTATGAACCAGTTATATTCCTGGGATCGATGCCAGAGCACATTAACATTTTTCTTATAAGGAATATAAGGGAAAAGTAAGTCGTCGTTTGAGGCAGTTGCAGCCAATATTTCTGCTTGAATTTTCGCATATGGTTAAAGAATGTGATCTTCTTTAGTGCTGCATAGAAAGTATTACCAGAAAGACCCGGATTCGATGCCGGGCGGCAAATATGTCTCCCGTTTAAAATACATTGGGTTAGTATTTCATTAAATTTGATGCACTTATCAAAATGATAGGAAGTTCGTGCTCGGCTGGAAGATGTATAAAAAGAATTGGTTTTAGAAAACAATTTTCATAAGCCTGTACAATTCCTTGGTTCGATGCCAGAGCACATTAAATTTTCTCTCATAAGGAATACATGGGAAAAGTAGGACGTCGTTTGAGGCAGTTGCACCCAATATTTCTGCTTGAAATTTCACACATAGTTAAAGGTGTTGACCTTCTGTTGTGCTGCATATAAAATATTACCAGAAAGACCCGGATCGAAGCCAGGCTGTAAATATATTCCCCATTTAAAATACATTGTAGAAGTTTCATTATTTATTTCGATGCACTTATCGAAATGATAGGAGGTTCATGCTTAGATAGAAGATGTTTATTAAGACTTGGTTTAAGAAAAAAAAATAGATAAGACCATGCTGTTCCTGGGTTCGTTGCCCGAGCACATTACAATTTCTCACATAAGGTATGTATATGTAAAGTAGGACGTCATTTGAGGCAGTTGCAGTCAATATTTCTGCTTGAATTTTCACACATAGTTAGAGATGTTGATCTTCTGTAGTACTGCATAGTAAGTTCACCAAGAAGGCTTGGGTTCGATGCCAGACGATTAAATTGCAGTGAATTTAAGAATATTTTCAATGCTTTTTTTTCTTTTGAGAACTGTCCCGATATGATGCCGATATGAAGGTGGTGTTGAAATGAAATCGGTGTTGTCGATCTGCTTGCAGTATGCAAGCTACATTTTACTCGTATCCCATATATGTATGAATGAATCCGGAGAAGCATCTATATATCTATTATAAAATTTAAAGCATGTTTATAACACAAATTTCAAGTTGACATCATATCATATCGTTCTCTTTCGATATTTCTAATATTTCTCAGTTATTGATATCATCGAAACAAGCACATAACAACCATTTCAACATGGCCATCAACTAACTCATTTACAAATTTGAGTTACTTGAATTTTTTTAAATATATACAAGAACAAATGAACGATGTTAAGTTTTAATAACGCTCGCTGTTACAGAAAAATCGCTTTGAATATCAATAGAGCGGTTGCATTGCTACTTTTACCCTAAATCTGTCAAGGTAAAAAATCTGCCACTATATATAGAAGAAAGATCCAACTTAATGAGGAGAACATCGGCTTCAACTGCAGGGGTTTTTTGGCAAGATACAACATCTTATAAACACACAGGCAGTAAACATTCTCACAAGAGTGAGAAGCGCATTCCTTGTAATTCTCTTGCAAACATCAGAATAGTCGAAGCTTGAGCTATGACATATGAACAGGAATAAAGGCACTTACAATTAGTATTTTTAAATCTATCTATCAGTAAAAGGATACCAGAATATAAACGAAAAAAATATACTTTTATCATCTAGTTATTGTTAATGATTTTGTATAATAGTTAGAGTTTAAACAAAGAGGAAATACGAGGAATTTTTAAGCGAAGACAGGGTAGTGTACCGGGACATTTCAATATTTATTACGATATCAAACCTCGTATTTGGGGATGACTGTATAATTTAAAGAATTGCAAATTGATATTGATGGCTTAAATAATCGGGTTTTCTTCAGCAAATAGGGCATCAATCCATACAAATATTAAGTCAACGGCTTTAATAAGAGCAGATTTCGATATTCCAGGAATGTCGCCGGTCATTTGTAAGCTAAAGAAAATAAGGCGAAATACTTTCTTTTGGCAGAGATTTAATATCGAGTGCAAATAGAATGCAAAGCAAATTAAGATAATTTCGTAATCGGCTCTATCGAATAGTTAAATTAGAAAATAAAAGAAACAGAGTGTATAACGTCGATTAAGCCCCTGCTGGAGAATACGGAGAATGTTTATGGGCTCCGTATGCGAGTTGAAAAGGAATTAGAGACGCCGTAAATGAAGGCGGCGATGTTTGTGTTTGGTAGAGATGAAAATTGCAGCATTTTTGGTCAAATGATAAAAGAATTAGGTCAGGATAGTCTAAAAGTCAGCAGAATGTAAAGAGATTATCGGTTTTCCACAAGCCATTCGCGGGGCGTGAAAGGGAATATGATAATTAAGTTTTCAGATACAGGCACGACCACTAATACTGAGAGATTTCAGGCAAAAAGCTGATAACCATAAACGATAGATATTATTTGGTTATAATAAAAAAACTTGAGTGTGATTGCTGGAAAAAAAAATATTACGAGCAGTGGAACTCCGTTTAAAATTATGAAGGAGTTAGCTTTAGGGCCGCTACGAAAGGCAGTCAGGAAAGTCTAGTGAAAAAAGTGATAAACAAGTAATTTACATTTTATTTCAAGATATAGTCAAATTCATGAGTTAATTACAACAATTAAAAATTGTTTCTTGTAATTTATCGTATTTGATTGGATATTCCATATATTTAAGACTTTCATAGAATGGTTTAATTTTTTGTTAAACGTATATGCTGTTCGAAGTGGCGTACATAATTTATATTTATTTAAAAGTAATCAATTCTGAAATGAAATAGTTTGTAATTAGTTGTAGTAGTTTGGCGTGTTTGTTTACGTACTAATTTTGTAATTGTATACAAAGAAATGTGTTGGAATTAGATGTTGAGTATAGTGTAAGTTACCGTCTCCACCTGACCCTGCATCGTAATTAACCGAAAATGATTTATAAACAATGCTTATCATTTTAACAAGTGCAACACCAGGTGTGCGTTGCCGCTTTATTCTGCAGCTTATTATAAATATAAAAATAATTTAAATGCAATGAATATATTAACATTGCATATGCTGTGCCATGAATCTAGACTTTTTATACTAATATTTAGTTAAATTATTAAAAACATAAGTCAAACCTAAGGTTATTATGATAAAATCTACAGTGCGTACGTTGAGTATATGTGTAAAAATAACCTTAAATCCTTATAACAAGGGACAATTATCTTTATTATTGGAAACTGCTTTCAAAAATTCTAAGTATATCCATAATGCATCGACAGAAAGCCAATACTGAAAGAAACGTTTACAATGTACGCTAAAAAAGCGCATCTACCAACAATATAATTATACATGCTCGATTCTCACACACCCTGGGAAGTAATACAAAAAAATTTCAAAAATCTACCCATAGCGTTCTTATGTAAAAATAAAGCAGCGCATACATGTAAGAAAAAAGCTTACTTTATTACGAAAAATATTAGTGCAATTAGAGAAAAATCAGGAAACGAAATTGAATTTCCAAGCAAATGAATATTAACGTATGATCGTAAAAGCCATTCGATTAACCTCACTTACGTTATCAAGGAATACAAGTTTCATTACTAAAACATTACTTGACCAACTTCTAGGGAATTGGTGGGCTTACGTGGGATGAGCATTCGGCAACCTTCTTCTATAATATGTGCTGAGACAAAAGTTTGTGTACATCAAAATCCATTCCGAATGCTTCAGTTACGAATATTTTACTTTCGAGTGACGAGGATATAATTTCCGAGCGAATTCGCGCAAAATCTATTTTTTTAGGATTAACCTCTATAGCCCCCGATTTGCCGAGAGAGGCAACAGAAACCAGTTCAAATCGGGATACGTACGTCATTCAAAGATACGCTTGACTTACTCGTGTTATTGTTCTTTCATCCCACTGAAACACGGATACGGAAATCTTGGGAATTTTACTCAGAATCGCACGAGGGAGAACGTTATCTGATAATCCATCAAGCTCAGGAATTGTGAAGAAAACATTTCTCCACGAATGGAAATCAAAATTCGAAAGAATATTCAAAAATAATTGTGAGGAGTGCAATACTAAACGAAAATTAGCGTTCTTTGGAGATGAAATGTTTCCCATGAGGAGATTATTTTCCCTTGACTCCATTAACCATAAATTTTCCCTTCCTCCAACAATGATCGATCCGAACCATAAAGATCGCGTATTAAAAAATCTAAACAGGCAAGTTAATTGCTCTACCATCCAATCGGAATTTACTTTTAAGGAGGTCACTCAACTTGAGGTATACAATACCTTAATAAGCATTAAATCTAAAGCAGAAGGTGCTGACGGTATTCCAATCACTATCATTAGCAAACTATATCCTTTATTGCAACATATTATAACAAATATTTTCAACCTATCGTTTATAGTGGTCAATTTGCAAAACCATGGAAAAGAGCACTAATTAAACCAATTTTGAAGAGCTCCAAGTTGAATATTGATGAATTTAGACCTATCAGTTTCCTTCTGGTTTTATCAAAAGCTCTCGAGAAATTAACGCATCGGGAAATTACAGAATATTTAAATAAAAAATCGATCCTCAGTAGTAGACAATCAGGCTTTCGGAAGTCGCATAGCACCACAACAGCCCTAGTAAAAATAACTGATGATATTCGTAAATCGATGGATAAAAGCAAATTAACAGCTTTAATCCTACTTGATTTTAGTAAAGCCTTCGACTCGGTAGATGCGGAGTTAATGCTTGCCAAATTGCGTTTTATAGGGTTCTCAAAATCTTCAATTAGTTGGTTTTCTTCCTATCTACATGACCGTAAGCAGAAAGTTGTCTCGAATGATTCCTCATCCGCTTGGATAAGTATCAATCGTGGTATCCCTCAGGGATCAACCCTTGGCCCCTTATTGTTTTCTCTGTTTATTAATGACTGTCCTCAAGTAATTAAACATTGTAAGCATCATTTATACGCAGACGACTTACAGATATACATCGACACCACGATTTCTGGCTTCCATGAATGCATACAGCACGTAAATCATGACCTCGAACAAATTAATAACTGGAGTAAAGACAATTTTTTGAAAATAAATCCTTCAAAATCGCAAGCCATTGTCATTGGGACACCCAAGTTGATAAGAAGGCTTAATCAAGATAACGATGCAAAGCTCACGTTAGACAACTCGCAGATCCCATTCTGCGACTCTGTGAATAATCTCGGTGTTATCATTAATAATAATCTTACGTGGTCGGAACACATCGTAAATGTGTGTAAATAAGTTTATTCTTCAATTAATTCTCTTAGATGCCTAGGAAGTTTCCTGACGCCTTCGATTAAAGCTCAACTGATAAATTCATTAATCATGCCACACTTTGACTACGGTGATATTGTTTACCAAGACTTATCCAAAGAATTAACTACCAAATTGCAGCGTGCCCAGAATGCATCTGTTCGGTTTATATTTAACTTAAAGAAATTCGACCATATCTCGGGTGCGTTTGAGAAATTGTCTTGGTTCAAGCTCGCTTCTCGTCGAAAATTACACATCATAATAACAACTTACCGTGTCATGTGATTACAAACTCCCGATTACCTCTTTTCAGAATTTGTCAGCTTAGGGTCGGTACATAATTGTAACACTAGAGGAAGAAACAATCTACTCATTCCAAATCATTAGACGGAAATGCTACGTAAATCCTTTGTAGTGATCTCTGTTAATTTATGGAACGCCCTTCCGCACAGTATCAAATCTTCCTGATCTATCCACACTTTCAAGAGGAGATGCCTTTCGTATCTTCTAGAGAATCAATAACGCTAATTATCTCCATCATAGCATTTTACATTTTACCATAAGTCAAGTTCGTTTTTTCCTGATTTTTACTTTCTCCCTATACGTAGTATAGAGAAAGTATTGCATTCGCAAAAAAATTTGACCTCCAGATTTCGTCGGAAATAGATGTTTTGGGGCCCATAGAGCATGTTTTAGCTATTTTCCCGAACATGTTTGTCTGTGGTTAAAACGGGGGGGGGGGGGGGGTTTGTGGGCGCTCTATCTTAAAAAGCAATTATCCGATGATTTTCAAAATTCATAGTTAGAATTTTACTAACAATGCCAAGAGTTGATAAGTTTTTGGAGAATATCGCTGAACCGGAAGTTACGGTTTATCCGGAACAAAATTTTTTTTCTTAAATATCTCTGTGATAATGCAATATAGGTATATACATTTACACGCTAAAGTTGTAGATAATGCACTTTACTACAACGTTTGTAAAAAACATTTTTTCGTAACACTGATTGTTTAGGAGTTATTCATCAATAATTGTTAACCGGAATTATTTGTTTACACAGAAAAGGAAGTTTTTCATACATATCTCTGTAAAAATGCAATGTAGGTACATACATTTACGAACAAAAGTTATAGATAATGTATTTTACTACAACTTTTGTATGAAAAATGTTTTCGTAACACTGATTGTTTAGGAGTTATTCTTCAATAATGGTTAACCGGAAGTTGTTGCTTACCCAGAAATTGAAGTTTTTCATACTTATCTCTGTCAGAATGCAATGTAGGTATATTCAATTAAGTACCAAAGTTATAGATTATGTTTTTTTAATACAAAGCTTGTATGAAACATTTTCCTGTAACACTCATGGTTTTGGAGTTATTTATATATACCGGCATAGGATTATGTTTTCAGTAAATACGGAGAAAGTCATGTGTTGGCCACATCAGATTTTTTCATGCTGCACGGAACAACACTTCAAACTTCTTTCTTTACTTTGGATTATTTTGTTCGTTATTGGTTCTACAGTTTACATCCAGTATAACCTTTTCTTTTTTTCCTATTTTGTATTTCCATAATATTAACTTATTTTAGATTATTGTCAATGCCTAAATCATGATGTTAACTCTCTTATTACTTTCTCCATATACGAAGTATAGAGAAAGTATTGTTTTCATGAAAAAATTCAACTTCGAGATTTCAACGGAAACACACGTTTTGGGGTCCCTATAATACGTTTTTACCATTTTCGGAATGATGTCTGTGTGTATGTGTGTGTGTGTGTGTGTGTGTGTGTGTGTGTGTCTGTATGTGTGTGTGTGCTAGTGGACGCTCTAACGTGAAAACTAGTGGTCGTATCAATACCAAACTTCATATATAGTACTGGTTTGTGTGCTGTCAGAGTTGATTAGGTTTTGGAGTAAATCGGTCAACCGGAAGTCGAGCTTTATTCATTAAAGCTCATTTCCGGTTTTCAATATATCTCCATAAATATGATCTATACGTATATTGTATTACTTATAAAAGTTTTAGATAATATAATTTACTATAACTTTTGTATTTAACATATTTTTGTATCACCGGTTGATTAGGAGTTATTCGTGAAATACTGATAAACCGGAAGAAGATGATTATGTACTTTGTGGGCGCTCTAACATAAAAACTATTTGTCGGATCAGCACCAAATTTCATGTATAGTACTTTTATTACAGTCGTTAGAGTTGATTAGTTTTCGAAATAAATCGGTTTACCGGAAGTCGAGCTTCATTCTTCAAAGCTCATTTCCGGTTTTCAAAATATCTCCATAAATATGATATTTAGGTATATACTATTATTTACAAATGTTTTAGAAAAAGAAATTTACTATAACTTTTGAATGGAACATATTTTTGTATCACTGATTGTTTAGGAGTTATTCATGAAATACTGATAAACCGGAAGTTACTGATTATGTACTTTGTGGGTGCTCTGGGATCAATGGGCGAAAGGCCAATGTCCCATAAAACATTATTACTTTCTCCATATACGAAGTATAGAGAAAGTATTGTTTTCATGAAAAAATTCGACTTCGAGATTTCAACGGAAATACATGTTTTGGGGTCCTTTGAACACGTTTTGACCATTTTCGGAATGATGTCTGTGTGTATGTGTGTGTGTGTGTGTGTGTGTGTGTGTGTGTGTGTGTGTGTGTGTGTGTGTGTGTGTATGTGTGTGTGTGATATTGGGCGCTCTAACGTGAAAACTATTAGTCGTATCAATACCAAACTTCATATATAGTACTGTGGTGTGTGCTGTCAGAGTTGATTAGTTTTTGGAGTAAATCGGTCAACCGGAAGTCGAGCTTTATTGATTAAAGCTCATTTCCGGTTTTCAAAATATCTCCATAAATATGATATATACGTATATTGTTTTCCTTATAAAAGTTTTAGATAATATATTTTACTATAACTTTTGTATTTAACATATTTTTGTATCTGCGGTTGATTAGGAGTTATTCGTGAAATACTGATAAACCGGAAGAAGATGATTATGTACTTTGTGGGCGCTCTAACATGAAAACTAATTGTCGGATCAACACCAAATTTCATAAATTGTTTTTTTATTACAGTCGTTAGAGTTGATTAGTTTTTGGAGTAAATCAGGCAACCGGAAGTTTAACTTCATTCTTCAAAGCTCATTTCGGGTTTTCAAAATATCTCCATAAATATGATATTTAGGTATATACTATTATTTACAAATATTTTAGAAAATTATATTTACTAGAAATTTTGTATGAAACATATTTTTCTATCACTGGTTTTTTAGGAGTTATTCATGAAATACTGATAAACCGGAATTTGCTGATTATGTACTTTGTGGGCGCTCTGGGCTCTATGGGCGAAAGGCCAAATTCATCTTTTTTCATCGAGCATGACCCCAAGAACATTATTTATAATGTTTTAGACGTAAAAGATAATAATATATATATTAATCACTCAAGTTAATAATTAACTCAATTAATCTTCCAAGTTTAGATAGAATATAGAGTTCGAAATTACTGTCGTAGATAAATATTTACATCTTATACATGGAGAAAGTCATGTGCTGGCCACATCAGATTTTTTTTTATCATGTTTTTGGAGTCAAAGATAATATATATATATATGTATATATTAATCACTCATATTCCAAGTTTAGATGGAATATAGAGTTCGAAATTATTGTCGTAGATAAATATTCACATCTTATATATATGGAGAAAGTCATGTGCTGGCCACATCAGATTTTATAATTATTGTAGAGCGTTATTTTTGTATTGATCGTGATTTATTTTGCTTTTTTCTAGTTCAGTCATATCTTTTATCACAAGTGTATGTATCTACCTACTGTATTCTCTGCATTTCAATTTTTATTAACTTTCATTATTTGTCTTGATAATATGTCTCTAACACTTCTTGTAATTTTCCAGGTTATATGTATATTGTTTTCTTTAATGTCTTTTAGTTTTTGCTATCGGTAGGTTTTTCACACCCCCCTTCTTTGTGGGTGTTTTCCTGCAGCGGATATTTTTTCCTTAGCTTTTCTTAGGTTTTTTTTTACATCCGCAATCCCTTCTCACATTTTCTTCTATTTTCCTCTAAGTTTCATTGATACATGTAATATACTTATAATAATGTAAAAGCTTAACTACAGGTAAGATGGAAGAGGAGACTTTTTAGTCTCAATCTCGCCTAATAATGACCCTAATAATAATAATTATTATTATTTTAAGAAATTATTTCTGAAAGCAAAAGAATCCAATAGTTTGGCCGCGACTTTGCGGTATCTTTCCGTTTTCAAGATTATTAGAAGAAACACGTCCAGCTTTGCCAAAGAATTTTATTGAACGATCAACTCCGAGGTTTCACTTGATGATGACCCAAAATTGAAACCGTAGTCTTTTAATAAAATTCTGTGGCAAAGGTATAAGTGTTTTGTCTCTGCTTTTAAAATTCAACGTTAGGGTTGCTGTAGATGCTATCCTATAATTATTACTTAGGATACATAACTTACGTAAATTATACAATAGAATATTTACTATACAGAAATTTCTTAACCTTATGCGGATCCGTAGTGAGGATTCAGGGGGTTATTGTGCTCCATTGGATGGATATGTAGTCATGGAAACTTGCCTACGATCTCAGAGCTTCAGTTAATAACAGATAGGAATTATTTCCATGATCACTATGCTTCTACTAAACTTGCAAAAACAAATGGAATTTAAAGAATCCTCCCTAGGTCGAGAGCAAACCAAAATTGTATTTCTCCACTACATGTGTTACAACATTCCATTTATTCATAATTAATCGTAGGGTTTATGTTTTCACTATTAGTTTATAATCAGAGATTATCAGATAGTTAATTTTTGAAAAGCTTGATTTCGGTGATATTTTAACAGTTGCTCATTATAAGAATACTTTTTTCTGCGAAAAAAATATTTGATTCCCCCTATTCCTTATTACGAACGTATTCTTTTCATCCTTAGAGAGATATCTATTATGTATAGACGCTTCTCCGGATATCTATTATATATAGACGCTTCTCCAGATATACCTATAAGTTATATATATAAATATAAATATATATATATATATATATATATATATATATATATATATATATATATATATATATATATATATATATATATATATATATATATATATATATATATACGAGTAAAATGTTGCTTGCATACTGCAAGCAGATCGACAACACTATTTTCATGTCGGCATCATATCGGGACGGCCATCAAAAGAAAAAAAAAGGATTTAATTTTTTCTTAAAATTCACTGAAATTCCATCGTCTGGCATCGAACCCGGGTCTTTACTGTTGAACTTAATATGCAGCCTAATAGAAGATCACCATCTCTAACTATGTGTGAAAATTCAAGCAGAAATATTGGCTATAACTGCCTCAAACGACGATCTAATTTTCTCGAATTTAAATTGCTCTCTGGATTCGAACCAAGGAGGATCTCGGAAATATAAAATATTTTTCTGAAAGTTATTTATGATCTCTATCTACATGCCGAATTTCAAGTTTCTATATTATTGGGAGAGGTTTCAAATTAATTCCTAAACTTCGGATCAACTTCGGATTGCAGAGACACCTGGTGTCGAACCCAGGACATATTGTAAGCTGTGAATGCAAAGTTGTAGTATCATCTGTGTGCTGCATAGCCAATCAACCCCGATGTAGGGGCTTTTTGGCCCACCCGACATACATCCAGTAATTTTTATATGTTTTTAATTTTTAACCCATATTTTCAAGTTTAATAATTGCCATACAGAATTAGTAAGAATGCATCTATAATTTAGCAATAATTTTATAAGTTTAAATATGTACAAAAAAATAATATAAAATTAAAAAAAAACCGGGCCAGCCAGCCCCGGTCTCCCCCTCTTGTAAGGAAATGTCGGAACTCAACCCTTAAAGATGTTAAGAGGACCTAAAAAAGTAATTTTGCAGAATCATTGTCAAAAAGTAATCCCACGGAGTTTTATAGTGGATTTTATGGGTTTATGATGGGTTAGCCCGTTCAGAGTTCTGGCCATTACTTTAACTTTAGAGATCGACAGAAAGAGCGAATGCGATAAATAAAACAAGGAATATATAATTAGAAGAATCGTGAAAGTATTTCTTAAATAAAGACACGGAAATGAGGATTTGGATAATTTTTCTAAAAACAGTATGTGTGTGAACATTAATTTATTGTTGGTTGACGAAAAGACATAGAACGAAAAAATTTCAATTTTATCTCTGATTTTCCCCAAAAGAAAAATTTCGAGGGATAAGTCATAACAACGTAGAAGACATATCTCCAATTATTATCGCTATGCATGATTCCTCTATGGTTAAAACCTTCGGGATAAATATAGTGTTTTCGATTTTGAGTCACTCTAAGATGTAAGTAGGAACACTTATTAGTATAGATATACAAAGGCTGAGGTAGGTGAATAAATGTTGCTTCGAACAGACTCATTCTTTTAGTCCTTTAATCTGAAAAAGTCCCAGATCACCAAAAACATTCCGTTTTAAAGAGGTGAGTATATAGAAAATAGAGGAATGGTGCATACTTGTCCTCTTATGGAACACAGGAGTTGTGTAAAGGACAATTCTGAGGAAAAGATATTTACAATTAAAGAGACAGATGTAATACCAAAACATTTGAGATGAATCTAAAATAATATAATCTAAGGAACAAAAAAAAATTCATATTAAACAAACTTTTACTAGGCCACTAATTTAATAACCGAATAACACGACCTAGGTTTCGTAGCGTCGCACAGTGGGACAAAATCCGAAAGAGCTGGCCAAAAATAGTAAATGTGATTAGAATTTGCTAAAACTTTCATCTCAGAGTAATTTTGACCTCCTAAGCTTAATTTTGTTATCAAATTTACTGTAGGTATGATAAATATGGAAAAATCTCAACGAAAATACAGAAAAAACCTGAAAATCTGCGGTAATAATGAATGCTAAATTTCTTAATCTAAATAGGGAAGTTAAAACTTACCTAATCTCAATAATCAATCGAAAGTCTATAAAATAATTGAAAATAATGGACCCATGCCTTTAATTTGACTTCTGTGGAAGTAGAAAATGGAGAGTTCTCATCCTCCGACTCGTCACTTTCCTCAGTCTGAGACTCCTCAATTTCCTCTTCCTCAAGAAGCAAAGGTTTCCGTGCATCCATTGGCAATTCCTTCATTCTCTTTCTTTGTAGCTCATGCGAACTTGATATCACGGGATCAGAAGTCAATAGTTATCTCCGGAAAAGGTCCTCATTGGCAGTCAACCTGGAATATTTTCTCGAGTGGTGTTCCCTGAATCGACGAATGTCCTTATTCCTCGCCTCCATTGCCTCTTCCGAAAGTTGGCCAATCGAAAGAATGGCTTCCTCTGCAATAGTAGCACTATACATTAAACAAATTATGCACGGTGGGTGGCATGTAGAACCAATTATGCAGTTTTACATACAGTTTCGCGGTGCTATTGCAGAACTTTGTGAAATTAGGGTAATTGATTGAAGAACCGCTAGATAAAACTTTCAGTATCACTGAAAACTGGGAAATTATTTCTTCATCAATACCTGGTAAAAAAATTGTTCACTCATTGCTTTACAATGCCTGGTAAAATAAAATATTTACGCAACATTTCAAAAGATTGCCGTGTTAGAATGTACATTAAGCTGGCTAAAGAATCAATCACATGTATTTGTACTTAAATGCTAATCTGTAACTACGGAAGACAATTTGGGATCTGCGAAAAAGCACCTATTGATATTTCCGTCATTTGAAGTCCCATTTACCGGCCGTGGTGGCGGAGTGGTGAACGTGCTAGCGCGTTAACGCTCCAACCTCACGGTCCCGGGTTCGAGTCCCAGCTAATCGGATTTTTCCGGTTAGGGAATGGTTGTGTGTGTGTGATATTAATAAAAAATAAAGATTCGAAAAAAATGAATAAAATTAATAAAAAAGGGGTTAATTGGTGGAATAGCCTTCCTAGGCTAAAATTCGCCCAAAAAAGAAAGACGGCATTATTATTATTATTAGTATTATAACCCGGTTTTGGAACGTCAACAATGAGTCTCATTTTACTTCGAAATGATTCCTGAATCATTTTCTTCCTTTTCAGCATTAATGTTTTGCTTCCATTGCTTAATTTCACCTTAAAGGATAAGTTAAAGCATATTTAACAAAATGAAGGAAGAATAAATGGCTCAGTTACTTAAGCCATTTTCATTTGGAAATATATTTGCCTTCCATTACCTTATGTCTAAGCGGTAGAAAATGTGAAGGAGGCATTCAAAGCAGCGAATATAACAACGCAGTGTAGACACTCCAAATGAATATTTTTCCTATCTAATGGCATTTCTGCAATCCAATCCTCAGATGATCCTGGAAGCGGTATGCGTCAGTAGCTCTGAGAATTGCACTTAACACTTTTATTCACTCACAGAAATTTCCTCAGGATATGCAGCAGTTTCTGCAATCCGCACTCCATCATAATGTGGGTAGAGCATGTGTCCATGTTTTTTTGATGTCTTTCGAAAGAGCAAATTCAGGTTTTTACTAATGTTGCCTGAAATAATCAATGAAAGGGCTTCATCAGGAGACATTTCACTTTGCTCTGTATCCCGTTTCCGCCATCTACTTAAGACCCGTTTTGCTCTTGTTGGGATAGTTGTAGTGGCCTCCTTAATCAATTTCGCCTCATCTTCGTCACCTGTATGTCGATTTTTCATCGATTTAGCGAAAGATAGCTCAGAAGCAGAGACTGTAGCCCTTAGTCCCTCTGATTTTCTCCGCTTCGATCGCTGACTTGAACCTTCGAAATGTTTTGTTGTTAGGCCAAGGGAGAGTTCGCCAGGTGAGCCTGTTATAAACATTCATGTCGCTTGTGGTTATTGAAATTTTGAGCTACGCGTAGGTAATGTTCCATTATTACTCACCAATATTGGAAGTAGACGGCAGGTATTTGTATACGGTTGATGGAAACAGAATGTCAGACTTAAGCCACTTTTCGTATTTTTTCCGAAAAGGTTTCTCACACCGATTGCATTGATTCCATCTTAACAGATAGTGATGGAAGAAATTTTTCTGAATAAATACTTTTAAATTATCTTTGGCAGATTCATCTTCATTCAAATTGAATTTAGCTATCAGATACTCCAGAATATGTTGTTTCCTAAATTCCACAGACTCGTCTTTCTGTTCCATGATTTTATCGTGCGATTCAAGGCGAGTTACTCTCCTACTCTCCATTCTGTTTTCTAAGCAGCTAAAGTCATGAAATTCTCAATTTATGGAGACGATCAGAGGATTCGGCAATAGGAATTAAATGATAACCATCCGAACGAAAGTACAAAATTTTTCATAATCGAAAAGCACAATAATTTGATTAAGAATATGCTTACCGAATAAATACGGCCGAGTTCTCCTTGCCTGAATAATAAGTTGTAATTGGTTGAGCACTTTCCACTGTTAGCAAAATAGCTGTGACTCCGTCTGCAACACGAGTCAAACTGAATATTTTTGCCTCTAGCTTCATTTGTCCATGTGTGAACGTCTGTGTGGTTAAGGGATAATCCAAGCTACCCTTACGTTACGAGATAAGGAAAGCGAAAGTGTGAAGTGAGTACAAGCAGTCTATCCATCCCCTACTTCACGACTAGGGATGGTCGGCTAGTTAAGGGTCAAGCCGAGATAAGAGAGCCTTAAAGAGAGCCCCCAGAGAGAAAAAAGGATAAAAGAATGAAAGATAAGTATTTTCACACAATTCACGAAGTTTACTGCGTATTTTATGATTTATAACTCAAAAGAGGCGACTTCTGTCCTTTTACCTACCGCGCGCCGATGGGAAGGATCGGGAGGCCGCGCTACCAAAAAGGATCCATAAACGACAAATATGGCAGATAATGCAAGAAATTCCTTTTGTTTCTCAATATACAAACATTATACTATATTCCTGTGCAAATATCTCACTGTCGATAAGTGTCGATGTCAAAGATTTTGTACGTTTTTATCAAAAATTAAGTGTATTTTGTACTCTTATATTAATAATAATTTTAATTGTTTAAATATATTTTATAAATCTATAAAAATAGAGGTATTTGTTCAAGTATAGATGCATTAATTCGCCATGTACTTTAAAATTCTTCTCAATGTCCATATAACTCTGCTTGTCGACATACATTTCAAGCATTAAAATGTGAAAAATTTTCCATGGCCGTCAACAGTCCTTTTTCACAAACTTTGACCGGCAAGTGTCGCTAAATGGTGGTATAAAGAAATTCAAATAGAGCAGCTGATCTGATAGTCCTTACGAAGGACAACAATAATATAACTAACAAAAACCTGTGAAAAAAGTCGAAAAATTGATTTTTGGCCAGCTTTTTCGGATTTTGTCCCACTGTGCGTCGCTACATCATCAGGTGGACCTGATGTAGCGACGCTACGAAACCTAGGTGGTGTTATCCGGATATTAAATTAGTGATCAGGTAAAAGTTTGTTTACCATGAATTTTTGACAAGTTAAGAGGTACCATAAAATTAACCCTGAAATAGTTTCGTTTAAGGAATAGAAGTTTAAAAGATTATGGATGAAATACACCAAAGCGAAATTGTTATGATTTTATCCAGTTTCATGCCAATTAAAAATTAATGCTTCTGAAATGCTGAAAAATCGAACGGGAGAAAATATAAAGAATAAATTGTAATCCTTAGGAATTTCTTAAAAATGGGAATGCGAAAATTGCATAAAAGCTTGAAGTAACTGCAGTGAATTTTTACTGATAGAATTATCGTAATAAAATATATAACAAATATCGTTGTCCTCGTACATTTGAGTGCTAAATAAATTTAATTTTACCACTGTAATAATGATTTTGTTTATTTGGCACAGCGTAATGTAATATGTTGGATTTCTATGAGATCGCTAAATTGTATGAGCACATTAGAGTAAATAAACTAAGTAATTTTCATTAGATTAGTCATATTCTACACTGAGATGCGGATCTAGTAATAGCTGCAACAAGACGTTGACTACAGAGTTTGATGTATTTATGAAATTACAAACAAACGAGCTCGAAGAAAATCACGTTGAATTAATTCGATAAACATAATTTTATCAGGTTCTATGCGGAAAATTTTTCATTAAACTGCAATAGATTTTTTTATCAAAATTAAAAATCATAAATTAACTCTCCAGGGGAGATATTTTGAGGAAGGACCGTTATACGAAGCGGAAGAGATAAGTCAGTAAAAAATAAATAATAACAAATAATCTTTATATGGGCGAGATTAAGACTAAAGATTCTCTTCTTCCATCTAACCCATCGTTATTAATCATAAAATAAGATGAAGAGATAATTGAAAAAATTGTGGATGTAAAACACCTAAGAGATTCTCAGGAAAAAAAATCCACTGCAGGAAAACACCCACAAGTATAGGGGTGTGAAAAACCTGCGCAAACCTACCGATAGTAATAGCTAAAAGATAAGAAAAGAGAAAAACATTCAAAAATAAGTACAATACCAATAAATACTTACATGTGATACATAGATATGAATCAGTTCACAATTAAAAAAGGATAGCAATATACAAAGTAACATAAAAAATAACATAAAAAACAAAATAGAAAAACAAGGAAAACGTGCATGGATATACATCCATAAAGTACATTATGAAGAAAAATAAAAGTACAGTGACGACGAACATAATCAATCGCTTCCTCTCAAAACTTCTTCTCGACTCCTCTCTGATTGATTAACTCATTTTCGTTTCGGGAGAGTAGTGTTTTTCATTTTTTTCAGCCACGTGTAGACGTATACACGATACTATTATTAAGTCGGGAGGTTTTCGACCAACGGACATTCAATGACAATGACAGAAGGTGCCAAATAATAGATTCCTCCGAAGCGAAGTACAATCCGCATGATGTATATGAGAGGCCCGAGGAAAAAAAAACGCCAAATTCTGCGCATGCGTCGAGCTGATTTTCGCATGGGACCGGCGGGAGTATCAAGAGATTGTATATAAAAGATTCAGTCATACCGGCAGAGGATACTCCTAACTCAAAAGGTCCCATATAAGGTACGTAATTTTAATACTTTATATATCTCTAGTACGCATTGAGAGTCCCAGTGGACGCTGTGGATAGGGGTTTGATCCTCTGCACGGAAGCGTGAAAATCCGTTTCGATTTACCCGTTATTCAGTGATTCCTTTGAATTAATAGAGGGGATGTGAAAAAGTTTGCCAAGATCGGGAATCGGCTCAGGGATCGCCTACATTGCGGTACAAGGAGCGATACAGGAGAAAGTTTTTGAGGATGATTTGTTAGCGAGAGGAACAGCACCGCATTGATCTACGCGTTCTTGGTTCGATTACCGGTCTTGGAAAACTCATTCGCGTCCTTTGAAGCTTTGGGCTGATATCGCATGAGGGAAATAAAACTAATTTTAACCTTCAATTTCTTCACTGAAATATCACATGACATTTTATTTTGAATTCATATTACGTTTTTTCACACGCACTAATGCACTTCTTACAAGGGGTCACTCTCACATTTGTTCGGGGATTTTGATGAAAATGTTTGTGGTGATGAAGGAAGTAGAGTAATGAAAAACTGTACTGCTGTTCGTCTAAATGGGCCTTAGTTTTGTTGCAATAATTAATTTATAATTGACAATCTGAGTATAAGCAACCTCGCTTTACAAACCCACGCCACTCCAAATCTGTAAGGCAGTGCTCCGCAACCGGTGTGCCGTGGCACACTGGTGTGCCGTGAGCCGGACACAAGTGTGCCGCGGTCATATTCAATGTATTTGACATTTTAAAATTTTTCATAATGTATTGAATACTCAATGACAAATTATTTTTCATTTTATTGTCTTTTTTCCAAATGTAGTATAGAATAATTATTATAACTAAATAATTTTTCAATGGTCCCCCAGCGCCTGGTTGAACTGTTGAAAACTGTGTGCTTTAAAAACACCATGGACGCACCAAATTTGTCGTAGACAAAGAAAAAAGACGTGCGTCGCTGAAGGCTCATGCGCATGCGTTGTACATATTTACGTGGGAAAGATCTATCTTAGCGTTCAGATGATGAAGAACATAGCACACGTGTTACAAAAAGCCAAAGAAGATATTGAAAAGAAAGTACGACGAGACTACATTAAACATGGATTCTCAAGGTGACGTGACGTGGTGTGGTGACTATATTCAAACCATCCCAACCATGCCAACGATGACAGACAATATTTTAAGAGGTACTTAGAACAAAATAAAAAACAAAAGAAATTTATGAATTCGACCATTACTGTTTCTGAAAAAGCCTTAGAAGCTAGCTTAAGTGTTTTAAATTTAATTGCACGTCAGAAGAAACCACATATTATCGGCGAAACACTTATTAAACTAGCATGCATGGAAATGTTTCGACTTAGGCTTGGTCCCGATGAAGTTAATGAAGTGGATAAAGTTTCATTGTCTGCTGATACTGTTAAAAGATATATTCACGATATGTCAAGCAATATTTTAGGAACACGGATGAGAAAACTGTTATTGGCTGAAAAAGTTGCGCTTCTGATCGACGAAACAACAGATATTAAAAATAAAGCACAGCTGATAGCTATTGTACGATTCGTTGACGAGGACTTTATTGAAGAACATTATTTATTTTGTAAAGAGGTTCCAGAACGAATTAGCGGTGAAGAAATTTTTCAAGTAACATCTACATCTACATTTACATCTACATTAATACCCTTTCAGCATGTGCCAGGGGGTGTAAACACCAATTGAATCTAAATTACTCGCGTATACTAGTCGCGTATCGCTCGCGGAAAGAATGAATGTTTGAAATGATTCGTCCTAGCATCTATTTCTCTTAACTTACTTTCATTATCGGATCGACCGAGGTCGCAGGGGGGTTGCATGATACCGATTGTAGCTGCCGAAAATGTAGTTTCCCTGAGTGTATTAAGCAATCGCAGCCTAGCTTCCAATCTGCTTTCTTTCAAGGATTCCCAACCTACATCTGAGAGCATTTTTGTAACGCACTCTTTCTTATCGTAGCATTACTTAAAAAAACGAACCGCTTTACGCTGCACTTTCTCTAGTTCGCGAGTACAGGTTTCATCCGCCGGATCCCATATACTTGCCGCGTATTACAGAAGGGGCTTGACCAAGGTAAAATAACATCGCTCTCTCAACTTTTCATCTCATTTACCGACAGTACGCCTTACAAAGCCAAGCCTAATTCTTGCTATGCCGCAGATTTTTCAAATATACGTGCTCCAATTTAAGTTATTAGTAATGTTGATCCCGAGATATTCAACTGAATCTACAAATTTCATATTAATTCCATTAATTTTGTACAGGTGATTTGGACGGAATTTTTTTCTTTTCGATGAAATTAACTACGGAGCAGTTACCTGCATTAATATCTAATTCCCATTTTTCGCACCACTTTTGGATGAGGACTGAATCGTTTGAGAGAGATTTTCGGTCTTCCTCGTTTGTTATTTACCTATATACGACCTATATATATCTTGCCACTCAAGTCATTGATATAAATCAGGAAAAGAAGAGGTCCAATTACACTGCCTTGAGATACGCCAGAGGTAACTTTGACTCTATTTGAGCTAACGCCATCCAGTGCAACTTGTTGTTCCCTCTCGTAGAGAAAATCCTCAACCCAGTTGACTACTTCCTTGTTAATGCCCGCTAGATTTAAGTTTGTAAATTATTTTTTAGTGGGGGACTCTATCGAATGCGTTTTTGAAATCGAGGAAAAAAGCGTCCACTTGCTTTTTACTCTCGGCAGACTTTAAGATATCGCGTACAAATAGAGAAAGTTGGGATTCACATGATCGGGACTTTCGAAAACCATACTGGTTCGTGTCGAGGAATTCATTTCTATCTAAAATTTACATTATTGATCTTACGACGATATGTTCCATTACCTTTCCGGACAGCGAAGCCAATTATATGAGTCTATTATTTCCTGGTTCCCCCTTTAATCGGATTTTGTAAACAGGAGTAATATTAGCTAATTTCCAATCGGATGGGACCCTACATTCATTTATCGATTTACCTAATTTAATTTGAAATAAGGGGCGACGCTTTCTGCCAGTTCTTTTAGCACTCTTGCCGGAATACCTTCTGGCCCTAGTGACTTATTTGGCTTAATTTTGCGTAAGATTTTAATTATACCATCTGTCGTCAAACTTATATTTGGCATGGATTCCAGTATATTAATCTTGGGGAGGAACTCAATGTTACAATCTGACGTGAATTCGCTTTGGTAAAATTCGTTTAGAATGTTCGCTTTCCTCTTCGAATCGCAAGTAATGTTACCTTCTATATCCCTTATCGAACTCACTGTTTTTACCTTTCCCTGTACCTCTCTAACGTAGGACCAGGAAGCTTTAGGGTCCTCCTTGAAACATTCCCCAAGAACTTTCTATTTACAGTTACTCTGGGAGTTACTCACAGCTCGCTTGGTGTTGCATTTTGCTTTCTTGTACTTTTCTAGCAATAGTGATCGTGATTGATTTGGAACTGACTGATCTATTCCCGTAAAAGCCTTTACTTTTCCGTGCAAAACTCTCTGTTTGCGGAGAGCCCTTCTAACCTCTTTATCGTATGTACCATCTTGGCTCGCAATCATTTTTAGAGTATTTCAATATACTATTTTTAGTGTATTTCGATGTACAAATCTCTATATTTATGCATCATCTCCACGAATGATTTCCATGGGTCCTCAGTGTTGTTATTGCTTACGCTCGACTTAAATGAATTACAATTGGTAGTTAGTTTTACATTAAATTCCTCGAAAATGGCTTTGGAATAGAGATAAATTTAACTTTTGGGTTTCTTATGCTAAGATTTATCTCAATATATGTAAGTATCCGATGATTTATTCAAAATATATAATTTTCAATGGAGCAATTGCATTGCTGTTTGTACGGAGGGTGTTGCGGCAATGACGGGTAGTAAAAAGGGTTTTGTCTTTTGTGTAAAACAAAAAAAAACCGACGTTACTATTTAAACACTGCAAACATTGAGAAGCATTATTGTCTAGACGTTGCCGGAGGAACTTTTGAACACGATGAATGACTGCATTAAAATCGTATACATACTTAAATCAGGAGCCCTAAATTCGCTAATCCTTGGAATAATCTGTGCAGAAATGGGAGCCGAATATGAATCCTTATTGTTTTATACCGAATTCGTTGGTTACCTCAAGGAAAAGTTTGGCTAGATGGTTTGAGCTTCGTCACGAGGTGTGTGAGTTTCTTTTAAATCAAAATATGCCCGAACTATACCAGCACTTCGATGATGATTACTGGATAGACAAACTGGCATGCACGGCTGATATATTCGAGCATTTGAATGGACTTAATAAAAAACGCGAGGTCAAAATGAGAATATATTGACGTGCTCCGACAAATTACAAGGGTCGAAAAAATAAATCTTGAACTTTGGCAGAAAGAGTTGCAAAGAAAATGTTTGGAAATGTACATACCAAAGGACCAACCAAAGTACAATTGAAAACAAGCAATTAATTGTGGATCTGGCCCAACGAAATTTAAGTATGCCTCGGCAGAATTTGATCAATATTTTGATTCCATTAATACGGAACAATGCGATTGGATTAGAAATCCTTTTGCCACCAATGCAGTCAATTCTACGGAAGAACTGCCTCTGCGAATTCGAGAGGAATTTACGGGTTTAAATAATGACATCACTCTGAAACTTTACTTCTCCGAAGTTCCATTAGATATTTTCTGGATTTACGTTAAAAAAGAATATCCTCGCATTTCCGACGAAGCAATCTTAACACTACTTCCATTTTCGACCGCATATTCTTGTGAGCAAAGTTTTCAACTCTTTTATTAATTAAACATTGTAAGTCGTCATGCTTAAAAATTCTTGACCTAGAAGTTCGGGTTGCGCTGTCAAAAAAACGAGCTGAGTATAGAACTCTTGTGTTAATATAAACAAGAGCAGATATAAAATTATAATAATTATTAAAATTGCGTAAAAATAAATATGTTATAGTTTTATGTATGTATACTTTTCAAATAAAAAACAAAAATTTATTGTAAAATTTGTGTATTAATTTAATACCTACACATTTTAGTTTTGGTGTGCCGAGGAATTCTAGGAAAAAGTTTGGTGTGTCGTAAGTGAGAATAGGTTGCGGAGCTCTGCTGTAAGTAATAACCCGCTGTTTTCGAGTAATTATCAAATATAATTTTATTTCTTTTGATATATTTTTCCTGTTACTCACTGATAAGGCAATATTTCCTATATTTCACCCGATTTTCAATAGAATAACTTTATTTCAACCAAATGAACTACGAATACGGAGAGCCTCGCTAAAAGTATGATGAGTGATGGTTCGTAAAAATGCTTCCTCGAATCATTTGGTAGTCGTTGGAATTGATTTATAATTTTAGCAATTATTAGGTGTTTTATAGTTGTTTCAGACCAATGAACAATCAGCTGTGATGATGTTGTGTAAATTGAAGTACCAGGAGCACAAGTGGCAAGTGTATGGTGATTTTAGTGATAGGTATTCTGTTACTTTTAACAGGTCACACAAAGCACCCCTGCTTTTTGTGTGAGTGGGACAGTTGAGCAAGGTTACATCACTGGACCCAAAAAGAATGACCACGTAGACAATGGATTGTCGGCTCATAAAACATAAAACAAAAAATTTTTGTTGACACCCAAACATACTTTACCTCCGTTTCATATCAAACTTGGGCTTATGAAGCAATTCGTTAAGGTTCTTAACGATGAAGGTAAATCCTTCCAGTAGCTGTATCATCGACTCCCAGTCATCAGTAATGCAACAATCAAAGAGGGTATAGATCCTGATATAAGAAAACCTTTTTCTGATGCTAATTTTGAAGGTACTATGTGCGCTGCAGAACGATCGGCATGGGAAACATACCGGGATGTGGTCCAATATTTGATTAGGATTGTTTCTTATGTTACTTATTTGATTCAATTCTCTTTGCACAATGTTGTTCTGCTGAGAATTAAATATTT
Source organism: Sympetrum striolatum (assembly GCA_947579665.1). Classification (NCBI taxonomy): domain Eukaryota; kingdom Metazoa; phylum Arthropoda; class Insecta; order Odonata; family Libellulidae; genus Sympetrum; species Sympetrum striolatum. The sequence goes on from OX388343.1 coordinate 1,928,994, forward strand.
GAATTTGAATAGTGTGATAGTATTGACTGCGTTGTTTTCGAGCGGAAAGTCGCCGCAGGTAACTGTATATTCAAACAAGATATTGAAGGAACATCACGCCGGCCACGAGTTGCAGGTGAGGGTGTGTGTTCCAATAGGAAGATTTTTCGTGCGGGATCACCTTGCTCATCTCTTTTAGAAGCGTGACATCCATAATTTTGGTTTTCTTTATCAAAAAAGTGCTTATTAATTTATTTTATGAGCGTTGTCAACCCCTAAGTACAAACATCGGAAGAGGATCGACCGGGATCAGGGGGGGGGGGATTCTTAGTACGCAACAATATAATTATACGATATTATGTTTATAAGTATAACAGTGTAATATAGGATTGTTCAGATGAGTGAAAATAATGAGAAAAAAGATTTCCTTACATGTGCGCGTGCCTCATATTTCTCATATATTATTGTAAAAAAAACCTGATGTGATAGAGAAAGTCTGACTATAGTTTCATAATCAGCATATCAGTTACATAATAGATAATTATTTAAAAAAATAGGGCAATGTTCGGAAATTTTAAATTCGCAGGTCTGTGTGATGTGAGCGGTGTAACATGGCTGTATTCACGTGTTACAATGATCGCACGATATTTGACTGAGTTGACAGAAAAGAGGGAGTTAATTACTTACGCGGAATCAATTGAAAATCGAATTTTGCATTTCATAGTTGGAGCGAACATAAAAATAAATTCAATGTATTAATTTATTTGTTGTAATTAAGTACCGATTAAATGTCCATTAAATTTACCGGAATAAAGAAATGGCAGTGCAAAACTTATATTCACGCCATCCAAAGTCTTTTCCTCTAGTGGAAGTTAATTTTGCACCCAGCGTGTATGGATCTGTCATCGAGTGAGAAGTCAGCAATGTTGCTGCGATATGTTATCTAATTGGAACTATTCGGAAGTTTGTGCAATACAAATTAATAGAATTGCCCTTATAAATGCTACCTTAAATATTATAAATAACTGTCTTGGCACTGCCAAAGAATTCATCGGGTTTCTTAAAGTATAATTTAGTGGATAAAGTGACATTAGGAGAACAGAGTGAATGATAACGGGTTTCTGCGTGAGTTGACATAGATATTTGAATGAATCTCAATGACAATTTAGAACAATATAGAATGATTTTTCCGATGATTTTATCATGAGAATCAAATTTCAACAAAACTTGTTACATTCAGTGCGTTAATAATGATAAATAAAATAAACGAAGATACAAATTGTCTCTTCAACTTGTGTCACATACTTTTACTAAATACTCAATCCATTTATGTAATAATTGTAATGTAATATTGACAAAAGTTTTCAACGTTGTCTTTCTTTCTATCTACTCAAGAGTGCAGTATATTATAACCAGGTCTGAGTTGAAAGGGAAAACGCACCTGTATTAAAAGGTACATCAATATTTATTCACGAAATGTATCTAGAGAGTATCACTGCGTGGATAAACTTTACATCTTAAATTTCCTAATATTAAACTTTCACTGTGATTGCATCATTCCTGCAATCGAGCTTCCAATCATTCTTAATGAAACACATGAAATTTAAACGGCAAAAGCCCATTTCTACAGAAGGTTAAGCAAATATAAAAAAAATCATTTTTTCTTTAGGTATAAAATGGGAAGATACAAAGGAACCGTGATCCACATTGTCGGAGCAGCTCTTGTATTATGTGTCCAGTACGAAGTCTCGCTTGCTAACGTCATCGGCTTTGGATCCTGCCCTACGTACAACCCGACGTTCGTTACAACTAATGATCCAGTGAGTACAATATCCGTCACCGTGTTAAATAATAACTGAATTTAATTTGGATTAAATTATAAATTGTATTTGAGCACAGTAATCCGAAACTAATTTTGTGGTCGACGCCATGTCTGTAGCAAAGAAATCTAAACCCATGTCTATACTCGGTATCTTACCTGGAACTTATTAAATTATTCATTCTATAGTAACTAAAAAACTGAATGAAAACCTGTATACCTTTCTCCTTTATATATTTCCCAGAATGAATGAATCAGCTTAGATAAGCTTAAAGGAATTGCTATAATGTATGTCTACTGATATCTTTTATCTCTCGAATATATTTTTTCCGTAAATGTAATTCCTCGCTTTCTGACAAAATATGGTTCCTCTTTAAGTAATTTTAACCTCAAAAACGGTTCCGTACTAAATTTATATAAATATATATTGTGTTTTTGTGTGTTGAGATTGCCGTCGAGATTTTGGTAAACTTGTAATGAATTTTATCGTGATATGATTGACGCATTTCGTATACTTGAGAAAATGTTCATATAATATTTAAAAAAACAGAGAGCATTTTATCAGTAGTTCTAGAAATATAAATAAGATACCGGCTAGTTAGAGTTTTGTGGTTAGGGAATGGTTAAGTGTGTTTGACCTTTGTTATTGATTACGTCAACCACAGCAAGTGTCCATAAATGAATGTTTGCGAAGAATTTCTAATAAAATAAAAAATAACGCGATTATTCCACAGAAAGTTTTCTCGGAATAATATGTATGTTTTCATTATCTAGTTATATAAAACAATTCTTTATTTATAAATGAAGTTTATAACTTGTAAACATCAACAAAGATATGATCGATGAAACTGACTACTTTCTCATTGAAATTACAAGTTATTGAATTTCATGGTAACGATCCATTTGATTTTCGCAGCACTTTCAATCAAAATTTAGCTTCCGTTGGAAAAGATAGAGGATTTTCCTCTTCATAAAACGAAAAGTTTGAACCTTGCGTTTTAGTGAGAAATGTCCTTCACAGATCTGACTCCATCAAAATGGTATACTGATATAAGATGCCTTCTCAATTGTAATTTTAATAATTGTATCGAACAAATCTAGTAACTACTCATATTCAATTTTCACAAACACCGTAATTTCCCTTTTAAAATGAAAGTACAACAAATGAGAAAATTAAATGAATCATAAAAAGAAAATGTAAATCAACGTAATTAGAAATTAATAATGTACAGAAAAAGGGATTTACTTGTATAACACAGATACAGTTAACTAAATTAATTTCAAATAAATAATTTAATGCACTACCTAGAGCTATATTCTTATTCAAAAGATTAAATTTACACACACATATCTATTATATATAATTCCTTCTCCAAATTCATTCGTGGATATATATAGGTAGTAGTAAAATGTTGCTTGCATTCTGCAAGCATGTTGATAACGCAAATATTAAGGCGATATCATATCGAGTGTGTCCTCAAAAGTAGAAAATGTATTGAAAATATTTCTAAATTCGCTGCAATTTCTCTGTCCGGCATCGAACCCGGGTCTTTCAGGTGATAATTACTTTGCAAAAAAACAGAGCATCACCGTCTCTAACAATGTGTGAAAATTCAGGCAGAAATATTGGCTGCAACTGCCTCAAACGACGTCCTACTTCTCACATATATTCCTTATGTGAGATATATTACTGTGCTCAGGCATCGAACCCAGCGACCGTAAGGTCTTATCTAAATTTTATTCTTAAACCAAATCTTAATATACATCTTCTTGAAAAGCAAGAACTTCCTATCATTTCCATACGTGCATAAAAAATTATGAAAAACTAACCCATTATATTATAAAAAGAGATATACTTATTGCCCGGCATCGTACATTGTACCTGGGTCTTTCTGGTCTTACATACTATGTTTACTATACTCACTTACTATCTCTGGCATCGAAGCAAAGACGATCAAGGATATCTAAAACACGTATTTGAAATGTACTTATAAGCTTTAGATACATGCCAAGTTTAACGTTACTATATTATCGGGAAGGGGCTCAAAACAATTCTTAAAAATTGGATAAATTACTGATTGTAGAGGTGCCTGGTGTCGAACCCAGGACTTACTAGAAGCTGTGAATGCACAGTATGACTTGTTAGGACTTGAACTTATTTAATGCAACGTTTGAAGTCTATATCGTGGCGGGAAGTACCTAAGATATGTTTCCGTTATCTCCATAAGAAATGCATTAAGGAATATAAATGGTCCTCTGGGATCGAACCAAGGACCATCAGCGAATCGCTTAAATACGATTATGAAATTTATTCATGTTCTCTATCCATGTACCGAGTTTCATGTTTCCATGTCATCGGGAAGGGATCCAAAAAATATCTTAAAAATCGCCTCAATACATTTTAAGTGGGGGATTTTTGCCCTGAACTAGCATCGAATCATGGATAATCTTTGAAAATGTCTTTCTGATTTTCGTTGAATATACACAGCTTCTAGCGATCCCTCGAATTTCAACTCTACTTTTCCGAAAAGTGCCTCAAAAAATTTTCGAAAATCCCCACCATGTATCTTTATGGGGAAAATCGGGACTTTGGGGCCCTCTGGAATTTTATCCATGACACTGAGGTTCAAAATCGCGAAAACTTTTCTGGCGGTTAGACGTTATGGCCAATACGTCTTAAAAATTTATAATAATGACGTTTGTGGTTTAGCCTTTGAATTAGTACCCAATCTATCTATCTATATGAATGAATCCGGAGAAGCATCTATATCAGTGTTTCTCAAACTTGTTTGGCCTACCGCCCCCTTTACTGATAAAATATCACTCAGCGCCCCCCTGGAATTTATTTTTTTTCAATTTAAATAGCAATTACACAGAAAGATATATGAATAAAATGTTTCTACCTTTTTCTCAAAATATAGTAAAGAAATGTGTAAATTAGAAACATTGACGATTGAAATTATGAAACTATAAATAAACTCTGCATAAGGTAATACAAAAAATATAAACATTCGAAATCATCTTAACGAGAAGGATGAACCTGGTATACTGCTACCAATTTATTAATCTTCGGCTCTATGTTCGTCAGCAGTAAACTTAAATCACCGCGATTGACTATTTGCAATCGGTTTCTTTTTTATTAATAAATTGGTTACGGCAAATTTCAAAGTTCCACTATATATGATGAAAGAAATGTAATTAAGAATTACAGCCCATATTTCAGGATAAGCCGTAGGGATCTCCTTTTGCAGCCAGAATTGTTGGTAGCTGCATTTGAATTTAAATTTCAACTAAACATTTGTGGTTACTTCCATCAGTTCTTCTAGCAACTGCGGAGATTATTTGCAATTGAAAAGGAATCCAAAATCCAATCAGGTATGTTCATATTCAAAATATCATCAAATCGTTAATTAAAATATGAATGGAGAGCATCCAAGTGCTCACAATAAGAAAGTATGTCTTCTTTTTTTCAGCACCTGATAAATTTGGGAACTGACTGAATTCCCCTCTTCTAAAATTTCGTTTTTACAGAAGAAGTCATGTAACAATTGCAGAAATAACAGATATTGCTTTTATTAAATTCAGTTCATCGCCTTGAATCTGAAGATTGCTTTCATTAAATTCTTGAAACAGGTAGGTTAAGCAAGCGATCTCATTTTTGGATTGAATTAAATTGGATCGTAAAGCATCATGTTTATCATTCAAGAACTCCAGCACCGAGTTAAACAGTTATAAAACCTATCTAAACAAGCACCTTTTGACAACCAACGAACTTCTGTATAAAGCAGCAAACGATTGAATTATTCATCGTCTTCAATACAAAGCTGTTTAAATAATCTATCATTCATTGATTTGCTTCTGATTGCGTTGATAGCTTTAATTACAGATTGTAATGAGTTATGTAGGCGAGCACTTACATTTTATGGCAACTAGATATTAACGATGGATGATACAGTGTACCGTGAATGCATTCGGCACCTCCTTATTTAAATATGCAAGAAAACCCCTGTAGCATCTTAGCATCGCTGGAACACCGTTTGTGGCTACTGATAAGATATTACACAGATGTATTTCTCTTTCTTTAAAAAACTCATCCATTACATGAAATATTGATTCTCCTTTAGTATCAGTTTGCAAATATTTAGCAAATAATATTTCTTGGCAAATTTGTTCTTTCTTTGTGAACCGCACGTATACAAAAATTAATCTTTATTTCCTAACAAAGTTGACTCATCGAGTTGAATTGAAAACCGAGATGTCTTTAAATATCCAAAATTCAACATCTTGAGCCATTTCATCAATTCTTCTTTGCACTGTATTATTGCTTAACAAAATTTTCTTGATAATATCAGATGCTGGCTTGTGTAGCATAGTACGTTTTACTTCACTTATAGCCGGTATAATTAGTTTTTCACCAATAGTATGAGGTTTTTCCGATTTGGCAATCATTAACGAAATATTGTAAGAAGCAAGCAAGTCATCGCCATCTTGTGTGGTTGCGGCAGAAAATAGTTTCCCATGTCGGTTGTTTGATACGTTTTTCTTTTAGTGTTCGAAAATAAGATAAATACTTATGTTTTCATAACAATAAATTTTAGTCAAATGTTCTTGTAGCCTCGAAGGCGTCGTTTGATAAAACTTTCTGGCAAATCAGGCAAATAGGTAATACATTGTTTACAGGCAACTCAATAAAGCTATATTTCAAATACATATTCGTTATTATACTGTCTACATTGTTTCTATTAACCATTATTATCTGTAGAAAAAATAAAATTTTATGGAGGTATTTTTAAATAATATTTTTTGAATTATTTTTGTAAATAACAAACTAAAATAAATACTAATGAAATGAATAAACATGATCATATTGACCTTTTTGCTCCAGTAGTGTTTTCAGAAATGTTACTTTCAGATACGGAACGCTTTTTCGGATTTTCACCCCACTGTATTTTTAATGCAATGCTCAAATGCAGACCCACGAACCGTGAATTACCAATTTTGTATCACGTTGTACCTCAAGTTCTATCACTCAGAATTTAATTAATATTTTGTCTGACTTCCTCTATTATTCTCCTCAACGATAATATCTAAAGATAATTTATTTATACATTTCAACTGTTATAATTAAATATTTGTTATGCATTGTCGTACATTTACAGGATTAAACATGAAAAAGTTGACATATTGTAGTTTTTTAGATATCAGTTTTACATAAGTATATACTGCGAATGAAATAAATAATAATGTTTCAATTTTTATTTTCTTAGAGTTTCGTAACGATAGCTATGGTAGTTTTCCCAAAATGGGATGGTAAGTAAATGGAAAATGTCGGTCGCTCGCTGAGTAAGTCAGCGCAGAGTACGTGATTTTGCTGAATTTCTGACAAGGAACCTATTATATATAGATGCTTCTCCGGATTCATTCAAGGATATAGATAGATAGAGAGGATACTAATTCACAGGCTAAACCACAAGCGTCATTGACTTGAAATTTTTACGACGTGTTGGCCATAACGTGAAACCGCCAGAAAAATTGCGATTTTGAAACTCAGTGTCATGGGTTCGATTCCAGAGGGCCCCAAAGTCCCGATTTTTTCCGTTTAAATGCATTGCTTTGATTTCGGAAATTAAAATAAAATATTTCCCGGATAGGTGGAGAACTAAAACTCAAGAAGCCGATAGATATATGGTCAGGATCTATCGAAAACATTAATGACTTTCACAAAAAGTATCCTGGGTTCGATGCTAGGACGATGCAAAAATCTGCCGTTTAAAATACATTGAGGTAGTTTTTCATTATTTTTTTTGTTACACTTATCGAAATGTTAGGATAAATCTTGCTTACATGAAAAATGCATATTAAGGCTAGTGTTTTGAAAACAAAATAGATAAGACTGTACTGTTCCTGGGTTCGATGCCAGAGCACATTAAAATTTCCCTCTTAAGGTTTATATGCGAAAAGTAGGAAGTCGTTTGAGGCAGTTGTAGCCAATATTTCTGCCTAAATTTTCATAAATGGTTAGAAATTGTGATCTTCTGTTGATAGAGATGGGCGCCGCGCCGATTACGCCAGCCGCCGACAATATCGGGCACGCCGCCGCCGCCGAAAAAATAACTACGGCGCGCCGCCGCGCCGCCGCCGGAAATTTTATCGGCGGCGGCGCGGCGTGGCTTGGATTTAATACAAAGTCCCACAGTCGAAAATATGCTGACAAGTTGTTCGAAGAGATACGCTTTGAACTGATAGAACACATCTCGGGCTTTCCACGAGGGCGCTGATGTATTAAAACCATTAAACAATCATCGATGATTATCCTTGGTTCGACGCTAGGTCAGGGTAAATATTCTCCCGTTTAATTTACATTGCAATTTTTAAGATTTTTTTAAATCACTTCCCGATAAGATAGAAACTTGAAACTCGGCATGCAGATATAGATCAATTATAAATTTTATGTACGCTGTTCACCTTTTCGCTGATGGACCTTGGTTCGATCCCAGTGAGGCATTTACATTCCTCAATGCATTTTTTATGGAGTTGACAGATGCCAATTTTAGTCACTTTTCGGCATGATATTGACTTCAAACTTTGCATAAAATAAGATCAAGTCAGAACAAGTCATACTGTGCATTCACAGATGCCAATATGGCCTTGGTTCGACTCCAGCCGTCTCTAAAATCAGAAGGTGATCCGATTTTTAAGAATATTTTTGAACCCCTTCCCAATAATATAGAAACTTGAAATTCGGCATATAGATAAAGATCGTTGATATGTTTCAAATACTCAGTTTTAGGATATCTTGATCGTCCTTGGTTCGATCTCAGAGAGCCATTTACATTTCGTATGCATTTCAGATGGGGATAATGGAGTTATATCAGGACCCTCCTGTTATGATATACCAACGTCATTGACTTGAAATTTTTACGACATTTTGGCCATAACGTGTAACCAACAAAAAATTGCAATTTTGAACCTCAGTGTCATGGGTTCGATTCCAGAGGGCCCCAAAGTCCCGATTTTTCCCCTTTAAATGTATTGCTTTGATTTTCGGGATTTTTTAAAAATTACTTCCTTAATAGGAAGAGAATCAAAACTCAAGGAGCTTATATATATGGTCATCATCTATCGAAAACATAAATGACTTTTACGGAAAAAGTCCTTGGTTCGACGCTAGGACGATGCAAAAATCTACCCTTTAAAATCATTGTGGTAGTTTTTCATTATTTTTTTTGATGCACTTATGGAAATGATAGGAAGTTCGTGCATGGCTAAAAGATGTATATTAAGACTCTGTTTAAGAAAAAAATTATATGAGACCATGCTGTTCCTAGGTGCGATGCCAGAGCACATTAACATTTCTCACATAAGGAAAATATGTGAAAAGTAGGACGTCGTTTGAGGCAGTTGCAGCCAATATTTCTGCTTTAATTTTCACACATAGTTAGAGATGGTGATGTTCTGTTGTGCTGCATAATAAGTATGACCAGAAAGACCCGGGTTCGATGCCAGGCAATTAAATTACAGCGAATTTTAAGAATATTTCCAATCCTTTTTTGGGTATTGAGGACCGTCTCGATATGATGCCGACATGAAATTAGTGTTGTCGATATGCTTGCAGTATGCTAGCAAAATTTTACTCGTACCTCGTAGGGGATCAAAATTCTAACCATGTTCCACAAATGCCACTGTCTTGAAATTTTTACGTGTTGGCCATGACGTGTAACCTCCAGAAAAAAACTGACTTTGAACCTCGGTGTCATGGGTTCGATTCCAGAAGGCCGCAAAGTCCCGATTTTCTCCATAAAGATACATGGTGGGGATTTTCGAAAAATTTTTTTAGGCACTTTCATGCAAAGTAGAGAGTTGAAATTCAAGGGATCGCTGGAAGCCATGCGTATCAGACGAACATCAAAAAGACGTTTTCGAATATTGTCCATGGTTCGATGCTAGGTCGGGGAAAATATGCTCCCGTTTAATTTACATTGCGGTTTTTAAGATTTTTCATTATCACTTTCCGATAAGATGGAAACTTGAAACTCAGCACTTGGATAGAGATCATAAATATATTTCATAATCTAATTTTAGCAATTCGCTGATTGTCCTTGGTTCGATCCCAGAGGGAAATTTACATTCCTCAATGCATTTTTTATGGAGATAACGGAAACAAATATTAGGTACTTCCAGACATGATATCGAGTTAAAACTTTGCATTAAATAAGATCAAGTCCTAACAAGTCATAATATGCATTCACAGCTGCTAATATGTTATATCCGATGCATTTCAGATAGGGGATAATGGAGTCTTATTTCAGGACCTTCCCGGTATGATATTTACTTTAAACTTTGTATTAATTAAGATTAGGTCTTAACAAGTTATTATGCCTATTTGCATATTCCAATAGGTGCTGGGTTCGACACCAGGCGGTTACAAAAATTAGAAATTGCAGCAATTTTTAAGGTTTGTTTAAGCCCTGCCCGATAACATTGAAACTCAAAACGTGGCATGTGAACAAAGATTATAAATACCTTTTATAAGCTTGCAGTATCCAAGCTAATTTTACTCGTATATAATAATATATTTCATACGTAATATAATTCATACAATACATTGCAGAAGATGTAACTTCCGCAATGTATGTTCGTTTTCGAATGTTTATAATGGAAAATAGGGATTTAAAATAACACAAATAAAATTCAGTCTTTTCTCAGAATACTATCTCGCTGGATGTTTTTAATGAATGACGTACAGCGAAAAGTCGCAGCCAACTACTTTTTTGGACGCATTTTTCTCAAACCTCTCGACATTCCCTTCAAAATTTTCAGGATGTATTTTCCCAGAATATTTACCAGGAAATTTAAAAGTATCGAAAAAAGATCATAAAAGGAAGAAAATTATCGAGAATAAGAACTTCTTTGTTTCTGAAATGAGAGTATTTAAAGAACATGTACAAACAAATTCGCTACGAATTTCCAAATTTTTAATTTTAAATATTTTTCGTTTCTTATTTTTTTGTAAATGTGATAAAATTTAACTATAGGGTCATTCCATGCCAAGTGTTTTCAGAGAAGTGCCCCGCTCGACCATCACGGATTTCGATGAAATTTTGTATGGACATTCACACATATCTCTTATGAACATTTGTAAAGTTTTACTTTCGCCGATGGTAAACTTGCTGAGATATAGAAGATTGTTTGACCCCGTGTCGCTGCCTTCTTCGACATGACTATGAGTTTTCAGTAACTTTGAGGCGTTGTATCTCAGAGAATTGTTTTATGAAGTAAACACACTTTGGCTATCTTAAACAACTTGTTGTGCTCTATTAAACAAAGTAATAGAAATAACTGTAAGAGCGACTTCCTTGCAGAAAATTCTGTGCAAAACTGGCCCAAAAAATTGCGGATCGAGAAAAAAATTAAAACTTTGGCTTTTTATATTTCAAGAAGAAATGATATAAACAACGTGAAACTTATCGCATGATAACATATAAATACATAGTTTATGAATATAAAATTTCATATTCCTAGTACTTTCCATTATTTTAAAAATTGAGTCAACATTTGACAATTTTTGTTAAAAAGCCAAAAATAGGCTATTTTTCCCCCTCTTTTACAAAAAAAGACCCTCTGGAATTTCTTTTGAAAAATTTTTATTAAATAGAGAATGATTTCAACCCTCTTAAAAAGTATATCTAGTTTTTCATCTCGAGCATATAAGGCCCTAGAAATAGGGACAACTATGAGGATGACATTTGTAAAAACGGCAAAAATAGGTTATTTTCTGTCCGCTCTTAGAAAAGAAAGACCTTTCCGATACTCTTGTAAATCATTTTCATTTGAAAGAGCATGTTTCAAACCTCTTAAAAAAGTACACTTGGTTATTCATCGCGAGCTCGTACAGCCCTAAAAAAATTAACAAAGTTGAGAAAGTTGCTATGGTGGCGCCACATATCTTCTGTTGTTTATCGTCCTGGTTATTTTATGTAGACATTTTTAGTATATTGCGTTGGTCCATGACTGGTACTGGTAGTGACATCATCACTACCAGTACCCGTCATGGCCCGTAGGGGTCACGCCCGATAGCCATGCAATACCAGCCGTGCTGCTTTCACTGTACGTTCTGATACCCCAAATGTTTTCGCTGTAAGTGCTATCGACCAACTCTTTGGGGCCAATGTCAATAGTTGAACTTTCATCGATCTATCGGATATTTTAATTTTTGTTAGAATTTCTTTTATTAGATCAGCATGACGAGCATTCCTCAACATCACACTGACTAGTTTGTCCTATATCTTCAGCTGGTATTCCAGCGGCTAACGTTATTTTGTCTGTTACTACTTTCTGCATGCGTTAAATTTTTCGTTACACGTAGGTTCACTTTATCCCTACTACTCACTCTCCGAATTCAGTCATGGAGGGGCTTAAACAAACCTTAAAAATTGCTGCAATTTCAAATTTAAATGTTTTGATTTGCGTTCATCATTTATACATTTTTTATTTTCTGGAAATGTCAATTGAACGTCTATTCCTGGATTCCATACTTGAAAAATGTGGCGCAAATTTGATGTTAAACTAATTCACAACAATAGTACATCCATTGTTCGACATTCTACTGGCTATTTGTGCCCAATTTGTGATACCACTCTTTAAACGTTCTTAAAGTAATGTAGCGCAATTATAAGAAACATGCTTTTGTGAAAATAAGGAAAGCAATGTATTGCCAAATTAACCCCTTTACGGCGCAGAGCGAGCTAGAATCGAAAAATGCTGGCCAAGAATAAGGAAACATTTTTTGAGTGTGAACTTTGAAACTTCGCCTTTCTATACCTCAATAAGTTCTGCATATAATATTCCCAGACAGCGTCTTATGTGAGCTCGTTCTCCTTAAATCGGAGGGTCCGAGAGAGGATAAGAGAAAGAAATATAGCTTAAAAGACATGTTGTATGAAGTGAGTATTTCACCAAAAGAAGCTAATTCAGAGATCTGATGGAAGTGATGCAATCATTCAAATATTCAACTTTGAACACTTAAAAATCATAATTAAGCTTAAGGGTTGATTATTTAATACTGTATTGATTTTTTCCCGATGATTCTGCTCATTTGGGTTTGGTTTGAGGCTGAAGAATTTTGCAAAAATATAAACCTGACATTATTCAAGAATTTTGGTCAATTTTGACCGCCGGTGGAATTTTAATAGGTAGAAATCAGCGTAAATAATTTGGTGGTAATAGGCAGGATTTATTTGAGAATTGCCAGTACTAAAGTCCGCACTCAAGAAAAGGATTTTTTTGCCAGGTTTTTTCGATTCTAGCCCATTGTGCTGCTTATTCAAGATAGCTCTACATTGTCTTTATTGGTATGATATAATTGTAATGTCTATATAAATATAAATATAATTGTCTATGTCTATGTAAGAACCATGCAAGCCGCCTTTCGGCGTGTGGCAGGGGGTGCAGGCACCTTGACTCTATTTTCCTAAACGGTTGCTTTCGCGTATACTTCGCGGAAAAATAAATTTTTGAAGCGATTCGTTCTAGCATCTATTTCCCTAATCTTTCTGGCAGTATCAGAACGGCCCATATAAAAGAGGGGTCGCATTATATCGGTTACATCATCTGAAAACGTAATTTCTCTGAACTTATTTAATAAATTTAACCTTTGATTTTTTTTTCTATCTTCTAATGATTCCCATCCCGCGTCCTGTAACATCTTAGTGACACTTGCTGTTTTATCGTAGCAATTCTTTACAAATCGTATCGCCTTTCGTTGTACGTTTTCTAAATCCCGAATATGACATTTCTCAGCGGGGTCCCATACACTACATGCATACTCAAGGTGAGGCCTAACTAACGCTAAGTAACATCGCTCGCGAACTTTTTCTTCGCTCCTACCGACTATTCTTTTAACGAAACCGAGTTTCTTAAGTGCTTTTCCACATATATTTCGGATGTGGGCACTTCATGATAGATTATTCGTGAGAGTTACTCCTAGATACCGATTCTACTGTCATTTGGTTTACCCCTCGGAGACGATAAGAATAATCATTTATTATAGATTTACTTTCGAAGAAGTTAACTTAAGAAGTTAACCAAACACTTTTCCAAATTAAGCTCTAATTGCCAATCATCGCACCAGTTCATAATTCTATCTAAGTCGTTCGAAAGGGTTAATCTATCCTCTGAACTAACTATTTCCCTGTAAATGACTGTGTCGTCTGCGAATATCCTAACATTGCTTTCAATGTGATTGCTGAGGTTGTTGATATATATTAAAAATAACAACGGTCCAATTACACTGCCCTGAGGGACGCCCGAGGTCACCTTAACCAAGTTGGAACTAATACCATCGAGTACAACTCGCTGCTCTCTATCGGTGAGAAAGTCTTTTATCCAGTTAATAAATTCTGCATTGATACCCGCAACTTCTAATTTGTACAGCAATTTATGATGAGGTACCTTATCGAAAGCCTTCCGAAAATCTAAAAATATCGCATCGACTTGCTTATTTTTTTCAGCAGAGTTTAGAACATTGTGTACTAATAAAGCCAGCTGAGACTCGCAAGAACGAGTCTTACAAAAACCGTGTTGATTCCTAATTATGAAATTAGACGTTTCAAGAAAACCCATTAAAGAGGTAGCTATTATATGATCCATAATTTTACCGCTCAGTGATGTTAATGATATAGGTCTGTAATTAGCTGGATCGTCCTTAGAGCCGCTTTTAAATATTGGTGTGACATTTGTAATTTTCCAATCCTTCGGGACCTTTCCTTCGCTCATACTCTTATCAAATATAACTTTAAGAAAAGGTGCTACGCTCTCCGCAACTTCCTTGAACACCTGAGCCGGTATGTCTTCAGGACCCGGAGCTTTATTCGGTTTAATCTGTTGCAATAGTTTAATGATGCCGTCTTCTCTGAAGGTGATTTTCGACATCGATTCAGGTTTATCAATATTCGGGAGAGTATTTGATGTATCGTCAGACGTGAAAACGCTTCAAAAAAATCATTCAAGATATTAAGCTTTGCCTTTAGCATCATTTACTATATTACCGCTAGTATCCTTTAATGAACCAACAGTTTGCTCTTTACCTTGGACCTCACGAACGTACGACCAAAACGCTTTTGGGTCCTCTTCCAAGTGTTCGCATAAAATCTTATTTTTATATTTTTATTGGTATGATATAATTGTAATAATGTACTCTCAGATATTCGAGTTATTCGCCTTTTTTTCTGCCATATACGAACGAAATTTTACACGCCGCCGGTTACGCCGCGCCGCCGCCGACGATTAAGCAGTCAGCGTTCACGCCGTTACGCCGCCGCCGCCGGCTTCATTTTCCCCCTACGCCGCCGCTGACAAAAATCATAACGGCGCCCATGTCTATTCTGTTGTGATGCATAAAAAGTATTACCAGAAAGAGCCAGGTTCGATGCCGGGCGGTAAATATATCTGCCGCATAAAAAGCATTGGGATACTTTTTCATTATTTTTTCATGCATTTATCGAAATGACAGGATGTTCTTGACTAACTAAAAGTTGTATATTAATACTCGGTTTAAAAAAAAATTAGATAAGACCGTACTGTTCCTAGGTTCGATGCCAGAGCTCATTAAAATGTCTCATATTTGGAATATTTGTGAAAAGTAGGACGTCGTTTGAGGCAGTTGCAGTGAAAATATTTCTGCATGAATTTTCAAACATAGTTAGAGATGGTGATCTTCTGTTGTGCTGAATAGGAAGTATCAACAGAAAGACCCGGGTTTGATGCCAGACAATTAAATTGCAGCAAATTTTAAGAATATTCCTTTTTTTTCTTTTGAGGACCGTCCCGATATGATGCCGATATGAAATTAGTGCTGTCGATCTTCTTGCTGAATGCAAGCTACATTTTACTCGTAATAAGCATATGAATGAATCCGGAGAAGCGACTTTGTATAACAGATACATAAAGTTTATCTAAATAAACTCGAAGTAAGGAGAGACCTAAAACAATTGAAGTGCTTCGATGGAAAAAATAGTAGCAGAGATTTGTTTTAAGAAAAGTTTTATATAAGCGTTGAAGGAAACAATCTTTAAATAATGCAAGGATAGTAAGTGAAAAAAGGCTTTTGATGATTCGTAAGTTTAAAAACTATCTAAACCCTTATATTATATCTAATATTTAATGATTTTAACTTTAATAAAAATATTACGTATTTTTATCAAAATAACTGTGCATGAAATTAATTTTATATTACAATCTAAATTTCCGCTGTTCAGAATTACTGCACGCTCTTCGTAGCAGATAGGATAAATGGCCAACAAAAGTTATTTACACGCAATTACGTGAAAATATGGTTAATGAATATTTAAGTCAATATTGTTAGTAGCCCAAAATTTGCATAAAGTAGCAGAATTGGAATATTACCTGGCCTTGGAGGCCAAATCTCTCCAACCCCAAGGCCCCGGGTTCAAATCCTGACTGATTGAGAGGCTCTATAGGGAATGGTTGTGTGTGTTTGTCTGACTTTCCCGTGCAGGGTTGGCGGCAGGAAGGCCATCCGGCCGTAAAAGTCGCCAATTCACTGCCAAAACTAATCTCATCATCAACCAAAACCATCAATAATCAGCCGACCCCATAAAACATGGGAAAAAGGCGTAGAAAGAAAACAGAATCGAAAAATTGATTAATTATTGTAAACACAAAAATTATAGATAACCAAACCTTTGCTTAATTTCTAAGATTCTGCGATGAACATGATACCAAAAATACCTAAGTCGTCATCTTCCGTTACCAAACGTTATTCAATGTCGATGCCAAAAAATCAAAACAAACACAACATTTTATCAACCAATCAAAAGCAAATAGAAACGTCTTTTATCAAAGGAGTCGATTTCTACCCAATGTTCGAAGCTCAGAATATTTTACATAGATCGTTGATGTTAGAGCCCTGAGTTATTTTAAACTAATGATAGTCTACGAAAACTACATTTTCTACTAATTTTGTCGATAGTGCAAAAAAATACCCATGGCCGTAAGAAAACTAATAAAGGTTAGCTATTTTCTTAGAGACAAATTGGCTAGACAAATATTTGAACAAAATTCAAATCGCTTTTCCTCACGTCCCTCAGTCTCGAATGTAAAAATAACTCTTCCTCAAATAGTTCGTTCCAGGAGCGACCGCAACCCCCGCAGTGGCGACTAGAACGTGGTTCCTGCACCGGCGCTACCCTTCGTATCACAATGGACTGACTTGTGTTCAATTCGTCGCCGCCACTACGCAAACAGCAGCTCCATTCACGAATACCGTGACGATAACGGGGAAGAAATCAATGTAAGTATCAACTCAAGCATCAAAGATAAACTATTAAAGAAAGATTCTAAAGAAAATAATCTTTATGCTAAAAAATTAGAGATTTTATCTTCTGGAATATTTCTTGCAGCACCAGAAACAGTGTTACGATCACTGGTACCATCAGCCAGAGGGCTGCTACGAATTTTTTCATTTGGGATGCAGTTTTTACAAGTTCAGGTTTGTTCATTTTCCCAATTGTACGATTCAGGAACAATTCACCAGTTTATTTCTAACGTAAGATTCTTGTAATCTATTATGAAAAGATACTCACCAACGATTAAATAAGATACATGACAAATTTTCCCTTTAAAAAACAATAAGGAAATTTTCTCCAGAGTTGACGTTAAAAGATAGCATTAAGAATTTAAGCAAGACCGAGGGCAATACCATTTGAAAGAAAACTTAATTATGTGTTGTAGCATGGAATATGTTGTTCAAACTTTTGCTGGAAAAAAAACAGATTCAAAACAATACCTTTAACTGGAACTTTCTTTTCTTTAATTTTTATTTCTCTCCTTATCAAATCGTTTCTCCAGGAAAATTTGTATAAATATTTACCTGAGATGAATTTGTTGGTAAAAATAACATGAAATGACGTTCGTCATTCATTGGAATTCCATATTCTCCTTGGGTGGGAATTAATTTGTTAAAGAAAATTTTTTTATTCCAGGAAACACAATTTCACATTTACCAACGAGCTTGGTGGTAATAGCATATGATACAGCCCCCACCAATAATTACCTTGTTTTGTATGGCTGCATACCCTATGGACTATTTAACAAACGTATGTATGCAATATCGATATCGTATATAGGGAAATTCCATATTAAGATATTGGAAACTACAGTCAAATGTGATTGGTAAGTCTTCTTAAGAGTAATAAGGTGAAATAATTATATTTGCAGAGTTTTCCTGGGTTTTGACATCCTCTCCATCTAGTACTGACACAAATATTGCCGCAGCTCTGAATGCAGCCAGTCTTGCAGGCTTTCCAATTTCTAGATACATCTCAGCATCACAGGATTTTTGCTAATGAAATGTACAATAAAATTTCATTGTGTTCTATTTATGAATTTCCAAACATATGTATTACCCTTGATTCCTTCATCTTACATAATATTTTTACTCAAGGTTTTTAAATGTAATTAAAATATTTGAATCTAAATAATGGTTTCTTTCTCTTCTATAACTTACTTGCAAGAATTTAAATATACCCACATGCTTTCATTATATGTCAGTAGTCTTCTGCCAGTATTTTCTATATCTGAATCAACGATGAGAAAGATGGAAATATCATGATTCGACAGAAAAATAAATACACTAAGAAATCACTGCAATAAATATTCTTTGCAGAAAGTAAGTGTATTATGGACTTGTACCCCAATACTAAAATGCGTAATATTAACATGAAGCTCATCAAATAACACAAATGCAATCACAATGCCAAAAAAGACACAAAGATTAAACACCGATAACACTGGGGAACAGTGATTTTGTTGTCTTAGATCTGTGACTTGTTTTTGACTAACGATTGGCATCTGAATTCAAAATGAACCTCAGTTTTTGTCTATCACGTCAAGTTTTTAAGCTACAGGATACCCCTCTATATATCTCAAAAGTCTTACAAAATGTCCATATGAAGGAGGATAAAGAGAAAACTTACCAAATATACTTCACATAGAATATTTATAGTCATATAAAGGCATTCATCAACTCATATAAACTTTAAACAAGCAAATCAAGGTAAATATTTTTGCTTATAGCTTTTTCTGGAGTGTTTAATCTGATGCTCCAACAGTAGTCAGCCATCATATGTGCATCCCATCTACCTTGATACCGTGTCTCCATGACCTTCAAATCTTGGTGGAATCGCTCACCCTGCTCATCACTGACTTCACCAAGATTTTTTGGAAAGCCAGCAAGATGGCTATGTAAAAAGTGCAATTTGATGCTGATATTGCAAACAAGCATTTTATAGCTCTCCAAGAGTTGCTGGACGATTTCTATGTAATTCTGTGCTCGAGTGTTTCCAAGACCGCCTTTGTCAACATTTATGAATGCTAAACAAGCATTATTTTCAAGTACTCTCATTGTATTGATGAAATGTTCATCTTTAATGAGCCGCTGGAACTGTGGACCATCAAACATACCAGCCTTGATCTTTTCAAATGACAATCTGGGAAATGCAGAAATGAGATACTTGAAACAGTCCCCTTCAGTTGACAAAGTTTTAATAAATTGCTTCATGAGACCCAATTTTATACGTAGAGATGGAAATATAATATTCTTTATGTCAACAAGTGGCTGGTGTAGAATATTTGGATCACCAAGTTTCAGATCAGATCGTGGTGGCCAATTCAACTGCATCCAATGCTTCTCGCGAGCTCTGCTGTTCCACATACACAAAAAACAAGGTTACTTGGTGTAACCGCGTTTCTGGCCAAGGAGGAAGCTGACCATTTTAAGATCAACACAGATGACCCATTGGTGCATGTTACATTGCAACAAATAAATGGCTCTCTTTATATATTCATATTCTACACGCAGACAAATTGAATGGCCTATTGGGACTGCACCAAATAAATTTCCATTGTGGATTCAATTCATGCTACGCTTTGATTTACGCTATCGATGAACAATCGCCATTCAGTTGCATTATAGGCTGAAAGTCACAACTCTTCCATTAAACCATGTACGTTATGACAATATACAAATCCATCATCACTTCGGAAGTATTGCAGAAACGCACTTTCTCTTGATGGAAAGTAGGATACCTTAACTCCATTTTCAAGCAAGTTTTTCTCACGCAGTCTTGATTCTAAAAGCTCTGAAGCTTTTTTAGATAGTCCCAAATCTCGTACCAAATCATTCAACTCATGCTGCTCAAATCCCTTACGATCGGTATCTTCAATTTCAAAATCTACGTCGTTAAGGCCACTTCGTTCTTCACCAGACTCGTCTTCATGTATTTCCAAAGAGGGCAATTCTTTGAAAACTAGCACTGACAAGGAACATTAACGGAGTGTTACTCACCGATTTCATTCAAACTTGGTAGATTCAGAGCTGATTGTGAAAAAATAAAATATGTGAAATCATTCGTTCCCTCGTGACCTAAAAGCCGAGATATTCGAGGTCAAAATTGCAAACTGACCACCCGGGCCCCTCGCTAAGACGCCGTACTCCTAGACGCGGATACCGGGCGGGACTGCCGATGCAGTCGCCGCGATAACGAAGCGCGGTCGGAAATTCGAATGGTTTTCGGCGGTTTTCATTCTACAATTTGTAAAGAACGAAATAAATTTCGATTACATGGATTAAAATTTGATTTGTATTTACTTCGTATTTTTAAACACAAAAGAGAATTTCTTTAAAAATCTTTGAAACACATATTAAGTTCACAGTGAGCATTCACTTTATGAAGGTTGTATTCCCACATACAATTTCGTCTTGTACATTTTCGCATCGACTTTCATAAATATTTTCATTAAAACAATGCTGCACCGGAGCGAGAAGAGAGTCGGGGCGCTGCTCTATATATCCTGCTTTGAACCACGCTCACTTAATAAAATTTTTAAATCTGAGGCCTGGAATTGAAAATTCGTAAGGGATTGCAATTTTAGGATACTAACCTCTGAAAAAGGGAAACGTCTAGTTGATCTAACAGCACTCGATCAGAAACCTTCCACGCAAAGTTTTTCCACATTCTAAAAAAATACACATCCAGTGGTTGAATAAGTCCCGTGGTCTTTGGAGGAATCAATTTAATGTCCAAAAACTTATTTTGCGGTTTCACTTTTTCTATGAATTCCCGATCATTGTAGGATCCTCGGGAATTCACTAAAAGAATACACCTGTCTTTCATGCACGGGAAAGAACACATTTACATAATCCCGCATTAAAATATTATTTGTTAACAGGCCAGATGTCGACGCCATTACATAGACATTTAAAACTTTAAAGATGCTTTTATTTTTAGGAATAAACCATATTTCTCCTGTAAAAAGATAAGAAGAGGGGAGAGAGGTTTACCCTCTACCGATTTTGTTGGTTGAATCGTATAAGAGTGTGTAGTTGCATGTATAGACTGGGCGACTGATTCCACTGTTTTTGTACCTCGAAATTCTATCGTACGGCCGGAATGAACTTCTTTTTAAAACCGCTCTGATCGGTATTTAGCGCTTGCGATGCACCACTTTCTCGGATCACACGCCTCACTTTTTCCACGAATTTCTTGGATTTTCGATAATAGAGCGTAGTCCCAAGAATAATTTTTTAGAAACAACCTTTGTCACTTTCCTTGAAACTATCTTGTTGGCCCTTTTTCATTTTCATAGCCAGACAGATGTTGCTTTAAAATTAGGGATACTATGTTCCATTTTTTTTATTTTCTTCCAGTGCCCACCTACGTAAGTCTCTGTCATGAACGATCAAGTGCTGATCTTTAGCTTCCTTGAAGCGGGAAAGAAGACCAGAGCGTATTACTTTGAACTTTTCTTTCAACGAACCATCTTCCATAATCTACTTTTCGTGGCGATATAACTGCATTTTGCTGGCTACGAAACTGAAGTTGCGCCGAACTGTATCCAACGTCAATGGTCCTTTCTTCCCAGACTTCCAAAAGTCAACTGCCATTCTCTTCTAATGCATCGATGGTTCTGGTTTCCTTTTCTTAATGGGGGAAGCTTCATAAGACGTTGAAGATGAAGGAGAAGTAGGAGATGTATCATCTTGTTCTCCCTGGGACTCACTGCTGATGTCTTCTTCATCTGTCTCATCTCTTCCATTATCCAAGTCAAACACCAAATCTTCTTCGATATCACAAAAATATTCGTCTCCTTGAAGGCAGGACTTACTCTAATTACTTATTATTATTAATTACAGGAGTTATTGTAATTAATGATTTAAGGATCCAGTTTAATTATGATTCACCAAAACAATGACACGAAGGAAACAAAATAATGTGATTTACTTGTATACGAATTATTGATCTAACGCGTGAAATACTTACATGCTAACCTTTCTGCAAGATCCATTTCCTTCTCCGTTGGTTCAGAGTACGTAATTGCCGAGGCAATTTTTTTTCCCTACAATTTTAAAACGTTCCGTACATTTATCGCCATGACGATGTATGGTGTAGAAAATGATAGAAAACTATCCGATCAAAAGTCAAATAGCAAAAATGACAAGAAGAAAAATGACCGAAAGCTATACGCGAAGAGTTTCAACAACAACTAGTGCAGGCGTGGGTGTGCGAGCAATCCGTGAACCAAACTGGAAATGAACGAAATTTTCTAATCTTTTGAGAGCACTCAAAAGGTGCGGTTTTTCCTTTCATGTTTTCTCAGAATACCGGGGAATAAGAAAGGCTATTTACACACACCGGTTAGTGATTAAAATAATTAAAATATTTTAATGCGGGATTATTTAAATGTGTTTTTTCCCGTGCATGAAAGACAGGTGTATTCTTTTAGTGGATTCCCGAGGATCCAACAATGATCGGGAATTCATAGAAAAAGTGAAACCGCAAAATAAGTTTTTGGACATTAAATTGATTCCTCCAAAGACCACGGGACTTATTCAGCCACTGGATGTGTATTTTTTTAGAATGTGGAAAGACTTTGTGCGGAAGGTTTCTGATCTAGTGCTGTTAGATCAACTAGACGTTTCCCTTTTTCAGAGGTTAGTATCCTAAAATTGCAATCCCTTACGAATTTTCAATTCCAGGCCTCAGATTTAAAAATTTTATTAAGTGAGCGTGGTTCAAAGCAGGATATATAGAGCAGCGCCCCGACTCTCTTCTCGCTCCGGTGCAGCATTGTTTTAATGAAAATATTTATGAAAGTCGATGCGAAAATGTACAAGACGAAATTGTATGTGGGAATACAACCTTCATAAAGTGAATGCTCAGTGTGAACTTAATATGTGTTTCAAAGATTTTTAAAGAAATTCTCTTTTGTGTTTAAAAATACGAAGTAAATACAAATAAAATTTTAATCCATGTAATCGAAATTTATTTCGCTCTTTACAAATTGTAGAATGAAAACCGCCGAAAACCATTCGAATTTCCGACCGCGCTTCGTTATCGCGGCGACTGCATCGGCAGTCCCGCCCGGTATCCGCGTCTAGGAGTACGGCGTCTTAGCGAGGGGCCCGGGTGGTCAGTTTGCAATTTTTGACCTCGAATATCTCGGCTTCTAGGTCACGAGGGAACGAATGATTTCACATATTTTATTTTTTCACCATCAGCTCTGAATCTACCAAGTTTGAATGAAACCGGTGAGTAACACTCCGTTAATGTTCCTTGTGAGTATAGCTGACGGTAGACTAGGATACTCTTTTTTACATCTGCCTTTCTTGTAGTATTCTGATGTTTTAACTGTACAAAAATAACAATCACTTGAGTGATCTTTGGGTTCTCCCCAGATCATAGGTATACCAAATTGAAATTTATCATGTATTCCCTTCTTCCACATCCATAAACCCTCAACACACTGCTTACACACCTTGTGAGGGGCCCACGACTTATCTTGATCACCAACTTTCACTTTAAAGTAGGCAAAATAGGCTTGCTTAACAAATAGACTGATATTTTTTCTTTGACAAGGAATGGTAAAACTACCACATATATAACAAAACGAATCGGGGCTGTTTGAACACTTACAATGCGAAGTGGCAGATAACATAATAAAATATTTCAGTTCATATGTAAATAAAAACTGTACCCTGATAATCTTGTAAACAAACAAGAACTCAGATTAAACTCTGGAAAGTGCTTCACTATATAAGAGCGACTCGCAACGACTAACTGCTATATCTCAAGTGCAACTGAACAAGTAAGGACAATATGAACCTGTCGCTGGTTTCCAAAGGTGCACAATGGTCAATTTCACTATTTTTGCGGGACAAAAGGATTTAATGTTAGCACATTGTACCATATTGTAATTAAGATGTAACTGTAGTCAACAAAAGAATAAACCAATTGAAAATAATTCCGCCAAAATTGTATCTTTGTTTGACGGTACTGGAGTATCTCCGAGAGAATGGTCACATTCACATAAAGCGTAGAGAAAAAACTTGACGTGATAGAAGAAAACTAAATACAGATTTGAAATAAGCATGCCTCATTTACTCTTAAACAGCTCAAAAATCGAACTCAACAGA
Organism: Sympetrum striolatum; assembly: GCA_947579665.1. NCBI lineage: Eukaryota > Metazoa > Arthropoda > Insecta > Odonata > Libellulidae > Sympetrum > Sympetrum striolatum. The sequence goes on from OX388343.1 coordinate 1,953,284, forward strand.
AATAATAGAAAGATAGTAAATGTAAAAGAATTGGAATCGTTAAAAAACCACAATAAATCACTTTTAATTCTGCGTTTAAAAAACATAAACTTCCTTAACTTTTCGATCAAGGGATACGATGTTGGAGATTTGCTATAGCTTTACATATCGCCGGTCAACTACAACACTGAATCTGGGAATTATTTACGATATTCACTAAATCCATTTTCGTCAATCGCTAAATATTTATCGATATAAATTGATAAGTTGTAATACTTAATGCAGTAGATTATATTAAAAACATCCGCACCTTACAAGGTTTTTCAAGTTGAATTTATCGAGAGAAAGCAATTTCATCTAACAAACTACTATAAACCCATTTTTCCCTAGGAATAGTCAGTAAACAAACATGTTGATATAAATAAAGCTTGGTTGCTACAGACGCTTCCATAAAATTTTAAATCTTCTTTTAGTGCTTGATTCAACTTCTTACGACTGTTCTTTCTAATTTAATTTTGAAAAAGAACTGAACCCTGCAAAGAAAAAAAATGAATACTTGTCGATCGATAACTTATACCAGCCTTTTTGATACAATATACCAAGAAATGTAAGTTACAATGGCGTCAACAAAGCCGCACCAACTCAATATGCAATCTCATATACAGTAGAACCCCGGTAATCCGGACGAATTCAGGCACATAGGCGTCCGGATTAGCGGGGTTTCCGGATTAGCGAGGTTTTCAGAAAATAACGTAAAAGGAAGGATTATTTTTTACGCCTCTTCCCTCATAGCTTTTTAATGAAAGTAATGTTTTGAGAAGTGATACCCTGCTGCAACTGAAAATTTATTGTCTTTCGAAATTGTTTAGTCTCGCACATATTAAGCATTCCTCTAATGGAAAAATGCTGTCTCAGAAAAGTATCACTACTTAGATGTGTTATCACAATAAACGAAATACATACTTCTTTCTCCATCACATCATTGCAGCCAATGGAGAAATTTTTCAAATAGTCTGTCCACCTCTCGTTTCTTGTTACTATGTAATATGTGTGTTTATATGTTCACAAGAAGAAATTGCGGGTTTGCATAACTCCCAATGGACCGTCCGGATTACCGAGGGTTCCGGATTAGCGAGTGTCCAGATTACCGGGGTTCTACTGTACTCAGAATGATAAATACCTTCAACTGAAACTATATAAAATACATTCTAAGATCACATTAGGATAAGCAGTACTACGTTTAAAGTTACATTTTCATACAGGTACAAGGGGACAATTGAATCAAACAATTAACGTAAATGACAGAAATAAATTATATATCGCTCTAATAACCACCGATGAATTTATTTTGCGGAAGGTAAGTGTAATACGGAGCGGACTCGTATCTCAATCTTAAAATGTGTAACATAAACACGGAACACAAATAACACAATAGAAATCGCTATACCTAAATAAAAACAAAGATTAAACACCAATAACAGTAAGATAGTAAATGATTATGAAGTGGGGGAACTTAAAAAAAAAACAAATGAATAAATCAATATTTGCATTCTGCATTTAACAAAATAAAATTTCTTTAAAATTTTGATCAGTTATACGATGTTGGAGATTTGTTACAACTTTACAACTCGCCGTTCAACTCTTCAAAGATTACAAACACCGAAACTGGGAAATCTTTACGTTCATCGCTAACTCCATTTCCGTCAATCGCTAAATATACATCATTGCAAATAGAATAGATTTATTACTTAATTCAGAAGATTATATTCAATACATCCACACCTTACCACGTTATTTATACGCAACCAGTTGAATTGGTCGAGAGAAATCAATTTTCAATAAACCACAGCTAAAATACTCATTTATTCTACGAAAAGGACGGTGAACAATTACGTTGATATAAATAAAACTTGGTTGCTACAGACTCTTCAACATAATTCGAATTTCTTTTTAAATTTTCGTATATTGTTGGTCCGAGAGGTTGTTCACAGGATATTGATCTAATTGCTAATGTTTAAATATAATATATAATAATGTTGAAATATTATCGATAATAATGTTTATATCTCATCCTCGTATAGCCTATATCTTATCTGTTCATTCCTTTTCCACGTCTTCTTATGGAATTACGCTCGAGCTCGGAATCAACAATCGCCTAGATCAGTGATTCCGAAAGAGCTTCCGCCCCCTGGTGGGCGCTGTAGGGTTCCAGGGGGGCGGTGATGGCCTTAGGTGCATTTGGTGGGCGATTAATAACGTAAGTAAGGTAGTAAGGGGGCGATGAAAGCATAAAAGAAAGAAGGAAAGATTTAGAAATTGATTTATGCATTCCGCTCATAACGCTTAATTTTTCTTTGAACAACGTACTGGACTTTCTCAAGTTGGTATCTTATATTTTATTTAGAGGTATGAATAGTTCACTCAACTCTTCAAATTCTCTGGCCGACATTCGTAAAACCTTTCTGTAGGTCTATGGATCCTTGTCTTAAGTTCTTCTTGAAGCATTGATGATGCTCCCAACTCTTCTCTTCGTTGAATCAATGGCCAAACCAACCACCGTCTCTCCTTCCGTTGAAGCATATCCGAACAAAGCTCACTCACTCCAATTTTTAATAGTCACTTAAGAATTTTTTTCTTTCTACCCACAGACGACATATTCTTGCGATGTAGCCACTGGTACTGGCAGCTAGTGTATAGAGCGTACCAATAAACCAGATTGCATGCTTGCTTCCTGGTGCTACCACCAGCTGATACTTAGTAGCAGATGGTAAACAGGTTAATGTGACCCGTGCTTTACTATTGAAAACCACATTTTCTTGTCAGATACGAAAATGCTGCAAAATCACTTACTCTGCGCCGACTTACACAGCGAGCGACCGACATTTTCCATTCACTAACCATCCCATTTCAGGAAAACTACGATAGCTATCGTTATGAAACTTTAAGAAATTAAAAATTCAATCAATATGCTTTATTTCGTTTGCAGCATATACTTATGTATAACTGATATCTAAAAAAATTACAGCATGTCAACTTTTTCATGTTCAATCCCATAAAATTTACGACAATGCAAAAGAAATATTTAATTATAACCGTTGAAATGTATAAATAAATTATCTTTAGAAATTTTCGTAGAGTAGAATAATAGAGGAAGTCAGACAAAATATTAATTAAATTCTGAGTGATAGAACTTGAGGTACAACGTGATACAAAATTGGTAATTCCACGGTTCGTGGGTCTGCATTTGAGCATTGCATTAAAAATACAGTGGGGTAAAAATCCGAAAAAGCGTTCCGTATCTGAAAGTAGCATTTCTGAAGACTCTACTGGTGCAAAAAGGTTCATAATATCATATTTATATAAATCATTAGTATTTATTTAAGTTTTTTTTCCAAAAATATTTCAAAACATATTAAGAAATATTAATTAAAAATACCTCCATAAAAATGTAATTTTTTCTGTAGATAATAATGGATCAACAGAAGACAAAATGTAGACAATATAATATCGAATATTTGAAATACGGCTTAAATGAGTCGCCTGTAAGCAATACATTACCAATTTGCCTGATTTGTCAGAAAGTTTTATCAAACGAAGGTATTTATTTATTAATTCAAATTACGCTGCGATTAGGCCATCAGGCCTGGTGGCAGCGGTGCAGGGGGGAATACTAAATTACAAAGGATTGCATTCGCCCAAAGACGGGAGGGAAACCCCTCTAAAAACCTTATGCAGGCAATGCATTACTTATATATATATACATCACGAAATTAGAAAGTATACATATATATACATGCACAATATAACATTAATATTACAGTAAATACCCAATAGATGAATATACAACAACAATATTACAACTATATACAAAATAGATAATAGAACATTAATAATACAATTATTAACATTACAAAAACTTTATAAGTGCAAACAGATTTAAGCTTATTTTTAAAAGTTTTTACATTTTTACTTTCTCCATATACGAAGTATTGTTTTCATGAAAAAATTCGACTTCGAGATTTCAACGGAAATACACGTTTTGGGGTCCCTAGAACACGTTCTGACCATTTTCGGAATTATGTCTGTGTGTATGTGTGTGTGTGTGCTAGTGGGCGCTCTAACGTAAAAACTAGTAGTCGTATCAATACCAAACTTTATATATAGTACTTTTTTGTGTGCTGTCAGAGTCGATTAGTTTTTGGAGTAAATCGGTGAACCGGAAGTCGAGCTTCATTCAACAAAGCTCATTTCCGGTTTTCAAAATATATCCCTAAATATGATATATACGTGTATTGTATTACTTATAAAAGTTTTAGATAATGTAATTTACTATAACTTTTGTATTTAACATATTTTTGTATCACCGGTTGATAAGGAGTTATTCGTGAAATACCGATAAACCGGAAGTAGCTGATATGTACTTTGTGGGCGCTCTAACATGAAAACCATTCATTATATCAACACAAAATTTCATATATATTGTTACGAAAACCGTGAGTTCGGGGATAAGTGAGACTCGTTTTAAAAGAAACAACAAACTTTATTTCCTAAACTCAATCGAGCAAAGCCAAATATCAAATTAAAACCGTCAAAACGATCCAATCTTTCATTCACTGTCCCTCACAACAATCAACACCGTCGCTAAAACAAACTCGTTACCAACACAAGTCCCCCACTCTCTCTAGCCTTGTAACACTGCCCCCCTCTATTAATGCTGTTCGTCCCGAATAGCGCTACCAGAGGTCCAACATGATGTTTCTCTCCCCCTGTAAGGGCTAAGCCGCTCGATGTGGACCACCTTTGGTTTCGTCTTAGGCGTTAACCGGATCCTGTACACGATGTCGTTGATCCGCTTCATGACTCTGTATGGGCCGTCCCAGGGTCTCTGAAGTTTTGGACTTCGTCCCTTTCTTCTCTGTGGTTGATACAACCACACCATATCACCTTCTTCATAGGGGCTAACTGTCGGTTTCCGGTCAAGTCTCATCTTCGTCCTGTCACTGCACATCTTCAGTTTATCCCTGACGAAATTGTGGATGAATCTTAGTCGGTCTACTAGTTGACCGACATATTCCGGAAGTTTAAGTTGTCGGTCCTCTTCTTCAGTTGTTGGAACGCCAAAAATCAAGTCAACAGGGAGTCTCATTTCTTTTCCGGTCAGTAACATGGTAGGAGTGTAACCAGTAGCCTCATGTTGAGAACTTCTATACGCCAACAAGAAAAGTGGTATCAAACTGTCCCAGTTTCGTTGGTTCCGGTCTACAAACATTGACAGGTACTGGTTCACGGTGCGGTTGTGTCTCCATGCCATCTGACTGAGGATGTAAAGGCGTAGTCCTAGTCTTCTTGACTCCCAATTTATCCATCAAGTGCTTCCATAACTCCGATTCAAAGTTTCGTCCTTGATCGGTGTGAACTTCCAAGGGCACTCCGTGGCGGCATATTACATGCTCCAACAGAGCTTCGCCTACAGTAGCTGCGTCTTGACTAGGGAGTGGAACGATCTCCGGCCATTTCGAGAAGTAGTCCATTGCCACCATTAGATATCTGTTGCCAGAATTCGTCATTGGAAATGGACCCGAAATATCCACCGCTACACGTTCCCACGGTGCTCCCGAGATGTATTGCATCATTTTTCCACGCGATCTAGTTCTTGGACCCTTTTTCGATGCGCACAAATCGCATCGTTTGCACCACTGTTCTACATCTTCACGGTAGTTTGCCCAATAGAACCGGTCTCTTACTCGTGCGAGCGTCCTGTTGACACCAAAATGACCCCCGGTTCGACTGTTGTGGAGCTCCGTTAGCACAGTGTCCACTAAATCCCGAGGGACGATGGTCTGATTGGTGACAGTTTTTCCATCCGCGCTTTCCCACTTCCGGATTATCACGTCTTCACACATACTTAAGGAGTCCCACTGCAACCAGTATGCTTTCACAACTGGTCCATATCTCGAGATCTCTTGCCAGCTTGGTCGATGTCTGCTGTCCAACCATCGTCTGACAATTTCCAAATCTGGGTCATCTCGTTGTTTCTGAATCACGGTGTTCTTGGTAATTTCTGAGTCAACCTCCGTAAAAGCTCTGACCGTTATTCTGTTGAGCACTTCCCTATTCGCAACGTCTTCTTTTGCTTCTTGCCGGGTACAAAATTTGCATGACTTTTCTGCGCAGGGTCTTCTCGACAGGGCATCGGCGTTGTTGTGGCTTTTACCTCTGCGGTACTGGATATCGAATTCATACGTTTGTAACCTTTCCAGCCAACGAGCTAATTGACCCTCCGGGTTCTTGAAGTTTAGCAACCACTGTAGGGCAGAATGGTCCGTCCGAATCAGGAACTTCCTTCCATACAGGAAAGTGTGGAAATGATCAACCGCTTTCACAATGGCAAGAAGCTCCTTCCTCGTAGTGCAGTAGTTCTTTTCTGCCTTTCCAAGAGTCTTGCTGAAATAGGCGATGACTGTCTCTTCTTTGTTTTGCATTTGCGAAAGAACGGCGCCAACGCCATGCTGAGACGCATCAGTGTCCAACACAAAAGGGATGTTATCCACTGGGTAAGCCAAAATCGGTGCTGTAATCAGTCGTTGCTTTAATTCCTGGAATGCTTCACCACATTCGGCAGTCCAAATGAATGGTCTATTCTTTTCTGTTAAACCATGCAAAGGCTTGGCAATTTGTCCAAAATCCTTCACAAATCGTCGATAGTAGCTGCATAATCCCAAGAAACTCCTGACTTCGTGTTTGTTCTTTGGTTGTCGCCACTCCTTTACATCCTGGATTTTGGTTGGATCCGTCTCAACGCCAGCAGATGACACCACATGTCCCAGGAAACTGATCCTCTCTTGAAACAGCGTACACTTCTTCGGATTTAGCTGGAGGTGAGCGTTTCTAAGCCTCCCAAACACCGTCTTCAAATTCACAAGATGATCGTCAAAATCCTTTCCGATAATTAGGATATCGTCCAGATACACCAGGCACGATTCCCATGTAAGGCCTCTTAGAACTAACTCCATCAGTTGTTCGAACGTAGCTGGGGCATTGCATAAACCAAAGGGCATCACGTTGAATTGATATAGCCCCTTTCCTGTAGAGAATGCTGTCTTCTCTTTATCATCTTTGTGCATTTCCACCTGCCAATAGCCGCTCTTCAGATCAAGCGTTGTAAACCATTTCGGTTTGGATAACGTGTTGAGAATGTCATCAATCCGAGGTAGTGGAAAACTGTCTTTCTTGGTGACGTCGTTCAGTCTCCTGTAGTCCACGCAGAATCGCATAGATCCGTCCTTCTTTGTGACCAACACCACCGGAGATGACCATGGACTGTTGGATTCTTCGATCACACCATCCTCCAACATGCTTTGTATAGACTTGTTCAATTCGTGCTGTTTCGCGAACGGAACTCTCCGAGGTGGTTGACGAATTGGTTGCGCAGTGCCGATGTTAATTCGATGTTGTACTAGATTCGTCCGGCCCGTGATTTTGTTTGTGGCAAAGAGATCGGCTTCATCTGCAATAAACTTTGTGGCTTTATCTAATTCCTTCGAAGGAAGATGATTCCATGTCTTCTTAAAGTTATCCACAATCATTTCGATGTCTCCCGGTTTGTTGTTCCTCCTTTCCGGCTCGATGTCGCAGCGTGCCACTCGTTCAATAGCTTCGCAAACTCCCAATTCCTCGCCGCTTTTCAACGTTACCCTGTTGTCCGATAAGTTTGCTACTTTTACGGTCACAATTTTATTCAGTCTGACCAAACTCCTTGCAATTAGTAGTCCGTTCCTAGTCTCCGTTGGTTCAATAATCGCCACTCCTTCTTCCGGGGCATTTTTCTCTAATCGTGCTTGAACTACAGCTTCCGAATTCGGGGGAATTCTCACGTCTTCGTTTATGAGAACTTTGGTCCGTTTCATTGACGATATAGACGACGAAAACAATAGCTCTTCATTCCCGATTCGAAGTAGCTTGTTCTGAAAATCCACCACAAAGTTGAAGTCTGACATGATGTCCACGCCCAATATAAATTCGTCCGTGATGTCGGCGACGAGCACCTTCGATTCGATTTCTACACTTCCCAAAATGATCTTCACTGAGGTTTCCCCACGTATGGCGATTTTCTCTCCGCTGACTGTCTCCAGCATGGCTTTGTTTGATAAACGGGTCACCGATCGGTGAAAAGTCATGTCTGGCCTCATCACTGATCTGGTCGCTCCGGTATCCACGGTAAAATCGCAAGGCCGCCCATTTAAAATGCCTGGCAAAACAAGGCTTCCATTGTTCTTTTTGAAGGCTGAGATCTTAATTCCAGGGGCTTGAATTCCGTTTGCCAGCGTTCGCCCCCTTATACTGACAACTCGGCGTTTCCCGAACCGGTCTCGCGTGCGGGACTGGGGCTACGGCTTCGGTTATTCCTCTCAGTGGAACACGGGCGTCGGTGGCAATTTCTACTAATGTGCCCACTTTTTCCGCAAGAGTAACACTTAATCTCTCTATTAAGAGGTCTCGGCAAACTTGGAAGATTTTTCAAACTCTCCACAATTTCCCGCAATGTCTTTCGTATGTCAAAATCTTCATCCTGGTCCGACGACGGAACCGAAAATTTTACCTCTCGCACTCGGTCTCGTTTAGAGTGATATCCGGCTGCTTCGTATTCCAATGCTCGTACAATTGCATCGGCCAGATCCCTCATCCTCGTGGTCTTTAAAAACAGTTGTGCTTCTGGATTCCAGAGTCCGTCTTGGAAGGTCGTAACGGCCAATTCCTGGACGATGTCTTCAGGTGCATGCGGATACGCTAATCTCGTCATTCTTTCCACCTCGGCTCCAAATTCCTGCAGCGTTTCTGTCGGCAACTGAGTCCTACATTTCAGCTGGGTCTTGTACACTTGCACGAGATGGCTCTGCCCAAAACGAAGCTCCAAGGCAGCCACAACTGACGAGTAATTGTTTTGGTTTACTTTGGAAATGTTTTGCAGAACATCCAAAGCCTTTCCTCGTAATGCCATTATCAAATTTGTGACTTTTTCTTGTTCGGTCCAGTCGTTATTTGAAGCAGCTATCTCAAACTGTCGCTTATACAAATCCCAAGATTTTTCTCCGTCGAAAGTTGGCGGTTTGACGGTATTTGTAGAATTCGAAACTGTAGAGGTTCCATAACGAATTTTCATACCTGCTTCGATACGTTCTTCCAATCCGTCTATGCGTTGCGCCAATTCTTTTGCCTCCTGTTGTGTGGTTTTAGCCTGTTCTTCCACACACTCTATTTTCTGCATCAAAGTACCTTGAGAGACTGTCATCATTTGTACGAGCTGCTGAAAACGTTCTTTCTCCTCTTCCTTTTCACGTAACCGATCCTGTTTTTCTTGTTGCTTTTCTTGTGCTCGGCGTTCCTTCTCCTCTTCGTTTTCACGTAACCTCTCCTGTTTTTCTTGTTGTTTTTCTTGTGCTCGGCGTTCCTCGTCTTGTCTGAGTTTTTCCATCAGCATCTCAAACATCTCCTTCGCCTCGGCCATATCGTAATCAGTCGATCGAGTTTTCACCATAAATCACAGTTTCGTAATTTTTTTCTCACTTATCCCACTTCTGACACCAAAATTGTTACGAAAACCGTGAGTTCGGGGATAAGTGAGACTCGTTTTAAAAGAAACAACAAACTTTATTTCCTAAACTCAATCGAGCAAAGCCAAATATCAAATTAAAACCGTCAAAACGATCCAATCTTTCATTCACTGTCCCTCACAACAATCAACACCGTCGCTAAAACAAACTCGTTACCAACACAAGTCCCCCACTCTCTCTAGCCTTGTAACAATATTATATTGATTAGTGTCGTTAGAGTTGATTAGTTTTTTAAGTAAATCCGTTTACCGGAAGTTGAGATTCATTCTTGAAAGCTCATTTCCGGTTTTCAAAATATCTCCATAAATATGATATTAAGGTATATACTATTATTTACAAAAGTTTTAGAAAATATTATTTACTATAATTTTTGTTTGAAACATATATTTTTATTACTGATTGTTCAGGAGGTATTCATGAAATACTGATAAACCGGAAGTTGCTGATTATGTACTTTGTGGGCGCTCTGGGCTCTATCGGCGAAAGGCCAATTCCATCGTTCTTCATCGATCATGTCCCGAAAAACATTATTTATAATGTTTTTGGCGTCAAAGATAATAATATATATATTAATCACTCATATTCCAAGTTTAGATGGAATATAGAGTTCGAAATTACTGTCGTAGATAAATATTTACATCTTATATATGGAGAAAGTCATGTGCTGGCCACATCAGATTTTTACTTTCTCCATATACGAAGTATAGAGAAAGTATTGTTTTCATGAAAAAATTCGACTTCGAGATTTCAACGGAAATACATGTTTTGGGGTCCCTAGAACACGTTTTGACCATTTTCTGAATGATGTCTGTGTGTATGTGTGTGTGTGTGTGTGTGTGTGAGTGTGTGTGTGTGTGTTTATGTGTGTGTGTGATAATGGGCGTTCTAACTCGAAAACTAAAAGTCGTATCAATACCAAACTTCATATATCGTACTGTGGTGTGTGCTGTCAGAGTTGATTAGGTTTTGGAGTAAATCGGTCAACCGGAAGTCGAGCTTTATTCATTAAAGCTCATTTCCGGTTTTCAAAATATCTCCATAAATATGATATATACGTCTATTGTATTACTTATAAAAGTTTTAGATAGTATAATTTACTATAACTTTTGTATTTAACATATTTTTGTATCACCGGTTGATTAGGAGTTATTCGTGAAATACTGATAAACCGGAAGAAGATGATTATGTACTTTGTGGGCGCTCTAACATGAAAACTATTTGTCGGATCAACACCAAATTTCATATATAGTATTTTGGTTTGTGTCGTTAGAGTTGATTAGTTTTTGAAGTGAATCGGTTAACCGGAAGTTGAGCTTAATTCTTCAAAGCTCATTTCCAGTTTTCAAAATATCTCCATAAATATGGTATTTAGGTATATACTATTATTTGTAAAAGTTTTAGAAAATGTAATGTACTATAACTTTTGATTAAAACATATTTTTTTATCACTGATTGTGTAGGAGTTATTCATGAAATACTGATAAACCGGAAGTTGCTGATTATGTACTTTGTGGGCGCTCTGGGCTCTATGGGCGAAAGGCCAATTTCATCGTTTTTCATCGATCATGTCCCGTAAAAATTATTTATCATGTTTTTGGCATCAAAGATAATATATAATATTAATAACTCAAATTCCAAGTTTAGATGGAATATAGAGTTCGAAATTATTGCGGTAGATAAATATTTACATCTTATATATATGGAGAAAGTCATGTGCTGGCCACATCAGATTTTTTGGCATTGGAAAGAGTACTTCTCCAGGTAATACGTTCCATTCTCTAATTCCTCTATCGACGAATGAACACTTTGCAATGTCTGTTTTTTGTTCGCGTTCTTTGATCTTTAAGCTATCCGTCCGATATAAGTAGGAAGTTTAAACCTAGCATTGAGTTTGCCCTCCGCGGAATTCCATGATTTGAACATTCAATCGAAGGATTTTCCTTCTAGATTATATTGATTCCCAATTCAAGTGGGCTAACGTTTTTGTTACACACTCCGCTTTTTTGTGCTTACCGACTACGTACCTAGCCCCCTTCCTATGTAGCCCTTCGAGAGTCTTAATAAGGCCTGTTTCGTGGGGATCCCATACACTCGTTGCGGATTCTATAATCGGCCTGACGAGAGATTTGTACGCTCTTTCCCTGACACCTTTCCCGCTCCCTTTTAGGTTTCTCATAACGAAATGGAGATTCCTGTATGCCTTCCCGACTATTTCTTCGACGTGCCTTAGCCATTTTAAATTTTCGGTTAGATTGAAACCTAGTTATTTGCATTCGGTTACGGAATTAATGTTTTCGTTGTTTAAGGAATAGCAATGTTGTATGAAAGACTTACTACTAGATAACTTGATGTGTTTACATTTTTTATCATTAATTTCCATCCCGTTTACTTTTGTCCACTCGGCTATTGGATTTAAATCATTTTGCAAAAGTTCGTGATCATGGATTCCCAATATACGCCTATATAATATGGAGTCGTCGGCAAATAATCTGATTTCGGACTTAATGTTAGTTGGAAGGTCATTCACATAAATAAGAGATTGGTAATGGTCCGAGAACGCTACGTTGTGGAATACCTGAAGTACTATCTATCTCTTTAGAGAAAGAATCTCCTATTCTAATTTTCTGTTTTCTATTTTTCAAGAAAAGTTCTATCCAATTCATAACCCGATGGTCAATGTTTAAATTGCGAATCTTTTCTATAAGTAAGTCGTGAGGGATTTTATCGAATGCCTTAGGAAGGTCAATAACCACCGCACCAATTTCTTCCCTGATATCCATCGTTTCTGAAATGTCTTGAACGAGTCCAAAGAGCTGTATTTCACATCAGAAACCCAATCTGAATCCGTGCTGTCTCTTGCTCAACCAGTCGTTTTCTTTCCAAAATTCTCGAATATGATCTGCTATATTTTTTTCCATTACTTTGCAAACCTGTGACGTTAAGCTAATCGGTCTATAGTTATCTAACGATGATTTCAATCCTCCTTTATGCAATGGAATGACGATTGCTTTCGTCCAGTCGCAAGGAATAGAATTATTGTTTAAAGTAGCAATGAAGAGTGTTCTTAGATAAGGTACATACAATCGCGATATTTCCTAGTTTTATCGCATCACTTGGTATATCGTCTGGTCCCTTTGTTTACTTATTTTTTTAGTTTTTGAACATTCCGCAAATGAAGTAGTATGAAGCTTCCCAGACTACAAGAACATTTTACTAAAATTCATTGTGATAAAAAACGTAATGATTTATATTATTTTCGAACAATAAAAGAAATCTTAGATAAAAACCGTGATTGGCAAACTCTTTTCGACCGAAAACACACAAGATGGCGATGGCTTGCTTGCTTCTTATAATATTTCGTTAATTATTGCAAAATCGGGAAAATCTTATAGTGTTGGTGAAGAACTACATAATTATACCGGCTATAAGTGAAGTAATACGTACTGTGCTACGCAAGCCAGCATCTGATGTTATCATGAAAATATCCCTGAGAATAATACAGTGCAAAGAAGAATTGATGAAATGGCTCAAGATGTTGAATGCTCTCTATTTAAAAACATCTCGGTTTTCTATTCAACTCGATGAGTCAACTTTGTTAGGAAATTAAGCTTTACTTTTAGTGTAAGTGTGGTTCAAAACGGAAGAAAAAACCTGCCTAGAATTATCATTTTCTAAATATTTGCAAACTGATACTAAAGTCGAATCAATATTTCATGTATTGGATGAGTTTTTTAAAGAAAGGGAAATACCTCTGAGTAATATCTTATCAGTAGCCACAAACGGTGTTCCAGCGATGCTAAGATGCTACAGGGGTTTTCTTGCATATTTAAATAAGGAGGTGCCGAATGCATTCACGGTACACTGTATCATCCATCGTTAATATCTAGTTGCCATAAAATGTAAGTGCTCGCCTACATAACTCATTACAATCTGTAATTAAAGCTATCAACGCAATAAGAAGCAAATCATTGAATGACAGATTTTTTAAACAGCTTTGTATTGAAGACGATGAAGAATTCTATCGTTTGCTGCTTCATACAGAAGTTCGTTTGTTGTCAAAGGTTGCCTATTTACATAGGTTTTATTACTGTTAAACTCGGTGCTGGAGTTCTTGAAAGATAAACATGGTGCTTTACGATCCAGTTAAATTCAATCCTAAAGTGACATCGTTAACATCACCGACTTGTTTCAAAGATTAAATGAAAGTAATCTTTAGCATCAAACTCAATTAAATAAGAACTAAACATGTTATGTCTGCGTTTTTGACATAACTTCCACAGTTACAAGAAGAACTGATGGAAGTAACTACAAATGTTGAGTTGGAACTTAAATTTAAAAGCCGCTACCAACAATTCTGGCTGGAAAAGGAGATCCCTACGGATTATCCTGAATTATGGGCTTGAATTCAAAAGTTCTTAATTGCATTTCCTTCATCATATTTAGTTGATCGTGGACTTAGTGTGGTTAAAATTTATGAACAAAAAAAAGAAACCGATTGCAAATAGTCAATCGCGGTGATTGCAAAGAGTTGTTTAAGATAGCCAAAGTTTGTTTACTTCATAAAACAATTCTCTGAGATAAGACGCCTCAAAGTTACTGAAAACTCATAGTTATGTTGAAGAAGGCAGCGACACGGGGTCAAACAATCTTCTATATCTCAGCAAGTATACCATCGGCGAAAGTAAAACTTTACAAATGGTCATAAGAGGTATGTGTGAATGTCCATACAAAATCCGTGATGGTCGAGCGGGTACTTCTCTGAAATCAGACCACTTGGCATGGAATGACCCAAATAGGAAGTATCTCCAGAAAGATCCGGGTTCGATGCCGGGCGATAAATATGTCTCCCGTTTAAAATACATTGGGTTAGTATTTCATTATTATTTTGATGCACTTATCGAAATGATAGGAAGTTAGTGCTTGGCTGGAAGATGTAAGAAAAGAATTGGTTTTAGAAAACAATGTTCATAAGACCGTACTATTCCTGGGTTCGATGCCAGAGCACATTACCATTTCTCTCATAAGGACTATAAGGGAAAAGTAAGACGTCGTTTGAGGCAGTTGCAGCTAATATTTTTCCTCGAATTTTCGCACATAGTAAGAGATGGTGATCTACTATGGTGCTGCATAGTAAGTATCACCGGGAAGACCAGGGTTCGATGCCGGACGAATAAATTGAAGCGGAAATTAAGAATATTTTCAATCCATTTTTTTTCCTTTGAGGACTCACTCTATATGATGCCGACTAAAAATTAGTGTTATCGATGTGCTTGCAGTATGCAAGCAACATTTTACTCGTACCTATATATACATTCATTCATTCATAGGGGATCAAAATTCTAACCATGTTCCACAAGTGCCACCGACTTGAAGTTTTTACGACCTTATGGCCATGACGTGCAACCTCCAGAAAAAAGCCGATTTGAACTTCGGTGTCATGGGTTCGATTCCAGAAGGCCCCAAACTCGCGATTTTCTCCATAAGGATACATGGTGGCGATTTTCAAAATTTGTTTTGAGGCACTTCACGGAAAAGTAGAGAGTTGAAATTCAAGGGACAGCAGACAGACAGCAGACAGAAGCCAAGCATATCCACCGAAAATCAAAAATACGTCTTCGACAATTATCCTGGGTTCGTCGCTAGGTTAGGGCAAATATTTCCAGTTTAAAATGCATTGCGGCGATTTTGAAGATTTTTTGGATCCTTTCCCGATGACATGGAAACCTGAAACTCGGCACGTGGATAGAAATCATTAATATATTTCATAATCTAATTTTATCTATCCGCTGATGGTCGGTTCGATCCCAGAGGGCCATTTACATTCCTCAATGCATTTCTTACGGAGATAACGGAAACAAATTTTAGATACTTCCCGGCATGATATCGACTTCAAACTTTGCACAAAATAAGATCAAGTCTTTACAAATCAAACCGTGCATCACAGCTTACAAAATGTCCTGAATTCGACACCAGGCGTCTCTACAATCAATAGTTGATCCGATTTTTAAGAATTATTTTGAAACTTTTCCAGAATAATAACTTGAAATTTGGCACATAGATAGAGATGATACATACGTTTCAAAAACATGTTATAGATTTCCAAGAACGTCCTTGGTTCGAATCCAGAGAGCCATTTACATTCGTGAAAAGTAGAACGTCGTTGAGGCAGTTGCAGCCAATAATTCTGCTTGAATTTTCACATATAGTTAGAGATGGTGATCTTCTGTTGTGCTGCATAGTAAGTTCACCAGGAAGACCCGGGTTCGATGCCAGACGATTAAATAGCAGCGAATTTTAAGAATATCTTCAAAGCTTTTTTTTTTCTTTTGAGGACCGTCCCTATATGATGCCGACATGAAAAATAGTGTGTTCGATCTGCTTGCAGTATGCGAGCTACATTTTACTCGTATATCATACAGATACAAGAGGACAAATGAATCAAACAATTAATATAAATTACAGAAATAAATTATATATCATTCTAATAACCACCGATGAATTTACTTTGGGGAAAGTAAGTGTACTACGGAGCTGACTCATATCTCGAGTTTAAAATGTGTAACATAAACACGGAACGCAGAAAAAACAAAAGAAATCGCAATTTCAAAATAGAAATAAAGGTTAAACCCCATTAACAGAAGGATAGGAAAGGAACATGAAATGGAAGCACTTAAAAACAACGAATTAATCAATTTTTGCATTCTTCATTTAACAAAACAAAATTTCTTTACCTTTTTGGCCTGTTATACGATGTTGGAGATTTGATACAACTTTACAACTCGCCGTTCGACTCCTTAAGATCCTGAAAACCGAATCTGGGAAATCTTTACGTTTTTCGCTAACTCCATTTCCGAAAATCGTTAAATGTGTAACTGTATATTCTTGTTTTTGTACTTGTATGATACTATTGCTATGTCTTCTTGTCCTGTAAAACTCATTTATTCTTATTTCATCACTAAATATAGTTTTCCTATCTGTAGGTTTCTCATGTTTTTCACATCCCCCTTCTTGTGGGTGTTTTCATGCAGTGGAAATTTTTCCTAAGCTCTTATCTTAGGTCTTTTAAAACCACGAAGTAAACTTATTCTTTGTAGTGTTTTTTCAAGTTATCTCTTTTTACTTTCTCCATATACGAAGTATAGAGAAAGTATTGTTTTCATGAAAAAATTCGACTTCGAGATTTCAACGGACATACATGTTTTGGGGTCCCTAGAACACGTTTTGACCATTTTCGGAATGATGTCTGTGTGTATGTGTGTGTGTGTGTGTGTATGTGTGTGTGTGATAGTGGACGCTCTAACGTGAAAACTAGTAGTCGTATCAACACCAAACTTCATATATAGTACTGTGTTGTGTGCTGTCAGAGTTGATTAGTTTTTGGAGTAAATCGGTCAACCGGAAGTCGAGCTTTATTCATTAAAGCTCATTTACGGTTTTCAAAATATCTCCATAAATATGATATATACGTATATTGTATTACTTATAAAAGTTTTAGATAATGTAATTTACTATAACTTTTGTATTTAACATATTTTTGTATCACCGGTTGATTAGGAGTTATTCGTGAAACACTGATAAACCGGAAGAAGATGATTATGTACTTTTTGGGCGCTCTAACATGAAAACTATTTGGCGGATCATCACCAAATTTCATATGTAGTACTTCTATTACAGTCCTTAGAGTTGATTAGTTTTTGGAGTAAATCGGTTAACCGGAAGTTGAGCTTCATTCTTCAAAGTTCATTTCCGGTTTTCAAAATATCTCCATAAATATGATATTTAGGTATATACTATTTTTATAAATGTTTTAGAAAATAAAATTTACTATAACTTTTGTATGAAACATATTTTCGTATCACTGATTGTTTAGGAGTTATTCCTGAAATACTGATAAACCGGAAGTTGCTGATTATGTACTTTGTGGGCGCTCTGGGCTCTATGGTCGAAAGGCCAGTTTCATCTTTTTTCATCCAGCATGTCCCGAACAACATTATTTATAATGTTTAGAGTTCGAAATTACTGTCGTAGATAAGTATTTACATCTTATATATGGAGAAAGTCATGTGCTGGCCACATCAGATTTTTTGTATTTATGTGACGAAGGGTTCGATGTAGAAAGAGGCTTTATAGTCCCAATATCGCCCTAAATAAAGTTCTTTTATTATTATTATTATTATGTGATAAAGTAAGTATCTTTACTTTTACCTCAGAGTGATACAACAAACCAAGGTATAGAATTATTTACTGAATAGGTAATCATAGATAGGCTACGGAATAGCCAATTCTGTAGTTCGTCTGTCTTTACCGAAAAGTAATTCGATTCCACGTGGAGCACATAGGTGCTAAATCACCTTAGTTGTCGAGACACTTTTGATAATTCTAATGCTATATAATTATCAGACAAAGAGAGGCTCTTGTTTCCGTAATTAATTCCTGCAGAACTCTGATATTACTAAATTGACGAGAAATATACCAAATTTTTAATAGTGCCATTACCTATTTTAAAACTCCTAATATCAATAACCGTTTCAACAGATTTCAACAGATATGTATTTCCGGTTGCAACGTAGGATGTTCAGGTCAAGATCTTCAAATTTAGGAATCCAGACGAAATAATAATAATTTTCTATAATGAATATCTTGTTTCGCCAATCGACACACAGGGTCAGTCCCAAAAGTAAGTTGAATGATATTTTCCCACCGACCTGGATGACTGGAGTGGCGCGATCGGTGGTAGGAAAGGAGCTGGGGGGTCTTGGTAAAGTAACGCTATCCTCGCCAATTGCCTGCGGGCCATTGCACAGTGCGTATCACTGTTAGTGTGAACCCCTGTTCGAGTGAAGCGTCACAACTTCAAGATGCCTCGTTTGATGGAACAACGATACTCGATAAAAATTTGCATTAAGCTTGGGAAATCGGGTTCTGAGACCGTTACCATACTTAAATAGGCTTATGGGAATGATACAAAGTCCCGAATAACATGGGTGTTTGAGTACGACCCAGAGTCCAAAAGACACAGTGCAGAGTGGCACACGAAGTATATCCCGTGGCCAAAAAAGCCAAGGATGAACAATTCCCCTAATATTTCCAAAGGATTACACTATTTATCGCCGGGATCGTAGGGAAAAGACAGGTGGCGGTGTTTTTATTGCGGTTAAATCATCTCTCCAGAGCAAGCCTAGGGCTTCGAGTGATAGCGATATAGAAAGCGTCTGATGCACAATAAGCCACGAAAACAAGCCGAACATAAATATATGTGCGTTTTACCGGCCACCAAACTCTTCTCGACAGGTTTTGCGAAATCTTAACGATTAAATGGATTTCAACACGAGTAAGAACAATCAGAGGGAATTTTAATCTTCCAGACATCGACTGGAATAATCATAGCATTAAAAAAAGGGCCCTGGATGTCGACTCATGTAAAATGTTATTAAATTTACTTCAGAAAAACTCGCTAAGCCAAGCAGTAAAATCGCAAACCAGGGGTTACAATATACTCGATCTCCTCTAAATTAACTTTCCTGAGCGCATAGAGAACATTTCGATTGACGAAGGTCTTGGAGAAAACAAAGGCGTTTATGCAAATATTAAGATAAACCTTAGCAAGTAAAGCAAACCCAAACGCAAAATTTATCTCTATTCCAAAGCCAATTACGAGGAATATAATATAAAACTAAATACCGCTTTTAATTAATTTAAGTCACGCGTAAGCAACAACACTGAGAATACATGGAAATCATTTGTGGAGATAATGCATAAATATATAGATTTGTATCCTATATTTGTTATACCTTCGAAATATTCTAAAAATGATTGCGAGCCAAGATGGTATGATAAAGAGGTTAGAAGGGCTCTCCGCAAACAGAGAGTTTTGCATGGAAAAGTAAAGGCTTTTACGGGAATAGATCACTCTGTTACAAATCCACCACGATCACTATTGCTAGAAAAGTACAAGATAGCAAAATGCGACACCAAGCGAGCTGTGAGTAATGCCCACAGAACTTTAAAAAGAAATTTCTTGGGGAATGCTAAGAGAAAGATCCTAAAGCTTTCTGGTCCTACGTTAGAGAGGTACAGGGAAAGATAAAAACAGTGAGCTCGATAGGGGATATCGAAGGTAACATTACTTGCGATTCGAAGAGGAAAGCGAACATTCTAAACGAATTTTACCAAAGCGTATTCACATCAGATTGTAAAAAAGAGATCCTCCCTAAGGTTAATATACTGGATTCCATGCCAAATATAACTTTTAAGACCGACTATATTGTTAAAATCTTACGTAAAATTAAGCCAAATAAATCGCCAAGGCCAGAAGTCATTCCAGCAAGAGTGCTTAAAGAACTGGCAGAAAGCGTCGCCCCTAATCTCAAAATTATATTTTGTAAATCGATAAATGAAGGTAAGGTCCCATCCGATTGGAAATTAGCTAATATTACTCCTGTTTACAATAGCGGATTAAAGGAGGACCCAGGAAATTATAGACTTATATCATTAACTTCGCTGTCCGGAAAGGTAATGGAACATAACTTCTTAAGCTCACTCATGTGATTCTTAGATAGAAATAAATTCCTAAGGCTAACCAGCATGGTTTTCGAAAGTCCCTGTCATGTGAAACCCAACTTGCTCTATTTGTACACGATATCTTAAAGTCTGCCGAGAGTAAAAAGCAAGTGGACGTTTTTTTCCTCGATTTCAAAAAAGCATTCGATAGAGTCCCCCACTACAAACTAACTTACAAACTAAAACTACCGGGCATTAACAAGGAATCAGTCGACTGGGTTAAGGGTTTGCTCTACGAGAAGGAACAACAAGTTGTACTGGATGGCGTTAGCTAATATAGAGTCAAAGTTACCTCTGGCGTACCTCAAGGCAGTGTAATTGGACCTCTTCTTTTCCTTATTTATATCAATGACTTGAGTGACGAGATAGTAAGCAATGTGAGGATATTCGCGGATCACACGATTATATATAGGGAAATAACAAACGAGGAAGACCGAATATCTCTCTCAAACGATTTAGTCCTCATCCAAAGGTATTGCGAAAAATGGGAATTAGATATTAAGGTAGGTAAATGCTCCGTAGTTAATTTCTTCGAAAAGAATAAGTTGCGTCCAAATCACCCGTAAGACTTTAATGGAATTAATAAAAAAGTAGTAGATTCAGTTGAATATCTCGGGATCAACATTACTAATAACTTAAATTGGAGCACGCATATTCGAAAAATCTGCGGCAAAGCAAGTAAAAGGCTTTGCCTTGTAAAGTGTATTGTTGGTAAATGTAATGAAAAGGTGAGAGAGCGATGTTATTTTCCCTTGGTCAGACCCCTTCTGGAATATGCGGCAAGTATATGGGATCCGGCGGATGAAACGTGTACTTGCGAACTCGAGAAAGTGTAGCGTAAAGCGGTGCTATTGTGAAGAAATGCTACGATAAAAACGCAAGCGTTACAAAGATGCTCTCAGACGTAGGTTGGGAATCCTTGAAAGAAAGGAGATTGGAAACTAGGCTGCGATTGCTTAGTAAATTCAGGGAAACTACATTTTCGGACGATACAATCGGTGTCATGCAACCCCCCTGCTACGTCGGTCGATCCGATAATGAACGTAAGTTAAGAAAAATAGATGCTAGGACGAATCGCTTTAAAAATTCATTCTTCACGCGAACGATACGATACAATAATCAAATAAGGAAGTAGTTTAGATTCCACTGGTGTTTACACCCCCTGCCACACGCCGAAAGGCGGCTTGTAGGGTATTAATGTAGATGTAGATGTAGATAAAATACAGTGGTGAAACCTCTTAATTGTAAACTAAAATGTATGAGGACAAATCTGCACCTTTACCAACCACAAAGTTTTGAGTTCGCGAAATAAATGCGAAAAAATCCCTCATTTTGTAAAATTTGCTAACCGAATACTTAGCGCAGTCTAATCCACCGATTCTGAGCATTCACGCAATTTCACGAAATATTATATACAGAAACTGATTAAAGATTGTCAGGGACATCGGCTCTAGTACGATTCATTCCCGGAGATATAGAGAATTTATTTTTTGCTAATGGTTGTATACGTTGTATAGTTTTCAATCAACCCAATATTTTGTTTGTAAACTATGCTCTAAATAATGCATATACCACGTGCTGTTATTTCTAGAAGAATTATATCATTTAAAAATTCAAAACCTGGTGACGTTTATTTAATTATGTTCTAGGTAAGCAACTGTCCGGGATTAGGGACGCAAATGACCGTTCAGTGGAGACAACTTACAAGAAAACATAAGGATGGATGGACCTCACTTAATGATATTTATCTGTAATCAGCTTAGATATATTGCAAACAGCTTTCGGGAGTTTCACTTCATTTTAGGTAAATATTTTTCGTTAAAGGGTAGGATTAACGTTTTTATGATAATCAATGTTTATATAATTCGACTTCCACTTTATGCTGTCACCAGTCTTGCCCGTCCTCCTATGGTGCTCATTCGGGCTGGTGGGCTCCTTCGTTTGTGCACCTTCTTGGATAGTTTACTTACACTTTTTTCTCCCTCTTGGGGGGATTGCCAAAGTTGCTCCTTGCGAGGAATTCTCTTGTTGAGGTGTGTAATATTTTTTGGTAAGTCGTGATTAATTGTATACTAAATATTTTCCTTTCTTTTCTTGAAAATTTAAACTTCCATAGCTACACATCGTTTCCTTATTAGTGTCACTAAATCTAGTCATCGTTTTCAGACTTTCTGCTGCTATTTTTCTATGTGTACTACCGAAGAAGGTATACGTTTTAAGGAATCTAATTAATATCTTCAATCTTCACTTGGTGGAACTCAGTATAAACCATCGTAAAGAAACATTTAGTAACTTCCACAAAATTGTGGAAGTTACTAAGTGTTTCTTTACGATGGTTTAAGGAATCTCTTACATTTTCAGAATTTTGTTATTTACTTGAAATACCATGTCTGACTTGGTAATTTTTCGTTTGATAATGTATAATAAGATGAAGGAGGGAAAATTAATGAATCATTAATTTGCAAGAAACAGCGTTTAATGAAATATCAAATGAAAAAACTACACTTGGAAGAATTAGAGATTGGGCAAAATGCTCTTAATGATTATATCTATGATTTCTTGTATGCGCACTATTCAGGAAAATCGAAACTGAGTTCACGCAATAAAGAGAGATTTATCAAGCGTAATTCCAGTTGGCTTAATGTTAATGCTAATTTTCCCGAGATTGTGCTCTAGAACTTACCTAATAGCTCTTTGACTCCAGGTTAGTAAATATAAGTTTTATTTAATGTTTATAATATTGTTTATTGATTGTTTAAAATTATGTATATAATTTATTTTATGTAAAAGTAATTCATTATGGTAGACGCTGTAGGACGGCAAGAATTAGATTTCCAACTTTCGAGTGAACGAACTAAACGAAGGAATCGATTCGGGCTACGTACTCCGCGAGTAAATTTTAGTTTCCAAGTAAGTACTACGACAACTACTATTAAGACAACTTGTTTATCATCCTTAAGCCCTTTTTTTTCGGCATCTCCGAAATTTTTTTCAGTTGGCCTCTCCCTGAAAGATATTGCCCCAAAAAATCTCCACCTGGGGCTAAACAACTAAGGAAATTCGAGAAAACGTATCTTTCCCAATACATTCCAACGCACCCATTCTGTTTTTAGGGCTTACCGTTACTTAACATATATCAGCAAAGATATATTGGAGCTTAACCCTTAAAAATGTTAAGAGGACCTAAAAATTAAGAAAATATAAATAATAAATAGTAATCCTTACCAATTCCTTAAAAATGGAAATGCAAAAATTGTTTAAAAGCTTAATGTAACTGCGATGACTTTTAACTGTTAGAATGATCGTACTAAAATTTATTACAAATATCGTTGTACTCGTGCATTTGAGTTCTAAATAAATTTAATTTTACCACTGTAATAATGATTTTGCTTCTTTGGCACAGCGTAATGTAATATGTTGCATTTCTATGAGATCGCTAAATTGAATGTGCACATAAACTAAGTGATTTTCATTAGATTCGTCAAATTCTACACTGGGATGCGGATCTTGTAATAGCTGAACCAAGACGTTGACTACAGTGTTTTATGTATTAATGATATTACAAACACACGAGCTCGAAGAAACACACGTTGAATTAATTCGATAAACATAACTTTATCTGATCCTAAGCGGAAAATTTTTCATTAAGCTGCAATAGAATTTTTTATCAAAATAAAAATTCATAAATTATCTCTCCAGGGGAGATATTTTGAGGAAGGACCGTTATAGGACGCGGAAGAGAAATGTCAGTACAGTGACGACGAACATAATCAATCGCTTCCTCTCAAATCTTCTTCTCTACTCCTCCCTGATTGATTCACTCATTTTCGTTTCGGGAGAGTAGATGACTCCGATTGTGGTTTTTCATTTATTTTCAGCAAGTGTAGTCGTTTACGCGATACTGGCAAGAAACTATTATTAAGTCGGGGGGTTTCCGACCAATCGACATCCAATCACTTGAAAGAAGATACCAAATTATAGTTTCCTCCGAAGCGAAGCACGATTCGTATGCACTATATACGAGGCCGAGGGGAAAAACGCCAAATTCTGCGCATGCGTCAAGCTGGTTTCCGCTTAGAATGGGACCGGCGGGACTATCAAGAGATTGTATATAAAAGATTCAGTCATACCGGAAGAGGATACTCCTTACTCAAAAGGTCCCATACAAGGTACGTAATTTTAATACTTTATATATCTCTAGTACGCATTGAGAGTCCCAGTGGACGCTGTGGATAGGGGTTTGCTCCTCTGCACGGAACCGTGAAAATCCGTTTCGATTTACCCGTTATTCAGTGATTCCTTTGAATTAATAGAGGGGATGTGAAAAAGTTTGCCAAGATCGGGAATCGACTCAGGGATCATCTACATTGCGGTTCAAGGAGCGATACAGGAGAAAGTTTTTGAGGATAATTTGTTAGCGAGAGGAACAGCACCGCATTGATCTACGCGTTCTTGGTTCGATTACCGGTCTTGGAAAACTAATTCGTGAACATTGAAGCTTTGGGCTTATATCGTGTTGCATGACGGAAACAGCAAAAAATTTTCCCCTCAATTTCTTCATTGAAGACATTCATTTTTATACGTGTAAAAACTACATTTTTTTAGAGAGATAATGTGATATTATATTTTAGAGAGATACGTGCGCTGTGTAATTTGGCTGGTGTAGTCACGTGTTACAATGATCGCACGATATTTGATTGAGTTGACAGAAGAGAGGGAGTTAATTACTTACACGGAATCAATTGAAACTCGAATTTTGCATTTCATAGTTTCAGCGAACATAAAAATAAATTTAATGTAATAATTTATTTGGTGTAATTAAGTACCGATTAAATGTCCTTTAAATTTACCGGAATAAAGAAATGGCAGTGCAAAACTTATATTCACGCCATCCAAAGTCTTTTCCTCTAGTGGAAGTTAATTTTACACCCAGCGTGTATGGATCTGTCATCGAGTGAGAAGTCAGCAATGTTGCTGCGATATGTTATCTAATTGGAACTATTCGGAAGTTTGTGTAATACAAATTAATAGAATTGCCCTTATAAATGCTACCTTAAATATTATAAATAACTGTCTTGGCACTGCCAAAGAATTCATCGGGTTTCTTAAAGTATAATTTAGTGGATAAAGTGACATTAGTAGAAGAGAGTGAATGATAACGGGTTTCTGCGTGAGTTGACATAGATATTTGAATGAATCTCAATGACAGTTTAGAACCATATAGAATGATTTTTCCGATGATTTTATCATGAGAATCAAATTTTAACAATTTTATGCTTAATTAATTAATACGAGTTTTGCTCCACATAGTCTCTTAACGAACCGCTTTATATTTTACTCGCAAAAATTTCTTGTGGGTAATGAAATCAAGACTAGTCGTCCAGGGACCATTCAAGCGAAAAAAGAATTGAATAACATACATGTGAATATTTAATTCCTTTTATTTTAACCTTCTCCGTTAAAAATTTTAAAATGCTAAAATGATTAAGAGCTACAAGATTGGTATTGAAATGGTATGACCCAACAATTTTAGGCTGTTACAACTTCTCACTTAACATTCGCACATTATGCTTTCATGCATGAATAATATATTTAAATCTTTTACTGAGGGTCTCTGTGGTAAGTTTTCTTTTTGATGCTACGTCTGCTTTCAATGTATTTGTCTACATAGTGGTTAATCGGTACCATTCATACAGTCCTTCTCAATGAAACAAAGGGTGCTTCTCTGCGGGGATGAGAGAAGAATTAGAAAGGGTCTTCAATGGAGAGGTCTCAGACTACTTCTGTCTTCAGCCCGTCTAATATTCGAGGCATCTTTTAGGGTTGAGAAAGAGAATTGCTTGAAAATGCCATTCTTAGTTGTCAACGGTAATATAAGAAAAATTTCGATGAAGGAATATTAATACACTACTTCTGGTACCTCTTGCAGACGATGATAGAAAAATAAACAATGGGGATATGGAAAATTTTATGGTTACCAAGAAAATAATGTTCATTCTCTTCAACTCAAAGATATAAATCTAAAAAACTATGAAATAATGTGGCAGGCAGGCTCAGAAGTGATGTGCACAGATTTTAGATTTAGATATATACCACGCGACCTGCCAGAGGCTTATGGTTTGGGATGGGATCCTAGTTCCCCTTAATGGATAAAAGGAAGTTTAATTGAATATTGTGATCGGGTGTAATTGTTAAAATTACCTAAGCTACGCGTATAATTTTATCACTGAGAACCTTCAAGGGATCTGAGAAGAGCCCACAAACGCTGTGGACGGTCTCCGAGACTGCCCATTTCTCGGACCGTCTCTGCTTTCTGGAGTAGAATCAAACATATATTAATCATAGAAAGTTCGCTCCCAAAGAAATTTAAGCTTCGGAAAATTCTAATTCCAAAATTAAGTTCTCAATATTTTGATTCATCTTTTCAGGCTTTTTCTGTTATTTCTTCTAACCAATGGTTTTCATAAATACTCGGGATATCCTTAGAAATCAATCAACAATAAAACGGAAAAATTAAAGAAATAGCTATCTGCAAAAACTAGCCTTCCTTTGGTTCTTTTTCATTACTATAATTGGATTTATAGGGTTTTCTACTCTTTTATTCCGTTAAATGATAGACACAGTTATTAGTTTCGTAGATTTTGAGAACCTTTGAAATTATTATAAAAACCACCAAGTGAATACATATTTTTTCTGTGTTGATGATGTCCAAAACGTTAAACTTATCTTGATTCACTGATAAAATTTGCTAGTCGATCTCATCTGGTTTATAAAATACAAAATAAGGATGTCATTTAAATACGTATTTAATATTATTTATTAATACAATAATAATCGTCATTCCTGTAACACACACGCAATAAAATGCCCATCTGGCGTCGAGTACTAATAAATCATACCTCTAGCTAAGTCTTAAGTTTGGTTAGCCGTCGATTAACCCATTGTCATGCAAAGGTGACAATTCTACGGTTGAAATCTTACTCTTACTCTTCTTAAAATACTTAGAACTTCGAAATAAAAAATATTTTCTAGAAAACAGATCTCAGCGAGTTGCATTAGACGGAATTTTATCCGACGATATAAGTATCTCATCAGGAGTTCCACAGGGAAGTGTTCTTAGCCCGATTTTATTTCTAATTTACGTTAACGATCTCGTAGATAACTTAAAGAGTAATGTTAGATTATTTGCCAATGATACCCTGATATACAGAGAGATTTTGTCAGAATACGATTGTAATGTACTTCAAAACGACCTGGACGTAATATCAGGATGGTGTAAAGATTGGCAGCTGGATTTAAATATAAATAAATGCGTTACCATGAGTTTTACGCGCTCCACAAACATAATTCCCGCGCTGTACCAAATCTCAGGGCATCCATTAGAGTTAGTGCACGACTACAAATACCTTGGAGTCACGTTTAGCAGTAACTTATCTTATCTATATATTCGAGATGCGATAGGTAAAATGAATAGAATGCAAAGATTAACTGGTAGAACGTTGAGAGGATGCTCATCGAGAGTCAAAGAAATAGCTTATTTTTCTCTTATTCGTCCGAGTCTAGAATACTGCTGTGCGGTTTGGGACTCACACAAAGTAGGTTTAGTCTCAGATTTAGAGATGGTCCACCGTAGAGCGGCCCGATTCGTCTGCGGAGATTTCAGGTTTGATAGCAGCGTTACGGCAATGATAGAGTCCTTCGGTTGGAATTCACTACAGATGAGCAGATCTGAATATCGACGGAAACTTTTCGAAAAGTTAATTAGTTCAGAATTAATAGACGAAGTAAGTGAAATGTTAGTGCCAGTAAGGAGCGAACGCGATCTCCGAGAGGCATTGACGAATCGTTATAGGGAAGTAAGCGCAAGGACGGATAATTATTTTTGGTCTTTTTTCCCCCAGGCTATTAGCCATGCTAATAGGGATGAATAATGGTGGTGTATTACACCCCCTCCCATACGCCTATGGCGGCTCGAATGGTATGTATCTAAATCTAAAAAAATCTAAATTTACCGCTGGCCTTTTACTGCAGTAATTACTGGAAGCCATTACTATGGAACGCTAAGGAATCCATTGATCCAATTTTTAGGACAGTGGTCTTATCAAGCAATTTATGATGATTTTCATTCAATCCACATCAGACAAACAGTGAGATCTCGTAAGTTAGAGGCCGAAGAACAGACAATATTTCTAATCTGATGCTCCGCAGTCCCACTTTATGAGAGATTTATTTCTTCGAGTCATTCTTCTAATTACGAGCTAAAAATTATACATATGTCAGAAAAAGCTTGCAGGACATATTATTTTAGAAATCATCAAAATGAATCAAGCAAACTGCAACCCCAATTCTCGTCTTCCAAAGTGAAAGTGTTTCCTTTCCATTACCCTACGGTAACGGAATGTTTCCTTTCCATCTCCCTCACCTATTTCTCTTTGTCCTGTTTAACTGTTTTGCAGGAATTCTACCCATTCACCTGTAGGTCACACTTTTGTTCCCTCTTATTCTTTCTTCTTTTTCCAGGCACACACCAAATGGAAGATCGCGTATTTATGTAAATGTTGAAGATGGTGCTAGTAAGCGTCGAAACTAATTGTGTGAATTTTTCTACATTGTTTTTATAAGGATAATTTAATTTTAGATAGCCATGGAATACCTAATCTATAGAAGTCATGAGAGTAAGGGGATATAGTAATCTAGAAAAAAATATTACTTATTTAAATCAATCGAATGAGCTTTAACTTTGAGGTTCTTTGATGAACTTCATTTCTTTAGTTATTTTCCAGTTGATAGTTGTCAAATACAACAGTACGTGTTTTACGAGTTAAAGAAAAAGATTATTTCCTTTCATTCCATAGCATAGCCGCAGCAACGCAAGGCAGGGAATTAAATTAAATAATGTGTTTTCTCGGTGAATCTATGTTCACTAGAATACATTCATTTACTTTCTCATTCAATTTATATCTGTCTGAGCAACAGCAAAGGTGAAGGAGTAATTGCGTCATAGGTGACCCCTTCGTATCCTATAAAATTAATTATAAATTTTAAAATTGTTCCAAGAGGAAATTGTTGAATTTATTATTTCGTGAAAATTTCAACAGCACGATATGAAAATTCTAAAAAGCAATTGCTTTTTGATTAACACATCAAATTTTGTGGCAGATAATGAATAGTAGTAAATAATTTTTATAGAAATAACAAAAATTCTCCATCCAAACGCGAGAGCTGAGCTAGCGTAACAGACCATGTCTTCCATTTCTATTTCCTCTCCCTCCCTTCTCGAGAAAAAGGCTTTAGGCAATTGTTTTTGTTGATTCCTGCGCATTACAATTCTACAGGGGGTCAAAGTCGAACAAATTTTGCGAAAATGCGTCTTCGATTTTTCGCGAAATTCTTCAACTTCAAAACGATGCAGATCCATTAAAAGTAAGTTATCGGATAAAACACAACGCCACATTATAAACCTGTACTTTATCTTTCACAAGCCTTAAATTTAATGAATGCATATGAATATTTGCATATTTCGGAGATGATATGAAAATTTCTTCTTTCCAGTTCTCGATTGCAATCGTCTTTCGTCAATAATAACATCGAAACTTGAGTTTTCTTTGAAAAATGTCTGCCAATTCGGAAGAAATTTTTAAGCAATGTAGAAATTGGAATGCCTAAAATGAAATTACCCGAATTTCGAATTCCGCATTTATGATCGAAAACAAACAAAAAATATATCTTCATAATGATAATAGTAGTAGTATTGTAAGAATTGCCAAGACAGCTGAGGTTATAGCGCATATATGGGCTCCGAACAAGAATTGAACCCAGAACCACTTCAACAAAACGCACCACCCACCATCCAGGAGCCCCTAAAGATTCTCATCTCCCCGCATTTCAATCCTTTGCCGAAAATATTGGCAATGGAATTGATCTCTAAGGACAATCCTCAATATACGTATTACGTAATTAACTTCTATTCCTAATTACACCTTAGTTTTTTTAATACACTTCGACTCCTGCGCTTCACTCAGCTCCCGCCTTGCGGTAAAGATACATTAAATGTATTTCTCTTCGCTCCCAACCTAACACCCAAAGATACGGAAACTGAAGCGAACAATTGTTTGGTCTGCAATTTTATATCCGATATTCTTAACAACCTAAGCTTCTATCTACCCCATCGCCACTGAATTCAGTGAGCTATTTACAGGGTTTAATAGTATAATTTCCAGTTAAAAAATAAAAAATAATTTGATAATGGTGAGCCTGCGCGAGACTTTCTTTAACGTTTCTTTCTCTTACAGGGTCTGTCCCAAAAATAAGTTGAATGAATCCGGGAAAAGAAATTATTACAGATAAAAGTACAAACGACTAAACATCTTCAAAGTAGCACCCTTCTGCGTCAGAACACCATTCCCCAACGTTTCTGCCAGTCGCGGTATGCTTCCTGGAAGGCCTCAACGGGGGACCTCCTTCAGACACCTCGTCACGGCTTCTTTGACAGCTTCCAACACCCCAAAATGGTGGCCCTTTAAGCTCATCTTAATTCGTGGGAACAAAAAGAAGTTCGTTCGTGCCAGGTCAGGACTTTACGGTGGCTGGGGCAGCGTACCTAGACAGGAACTCGGTCACAATGAAGGCAGTGTGAGACGGCGCGTTGTCGTGGTGCAAACGCCAGTTGCCAGGGATCTCCTTCCTGACGTGTAGCACTCTTTTTCAAAGCCTTTCGAGGACTAACACGTAAAATTTACTGTTAACCTTTTGTCCCTGGGGCACAGACTCTGAGTGGAGCATCGCCTTCTCTAGGAATTTGTCATCCTTGCGTTTTTTGGCCATGGGGTAGACTTCTTGTGCCACTCTGCACTGTGTCTTTTGGACTCTGGGTCGTACTCAAACACCCATGTTATTCGGGACTTTGTATCATTCCCATAAGCCTATTTAAGTATGGTAACGGTCTCAGAACCCGATTTCCCAAGCTTAATGCAAATTTTTATCGAGTATCGCTGTTCCATCAAACGAGGCATCTTGAAGTTATGACGCGTCACTCGAACAGGGGATCACACTAACAGTGATACGCACTGTGCAATGGCCCACAGGCAACTAGCAAGGATATCGTTACTTTACCAAGACTCCCCAGCACCTTTCCTAACACCGATTGCGCCACTCCAGCCATCCAGGCGGGAAAAATCATTCAACTTACTTTTGGGACAGACCCTGCACGTATTAATGAACGTCGTTCAACGGATGAAAAAAGGCGATGTGAATCCATTTTATGAGTTTATATTTTATTACGTATACCCTTTCTAGAAAACCCTTCTTAGAGGGGTGGCCTTTTCAGGCGAAGAATCCTCATGAGAGTGAAGGCAAGAAAAAGTAAAGCATTACGAATTAAGGAATGATTTATTCTGTGAATCACGACCTCCTGTGCATTCGCGATGCCGCTTCTCTCCAAAGTTTCTCACCTATGGAGATACAGTAGTTTCTCCCCTTCTCCCGGCTGAATGAAGAAGCTAGGCTGCTTTTTTTAATGAACTGTATCCCCAATAGAACTTGGTGAAGGTATGAAAGTGAAGAATTCCTCAAGGAAAGGGTTTCAATCTTTATCTCAAGACGAGCGAAAGTAGGTTTGCGCTCAGCAATTTCTAATTGCGAATTATATAAAGTCATTTATGATGGTTTCGAATATATTTCCGTTATTTAATCCCTGTTTTAATTTAAATTCAATTAAATCAATTGTCAAAGATCGTGTATAAATATAAAAAGTGAAGTTTCATCTCGAATTAATAGACTTGCACTAATTATTTTTGTGCAATTAGTTTCTGAATCTAATGTTCCTGCTCAAAAACACTAGAAAACACGAGCAGGACAGCTAAATAAGTCTTCAGGTGGAGGACATATGAAACTGGATAATTTAATGTGATTTGATTTCATTCCAGGATATCGCAGCGAAATGTCGTGGAAATTTCCATTAAAGTCGCCGCTATTGCTCTGCTGGTTTATGATCTATGGACCGCTAGTTCCTATTCAGGGACAAGTATTTAGTCTCGGCAGTTGTCCGACACTCACGGCAGAAACAGTTTCAGTGGTTGGAGTAAGTTATAATATACAGTTAGTAACAATAAATAATTGTGATTCTGTTGGAACTGTGACATGGATGGCAGAGTATATTTCTTCGCAAAACTTCTAATTAACGCACGGTTTAACTAAATGTGATATCACCCGTAAATTCTACTTCCCTCAATTCTACTTCCCTACAACGCTTGGAGTGGGGCTGAAGAAGAATTTTTATAATCAATATCGTTTGCATTGGATAAAAATTTGACCGAAGGGTTTTACATTTTCGAATTTTATTCTTAGTTCGTCGCGAGGTTACCCATAAGGAATGTACTGAGGGAATTTTTCCGGCAAACTCCGGATCTTCTATAAGAATCTTTATTCTAAATATAGTTTAACTTACAAGCGGTTGACGATTTCAAACTCTGTAAACAAAGTACCTTGTTCATATTTCATTCTACTTATGTAAAAATTACGAGGAAATGCGAGATTAAGTGGTGACAAGAGGTAGATGGGCTAATTCTTACCTATCCACCTTAACTCCTCTAAACAATCCATCCTTAGACAAAATTATCCCCAGTAATATGTCTTTGTTCTCAATGCAACTTTAATGCAAACTTATCATTCATCCTTTTATATCACCATAATCATATTCATATAAAGTATATTCCTTGTTTATTTGTAGTTTATATTACACAATTCTTTTGATATCCTCCCAAGATTTTGGCATTACTGCCTGTACTGTTCATACAATATCGCATAGTATTTGCTTCATTATTGCGAGCTTACAATGTAAAATTACTTTCACAGATTTCGTAATGTTCTTGAAAACTCCTCAATTCATCATGAAAAAATACCAATTCATTAAGCAGAAAATTCTCCCTTTCAAACCCCATTGACTTCATGAAATACCATTGATGATTTATGCATCTATCAATGCCTATTTGTAATCCACATTACAGATCGAGGGAACTTGGTACGAGTACGAGAGGACACGCAGCTTCCGAGATCATTACATCCTATGCACCACGTATGTCATTGCACAGGACACTACCAACAATAGATTCGATATTGGCGTTTCAGGAACAAACAAACAGTGAGTAAATTTATCTATGTCTATGTAAGGACTTCGGCGTATGGCAAGGGGTGCAAGCATCATGACTAATTTCCTAATCGATTTCTTTCGCGTATCGTTCGCGGAAGAAATGAATTCTCGAAACGACTCGTTCTAGCATAAAATTTCCTGATCTTCCTCGCAGTATCAGAACGGTTGCATTAAATCGATTTCATATTCCGAGAACGTAATTCTTCTGAACTTATTTAGTAAATTTTCCCTTTGATTTAGTTTTCTATCTTCTTATGATACCCATCCCGTGTCCTGTATCATCTGAGTAACACTCACTGTTTTATCGTAGCAATTCTTTACAAGTCGTATCGCTTTTCTCTGTACTTTCTCTAAATCCCGAATATGAAATTTGTTGGCAGGTTAAAAGTAGTCCTTCATCTAATTCTAATCTAAAAACGTATGTATAATTAGATTTGGAAGGAGCAAACGCAATGTTGATTAGGACTCTAGTGAAAAACCTGCGGTCTTCTAGGGAGTACCATTTTTAGTCAAATTCTGAATAAAATGAAGTGATTATGCTTTCCAAGCATTATAATGATGTAGAGTAAAACTTAAACGGAAAACATTCCCTTTCTTCAATTGACGAATAAAATATTTTTCAGACGAAAACTTTCGATGTCAAACTATTTGAATATCGGTAATGTGTTACTGAAGAACGGCCTACTGACTCCACTATCTTATGCACCCAGTGTGGCTTTTTGATGGAAGAAGGCGCCATTTTATTTGGGTTTTATAAATACATAATATACCATATCCATAGGAAGTGATCTTATTGTAGAATTGGCGATTCCGCCGTAGAATCGATCCTCTTTTGATGTTATTTTCAATATTAATAATTATCGTTATCCTCAAATGTGCCACTTGATGTCATTTATAATTTTTGCAAGGTTGTTAAAGCGTGGACGAAAAAACGAGAGTGCGAAATTAAATATAAAATAACAAATGCAATTGTTTAAGAATATAATAAAATTTGTGAATTATAAATCATACTTTTTTTGTTTCATGTGGGCATCCTCAGGATCAGAGAGATACTACATTTTAATATATTAAAATAAGAGCACATAATTCCTCCACCATAAGGCCTTCGTCTTGGCTTTCCTCCAAGCATTCCAAGCGGTCACAACCGTACCTCAACAACGGAACACTTTTCTTCGTGTTCCGTTGCAATCGTTATGGTGCTCTTACTTTTTTGATTCTAGCATCCA
Organism: Sympetrum striolatum; assembly: GCA_947579665.1. Lineage (NCBI taxonomy): Eukaryota > Metazoa > Arthropoda > Insecta > Odonata > Libellulidae > Sympetrum > Sympetrum striolatum. The sequence continues at coordinate 1,987,807 of OX388343.1, forward strand.
TTTATATCGCTCGATGATTCCATTTTGACTCATAGGCTGTGGTATATAATTCAAGCATCAGTTTTCAAGACACGCAGTTCAACCAAAATTATGTTCTTTTGCTGTACATGAAAATTACTGAACTCATGCTCGCGATGTATCGTAATGGTGAATCAATGATTGCGTTTACGTTATTAAAAAAACTGATAATGAGTGGAATATTTCCAACTTTAAAACTCATTTAACATTGTTCAACATTGTATGTGTAGGGTTAGAATCAGTCACTCCGAAAAATGTTTTTAATTTTAAATTTTCTAATGCTCGTAACTTGATTCCATTTGGAATCATGTCAGAAATTATGATTCTAATTACGTTTGAGCGGATTGAGAATTCTATGCACTTAAATAACACCTGCGAAACCCTTTCAGAGTCCAAAATCAATTTGTTTGTCCCTTTACCAAATGTGAATCAGAAAGGGTCAAGAATCTGATCTTAGGCTTTTATTATTCACCCTGTACACTCAAATAGATTTCACAACAACAATAACTGCAGTTATGATATCGTGGTCTGAAATTCCGGCAATAATATTAACATCACCAAACAAGTGAGAATACTAAGTGGCTAATAAAACAAGTACAATACCTTGACTTTCGTGAATTGTCCTCGTAACCTTCTTGTTGAGTTGAACTAAAGCTAGAAGCGAAAATGTATATATCAATGTCTGCAATATAGTCTCCTCTCTACCGAAGTACGAACTCGATAAATTCTCCCAATCAATATGGGGAAGGTTAAATCTCCTCCTACAACTATCATAGGATTCTACACATTCTTCCAAATATTCTCTAACGAATCAGCTAGTTAGTCTATACATCCGATGTCGCCACCCGGAGGCCGATAAAACGAACAAAAGAATGCCTTTTCTCCATTCCGTCCAAGAACCGAGCACCATAAACCATTTCACATGTGCCATTCTCAATGAAGTTAACGCACTGACTCTTTAAAGATTCCTTAACAGCGATAAACACCCAATCACCTATTCTGCAGAGTCAATCTTTACGATAAACAATATAATCTGGAGGAAATATCCCACCTGATGAAATATATTCGCCTAACCAAATCTCGGTTTCGAATACGATATCGGCACTAGTGCTTCTCGCAAGATTAATGAAATCGGTCTGCTTTTGACGTATACTTCTGTAATTCACTACTAAGATTTATTGATCTCTCACATTGTTCTTTAAGATGGGCATTCTTCTCTTATTTCACGTTGAATTACCAGAGGCAAGTTCTTGTTTCCTTACGCAATTATTAGCTCGTTTCTTTGTTCTAAGCTCGCACCTATCCCCTTGCCTATTACTGTCGGAGTCAATCTCATAATTGAAATCCGAAACTTCATTTTTCATTAACTTAGTGTCGCATGTTAACCTAAAGATGCACCCACCCACCCGCACCCCACCCCTACCTGCTACCTTCTCCGCAGCCTCGGCCGTATAATGAACACCCCGGAGTGGTTGAAGGGTACCCTGCACGAGTCAAGGACGTGCCGCGGATCGACAAAGCCCACTCCTTTGTCCCGGCAGAAATCCCTCAGCCAACGGTTCAGACCCTCCACCCAACTCTAAACCATACGGCCTCGATCAATCCGAGGGACAATGCTGCACATGGACATTACAATGGTCCACTCCAGACGATCCTCCGACTCGAGCAACCTCAGAGATCAAGTCCTCAGAAGATTCCAAGATCTCCTCGGATCCTCGAGCCGAGGTATCGCAAGTGCCGAAATGCGCCAGCACATGCAGCGAGTAGCAATCCGTCTCCCCGACCTCAACTCCTTCGTCACCTTTAGTTATATATACTCTTACGTGAATCACTGATGGACATATATGGAATGATGCCAACTGTAGATTTCAGGATTCGATATCATGATTTCCACCTATAGTTATTAATATCAGAGTGAGTTCGGGTATTAAGGAAAAGAATTTACTTTTATAATTGCAGCTCCAAATTGCACTTATTCTCATCTTTCAAACGAACTTAATTATGAACCTCAACTATTTGGCTTTAAGTATTTGAATGTTTCCCGAAATAAAACTTAAAAACCTAACACTGAAAAATGTTTAAAAAAAGTTATACTTTGAGGGTTGTACGGAATAGTCGGTAAATATGGAAATGCGTGGTAACAAATTCAGACAACCATGTAAATATGTAAAAGATACATTAAATATACACAAAATGCACAACTGAGGTTGCTCTTAATTTAAACTTTAAAAAGAATTACTTAACAGAACAGAAAAATCAATTACATTCGATAGCTAATCCGATAAAGTTTATTTACTTCAAATCCGATAAAGTTTATTTACTTCAAAAGTTATAGTATATTACACTTCCTAGAACTTTTGTAAATAATAATATATACCTAAATATCATATTTATGGAGATATTTTGAAAACAGGAAATGAGCTTTGAAGAATAAAGCTCGACTTCCGGTTAACCGATTTACTCCAAAAACTAAGCAACTCTAAAGAAACTAATCAAAGTACTATATATGAAATATGGTGTTGATACAATGAATGGTTTTTATGTTAGAGTGCCCACAAAGTACATAACAGCTACTTCCGGTTTATCGGTATTTCACGAATAACTCCTAATCAACCGGTGATAAAAAATATGTTAAATACATAAGTTATAGTAAATTACATTATCTAAAACTTTTATTTGTAATACAACACACGTATATATCATATTTATGGAGATATTTTGAAAACCGGAAATGAGCTTTAATGAATGAAGCTCGACTTCCGGTCAACCGATTTACTCTAAAAACTAATCAACTCTGACAGCACACACCAGAGTACTATGTACGAAGTTTGGTATTGATACGACCAATAGTTTTTACGTTAGAGCGCCCACAAGCACACACACACACACACACACACACGCACACATACACACAGACATCATTCCGAAAATAGTCAAAACGTGTTCTAGGGACCCCAAAACATGTATTTCCGTTGAAATCTCGAAGTCGAATTTTTTCATGAAAACTATACTTTCTTTATACTTCGTATATGGAGAAAGTAAAAACAATTTTTCGTTTACTTAGAAGAGATGATTCGTTTTACATTCATATATTTGCGGAAGTCACAAATGTTATCTTATTTCTCAGCATCTGCACAATCAAGTACCAAGTATACCACAATACCCTACACAACATCTTGAACTTCAACAGAAGAACTAACAACAGAACCAACTGTATCCATAGCCAAAAAACCAATTTGTACATACCGATATTTCTACTTAATATTTTGCGTAGTTTTAATCGTTAGAGTACATTTTTAATAATTATTATAAATTTTTTAAACCTACCAGCAAAACTACGAAAACAATTTTTCTGCCCTGTAACTCACACGGAGATGTAGTAGATTTTACCGCTTGGGATAACAACTCGCTGTAAGAGAAATCGCGGTATTCTATACTGCCCGACTGCTCCATTCATTCCATTCATCTACCAATAACGAGGAGCATCATAATTGTTGGCAGAATAACAAACATCAGCTCCAACTGCATTAACGCATGTTAGTAGTAAACTTTTCATGACTAACATCTTACTTGACGTCACCTCTGTTCTTGAACTCAACCCAATGCTACTGTTTATAAAAAGTCTAAAATCAATTCGAATTCGAAAATCAAAATAAAAAATCTGATGTGACCAGCACATGACTTTCTCCATATATAAGAAGTAAATATTTATCGACGACAGTATTTTCGAACTCTATATTCAATTTAAACTTGGAATATGAGTGATTTATTTATATCATATTACCTTTTACGTCACAAACATTATAGATAATGTTTTTCGGGACATGATCGATGAAGAACGATGAATTTGGCCTTTCGCCCATAGAGCCCAGAGCGCCCGCAAAGTACATAATCAGCAACTTCCAATTTATCAGTATTTCATGAATAACTCCTAAAAAATCAATGATACAAAAATATGTTTCATACAAAAGTTATAGCAAATTACATTTTCTAAAACATTTATAAATAACAGTATATACCTAAATATCATATTTATGGAGATATTTTGAAAACTGGAAATGAGCTTTGAAGAATGAAGCTCAACTTCCGGTAAACCGATTCACTCTAAAAACTAATCAACTCTAAGTACTGTAATAAAAGTACTATATATGAAATTTGGTGTTGATCCAACAAATAGTTTTCATGTTAGAGCGCCAACAAAGTACATAATTATCTTCATCCGGTTTATCAGTATTTCAGGAATAACTCCTAATCAACCGGTGATACAAAAATATGTTAAATACAAAAGTTATAGTAAAACATATTATCTAAAACTTTTATAAGTAATACAATATACCTATATATCATATTTATGGAGATATTTTGAAAACCGAAAATGAGCCTTAATGAATAAAGCTCGACTTCCGGTTGATCGATTTACTCCAAAAACTAATCAACTCTGACAGCACACACCAGAGTACTATATATGAATTTTGGTATTGATACGACTAATAGTTTTTACGTTAGAGCGCCCACTGTCACACACACACTTACACACACACACACAAAACACACACACACACACACATACACACAGACATCATTCCGAAAATGGTCAAAACGTGTTCTATGGACCCCAAAACATGTATTTCCGTTGAAATCTCGAAGTCGATTTTTTTCATGAAAACAATACTTTCTCTATACTTCGTATATGGAGAAAGTAAAAAGTAAGATCGAGTTACTGTGTAGCGTTAAGCTCTTTGGGCGTCCATCGTGACCTATAGGAGTGGTTTGGAACGGCGCGAATTTCAAAATGAATTTTGTCTGGGTTTTGGAGCTACACCTTGTATTTAAATCCATTGGGATAGGGTTTTTACATCCGCATGCATAAAATATTCAAACAATTCACTCGAAACGTTTGATTTGGATTGCGTTTGGAAAGCACTAAGTTCATACTAACAGCTATTCCTTGAATAAAGAGCCCAAGATATCATCGGAAAAATCTTTTTTAAAAGGAAAAATAAAATTTACAATATTAACAATATTATATTTAATTATACGAAAACTATAAAACACGAAAATTAACTAATATTATTCTACTTTTTGCAATTAGCACCGGTGATGTATCGATAACTAGGGGTTATGCAACTTACCCAGCTGGTGAAACGACTGGCAACTGGTACGTCAGGTTCCCGAATTTTTGTAAGTATCTTCTACCGCTTCTCATATGATTTATTTATTATTCGAGTTGTATCTGATGTTAGGGATGTTCAAGTGGTACATAAAATATCATTCATTCAAAAGGAATACCGTCAATAAATCAATCACTTGTTTTGCGAACAGAATTTCTTTCGGAACAGTGCGAACATATTTTTGTGAATGTTTTTTCATAACGAGTTACCTATTAGATTTAATTGTAATAAATTCTATAATTAATAGTTTGAAATTTGCATAATTTTATTCAATGTCGGTCTTCAGTTCTATCTAGATATCCGTTGACTTACTACATCGTCGCTACTGATGCAACTGCGGCTGCGCAGGGAACGTACATGGTGCTTGTATCTTGCAGTCCTTTCACGTTTGGAACAATGAGTAAGTATTTTTTCACAATTAGAAATGATTGAGAAATTTTCATTGAATCATTTGATGAAACGCTTGGATAATAAGCATCTGACAGCTGTTAAGTCCCAACTGCTATCAGAGCATTGTAAAACGCTTCCGACTCCGCTCATTGATTCCCTGAACCTCTTCATTTGTAAATTTTATTGCTTTACTTGATATTGATCCCTTTATTTTGTTTTCCAATGATAACTCTTTCAAAACAGAAACGAGAATTTGGAAAATAGCATTAACACAGAGTAAGTGAGTGAATTACTTCTCCAATCTTAGTTACGTTATGAGATAATAGGTGAAAATATCTCGACTATATTTCGGTCAATTGTTGGAAGGATGAGTACGTTTTATGAAGTTTGCAGTACATCACTTACATTCTTGAAAACCCATCTATGTATGATGAACAAAGTGAATTTTTGAACTTAATCTTAGGCTACACTCTCCACTCTTACTTTGAATAACCAATGACATGATGGAAAAGCCGAATATCGGTGTTGGCTTAGTTCACGACTGATACATTCCTTTTCATTGCAGCGAACGTAATCGTTCTGACCAGTGTGAGGTTTCCATCTCAAACGACCATCGATTTAGTCGACGCAGCTGCGTCCCAATATGCTTCTGTGGGTTCGTTGACTAAAATAGACCAAACAAACTGCTAAGTTAAAGATGACATGCAGTCTAGTTTAAGTGCAAAGTTACTTAAGATGTCAAAGCTCTCTCACGAGGCCTTGGAGTGCATCGCTGAAATTGCGATTTTAGGGTATCGGAAGTTCTAAAACCTTATGGCTTCAAACATCAAAGTAAATAATTCTGTATGAACTGATAGTTTGAAATTTAGAACTAATAAAATGGTATATGTTAATTAAATAAAATTATATCATACATAATAATAAATCATATTTTTTTATTTATAACAGTTGTTATATTTATATTGTATATTTATAAATGATTTTGTTGATATCACAATGTGTTTTATTTACAAAGAGTATGTGAAGTAATTTTTCTCTAATATAGCTTCAATTTCTTCCGAAAGCACTTTACTGCGAGCAAAAGCTTGTATTTCCCCGTTTTCGCTTTTCTTCTTATGTTCAGTGCGCCCTGTGTCTTTGGGACGTTATAAACACGGGCACATTCATACCAACCACAATCTCCATTTATATATACTGCCACAGCTAAATTTGGTTCATCTACGCTCGACTTTCCATATTTTCCTTTGGGAACCATTATGCAATGCAAATTAACCATATAATTTTGTTATACACGGTAAACACTAAGAAAATGCATCAAATCAACTAAGAATACAGTTATATATTTACAAAAGGTTAAATCATTATTTAAAAGCACTTCGGTTTCGTAAATTGTACCGGTTCAATAAAGACAATTGCAAACGGTACAATATAGAAAACTCCGCCATTTTTCCTTTGTCACCTCCTTCCTAGCTAGCCGTTAGAATTACAGAATCGTACATAATGAAAAATAAAGTATATTTCGGTATATTCATAATAAACATACAACAGTTTGCTTCCACACACCGCATTACGGTATGAGTTAGATAGGGTTAGGTTAAATATGGATTATGTTTATGTCTATGTCTATGTAAGAATCCTGCAAGCCGACTTTCGGTGAGTGGCAGGGGGTGCAAGCACCTTGACTCTGTTTTCCTAAACGGTTGCTTTCGCGTATATTTCGCGGAAAAAATGAATTTTTGAAACCATTCGTTCTAGCATCTATTTCCTTAATCGTTATAGCAGTATCAGAACGGCCCATATAACAGGAGGGTCGCAATATATCGGTTACATAATCTGAAAACGTAATTTCTCTGAACTTATTTAATAAAATTATCCTTTGAATTTTTCTTCTATCATCTAATGATTCCCATCCCGCGCGTCCTGTAACATCCGAGACGCAAATCCCCTAATATTTCCAAAGGATTACACTATTTATCGCCGGAATCGTAGGAAAGAGACAGGTGGCGGTGTTTTTATTACGGTAAATCATCTCTCCAGAGCAAGCCGAGGGCTTCCAGTGATAGCGATATAGAAAGCGTCTGATGCACAATAAGCCACGAAAACAAGCCGAACATAAATATATGTGCGTTTTACCGGCAACCAAACTATTCTCGGCAGGTTTTGCGAAATCTTAACGACGAAATAGATTTCAACACGAGTAAGAACAATCAGAGTATAACTATAATCGGGGGGGATTTTATCTTCCAGACATCGACATGAACAATCACAGCATAATGAAAATGGCCCGGGATGTCGACACATGTAAAAAGTTATTAAAATTACTTCAGAAAAACTCGCTAAGCTAAGCAGTAAAATCGAAAACCAGGGATGACAATATATTCGATCTCCTTTTAATTAACTTTCCTGAGCGCATAGAGAACGTTTCGATTGACGAAGGTCTTGGAGACCACAAAGGCGTTTTTGCAGATATTAAGATAAACCTAAGCATGTATAAGGAACCCAAACACAACATTTATCTCTATTCCAAAGCAAATTTCGAGAAATTAAACGGAAAACTAACTACCACTTTTAATTCATTTAAGTCACTCGTAAGCAACAACACTGAGAATACATGGAAATCATTTGTGGAGATAATGCATAAATATATAGATTTGTATCCTATATTTATTATACCTTCGAAATAATCTAAAAATAATTGCGAGCCCAGATGGTACGATAAAGAGAGAGAGTTTTGCATAGAAAAGCAAAGGCTTTTACGGGAATAGATCAGCCTGTTACAAATCCACCACGATCACTATTGCTGGAAAAGTACAAGATAGCAAAATGCTACAACAAGGGAACAGTGAGTAATGCCCACAGCAACTTTAAAAAGAAATTTCTTGGGGAATGCTAAGAGAAAGATCCTAAAGCTTTCTGGTCCTATGTTAGAGAGGTACAGGGAAAGATAAAAACAGTGAGCTAGATAGGGGATATAGAAGGTAACATTACTTGCGATTCGAAGAGGAAAGCGAACATTCTAAACGAATTTGAACAAATCGTAAATACGTCAGATTGTAAAATACAAATCCTCTCCAAGGTTAACATACTGGATTCCATGCCAAATATAACATTTACGACGTATGATATAATTAAAATCTTGCGCAAAATTAAGCCAAATAAGTCGCCAGGGCCAGAAGGTATTCCGGCAAGAGTGCACCGGCAAGAGAGAACCGGCAGAAAGCGTCGCCCCTTATCTCAAATTAAATTTTGTAAATCGATTAATGAAGATAGGATCCCATCCGATTGGAAATTAGCTAATATTACTCCTGTTTACAAAAGCGGATTAAAGGAGGACCCAGGAAATTATAGACCCTTATCATTAACTTCGCATGTCCGGAAAGGTAATGGAACATATCGTCGTAAGTTCAAACATGTGATTCTTAGATAGAAATGAATTCCTCGACGCGAACCAGCATGTTTTTCGAAAGTCCCGATCATGTGGAACCCAACTTGCTCTATTTGTAGGCGATATCTTAAAGTCTGCCGAGTGTAAAAAGCAAGTGGACGCTTTTTTCCTCGATTTCAAAAAAGCATTCGATAGAGTCCCCCACTAAAAAATATTTTACAAACTGAAACTAGTGTGCATTAAAAAGGAAGCAGTCGCCTGGTTTAAGGATTTTATCTACGAGAAGAAACAACAATTTGTACTGGATGATAGCAATGTGAGGATATTTGCGGATGACTTTGTTATATATTGGGATATAACAAACGAGGAAGACCGTATATCTCTCTCAAACGATTTAGTCCCCATCCAAATGTGGTGCGAAAAATGGGAATTAGATATGAACTTAAATGCTCCGTAGTTAATTTCTTCGAAAAGAATGAATTCTGTCCAAATCACCCGTAAAAAATTAATGGAATTTATATTAATAGTTTTCAATCAACCCAATATTTTGTTTGTAAACTATGCTCTAAATAATGCATATACCACGTGCTGTTATTTCTAGAAGAATTGTATCATTTAAAAATTCAAAACCTGGTGACGTTTATTTAATTTTGTTCTAGGTAAGCAACTGTCCGGGATTAGGGACGCAAATGACCGTTCAGTGGAGACAACTTACAAGAAAACATAAGGATGGATGGACCTCACTTAATGATATTTATCTGTAATCAGCTTAGATATATTGCAAACAGCTTTCGGGAGTTTCACTTCATTTTAGGTAAATATTTTTCGTTAAAGGGTAGGATTAGCGTTTTTATGATAATCAATGTTTATATAATTCGACTTCCACTTTATGCTGTCACCAGTCTTGCCCGTCCTCCTATGGTGCTCATTCGGGCTGGTGGGCTCCTTCGTTGGTGCACCTTCTTGGATAGTTTACTTACACTTTTTTCTCCCTCTTGGGGGGATTGCCAAAGTTGCTCCTTGCAAGGAATTCTCTTGTTGAGGTGTGGAATAATTTTTTGGTAAGTCATGTTTAATTGTATACTTAATATTTTCCTTTCTTTTCTTGAAAATTAAAACTTCCATAGCTACACATCGTTTCCTTATTAGTGTCACTAAATCTAGTCATCGTTTTCAGACTTTCTGCTGCTATTTTTCTATGTGTACTACCGAAGAAGGTATACATTTTAAGGAATCTAATAAATATGTTCAATCCTCACTTGGTGGAACTCAGTATAAACCATCGTAAAGAAACATTTAGTAACTTTCACAAAATTGTGGAAGTTACTAAGTGTTTCTTTACGATGGTTCAAGGAATTTCTTACATTTTCAGAATTTTGTTATTTACTTGAAATACCATGTCTGGCTTTGTAATTTCTCGTTTAATAATGCATAATAAGATGAAGGAGGGAAAAAATTAATAATTAATTTGCAAGTAACAGCGTTTAATGAAATATCAAATGAAAAAACTACACTTGGAAGAATTAGAGAGTGGGCAAAATGCTCTTAATGATTATATCTATGATTTCTTGTTTGCGCACTATTCAAGAAAATGGAATCTGGGTTCACGCAATAAAGAGAGATTTATCAAGCGTAATTCCAGAGATTTTTTTCTTCTTGTTATTAGGATTTTCTAAATTAATTCTATCCTAAAATGTGTATAGAGTATTAATTCATAGTTGTAAGTCACTAAAAACATTGTTCAGAATCGTTTTTATGCGGATATCCTCTAAAAACCGAGGTCGTCTCAGAAAGTGGCGCTCCGCCGCGCGGACATAATTCTTTCATCGCCATCGAAATTCTCTTTATTTATCGGAGTCGCAAATTGTCGCAGGATTTTATTTCAGATTCTTCTTTAAAATACTTCAAAGAACATTTTGATATAAGTAACTCCGCGTACGTCGCGCTTAATCACTACTATTTTTCTAACTTTACATGGAAATTGCCGTAAAACAAGGGTTCGCCATTTAGTTATATAAATAACTACTAAATGGGTGCTTGCAAACTGCAAGCAAAGAAAATTATGAAGGGATATGTGTCTTTTTAATTATACTACTGTCTATCGTATACCTAATTTTCAAATATGAGATCGAGTTTCATCTAATAATATAATAATTATTTCGAAAGCCTTTCACGTTTAATTGAGATGGGAGTTTTGCAGTTGAGACCTTAATTAATACGCATACGTAAAATTAAATTAAATAAATGCGTCAAACAAATTTAAGTAATAATAAAAATTTTCGTAAGATAAAAAGGCGAGAAATCGATAGATGATTCGTTACCTGTAGTACTCGGTTCAGTGCAAGGCATACTTCAATTGAATCCTATGTACATTAAATGGCGTCTAAAGCGGCACAATGAGCTCCGTTTCTAATTAAATAAACAAATAGAAATTAGGCAACGTAGTTGAATAATTTTGAAGAATGTAGAAAAAGAAGTTGAATTTAAAGCCCGTATGGAGATGTTGGGAAAATATTTTGCATACGATGATAAACGCAGAAATTGTTTTTACTTACAAAAATTATCCAGCGAACACGTAGAACAACATAATCCGAAGGTCGTTCAAGGTTTTAGGACGTCCCCTTTTGGATTTCAAAGGCCTTCTACACTTATTTGATACGGGATATTTTGAGTTGATTCCTAATGAATGTGCATTCGTAAAATTAATTTAAGAAAATACGCCAATCAAAGCAAAGTTAGAATAAAAATCTGCATAAGATAAAAATGCGGAAAATAAATAGACGATTACTTATGAAGTATTCGGTTCAGTGCAAAACATAATGAAATTGAATCCTATGTTCATTAAATGGCGTCTACCACGACAATGAGCTCCGTTTCTAATTATATAAACAAACAAATGTGCTACAGGTAACGTATCTATGTAAATAATTTAGAAAAACGTAGAAAAAGAACTTAATTCTAAAGCCCGTTTGCAGAATATGAAAAAATAATTTGAGGTGAATACAATAGAAAAGAGTAAACATAGTAAGCATACATTTTTAATCGCAGAAATTGTTTTACTTACGAAGTATCATCCAGGTAATACGTAGAAAAACGTAATCCAAAGTTCGTTCAAGGAAATCAGTGTATTTTATGAGTAGATTTTTGTTGTTTATTTTGATGAAAGTTAAATGTTCTTGATGTATATTAATATTAAAAACAAAAGAATATTGAAAAATATTTCAAAAACTTCATATTTTCATCACGGCGTATGTTATTTGAACTGCAAACAAATTTGTATTCCACGTAAATAATGGTCGTAGCCAAAGTTTTGATCTTGGGAAGGGTGCAAATAAAAACAGTATTAATTTGTATTTAATTTAAGATGTTGCCGACATGGCGAAATTGGTTGCAGGAAAAATAAAAATTCCTCTTTGAGGTATAATTTAGTTAAATACTCTCCACTGTACGTACATTTTTCATGCTTATGTGAATGAAAACATTTGGTTCTTCATGGAGGTTTATCGTTTCCCCAGCAGTATCCCATATCATTACGTAAGGTACTACGTATTAATTAAAACAAACGAAAATTTAACTTAATTTTAAATTCTGTATGGATAAGATGACAGAATAAATATATGTTATTAAAATAGAAAAGACGATACATAATAGGCATACAATAAAAAGCACAATTTTCACACACGAAAGGCAATCCAACATATACGTATAATCCTAACATCGTTCAAGGATATAATTTTATTTCCTGTGTAGATATTTGTTGTTCATTTAAATGAAAGTTACACTTTCTTGATATTCAATTATAATATTGTCCTTCAATAAAGGCGGGCAGCAACGGGTTTGGCTGCCCGTATGAGCTTTTCGGTTACAATGTATCACAATGTATGTAGTATGAAATTTAGGCATACGTTACTTAAAGCTTCCCCTCCTAAAAGGAACATCATCTAAAGAAGCCACAATATGAGGTGGCACGCGAGACAGGACGCAGGAGCTTATCTGTCGATCTTAAGAGAAACTAAGGGCAAAATACCAAACACACCGGGTGCGGTGAGAAAGTGGTCACTGTGCTAGGACTTCAACACCAAGGTACGAATTCCGGCTAGCAAGATTTTTCTGGCTATAGAATGGTTGAGTGTCTTTGTTAATAGTATTAGTTATTGAAATGGTGGTAATTGGGATCTTCCTGCTTTCATTAGAGAAGTTATGAATATTGTTATTAATTATAACGCCATAAAGTAGGAATCGGAAACGGCTATTTATGGAAATTATTTTTTATCCCCCTTATATAGATTCAGTGTAGAATTTTCAATTTAATCCTCGAATAATCTCGCTACTTACACGACTTTTCCGATTATCTTCGTTTATAAATGGTCTCGTATTCTCTACATAAACTTATGTTATCGCAGTATCTATTTAATTAATTATTTAACGGCTATTTCATCGAAATTGCTTTTTTATCCCCCTTATATAGATTCAGTGTAGAATTTTCAATTTAATCCTCGAATAATCTCGCTACTTACATGACTTTTCCGATTATCTTCGTTTATAAATGGTCTCGTATTCTCTACATAAACTTATGTTATCGCAGTATGTATTCCCAAATAATTCATTGACCGTGCAGATATTCAATGTCCATTTTGATGAAAGTTACATTTTTCAACCTTCAGTCATAACATATATGGAAAGAAAATTTTTGTTAATTATACCACTGTCTATTGTATGCATAATTTTCAAATAAGTGAGATCGAGATTCGCCAAATAATATGATAGTAAAATAATTATTTCTAAAGCCTTTCGCGTTTATGTGATACGGGAGTCTTTAATGAATACGCATTCGTAAAATTATATTAAAGAAATACGCCAAACAAAGTAAAGTCAGAATAAAAATCTGCATAAGATAAAAATGCGGAAAATAAATAGACGATTACCTGTGTAGTATGTGGTTGAGTGCAAGACATTCTGCAAAATAATCCTATATTCATTAAATGGTGTCTACTACGACAATGAGCTCCGTTTCTAATTACATAAACAAATAGACAATAGGCAACGTAATTATGTAAATAGTTTTAAAGAACGTAGAAAAAGAACTTTATTCTAAAGTCCGTTTGGAGAAGATGGGAAAATAATATTCATACAATAATACATGCAAAAATTGTTTTTACTAACCAAGAATTATCCAGCGTAGAACAACGAAATCAGAAGGTCGTTGAAGGAAATCAGTGTATTTTATGAGTAGATTTCTGTTTTTTTATTTTGATGAATGTTGAATTACGTAATATATTACGAACTAATTGTGTACTACGTATTAATTAAAGAAACGTAGAAAAAGAACTTAATTTTAAATTCTCTTTGGAAAGGATAACAGAATAATTATATGTAATTAAAATAGAAAAGAATAAACATAATAGGTATAAAATTAAAGGAACAGAAACTCACACACACGAAAAGCAATCCACCATATGCGTAAACCAACGATATCCTAACATAGTTCAATAATACCATGTATTTCCTGATTAGATATTTGTTGTTCATTTAGATGAGAGTTCAGTATATAATAAATGTATTTGGTTAAGTGAGCTATGAAATATAATATATTAATAAATTATAGTGTTCGCGAAACTAATGATTCGTAATGCTTATAGTCATGTTATTTCTAAAGATTGTCGTTAAACCTTTTAATTTACATTAATATCCCTCTCTATTAATTTATATTCGTATCTATGTACTTCATTCTAGAATAATCTCACTACTTACATGACTTTTACGATTATCTTCGTTGTTAATGTTCTCGTATTCGTAAAAACTTATGTTATCACAGCATGCATTCACGATTGATTCATTGACCGTGCAGATATCCACTGTCTATTTTGATGAAATTTACATTTTTCAGCATTCATTAATTACATAAATATATCGAAAGAAACATTTAAAATAATTAAAAATGCATCAAACCTTTATCATGGCGTATGAAAATAGGATCGTAAACAAACTTGTTTTCGATTCAAACAATGGTTGTTGCCATAGATTTAATTTTCGAAATGAGGAGGAAAAAACGTAATAAATTAGCGTTCAAACTAAAATTTTGCAAATTTTGTGCCGGAATGTTAAAATCGATCGCAAGAAAAGTAAATTTTAATCTTTTAGACGTAATACAGACCAAGTCCCAGTGCTTTTCGATTACTATTTCACATTTTAATTAACGAAAAAAATTTGCTCTGCATGGACATTTTTCGTTTTCCCCGTTTAAATACATTGAAAAATATAATCGTCTCTGGGCTCAATCCTAGGTCAAAATCTGGGAATTTTCGATTTTTTCCTGACTCGACTGTCAATTATGAATCTCTTCTGAAAATTTCAGCATTCCAGCTCGATTAGAAATGCCCAGGAATTTGTATGAATGAGTCGGATTTGCAGCTTTATATATAGTAACTAGTAAATGGGTGCTTGCATAATGCAAGCAAAGAAAATTATCAAGGGATACTACCCTGAATTATGCGTCTATATGCTATATTTATGTTCCTTTTTAATTATGCCATTGTCTTTGGCATACATAATTTTCAAATCTAAGATCGAGATTCATCAAATAATATAATAATAGAATAATTACTTCGAAGGCCTTTCACGTTCATTTGATACGGGAGTTTTGGAGTTGAGTTCTTCGTGATTACACATTCGTAAAATTAAATTAAGTAAATACGCCAAAGTAAAGTTAAAATAAAAATCTGCATAAAATTAAAATGCGAGAAATTGATAGACGATTCGTTACCTGTGGTATATACTCGGTTTAGTGCAAGACATACTCCAATTGAATCCTATGGCCGCGGCGCCTGCTTCCGGGCAGATCACCATATGATGATGAGGACAATATTGACAGCGTACGGAATATTATCAAATATCCTTTCCAGTGAAAGTAACACCCTGATATTTTCTGAGGAACGTACTCTTCCTAGCGTGACATAAAGCTGGCAATGTGAAAACACGTCGCTTCTCAAATCAATTCTTACCCTACTTAGTTTTGGATTTCATTCCTCAATGAATATATAAGGTCGAAGGTTTCCGCGGCGAACGGCTGATTCCGTGATATCTCTCTCAGGATCCCACCGCGATGAATCTAGCAGCGGCGACGACGACGTTTTAATATGCATTCGTAAAAGTAATTTAAAGAAATAAGCTTAAGAATGTTAAGTTAGAATAAATATCTGCATAAAATAAAAAGGTGAGAAATCGATAGACGATTCGTTACCTGAAGTACTCGGTTCAGTGTAAGACATACTGCAATTAAATCCTATGTTCATTAAATGGCGTCTACCACGACAATGAGCTCCGTTTCTAATTAAATAAACAAATAGACAATAGGCAACGTAATTATGTAAATAGTTTTAAAGAACGTAGAAAAAGAACTTTATTATAAAGCCCGTTTTGAGAAGATGAGAAAATAATATTCATACAATGATACATGCAAAGATTGTTTTTACTAACCAAGAATTATCCAGCGTAGAACAACGTAATCAGAAGGTCGTTCAAGGAAATCAGTTTATTTCATGTGTAGATTTTTGCGAATTTTTAGATTCATTACGTATTTACGTAATATACTACGTATAATTAAAGAAAAGTAGAAAAAGAACTTATTATTTCTATAATTTCTACAGATTGACGTTAAAACTATTAATTTGCATTAATATTCTGATAGTAATATTTTAGGATTATGTAAATTTCAGTTGTACTTACTTTTACTCAGGCATAGGTAGACTTGATCCGGTATAATACGTCCTTCATCAGTAATTAATGAGTATTTTTCATCCTAATTGCTTTCCTATCCCTCTAATATAGATTCAGTGGTGTCTTTTCATTTAATTCCTCGAATAATCTCACTACTTACATGACTTTTCCGATTATCTTCGTTGATAAATAGTCTCGTATCCTTTACATAAACTTATGTTATCACAGCATGCATTCACGATTGATTCATTGACTGTGCAGATATCTACTGTCTATTTTGATGAAATTTACATTTGTCAGCATTCAGTAATAACATATATCGAAGGAAACATTTAAAATAATTAAAAATGCATCAAACCTTTATCATGGCGTATGAAAATAGGATCGTAAACAAACTTGTTTTCGATTCAAACAATGGTTGTTGCCATAGATTTAATTTTCAAAATGAGGAGAAAAAAACGTAAAAAAATTGGCGTTCAAACTAAGATTTTGCGAATTTCGTGCAGGAAAGTTAAAATCGGTCGCAAGAAAAGTAAATTTTAATCTTTTAGAACTTAACACAGACCAGGTCCTACTGCTTTACGATTAAGTTTTCATAATTTAATTAACGAAAGAAATTTTCTCTGCATGGCCATTTTTCGTTTTCCCCGTTTAAATACATTGAAAAATATAATCGTGTCTGGGCTCAATCCTAGGTCAAAATCTGAGAATTTTCGATTTTTTCCCAACTCGACTGTTAATTATAACTCCCTCCTGAAAATTTCAGCCTTCTAGCCCGATTAAAAATGCCCAGGAATTTGTGTCAATCAGTAGGATTTGCAGCTTTATATATAGTAATAATGAAAATATTCAACTGTGATCATTCAATCCCAGCATTAAGAAGCATAAAGATTAGATTGATCATACCGCATCGTTTTTTACTCAATGATTGTCCTCATTTCGGTTCAGGATTGGCTTTAAATTGAAGAATTTTGCGAAAAATCGAGGACCGGCATTTTTCGTAAGATTTGGCCCACTTTGACCCCCTGTAGAATTGTAACGACTGCGAACCAACGCAAATGATTTCACAGTTATATGCAGAATTTATTCAAAAACGACTATCCGAAGTTTCAAAATCCGCAAACAAAAAAAGCACGTTTTTATTTTTGGCCAGCTATTTTCGATTCTAGCCCACTGTGCGACGTTGGAAAAAGACATCCTAAACATAATCATAAATATGTCATCATACGATTTTCTTTCCAGCGATGGAATTCTTCAGTTAATAGAAGGAAACTACTGTCTGTGGTCCACTCATTTTCATTGAGACGTAACGATTTAATCAGCTTTAATAATTTAAATCAGCTTCCCTATCAAATAGTAGAGGGGACAATGTAAAAAATCCGCGTGTAATGTAAGAGGTGTATATGGCCAGTAGCGTTTGATGAGTCACCTCAGGAGGTAATGGATAAAGAGAAAGGAGTCTGATGAAGACGCTTAGGAGAAGGGGGTGGAGAGTAATGGTGGTGGGGGTGGGTAAGGGATGGGTGGGGGCAGAAGGATGTGGGGGCAGAGGGTTGTGGGGGCAGAGGGATGTGGGGGCAGAGGGATGTGGGGGCAGAGGGATGTGGGGGCAGAAGGATGTGGGGGCAGAGGGTTGTGGGGGCGGAGCCTTTCTCCAGATTATTCTGGACATTTACGGAGAGCAAAGGGAAGATGTGTTCAAAATTACAAAGGTTGGTGAACCCTAGATATCAAACCCCCTATCAAAGCGCCATCTCAGATGCTTTCCTACGACCATTTGCACCGAAGGTAGGATACCAAAAATCCTCTAACTTCGCATTGTTTTTGATCGTTCATTCAATTGGTCATAGACAGCTTACTTATCTTCCTTAAGTCCTTGTTTGATTTCGGCATCTCCGAAATGTTTTTCAGTTGACCTCTCCCTGAAAAATATTTCCCCAAAAAATCTCCACCTAGGGCTAAACTATTAAGGAAAGCGAGAAAACGCATCTTTCCCAATACATTCCAACGCATCCATTCTGTTGTTAGGGCTTACCGTTACTTAACATATATCAGAAAAGATATATTGGAGCTCAATCATTAAAAATGTTAAGAGGACATAAAAATTAAGAAAATATAAATAATAAATAGTAATCCTTACCAATTCCTTAAAAATGGAAATGCAAAAATTGTTTAAAAGCTTAATGTAACTGCGATGACTTTTAACTGTTAGAATGATCGTACTAAAATTTATAACAAATATCGTTGTACTCGTACATTTGAGTTCTAAATAAATTTAATTTTACCACTGTAATAATGATTTTGCTTCTTTGGCACAGCGTAATGTAATATGTTGGATTTCTATGAGATCGCAAAATTGAATGTGCACATAAACTAAGTGATTTTCATTAGATTCGTCAAATTCTACACTGGGATGCGGATCTTGTAGTAGCTGAACCAAGACGTTGACTACAGTGTTTTATGTATTAATGATATTACAAACACACGAGCTCGAAGAAACACACGTTGAATTAATTCGATAAACATAACTTTATCTGATCCTAAGCGGAAAATTTTTCATTAAGCTGCAATAGAATTTTTTATCAAAATAAAAATTCATAAATTATCTCTCCAGGGGAGATATTTTGAGGAAGGACCGTTATAGGATGCGGAAGAGATATGTCAGTACAGTGACGACGAACATAATCAATCGCTTCCTCTCAAAACTTCTTCTCTACTCCTCCCTGATTGATTCACTCATTTTCGTTTCGGGAGAGTAGATGACTCCGATTGTGGTTTTTCATTTATTTTCAGCCACGTGTAGACGTATACACGATACTGGCTAGAAACTATTATTAAGTCGGGAGGTTTCTGATCTACGGTCATCCAATCACTTGACAGAAGATGCCAAATTATAGTTTCCTCCGAAGCGAAGCACGATTCATATGTACTACATACGAGGCCCGAGGGAAAAAACGTCGAAATTCTGCGCATGCGTCGAGCTGGTTTCCGCTTAGAATGGGACCGGCGGGACTATCAAGAGATTATATATAAAGAATCCAGTCATAAGGGAGGAGGATTCACTCAAAAGGTCCCACATCAGGTATGTAATTTTACTACATCATATTCCTCTTGTACGCAATGAGAGCCCCAATGGACGCTGTGGATAGGGGTTTGCACCTCCGCATGGCAGCTTGAAAGTCCGTTTCGATTTACCCGTTATTCAGTGATTCCTTTGAATTAATAGAGTGGATGTGAAAAAGTTTGCCGAGATCGGGAATTGACTCAGGGATCGCCTACATTTCGGTACAAGGAGCGAGACAGGAGAAAGTTTTTGAGGATAATTTGTTAGCGAGAGGAACAGCACCGCATTGATCTACGCGTTCTTGGTTCGATTACCGGTCTTGGAAAACTAATTCGTGAACATTGAAGCTTTGGATTGATATCGTGTTGCATGACGGCAACAGCACAAATTTTCCCCTCAATTTCTTCATTGAAGACATTCATTTTCATGCGTGTAAAAACTACCTTTTCTTAGAGAGATAATGTGCGCGGTGTAACTTGGCTGGTGTAGTCACGTGTTACTATAATATACGATCTTTTTGTGAGTTGACAGAAGAAAAGGAGTTAATAACTTCCACCGAATCAATTGAAAATCGAATATTGCGTTTCATAGTAGCAGCGAAAAAATATAAGATTCATGTATTAATATATTTGTAGTGATTAAGTACCAATTTAATGTCCATTAAATTTACCGGAATAAAGAAATGGCCGTGCAAAACTTATATTCACTCCATCCAAAGTCCTCTAGTGGAAGTTAATTTTGCATCGGGCGATTTCTGAGTTTTCTCGAACAGCATCTTTCAACTCAAGATTTAAATTGTGGGTGGCGCAATGAACAAACAAAGCATGAGGTGCTACTTCAATGATTTTTTTTAACGCCTCCTTAACGTCCACTCATAACGGCTGCGCCATCCTAGCCTTGTCCAAGAAAATTCTGAATATTCAAACCTTTCTCCTTAATTGATGATGTAATAAGATTGGAAAGGCCATCAGCAGGTTGATTTCTAACTTCAGTGAAAGATGTAAAAGTTTCACAAATTTCAAATTTGGTCAGTTTTCCTCTCCCATTAGACACAATTTTAACACAACGAAAAACTTCGCTTAATTGATCTACCTTGCTATTATCTTCAGTTGTGTCGATAATCACTGAGAAAAAAGGAGCTTTTTGTTACTCAGAAACGATGGAATCATTAACTTGTTTAGCAAGAAGAGAAATTAGTTCATTTTGAATGCAAGGACTCAAGTGCATTACCGATCTATCAGGCTTCTCCAATAGATTTTTCAAAATAGGGTCGTATTTCGCTAATAAATCTATCACGGACAAGAAATTTCCTTTATTACTTTCCAAGAGTTTATGACTTCCTCCTTGAAAAGCTAAATTGCACGTGGCAAGCATTAGCGTGACATCTAAAACTCTTTCGAGTACCTTGCGCCAAAAATAATGATTTTTTTTTAAATTCTCTTCAAGAGCTTCGTCCAACGTTCCGTATTTTTGCCACAGCTCGTAAACGACGCAAGCCAGCGTGGGACTGGGAATTTTCATGGGGCTTGATGCGTTCCGAAAGATGTTTCCAATCGCAAAATCCTGTAACCCGAATACTTTGAATTCCGCTTGTAGTTTTCTCAGGAAAAAGCCAACAGGGTTGACAGTACACACGGTCATGCTCGGCCGAGTAGCAGAACCAATTTCTTCTCAGTTGTCCAGATTTTGCGGTAGAATAGTAAAAATGTTTTGAGAACAGTCGTCCGTCTTGTTTTTCATCTCTCGGAAAATGACCAGGAGGTTGTTCTGGGCCAGAGGAAATTACAGCGTGTTTGATGATAGGGTCCGTAATAACGCCAGGAAAAGTGTCTCCTCTTTTAACGTTGGTAGGAGGCAGCGAGTCTGTCCCTGTTGTAGCGCTCGCATCGAGCGGAGGAGCCTGTAAATATAGGGGAAACATAAGCAAGTTTGGAAGCCGACAAATTTGGTGGGAAAAATCAAAGTCTGTTAACAAATGCACAACTTGATGAGGAAAATTTAAAAGTAACAAATTTGAAAAGCACTTTAAAGAGTAAGACATTTCCATAGAAAATTCCTTATTAATTGCGTCCTTGTATTTTAGAACTTCTAAATTTGTAAAATTGAAAAATCTCCGAAATTAAGTTTATGTTTCCTCACAAAATGAAATGGCTTTGATAAAAATATTTTTACCTCGCAATCTTTTACATTTTGATTTTGTTCATTTTGGGATGATTCAGGCTGTGGTTCTGTGGCCAATTTAGATTGCGTTGATGTACTTGGTTCAGGTTCTGAAAATTCTGCATAAAAAATAAATTTATGGAATATTTCAATTATTTCTTTGCATACCTATAAGTTTTCTGTATCCCCCTGAAACTCCTCGTTACAAGGAAACTACCAGGAATCTACATAGAAACTACATGGTTATTTTACTGTGTTAATTTTACTCATTTATATTTTCAATATAATGTTTACATGCAAATGCCTAGAACAGTTCCCGTATCAACAGGCAGGCGTGGAAGATAACTCGAGTCGTGGGGAAAAAATGTGATAAAGCTGCAAAAGCATCGCCTAGGGATGGACCTTTAAAAACTTCACATAACTACCATTAACCCCTTTTTTATAGAAATGAAGAAAAGGTTGTAATTTTTCCATAAATGTATTTGAAAAACACGACCAGGTTTTAGCGAGTAATCGCCATCATCAGGTGAAAAAGCAATAAATACAAAAGAAAGACTATCGGAAGAACCATGAATTACGAAAATTGGGAGAGGGTGAAAGTGGAAGGGGGAAGAGGAAAAGGGAGGTGGTGAGATTAGGGGTAAGGACGCGGAAGTGCAGGTAGAGTATCCTGTGAGTCGGATGACTCAAGAGTGCAGTATAATTTAACCAGGTCTGAGTTGAAAGAAAAAACGCACCTGTATTGAAAACTCTCATAAATATTTTTCCACGAAATATATCTAGCGAGTATCACTGCGTGGGCAAACTTGAAATCTTAAATTTCCTAATATTAAACTTTCATTGTGATTGCATCATTCCTGCAATCGAACTCCCAATCATTCTCAATGAAACACATGAAATCTAAATGGCAAGAGCCTTTTTCTTTAGAAGGTTAAGCAAATATAAAAAATCATTTTTTCTTTAGGTATAAAATGGGAAGATACGAAGGAACCGTGATCCACATTGTCGGAGCAGCTCTTGTATTATGTGTCCAGTACGAAGTCTCGCTTGCAAACGTCATCGGCTTGGGAGCCTGCCCTTCGTACACCCCGACGTTCACTGCAGTTACTAATCCAGTAAGTACAACATCAGCCACCGTGTTAAATAATATTTGAATTAAACTTGGATTAAATTAGAATTGAATTTCAGCACAGTAATCCGAAAATAATTGTGTGGTCTACGTCACGTCTATAATAAAGAAAACTAATCCCATGCCGCATTGACGCATTTTTTAAATTTGAGATAATTTTCATATAATATAAAAAATACAGAGATTTAACAGTGTTTATAGCAATATGAATAGGATACGCTGAACCTAATCTATGTATCCGACCTCGGTGAAGCGTAATTGTGCAGTAGCAATCCAAGCCCATTGTCCCGGGTTCAAGTACCGGCTAGTTAGAGGTTTGTGGCTGGGGAATGGTTAAGTGTGTTTGTCCTTTGTTATTGATTATGTCAACCACTGCAAATTTCCATAAATGAATGTTTGCGAGGAATTTCTTATAAAATAAAAAATAATAAACGCGATAATTCCACAGAAACTTTTCTCGGAATAATATGTATGTCCTCATTATCTAGTTATATTTAACCATTTTTTATTTAAAAATTAAGTTTATAACTTGAAAACATCAACAAAGATATGATCGATAAAACTCACCACTTTCTCATTGAAAATATTAGTTATTGAATTTCATTGTAACGATCCATTTGATTTTTGCAGGCGAGAGGGCCTATAAAGCGACTCCCAAAAAGGACATGATATTGTTATTAATTTTTTGAAAGTGTTCAGCGAAAGAGAGATAAGAGTCGAGGAATGATCTGAGATCCTTCTATGGATTTAATCTAGTAAGAGATTTTTCATTTACCTAATAACTGAAAAAGTTGGTTCAGCGGAAACGACATTACGTGGCATTTATTTGAATTTAGCTCAAGCCTCTGGTCCTCAGACCATGTCGATTATAGTTCTAATACTGATTGAAGTAACAATCAGGCCTCAGTAGCAGTGGGAAACCTTTCAGTCTTCATCTATTTGAATGGACCAGCTGAGAGGCGAGACTATCAACATAAAATTAAAAAATAAGGACCTATTGCACTTCCCTGCGGAACTGAAGATGTGACGATGGACCACTCGGAAAGCGCTCCTGGCGAAACAAATCGCTGATTGCGGTTCCTCGATAACGCTGGACACTTTGTTTGAATACTACTTCGTATATTGCATGGTAACAAAGCTTACGTATTAAAAGAGTCAAAAGCCTTGGTGAAAGTGAAAATATTAAGCAAAGCTGCCTTTTTTCCAAATTGCTTTGATAGCATCGTGTTAAAGGACTGCCAAATTGGTCAAGCAAGAGCTACGAGGAAGAAAACCATGTTGAGTAGGAAACGTTCTATGAACGGCATATCTTGGGGAGAGAGCCACTGGTTGTAGAATTCCACGTCACAGATAAATTGGAGTCGACAAAAACCGGACCAAGGGGAAGAACCTTAAGTAAAGATGGAACACAATTTTTTATTTAAGTTCACGTTGCAAGTTGGCCTTCGGGCCAGGTGGCAACGTTAGACTATTATTCAACTATTAGACTAGACAACTATTAGAAAACTACTCTCCGGAGCCTATATGTCATTGGATAAATTATCCAAAAAAAATTTCTATTTTATGTATCAGTACTTGGGATTTTGTTTGACTTCACACCACACTATTTCACAGTTTGTTCCTAGTGCCGGTACTTACCGGGAAGTGAATAATTTACTGCCACAATACCTCTGAGATCCCGGTCCTTGATGAGGATCTGATGAAGATGACAGTTCACTAACTCTAATATATAGGGAAGCCATGTTTACGCTAAGCAATTGCCTCATCTCACTACTGCTGTAATCATTCCTTGCAATTCAAACTTCGCTAAAAATCCATATTACTTCACAGTATCTGATATTTAACCAATCGATTAAGTGAAAGCCTAACCTTAAAGATTCCTCTTTGCCATGATTTAGCTATTTGCCAAGATAACTTTTACTTTGACAAGGGATCATTTTACCAATAAATAAATCTAGGCATGTAGGATAGGTGAGGGTGAAATGGGTCAGCGGGTCAGGTCATTACGACGTCCTCAGGCTAAGCTTTTTCGAAAATTAAACTACATTAGTTTCGTTTTTGCGTTATCTCACTATGCGGCAGAACTTGTTCTTTACCTAGGCGTCCTCAATGTAGCCACGGCGTGCTCAGACTGCATGTGTAAAAAAATCACGAAGATTCAACCACAACTCCTAACTGGTAAGTTTTTTCAGTCATCTAACTTGAGAGTGCATTCTTGGGGTTAATATAGAACGATTAAATGATTCTTAAAAACTTCATATCGTTGCATGGAGTCGTAAATTCCATCTTCTCTTCAACGCGAGGCTTAGCAGGCATTGCCAAATTGCGCATTTTTAATTTTTTTGGAAATGTGCATGAGTGGGTGAAGTGGGTCAGGTATTGGAGGGTGAAGAGGGTCAATTTCATCGATGATAATCTTGGGCTTGAAACTAATTACATTGTGTTAATATAAACTGATTACTAAGTATTGTAGTATATGAATTATTATTAATCATTAAATTATAGTAATATATACATGTAGTAATTTGCATAAAAATTTTATAGCATCATGCCACAACATTATAAAAGGAAGGTGAACGGCGGAATGTTTATGTGGAGTTTAGAGGAAATGAATAATGCAGTTGCAGCAGTAGAAGCAGGTGTTGGGATTTGAGAAGCATCGAGACGATTTTCTATTCCATTTGGTACCCTGCAGCGCCGAATAAAAGTTGCTAAGGAAGACGACACTCAACTATCTATTGGTGGGCGGACCGTATTTACGGAGGTGCTGGAAAAGGAACTTCTTGTGAGACTTCTGTATCTGGAGTCGAAATGATTTCCATTGACACCGCAAGACACCAGCAAGGCTGCCTTCAAGCTTGCCGAAAAAGAGAAGATTGCTCATAAATTCAATGTCGTGAGAAAGGAATCCGGTAAGGATTGGCTAAACATCTTCATCAAGAGACACGGACAGAAACTGTCGCTCTGTAAGCCTGTCCATGGCACGAGAAAATGGATTGAGGCGGGGGAGATTAAACAAGTTTTATGACGTACTGCTAACTACCGTTGAAGAATTCAAGTTGCAGAACCGACCTTGATCAATTTACAACATGGACGAGACTCCACTGCCCATCAAATATCCACCGCCACCAAAAATTTGGCCTGAAAAAGGTAAAAGAGACATTCACACAGTTCCTTGAAAAGAACGAGGTGAAAATGTAATATAGCATGTGATAGCATGTTTCATGTCATTCGGCTCATTTGTCCCTACGGGTGTCATTTTCAAGGGGAAGCGTAAGAAGGCCGAGTTTGAACGACACATGCCACCGTCCAGTGCGGTGTACATGTAAGAGAGTGGATGGATTAACGAAAAAATCTACCTCGACTGACTGAAACATATTGTCAAGCACAAGGTATCGGGACATGTTCTGCTTATTCTGGATGGTCATGTGTCACACGTTAAGTTGCTCGATGTTCGACAGGGAAAATCAAATCACCATTCAGTGTCTGCCAAGCCACACAACGCACGAACTCCAGCCATTGGACAAGTCCTTTTTCAAGCCATTGAAATCCAGGTACAGAGCAGCTGCAAATCAGTGGGTTTTTTCAAATCCATCAAGAGCTATTTAAAAAAGCAATTTTGTAGAAATCTTTTCTCAAGCTTGGATGCAGTCCACAACGGTGTCCACGGTAGTCAATGGCTTTAGAGCCACAGGAGTGTTCCCGGTCAACCGTTTTGCAGTGACTGACGAAAAACTCACAAAAGCTCTTGTAACCGTGGAATGTGATCATGTTCTACAACAGCCTCAAGACACCCAAACATGTCAAAAATAGACTTCAGTGAGAAGACATCTTCCTTCATCTATGAAGATCTCTGTGAAAAGGAAATGCCCAGGAAGGAAGAGACAAGAGCCTGAAGTGCTTACGTCACCGTGGCATATTGCCTCTCTCGGCAACGCCAAGTCTGGTGAATCTGAACTGGACAACAGAAGAAAATTGAGCCTAAAAACCCTACCAGCATCTCCAAATGGGCCTGCAGATGGCAATGAAGACAACTGTGGGCTTTGTGGTAGGTAATTTTACACGGCAACCTCCCGCAAGTAAAAACACTGGATTCAGTGCATCAAGTGCAATGTACGGTTCCGTGAGGTGTGTGTTGGTGACTCAGGGATATCTTCTTTTACTAGAGGGAAGTGTTTTTAGAAAACTCTTTGTTTTATTCTTTTCAAAAACATTTCAATTTGCTGGAATCACAGCAGTTTTCTAATGACCCACTTCACCCTCCTGTTGTGGGTGAAAAGGGTCAGAGGAGGGGTTCCATCATAATATTAAATAAAATTATTTACATATAAATCTTGATCTTACTTCTCATACATATACTGATCGATATCTACTGAATAATAATTTTATTCAGCTTATTATATGTTTGCATATTTTTTATTCTTAAAACTATTTGAACTGACCCACTTCACCCTCACCTACCCTACTTCGAAGCGAAGTCTTCAAAGTTTAGGAGACCAATAAAGCAAGTACTTGATGGTCCGACTTATTACAGGAAAGGGGTTTTCCGCTTCAAATGCATTTTCAAGCGTCATTACCAATGTTTGAAGGTAAAATTCAACAATCCTGAATACAATATGCATCCTTTTTATGAGATAATTCAAAATAATGAATTTATTTTCATAATATACGTATACGCTGCAATTTGGTATGATAACAGGCGGCAACGGTCGAGGGGAATTCAGTGAGATAACAATATGTGTAATCTGTCAGGCATTCGATCAAGTAGGGGAAGGGACCCCCTTCCAAGATCTCTCGTGGTACAGGTCCGCATGGGCCGGTCTCCGGCCGGGTAAGCAGGCAGTCTATCCGACTCGAACAGGGCTTGGGCCCATGGAAAATTCGGGAAGGAGAGAAATGTATATAGGGAAGAAGGTCCAAAAATGGACTAGCTTTTGGTTTTTTAATGTAGTGGGCACGTTTTTGGACATAAGGGGGAATTTGAACATTGAGCCGTATCTTTGACTAGAATCCTTCAATTCTGAGAAGTTTCGGAATAAAGAAACACTATTTCTTTAAGAAAAAGCTTTATGAAAACAAAATTGCAAAAAGTCGTATTTTGAAAATGTGGTGTAAAGATGAGCTACCTCTAATTTATTTAGAAAAAATTTAATGAAAACAGCAAAGACTTGAAAATTCACTTACAAATAGTACAGTCCTGGCAAAAATTAACGCAGCACCGGCCGTAAGGATCGCTAGGGAGGTGCTGCGTTAATTTTGGCCAGGAGTGTACAATATAGGCGTGAAATCATAAATTCACATAGAAAAATCTCATAAATACACATCTCTCTACCAAACAGCACATTCCGATTTGAGCATCCTTATAAACCAATATGACTAAAGCTTACATGTTCCTTTAGTTCATTAAATGGCATAATTATAATTAGTTAAATAAATAGTTGGTACATTATAATTAGGTACATCATTTTTAGGTAATTTGAAAATGGTATTGGTCTGTCCCAAATATGGGCTACTCCAGAGAGGTAGCCCATCTTTAGGCCACACTAACTAGTCTACGAAAGTTACAGTTTCTACTAATCTTGTGGAAAATTTAAGAAAATACCCATGGCCGTAATAAAAATGACAATAGCTTTTTTCTTACAGAGAAATTGTCTGGAAATTTTTGAATAAAATTCAAATCGCTTTTCCTCCCATCCCTCAGTCTCGTTTTTTAAAATAATTACGCGTGTACCCACGGTATTGCGCTAACCCCACGGTCCCAAGTTCAAATCCCGACTAGTCGGGCTTTTCCTGCTAAGGAATGGTCTTCTGTGTTTGTTGTTGTTAGTACCTTACTGTAAAAGTCCAGAAAATGGATGTTTGTGGAATATATGAAAAAATAAATTAATAAATAAATAAATTCTTCTTCGAATAGTTCGTTCCAGCAGCCGGTACTACAGCCGCGACTCGAACGTGGTACCTGCACAGGCGCCTTCCGTCGTATCATAGTGGACTGACTTGTGTTAAATTCGTTATCACCGGTCAAACAGTATCAGGTTTATTCACGAATACCGTGACGATAACGGGAAAGAAACCAATGTAAGTATCAACTCAAGCATTAAAGATAAACTGCAAAAGGAAAGATTCTAAAGAAAATAATAGATCTTTATGCTCAAAATGAGAGATTTTATCTTTTGAAATATTTCTTGCAGCACCAGAACCGCTGTTACGGTCACTGGTACAATCGGCCAGAGGACAGCTGGGAATGTATTCAATTATGATGCATCTTTTACAAGTGCAGGTTTGTTCAATATCCAAATTATACAATTCAGGAACAATTACAAACTAAATTCAGCGTTTTAGCATGGAATAAGTTGTTCAAAGTTCTGCTGAAAAATAAGCAGATTCAATGCAATACTTACCTGCAACTTTCTTTTCTTTAATTCTATTTCTCTCGTTGTCAAATCGTTTCTCCAGGAAAAAGTTTTATTAATATTTTCCTGAGATGCATTTGTAGGTAAAAAGAACATGAAATGACTTTCGTCATTCATTGGAATTCCATATACTCCTTGGCTGGGAATTAATTTGTTTAAAACAATTTCTTATTCCAGGAAATACAATTTCACATTTACCAACGAGCTTGGTGGTGATAGCAACCAATGGCAATTACCTTGTTTTGTACGGGTGCATACCCTATGGACTATTTAACAAACGTATGTATGCATAAATACAATGGTAGAAACCGTCACTTTGTAGAATTCCATTACTGGAAAAAATAGACACAATGTATTCAATTCCACAACGTTAATGTTGCGGAATTGAATACATTGTGTTTATTTTTTCCACGTATGTATGCGATATCGATATCGTATTTCGATATCGATTATTGGAAGCTTCCATACTAAGATATTGGAAATTACTTTCAAAAGTAATTGGTATGTCTTCTAAAGAGTAATAAGGTGGAATAATTATCTTTGCAGAGTTTTCCTGGGTTTTGACAACCACGCAATCCAGTACTAGCATAAATATTGCCGCTGGTCTGACTGCAGCCAATATTTTAGGCTTTCCAATTAATAAATACCAAACAGTAGAACAGAATTTTTGCTAACGAAATGTTCAATAAAATTTCATGGTGTGTTATTTATGTATTTCCAAACAAATGTATTACCCTTGCTTCCCTCTTCATACACAATCTTTTTATTCAAGGTTTTTAAATGTAAATAAAATAATTGAATCTAAATTATGGCTCCTTTCTCTTCTGTTACGTACTTGCAAGAATTGAAATATAACCACATGCTTTCAAAATTTGTCTTTAGTCTTCTGCCAGTATTTTCTAAATCTGGATAAGGATGAGAAAGATGGAAATATCATGATTCGACTGAGAAATAATTACACAAAGAAATCACTGCAATGGATTGAAACCGCGAAGAGAAATATATTATATTTACTTATACAAATCGACAAGCAACACAATGTTAATACAATGGACTGAAAACCATATAGTTGTGAAAAACAAATTCAAAAGAAAAAATCTGATGTGGCCAGCACATGACTTTCTCCATATATAAGATGTAAATATTTATCTACGACAGTATTTTCGAACTCTATATTCAACCTAAACTTGGAAGATAAATGATTAATATATATCATATTATATTTTACTTCACAAACATTATAAATAATGTTTTTTCGGGATATGTTCGATGAAAAACGATGAATAGGCCTTTCACCCCAGCTCCCAGTGCGCTCACCTCGTACATAATCTGCAACTTCCGGTTTATCAGTATTTCACAAATAACTCCTACACAAGCAGTGGTACAGAAATATGGTTCATACAAAAGTCATAGTAAATTACTTTTTCTAAAACTTTTATATGAAATAGTATATTCCTAAATATCATATTTATGGAGATATTTTGAAAACCGGAAATGAGCTCTGAAGAATGAAGCTCGACTTCCGGTCAACCGATTTTCTTCAAAATCTAATCAACTCTAACGACATCAACCAAAATACTATATATGAAATTTTGTGGTGATCCAACAAACAGTTTTTATGTTAGAGCGCCCACAAAGTATATAATCAGCTACTTCCGGTTGATCAGTATTTTACGAATAACTCATAATCAACCGGTGATAAAAAAATATGTTAAATACAAAAATTATAGTAAAAGACATTATCTAAAACTTTTATAAGGTGTACAATATACCTATATATCATATTTATGGAGATATTTTAAAAACCGGAAATGAGCTTTGATGAATGAAACTCGACTTCCGGTTTACCGATTTACTTGAAAAACTAATCAACTCTGACAGCACACACCACAGTACTATATATGAATTTTGGTATTGATACGACTAATAGTTTTCACGTTAGAGCGCCCACTGTCACACACACACATACACACACACACACACACACACACATACACACAGTCATCATTCCGAAAATGGTCAAAACGTGTTCTAGGGACCCCAAAACATGTATTTCCGTTGAAATCTCGAAGTCGATTTTTTTCATGAAAACAATACTTTCTCTATACTTCGTATATGGAGAAAGTAAAAATGAACACTAAAAATCATTTCTGAACGTACATACTTCGTGTAAAGACATGTTGAAATAAAGAAACACACTTAGTAATTTGCGCACAATGTTAATTGGACTACCGATTTCAGTACAAAGCAATAATCAGCTCTAATTGAACCTGACCAGGGCCTGAAGATTGCGCTGAAATCGGTAGTCAAATTTCCATTGTGTTGATATTAGCAAGTGTGCTTCTTTATTACAAAGAAACCATAAATCAGAATGTACTGGTTCGTTCTTAAATGTCAGCATTGTTAAAAATCTGATATGGCCAGCACATGACTTTCTCCATATATATAAAATGCAAATATTTATCTACGACAGTATTTTTGAACTCTATATTCCATCTAAACTAGGAATATGAGTGATTTCAAATTCTTAATATTATCTTTAACGTCACAAACATTATAACTAATGTTTTTTGGGACATGTTCGATGAAAAACGATAAATTTGCCTTTCGCCCCAGCGCCCAGAGCGCCCACAATGTACATAATCAGCAACTTCCGGTTTATCAGTGTTTCACAAATAACTCCTACACAATCCGTGATACAAAAATATGTTTCGTACAGAAGTTATAGTAAATATCATTTTCTAAAACATTTATAAATAATAGTATATACCTAAATATCATATTTATGGAGATATTTTGAATACCGTAAATGAAGATTGAAGACTGAAGCTCGACTACTGGTATACCGATTTACTCCAAAAACTAATCAACTCTAACGACACCAACCAAAGTACTATATATGAAATTTGGTGTTGATCCGACAAATAGTTTTCATGATGGAGCGCCCACAAAGTACATAATCAGCTACTTCCGGTTTATCAGTATTTCAAGAATAACTCCTAATCAACCGGTGATACAAAAATATGTTAAATACAAAAGTTATAGAAACTTAGATTATCTAAAACTTTTGTACGATATACAATATACCTATATATCATATTTATGGAGATATTTTGAAAACCGGAAATGAGCTTTGATGAATAAAGCTCGACTTCCGGTTAACTGATTTACTCCAAAAACTAATCAACTCTGACAGCACACACGACAGTACTATATATGAATTTTGTTGTTGATACGACATATAGTTTTCACGTTAGAGCGACCACTATCACACACACACATACACACACGCACACACACACACACACACACACGCACACACACACACACACACATACACACAGACATCATTCCGAAAATGGTCAAAACGTGTTCTAGGGACCCCAAAACATGTATTTCCGTTGTAATCTCGAAGTCGATTTTTTTCATGAAAACAATACTTTCTCTATACTTCGTATATGGAGAAAGTAAAAAT
The DNA here is from genome assembly GCA_947579665.1 of Sympetrum striolatum. Taxonomy (NCBI): domain Eukaryota; kingdom Metazoa; phylum Arthropoda; class Insecta; order Odonata; family Libellulidae; genus Sympetrum; species Sympetrum striolatum. Next base: position 2,020,728 of record OX388343.1, read on the forward strand.
GAACACTAAAAATAATTTCTGAACGTACATACTTCGTGTAAAGACATATTAGAATAAAGAAACACACTTAGTAGTTTGCGCACAATGTTAATTGGACTACCGATTTCAGCACAAAGGCATAATCAGCTCTAATTGAACCTGACCAGGGCCTGAAGATAGCGCTGAAATCGGTAGTCAAATTTCCATTGTGTGGATATTAGCAAGTGTGTTTCTTTATTACAAAGAAACCATTAATCAGAATGTACTGGTTCGTTCTTAAATGTCAGCATTGTTAAAAATAGATACAATAATGACTGCTATTGTATAAATCAGTGGTCCTTAACCAATGGTGCGGTAGAGCACATCTAGGGATTCGAGAGAAGCTTCTAAATTTTTAATGAAAATTAACAAAATTATAAAATATAGATTATGTTGGGCCAAAAAAAAACGTTTTTCCGCGAATATAATTTGCCTTATGCGGAAAGGTTGTTTACAGATATGAGAATGAGATAATATTAACCACTGCAGCCCGAGCTCTAAAGTTAAATATTTTGTGAAAATACAGGCGTAAAAGGGAAAAAATGCCTATGAAGACTGAGTTATTCAAAATACCAACATTTTAGTAAGCAACAACGAATAATTTTCATTTCTTGGTTTGGAAAGAATTCTAACCTGATATTTACTATCTACCTACGATTATGAGGCATATGTTAAGATCAAGGCTGTTAAACTGCTATTAATCAATATTAATATCCCCGTTGAGAATCTATGTGCACTTCTGCATTTGCTATTATTCATTTTTCGTGAGAATGAATGATATAAGCAAAATACCTTTTAATTAAATTCCGTTTAAATTAAATTTAAACGGAACCGGAAACTCACAGTTTAGAACTCTAACTCATCTGAGGGATTCTATTGAGAAACAGGATCTTATCATTTCCAAGGCTGATAAAGGGAATTGTATTGTCGTGTTAGACAAATGTGATTATATGTCTAAGTGTAGAGCTTTTCTTGATAGTAAAAGTGTTTCCAAACTTAAATCAGATCCTACAAAAGGATTGCAGATGCGTGTGAAGGATGCAATAAGTAATTCATGTATTATTAGTGAGAGTGATCGGTGGAAGTTAGTCAATATGAACCCATTACCTCCCAAATTTTATGGTTTGCCAAAAATACATAAAAAAGATATTCCAGTAAGACCTGTAGTTTCCAGTATCGCTTCTCCTGTGCACAGACTCTCCTCGAAATTAAATACCCTAATACTCCAATTTACTAAATTTAGTCCAAAATATACCGTGAAAAACTCAATAGTGCTATCAAACTTGTTAAAAGATGTTGTGGTGCCATCAAATGCAAAACTTGTGTCGTTTGACATAGTGAACTTATTCCCAAGTGTGCCTGTTGATGATGCAATACGCATCTTGGAAGAAGAGTTAAGGAAAAGCGCAGTGGATTTCTGCATTTTGAGTGAACTTATCTCACTTACCCGCCTTTGTACGGATATTAATTACTTCATGTTTAACAAAAATTTTTATGTTCAAAAAGAGGGGCTAGCTATTGGTTCCCCCCTTTCTCCGATTTTGGTGGAAATTTTCTTAAATTATATTGAATGCAATTTGTTTAACTCTGGCAATAACTTATTGAATTATGTTTTCAAATGGTATAGGTATGTGGATGACATTTTTTGTATTTGGACCGGAACTGTAAGGCAATTGAACCACTTTGCTAACCTGCTAAACTCTCTTCATCCTTCCCTTAAATTTACTCATGAGTTGGATACCTCTCATACCCTTAATTTCCTTGATTTATCAAATCCCATAATACCTTAGATTTTTCCATTTATCGCAAACCCACCTACACCTCACGCCTTATTCCCTTTTCCTCCAATCACCATCATTCCCATTGCATTCCACTCCCTCCTCCACAGACTCCTCAATACCCCTCTTTCACCCTCCAAGTTTGATAGAGAGTTAAGTATTATTTTTTACTTAGCACAGGTAAACGGGTTTCCCCCAGACTCAATCCATCGTTTACTAGATAATAAACTTAAAAATTTGGCTCTAAATAGAATATATTCCACTCAAACTCCTCCATCTTCTCCTGGTTGGCGTAAGTTAAGTTTCTGTGGGCCGATAAGTTATAAAATATCGAAACTCTTTCCTAAAAGTCGTGTCTGCCCAGCTTTTTATAGTAATTTTTGTATTAAGAATTTTCTTTGTAACGGTAAAGACTCAATAGACCCGTTTTTTAAATCAGGAGTCTATCAACTGTCCTGTCATGACTGTAGTTCAATATATATCGGCCAGACTGGAAGAAATTTTAAATTAAGGGCAAATAACATCTTAAATGTTTTCAAACTGGATCACACCAATCTCATTTCGCGAAGCATCTATTAACATGCAGTCATTCCTCAGATTTTACACCTAAAATCTTACATATAGCGGAGAAGGGTAGACGACTCAATATTCTTGAAAAAATGGAGGTTGTCCAAAATCACAAAAACCCCTTAATAACTCTCACAAACGAATATATTTTTCCTTCCTCTTCACCATTGCTCACGGCAACGCTTTCTTGTTCTCCCTCCTCTAATGTTTTCCAAGAACCCTAAAGTCCTCCCCCTCCCCCCTGACCATGAACCCTCTGGACCATTCTCCCCCTATTTTCTTTTAAATATGTGGGTTTCAGGCCTCTTTCTTCACTTGAAGATGACGCTCACGCGTCGAAACTATTCGTGATTAATTTTTTCGTTCCTGTGGTATTTTGCAAAGTTATTAATAAAATCAGGGTGAATTTCATCAAGAAAGTTTCTCCTGTTTTCTTTGTTTGAAGTTATGGATTACCACAAAGTTACTCGCCAGTCAGTTGACTTTATTTAAATACACAATATATATTAATTGTATTTTTTTCCTACAAAAGAAATACCTTTAAAAAATGAAATGAAAACCCTTACACATACCGGTATTACCCCACTGGGTGGGGTAATACCGGTAGGGGATTTCCCATTTATTTCTAATGGTAAAAGTTTACCCAAGATTATATCATGAGATTTTTGTACAAAAACAATTTAAATAAGCTGGATATAAGATAGGAACTAAAACAAAAGTCATCAGTGTGAAAAAAGTTTTCTTTAATAGGCCTAGGTGAAAAATTGAGGCTTCTAAACAAAATAAAAATCAGTCACTGCTATTGTACATATAGGCTTGTAGTAATTAATACATAGGAAAACACTGAATTCAGTGGCATCAATCACAAAGAAAGTTTTCAGCTGAATCAGAGTTGTGTGACATTTATGATTGTCAAGAATGAGAATTACAGGCCTTTCCTTGGTTGCCTTTGCTTGTTCAATGAAATGCTGAAGCCATTTCACGAATATGTCCTCATTAGTCCACCCTTTATTCGAACATGACGGCATTACGGCACAAGGCAGACAAGGTGTGAACTGGCTGTTTGACAGAGTTGATTCAAGATTGTCATAAGATTTGGTGACTTCTTCTCTGTCAAATCCCGTTATTCGATTTATGCTCGTAGCTTCGGGCTTACGAACACTTACAGATGGGTTTCTTTTCAGAAACCCATACAGCCAATCTTTGCCAGCTATTCGTTCGTTTTCAGAAAATCTGCGGGGGATTTCATTTTTAACTGCGTACTCATATGCTACTCTTCGTACTTCGGTTGCAGTGAGACCATAGAAGACATTGGCTAGAGTTTTGATCCTCTGCTAATGCCTGTTCTTGCTCAGTTGTGAATGTTGCATTTCGCCTTAAGTGTGGTTTTGAATCTTTATTCTTCTTCTTCCGCTCTTGAAGAGTGCTGAACGGTGTACCGTACCTCTTGCTAGAAGAATTTATTGAATTCCCTTCTTTCATAAATTTTAATGCTAACTTCATTGATTCATCTGACCAACTTCCACTTCCAGTCTTTCTCTCCCATTTCCTTGGCAACTAAAAAAATTGACGCTTTATCAGTTGTTGAAAGCGTACATTAAATTGTCTAAAAAAAAAACATTACAAACAGAGTCGGGGAGCGCCGGTGCCCTACCGTCATTACCCCAATGTGACCTACCGGGGCTACCCAAAATGCATGACTTTCTTAAAAGCCTTCAAACTCAAAACGGAATCATTGAACTTGCTAGTAATATACATTAAACTAAAGGTTTATTAGTACACTACTAGATTATAATATAAAACTTTTGATATTGTAATCAAAATCAGTACTTACGTTGCCACAAATTTTCTCCAAAATTAGATTTACCACCACTCGAAAATTCAAATCGCTCAACAATGTGTGATGGCAGACTGACGCAAATCACACAATTAGTTCCTCTAGTTGCATCAAAGAGAACAGCACCGAACAGAGTATTTGATAACAAATGAATCGGTCAGCAGACTGCCTACCGGGGCTACCTCCCGACCGGGGCAACCCCACGCTTCCATAACTTTGATCTCACATTCATTAGCAATGTAACAAAAATAATTTATTCTAAAAAATTGATTAAATAGAATAAAATACATTTTACGCAATAAGATGCAACGAAATCTGAGATGGCCATACCAGGAAATTGAAGAAAAATGTAGACATTAAATGGTAATAGGATACGTTTCTCGAAGTGTAAAATAATCACATTTGTGTAAGTATTGTCATACATAAAACATTCTATGTGTACATATAATTGGGCAGGCTCAGCTATACGAATACGAATTTCCTACCGTATTGAATAAATTGCAGCTATTGGATACTGCAACTGCTTTTGATAAAGGATACCGTGAATTCAGGAACTGCTTTTGTCATATACGGTAAGCTACTGAGCAAATTACAATTTCATCTTTTGTTATATGATTTTTTATTCAGTTATTGTTTTCAACAGTAATATTCATAGGAATTCTTTTTAAACTCATCTTATTTAATACAGAGCTACTTCTTTTATGTATTGGTTTATGTAAATAATAAGATTCTTTATTGAATTTACTTTGGTTTGGTATTTTTCTTGACTTCGTAATAGGGGAAAATGTTGTACCTTGGGACAGTTGCACCTCGGAACAAACTGCATTTCTCTGCCACATGGGTGTGGCAGACCAAATTACCCTGTCTTAGATCTTCATCTGGTCACCAGGGGTTAGTGTAGAATTACTTTCAATTATACAGTGAGATTTGTGGAAGCTGAATGATAAAAGGAAAAACTGTCATTGGAAAGTAAATTTTTGTTGTTTCATTGTTTTTTTCTATTTTTGTTTTTTAATCTATATTAAAAAATAAGGCATTGCATTAAACTTAGAAATGTGCTGTTTCCAATAGTAATAATCTTATATATCTATAAAAATGCCTGTATGTGTGTATATATATATGTATATTCCAGATAATCTCAAAAAGTAGACGTTGCACAATGTTCAAACTTTAAACATCATTAAATGTCTTCCCGGGGATGATCAAGTGATACTTTAAATTTGCCTAAAGTCCACGGTTCGATCCCAGACGACTAAAACAGTTTTTTCATAAGAAATACATGCAAAGTTCATTTTTTCGTTGCAGGCTTCAATTCTTTTGAAAAACTAAATTAGAAAGAACGGTCGTAAGGAGTCTAAACGAGCATCAAAAGAAGGGAAATAGAATAAAGATTCTTATTTTGGTCGAGAAATATCGTCTTCGATTCTAAATTGCGAGAATTTTGATAAAAAATACGAAAATTTTGTCTAAATTTCCATGTAGTAAACAACTCATTCCCTTGACGATATAAATTTTTAAAAATTCGAATTTTGTTGACGAGTCTGTAGCAACCAAGTTTTATTTACATCAACTTAATTGTTCACCGTCTTCTTCGTAAAATGAAATGAGTTTTATAACAGTGGTTTACTGAAAATTGATTTCTATCGATCAATTCAACTATTGCGTATAAATATCCTGGTAAGTTAGGGAAGTTAAGAATATATTCTTCTGAATTAAGTATTAAATCTAATTTATTTGCTTTGATGTATATTTAGCAAATTACGGAAATGGAGTTTGCGAAGAAAGAAAAGAATTCCCAGATTCGTAGTTTGTAATCCTTGAAGAGTTGAACGGCGAGTTGTTAAGTTGTAGCAGACCTCCAGCATCCTATGATAGATCAAAAAGGTAAAGAAATTTTATTTTGTTAAATGCAGGATGCAAAAATTGATTTATTCGTTGTTTTAAAGTGCTTCCACTCCATATTCATTTACTATCCTTCTGTTATTGGTGTTTAATTTTTGTTTCTATTTTGACATTGCGATTACTTTTGTGGTTCGTGTTTATGTTACACAGTTTAAGATTGAGATACCAGTCAGTTCCAAAATACATTTACTTTCCGAGTAGAATATCCATCGTTGGTTATTTGAGTGAAATGTTATTTATTTCTGTCATTTACGTTTAATGCTTGATTCATTTGGCCCCTTTGTACTTGTATGAAAATGTAACTTTAAACGTGGTACTGCTTATCCTAATGTGATCTTAGAATATATTTCAAAACAAGGGAAATAGTATAAAGATTCTTATTTTGGCTGAGAAATAACGTATGCGTTTTGAAATTGCGAGAATTTTGATAAAATATACGAAAATGTCGTCTAAATGTTCATGTTGTAAATAAACCCATTCCCTTGACGATCAAGGCGATTGTTGATTCCAAACTCATGTGTAATTCTATAAGAAGACATGGCGGATCAATGGCCAGTTAAAATAAATTTTGAAAATAAGAGTTGAAGATTTATGGTGAAGAAAAAATTGAATGGCATTTTAAAATTTGTTGTGACAAACAATATCCTGTGAAGAAACGCAGGTTAAAAGGTACGAACATTTTTTCATTGATTCTTAAAATTTTCTTTAAGCGTCTGTGAAAACCGAGTTTTGTTTATGGTAACGTAATTGTTAACTGAATTTTCAGTGAAATAAAACGATTTTGAAATTCGTACGTTGATAGAATTTGCATTCTCGCTGTCAATTCCACTGATTTAAAATAATAACGAGGTAAGTTGTGGACATCTCTCATATTATTTTTGAGTTTTGACGGAAATTACGGACGTCCTTATTTCTTATGTTTAATCGGTCTTTGTTTTCTTTTAAGTTTTGAGCGACTAGTGGTCAGGAGCGAATAAGTAACATTTCAAAGCCTAAAAAGGTAAAGCGATTTCAGTTATCCGTAGACCGTAAAAAATCTAAGATATTGTAGTAGAATGGGTAATCCCTTACATCAATCCAAATCCAAACTACTAACCGCGGGCCGCATCTGCTGTTTGATAGTTAATAAAGCTGAAAAGTTTGGAGACCCCTACTTGAAACGCAGTATATTGTGGATATCATAGACACAAGTATAATAGTTTTTGAAATAATTTCTCAGTTTTTCAATCACAAATGAATAAAGTCTATTCTACTGCACTATAATACTATGCTATTTTGTGTTGGAAATTCTTACTGCAACAGATGTAAAACGTTTAAAAAACTTATGTAACATTAATGGCCGGTATTGTAATGTATATTTTGCGTTGTTTATAACTTTAATCTTCATATAATGTCTTTTCATCATATTGTTTATCAGTTTCAATATTATGAAATTGCATGATTTTATGTATTGTTAATTGTTTAAAGTGAAAAATTCTGTTTTTTTTCGAAACCGTATAGAAATATCTAATGCTGCGTAAATTATAGCTGCAGTAGCAATATCAACGTTCAATTATAATTACGAGCATAGTGATCAACTTACTGATTTATGCATTTCGTCATGAATATATAGTATGATTTACCTAGGTGTTTACTGGAAGGAGTGCCAAGTCGAAATAAAAAACTGATATTGAAAACAGCTAACCCAAATGTCAATATTTAACATACTGTACGCTGAAATTTATTAATTTGACCTCAGCCGAAGAATAGATTATAATTCTTAAACATCTTTAACATAAGTTTGTTTTCGGGATAAGAAACTATACAGATAACCACAAAATGTAAATTTACTTAAGCCACTATACACCTTCTCAACGGAGGTAGGTGGTGTCTGTATTTATTGATTACTGTGAAGATTCTACGCTGAATGTATTTGGTGGGTCCAGGAAATAATTTATCTTAGAAGTTTTTCATAAGTTACTGGAGAAGGAATTAATATATCAGATCATTTACATTGCCAATATTTTCCCCAGCCATACGTCACTCGCAGAGTACATAAATCTAAAAATCTTAAACCAAGTCCCGTACACAGACATATCGGCAAAGTGTTTACCGAGATCAAACTAGCATTTTTCGAAGCCTTATCACTTGGATCCAAAAGGAACTTTCCTGACATATTTCTGTGTGAGACTGCCAATGTTATTATTCGATCGAATATATTTTCAGCAATAAAATAATTGCAAATATTTATTAGGTTTGTAATCAAATACTTTTCTGCTCACTTAACCCAATGCACTTATCATATAATGAATTTCGACTTGCGAGCATAGCTCCACAGACTGATTTCGGTAAAGTTGTCGCTCTATTGTCATGGCTTTTATCGTTTAATCCTAATATTGCGTTGTGTCTTGCACTTAATCATTCCCAAGATCTACGACTACGTTTCTGGGCATTAATTAACATACCACTACATTTTATACGAGTCACGAATTCTCACTAACAACCTCATGTTATAAGTATAGCCAAGATAAAACAATGAAACATACCTTCTGGTTCCATGATACACCATTTCTTATTTAATGTCTATAGTTTTTTCTTCACGTAAGAAATACAACAATGACGTATTTGTCCATTCTCGGAATTACACTTATTCAGTTACTGACGATATCCTCTCAATGATGACCAGTCGAAAGTTTGCGGCTTCAGTCGGCGTAGAAAGAAGAAAAATGCTCCTTTAGGAGATAAAAGTCAGAGGGGAAGAAGCTATTATGTATGCCTCTTTTCATACGTAGATACATTTTCATACATTGTTACCGAAAAGCTCATTCAGATACTAGAACCTGCCTTTAGATATAAAGAAGATGTAAGCCAAGGGAGAAGAAGCTAAAGTAAGCCTCACTTTCATATGTAGATACATTTTGACACATTGTCACGGAAAAGATCATCAACCTGCGTTAAATTGAATATTGAGTTAAAGTGGATTTGTAGACTTAATTGCAACTTACATTTCTTGATATATTGGTTTGAAAGTTTGGTATTCGCTATTTAACAACAATTATGAAGAATTTGTTACGATCAAGGTTATTACACTGATATTTATGAAATTAAATATCCCCGTTGAGAATCAACGGGTACTTCTGCTAGTAATAATAATAAAACGGCTTTATTCGGGCGAGATTGAGACTAAAAGTCTCCTCTTCCATCTAACCCATCGTCATACAATACATAAATAATTAATTTAAAGAGATAGTATGAAAAAGATTTGAGAAGAAATTGTGGATGTAAAAAACCTAAGAAATTCTTAGGAAAAAAAATTTATCCACTGCAGGAAAACACCCACTAAGAAGGGGGGTGTGAAAAACCTGCGCAAACCTACCGATAGTATTAACTAAAAAGATGGTAAGAAACATGATTACATTTTATAAATACACTATCAATAGGTACATATATAGGATACATCAATAAAATTTTAACATATATAACATAACATAAAATAACATATTTTAAAGCATACATACATGTCAATATTACATAAAACATAGATATCAACACAACATAGGGATAGGAAACCGGTGAGAAAAGACTTTTATTACTAGAATAAAGAAGAGATAATTTTATTTACAACAGCAATATATATGTGATAATTGAAGACAAAATGTCTCAATTGTACACTTCAATGGAACACAATATTTATATATAATATTAACATGTTCAATGCATACATATAGTATAAAGTCAAAAATATGTAAAAACGTAAATAATATGGTGTCAGTAAAACAGTACATGAAGTATATAAGTACAAATTGAAAGAAAGTAAAAAAACGTAAATTTAAGGAAAAAACAAGGACCAGAAAGACCAGAGACATTATTTTCATGTTTGCAGTGACGTTTGTAGTGAAGGGTTTAAGAGATGGTTGATCAATCTGTTTAACTAACCTCAACCACTTTTAACAGATATATTTTCCTGTTTTGCAAGGTGTTGTTCCTTGGAACAAAATTACCGTTCTACCTTGGGACGTCCCAAGGTACAACACATTTAATATATTTGATAAAATACAATAACAAACTTATCTATGTACAAAGTTGGGATTGCTCAATGAAAAAAACAATAATCCCAGGAAGAAATTCAAAGGCAAGACTGTAGACGCCACTAGTTCAGAGGATGAGGGAATGAGTATTTAATCTAGTGATGACGATTGTGAAATATCTATGCCAGAATTATTTCAAATAGTTTTGGAAGAAGAAGTAGACATTTCCTTAGAGGTTAGAGTGTGGCGAAATAAAACCACATGATTATGTTTTAGTTTAAATTATTATTATAAATAATTTATAGTAAAACAGAATTTGTTACTTACTAGTAAAAGTCTTTAAAATACAGACACTGTATATGAAATTCAGTACCTTGTAAAAATTGAAGTAAAACTTTCCTATTAGGAGAAGTAACTCCCTATGAAATAGATGAGGATTATAGTATGTAAATTACTTTCACCTTCAACTTAAGGAACCTCTGATGGTCTTAAGCAAGTAATGAATTTCCTCGTTTCAATGCATATGACGTATGACATTTCAATGCATATGACATGCGTATGGACTAATCCCGTTGTTAAAGAAACCTTTATTTAGATAGTTGTACTGTATTTTTGTCATTTTTGAGTGAATTAAATAAGAATTATTTGCTAATTTAATGTTTTGTCCACTCTTTCACTTATTCCCAAGGTACAATACCCTAAATCCCAAGGTACAATATGTACAACATAGTGTTGCACCTTGAGACATATTGCAAGAGCGCAAAAAATAATTTATTACTCCCTCATTAAAGCACATGTTTTAAATTTTAAGGTTTTGGTGTGTTGTCGAAATTCTGGGTTTTTATGTATTATACAAAAAACTAATATTAACCTTATACAAGTAAAATTAAAAATATTTGATCCAAAACTATCCCAAGTTACCATACTTTCCCCTACAATTAAAGGTAAAATTTCGAGTAAAGAGGCAAGAAATTGACCATCATCATGGTACATAGTCGTGTATCTCATCCTTAAGGAGTAAATAAATATTTTTAATATTTCTTCAATACATTCTCCATGAAAGAATCAGGTCTATTCTGGCATCGAACTCTGAGTATTTCAGAAATCTCTCTAGGTATAGAATTATGGAGTGACCATCTATAATTATGTGAACGAATTAAAGCTGATATGTCACTTGTAATTCACGTCCTGCCTTACACATATATTCCTTATTGACGGAAATATCCTGTATCTGGCTTCTTTTCCCAAGAATAGTTTCAATTTTAAGTATTATTAATTGACGTTTTATAAGATACGAGTAAAATATTGCTTGCATACAGCAAGCACATCGATAACACTGATTTCAAGTCGGAATCATATCGAGAGGGCCCTCAAAAGAAAAAATGGATTGAAAATATTTTTAAATCGCTGCATTTTATCCGTCCGGCATCAAACCCGGGTCTTCCAGGTAATACATACTATTCAACACACCAGCAGTTCACCATCTCAAACAATTTGTGAAAATTCAAGTAGAAATATTAGCTGCAACTGCCTCAAACGACGACCTAATTTTCACATATATTCCTTATGAGAGAAATTGTAATGTGCTCTGGAATTGAACCAATGAACATCATGGTCTAATCTAAATTTTTTTCTTGAGCCGAGTCTTAATATACATCTTCTAGATAATCAAGAACTTCATTTATACCGATAAGTGCATAATAAATAATGAAGAAAATCAAAGCAATGCGTTTAAATTGAAAAATCGGGAATTTGGGGCCAACTGGAATCGAAACAATGACACTGAGGTTCAAAATCGCATCTTTTTTTCACAACTGCCACAATGTGTTTTATATGGGAGATATATTTACCAACCGGCATCGAGCCCGGGTCTTCCTGGTAACTGCTTTTCTCTTATATTCCTTATGAGATAAATTTTAATGAGCTCTGGCATCGAACTTAGAAACAGTACGGTCTAATCTATTTTTTTATAAAACCGATTATTAATACACATCTTCTACTAAAGCAAGAACTTCCTATCATTACTATAAGTGCATCAAAATAAATAATGAAAAACTACCTGAATGTATTTTAAATGACAAATATTTGCATCGTCATTGTATGTAACCAAGGATATTTTTCGTAAAACTCATTTAAGTCTTCGATAGATCATGAATATTTATGTAAGTTGTTTAAGATTTAATTCTCTACCTATCTGGGAAGTATTTGTTTTTAATTCCCGAAAATCAAAGCAATGTTTTTAAAGGGTAAAAATCCGGAAATTGGGGAACCCATGACACTGAGGTTCATAATCGCAATTTGTCTAGCGGTTACACGCTATGGCTAATATGTCGTATAAATTTCAAGTCAATGACGCTTGTGGTTTAGCCTGTGAATAAGTATCCTATCTATCTATATCCCTATCTATATACGACTAAAATGTTGGTTGTATACTGCAAGCATATTGATAGCTCAAATTTACAGTTGACATCATATCAAGAGGGTCCTCAAAACTAATAAAAGTATTGAAAATATTCTTAAAATTAGCTGCAATTTCTCCCTCTGGCATCGAACCTGGGTCTTCCTGTCGATACTTACTATGCAGCACAACAGCAGTTTACCATATCTAACTACATATGTGTGAAAGCTCGAGCAGAAATATTTGCTGCACCTGCCACAAACGACGTCCTACTTTTCCCTTATATTTCTCACGTAAAACGTTTTTATATAGTCTGGCATCGAACCCAGGAACAGCATGGTCTTATCTAATTTTTTACATCTTCCTGCACAGCAAGAAGTTCATATCATTTCAATAAGTGCATATAAAAAATAATGAAAAACTACCACAATGTGTTTTATATGGGAGATATATTTACCAACCGGCATCGAGCCCGGGTCTTCCTGGTAAACTTACTATGCAGCACAATAGAAATTCGCAAATTCTTGTAACCCTTATTTCTAAAGTTCGAGGCGTCGAGTTCATAAAATCTAGGGAGTGGAGCACCCATTATTATGCATGGAAGTTGCTAGGTCTTCCCAAGGTGGGCGAAGGAGACCACCAGGGGAAATAACGCGACGAACAGCGCCTTTCGCGAGTGAGAAGGAGAGGACAGTTAATCAGGAGTTTCTATCATTGCTGATAAGTTTTACCGATCACATGCATATCACACCCAGGAACGCATCCTATCCAAATATCCGCCATTTTATTTTTTTTTCGTTAGCGTATACATAGGAGTTTGTTGTTTTCGCTCATTTTCCATTACGATCTTATTATGCAGAATGAGTATGGCCAATTTGAAGGTATTTACTGTATTATAGGAGTCGTAATGCTACGAAGTATTTGAGACGTTTTGAAAATTTTACGCAAATACGAAATTGGCGCAAGGAAACCAGAGAAACATGACATATATACGAATAAAAAAGACAGAAAGTGATAAATCTATAGGTGCGCTATAAAAACAGACATATTTAATTCACATTCCACTATTAGTTTAAGAGCAATGGTCAAAAAAAACCTCGATAATCGGTAGATTTTTCACTAAATTTGTTATTCAACGCCATCTGGTGGGAAAACCAAGAAGCGTAGATAGATTCCGTTGAGCTCGTTGCTCGTTGAGATCAAACCAAGGACCATCAGCGAATCGCAAAAAATTCGGTTATAAAATATATTCATGATCTCTATCCACGTACCCAGTTTCAAGTTTCCATGTCATCGAGAAAGGATCCAAAAAAAATCTTTAAAATTGCCACAATACATTTTAAAGGGAAGATATTTGCCCTGACCTAGTGTCGAAACAAAGAATAATTTTCGAAGATGTTTTTTTGATTTTCGTTGGAAATGCACGGCTTTCAGTGATCTCTCGAATTTCAGCTCTCTACTTTTCCGGGAAGTGCCTGAAAACAATTTTCGAAAATCCCCACCAAGGTATAGAAGAACCAGGTCATACTATAACAGCAAGATACGCTATATATTTCAAAAAGTTTGTTTCACTTAACAGACTGCAATCAGAACGAATGTGGTTTAGCTTCAAGTAAGTTGAACTGTACTCGGAACACTAGATGCAAGAAGTAGAAGTGTTTTCGAACTCAAGATCTGGAAGAGAGTGAATCTAAAATGCCCTTTGTTGATGGTAGGCAGTTTAGGTCGATTGTCGATTGATTATGACTTCGATACAACCTCGACCAATCGAAAACGGTTAAGAACAATTTTTCTGCTGTATCATTACTCTAATGTATGTTATAATGTGATTCTAATGTAGAATTTGGATGTGTTGTGTTGATTTGATTGATTTTATATTATTGACATTTCCTATACATGCATATGTATGTCGTTGGATAATTAAATATTATTATTACCATTTTAGATTATATTAAATTTTACAGGTTCGTGTTTTCTATAATAATGCTTTTTATCTCGTGATTATGACGATCGTTTGACCTTTGTAACGAACCAAAATATCTTTCACTTCGAAAATTATATTAATAATAATTGAAAAAACTGGATATATTATAAATATTCTTATCGTTAAAATTAACAAACCTTTCATCGAGTTTTAAAAAATATATAGGAAGGGGCAAGTTGGCCCGGATGGCCTTCATGCCCCGTCGTTGTTGGGCCAACCAGCCCCATCGCCATGTTTACAATAAATTCTATTAGTAACAAAAATCACTGAAGCAATTTCGAATGTATGCCATACAGAAATAATCCTTAAACAATGACCTTTAATTATACTACTCACCTGTTGCGCCTAAAGTAAGCAAAAGTTAAATATTTTACAAATTTAACCGAGAAGTAGAATTTTACTGTAGCACGCACAAAAGCAATTAATCACTACAACTTGTCTAGTGAAAGAAAGAGAAAGTTTTGTATTCGCAAAAATTTCGACCTCCAGATTTCGACGGAAATAGATGTTTTGGGGCACATAGAGCTCGTTTTTGCTATTTTCCCGAACATGCCTGTCTGTGTGTCTGTGTGTGTGTGTCTTTGTGTGTGTCTGTCTGTGGTAAAAAAGTTTGTGGGCGCTCTATCTTAAAAAGTAATTATCCGATCATTTCCAAAATTCAAATTTAGTATTTTCCAAACAATGCTAAAAGTTGATTAGTTTTTGGTGAATATCACTTAACCGTAAGTTGCGATTTATCCGGAACAAAATATTGTTTCTTAAATATCCCTGTCAGAATGCAAAGTGGGTACATACAATTATTTAAAAAGTTATAGATAATATACTTTACCACAACTTTTGTATGAAACATTTTTTCGTAAAACTGATTGTTTAGGAGTTATTCTTGAATAATGGTTAACCAGAAGTTGTTGTTTATCCAGAAATGGAAGTTTTTCATACATATCTCTGTCAAAATGCAATATAAGTATATACAATTACGAGTAAAATGTTGCTTGCATACTGCAAGCAGATCGACAACACTATTTTCATGTCGGCATCATATCGGGACGGCCATCAAAAGAAAAAAATGGATTGAAATTTTTCTTAAAATTCGCTGAAATTCCATCGTCTGGCATCGAACCCGGGTCGTTACTGTGAACTTACTATGCAGAACAATAGAACATCACCATCTCTAACTATGTGTGAAAATTCAAGCAGAAATATGGGCTACAACTGCCACAAAAGTCGTTCTAATTTTCACCAATTTAAATGGCTCTCTGGATTCGAACCAAGGACGATTTTGGAAATCTAAAAAAGGTTTCTGAAAGTTATTTATGATTTCTATCAATATGCCGAATTTGAAGTTTCTTTATTATTGGCAAAGGTTTCAAAATAATTCCTAAAAATCAGATTAACTTCTGATTGCAGAGACGCCTGGTGTCGAACACAGGACATATTTTTAGCTGTGAAAGCACAGTATGATTTATTAGGACTTCATCTTATTTCATTTAAAGTTTCAAGTCGATATCCTGCCGGGAAGTACCTAAAACTTTTTTCTTTTATCTCCATAAGAAATGCATTGAGGAATATAAATGGCTCTCTGGGATCGAACCAAGGACCATCAGCGAATTTATAAAATTTGATTATTAAATATATTTATGATATCTAAACCCATGCCGAATTTCAAGTTTCCATGCCATCGGGAAAGGGTCCAAAAAAAATCTTAAAAATCGCCACCATGCATTTTAAACGGCCGATTTTTGCCTCGACCTAGCTTCGAACCCAGGATATTTTCCGTAAAACTCATTTATGTTTTCGATAGATCATGTTCATATATATAGGCTCCTTGAGTTTTAATTCTCTACCTATCCGGGAAGTATTTTTTTTTAATTCCCGAAAATCAAAGCAATGCATTTAAACGGGAAAAATCGGGACTTTGGGGCCCTCTGGAATCGAACCCATGACACTGAGGTTCAAAATCGCAATTTTTCTGGGGGTTTCACGTTATGGCCAATATGTCATAAAAATTTGAACTCAATCACGCTTGTGGTTTAGCCTGTGAATTTGTATCCTATCTATATACCTATATAGCTATATATATGAACTAGTAAATGGGTGCTTGCAAACTGCAAGCAAAGAATATTATGAAGGGATATGTGTTTTTTTTAATTATACTACTGTCTATCGTATACCTAATTTTCAAATATGAGATCGAGTTTCATCTAATAATATAATAATTATTTCGAAAGCCTTTCACGTTTAATTGAGACGGGAGTTTTGCAGTTGAGGCCTTAAAGAATACGCATACGTAAAATTAAATTAAAGAAATGCGTCAAACAAATTTAAGTAATAATAAAAATCTTCGTAAGATAAAAAGGCGAGAAATCGATAGATGATTCGTTACCTGTAGTACTCGGTTCAGTGCGAGGCATACTTCAATTGAATCCTATGTACATTAAATGGTGTCTAAAGCGGCACAATGAGCTCCGTTTCTAATTAAATAAACAAATAGAAATTAGGCAACGTAGTTGAATAATTTTGAAGAATGTAAAAAAAGAAGTTGAATTTAAAGCCCGTATGGAGATGTTGGGAAAATATTTTGCATACGATGATAAACGCAGAAATTGTTTTTACTTGCAAAAATAATCCAGCGAACACGTAGAACAACATAATCCGAAGGTCGTTCAAGGTATTAGGACGTCCCCCTTTGGATTTCAAAGGCCTTCTACGCTTATTTGATACGGGAGATTTGGAGTTGATTCCTAATGAATGTGCATTCGTAAAATTAATTTAAGAAAATAAGTCAATCAAAGCAAAGTTAGAATAAAAATCTGCATAAGATAAAAATGCGGAAAATAAATAGACGATTACTTATGAAGTATTCGGTTCAGTGCAAGACATAATGAAATTGAATCCTATGTTCATTAAATGGCGTCTACCACGAGCCCGTTTGCAGAATATGAAAAATATTTTGAGGTGAATACAATAGAAAAGAGTAAACATAGTAAGCATTCATTTTTAATCGCAGAAATTGTTTTACTTACGAAGAATCATCCAGCTAATACGTAGAAAAACGTAATCCAAAGGTCGTTCAAGGAAATCAGCGTATTTTATGAGTAGATTTTTGTTGTTTATTTTGATGAAAGTTAAATGTTCTTGATGTATATTAATATTACAAACAAAAGAATATTGAAAAATATTTCAAAAACTTAATACTTTCATCACGGCGTATGTTATTTGAACTGCAAACAAATTTGTATTCAACGTAAATAATGGTCGTAGCCAAAGTTTTGATCTTGGGAAGGGTGCAAATAAAAACAGTATTAATTTGTATTTAATTTAAGATGTTGCCGACATGGCATAATTGGGTGCAGGAAAAATAAAAATTCCTCTTTGAGGTATAATTTAGTTAAATACTCTCCACTTTACGTACATTTTTCATGCTTATGTGAATGAAAACATTTGGTTCTTCATGGACATTTATCGTTTCCCCAGCAGTATCCCATATCATTACGTAAGGTACTACGTATTAATTAAAAAAACGAAAATTTTACTTAATTTTAAATTCTGTATGGATAAGATGACAGAATAAATATATGTTATTAAAATAGAAAAGACGATACATAATAGGGATACAATAAAAAGCACAATTTTCACACACGAAAGGCAATACAACATATACGTATAATCCTAACATCGTTCAAGGATATAATTTTATTTCCTGTGTAGATATTTGTTGTTTATTTAAATGAAAGTTACACTTTCTTGATACTCAATTATAATATGGTCCTTCAAGAAAGGCGGGCAGCAACAGGTTTGGCTGCCCGTATGAGCTTTTCGGTTACAATGTATCACAATGTATGTAGTATGAAATTGAGGCATACGTTACTTAAAGCTTCCCCTCCTAAAAGGAACATCATCTAAAGAAGCCACACTATGAGGTGGCACGCGAGTCAGGACGCAGGAGCTTATCTGTCGATCTTAAGAGAAACTAAGGGCAAAATACCAAACACACCGGGTGCGGTGAGAAAGTGGTCACTGTGCTAGGACTCCAACACCAAGGTACGAATTCCGGCTAGCAAGATTTTTCTGGCTATAGAATGGTTGAGTGTCTTTGTTAATAGTATTAGTTATTGAAATGGTGGTAATTGGGATCTTCCTGCTTTCATCAGAGAAGTTATGAATATTGTTATTAATTATAACGCCATAAAGTAGGAATCGGAAACGGCCATTGAAAAGGAAATTTTTAGACATAATTTAGTATACGATAAATGCATTGAGTTAAGTGAGAATGAAGTGATATACTACTATACTAAACAATAGCGATTTTGATGCTAATGATTCGTATTGTTTGCAGTTATATTATTTCTAAATAATATCGTTAAAACTATTAATTTACATTAATATTCTGATAGTAATATTTTAGGATTATGTAAATTTCAGTTGTACTTACTTTTACTCAGGCATAGGTAGACTTGGTCCGGTATAATACGTACTTCATCAGTAATTAATGAGTACATTTCATCGAAATTGCTTTCTTATCCCCCTTATATAGATTCAGTGTAGACTTTTCAATTTAATCCTCGAATAATATCACTACTTACATGACTTTTCCGATTATCTTCGTTTATAAATGGTCTCGTATTCTCTACATAAACTTATGTTATCACAGTATGTATTCCCAAATAATTCATTGACCGTGCAGATATTCGCTGTCCATTTTGATGAAAGTTACATTTTTCAACCTTCAGTCATAACATATATGGAAAGAAAATTTTTGTTAATTATACCACTGTCTATTGTATGCATAATTTTCAAATATGTGAGATCGAGATTCGTCAAATAATATGATAGTAAAATAATTATTTCTAAAGCCTTTCGAGTTTATGTGATACGGGAGTCTTTAATGAATACGCATTCGTAAAATTATATTAAAGAAATACGCAAAACAAAGTAAAGTCAGAATAAAAATCTGCATAAGATAAAAATGCGGAAAATAAATAGACGATTACCTGTGTAGTATGTGGTTGAGTGCAAGACATTCTGCAAAATAATCCTATATTCATTAAATGGTGTCTACTACGACAATGAGCTCCGTTTCTAATTAAATAAACAAATAGATAATAGGCAACGTAATTATGTAAATAGTTTTAAAGAACGTAGAAAAAGAACTTTATTCTAAAGTCCGTTTGGAGAAGATGGGAAAATAATATTCATACAATAATACATGCAAAAATTGTTTTTACTAACCAAGAATTATCCAGCGTAGAACAACGAAATCAGAAGGTCGTTGAAGGAAATCAGTCTATTTTATGAGTAGATTTCTGTTTTTTTATTTTGATGAATGTTGAATTACGTAATATATTACGAACTAATTGTGTACTACGTATTAATTAAAGAAACGTAGAAAAAGAACTTAATTTTAAATTCTCTTTGGAAAGGATGACAGAATAATTATATGTAATTAACATAGGAAAGAATAAACATAATAGGCATAAAATTAAAAGAACAGAAACTCACACACACGAAAAGCAATCCACGATATGCGTAAACCAACGATATCCTAACATAGATCAATAATACCATGTATTTCCTGATTAGATATTTGTTGTTCATTTAGATGAGAGTTCAGTATGTGAGCTGTGAAATATAATATATTAATAAATTATAGTGTTCGCGAAACTAATGATTCGTAATGCTTACAGTTATGTTATTTCTAAAGATTGTCCTTAAACCTTTTAATTTACATTAATATCCCTATTTATTAATTTATATTAATATCTATGTACTTCATTCTAGAATAATCTCACTACTTACATGACTTACGATTATCTTCGTTGTTAATGGTCTCGTATTCTCTACATAAACTTATGTTATCACAGCATGCATTCACGATTGATTCATTGACCGTGCAGATATTCACTGTCTACTTTGACGAAATTTACATTTTTCAGCATTCATTAATAACATGTATCGAAAGAACGATTTAAAATAATTAAAAATGCATCAAACCTTTATCATGGCGTATGGAATTAGTATTGTAAACAAATTTGTTTTCGATTTAAACAATGGTCGTTGTCATAGCTTTGATATTCGAAATGACCAAAAAATTACGCAATAAATTGGCGTTCAAACTAAAATTTTGCAAATTCCATGCCGGAATGTAAAAATCGGTCGCAAGAAAAGAAAACTTTGATCTTTTAGACGTAATATAGACCAAGTCCCCCTGCTTTACGATTAAATTTTCACATTTTAATTAATGAAATAAAATTGCTCTTTATGGCCATTTTTCGTTTTTCCCGTTTAATTACATTGAAAAATATAATCGTCTCTCGGCTCAAACCTAGGTCAAAATCTGGGAATTTTCGATTTTTTCCTGACTCGACTGTCAATTATGAATCTCTCCTGAAAATTTCCGCCTTCTAGCTCGATTAAAAATGCCCAGGAATTTGTGTCAATGAGTCGGATTTGCAGCTTTATATATAGTAATGAATCCGGAGAAGCATCTATATATAATAGATGTGTCAAAGTTATAGATAATATATTTTACTACAACTTTTGTATGAAACAGTTTCCTGTAACACCTTTGGAGTAATTTATATATTACCGCCATAGGCTTCTGTTTTCAATAAATATGGAGAAAGTCATGTGTTGGCCACATTAGATTTTTACTCTCTCCATATACGAAGTATAGAGGAAGTATTGTTTTCATGAAAAAATTCGACTTCGAGATTTCAACGGAAATACATGTTTATGGGTCCCTAGAACACGTTTTAACCATTTTCGGAATGATCTCTGTATGTGTTTGTGTGTGTATGTGTGTGTGTGATAGTGGGCACTCTAACATGAAAACTATTGGTCGTATCAATACCAAACTTCATAAATAGTACTGTGGTGTATGCTGTCAGAGTTGTATAGTTTTTGGAGTAAATCGGTTAAACGGAAGTCGAGCTTCATTCATCAATGCTCATTTCCGGTTTTCAAAATATCTCCATAAATATGATATATACGTGTGTTGTATTACTTATAAAAGTTTTTGATAATGTAGTTTACTATAACTTTTGTATTTAACATATTTTTGTATCACGAGATGATTAGGAGTTATTCGTGAAATACCGATCAACCGGAAGTTGCTATTTTGTACTTTGTGGGCGCTCTAACATAAAAACCATTGGTTGTAACAACACCAAATTACATACATAGTCCTTTGGTTGGTGTCCTTAAAGTTGATTAGTTTTTGGAGTAAATCGGTTACCCGGAAGTTGAGCTTCATTCTTCAAAGCTCATTTCCGGTTTTCAAAATATCTCCATAAACACGATGTTTAGGTACATACTATCTTTATAAAAGTTTTAGAAAATGAATTTAATATAACTTTTGTATAAAACATATTTTTTTATAACTGATTGTTTAGGAGTTATTTGTGAAATACTGATAAACCGAAAGTAGCTGATTATGTACTTTGTGGGCGCTCTAACATGAATACGGTTTGTCATATCAACACCAAATTTCATATACAGTACTTTGGTTGGTCTCGTTAGAGTTGATTAGTTTTTGGAGTAAATCAGTTCACCGGAAGTCGAGCTTTATTATTCCAAGCTCGTTTCCATTTTTGCAAAATTCCTCCATTAATCTGATATTTAGGTATATACAGTTATCTACAAAAATTACAAAAAATGTATTCACATATATCTTCCAGGTTTAGATTGAATCTAGAGTTCGAAAATACTGTCGTAGATAAATATTTACATCTTACATATGGAGAAAGTCATGTGCTGGCCACATCAAATTTTTTTACTGGTAGAATTACCGTACTGAAATTTATATCATATATCGTTGTCCTCGAAAATTTTAGTGTTAAATAAATTTAATTTTACCACTGTAATAATGATTTTGTTTCTTTGGCATAGCGTAGTGTAATATGTTGGATTTCTATCAGATCACTAAATTATTTTGAACACATAAGAGAAAAAAAAATAAGAGATTTTCATTAGATTCGTCAAATGCTCACTGGGATCTAGAAAAAGGTGTAAGAAGGCGTTGGCCATAGTGTTTGATGTATTAATGAAATTACAAACACAAGAGCACGAAGAAGCTCACGTTGAATTAATTGAATTCGAATTCGACTTGAAATTGAAATTCGATAAACATAACTTAACCTGGTCCTATGCGGAAAATTTTTCAATTAACTGCGTAGAATTTTGTTATCAAAATAAAAATTCATAAAATATCCCTCCAGGGGAGATATTTCGAAGAAGAACCGTTATACGAAGCGGAAGAGATATGTCAGTACAGTGACGACGAACATAATCAATCGCTTCCTCTCAAAACTTCTTCTCTACTCCTCCCTGATTGATTCACTCAATTTCGTTTCGGGAGAGTAGATGACTCCGATTGTGGTTTTTCATTTATTTTCAGCCACGTGTAGACGTATACACGATACTGGCTAGAAACTATTATTAAGTCGGGAGGTTTTCGACCTACGGTCATCCAATCACTTGACAGAAGATGCCAAATTATAGTTTCCTCCGAAGCGAAGCACGATTCGTATGCACTGCATACGAGGCCCGAGGGAAAAAACGCCAAATTCTGCGCATGCGTCGAGCTGGTTTCCGCTTAGAATGGGACCGGCGGGACTATCAAGAGATTATATATAAAGAATCCAGTCATAAGGGAGGAGGATTCACTCAAAAGGTCCCACATCAGGTATGTAATTTTACTACATCATATTCCTCTAGTACGCATTGAGAGTCCCAGTGGACGCTGTGGATAGGGGTTTGCTCCTCTGCATGGCATCTTGAAAATCCGTTTCGATTTACCCGTTATTCAGTGATTCCTTTGAATTAATAGAGGGGATGTGAAATAGTTTGCCAAGATCGGGAAGCGGCTCAGGGATCGCCTACATTGCGGTACAAGTAGCGATACAGGAGAAAGTTTTTGAGGATAATTTGTTAGCGAGTTTAACAGCACCGCATTGATCTACGCGTTCTTGGTTCGATTACCGGTCTTGGAAAACTCATTCGTGCCCATTGAAGCTTTGGGCTGATATCGTGTTGCATGACGGCAATAGCATATATTTTACCCTTCACTCTCTTCATTGAAGACATTCATTTTCATACGTGTAAAAACTACATTTTCTTAGATAGATATTGTGCGCAGTTTAACTTGGCTGGTGTAATTACGTGCCATAATGATCGCACGATATTTGACTGAGTCGACAGAAGAGAGGGAGTCAATCACTTACACAGAATCAATTGAAATCGAATTTTGCGTTTCATAGTTGCAGCGAAATAATATAACTTTCATGTATTAATTTCTTTGTAGTAATTAATTACCAATTCATTGTCCATTAAAGTTACAGGAACTTAACTTTGCAAAATCGCAACTGCATATCCTAGCTAAGGAGATTAAACGATCTCTATTTTATAGTCGATATTAAATCTACTGTCGAAGGACTAAACATTCAAACAACTTAATTCATATTACATAGACAATACTCTAAATAATTTTTTATTTTACATACTTCTGCATTATTGTCAACACACGTTAGAAAACTTGCTTCGAAAATTACAAAACCAATGTCAGAAATCTGTTCGAAGCGATGAAGTAGGATAAGAGATTATGTTATTACAAAATTTATGAAGATTTATTTCCGTCACTTTTTCTTCTATCTTTCCATGGGCATCAGATTGAAATGTTCCGACGTAAGATCACGACCACTTTCGGGCCTCTTTATGAATTCTCTACTTTCATCCCAGTCAAAAAGGATTTCAGCTTCAAGGGCGTGAGAAAAATGTTTTCATTTTATACACCGTTATAGATTCACCAGTTTGAACTTTTCTAGGAACCATGGAATCGCACCCTGTAAAACGGAGTTAGTTAATGTCCAAGAGTGGATAATCCATGGCATGCTCGCAATGACTACTTCTAAGCTAACAGATAATGGAGTGACCACTTTCTTAGAATATAGAAAATTCTGGAAATTTACTCGCAAGATTAAAAAATATTTACTTTATTTTCTCAAATAAATTCTCAAAATATTTACTCGAATTTCTGTTTCCGTGACAACCTTGCACAAACACAGAATAGGAACCCAATTCACTTTAACGTTAAGATCTGCTTTTCATTCATCTCAATTAAGCAATTTCAACTCCTAATTCAATCCCGCGACATCGACTCTAATTCAAATGTTGTATATTGCTCCCACGTACTCCAGGTTCTAACACGCCGATATGTTCATTCCACAATTATTCCCTTTTCAGCAATATTATTCATATAGTTGCTAATTCCGTCTTCTATAATATGTTGTGACATCCATATATGGGGAGATCCTTCTTCAATCGTCAATAAGTAATATGCTGCTCATACTTAGTTTAGACGCCAATGAATACCCATCGTCTAGATTTGTCTACTTCTGTTGAATTCCTTCAAGTTATATAGAAAGTCGATACTTTACGACAACGCCAACTTCCTAACTCCTTCAAAATTAATTCAACTGTCTCAATCCCACCTCTGAAGTAGCGAAGGCAGCGACCATTTCCCAAGGATCATCTTAATTATTCTAGATTCCAGATTATTATAAATTTGATAATTATTTTCACAGGGTTTCAGATTTGACTGAGGTACACATTAGGTTGAATTTTCTTCAGAGTCTTTCATTTTTATAAAAGAAAACTCTTCTACTTAATGTATTAAAAAGAATTCCAAACTTAAAGAAATTGTCAAACACGTAGCGCTAGGAACTAGTACATTGGCCTTCCTCTGTTGGACATTCTATATGATCCCATTTCGTAATTCAGCTCTCTAATCTTATCCGCTTTCTCAATGAATGTTTCTTTGTTAATGTGTTTTATCTTCTTTGTTCTATAACTTTTATGGTGAATCCTTTTTTTTTCTTTTTTATGTGTTTTAGGCTTAGTATTTTTAGTTGGTTTACCAAGTTTTTTCTTGTATTTTAATTCATGACTCACTCCGAATTTTTGGCGCCCTTTTATCAAGCGAAAAACTGTTCTTGCTAATTTAATGCCAATTTAACAACAAGCGAGTCAAATCTAGTGATTATTCTGTTTCTCTAATATGTAATTTTCATGTATATAAATTTTATTTTTTACTGTTGATACATCTAATGTCGGTATAATTTAAAATCAGTAGATTTTTCTACGTTTACTTTTGAACCCGCTTATATCTATGCTTGCGAATAATATATTAGTTTTTCAAAACCTCCATCTTTAGTAATCATTATGTCTACGTAGCCAGTGTATAATGAAGCAACTAGGCTTCCCTCTGCTCGCAATGAATTAGAACACATGAATAAGTGAATGGGTTTGACAGATGAGGTGCTCCATTGCCTATCTATTTTACTGTCCTTTAATCAGGCAACTTTGAGAAATGCCTTTGGCAGACCATAAAATTGGCTTTCCAAGATACCCTTCGGTTCTATGGATCAATCTGTCGCTGAATGTTCTTTCGGACATCCAAATAAGACAGGGCCATACAGGGATACTTGAGAGTAACATTTTAAGGGACAGGGGTCAAAGACCTTCCCTAGACCACATCTCGATCGCCGAAGGTAATCTTTCCTTACAGAAGAGAAGGTATGCGAAAAAACCAAGCACCGATGAGATTATGTTGAACATAAGTTGAAAAACAATCTTTGCCACTGACAAAAAATAATTAAGATAACTGTGAAATGAGCAACACAAAAACAACGAAGTTGTAGGCATTCAAAATTGAAGGAAACCATAATCATTATCAAATATTTTAGAAATATTATAAAATATTTATTCCCTGATCAAATAATTGGCTAATTTACATCTACTTCACTTCGCCAGTTCCACTCTAGTAGTCAAGTGTTCCCATAAGAAATACATGTAAAGTTTAATTTTATTTTATATTGGAGGGCTTCTTCCCTTTTCAAAATTAATTCCTTAAAGAATACATTTTAAAGAAAAAGTAACCAAAGAAGGGAACTCAAAAATTTTTTCTTGTAATGGTCTTCTAATATTCTTTCCAATTTGAACCTGCGAAACTTTCCGATAAAATTTTTTAGCATTTTCTTAAATCATAAGTTAGTAAAAAAACACGTTATTAGGACGACTATGACTTAAATTTTTTAAAAGCAATGTCCACATGCTTCAGTAGTTTTTTCTAGTCCTAGTTCAGCGGAATTATTAACTTCTTAATCTTATTTCTTCTCCAGAAATAAATAACTTATGATTAAACGCAGGCTTTGCTTGACTTTCAAGAATCAAATTCTCCCTTTTAATGTACGTTAGAGCAGTGTAGTGCAGTTTTTACACAAGTCCACTTAGAGTTGAGAGAGAGAGATGCAGATATACAACGATGATTGTACTCCGTTCCCTAAAAGATTTCCGTTTTCCTGTCCCCATTCTTAGCCATTAAGATAAGTTTAATACTGCCGTATTCCCCCTCCACTTGTACTTACTTACTTGTACTTCAGTACAGGTACTTCAGAGATGAAGAAATGAATTATATTAGATCATCGACTCCCACGATGGTGTAAATCCTGTGAGTCGGATGACTCAAGAGTGCAGTATATTATAACCAGGTCTGAGTTGAAAGAAAAAACACATCAATATTTATTCATAAAATGTATCTAGCAGGTATCACTGCGTGCGTAAACTTTATATCTTAAATTTCCTAATTTTAAACTTTCACTGTGATTGCATCATTCCTGCAATCAAGCTTCCAATCATTCTCAATGAAACACATGAAATCTAAATGGCAAGAGCGTTTTTCTACAGAAGGTTAAGCCCATAAAAAATCATTTTTTCTTTAGGTATAAAATGGGAAGATACAAAGAAACCGTGATCCACATTGTCGGAGCAGCTCTTGTATTATGTGTCCAGTACGAAGTCTCGCTTGCGAACGTCATCGGCTTGGGAGCCTGCCCTTCGTACACCCCGACGTTCACTACAACTACTGATCCAGTAAGTACAACATCAGCCACCGTGTTAAATAATATTTGAATTAAACTTGGATTAAATTAAAATTGAATTTCAGCACAGTAATCCGAAAATAATTGTGCGGTCTTCGTCACGTCTATAATAAAGAAAACTAAACCCATGCCGCATTGACGCATTTTTCAAATTTGAGATAATGTTCATATAATATTAGAAAAAACAGAGAGCATATTAACGGTGTTTATAGCAATATAAATAAGATACGTTGAACCTAATCTATGTATCCGACCTCGGTGAAGCGTAATTGTGCTCTAGCAAACCAAGCCCATGGTCCCGGGTTGGAGTACCGGCAAGCTTTCTTATTCAATATACCAAAAATATGAGTTACAATGAAGTCTACAAAGCCCCACCAACTCAACATTCAATCTCATATACTCTGAATGAAACATATCTTCAACTGAGACGATGTAAATATATATTTTAAGATCACATTAGGATTAGCATGACCACGTTTAAAGTTACATCTTCAAACAGGTACAAGGGGACAAATGAATCAAGCATTAAACGTAAATGACAGAAATATATTACATTTCACTCCAATAACCAACAATGTATATACGGAATATTTCTATACGGAAAGTAAATGTAGTATGGAGCTGACTCGTATATAAATCTTAAAATCTGTAACATAAACACGAACCACAAAAGTAATCGCAATTACAAATTAGAAACAAAAATTAAACACCAATAACAGAAGGATAGTAAATGAATATGGAGTGGAAGCACTTAAAAACAACGGATAGTTAAATTTTTGCATCCTGCATTTAAGAAAATAAAATTGCTTTACCTTTTTGGTCTATCATACGATGCTCGAGGTTTGCTACAATTTTACCACTCGCCTTTCAACTCTTCAAGGATTACAAACTACGAATCTGGGAATTCTTTTCATTCTTCGCAAACTCCATTTCCGTATATTGCTAAATATACATCAAAGCAAATAGATTAGATTTAATACTTAATTCGGAAGAATATATTCTGAACATCCTCAACTTACCAGGATATTTATACGCAATAGTTGAATTGATCTATAGAAATCTATTTTCTGTAAACCACTGCTATAAAACTCATTTCATTTTACGAAAAAGACGGAAAACAATTAATTTGATATAAATAAAACTTGGTTGATACAGATTCGTCAACAAAATTCTAATTTAAAAAAAATATTTATCGTCAAGGGAATGGGTTTGTTTACACATGGCAATTTAGTTAAAATGTTCGTATATTTTATTGAAATTCTCGTAATTTCGAATGGAAAACGATATTTCTCGACTAAAATAAATTCTTCATTCTATTTCCCTACAACGAAAAAAACGAACTTTGCTTGTATTTCTAATGAAAATACTGTTTTACTCGTCTGGGCTCGAACCGTGGACTTTAGGCAAATTTAAAGTACCACTTGATCGTCCCCGAGAAGATATTTAATGACGTTAAAAGTTATAACATCGTGCGACGTCTAGTTTTCGAGATTATTTGGAACATACAAACATATATACAGGCATTTTTATAGATATACTAGCAGAAGTACCCGTTGATTCTCAACGGGGATATTTAATTTCATAAATACCAGTGAAACAACCTTGGTCGTAACAAATTCTTCATAATCGTTGGTAAATAGCGAATACCAGACTTTCCAAACCAATATATCAAGAAATGTTAGTTTTAATTAAGTCTACAAATCCACTCTAACTCAATATTCAATTTAACGCAGGTTGATGATCTTTTCCGTGACAATGTGTCAAAATGTATCTACATATGAAAATGAGGCTTACATATAGCTTCTTCTCTCTTGGCCACGCCCCTGAAGCTCCCCTCTAACTGTGCAATCGGCTGACGCCCTTAATGTCCGCAGCCGCGAGACGGCAGCACTGAAGCTCGCCCATTGAAACCATAATCTCATATAGAGTAAATGGAAAAAACAGCACAGTCATAATACTTTTTCCCTCTTTTTCTTTGGGGGGGTTGTATATACCAAAGATGGAATTCAGAGCTAGTGATTTATCCATTTATAAGTACTTAAAACAATTGAATAAAATGGACAAATTAGTAAATCCGAAGAATAATTGCAGCTTGCCTTCAGTGCACACCACAAGTAACTTCGTCGCTGTGAAAACATTATTCGTAGATCAGGGAATGCAATTTATTTTGCTTGGATACACAGAAAATAATTGATCCTTAATAAATTACCAACGTTACATCAACTTTCAACTAGGCCTTTTAAAACTGGAATCGTAGGATGCACATGGGTGGTCTGAAAAGTTTCCGACGTTTCAACATTTCTTGACATGTTTTCTGAAAATTTCTGAAAATTTTCTGAAGAAGTCTGAAAAATCTTGGGTTGAAACTTTTCAGACCACCCTCGTATATACATTTCCTGAAAAAAATCGAAGTTCCCAGAAATAGTCTCCAGGAAATGAGTAAAAGGTGAAATATTGATGAAACATACATAAATCCAAAAGTATCAAATTTTAATTACTGGCCTGGACTGCATTTAATCTTGGGGAGGCCTTTTCGATGCACCTTCTTTAACAGCCTCCAAATTTATAAACTTTGCATGCTGTCTAATCCTCATAGTTACATAATATTTTATTATATATGCTATGATTTCACTTCCGTGCTCAAAGCATGGGAAAGTTATCTCTTCATCACCTTCAAGTAACTCTGTAATTATGCACTCAAGCACATCATTTGTCTCACAGTGCTTTACAAATTGCTCCTCCTCTTTGAGGACGAAAGTATGAAGGTTTACATTAGGATAAACCAAACCCCCCATACTTTTCAGATTTGTTAGCTTTGCTACTGGATGGCAAGAGAATGCCCCCGGATGAATTAATGCTGCCTGGCAAACAGCACTCTTGCTGTGTTTCTTTATCTGGTACTATACAACGATGACCAGGCATTTTTAAGCTTAAGGATACCTTAAGGATATCTTAAAATATATTAAAAGACTTCAAGCGCACTAACGACAATGAAGATCTCCAACTCACACAACGTGGTCGCACTTTCCAACTTACATCAACGTTACCGTAGAAAGGGGTGACTTCGGCCACGCGTGCACTGCTCCATAAATTTTAAATTTGTAGTACAATATCTAAAATTCCACAAAATAGCTATTTTTTCCTGCCCTTTAGAATCCGAAGTAGCAAATCCGTCTTGATCCTTGCAACATTGACAGTACAATTGTCATTGGGGACTAATTGAAAATCGTGCATTCTCGAGACAAGTCCACGAAACCTCAGACTGGTAACTTCTCTCAGTAACACTCAGCAAGATAGGAAACATTTGAAGACAATTGAAGGCCAAACAGTGATTCTTCATGAAAAAGAGATTAAATTAGTGGCAGTGCTGTTAAATTTATTATGAGTATTCGTGATATCCAAATTTTAGTACAAACGTATTTGAACAGTAAAAAGTAAATGTTCAGTGCTTTGACAAAAATTCCAGTTCGGAGATTCATTAGTAAAAACAAAACACTGATTCTAAGGCTTGAAAAAAATTTTAAAAGGGTTCGAGTAACAGTGAGTAGAAGTTTTCTACAAGAATTTTTTATTCTTTTAGTTTTTGGATGAATAAAAATTAAAAAATGTAATTTTTTTCTTTTGAAAATTTATAAATAAAGTGGAAAAGTATTATTATGAGTCAATAACTTCTTATCTC
The DNA here is from genome assembly GCA_947579665.1 of Sympetrum striolatum. NCBI lineage: Eukaryota > Metazoa > Arthropoda > Insecta > Odonata > Libellulidae > Sympetrum > Sympetrum striolatum. The sequence continues at coordinate 2,051,833 of OX388343.1, forward strand.
AGTACCTGTTAAACAAAGATTAAATAAAATAATAATTTAAAGATTTTAAAATATATTAATGGTCGTAATATTAGTCATATAGTTAATTTTATAGGTGATATTTAGGAAACATATTTAGTGGCCGAAGTCACCCCATCGGTTGGGGTGCCTAAGGCCGCTATTCTTTATTTTTTAAACAAATTCCGTTGCTTAAGAAAAATATTTAGATTTGCATGAATAAGAATTACCTTCATGTAATTTAAATTTTCTGAGCATAGAGAATGTAATTGAATACAGAAATATTTTTAAAAAATCTGAAAAACGGCCGAAGTCACCCCATTCTACGGTACGGTTCAGCGCATTTTAGTGATTTACGAAGAATGTTTTTACGGCGACAAAGTTACCTGTGTTGTGCACATAAGGCACCTATTCTTCGGATTTGCTAATTTGTCCGTCTTATTCAAATGTTTTGTTTTCAATTCAAAAGTACCTGTTGATGGATGAAACAATTACTCTTAATTCCATCTTTGGTAAATATTACTCTTTATTACATATGTATCATAATCGTGCTTTTTCACCGTTTACTCCTTATGAGATTATGGTATCAAAGGGCGAACTTCAGTGCTGCCATCTCGCGGATGCGGACATTAAGGGAGCCAAGAAAGCAGTTTCCAGTCCTATACTTCCTAAGTTCGTGCTCTTGGCTTATATCTTCTAAAGGCGGGTTCTGGTATCTGAATGAGCTTTTCAGTAACAATGTATCAAAATGTATCTACGTATGAAAAGAGGCATACAGAATAGCTTCTTCCCCCTGACTTTTATCTCCTAAAGGAGCATTTTTCTTCTTTCTACGCCGAATGAAGCCGCAAACTTTCGACTGGTTATCATTGAGAGGATATCTTTAGTAACTGAATAAGTGTGATTCCGAGAATGGACAAAGACGTCATTGTTGTATTTCTTATGTGAAGAAAAAACTATAGACATTAAATAAGAAATGGTGTATCATGGAACCAGAAGGTATGTTTCATTGTTTTATCTTGGCTATACTTATAACATGAGGTTGTTAGTGAGAATTCTTGACTCGTATAAAATGTAGTGGTATGTTAATTAATGCCCAGGAACGTAGTCGTAGATCTTGGGAATGAGTAAGTGCAAGACACAACGCCATATTAAGATGGAACGATAAAAGCCATGACAATAGAGCGACAACTTTACCGAAATCAGTCTGTGGAGCTATGCTCGTAAGTCGAAATTCATTATATGATATGTGCATTGGGTTAAATGAGTAGAAAATTATTTTATTACAAACCGAATAAATATTTGCAATTATTTTATTGCTGAAAATATTTTCGATCGAATAATAACATTGGCAGTCTCACACAGAGATATCTCAGGAAAGTTCCTTTTGGATCCAAGTGATAAAGCTTCGAAAAATGCTTGTTTGATCTCGGTATACACTTTGCCGATATGTCTGTGTACGGGACTTGTCTAAGATTTTTAGATTTATGTACTCTGCGAGTGACGTATGGCTGGGGAAAATATTGGCAATGTAAATGATCTGATATATTAATTCCTTCTTCAGTAACTAATGAAAAACTTCTAAAATAAATTATTTCCTGGACCCACAAAATACATTCAGCGTAGAATCTTCACAGTAATCAATAAATACAGACACCACCTACCTCCGTTGAGGTGTATAGTGGCTTAAGTGAATTTAAATTTTGTGGTTATCTGTATAGTTTCTTATCCCGAAAACAAACTTATGTTCAAGATGTTTAAGAATTATAATCTATTCTTCGGCTGAGGCCAAATTAATAAATTTCAGCGTACAGTATGTTAAATATTGACATTTGGGTTAGCTGTTTTCAATATCAGTTTTTTATTTCGACATGGCACTCCGTCCAGTAAACACCTAGGTAAATCATACTCATCATTTATGTATTCATAACGAAATACATAAATCAGTAAGTTGATCACAATGCTCGTAATTATAATTTAACGTTGATATTGCTACTGCAGCTATAATTTTCGCAGCATTAGATATTTTTCACAACAAATTTTAAAATTTCATTCAATTTTTTCTTCTTCATAAAAATTCATCTCTTATTTTGAAAATTATTGATCCACCATGTCTTTTTTATGAAATTACGCTTGAATTCGGATTCAACAATCGCTTTGATCGTCTAGGGAATGGGTTTGTTTACACATGGTAATTTAAAGAAAATTTCGTGAATTTCATCACAATTCTCGCAATTTTGAATCGCAAACGACATTTCTCGACCAAAAAAAAAAAGAAACTTTATTCTATTTCCCTTCTTTTGATGCTAGTTTCGACTTCCTTCGACTATTCTTTCTAATTTAGTTTTGCAAAAAAATGAACCATGCAACGAAAAAAATGAACTTTACGTGTATTTCTTATGCAAACTGTTTTACTCGTCTGGGTTCGAACCGAGGACTTTAGGCAAATTTAAAGTACCACTTGTTCATCCCCGGGAATAAGTTTAATGATGTAAAAGTTAGAACATTGTAAGTCGTCTAGTTTTTGAGATTATGTGGAATATACATATACACATACAGGCATTTTTATATATATACTAGCAGAAGTGCCCGTTGATTCTCAACGGGGATATTTAATTTCATAAATACCAGTGAAATAACCTTGATCGTAATACTTGCTTTGTAATTGTTGATAGATAGCAAATAACAGACTTTCCAATATGGTTATTTATTTTTTGAAAGTGTTCAGCGAAATAGAGCTATGATTCAAGGAATACTCTGAGATCCTTCTATGGATTTAATCTAGTAAGAGATTTTCCTTTGACTTAATAACAGAAAAAGTTGGTTCAGCGGAAACGACATTACGTGGCATTTATTTGAATTTAGCTCAAGCCTTCGGTCCTCACACCATGTCGATTATAGTTCTAATACTGATTGAAGTAACAATCAGGCCTCAGTAGCAGTGGAATACCTTTTAGTCTTCATTAGAATACATCTCTATTTGAATTGGCCAGCTGAGAGGCGAGACTATCAACATAAAATTAAAAAATAAGGACCTATTGCACTTCCCTGCGGAACTGAAGATGTGACTATGGACCACTCGGAAAGCGCTCCTGGCGAAACAAATCGCTGATTGCGGTTCCTCGATAAGGCTGGACAATTTGTTTGAATACTACTTCGTATATTGCATGGTAACGAAGCTTACGTATTAAAAGAGTCAAAAGCCTTGGTGAAAGTGAAAATATTAAACGAAGCTGCCTTTATTTCAAATTGCTTTAATAGCATCGTGTTAAAGGACTTCCAAATTGGTCAAGCAAGAGCTACGAGGAAGAAAACCATGTTGAGTAGGAAACGTTCTATGAACGGCATATCTTGGGGAGAGAGCCACTGGTTGTAGAATTCCACGTTACAGATAAATTGGAGTCGAAAAATACCGGACCAAGAACCAGGGGAAGAACCTTAAGTAAAGATGAAACACAATTTATTTATTTAAGTTCACGTTGCAAGTTGGCCTTCAGGCCAGGTGGCAACGTTAGACTATTATTCAACTATTAGACTAGACAACTATTAGAAAACTACTATCCGGAGCCGATATGTCATTGGATAAATTATCAAAAAAAAATTCTATTTTATGTATCAGTACTTGGGATTGTGTTTGACTTCACACCAAACTATTTCACAGTTTGTTCCTAGTGCCGGTACTTACCGAACCAATGAAGCAACGACTTGATGGTCCGACTTAATACAGGAAGGGGTTTTCCGCTTCAAATGCATTTGCAAGCGTCATTACCAATATTTGAAGGTAAAATTCAACAATCCTGAATACAATATGCATCCTTTTTATGAGATAATTCAAAATAATGAATTTATTTTCATAATATACGTATACGCTGCAATTTGGTATGATACCAGGCGGCAACGGTCGAGGGGAATTCAGTGAGATAACAATATGTGTAATCTCTCAGGCATTCGCTCAAGGACGGGAAGGGACCCCCTTCAAAGATCTCTCGTGGTACAGGTCCGCATGGGCCGGTCTCCGGCCGGGTAAGCAGGCAGTCTATCGGACTCGGACCGCGCTTGGGCCCATAGAAAATTCGGGAAGGAGAGAAATGTATATAGAGGAGAAGGTCCAAAAATGGGCTAGCTATTGGTTTTTGAATGTAGTGGGCACGTTTTTGGGCATAAGGGGAATTTGAACATTGAGCCGTATCTTTGACTAGTATCCCTCAATTCTGGAATGTTTTAGAACAAAAAAACTTTTTCTTAAAGAAATGCTAAATTAAAACAAAATTGCAAAAAGTCGCAATTTTAAAATGCGGTTTAAATATGAACTACCTCTAATTTGTTTAGAAGAATTTAATGAAAAAGTAATGACTTGAAAATTCACTTACAAATAGTTCAAAATAAGCGTAATATAAAACAATTCACTTGCAGAAATTACATATATGCACATCTCTCTCCCAAACAGCACATTCCGACTTGAGAATCCTTATCAGCCAATATAACTAAAGCTATTATGCTCCTTTACTCATTGCATGGAATAATTATAATTAGTTAAATAAATAGTTGGTACATTATAATTAGGTACATCATTTTTAGGAAATTTGAAAATGGTATTGGTCTGTCCCGAATATGGGCTACTCCAGAGAGGTAGCAGATTTTTAGACCACACTCACTAGTCTACCAAAGTTACAGTTTCTACTTATCTTGTGGATAATTATAAAAAATACCCATGGCCGTAAGAAAAATGACAATGGTTTGCTTTTTTCTTACAGAGCAATTGGCTGGACAAATGTTTGAAGAAAATGCAATTCGCTTTTCCTCAACCGCGCGGTCCCGGGTTCAAATCCCGACTAGTCGGATTTTTCCAGTTAGGAAATGGTCTTATGTGTTTGTTGTTGTTAATACCTTACTGTTAAAGTCCAGAAATGGATGCTTGTGGGAAATATGAAAGAATATATTAATAAATAATTAAATTCTACCCCGAATAGTTCGCTCCAGCAGCCACTGCTACAGCCGCGTCTCTAACGTGGTACCTGCAAAGGCGCTTTGGGTCGTATCATAGTGGACTGTCTTGTGTTAAATTCGCAGTCACCGGTCAAACAGTGTCAGGTTTATTCACGAATACCGTGACGATAACAGGAAAAAAACCAATGTAAGTATCTACTCAAGCATTAAAGATAAACTGCAAAAGGAAAGATTCTAAAGAAAATAATCGATCTTTATGCTAAAAAATGAGAGATTTTATCTTCTGGAATATTTCTTGCAGCACCAAAACCGGTGTTACGATCACTGGTACAATCAACCAGAGGACAACTGGCAATGTTTTCAGTTGGGATGCATCTTTTACAAGTGCAGGTTTGTTCATTATCCAAATTATAAAATTCAGGTACAATTACAAACTAAATTCAGCGTTTTAGCATGGAATATGTTGTTCAAAGTTCTGCTGAAAAATAAGCAGATTGAAAACAATACATTTAACTGCAACTTTCGTTTTTTTAATTTTATTTCCCTCGTTATCAAATCGTTTCTCCAGGATAATTTGTATAAAAATTTACCTGAGATGCATTTTTAGGTAAAAAGAACATGAAATGACTTTCGTCATTCATTGGAATTCCATATACTCCTTGGCTGGGAATTAATTTGTTTAAAACAATTTTTTATTCCAGGAAATACAATTTCACATTTACCAACGAGCTTGGTGGTGATAGCCACCGATGGGAATTACCTTGTTTTGTACGGCTGCATACCCTATGGACTATTTAACAAACGTATGTATGCATAAATACAATGGTAGAAGACGTCACTTTGTTGAATTGCATTACTGGAAAAAATAAACACAATGTATTCAATTCCACAACGTTAATGTTGCGGAATTGAATACATTGTGTTTATTTTTTCCACGTATGTATGCAATATCGATATCGTATTTCGATATCGAATATTGGAAGCTTCCATATTAAGATATTGGAAACTACTTTCAAATGTAATTGGTAAGTCTTCTAAAGACTAATAAGATGGAATAATTATCTTTGCAGAGTTTTCCTGGGTTTTGACAACCACGCAATCCAGTACTAGCACAAATATTGCCGCTGGTCTGAATGCAGCCAATATTTTAGGCTTTCCAATTAATAAATACCAAACAGTAGAACAGAATTTTTGCTAACGAAATGTTCAATAAAATTTCATGGTGTGTTATTTATGAATTTATAAACAAATGTTTTTGACCCTTGCTTCCCTCTTCATACACAATCTTTTTATTCATGGTTTTTAAATGTAAATAAAATAATTGAATCTAAATTATGGCTCCTTTCTCTTCTGTAACTTACTTGCAAGAATTGAAATATAACCACATGCTTTCAAAATATGTCAATAGTCTTCTGCCAGTATTTTCTATATCTGGATAACGATGAGAAAGATGGAAATATCATGATTCGACAGAGAAATAAATACACTAAGAAATCACTGTAATGGATTGAAACCGCGAAGAGAAATATATTATATTTACTTATAGAAATTGACAAGCAACACAATGTTAATACAATGGACTGAAAACCATATAGTTGTGAAAAACAAATTCAAAAGAAAGAATGAACACTAAAAATCATTTCTGAACGTACATACTTCGTGTAAAGACATAGTGAAATAAAGAAACACACTTAGTAATTTGCGCACAATGTTAATTGGACTACCGATTTCAGTACAAAGCAATAATCAGCTCTAATTGAACCTGACCAGGGCCTGAAGATTGCGCTGAAATCGGTAGTCAAATTTCCATTGTGTGGATATTAGCAAGTGTGTTTCTTTATTACAAAGAAACCATTAATCAGAATGTACTGGTTCGTTCTTAAATGTCAGCATTGTTAAAAATAGATACAATAATGACTGCTATTGTATAAATCAGTGGTCCTTAACCAATGGTGCGGGAGAGCACATCTAGGGATTCGAGAGAAGCTTCTAAATTTTTAATGAAAATTAATAAAATTATAAAATATAGATTATGGTGGGCCAAAAAAACGTTTTTCCGTGAATCTAATTTGCCCTATGCGGAAAGGTTGTGTACAGATATGAGAATCTTGTATGCAAATTGTTTCGAAATCGGATAATATTAACAACTGCAGCCCGAACTCTAAAGTTAAATATTTTGTGAAAATACATGCGTAAAATGGAAACAAATGCCTATGAAGACTGAGTTATTCCAAATACCAACATTTTAGTAAGCAACAACGATGTTATGGCATTATAGACATAATTTTCATTTCTTGGTTTGGAAAGAATTCTAACCTGATATTTACTATCTACCTACAATTATGAGGCATATGTTAAGATCAAGGCTGTTAAACTGCTATTAATCAATATTAATATCCCAGTTGAGAATCTATGTGCACTTCTGCATTTGCTATTAATCATTTTTCGTGAGAATGAATGACATAAGCAAAATACCTTTCCACTTCGCTCTGCAAACACAATGACTACCTTTGATCTCACATTCATTAGCAATGTAACAAAAATAATTTATTCTAAAAAATTGATTAAATAGAATAAAATATAATTTACACAATAAGATGCAACGAAATATGAGATGGCCATACCAGGAAATTGAAGAAAAATGTAAACATTAAATGGTAATAGGATACGTTTCTCGAAGTAAAAAATAATCACATTTGTGTAAGTTATGTCATACATTAAACATTCTATGTGCACATATAATTGGGCAGGCTCAGCTATACGAATACGAATTTCCTACCATATTGAATAAATTGCAGCTATTGGATACTGCAACTGCTTTTGAAAAAAGAATACCGTGAATTCAGGAACTGCTTTTCTAATAATTGGTAAGCTACTGAGCAAATTTAATTTCTTCTTTTGTTATATGATTTTTTGTTAGATTTTCCGGAATTTAAAAAAAAATACTTCCCGTATATGTAGAGAATCGAAACTCAAGGTGCCCATATATATGGTCGTGATCTTTCGAAAACATAAATGACTTTTACGTAAAATATCCTGGGTTTGATGCTAGGACTATGAAAAAATGTTCCCTTTAAAATACATGGGAGTAGCTTTTCATTATTTTTTTTGATGCACTTATCAAAATGAGAGGAAGTTTGCGCTTGGCTAGAAGATGTATGGTATGCAGTGGCCCCCGAATGGAACGAAAGAAGTTGGTTTCTTGCAAGAAGGAGGAGATAAATATTGATAAACTATCAGATAACGAGAAAAAGTTTTATTAATATTGATTCTGGGGTTAATATTGATTCTGCATCTAACAATTCAGTGGTCACTTCCAGTGTTGAAATTATTCAAAACTTCACAGTTAGTTACAGTGTAGAGTCTTTTTACCAATACGTAGTCTATTTCATTTTTTGTTACATTGGGACCTCTCCACGTCCATTTCCTTGTAGGATTTTTCTAAAAGTATGTATTTGTTATATACATATTGGTGTATTCTGCAAACTCTACTAAGCGGTGAACTCGCTCATTTCTCTGGCCCAGTCCATATTGTCCTGCGACAGTGTCATCAGTTTCCCGCTGCCCTACACGAGCATTAAAATCTCCCATAATGACTTTATAGTAGTGGGCCTCCTTGTCATGTTCAGTGCCGAGAGTTTGGTAGAAGTTTTCAATTTCCTCTTCGCTGCTTGCCGCTGTTGGTGCGTAGACTTGGATGACCTGTACTGAGTAACGCTCATTGATCTTCAGTATGAGTTTACAAATTCTATCTGATACACCTTCGATTTTCACCACATTATCCTTCCATCTCTTGTTGATCAAAAATCCAACGCCTTCATTTCTTCCATCCTTGGTACCCCTGGAAAAGAATAAGTGTCCTTCCTTCAGTGTAAGTAGCTCCTCTGATTTTTTTCTGACTTCGCTGAGACCGATGATATCCCATTTTACCTTCTCTGCTTCATTGAGTAGTACCAGCAGTCGTTCTTCACTCTTCAAGCTGCGGCAGTTGTAGGTTGTGAATTGCAGGGTAGTAATTCTTTTCTTCATGATGGACCTCTTCAATACCACCACCTCCCGGACATCCGAATGGGTGGTGCTTTTACGTCCGGATAAATTTCCATAAAAGAAGCTCATCATGAAAATTGTACTTGCATTTGGGGGGGTTAGGACAATAATTCACCAGGCTGTCCAACTGCCGGTTGGTGAATGCCACTTTCATTATTTGGCCGGAGATATTGTTGAAGCCTTCTTAGCATGGTTGAACCTGGGCTATGCATCGCCTCCAACCTCCGTTAACACCCCTCCGCCCCGATGAGGCAATGAACTGTGGCGGTGATGAGGAGGGGATATATATATATCTATTATATATAGATGCTTCTCCGGATTCATTCATGATATACCCAGATACCCAGATACCCAGATAGGATACTAATTCACAGGCTAAACTACTGGCGTCATTGACTCGAAATTTTTACCACGTATTGGCCATAACGTGAAACCCCCAGGATAAAAGCGACTTTGATCCTCAGTGTCATAGGTTCGATTCCAGAGGGGCCCAAAGTCCCGATTTTTCCCGTTTAAATGCATTACCGTGATTTTCGCGAATAAAAAAAAAATACTTTCCGGATAGGTAGAGAAATAAAACTCAAGGAGCCTATATATATGGTAATGATCTATCGAAATCATAATTGAGTTTTACGGAAAATATCCTTAGTTCGATGCTAGGTCGAGGCAAAAATCGGCCGTTTAAAAAGCATTGTGGCGATTATTATGATTTGTTTTGGACCCTTTCCCGATGGCATGGATACTTGAAATTCGGCATGAGGTTGGAGATCATAAATTTATTTCATAATCAAATTTTTTGTATTCGCTGATGGTCCTTGGTACGATCCCAGAGGGCCATTTACATTCCTCAATGCATTTCTTATGGAGATAACGGAGACAAATTTTAGGTACTTCCCGGCATGATATCGATTTCAAACTTTGCACAAAATAAGATCAAGTCCTTTAAAATCATACTGTGCATTCACAGCGTAAATATATTTCCTGGGTTCGACACCAGGCGTCTCTTATATCAGTAGTTGATCCGATTTTTAATAATTATTTTGAGCCCTATCCCAATAATATAGAAACTTGAAATTCGGCAAATAGATAGAGATCATAAATAACTTTCATGAACATGTTTTAGATTTCCAAGATCGTCCTTGGTTCGAATCCAGAGCGCCATTCACATTCCTGAAAAGTAGAACGTCGTTTGAGGCAGTTGTAGCCAATATTTCTGCTTGAATTTTCACACATAGTAAGAGATGGTGATTCTCTGTTGTGCTACATAGTAAGCTTACCAGGAAGACCCGGGTTCGATGCCAGACAATTAAATTGCAGCGAATTTTAAGAATATTTTCAATACCTTTTTTTTTCTTTTGAGGGCCGTCCCGATATGATGCCGACATGAAATTATTGTTGTCGATCTGCTTGCATTATGCAAGCTACATTTTACTCGTATATATATGTCGTATATATACGAGTCCGTAAGAAATGCATTGAGGAATTTAAATGTCCCTCTGGGATCGAACCAAGGACCATCAGCGAATATTTAAAATTCGATAATGATATATTTTTATGGTATCTAACCTCATACCGAATTTCAAGTTTCTATGCCATCGGAAAAGGGTCCAAAGAAAATCTTAAAAATCGCCACAATGCATTTTAAACGGCCGATTTTTGCCCCGATCTAGCATCGAACCAAGGATTATATTCATAGATGTCTTTATGGTTTTCTTTAGATATGCATGGCATCTAGTGATCCCTTGAATTTCAAATCTTTCCTTTTCCGGGAAGTGCCCCAAAAAAATTTTCGAAAATCCCCGCCATGTATTCTTATGGGGAAAATCGCGACTTTGGGGCCTTCTGGAATCGAACCCATGACACCGAGGTTCAAAGTCGGCTTTTTCCTGGAGGTTGCACGTTATGGCCAATACGTCGTAAAAATTTCAAGTCAATGACGCTTTTGGTTTAGCCTGTGAATTTGTATCCTATCTGGGTATCTGGGTATCTGGGTATATATATGAATGAATCCGGAGAAGCATCTATATATAATAGATATATATATATATACGAGTAAAATGTAGCTTGCATACTGCAAGCAGATCGACAACACTAATTTCATATCGGCATCATATCGGGACGGACATCAAAAGAAAAAAAAAATTCAAAATATTCGTAGAATTCGCTGCAATTTAATCACCTGGCAGCGAACCCCGGTCTTCCTGGTGTACTTACTATGCAGCAAAATAGAAAATTACCATATCAAACTATGTGTGAAAATTCAAGCAAAACTATTAGGTGCAACTACCTCAAACGACGTCCTACTATTCACATACACTCCTTATTTGAGAAATTATAATGTGCTCTGGCATCGAACCCAGGAACAGCATGGTCTTATCTATTTTTTTTCTTAAACAAAGTGTTAATATACATCTTCCATCTAAGCAAGAGCTCCCTTACATATCGATAAATGCATAAAAAAATTATGAAAGATACCCCATAGTATTATATATGGGTGATATTTTTACCGCCCGGCATCGAACCCGGGTCTTTCAGGCAATACTTTCTATGCAGCACAAAAGAAAAACACCATCTCTAACCGCGTATGCAAATTCAAGCAGAAATATTGGTTACAACTGCCTCAAATGACGTCCTACTTTTCCTTTATATTCCTTATGAGAGAAACGTTATTGTGCTCTGGCTTCGAACCCAGGAATAGTACGGTCTTATGAAAATTTTTTTCTAAAACTTATTCGTACCATACATCTTCCAGCCAAGCACGAACATCCTATCATTTCGATAAGTGCATCTAAAAAAATAATGAAAAACGGCTCCCATGTATTTTAAAGGGCAGATCTTTGCATCGTCCTAGCATCGAACCCAGGATAACTTTTGTAAAAGTCATTGATGTTTTCGAAAGTCCAAGACCATAAATATAGGCACCTTGAGTTTTACTTCTCTACCTATCCGGAAAGTATTTTTTTTTAATTCCCGAAAATCACGGCAATGCATTCAAACGGGAAAATGCGGGACTTTGGGGCCCTCTGGAATCGAACCTATGACACTGAGGATCAAAGTCTCTTTTTTCCTGGGGGTTTCACGTTATGGCCAATATGTCATAAAAATTTCAGATCAATGACGCTTGTAGTTTAGGCTGTGAATTTGTATCCTATCTATCTATATAGGTATATATATGAATGAATCCGGAGAAGCTTCTATATATAATAGATATATATATATATATATATATATATATATATATATATATATATATATATATATATATATATATATATATATATATATATATATATATATATATGTGGGAAAGAAAAAGGTTGAAGGGGGCGGCGGACAGGTGCTGCCGTGAGACAAGAACTAAAGAGACAGTGGAACGGAGAGTGACGAGAGCAATGGCGGCTCGAGGGAGTGCTCGTGATGGGCATGTGTAAGCCTTGCGAGAATAAAGAGTGTGATTCGAGGAATCTGGGTGTCTTCTTTGGTGTATCGAAGTAGGAGGTTTCCTAACAGAGCAGCGCACAGTGTGATATTTTCGCAATCTAGAGGGACAAAAGTCAATTTTCTTACCTGTCTACGCGAATCAAGTGTAGTTGGAAAAATATCTTAATTTCTCTTGTGTTTCTTGAGTTATTAACTGGAATTGTGTCTTGGAATGCGGGAGAGGTGTTTACATGAAGCATAAACAAAACCACACACAAAGAAGACACACAGGCCCAAAGAGATACAGCGCAAACGGTGACGGCCGCTAACGGCCGAGTTAGCAAGGAGAGGGATATGAGGTTATTTAAATCTAAGGAAGGAAAGTGTTAAGATATCTTTTAACATAGTTTAATTATAAACAATAACAATTCAATTTGATCGATTATCAATGTGCAATAAAATTGGTACAGTAAAACATAAAATTAGTAAGTAATAATTTGTAATCACAAAACAAATTGAAAGGAAAAATAAGGAATATAACATAATACAACATATAATATGAATTAGAGGATTATTCGGAATCAACATCAGATTCTTCGATATCACTTTCTGATTCTTTGGAATCAGAAAGGAGCTGATCCATTGGAGCTGGAGCTCTCATCTCTAACAAGGAACATTAACGGAGTGTTACTCACCGATTTCATTCAAACTCGGTAGATTTAGAGCTGATGGTAAAAAAATAAAATCCGTGAAATCATTCGTCCCCTCGTGACCTAGGAGCCGAGATATTCGAGGTCAAAAATTGCAAACTGACCACCCGGGCCCCTCGCTAAGACGCCGTACTCCTAGACGCGGATACCGGGCGGGAGTGCCGTCGCATGCGGTCGCCGCGAAAACGAAGCGCGGTCCGAAATTCGAATGGTTTTCGGCGATTTTCATTCTACAATTTGTAAAGAATGAAATAAATTTCGATTACATGGATTCAAATTTGATTTGTATTTACTTCGTATTTTTATACACAAAAGTGAATTTTTTCAAAAAATCTTGGAAACACAGATTAAGTTCACAGTGAGCAATCACTTTATGAAGGTTGTATTCCCACATACAGTTTCGTCTTGTACATTTTCGCATCGACTTTCATAAATATTTTCATTAAAACAATGCTGCACCGGAGTGAGAAGAGAGTCGGGGTGCTGCTCTATATATCCTGCTTTGAACCACACGCACTTAATAAAATTATTAAATCTGGGGCCTGGAATTGAAAATGCGTAAGGGATTGTAATTTTAGGATACTATCCCTCTGAAAAAGGGAAATGTCTAGTTGATCTAACAGCACTCGATCAGAAACCTTCCGCACGAAGTCTTTCCACATTCTAAAAAAATATATATCCAGTGGCTGAATAAGTCCTGTGGTCATTGGAGGAATCAATTCAATCACTAACCGGTGGGTTTGTAAATAGCCTTTCTTATTCCCCGGTATTCTGAGAAAACAAGAAAGGAAAAACCGCAACTTTTGAGTGCTCTCAAAAGATTAGAAAATTTTGTTAATTTCCAGTTTGGTTCACGGATTGCTCGGTCACCCACGACTTCACTCGTTGCTGTCGAAACTCATCGCGTATAGCTTTCGGTCATTTTTCTTCGAGTCATTTTTTCTATTGGACTTTTGATCGGATAGTTTTCTATCATTTTCTACACCATACATCGTCATGGCGATAAATGTTCGGAACGTTTTAAAATTGTAGGGAAAAAAATTTGCCTCGGCAACTACGTATTCGGAACCAATGGAGAAGGAAATGGATCTTGCAGAAAGGTTAGCATGTACGTATTTCACGAGTTAGATCAATAATTCGTATACAAGTAAATGACATTATTTTGTTTCCCTCGTGTCATTATTTTGGTGAATCACAATTAAACTGGATCCTTAAATCATTAATTACAAGAACTCCTGTAATTAATAATAATAAGTAATTAGAGTAAGTCCTGCCTTCAAGGAGACGAATATTTTGTGATATCGAAGAAGATTTGTTGTTTGACGTGGGTAATGGAAGAGATGAGACAGTTGAAGAAGACATCAGTAGTGAATCCCAGGGAGAACAAGATGATACATCTCCTACTTCTCCTTCATCTTCAACGTCTTATGAAGCTTCCCCAATTAAGAAAAGGAAACCAGAACCATCGATGCATCAGAAGAGGATGGATGTTGACTTTTGGAAGTCTGGGAAGAAAGGGCCATTGAAGTTGGATACAGTTCGGCACAACTTCAGTTTCGTAACCAGCAGGATGCTGTTACATCGCTACGAAAAGTAGATTATGGAAGCTGGTTCGTTGAAAGAAAAGTTTAAAATAATCCACTCTGGTCTTCTTTTCTTCTTCAACGCAGCTAAAGATCAGCACTTGATCGTTCATGACAGAGACTTACGTAGGTGGACACTGGAAGGAAATAAAAAATGGAACATAGTATCCCTAATTTTAAAGCAACATCTGTCTGGCTACGAAAATGAAAAAGGGCCAATAAGATAGTTTCAAGGAAAGTGACAAAGGTTGTTTCTAACAAATATTCTTTGGAACAACACTCTATTATCGAAAAATCGAAGAAATTGGTGGAAGAAATGAGGCGTGTGATCCGAGAAAGTGGCGCATCGCAAGAGCTAAATACCGATCAGAGCAGTTTTAAAAAAGAGGTTCATTCCGGCCGTACGACAGAATTTCGAGGTGCAAAAACAGTGGAATCAGTCGCCCAGTCTATACATGCAACTACACACTCTTATACGATCCTACCAACAAAATCGGTAGAGGGTGAACTTCTCTCCCCTCTTCTTATCTGTTTACAGGAGAAAGATGGTTTATTTCCAAAAATGTAACCATCTTTAAAGTTTTAAATATCTATGTCATGGCGTCGACCTCTGGCCTGTTAACAAAACAATATTTTAATGCAGGATTATTTAAATTTGTTCTTTCCCGTACATGAAAGACAGGTGTATTCTTTTAGTAGATTCCTGGGGATCCTACAATGATCGGGAATTCATAGAAAAAGTGAAACCGCAAAATAAGTTTGTGGGCATTAAAGTGATTCCTCCAAAGACCACGGGACTTATTCAGCCACTGGATATGTATTATTTTAGAATTTGGAAAGACTTCGTGCGGAAGGTTTCTGATCGAGTGCTGTTGGATCAACTAGACATTTCCCTTTTTCAGAGGGATAGTATCCTAAAATTACAATCCCTTACGCATTTTCAATTCCAGGCCCCAGATTTAATAATTTTATTAAGTGCGTGTGGTTCAAAGCAGGATATATAGAGCAGCACCCCGACTCTCTTCTCACTCCGGTGCAGCATTGTTTTAATGAAAATATTTATGAAAGTCGATGCGAAAATGTACAAGACGAAACTGTATGTGGGAATACAACCTTCATAAAGTGAATGCTCACTGTGAACTTAATCTGTGTTTCCAAGATTTTTTGAAAAAATTCACTTTTGTGTATAAAAATACGAAGTAAATACAAATCAAATTTGAATCCATGTAATCGAAATTTATTTCATTCTTTACAAATTGTAGAATGAAAACCGCCGAAAACCATTCGAATTTCGGACCGCGCTTCGTTTTCGCGGCGACCGCATGCGACGGCACTCACGCCCGGTATCCGCGTCTAGGAGTACGGCGTCTTAGCGAGGGGCCCGGGTGGTCAGTTTGCAATCTTTGACCTTGAATATCTCGGCTCCTAGGTCACGAGGGGACGAATGATTTCACGGATTTTATTTTTTTACCATCAGCTCTGAATCTACCGAGTTTGAATGAAATCGGTGAGTAACACTCCGTTAATGTTCCTTGTAAGAGGTCACATACCTCCCTACTGATTTTGTTTCGTTTGGTTTTAGGATGTGATCGTATGCTTGCTATAAATGGGTCTGAAGTAAAGAGTAATTCTGTTCATTAAATCTTTGTTCGTATTAACCCTTGATGTCTTCCTAGTAAATAGTTCCCTAAATTTCCTGTTGTCCTTATTGCGGGCCTCTTGTGCCTCCTCGGAAAGTTGGCCTATCGAAAGAATACACGAATCTATAATGTCTTTGCCGTGAAATAGAATTTTATGCACGCTTACTGGCATAGCGAACCATGAGTACTCTCTAATATACAATTCTCTAGTTTCTTTTTGGTACTGCTGCTGAAATTGGAGAAGTCATCTGTAATTAATGAATACTTATATTTAATTTGCAGATATGCGCAAGCAAATTTAAGACAAATAGTATAGTAAAATATTATTTAAACTTACTGTCATAAGGACATTTATAAAACCCACAGGTTGGCCCACAATTAACTACAATAATACAATAAACGAGCGTTCCTTAAGAACCACTTAGGAGTCCAATCGGGAGGGCAGTCTTTCTAGCAGGTTTGCCGCAGACCGAGGTGGAGCTAGCTCAGTGGGAGGCATCAGCGAGTAAAAATTTCGGATCTAGCTTTAGTGCCTTTTTGATCGGCTTTATATAGTCTTTATCACACTTTAGGGGGTACGGGGAGCGAAAAGCAGTGTTTGGGGAAGCCCCAGCGTGGTCCAAAATGCAACGAGCCCCATGCAACCACGTGAACTGCGCTGGTTTCACGCGATCGTCAGGCCTCCCAACATTACCTTGGTACTTCTATAATAATGATAGCAACACATAACTGCCACTAGCACACAGAAATACAGCCGGTAAAATTAATAAAAACTGAGTTTGTTTAAGTATTCTGAGCAAATGCTAAAGGCGCGTAACAAATGCTTTTCAATATAGATTGTTTCGTAATTAATTTGTTTATAATACCAAACAATTCAAACATTCATAACTTATTTATCGTTGTTTAAAATAAGTTTGAAAGAGCAATGCATGAAACCCATATTGAAAACATGGGAATACAAGACGTAACATTTGTGCGTCTACTTAAAAAGCACAAGTGCATTCTAATAAAATCTAAGATTCCATTCTAATGTTTACACGGAGTAAATGTGTTTTCATGTATTTCCAAAATGAGTAAAATGTTGCTTGCATTCTGCAAGCATGTTGATAACACAAATTTCAAGTCGACATCATATCAAGAGGGTCCTCAAAAGTAGAAAAAGTATTGAAAACATTCTTAAAATTCGCTGCAATTTCTTCGTCTGGCATCGAACCCAGGTCTTCCTGGTGAAAATCACTATGCAGGACAACAGAAGATCACCGCCTCTAACTATGTGTGAAAACTGAAGCAGAAATATTGGCTGTAACTGCCTCAAACGAGGTCCTACTTTTCACATATATTCCTTATGTGAGAATTTGTAATGTGCTCTGGCACCGAACCCAGGAATAGTACGGTCTTATCTAATTTTTTTTTCTGAAACCAATTCTCACCCACATTCTTCTAACCAAGCATGAACTTCCTATCATTTCGATAAGTGCATAAAAAAATAATGAAAAACTACCTCAATGTATTTTAAAGGGCAGATGTTTGCAACGTCCTAGCATCGAACCAAGGAACTTTTCTGTTAAAGTCATTTACGTTTTCAATAGATCATGACCATATATATAGGCTCCTTGAGTTTTTATTCTCTACCTATCCGGGAAGTATTTTCTTTTAAATTCCCGAAAATCAAAGCAATGCATTTAAATGGAAAAAATCGGGACTTTGGGACCCTCTGGAATCGAACCCATGACAATGAGGTTCAAAATCGCAATGTTTTTAGCGGTTACACGTTATGGCTAATACGTCGTAAAAATTTCAATTCAATGTCACTTGTGATTTAGCCTGTGAATTAGTATCCTCTCTATCTATCTATCTATATACATGAATGAATCCGGAGAAGCATCTAAATATAATAGATAGTAACAAAGAGCCAAAACATTTGAATATTTTTTTAGGTTGATACCCCTGCTATGTGAACTTATTTGGCTGGATATAAGTATGGAAATGTTAATTAATGACAACTTGTTTAAAATACAATTTATGTTCCTCTAAATTTAGCCTGATAAAAAATTTTTAGATAACACTTTTTTTGGTTGGTAGCGCTGATAAGGATTGATTTTACGATTTTCAAAGTATTACTAATTGTTTTGTCATTATCGAAAACCTCTAAACTGAAAGTGTCATAAATCAATCGAAAATTCCTCCAATATTTTGACTTTTTCCCGAAAGAAGTGAAATCAATTTTTATTATTTTCCGACAGATGGCATTTAACACATAGTGTAATTTTGCTAAATAAAATCAAAATAATAAATCCTTTACTACATACTCCAAAAGTATGAAACTGTTAGGTTGATTCTTAATAGGAAAAAATATCAATTATGTAAGTTACTGCAATTTCGGTACATATTTACACATTTTATTTAATTAATAATAAATGGAAAATAATATTTCGCTAAAAAGTTACATTCGCTTTTTTAAAGAATCATTCATGAACTTTTATAAATTGAATCAGCTGATTTATCGTTGAAAGCGTTTTTAAACATTCAGATAATTTTGGGGTCATATTTACCCCTGACGCGACTAATTAATTTGTAAGGAAAGTATATTCAAATTCGCAAATATGCGCAAGCAAATTTAAGTATTTCCTATACTTTACAAGTCATCCTTTCAGGAAAATACCATTGCATATTGGTATAATGCGATATAATAAACTAAAACTCAAGTTCAAACTGACTCATACGTTTTTCTCATACGGAAAAAAACGGCGATCAATTCTAATGATTATCGTGATTATATTAAAACACATATTAAAGTGAAATATTATGTAAACTAACTTTGGTACTTGTATTATAATAATAGCAAAAAACAACGGCTACTAGCACACAGAAACACTGTGTATTCTTAGAGTAAACTTATACGAACGACGCTACCGCTTAGAACACTTGACATGATGAGTTCAGATTGTCCGAGGGTTCGACCCTTTTTTCTATTGGTTGGCGCGGTTTTTGTGAAATATAAACCTTAGACCAAGTTAGTATGGTTTGTTTTCTTCATAACTATACAAAAATTTGACCCGATTTGACAAGTAAGAAAATTGACTTTTGTCCCTCTAGATTACGAAAATATCACACTGTGCAGCGGTGGGATATTCACCAAATGGATTATCGCCAAACACACCTCAGGAAGAGAAAAACTGTAAGTAAGTGAAGTGCAAAGTGTTTTGGGCCAGTCGTGAGGAATCGAGACGCAAGATGAATAGAGATCGCGGAAGAGAACCCGAGTGGTGAAGGCGCGATGTTGGGCGCGAAAGAGGCCGGGCTCGTTCATTTAGCGTTTTTGATATTCCTGCAGCCACTTCTACTCCCGCAACATGGCTACCTCAGGCTAGGGGCATTAACGAATTTCGAGATCCGGAGGGACGAAATGGTCGAGTGCAAGAAGTTAGTGAGGTGAGCGGTGCGATGTACGAAGTAGCTAGGGAAAGAGAATTCCTCCAGCGCGAAAGAGAATTGCTAGATAGAGAGCGGAAGATCTTAGAAAGAGAAAAAGAATTATTAGGTACGGGACAGTGCACGATGTTGGGAAGTTCGGCAACGGCGCCTATTTCGCTCGCGGAAAGATTGCTTCCAGAATTTGAACCGTCGGTGGAGTCGGGATTCACATCGGAACAATGGGTGCGGCGAGTGGAAGGGGTGGCATCGGCTTATGGTTGGGATCATTCCATGTTGTTAGCACACGCTGTTACAAAGTTACGCGGGGCGGCGAGACTGTGGTTAAACAGTGTAGCGGAAGAGGTCTACTCGTGGGACGCGTTCAAAAGAAGACTACTTTGTAGTTTCCCTTCGGGGGCCGATCAAGCAGATGTCCACCTGTGCCTAACAAAGAGAAAGAAGCAAGCTAAAGAAACGTATGAGACTTACGTATATTCGATGAAAGCCATCGCGAGACGCGGAGAAATAGACGACGTATCCACGATCAAATATATTTTGAACGGGATAACAGATAGAGAATTGGTTAGATCGTTGGCTATGTGTGAATTTGAAAACGTAGAAGGCCTGCTTGCGAAGATCAAAAGATACGAGAACATTACGGAAAGAGCGAAGATGAGCGAGAAGGCGGCTGTCCAACCCTCCTTATCAAGAGAGAGACCCGGAAGGATGGGAGAAAAGAGATTGTCTACTGAAAGATGCTTTAATTGTGGTGAGCAAGGGCATAGGGCCAAGGATTGCTCCAAAGAGAAGCGTGATAATAAATGTTTCAACTGTATGAAACAGGGAAATTTAATGAAAGAATGTCCATTAAGGAATTTAAGGCATCGGCAGTCCTCAAAGGAAGGAAACGTAAACAGAATAGCTACCGCAAACCGGCAAATAAAGGATGAATACCACAAATGGATAGAAATAAATGGGAATCATGTGGTCGGGTTCATTGACCTAGGAAGCGACGTGGTAACTCTGAGAGAAGACGTGGCGAGAGAGATCGGATTACAATTCCAGACTTGCCGGCGACGGCTAGTGGGTTTCGGAGGAAGTGCATGCGAGGCAATCGGCTCGAAACAGGTGGCTCTCCAGATAGATGACGTAAGCATCGAAGTAGAGGTGTTGATTGTCGCCGATTACGCGCAAGAAGACGCCATGATCATCGGGCGAAGCGCTCTCGACCAAAAAGGGATTTGGATTCAAAAGGGAGATGGAAGACTAAATATCGTACGGGACTCATCGGAGCCAGAGGAAAATAGGATAAATGTAGAAGAGAAAACACCGATAGAACCAGGCGAAATTAATGTGGGAGGTAATCTACATGAAGCAGAGAGGCAACAGATTCGCAATGTGGTCAATAAATACCGACAATGTTTTGCCAAGAACCTAGAGGAACTGGGGACTGTCAGTTTAACCAGTTTTGATATTGAGTTAAATGATGAAGAACCGGTGAATTTACGACCTTACCGGTTACCGTATTCTCAAAGAGGAGAAATGCAAAAAGAAGTAGAGGGATTAATGAAGTTGGGAATAGTACAAGAATCGACTTCAGAGTACGCAAGTCCTGCATTGTTAGTAAAGAAGGCCAACGGTGAAAATAGACTCTGTATTGACTACCGAGCATTGAACAAGAAGACCAGAAAGGTGAAGTTTCCCGCACCAGCGATTGAAGAACAGTTAGATAGGCTGGCTGGAAATAGATATTTTACGACGTTAGATATGGCGTCTGGTTATTACCAAATACCGATGTCAGCTGAGTCGAGGCGCTTCACAGCCTTCGTCACCACAGAGGGCCTATACGAATTTACCAAAATGCCTTTCGGTTTGGTAAACGCCCCGGCAGAGTTTAATAGGATGATGAGCAAGGTAACCCGAATCTTAAAGCCAGGGGATGTCTTAGTGTACATGGATGATGTGCTCATTCCTAGCAAAACGACTGAAGATGGGCTTGAGAAACTGGAACGATTGTTGGAAGTTCTGAAGAAGGTGGGGTTAACCTTGAAAATTTCAAAGTGCGAGTTCTTTAAAGAGAACGTTGAGTATTTAGGATTTGAGATTACTAAAAATGGAATCAGACCAGGAAAAAGGAAAATTTTAGCAGTGAAGGATTTTCAAAGACCGGAGAACGTACATGAAGTAAGGCGATTCGTTGGATTGACCAGTTTCTTTAGAAGATTTGTACCAGGATTTGCCACAATAAGCAAACCGTTGACTGCATTAACAAAGAAGGATATTGAGTTCAAGTGGACGGAAAGTCAAGAAAAGGCATTCCAGGACTTGAAGGAAAAGTTGATAGAACGCCCAGTGTTAGCGTTGTTCGACATCAATGCTGAACATGAAGTTCATACCGATGCCAGTAGACAGGGATTGGCAGGAATCTTACTACAGCATCGCGAGGGAGAGGCATGGAGACCAGTTGTGTATTTTAGTCGACAGACGACGGAAACTGAGAAGGCCTACCATAGCTATGAATTAGAAGCGTTAGCAGTCGTTGAGTCAATAGATAGATTCAAAATGTACCTTCTGAACCGGAAGTTTACAGTGGTAACCGATTGCAATGCATTGAGAACAGCAATGAGCAAGAAGGAGTTGTTGCCGCGAATTGCAAGATGGTGGCTAAGATTGCAAGAGTACGATTTTCAGGTGGACTATCGACCAGGGCAAAGGATGAAACATGTCGACGCCCTCAGCCGAAATCCATTGGAAGAGCCCAGAGAACCGGAGACAGCTGATTTAAGAGTTTTCTCACTGAGGATTAATCAGGAGGATTGGCTGCTTACCATGCAAATTCAAGACCCGGTGCTGGAGAATCTACGGAGGGTGCTGCAAGGGCCAGCGACGACGAACGAGGAACGTCAGATACACGTTGACTACACCATAAAGGACAACCGAATCTGCCGAAGAGTGAATGGAGAAAGACGTTGGGTCGTTCCAAGAGATGTCATTCCCAGAATTATAAAGGGAAGTCACGACGACATGGGACATTTCGGTGAAGAGAAGACTCTGGAGCATCTGAAGAGGTGTTTTTGTTTTCCGAGGATGAGGAAAAGGGTCAGGAAGTACATAGCTGCCTGTATTGAGTGTACCTACCATAAACGACCTGGAGGTAAAAGAGAGGGCGAATTGCATACGATGGAAAGGGTCTCCACTCCTTTTCATACCGTTCACATCGATCACCTAGGCCCATTTCCTAAGAGCAAGAAGGGAAATGAGTATGTATTGGCATACCAAGACAACTTTACGAAATTTATTATGCTGAAGGCCGTGAGGAACACGAAGACCAAGCCGGTATGCGAGGCGTTAAGTGAGATATTTAGCATTTTCGGTAGTCCGCAACGTCTGATTTCGGACAGAGGTACGGCCTTCACTTCAAAGGAGTTCGAGGAACTTTGCGAAAATCATCAGATTAAGCATATAAAGATTGCTACTGCCACACCGAGAGCGAATGGGCAAGTAGAGAGGTCCAACGCCGTAATTGGAACTGCGATTTCGACTATGTACACTCAAGAAGATGGGAGTGATTGGGATGTATCGCTCAAAGATATTCAGTTCTCAATGAATTTGATGACGAATAAAACAACAGGGAAGAGTCCTCATGAACTCTTATTCGCGTTTAGGTTCAGGACTTCATTGAAAAACCGCGTTATTCTGACCTTAGAGGACAATTTAGAAGAAAAGGTCGCAGATACGCTCGAGGAAGATAGGGAAATAGCCCTATCCAGAATAGATAAGGCACAGAGAGAACAAAAGGAGAAATATGATGCTAGACATAAACCACCTAGACATTACCAGAAGGGAGATTTGGTGTTAGTGGAAAGGGAAGCACAGGCTACGGGAGTGTCGCGTAAGTTAGCACCGAAATTTAAGGGTCCGTATGTAGTGGCTGAGATTTTACCTAGGGACAGATACGTGCTGAAAGACCTTCCCGGAGCTAAACGAACTCAAAGATCATTCAATTCCGTGTTTAGTGCAGACCGAATGAAGCCATGGTGTAAGGCTCCAGAAGACGAGGAAGTGGAAGGGGCAGACCAAGAGGACAGTGAAGCTGTAGAAGTAGATGACCGCGGAGAAGCGGATACGGCAGACCAAGAGGACACTGAAGCTGAAGAAGTAGATGACCTCGGGGAAGCGGATGCGGAAAACCAGGAGGACACTGAAGCTGAAGAAGTAGATGACCTCAAGGAAGCGGAGGCAGCGAACCAGGAGAACATCGACCTGGCAGTGGACAAGGACAGAGTTGGCCAAGGTGTGACATCGAGGGAGGAGCAGAGGGACGGTGGTGGACCATGCAGAGACCAGCCCAGGGCCGAGGACGGCCCAGATGTCAGGAAGGGCCGACTGTGGGAAAGAAAAAGGTTGAAGGGGGCCGCGGACAGAGGCTGCCGTGAGACAAGAACTAAAGAGACAGTGGAACGCAGAGTGACGAGAGCAATGGCGGCTCGAGGGAGTGCTCGTGATGGGCATGTGTAAGCCTTGGGAGAATAAAGAGTGTGATTCGAGGAATCTGGGTGTCTTCTTTGGTGTATCGAAGTAGGAGGTTTCCTAACATATATATATATATATATATATCATCATCATCATCATCATCATCATCATCATCAGCCATTTTCAATCCGACGTCGGATGTAGGCCTCCCCAAGTACTTTCCAATTTTCTCTGTCCTGAGCTTCTCGTTGCCACGTTACACCTAAGTACTTGATGATGTCTCTGTTCCACCTGTCCATAGGTCGTCTTCTTGGTCTCATCACATCTCTTGGTATCCAGTTGAGAACGGCAGATGTCAAACGGTTGTCGTTTCCTCTTGCAATATGGCCGGCCCACCTCCATTTCAGTGATCTTACCTTATCTATTATGTCTGTAACTCCAGCCATCATTCTCACCCAAGTGTTTCGTTTCCTGTCTCTTCTTGTTATTCCCAGCATGCAGCGCTCCATGCTCCTTTGCGTTGTCTGAAGTCTCTGGGTTATTGCAGCATTTAACACCCAAGTTTCACTTCCATAGGTCAAGACAGGTAAAATGCATTGGTTGAAGACCTTCCTCTTCAAAACCATTGGCATTCTTGACTTCAGAATGTGTGAGTTCCTACCAAATGCGCTCCAGCCAAGTTTCATTCTTCTGTTTACTTCATTAATCCTGTTTTTCTCTCCTGTTGTTACAAGTTGTCCCAGGTATGTGTATTCCAAGCAAACATCCAGAGGTTTTCCTTGAAGTTTGACTGGCTCTTGCACTATAAAAGAATTATACATTATCTTTGTTTTTGTTAGGTTTATCCTGAGTCCTATCTTCTGTCCTGCTGTATTTAGCTCTTCAAGTCTTAAAGTTAGATCTTCTGCGTTAGCTGCAAAGAGAACTATATCATCTGCAAAACGGAGGTGACTGATGTACTCTCCATTTACTCTTAACCCCTTCTCTTCCCAATCAAGGGTTTTAAAAACTTCTTCTAAAATGGCAGTGAACAAGATGGGAGATAGGCCGTCACCTTGTCGAACTCCCTTCTCAATCTTGAATTCATCGGTCTCTTCATGAAGCATTACAGAAGCTGTGGCATTCTCGTAGACACTGCGCAAGAGGCGGATGTACTCAGAATCTATCCCTTGATTCTTCAGAGCTTTCAGAGTGGAGGATGTACTTACCGAGTCGAAGGCCTGTTCATAATCTACAAAGCAAAGGACGAGTGGCATCTCGTATTCATTCGTTCTGTTTATAATTTCCTGTAATGTGTGGATGTGGTCAATAGTGCTGAAGCCTTTCCGGAATCCCGCTTGTTCTCTAGGCTGGGCTGAAGACAGGGTCATCTTAAGACGTTCCGCTATTATCCTCATGAATGTTTTGTAGACAACTGGAAGGAGGCTAATGGGGCGATAGTTCTTCAAATCTTCTTTGCTTCCTTTCTTGTGCAGAAGGGCAATCCTTGCGTGGTTCCATTCCTTGGGAATCATTCCTTGTTTTAGACAATTACTGAATAATTGTGCTAAAATATTAGCAATCTCTGTTCCACCAGCTTTCAGATATTCCGCCAACACCCCATCTGCTCCTCCTGCTTTCCCATTCTTCATCTGCTTAATCGCCGCCATTATTTCTTCTGGGAGGATTGAGAGGAGATTTTGTGAGCTTTGGCTTTCATCTTGGTTCTCCTCTTCGGCGTTTCCTATCTTCTTGTATAGGTTGCCAAAGTATTCTGCTACAATCCTCAATATTGCTGGTCTGTTATATGTTGTGGTGCCATCTCCTTTCTGTAAGGCTAAAATCTGTTTCTTACCAATTGCTAGGCGTCTTCTAGCCCTCTTTATGCTTTTGTTATTTTCTATGGCCTCTTGCACAATCTTTTCATTAAAATTCCTCACATCTTCCTTGATTGCTACTCTGATGGCTTTGCAAAGCTCGGCGTATTCGATATTATCTCTTGGAGTGTTTAAATTCTTCAGTTCCTTCCGTTGTTTCATCATTTTCCGGGTTCTATCACTAAATTTCTTATCCTTTGGTTTTCTTGGCATGCTTGCTACTTCCTCTGCCGCTTTCTTTACAATTTCCATAACTTTGGTTTCGAGTTCTTTCTCCTGAAGTGCTGAGAATCTATTTCGAAGTTCCAGCTGAAACTTTTTCGTTATCTGATAGTTTATCAATATTTATCTCCTCCTTCTTGCAAGAAACCAACTTCTTTCGTTCCATTCGGGAGTTAATATTGATTCTGCATCTAACAATTCTGTGGTCACTTCCAGTGTTGAATTTATTCAAAACTTCAAGAATTGTTAGATGAAGACTCAATATTAACCCCCGAATGGAACGAAAGAAGTTGGTTTCTTGCAACAAGGAGGAGATAAATATTGATAAACTATCAGATAACGAGAAAAAGTTTTATTAATATTGATTCTGGGGTTAATATTGATTTTTCAATTCAATTTCAATGGCGGTTACACGTTATGGCCAATATATAGTAAACATTTCAAGTCAATGACGCTGTGAATTTGTATCCTATCTATCTATATCCCTATCTATATCCCTATCTATATACCTATCTATATACGAGTAAAATGTAGCTTGCATACTGCAAGCAGATCGGCAATACTAATTTCATATCGGCATCATATCGGGACGGTCCTCAAAAGAAAAACAAAAAGGGTTGAAATTTTTCTTAAAGTTCGCTGTAATTTAATCGTCTGGCGTCGATCCCGGTTCTTACTGGTGAACTTACTATGCGGCACAATAGAAGATCACCATCTCTAACTATGTGTGAAAATTCAAGCAGAAATATTGGCTACAACTGCCTCAAAAGACGTTCTAATTTTCACGAATGTAAATGGCTCTCTGGATTCGAACCAAGGACGATCATGGAAATCTAAAACATGATTTTGAAACGTATCTATAATTTCTATCTACATGCCGAATTTCAAGTTTCTATATTGTTGGAAAAGGGTTCAATATAATTATTGAAAATCGGATCAGTTACTGATTGTAGAGACGCCTGGTGTCGAACCCAGGACACATTGATAGCTGTGAATGCACAGTTTGATTTGTATGGAGTTGATCTTTCTTTATGCAAAGTTTGAGATCGATATCGTGCCGGGAAGTACCTAAAATTTGCTTCCGTTATCTCCGTAAGAAATGCATTGAGAAGTGAAAATGGCCCTCTGGGATCGAACCAAGGACCATTAGCGAATATGTAAAATTTTATTATAAAATATATCTATAATATCTAACCTCATGCCGAATTTCAAGTTTCTATGCGATTGGGAACGGGTCCAAAAAAAAATCTTAAAAATTACCACAATGCATTTTAAACGGCCGATATTTGTCCCGACCTAGCATCGAACCATGGACAATATTCAAAAATGTCTTTTTGATTTTCGTTAGATATGCACGGCTTCTAGCGATCCCTTGAATTTCAATTCTCTACTTTTCCTGAAAGTGCACCAAAATAATTTTAGAAAATCCTCACCATGTATTCTTATGGAGAATATCGGGACTTTGGGGCTCTCTGGAATCGAACCCATGACACTGAGGTTCAAAATCGAAATTTTTCTGACGGTTGTACGTTATGGCCAATACGTGGTAAAAATATCGAGTCAATGACGCCAGTAGTTTAGCCTGTGAATTATCCTATCCTGTGAAGTATCCTATCTGGGTATCTGGGTATATACATGAATGAATCCGGAGAAGAATCTATATATAACTAGCGGAAGTGCCCGTTGAAATTCAACGGGGATAATAAGTAAACATATATGAAGTTATACTCTCTCACGATTTTAGCAGCTAATGGTTGACCGGTAGAAGACCCTCTCAGCCTTTAAGTGGATGACTAGGGTTTGTATATTGGTTCGCATTAAAGATTTTATCTAGGAAAATGGATTGAGAATGAAATTTATTATGTTTGCATAGTATATAAGTATACATAAACTTGTAGGTATTTCATTTGTATGCATTCAATATAAATGAGTATACAGTTACAATGGCTCTTATACGATTGTAGAAAGCCAAGAAGTTTTATAGACCTTTAATGATAGATTTCAACACTACATGCCTCTCATTTCTCCCATTCTACAGATACCGTACATTACTTATGAGACAATATTTAAATTCACTTAAGTTTAAATCTTCTGTACGCGTACTTAGTGTCATTTTGGAAAATCTCCAACGCTTATATGTGCGTAAAGCACACACACACTATCGTCATAAAAGGTTGCAATAATACTAACTAAGGTACGTAACCTAACGAACGTACTGGTAGAAAGTCTAACATACTAAAATATTGAAATTTTGATGGCCAGTTTTCAAAATCACGGTTATATCTTAGTGAAACACTTCAATTAAAAAAATAGGTAAATTACATTATGCATTCATGATTAATTGTACTAATAAATAAGTTAATGACAATACTCGTATGTATGTTATTATCTATGTCCAATTCGTCTATGTTGACGTAAAACTGAGTTCTGCTTATACTTCATCAGTAATAAATGCAATCATTTAATCTTTATTAACTTTAATCGGCAGTTCTAAACTATATAAATTCATTTCACTTCCAATGTATAACTAATTATAACACTTTTGAAGTATCTGAATCATAAAAAATACTTCGCAGCACCTAACGTCTGTGATATGATTTACAATAAAGAAAAAGGCAATGTCGCGAGAAATATCTGTTTAAAGGGAATAGACAAATTTATTCAAAATATTTTGAGGATTTTCAACCGAAAAAACCACTAACAAACTTATTTTTCAGCGTTAAACCAACTGAGGCGAGAGGCTAGCTCTTTAAATTTCCGCCATATAGTTTGTTTACATCCAAGATGCATTGCGGTTAAAGTTACTTTTAAGAGTTAAATACCAATTAAGGCTTAAGTATCGACAAAAATACGTTTTTTTAGAGTTTACGTGAAGATTACAGTCAAGGTCGACTCTAAATATATGTTATAATACCGGACCTAAGTTTAGAAAATCAGTTTTAACTTAAATATAAATCAATACTATGTAATTGATAGTGACAATAAGTCATAATTACTATCGCATTGATATATTTTTAATTATTTACATTCTCCAAATAATTAGCTGGGCCCGCGCAAATATTTGCGCACATAGAAATTAAAGATTTGACAATACTTCATAAAAAGTACATAGTTCTTAATCAACTTTCCACTAGTGTTATTTTAGGTACCGGAAACTAACATACATCTTATTAGACGTCCATTGACAATATTTTAAATTTATACTGTTCCAGGGGTAAGAAGCCATGCTACAGTAAATTTCCTTCCATAAGGAATATATAGGTAAGGTAGGACGTGAATTGAGGGAGTTACAGGTGAGATTTCAGCTTGAAATCGTACGCATAATTACAGATGGTCATTTTGTACTGACCTAGATATCTAGAGATATTTCTTAAATGCCCAGGGTTCGATGCCAGGATGGACCCGATTCTCCCATGTGGAATACATGGGAGAAATATTAAAAGTAATTCTTTACTTCTAATCGATGAGATGCACGACTATGCACCATGATGATGATCAATTTCTTGCATTTTTACTTAAAATTTTACCTTTAGCTCGCAATAAGTAAGTATACCTTGATCGAGAGAAAGCAATTATAAGAAGCACAATACTAATAAAACTGTTTTATTTCACGGAAACACTGTTAAAAATTACGTTGATATAAACAAAGTTCGGTTGCTACAGAGAAATAAACAAAATTTGAATTTTTTAAAATTTTGGTATATTTTTCGCGAGATTTTTCTGAGGATATTGCTTTTATCTGCAAATGTTTATAATATAATTATATATATAAATGTATAAATATAATTTCTTCTATTGTATATCTAATATAGTGTATCTCTTATTTTCAGCATTAGTTTTAACTGATCATTTATTCTATATGTCTTCCTATGGATAAACTCATGAGCTCAAAATGAAAAATCTGATGTGGCCAACTCATGACTTTCTCCGTAGTTATTGAAAACATAAGCCTATGCCGGTAATATATAAATAACTCCAAAACAATGAGTGTTACAGGAAAATGTTTCATACAAGCTTTGTAGTAAAAAACATTATCTACAACTTTGGTACATAATTGTATATACCTACATTGCATTTTGACAGACATAAGTATGAAAAACGTCAATTTCTGGGTAAACAACAACTTCCGGTTAACCATTATTCAAGAATAACTCCTAAACAATCAGTGTTACGAAAAAATGTTTCATACAAAAGTTGTAGTAAAATACATTATCAATAAGTTTTGTTCACAATTGTATATACCTACATTGCATTTTTACAGAGATATGTATGAAAAGCTTCCATTTCTGGATTAACAACAACTTCCGGTTAACCATTATTTAGGAATAACTCCTAAACAATCAGTGTTACGAAAAAATGTTTTCTACAAAAGTTGTAGTAAAATACATTATATACAACTTTTGTGTGTAAATGTATATACCTATATTGCATTCTGACAGAGATAAGTATGAAAAACTTCAATTTCTGGGTAAACAACAACTTCCGGTTAACCATTATTTGGGAATAATTCCTAAACAATTAGTGTTACGAAAATATGTTTTCTACAAAAGTTGTAGTAAAGTATATTATCTACAACTTTTGTGTGTAAATGTATATACCTATATTGCATTCTTACAGAGATATTTAAGAAACAAAAGTTTGTTCCGGATAAACCGTAACTTCCGGTTTAGCGATAATCTCCAAAAACTAATCAACTCTTGGCATTGTTAGGAAAATCCTAAATATGAATTTTGAAAATGATCGGATAATTACTTTTTAAGATAGAGCGCCCACAAACTTTTTAACCACAGACAGACAGACAGACACACAGACAGACAGACAGACACACAGACAGACATGTTCGGGAAAATAGCTAAACATGCTCTATGGGCCCCAAAACATCTATTTCCGTCGAAATCTGGAGGTCTTCTCTATACTACGTATAGGGAGAAAGTAAAAATTGCTTAGGTCGCTATGGAGATGAGTTGTTTACAACATCAAAATATTGATAAAATATTGGTGCATTTTATCAAAATGTTTACAATTTCGAATCGTAATCGATACTCTACGACTGAAATAAGAATCTCCATTCAATTTCCTTTCTTTTGGTACTTGTCTCGACTTTGTACGACTTGTGTTACTAATTTAATTTTGCGAAAGAAACAAAGCCTGCAAGCGATAAAAGTGAAGTTTACGTGTATTCCTTATGGAACCGTATTATGGACTCCTGGGTTCGAACCCGGGCTTTCTTAGTAATGGGAATAGTTTTCCTAGGGGTTTCTAACTCGTAGAAACACAATGCAGTTTGTTTCGAATCTCTAAGTCAAACCGTTTCTGAAATAAAGGGGGGGACGGACGGACACTTCGGAAATTATATATAAAGATAGATATGAATGAATCCGGAGAAGCATCTATATATAATAGATAGATACATGAATGAATCCGGAGAAGCATCTATATATAATAGATACGAGTAAAATGTAGCTTGCATACTGCAAGCAGATCGACAACACTAATTTCATTTCAACACCAATTTCATATCGGCATCATATCGGGACAGTCCTCAAAATAAAAAATCTGATGTGGCCAGTACATGACTTTCTCAATTTATAAGAAGTTAATATTTATCTACGACAATAATTTTGAACTCTATATTTCATCTAAACTTGGAAGATGAATGATTAATTTATATATTATTATCTTTGACGTCACAAACATTATAAATAATGTTTTTCGGACATGATCGATGAAAAACGATGAAATTGGCCTTTCGCCCATATAGCCCAGAGCGCCCACAAACTACATAATCAGCAACTTCCGGTTTATCAGTATTTCATGAATAAATCCTAAACAATCAGTGATACAAAAATATGTGTAGTACAAAAGTTATAGTAAATTACTTTTTTTTCTAAAACTTTTGTAAATAATAGTATATATCTAAATATCATATTCATGGAGATATTTTGAAAACCGGAAATGAGCTTTGAAGAATAAAGCTCGACTTCCGGTTGATCGATTTACTCCAAAAACTAATCAACTCTGACAGCCCCCACCACAGTACTATATATGAAGTTTGGTATTGATACGACTAACAGTTTTCACGTAAGAGCGTCCACTATCACACACACACATACACACACACACATACACACAGACATCATTCCGAAAATGGTTAAAACATGTTCTAGGGATCCCAAAACATGTATTTCCGTTGAAATCTCGAAGTCGATTTTTTTCATGAAAACAATCCTTTCTCTATACTTCGTATATGGAGAAGTAAAAAAGGATTGACATTTTTCTTAAAATTCGCTGACATTTCATCGTCTGGCATCGAACCCAGGTCTTCCTGGTGAGCTTACTATGCACAAAAATATAAGATCACCATCACTAACTATGTGTGATAATTGTGAGACCCGGGGTCGATGCCGGACGGATTAATTGCAATGAATTTTAAGAATATTTTCAATAGTTTTTCTACTTTTGAGGACCCTCTCGATGTGATGTCGACTTGAAATTTGTGTTATCAACATGCTTGCAGATTGCAAGCAAAATTTTACTCGTATATAATAGATATATTCATGAATGAATTTGGAAAAGGAATTATATATAATACGAGTAAAATGTTGCTTGCATACTGCAAGCAAATCGACAACACTAATTTCATATCGGCATTATATCGGGACGGTCCACAAAAGAAAAAAAAAGATTGAAAATATTCCTAAAATTCAATGAAATTTCATCATCTGGCATCGAACCCGGGTCTTACTGGTGAACTTACTATGCAGCACATTAGAAAATCACCATCTCTATGTGTGAAAATTCAACCAGAAATATTGGCTACAACTGCCTCAAAAGACGTTCTAATTTTCACGATTGTAAATGGCACACTGGATTCGAACCAAGGACGATCTTGGACATCTGAAACATGTTTCTGAAAGTTATTTATGATCTCTATCTATATGCTCAATTTCAAGTTTCTATGTTTTTGGGAAAGGTTTCAACATAATTCCTAAATATCGGATCAACTTCTGATTTCAGAGACACCTGGTGTCGAACCCATGAAATATTGTAAGCTGTGAAAAAAGAGTTTGATTTGTAAAGACTTGTTCTTCTATCATGCAAATTTTGAAGTCGATAGCATGCCGGGAAGTACCTTAATTTTGTTTCCGTTATCTCCGTAAGAAATGCATTGAGAAGTGCAAATGTCCCTCTGGGATCGAACCAAGGACCATCAGCGAAAATAAAAAAAATTTATTATGAAATATATTCATGATAATTATCGACGTGCCGAGTTTCAAGTATCCATGTAATCGGGAAAAGATCCAAAAAAATCTTCAAAATCGCCGCAATGCATTTTAAACGGCCGATTTTTGCCCCGACCTAGCATCGAACCATGGACCATATTCGGCGATGTCTTTCTGATTTACGTTGGAGTTGCACGGCTTCTAGCGATCCCTCGAATTTCAACTCTCTACTTTTCCGGGAAGTGCAGCAAAAAAGTTTTCGCAAATCCCCACCATGTATCCTTATGGAGAAAATCGCGACTATGGGGCCTTCTGGAATCGAACCCATGACACCGAGATTCAATGTCAGTGATTCAAATCGAAACTCGAGGACCCTATATATATGATCATGATCTATCGAAAACATTAATGAGTTTTACGGAAAATATCCTGGGTTCGATGCTAGGTCGATGCAAAAGTCGGACGTTTAAAATGCATTGTGGCGATTTTTAAGATTTTTTTGGACCCCTTCCCGATAGCATGGAAACTTGAAATTCGGCATGGAGTTGGAGATCATAAATATATTTCATAATCAAATTTTACATATACGCTGATGGTCCTTGGTTCGATCCCAGAGGGTCATTTACATTCCTCAATGCATTTCTTATGGAGATAACAGAAAAAGGTTTTAGGTTCTTCCCGATATGATATCGACTTCAAACTTTGATTGAAATAATATGAAATCCTAATAAGTCATACTGTGTATTCAAATCTACATATATTTCCTGGGTTCGACACCAGGCGTCTCTACAATCAGTATTATTATCCGATTTTTAAGAATTAATTTAAACCTTTTCCCGATAATATTAAAACATGAAATTAGGCATATAGATAGATAACATAGATAGATTTCAAAAACATGTTTTAGATTACCTAGATCGTCCTTGGTTCGAATCCAGAGAGCCATTTACATTCGTGAAAATTAGAACGTCTTTTGAGGCAGTCGGAGCCAATATTTCTGGTTGAATTTTCACACATAGTAAGAGATGGTGATTTTCTGTTGTACTGCATAGTAGGTTCGCCAGGAAGGTCTAGGTTCGATGCCAGATGATTAAATTGCAGCGAATTTTAAGAATATTTTAAATCCCTTTTTTTTCTTTTCAGGGCCGTTCCGATATGATGCCGATATGAAATTTGTGTTGTCGATCTGCTTGCAGTATGCAAGCTACATTTTACTCGTATCTAAGTACGAGTAAAATGTTGCTTGCATACTGCAAGCAGATCGACAACACTATTTATATGTCGGCATCATATCGGGACGGCCATCAAAAGAAAAAAATGGATTGAAA
Organism: Sympetrum striolatum; assembly: GCA_947579665.1. Classification (NCBI taxonomy): domain Eukaryota; kingdom Metazoa; phylum Arthropoda; class Insecta; order Odonata; family Libellulidae; genus Sympetrum; species Sympetrum striolatum. The sequence goes on from OX388343.1 coordinate 2,086,693, forward strand.
TTTTTCTTAAATTCGCTGAAATTCCATCGTCTGGCATCGAACCCGGGTCTTTACTGTGAACCTACTATGCAGCACAATAGAAAATCACCATCTCTAACTATGTGTGAAAATTCAAGCAGAAATATGGGCTACAACTGCCTAAAAAGACGTTCTAATTTTCACGAATTTAATGGCTCCCTGGTTTCGAACCAAGGACGATTTTGGAAATCTAAAAAATGTTTCTGAAAGTTATTTATTATGTTTATATATATGTTGAATTTGAAGTTTCTATATTATTGGCAAAGGTTTCAAAATAATTCCTAAAAATCGGAACAACTTCTGATTGCAGAGACACCTGGTGTCGAACCCAGGAAATATTGGTAGCTGTGAATGGACAGTATAATTAATGAGGATTTCATCTTGTTTTTTACAAAGTTTGAAGTCGATATCATGCCGGGAAGTACCTAAAACCTTTTTCTGTTATCTCCGTAAGAAATGCATTGAGGAATGTAAATGGCTCTCTGGGATAGAACCAAGGACCATTAGCGAATATGTAAAATTTGATTATGAAATATATTTATGAACTCCAACTCCTTGCCGAATTTCAAGTTTCCATGCCATCGGGAAAGGGTCGAAAAAAATCTTAAAAATCGCCACAATGCATTTTAAACGGCCGATTTTTGCCTCGACCTAGCATCGAACCCAGGATATTTTCCGTAAAATTCATATATGTTTTCGATAGATCATGACCATATATAAAGGCTCCTAGAGTTTCGATTCTCTACCTATCCGGGAAGTATTTTTTAAAAATTCCCGAAAATCAAAGCAATGTATTTAAACGGGAAAAATCGGGACTTTGGGTCCCTCTGGAATCGAACCCATGACACTGAGGCTCAAAATCGCAATTTTTCTGGAGGTTACACGCTATGGCCAATATGTCGTAAAAATTTCAAGCCAATGACGCTTGGGGTTTAGCCTGTGAGTTTGTATCCTCTCTATCTATTATATATAGATGCTTCTCCGGATTCATTCATATATCTATTATATACGAGTAAAATGTAGCTTGCATACTGCAAGCAGATCGGCAATACTAATTTCATATCGGCATCATATCGGGACGGTTCTCAATTGAACAAAAAAAAATATTCAAAATATTCTTAAAATTCGCTGTTATTTTATCGTCTGGCATCGAACCCGGGTCTTACTGGTAAACTTACTATGCAGCACAATAGAAGATCAACATCTCTAAGTATGTGTGAAAATTCAAGCAGAAATATTTGTTACAACTGCCTCAAAAGACGTTCTTATTTTCACGAATGTAAATGCCTCTCTGCATTCGAACCAAGGACGATCCTGGAAATCTAAAACATGATTTTGAAATTTATCTATGATATCTAACTAAATGCCGAACTTCAAGTTTCTATATTGTTGGGAAAGGGTTCAAAATTATTATTGAAAATCGGATCAGTTACTGATTGTAGAGACGCCTGGTTTCGAACCCTGGACACACTGGTAGCTGTGACTGCACAGTTAGATTTTTATGAACTTGATCATATTTTATGCAAAGTTTGAAGTCAATATCATGCCGAGAAGTACCTAAAATCTCTTTCCGTTATCTCCATAAGAAATGCATTGTGGAGTACAAATGGCCCTCTGGGATCGAACCAAGGACCATAAGCGATTAAAAAAAAATTTCATTATGAAATATATTTATGATTTCTAACCCCATGCCAAATTTTAAGTTTCCATGCATTCGGAAAGGGGTCCAAAAAAAATCTTAAAAATCTCCACAATGCGTTTTAAACGGCCGATTTTCGCCCCGACCTAGCATCGAACCCAGGATAATTTTCGTAAAACTCATTTATGTTTTCGATAGATCATGTTCATATATATAGGCTCCTTGAGTTTTAATTCTCTACCTGTCCGGAAAGTATTTTTTTTTAATTCCCGAAAATCAAAGCAATGCATTTAAACGGGAAAAATCGGGACTTTGGGGCCCTCTGGAATCGAACCCATGACATTGAGGTTCAAAATCGCAATTTTTCTGGTGGTTATACGTTATGGCCAATATGTCGTAAAAATTTCAAGCCATTGACGCTAGTGGTTTAGCCTGTGACTTTGTATCCTCTCTATATATATATATATACGAGTAAAATGTAGCTTGCATACTGCAAGCAGATCGACAACACTAATTTTATATCGGCATCATATCGGGTCGGTCCTTAATAGAAAAAAAAAAGGATTGAAATATTTCTTCAAATTCGCTGAAATTTCATCGTCTGGCAATGAACCCGGGTCTCTCTGGTGAACTTACTATGCAGCACAATAGAAGATCACCGATTCTAACTATGTGTGAAAAGTTAAGCAGAAATATTTGGCTACAACTGCCTCAAAAGACGTTTTAATTTTCACGAATGTAAATGGCTCTCTGGATTCGAACCAAGGAAAATCTTGGAAATCTAAAACATGTTTCTAAAAGTTATTTATGATCTCTATCTATATGCCAAATTTCAAGTTTCTATATTGTTGGGAAAGGTTTGAAAATAATTCCTGAAAATCGGATCAATTTCTGAATGCAGAGACACCTGGTGTCGAAGCCAGGAAATACTGTAAGCTGTGAATGCAAAGTTTGATTTGTAAGGACTGGCTTTTCTATCATGCAAAGTTTGATGTAGATAGCATGCCGGGAAGTACCTTAATTTTGTTTCCGTTATCTCCGTAAGAAATGCATTGAGAAGTGCAAATGGCCCTCTGGGATCGAACCAAGGACCATCAGCGAACATCTAAAATTTGATTATGATATATATTCATGATATCTATCGACGTGCCGAGTTTCAAGTATCCATGTTTATGGGAAAGGATCCAAAAAAAATCTTAAAAATCGCGACAATGCATTTTAAACGGCCGATTTTTGCACCGACCTAGCATCGAACCATGGACAAAATTCGAAGATGTCTTTTTGATTTTCGTTGGATATGGACGGCTTCTAGCGGTCCCTTGAATTTCAATTCCTCCTTCTCCGGAAAGGGCCTCAAAAAAATTTTGGAAAATCCCCGCCATGTATTCTTATGGGGAAAATCGCGACTTTGGGGCCTTCTGGAATCGAACCCATGGCACCGAGGTTCAAAATCACATTTTTTCTGGCGGTTACACGTTATGGCCAAAACGTCGTAAAAATTTCAAGTCAATCACGCTTGTGGTTTAGGCTGTGAATTAGTATCCTATCTATCTATCTATATAGGTATATACATGAATGAATCCGGAGAAGCATCTATATATAACGAGTGCAATGTAGCTTGCATACTGCAATCAGATCGGTAATATTATTTTATTTCGGCATCATATCGAGACGGTCCTCAAAAGAAAAAAAAAAGATTGAAAATATTTTTAAAATTCGCTTCAATTTTAGCGTCTTGCATCGAACCCGGGTCTTCCTGGTGAACTTACTAAGCGGCACAATATAAGATCACTATATCTAACTATGTGTGAAAATTCAAGCAGAAATATTTGCTACAACTGCCTTAAACGACGTTCTACTTTTCACGAATGTAAATGGCTCTCTGGATTCGAACCAAGGACGATCGTGGGAATCTAGAACGTTTCTGAAACGTATCTATAATTTCTATCTGTGTGCTGAATTTCAAGTTTCTATATAATTGGGAAATGGTTCCAAAAAATTCTTAAAAATCCGATAATTTACTGATTGTAGAGACGCCTGGTGGTGAAACCAGGAAACATTGGTAGATGTGAATTCACAGTTGAATTAGTAATGACTTGATCTTATCTTATGCAAAGTTTCAAGTAGATATAATATCGGGAAGCACCTAAAATGTGTTTCCGTAATCTCCATAAGAAATGCATTGAGGAATGTAAATGGCCCTCTGGGATCGAACCAAGGACCATATGGGAATATATAAAATTTGATTATGAAATATAATTATGATATCTAACGACATGCCGAATTTCAACTTTCTATGCCATCGGAAAAGGGTTCAAAAAAAATCTTAAAAATCGCCGCAATGCATTTTAAACGGCCGATTTTTGCCCCGTCCTAGCATCGAACCTAGGATAATATTCGTAGATGTCTTTATGGTTTTCTTTAGATATGGGGGGCATCTAGCGATCCCTCGTGTTTCTACTCTCTCCTTTTCCGGGAAGTGCCTCAAATAAATTTTCGAAAATCCCCGCCATGTAATCTTATGGGGAAAATCGCGAATTTGGGGCCTTCTGGAATCGAACCCATGACACTGAGGTTCAATGTCGGCTTTTTCCTGGAGGTTACACGTTATGGCCAATATGTCGTAAAAATTTCAAGGCATTGGCACTTGTGGAACATGGTTAGAATTTTGATCCCCTATGAATGTATATATCTATTATATATAGACGTTTCTCCGGATATACCTATATATATACGAGTAAAATGTTGCTTGCATACTGCAAGCAGATCGACAACACTAATATCATGTCGGCATCATATCGGGAAGGCCGTCAAAAGAAAAAAATTGGATTGAAAATATTCTGATTATTCGCTGCAATTTATTCGTCCGGCATCGAACCCGGGTCTTCTTGGTGATACTTACTATAGAGCACAATAGAAAATCACCATCTCTAACTATCTGTGAAAATTCAAGCAGAAATATCAACTGCAACTGCATCAAACGACGTCCTACTTTTCCCTTATCTTTCTTATGAGAGAAATGTTAATGTGGTCTGGCATCGAACCCAGGAATATTACGGTCTTCTGAAAACTGTTTTCTTAAACCAGATTTAACCATACATCTTCCGGCCAAGCACGAAATTTCTATCATTTCGATAAGTGCATCAAAAAAATAATGAAATACTAACCCTATGTATTTTAAACGGGAGACATATTTACCGCCCGGCATCGAACCCGGGTCTTTCTGGTGAAACTTCCTATGCAACATAATAGAAGATGTTATTCTTTAACTATGTGCGAAAATTCAAGCAGAAATATAGGCTGCAACTGCCTCAATCGAAGTCTTACTTTTCCCTTATATTCCTTATGAGAGAAATGTTAATGTGCTCTGGCACCGAACCCAGGAATAGTACGGTCTTATGAAAATTTTTTTCTTAAACCAATTGTTACCTTACACTTTCCGGCTAAGCACGAACTTCCTATTATTTCGAGAAGTGCATCAAAAAAAATAATGAAAAACAGCTCCCATGTATTTTAAAGGGCAGTTCTTTGCATCGTCCTAGCATCGACCCCAGGATATTTTTTGTGAAAGTCATTGATGTTTTCAAAAGTCCAAGACCATAAATATAGGCTCCTTGAGTTTTACTTCTCTACCTATCCGGAAAGTATTTTTTTTAAATTCCCGAAAATCACGGCAATGCATTTAAACGGGAAAAATCGGGACTTTGGGGCCCTCTGGAATCGAACCTATGACACTGAGGATCAAAGTCGCTTTTTTCCTGGGGGTTTCACGTTATGGCCAATATGTCATAAAAATTTCAAGTCATTGACGCTTGTGGTTTAGCCTGTGAATTTGTATCCTATCTATATAGCTATATAGCTATATAGCTATATAGCTATATATATGAATGAATCCGGAGAAGCATCTATATATAATAGATGTAGCTTGCATACTGCAAGCAGATCGACAACACTAATTTCATATCGGCATCATATCGGGACGGACATCAAAAGAAAAAAAAAATTCAAAATATTCGTAGAATTCGCTGCAATTTCATCACCTGGCAGCGAACCCCGGTCTTCCTGGTGTACTTACTATGCAGCAAAATAGAAAATTTTCATATCAAACTATGTGTGAAAATTCAAGCAAAACTATTAGGTGCAACTACCTCAAACGACGTCCTACTATTCACATACACTCCTTATTTGAGAAATTATAATCTGCTCTGGCATCGAACCCAGGAACAGCATGGTCTTATCTATTTTTTTTCTTAAACAAAGTGTTAATATACATCTTCCATCTAAGCAAGAGCTCCCTTACATATCGATAAATGCATAAAAAAATTATGAAAAGATACCCCATAGTATTATATATGGGTGATATTTTCACAGCCCGGCATCGAACCCGGGTCTTTCAGGCAATACTTTCTATGCAGCACAAAAGAAAAACACCATCTCTAACCGCGTATGCAAATTCAAGCAGAAATATTGGTTACAACTGCCTCAAATGACGTCCTACTTTTCCTTTATATTCCTTATGAGAGAAACGTTATTGTGCTCTGGCTTCGAACCCAGGAACAGTACGGTCTTATGAAAATTTTTTTCTAAAACTTATTCGTACCATACATCTTCCAGCTAAGCACGAACATCCTATCATTTCGATAAGTGCATCTAAAAAAATAATGAAAAACGGCTCCCATGTATTTTAAAGGGCAGATCTTTGCATCGTCCTAGCATCGAACCCAGGATAACTTTTGTAAAAGTCATTGGTGTTTTCGAAAGTCCAAGACCATAAATATAGGCACCTTGAGTTTTACTTCTCTACCTATCCGGAAAGTATTTTTTTTTAATTCCCGAAAATCACGGCAATGCATTCAAACGGGAAAAATCGGGACTTTGGGGCCCTCTGGAATCGAACCTATGACACTGAGGATCAAAGTCTCTTTTTTCCTGGGGGTTTCACGTTATGGCCAATATGTCATAAAAATTTCAGATCAATGACGCTTCTAGTTTAGGCTGTGAATTTGTATCCTATCTATCTATATAGGTATATATATGAATGAATCCGGAGAAGCATCTATATATAATAGATACGAGTAAAATGTTGCTTGCATACTGCAAGCAGACCGACAACACTAATTTCATATCGGCATTACATCGGGACGGTCCTGAAAAGAATAAAAAAGGATGGAGAATATTCTTAAGATTCGCTTTAATTGATTCGTCTGGCATCGAACCCGGGTCTTCCTGGTGAACTTACTATGCAGCACAACAGAAGAACCTCTAACTATGTCCGAAAATTCAAGGAGAAACATTGGCTACAACTGCCTCAAAAGACGTTCTAATTTTCACGAATGTAAATGGCTCCCTGGATTCGAACCAAGGACGATCTTGGAAATCTAAAACATGGTTCTGAAAGTTATTAATGGTCTCTATCTAGATGCCGAATTTCAAGTTTCTATATTATTGGGAAAGTTTTCAAAATAATTCCTAAAAATCGGATCAACTTCTGTATGCAGAGACACCTGGTGTCGAACCCAGGACGTATTGCAAGCTGTGAATGCACAGTTTGATTTATAAAGACTTGCTCTTGTATCATGCAAAGTTTGAAGTCGATAGCATAACGGGCAGTACCTAAATTTAGTTTCCGTTACCTCCGTAAGAAATGCATTGAGAAGTGCAAATTGTCCTCTGGGATCGAACCAAGGACCATCAGCGAACATAAAAAATTTGATTATGAAATATATTAATGAGATCTATCTACGTGCCGAGTTTCATGAATCCATGTTATCGGGAAAGGATCCAAGAAAAATCTTCAAAATCGCCGCAATGCATCTTAAACGGCCGGTTTTTCCCCCGACCTAGCATCGAACCATGGACCATATTCGGCGATGTCTTTCTGATTTACGTTGGAGCTGCACGGCCTCTAGCGATCCCTCGAATTTCAACTCTCTACTTTTCCGAGAAGTGCACCAAAAAAATTTTCGAAAATCCCCGCCATGTATCCTTATGGAGAAAATCGCGACTTTGGGGCCTTCTGGAATCGAACCCATGACACTGAGGTTCAAAATCGCATTTTTTCTGGGGGTTTCATGTTAGGGCCAATACGTAGTAAAAGTTTCAAGTCAATGACGTTTGTGGTTTAGGCTGTGAATTAGTATACTATCTATCTATCTATCTATCTATCTATATGAATGAATCCGGAGAAGCATCTATATATAATAGATATGATATATGAATGAATCCGGAGAAGCATCTATATATAATAGATAGACGCTTCTCCGGATATCTATTATATATAGATGCTTCTCCGGATACATTCATATATATAGATACCCAGATACCCAGATAGGATACAAATTCACAGCCTAAACCGCTAGCCCCATTGACTTGAACTGTTTACGACGTATTGGCCATAACGTGTAACCGCCAGAAAAATTGAGATTTTGAACCTCAGTGTCATGGGTTCGATTCCAGAGGGGCCGAAAGTCCCGATTTTTCCCGTTTAAATGCATTGCTTTGGTTTTCGGGAATTTTTAAAAAATACTTCCCGGATATGTAGAGAATCGAAACTCTAGGAGCCTATATATATGGTCATGATCTATCGAAAACATAACTGAATTTTTCGGAAAAATTTCCTGGGTTCGAAGCTAGGTCAAGGCTAAAATCGGCCGTTTAAAATGCATTGTGGCGATTTTTAAGATTTTTTTTGGACCCTTTCCCGATGGCATGGAAACTTGAAATTCGGCATGGAGTTGGAGATCAATAATAAATTTCAGGATCAAGTTTTACATATTCGCTGATGGTCCTTGGTTCGATCCCAGAGGGCCATTTAAATTCCTCAATGCATTTCTTACGGAGATAACTGAAACAAATTTTATGTACTTTCCGGCATGCTATCGACTTCATACTTTGCATGATAGAAGAGCAAGACTTAACAAATTAAACTATACATTCACAAGTATCAATGTGTCCTGGCTTCGACACCAGGTGTCTCTGCAATCAGAAGTTGATCCGATTTTTAGGATTTATTTTGAAACCTTTCCCAATAATATAGAAACCTGAAATTTGGCATATAGATTGAGATGATAAATAACTTTCAGATACATTTTTTAAATTTCCAAGATCGTCCATGGTTCGAGAACCGAGAGCCATTTACATTTGTGAACATTAGAGCGTCTTTTAAGGCAGTTGTAGCCAATATTTCTGCTTGAATTTTCACACATAGTTAGCGATGGTGAACTTCTATTGTGTTTCACAGTAGGTTTACCAGTAAGACACGGGTTCGATGCCAGACGATGAAATTTCAGAGAATTTTAAGAAAAAATTATATCTTTTTTTTTCTTATGAGGACCTTCCCGATGTGATGCCGATATGAAATTGGTATTATCGATCTGCTTGCAGTATGCAAGCTACATTTTACTCGTACCTATATACACACTCACTCATTCATTCATTCATTCATTCATAGGGGATCAAAATTCTAACCATGTTCCACAAGTGCCACCGACTTGAAATTTTTACGACGTGTTAGCCATAACGAGTAGACTCCAGAATAAATCCGATATTGAACCTCGGTGTCATGGGTTCGATTCCAGAAGGCACCAAAGTCGCGATTTTCCCCATAAGATTACATGGCGGGGATTTTCGAAAATTTTTTTGAGGCACTTCCCGGAAAAGCAGAGAGTTGAAACTCGAGGGACCGCTAGATGCCGTGCATAGCCAACGAAAATCGGAAAGACATCTTCGAATATTGTCCTTGGTTCGATGCTAGGTCGGGGCAAAAATCGGCCGTTTAAAAAGCATTGCGGCGATTTTGAAAATTTTTTTTGGATCCTTTCCCGATAACATACATACTTGAAACTCAGCACGCCGATAGATATCATGAATATATTTCATAATCAAATTTTACATATTAGCTTATGGTCCTTGGTTCGATCCCAGAGGGCCCTTTGCACTTCTCAATGCATTTCTTACGGAGATAACGGAAACAAAATTTAGGTACTTCCCGGCATGCTATTGACTTCAAACTTTGCATGATAGAAGAGCAAGTCTTTACAAATCTAACTATGCATTCACAGCTTACCATATTTCCTGGATTCGACACCAGGTGTCTCTGCAATCAGAAGTTGATCCGATTTTTAGGAATTATTTTGAAACCTTTCCCAATAATATATAAATTTGAAATTCGGCATATAGAAAGAGATCATAAATTATTTTCAGAAACATATTTTAGATTTCCAAGATCGTCCTTGGTTCGAATCCAGAGAGCCATTTACATTCGTGAAAATTAGAACATCTTTTGAGGCAGTTGTAGCCAATATTTCTGCTTGAATTTTCACACATAGTTAGAGATGGTGCTCTTCTATTGTGTTTCATAGTAGGTTCACCAGTAAGACCCGGGTTCAATGCCAGACGATGGAATTTCAGCGAATTTTAAGAAAAATTTCAATCCACTTTTTTCTTTTGATGGCCGTCCCGATATGATGCCGACATGAAAATAGTGTTGTCGATCTGCTTGCAGTATGCAAGCAACATTTTACTCGTATAGATAGGTATATAGATAGGTATATATATAGGTATATAGATAGATAGGATACAAATTCACAGCCTAAACCACAAGCGTGATTGAGTTCAAATTTTAACTGCGTATTGGCCATAACAATTAACCGCCAGAAAAATTGTGATTTTGATTCTCAGTTTCATGGGTTCGATTCCAGAGGGCCCCAAAGTCCCGATTTTTCCCATAAGATTACATGGCGGGGATTTTCGAAAATTTTTTTGAGGCACTTCCAGGAAAAGCAGAGAATTGAAGCTCGCGGAATCGCTAGATGCCCTGCATAGCCAACGAAAATCAAAAAGACATCATCGAATATTGTCCTTGGTTCGCTGCTAGGCCGGGGCAAAAATCGGCCGTTTAAAATGCATTGCGGCGATTTTGAAGATTTTTTTTGGACCCCTTTCCGATGGCATAGAAACTTGAAATTCAACATGAGGTTAGATATCATAAATATATCTCATAATAAAATTTTACATATTTGCTGATCGTCCTTGGTTCGATCCCAGAGGGTCATTTCAATTCCTCAATGCCTTTCTTACGGAGAAAACGGAAACAAAATTTAGGTACTTCCCGGCATGCTATCGACTTCAAACCTTGCATGATACAAGAACAAGTCTTTAAAAATCAAACTTTTCATTCACAGCTTACAATATGTCCTGGGTTCGACACCAGGTGTCTCTGAAATCAGAAGTTGATCCGATTTTTAGTAATTATTATGAAAGCTTTCCCAATAATATAGAAACTTGAAATTCGGCATATAGATAGGGATCATAAATAAGTTTCTGAAACATATTTTAGATTTCCAAGATCGTCCTTGGTTCGAATCCAGAGAGCCATTTAAATTCGTGAAAAGTAGAACGTCTTTTGAGGGAGTTGTAGCCAACATTTCTGCTCGAATTTTCACACACAGTCAGAGATGGTGATCTTCTATAGTGCTGCATAGTAATTTCTAATGTATGACCCGGGTTCGTTACCAGACGATGAAATTGTAGCGAATTTTATGAATATTTTCAATCCTCTTTTTTTTTTCTTTAGAGGACCGTCCCAAAATGATGCCGATATGAAATTAGTATGCCGATCTGCTTGCAGTATGCAAGCTTCATTTTACTCGTATATATATATATATACTAGTAAATGGGTGCTTGCAAACTGCAAGCAAAAAAAATATGAAGGGATACTACCCTGAGTTATCGGTCTATATGTTATATTTACGTTTCTTTTTAATTATACCACTGTCTATCGTATACATAATTTTGAAATGTGAGATCAAGATTCACCAAATAATATAATAATAGAATAATTATTTCGAAAGCTCTTCACGTTTAATTGATACGGGAGTTTGGAGTTGAGACCTTAATGCTAGGTGGCCACCAAATGCGAAGCGTAGGTAAGTTGAGCGAAGTTACGTTGAGCGGACTACGCTTTCACAATAGAATCTATACTTTTTAATGTAGCTGCGGCCGCCGGATACGAAGCGTAGTTGAGCTGAGAATTGTGACGTCACTCTGCCTCGCAAGGCACATCTTCCGAACGGTCGTGGTTCGTTCTGAAGCGAAGTCAGCTTACCCCTCCACCGTTCTCAACGTGATAGTGGTGGAGGGGGGGAGCCTTTCGCTTCTTTCATCGGCAGTATTTCAATTGATATCAGTGTGTGAAAGATTCACATTTTCGAGGGCTCCCGGATAGTCATGTGGACAGCGCGTTTGCCTTTGGTGAAAGCGGTCCCGGGTTTGATTCCCGGTGGGAGCCAATGTGCGAAATGACCTAAGCTGTCGAAGCACTTTTAACAATACTACTACTAAGATTCACATTTATGAGCTTGAAAGGTGTGATTAATTCCCAATTACAGCTTTCTTTCAGAAATATTAATTTAATAATTGATGAACGATTCAATTTCACAAAAAGTAATCACTTTGTCAACCTATGATAATTGTGATCGTAAACCTAATTTAATTACTTCCAATGGGGTTACAAATCAATTAAATCCCAATTTAAGATATTTACTCGTCTTAGCGGAACGCAATGATTGAGAAAATGCCGTCGGAAAGGTTCATTGCAGCCGAGAATAATTTTCTCGTAAATATAATCATTGAACGCAGGTCAGTTTTTGAAAATCAACTAATGCTGTGAAATCGTCAGTAGGTCTCGGAGAGGAACACCAGCTTACCATAGCACTAAAACCAATAACAGTAGGATATTCATTTATGCACTATTAAAAACATTAAAAATACGGCAATTTGAAGTAGATTTAAAAAAAGGCATGTGCTCCTCTCCGAGACATTTACCCGTCAGCAAAAGTATGACGATGGATGAAGAGTAAAGAAAAATTGATTTGCCATGCTTATGTGAGTAAAGTGGTTAATTTTTGTGATGCTCTTTACAAAATAATTTAACTAATTATTAATATAAAATTAAAAACTATTTATACTATCAGTTCCGTCATTGCAAAATGAAAAGTGTACTCGAGTGTGGTACGAACGATAGGAACTTATATGATATTAGCGAAATAGATAAATTCGTGTCCAATGGCTGTAAATAATATCTTAATTAGAGTGTGCCAGCATAATATTGTGATAGAATCCGCCTCTTGCGAAATTTCTGTGATATAACCGTAATCAAAGAATTAAATTCTCGGTCGGCAACTAAAGGCTAAACTTACGCCATCTTGGTAGTTTAGAAAGGAATCGCTTCGCACAGCTCAGCTCCTCCTCCAGTTTTCGACCCTCGAAGACTAAAACTTCGCTACGATTCGCTCCGCGTCACTTTTTCCAGCTCAACTCAGCTCAGCGCCGCTTCGCATTCGGTGGCCACCAGGCTTGATGAATACGCATACGTAAAATTAAATTAAGGAAATACGCCAAACAAAGAATGAATTTCATGAAGTTAATGATGTAAGGTACAACGTATTAATTGTGTACTATGTATTAATTTAAGAAAACATAGTAAAAGAACTTACCTATTCCCCCTAAATATTCAGTGTAGATTCTTCAACTTCATCCTCGAATAATCTTTCTACTTGCATGCCTTTTCCGATTATCTTCGTTGGTTCATGGTCTCGTATCCTCTACATAAACTTATGTTATCACAGTATGTATTCCCGAATAATTCATTGACCGTGCAGATATTCGCTGTCCATTTTGATTAAAGTTACATTTTTCAACCTTCAGTAATAACATAAATGGAAATAATTTTTTTAATTATACCACTGTATATTGTATACATAATTTTCAAATGAGTGAGATCGAGATTCACCAAATAATGATAGTAAAATAAATATTTCGAGAGCCTTTCCATGTGATACGGGAGTCTTTAATGGATACGTGTTCGTAAAACTATATTAAGGAAATACGCCAAACATAGTAAAGTTGGAATAAAAATCTGTATAAGATAAAAATGTGGAAAATAAATAGACGATTACCTGTGTAGTATTCGGTTCAGTGCAAGACATACTCCAAAATAATCCTATATTCATTAGCTGGCGTCTACCACGACAATGAGCTCCGTTTCTAATTAAATAAACAAATAGACAATAGGCAACGTAATTATGTAAATTGTTTTAAAGAACGTAGAAAAAGAATTTTATTCTAAAGCCTATTTGGAGAAGATGGGAAAATAATATTCATACAAAGGTACATGCAAACATTGTTTATACTAACGAAAAATTATCCAGCTAACACGAAGAACGGCGTAATCAGAAGGTCGTTGAAGGAAATCAGTGTATTTTATGTGTAGATTTTTGTTTTTCATTTTGATGAAAGTTGAATTACGTAATATACTATGCACTAATTGTGTACTATGTATTAATTAAAGAAAAAGTAGAAAAAGAACTTAATTTTAAATTCTCTTTGGAGAGGATGACAGAATAATTATATGTAATTAAAATAGAAAAGAAGAAACATAATAGGCATAAAATAAACAGCACAGAAACACACACGAAAAGCAAACCACCATATACGTAGAGCAACGATATCCTAACATCGTTCAATGATACCATGTATTTCCTGAGTAGATATTTGTTGTTCATTTCGATGAAAGTTACAATTTCTTGATATTCAATGATAACATGGTCCTTCAAGAATGGCGGGCAGCAATGGGTTTAGTTGCCGTTATGAGCTTTTCGGTGACATTATATCACAATGTATATAGAACGAAAGTGAAACATACATGGAACTTTTTAGTCTGAGTTCAGTATATGATAAATGTATTTGGTTAAGTGAGCTATGAAATATAATATATTAATAAACTATAGTGTTCGTTAAACTAATGATTCGTATTGCTTGCAGTTATGTTATTTCTAAAGATTGTCGTTAAACCTTATAATTTACATTAATATCACTATTTATTGATTTATATTAATATCAATGTACTTCATTCTAGAATAATCTCGCTACTTACATGACTTTTACGATTATCTTCGTTGATAAATGGTCTCGTATCCTCTACATAAACTTATGTTATCACAGTATGTATTCCCGAATAATTCATTGACCGCGCAGATATTCGCTGACCTTTTTGATGAAAGTTACATTTTTCAACATTCAGTAATAACATATATCGAAAGAAACATTAAAAAATATTAAAAATGCATCAAACCTTTATCACGGACTATGAAATCAGGATTGTAAACAAACTTGTTTTCAATTCAAACAATGGTTGTTGCCATAGATTTAATTTTCGAAATGAGCAGAAAAAAACGAAATGAATTGGCGTTGTAACTAACATTTTGCAAATTTCGTGTCCGAATGTTGAAATCGGTCGAAAGAAAATTAAACTTTGATCTTTTAGACGTCATATAGATCAAGTCTCACTGCTTAACGATTACGTTTTCACATTTTAATTAACGAAAGTAATTTGCTCTACATGGCCATTTTTCGTTTTCCCCATTTAAATACATTGAAAAATATAATCGTCTCTGGGCTCAATCCTAGGTCAAAATCTGGGAATTTTCGATTTTTTCCTGACTCGACTGTCAATTATGAATCTCTTCTGAAAATTTCAGCCTTCTAGCTCGATTAAAAATGCCCAGGAATTTGTATGAATGAGTCGGATTTGCAGCTTTATATATAGTAATGATATATGAATGAATCCGGAGAAGCATCTATATATAATAGATACGAGTAAAATGTAGCTTGCATACTGCAAGCAGATCGACAACACTAATTTCATGTCGGCATCATATCGGGAAGGCAGTCAAAAGAAAAAAAAAATGGATTGAAAATATTCTGATTATTCGCTGCAATTTATTCGTCCGGCATCGAACCCGGGTCTTCCTGGTGATACTTACTATGTAGCAAAACAGAAGATCACCGTCTCTAACTATCTGTGAAAATTCAAGCAGTAATATTATCTGCAACTGCCTCAAACGACGTCCTACTTTTCCCTTATATTTCTTATGAGAGAAATGTTAATGTGCTCTGGCATCGAACCCAAGAATAGTTCGGTCTTCTGAAAACTGTTTTCTTAAACCAGTTTTAACCATACATCTTCCAGGCAAGCACAAACTTCCTATCATTTCGATAAGTGCATCAAAAAAATAATGAAATACAAACCGTATGTATTTTAAATGGGAGACATATTTACCGCCCGGCATCGAACCCGGAACTTTCTGGTGAAACTTCCTAAGCAAGATAATGGAAGATATTATTCTTTAACTATGTGCGAAAATTCAAGCAGAAATATTGGGTGCAACTGCCTCAATCGAAGTCTTACTTTTCCCTTATATTCCTTATGAGAGAAATGTTAATGTGCTCTGGCATCGAACCCAGGAATAGTACGGTCTTATGAAAATTTTTTTCTTAAACTAATTCTTACCTTACACTTTCCGGCTAAGCTCGAACTTCCTATTATTTCGAGAAGTGCATCAAAAAAAATAATGAAAAACAGCCCCCATGTATTTTAAAGGGCAGATCTTTGCATCGTCCTAGCATCGAACCCAGGATACTTCTTGTGAAAGTAATTGATGTTTTCGAAAGTCCAAGACCATAAGTATAGGCACCTTGAGTTTTATTTCTCTACCTATGGGGAAAGTATTTTTTTTAAATTCCCGAAAATCACGGCAATGCATTTAAACGGGAAAAATCGGGACTTTGGGGCACTCTGGAATCGAACCTATGACACTGAGGATCAAAATCACATTTTTTCTGGCGGTTACACGTTATGGCCAATATGTCGTAAAAATTTCAAGTCAATCATGCTTGTGGTTTAGGCTGTGAATTAGTATCCTATCTATCTATCTATCTATCTATTATACGAGTAAAATGTAGCTTGCATACTGCAAGCAGATCGACAACACTAATTTCATATCGGCATCATATCGGGACGGACATCAAAAGAAAAAAAAAATTCAAAATATTCGTAGAATTCGCTGCAATTTAATCACCTGGCAGCGAACCCCGGTCTTCCTGGTGTACTTACTATGCAGCAAAATAGAAAATTACCATATCAAACTATGTGTGAAAATTCAAGCAAAACTATTAGGTGCAACTACCTCAAACGACGTCCTACTATTCACATACACTCCTTATTTGAGAAATTATAATGTGCTCTGGCATCGAACCCAGGAATAGCATGGTCTTATCTATTTTTTTTCTTAAACAAAGTGTTAATACACATCTTCCATCTAAGCAAGAGCTCCCTTACATATCGATAAATGCATAAAAAAATTATGAAAAGATATCCCATAGTATTATATATGGGTGATATTTTTACCGCCCGGCATCGAACCCGGGTCTTTCAGGCAATACTTTCTATGCAGCACAAAAGAAAAACACCATCTCTAACCGCGTATGCAAATTCAAGCAGAAATATTGGTTACAACTGCCTCAAATGACGTCCTACTTTTCCTTTATATTCCTTATGAGAGAAACGTTATTGTGCTCTGGCTTCGAACCCAGGAACAGTACGGTCTTATGAAAATTTTTTTCTAAAACTTATTCGTACCATACATCTTCCAGCCAAGCATGAACATCCTATCATTTCGATAAGTGCATCTAAAAAAATAATGAAAAACGGCTCCCATGTATTTTAAAGGGCAGATATTTGCATCGTCCTAGCATCGAACCCAGGATAACTTTTGTAAAAGTCATTGATGTTTTCGAAAGTCCAAGACCATAAATATAGGCACCTTGAGTTTTACTTCTCTACCTATCCGGAAAGTATTTTTTTTTAATTCCCGAAAATCACGGCAATGCATTCAAACGGGAAAAATCGGGACTTTGGGGCCCTCTGGAATCGAACCTATGACACTGAGGATCAAAGTCTCTTTTTTCCTGGGGGTTTCACGTTATGGCCAATATGTCATAAAAATTTCAGATCAATGACGCTTGTAGTTTAGGCTGTGAATTTGTATCCTATCTATCTATCTATCTATATAGGTATATATATGAATGAATCCGGAGAAGCATCTATATATCTATTATATACGAGTAAAATGTAGCTTGCATACTGCAAGCAGATCGACAACACTAATTTCATATCGGCATCATATCTGGACGGTCCTCAAAAGAAAAAAAAAAAAAGGATTGAAATTTTTCTTAAAATTCGCTGAAATTCCATCGTTTGGCATCGAAGCCGGGTCTTTACTGTGAACTTACTTTGCAGCACAATAGAACATCACCATCTCTAACTATGTGTGAAAATTCAAGCAGATATAATGGCTACAACTGCCTCAAAAGACGCTCTAATGTTCACGAATGTAAATGGCTCTCGGGATTCGAACCAAGGACGATTTTGGAAATTAAAAAATTGTTTCAGAAAGTTCTTAATCATCTCAATCTATATGCCAAATTTCAAGTTTCTATATTATTGGAAAAGGTTTCAAAATAATTCCTGAAAATCGGATCAACTTCTGATTGCAGAGACACCTGGTGTCGAACCCAGGACACTTTGATAGCTTTGAATGCATATTTTGATTTGTAAAAGTTTGTTCTTCTATCATGCAAAGTTTGAAGTTGATAGCATGCCGGAAAGTACCTAAAATTTGTTTTCGTTATCTCCGTAAGAAATGCATTGAGGAATTTAAATGGCCCTCTGGGATCGAACCAAGGACCATCAGCGAATATAAAAAATTTGATCCTGAAATTTATTATTGATCTCCAACTCCATGCCAAATTTCAAGTTTCCACGCCATCGGGAAAGGGACCAAAAAAAATCTTAAAAATCGCCACAATGCAATTTAAACGGCCGATTTTTGCCCCGACCTAGCATCGAACCCAGGATATTTTCCGTAAAACACATTTATGTTTTCGATAGATCATGATCATATATATAGGCTCCATGAGTTTTGATTCGCTACTTATCCGGAAAGTATTTTTTTTTAATTCCCGAAAATCAAAGCAATGCATTTAAACGGGAAAAATCGGGACTTTGGGGCCCTCTGGAATCGAACCCATGACACTGAGGTTCAAAATCGCAATTTTTCTGGAGGTTATACGTTATGGCCAATATGTCGTAAAAATTTCAAGCCATTGACGCTAGTGGTTTAGCCTGTGACTTTGTATCCTCTCTATCTATTATATATAGATGCTTCTCCGGATTCATTCATATCTATTACGAGTAAAATGTTGCTTGCATACTGCAAGCAGATCGACAACACTATTTTCATGTCGGCATCATATCCGGACGGCCATCAAAAGAAAAAAAAAGATTAAAATATTTCTTAAAATTTGCCTAAATTCCATCATCCGGCATCGAACCCGGGTCTTTACTGTGAACTTACTATGCAGCACAATAGAACATCACCATCTCTAACGATGTGTGAAAATTCAAGCAGAAATATGGACCACAACTGCCTCAATAGACGTTCTAATTTTCACGAATTTAAATGGCTCTCTGGATTCGAACCAAGGACGATCTTGGAAATATAAAAAATGTTTCTGAAAGTTATTTATGATCTCTATCTATATGCCGAATTTGAAGTTTTTATATTATTGGCAAAGGTTTCAAAATAATTCCTAAAAATCGGATTAATTTCTGATTGCAGAGACACCTGGTGTCGAACCCAGGACTCTTTGATAGCTGTGAATACACTGTTTGATTTGTATGGACTTGATCTTTGTACATGCAAAGTTTGAAGTTGATATCGTGCCGGGAAGTACCTTAAATATGTTTCCGTTATCTCCGTAAGAAAAGCATTGAGAAGTGCAAATGGTCCTCTGGGATCGAACCAAGGACCATAAGCTAATATAAAATTTTATTATGAAATAAATTCATGATATCTATCGACGTGCCGAGTTTCAAGTATCCATGTTATCGGGAAAGGATCCAAAAAAAATCTTAAAAATCGCCGCAATGCATTTTAAACGGCCGATATTTGCCCCGGCCTAGCATCGAACCAAGGACAATATTCGAAGATGTCTTTCCGATTTTCGTTGGCTATGCACGGCATTTAGCGGTCCCTCGAGTTTCAACTCTCTGCTTTTCCGGGAAGTGCCTCAAAAAAATTTTCGAAAATCCCCGCCATGTAATCTTATGGGGAAAATCGCGACTTTGGGGCCCTCTGGAATCGAACCCATGACACTGAGGTTCAAAATCGCAATTTTTCTGGAGGTTATACGTTATGGCCAATATGTCGTAAAAATTTCAAGCCATTGACGCTAGTGGTTTAGCCTGTGACTTTGTATCCTCTCTATATATATATATATATGAATATATGATATATGAATGAATCCGGAGAAGCATCTATCTATTATATATAGATGCTTCTCCGGATTCATTCATGTATCCATATATATATATAGCGAGGATACAAATTCACAGGCTAAACCACAAGCGTCATTGACCTGAAATTTTTACGACATATTGGCCATAACGTATAACCTCCAGAAAAATTGCGATTTTGAACCTCAGTGTCGTGGGTTCGATTCCAGAGGGCCCCAAAGTCCCGATTTTTCCCGTTTAAATGCATTGCTCTGATTTTCGGGAATTTTTAAAAAATACTTCCCGAATAGGTAGAGAATCGAAAATCTAGGAGCCTATATATATGGTCATGATCTACCGAAAACATAAATGAGTTTTACTGAAAATATCCGGGGTTCGATGCTAGGTCAAGGCAAAAATCGGCCGTTTAAAATGCATTGTGGCGATTTTTAAGATTTTTTTTGGACCCATTCCCGATTGCATGGAAACTTGAAATTCGGCATGGAGTTGGAGATCATTAATAGATTTCATAATCAAATTTTACGTATTCGCTGATGGTCCTTGGTTCGATCCCAGAGGGACATTTAAATTCCTCACTGCATTTCTTACGGAGATAACGGAAACAAATTTTAGGTACTTCCCGGCACGATATCGAGTTCAAACTTTGCATATAGAAAGATCAAGTCCATACACATCAAACTGTGCATTCACAGCTATCTATGTGTCCTGGGTTCGACACCAGGTGTCTCTGCAATCCGAAGTTGATCGGATATTTAGGAATTATTTTGAAACTTTTGCCAATAATATAGAAACTTGAAACTCGGCATATAGATAGAGATCATAAGTAACTTTCAGAAACATGTTTTATATTTCCAAGATCGTCCTTGGTTCGAATCCAGAGAGCCATTTAAATTCGTGAAAAGTAGAACTTAATTTGAGGCGGTTGCAGCCAATATTTCTGCTTGAATTTCCACACATAGTTATAGATGGTGATCTTCTGTTGTGCTGCATAGTAATTTCACCAGAATGACCCTGGTTCGATGCCAGAAAATTAAATTGAAGCGAATTCTAAGAATATTTTCACTTCTTTTTTTTCTTTAGAGGACCGTCCCAATATGATGCCAATATGAAATTAGTGTTGTCGATCTGCTTGCAGTATGCAAGCAACATTTTACTCGTATATAATAGATATATAGATGCTTCTCCGGATTCATTCATATATCATATATATATATATATATATAGAGAGGATACAAAGTCACAGGCCAAACCACAAGCGTCAATGGCTTGAAATTTTTACGACATATTGGCCATAACGTATAACCTCCAGAAAAATTGCGATTTTGAACCTCAGTGTCATGGGTTCGATTCCAGAGGGCCCCAAAGTCCCGATTTTTCCCGTTTAAATGCATTGCTTAGATTTTCGGGAATTTTTAAAAAATATTTCTCGGATAGGTAGAGAATCGAAACTCTAGGAACCTTTATATATGGTCATGATCTATCGAAAACATAAATGAGTTTTACGGAAAATATCCTGGGTTCGATGCTAGGTCGAGGCAAAAATCGGCCGTTTAAAATGTATTGTGGCGATTTTTAAGATTTTTTTTTGGACCTCTTCCCGATGTCATGGAAACTTGAAATTCGGCATGGAGTTGGAGATTATAAATATATTTCATAATTAAATTTTAAATATTCGCTGATGGTCCTTGGTTCGATCCCAGGGCGCCATTTACATTTCTCAATGCATTTCTTATGGAGATAACGGAAACAAATTTTAGGTTCTTCCCGGCATGCTATCGACTTAAAACTTAGCGTGATAGAAGAACCAGTCTTAACAAATCAAACTATGCATTCATAGCTATCAATGTGTCCTGGGTTCGACACCAGGTGTCTCTGCAATCAGAAGTTGATCCGATTTTTAGGAATTATTTTGAAACCTTTCCCAATAATATAGAAACTTGAAATTTGGCATATGGATTGAGATCATTAATAACTTTCAGAAACATTTTTTAAATTTCCACGATCGTCCTTGGTTCAAGTCCCGAGAGCCATTTACATTCGTGAACATTAGAGCGTCTTTTGAGGCAGCTGCGCCCAATATTTTTGCTTTAATTTTCACACATAATTAGAGATGGAGAAATTCTATTGTGCTGCATAGTGTGTATCACCAAAAAGACCCGGGTTCGATGCCGGACGAATAACTTGCAGCGAATTTAAAGAATATTTTCAATCCCCTTTTTTTTCTTTTGAGGACCGTCCCGATATGATGCCGAGATGAAATTAGTGTTGTCGATCTGCTTGCAGTATGCAAGCTACATTTTACTCGTATATATATAGATAGATAGGTATATAGATAGGATACAAAGTCACAGGCTAAACCACAAGCGTCATTGGCTTGAAATTTTTACGACATATTGGCCATCAAATGTAACCTCCAGAAAAATTGCGACTTTGATCCTCGGTATCATGGGTTCGATTCCAGAAGGCCCCAAAGTCGCGATTTTCCCCATAAGATTACATGGCGGGGATTTTCGAAAATTTATTTGAGGCACTTCCCGGAAAAGGAGAGAGTTGGAACTCGAGGGATCGCTAGATGCCCCCCATATCAAAAGAAAACCATAAAGATATCTACGAATATTATCCTAGGTTCGATGCTAGGACGGGGCAAAAGTCGGCCGTTTAAAATGCATTGCGGCGATTTTTAAGTTTTTTTTTGAACCCTTTTCCGATGGCATAGAAACTTGAAATTCGGCATGGAGTTAGATATTATAATTATATTTCAAAATAATATTTTACATATTCCCTTATGGTCCTTGGTTCGATCCCAGAGGTCCATTTACATTCCTCAATGCATTTCTTATGGAGATTACGGAAACACATTTTAGGTGCTTTCCGATATTATATCTACTTGAAACTTTGCATAAGATAAGATCAAGTTATTACTAATCAAACTGTGAATTCACAGCTACCAATGTTTCCTGGTTTTACCACCAGGCGTCTCTACAATCAGTAAATGATCCGATTTTTAAGAATTTTTTGGAACCATTTTCCAATTATATAGAAACTTGAAATTCGGCATATAGATAGAATTCATAAATAACTTACAGAATCCTTTTTTAGATTTCCAGGATCGTCCTTGGTTCGAATCCAGAGAGCCATTTAAATTCGTGAAAATTAGAACGTCTTTTGAGGCAGTTGTAGCCCATATTTCTGCTTGAATTTTCACACATCGTTAGAGATGGTGATGTTCTATTGTGCTGCATAGTAAGTTCACAGTAAAGACCCGGGTTCGATGCCAGACGATGGAATTTAGGCAAATTTTAAGAAAAATTTCAATTTTTTTTTTTTACTTTCTCCATATACGAAGTATAGAGAAAGTATTGTTTTCATGAAAAAATTCGACTTCGAGACTTCAACGGAAATACATGTTTTGGGGTCCCTAGAACACGTTTTGACTATTTTCGGAATGATGTCTGTGTGTATGTGTGTGTGTGTGTGTCTGTATGTGTGTGTGTGTTAGTGGGCGCTCTATCGTGAAAACTATTGATCGTATTAATACCAAACTTCGTATATAGTTCTGTGGTGTGTGCTGTCAGAGTTGATTAGTTTTTGGAGTAAATCGGTTGACCGGAAGTCGAGCTTCATTCATTATAGCTCATTTCCGGTTTTCAAAATATCTCCATAAATATGATATATACGTGCATTGTATTACTTATAAAAGTTTTAGATTATGTAATTTACTATAACTTTTGTATTTATTATATTTTTGTATCACCGGTTGATTAGGAGTTATTCGTGAAATACCGATAAACCGGAAGTAGCCGTTATGTACTTTGTGGGCGCTCTAACTTAAGAACGATGCATTATATCAACACCGAATTTCATACATAGTACTTTATTTAGTTTCTTAAGAGTTGATTAGTTTTTGGAGTAAATCGGTTTACCGGAAGTCGAATCGTATTCTTCAAAGCTCATTTCCGGTTTTCAAAATATCTCCATAAATACGATATTTAGGTATATACTATTATTTATAAAAGTTTTAGAAAATAAAATTTACTATAACTTTTGGTTGAAACATATTTTTGTATCACTGATTGTGTAGGAGTTATTCATGAAATACTGATAAACCGGAAGTTGCTGATTATGTACTTTGTGGGCGCTCTGGGCTCTATGGGCGAAATGCCAATTTCATCGTATTTTATCGATCATGTCCCGTAAAACATTATTATTCATGTTTTTGGCGTCAAAGATAATAATATATATATATTAATCACTCATATTCCAAGTTTAGATGGAATATAGAGTTCGAAATTACTGCGGTAGATAAATATTTAAATCTTATATACATGGAGAAAGTCGTGTGCTGGCCACATCAGATTTTTTCTTTTGATGGCCGTCCGGATATGATGCCGACATGAAAATAGTGTTGCCGATCTGCTTGCAGTATGCAAGCAACATTTTACTCGTATATATATATATACGAGTAAAATGTTGCTTGCATACTGCAAGCAGATCGACAACACTAAGTTCATAACGGCATTATATCGGGACGTCCCGCCAAGAAAAAGAAGGATTAAAAATATTCTTGAAATTCGCTTCAATTTAATCGTCTGGCATCGAACCCGGGTCTTTTTGGTGAAATGACTATGCAGCACATCAGAAGATCATCTTCTCTAAATACATGTGAAAATTCAAGCAGAAATATTGGCTGCAACTGCCTCAAACGAAGACCTACTTTTCACGAATGTTAATAGCTCTCTGGATTCGAACCAAGGATGATCTAGGAAATAAAAAATATGTTCTTGAAATGTATCTACGTTTTCTCTCTATATACTTAATTTCATGTTTTAATATTATTTGGAAGGGATTTAAAATATTTCTTAAAAATCGGATAACTTACTGATTGTAGAGACGCCTGGTGTCGAACCCTGGACGTATTGGAAGCTGTAAATGCAAAAAATGACTTGCTAGGACTTGATCTTATTTTGTGCAAAGTTTGAAATCGATATCATGCCGGGAAGTACCTAAAATTTGTCTCCGTTATCTCCATAAGAAATGCATTGAGGAATGTAAATGGCCCTCTGGGATCGAACCAAGGACTAACAGCGAATACAAAAAATTTGATTATGAAATAAATTTATGATCTCCAACCTCATGCCAAATTTCAAGTTTCCATTCCATCGGGAAATGGTCCAAAAAAAATCCTAAAAAACGCCACAATACATTTTAAACGGCCGATTTTTACCCCGACCTAGCATCGAACCCAGGATATTTTCCGTAAAACTCATTTATGTTTTCGATAGATAATGTTCATATATATAGGCTCCTTGAGTTTTGAATCTCTATCTATCCGGGAAGTATTTTTTTTTTATTCCCGAAAATCAAAGCAATGCATTTAAACGGGAAAAATCGGGACTTTGGGGCCATCTGGAATCGAACCCATGGCACTGAGGTTCAAAATCGCAATTTTTCTGGAGGTTACACGTTATGGCCAATATGTCGTAAAAATTTCAACTCAATCACTCTTGTGGTTTAGGCTGTGAGTTTGTATCCTCTCTATATATATATATATATATATGGATACATGAATGAATCCGGAGAAGCATCTATATATAATAGATATATATATGAATATATGATACGAGTAAAATGTAGCTTGCATACTGCAAGCAGATCGGGAATACTAATTTCATATCGGCATCACATCGGGACGGTCCTCATAAGAAAAAAAAAGGATTTAATTTTTTCTTAAAATTCGCTGAAATTTCATCGTCTGGAATCGATCCCGGGTATTCCTGGAAAACCTACTATGAAACACAATAGAAGATCACCATCTCTAACTATGTGTAAAAATTCAAGCAGAAATATTGGCTACAACTTCCTCAAAAGACGCTCTAATGTTCACGAATGTAAATGGCTCTCGGGACTCGAACCAAGGACAATCTTGGAAATTTAAAAAATGTTTCTGAAAGTTATTATTGATCTCAATCTATATGCCAAATTTCAGCTTTCTATATTATGGGGAAAGGTTTCAAAATAATTCCTAAAAATCGGATCAACTTCTGATTGCAGAGACACCTGGTGTCGAACCCAGGACACATTGATAGCTATGAATGCATAGTTTGATTTGTTAAGACCGCTTCTTCTATCATGCTAAGTTTTAAGTCGATAGCATGCCGGGAAGTACCTTAAACTTGTTTCCGTTATCTCCATAAGAAATGCATTGAGGAATGTAAATGGCCCTCTGGGATCGAACCAAGGAACATCAGGGAAAGCATAAAAATTTATTATGAAATATATTTATAATATCTAACCCCATGCCGAATTTCAAGTTTCCATGCCATCGGGAAAGGGTCCAAAAAAAATCTTAAAAATCGCCACAATGCATTTTAAACGGCCGATTTTTGCATCGACCTAGCATCGAACCCAGGTTATTTTCCGTAAAACTCATTTATGTTTTCGATAGATCAAGACCATATATAAAGGCTCCTTGAGTTTTGATTCTCTACCTATCCGGGAAGTATTTTTTTTTAATTCCCGAAAATCAAAGCAATGCATTTAAACGGGAAAAATCGGGACTTTGGAGCCCCCTGGCATCGAACCCATGACACTGAGGATCAAAATCGCAATTTTTCTGGTGGTTGCACGTTATGGCCAATTCGCCGTAAAAATTTCAGCTCAATCACTCTTGTGGTTTAGGCTGTGAGTTTGTATCCTCTCTATATATATATATCTATTATATATAGATGCTTCTCCGGATTCATTCATGTATCCATATATATATACGAGTAAAATGTAGCTTGACTACTGCAAGCAGATCGACAACACTAATTTCATATCGGCATCATATCGGGACGGACATCAAAAGAAAAAAAAATTCAAAATATTCGTAGAATTCGCTGCAATTTAATCACCTGGCAGCGAACCCCGGTCTTCCTGGTGTACTTACTATGCAGCAAAATAGAAAATTACCATATCAAACTATGTGTGAAAATTCAAGCAAAACTATTAGGTGCAACTACCTCAAACGACGTCCTACTATTCACATACACTCCTTATTTGAGAAATTATAATGTGCTCTGGCATCGAACCCAGGAACAGCATGGTCTTATCTATTTTTTTTCTTAAACAAAGTGTTAATATACATCTTCCATCTAAGCAAGAGCTCCCTTACATATCGATAAATGCATAAAAAAATTATGAAAAGATACCCCATAGTATTATATATGGGTGATATTTTTACCGCCCGGCATCGAACCCGGGTCTTTCAGGCAATACTTTCTATGCAGCACAAAAGAAAAACACCATCTCTAACCGCGTATGCAAATTCAAGCAGAAATATTGGTTACAACTGCCTCAAATGACGTCCTACTTTTCCTTTATATTCCTTATGAGAGAAACGTTTTTGTGCTCTGGCTTCGAACCCAGGAACAGTACGGTCTTATGAAAATTTTTTTCTAAAACTTATTCGTACCATACATCTTCCAGCCAAGCACGAACATCCTATCATTTCGATAAGTGCATCTAAAAAAATAATGAAAAACGGCTCCCATGTATTTTAAAGGGCAGATCTTTGCATCGTCCTAGCATCGAACCCAGGATAACTTTTGTAAAAGTCATTGATGTTTTCGAAAGTCCAAGACCATAAATATAGGCACCTTGAGTTTTACTTCTCTACCTATCCGGAAAGTATTTTTTTTTAATTCCCGAAAATCACGGCAATGCATTCAAACGGGAAAAATCGGGACTTTGGGGCCCTCTGGAATCGAACCTATGACACTGAGGATCAAAGTCTCTTTTTTCCTGGGGGTTTCACGTTATGGCCAATATGTCATAAAAATTTCAGATCAATGACGCTTGTAGTTTAGGCTGTGAATTTGTATCCTATCTATCTATCTATCTATATAGGTATATATATGAATGAATCCGGAGAAGCATCTATATATAATAGATATATAGAGAGGATACAAACTCACAGCCTAAACCACAAGAGTGATTGAGCTGAAATTTTTACGACATATTGGCCATAACGTATAACCTCCAGAAAAATTGCGATTTTGATCCTCAGTGTCATGGGTTCGATTCCAGAGGGCCCCAAAGTCCCGATTTTTCCCGTTTAAATGCATTGCTTCGATTTTCGGGAATTAAAAAAAAATACTTTCCGGACAGGTAGAGAATTAAAACTCAAGGAGCCTATATATATGAACATGATCTATCGAAAACATAAATGAGTTTTACGAAAATTATCCTGGGTTCGATGCTAGGTCGGGGCGAAAATCTGCCGTTTAAAACGCATTGTGGCGATTTTTAAGATTTTTTTTTTACCTTTTTCCGAATGCATGGAAACTTGAAATTTTGCATGGGGTTAGAAATCATAAATATGTTTCATAATCAATTTTCATTTATTCGCTTATGGTCCTTGGTTCGATCCCAGAGGGCCATTTGTACTCCACAATGCATTTCTTATGGAGATTACGGAAACACATTTTAGGTACTTCTCGGCATGATATTGAATTCAAAATTTGCATAAAACAAGATCAAGTTCATAAAAATCTAACTGTGCATTCACAGCTACCAGTGTGTCCTGGGTTCGACACCAGGCGTCTCTACAATCAGTAACTGATCCGATTTTCAATAATAATTTTGAACCCTTTTCCAACAATATAGAAACTTGAAATTCGGCATGTAGTTAAATATCATAGATAAATTTCAAAATCATGTTTTAGATTTCCAAGATCGTCCTTGGTTCGAATCCAGAGAGGCATTTACATTCGTGAAAATAAGAACTTCTTTTGAGGCAGTTGTAACCAATATTTCTGCTTGAATTTTCACACATAGTTAGAGATGTTGATCTTCTATTGTGCTGCATAGTAAGTTTACCAGTAAGACCCTGGTTCGATGCAAGACGATAAAATAACAACGAATTTTAAGAATATTTTGAATATTTATTTTTGTTCAATTGCGCACCGTCCCGATATGATGCCGATATGAAATTTGTATTGCCGATCTGCTTGCAGTATGCAAGCTGCATTTTACTCGTATATATATATGGATACATGAATGAATCCGGAGAAGCATCTATATATAATAGATATGAATGAATCCGGAGAAGCATCTATATATCTATTATATATAGATGCTTCTCCGGATTCATTCATGTATATACCTATATAGATAGATAGATAGATAGGATACTAATTCACAGCCTAAACCACAAGCGTGATTGACTTGAAATTTTTACGACGTATTGGCCATAACGTGTAACCGCCAGAAAAAATGTGATGTTGAACCTCGGTGCCATGGGTTCGATTCCAGAAGGCCCCAAAGTCGCGATTTTCCCCATAAGAATACATGGCGGGGATTTTCCAAAATTTTTTTGAGGCCCTTTCCGGAAAGGGAGAGAATTGAAATTCGAGGGACCGCTAGAAGCCGTGCATATCCAACGAAAATCAAAAAGACATCTTCGAATTTTGTCCATGGTTCGATGCTAGGTCGGTGCAAAAATCGGCCGTTTAAAATGCATTGCGGCGATTTTTAGATTTTTTTTGGACCCTTTCCCGATAACATGGATACTTGAAACTCGGCACGTCGATAGATATCATGAATATATATCATAATCAAATTTTAGATGTTCGCTGATGGTCCTTGGTTCGATCCCAGAGGGCCATTTGCACTTCTCAATGCATTTCTTACGGAGATAACGGAAACAAAATTAAGGTACTTCCCGGCATGCTATCGACATCAAACTTTGCATGATAGAAAAGCCAGTCGTTACAAATCAAACTTTCCATTCAGAGCTTACAGTAACTCCTGGCTTCGACACCAGGTGTCTCTGCATTCAGAAATTGCTCCGATTTTTAGGAATTATTTTCAAACCTTTCCCAACAATATAGAAACTTGAAATTTGGCATATAGATAGAGATCATAAATAACTTTTAGAAACATATTTTAGATTTCCAAGATCGTCCTTGGTTCGAATCCAGAGAGCCATTTACATTCGTGAAAATTAAAACGTCTTTTGAGGCAGTTGTAGCCAAATATTTCTGCTTGAATTTTCACACATAGTTAGAATCGGTGTTCTTCTATTGTGCTGCATAGTAAATTCACCAGAGAGACCCGGGTTCATTGCCAGACGATGAAATTTCAGCGAATTTGAAGAAATATTTCAATCCTTTTTTTTTCTATTAAGGACCGACCCGATATGATGCCGATATAAAATTAGTGTTGTCGATCTGCTTGCAGTATGCAAGCTACATTTTACTCGTATCTATTATATATAGATGCTTCTCCGGATTCATTCATGTATATACCTATATAGATAGATAGATAGGATACTAATTCACAGCCTAAACCACAAGCGTGATTGACTTGAAATTTTTACGGCGAATTGGCCATAACGTACAACCACCAGAAAAAATGCGATTTTGAACCTCAGTGTCATGGGTTCGATTCCAGAAGGCCTCAAAGTCGCGATATTCTCCATAAGGATACATGGCGGGGATTTTCGAAAATTTTTTTGAAGCACTTCCCGGAAAGGTAGAGAGTTGAAATTCGAGGGATCGCTAGATGCCGTGGATATCTAACGAAAATCAAAAAGACATCTTCGAATATTGTCCATGGTTCGATGCTAGGTCGGGGCAAAAATCGGCCGTTTAAAATACATTGCGGCGATTTTTAAGATTTTATTTGGACCATTTTCCGATGGCATGGAAACTTGAAATTCGGCATGAGGTTAGATATCATGAATATATTTCATAATTAAATTTTTTATATTCGCTGATGGTCCTTGGTTCGATCCCAGAGGGCCATTTGCACTTCTCAATGCATTTCTTACGGAGATAACGGAAACAAAATTTAGGTACTTCCCGACATTCTATCGACTTCAAACTTGGCATGACACAAGAGCAAATTTATAAAAATCAAACTGTGCATTCACAGCTTACAATATGTCCTGGGTTCGACACCAGGTGTCTCTGCAATCAGAAGTTGATCCGTTTTTAGGAATTATTTTGAAACCTTTCCCAATAATATAGAAACTTTAAATTCGGCATATAGATAGACATCATAAGTAACTTTCAGAAACATGTTTAAGATTTCCAAGATCGTCCTTGGTTCGAGTCCCAAGAGCCATTTACATTCGTGAAAATTAGAACGTCTTTTGAGGCAGTTGTAGCCATTATTTCTGCTTGAATTTTCACACATAGTTACAGATGGTGATCTTCTATTGTGTTTCATAGTAGGTTTACCAGTAAGACCCGGGTTCGATGCCAGACGATGAAATTTCAGCGAATTTTAAGAAACAATTAAATCCTTTTTTTTTTCTTTTGAGGACCGTCCCGATATAATGCCGATATGAAATTAGTGTTGTCGATCTGCTTGCAGTATGCAAGCAACATTTTACTCGTAATAGATATAGATGCTTCTCCGGATTCATTCATATATCATATATTCATATATATATATATATATATAGAGAGAGGATACAAAGTCACAGGCTAAACCACTAGCGTCAATGGCTTGAAATTTTTACGACATATTGGCCATAACGTATAACCTCCAGAAAAATTGCGATTTTGAACCTCAGTGTCATGGGTTCGATTCCAGAGGGCCCCAAAGTCCCGATTTTTCCCGTTTAAATGCATTGCTTTGATTTTCGGGAATTAAAAAAAAATACTTTCCGGATAAGTAGCGAATCAAAACTCATGGAGCCTATATATATGATCATGATCTATCGAAAACATAAATGTGTTTTACGGAAAATATCCTGGGTTCGATGCTAGGTCGGGGCAAAAATCGGCCGTTTAAATTGCATTGTGGCGATTTTTAAGATTTTTTTTGGTCCCTTTCCCGATGGCGTGGAAACTTGAAATTTGGCATGGAGTTGGAGATCAATAATAAATTTCAGGATCAAATTTTTTATATTCGCTGATGGTCCTTGGTTCGATCCCAGAGGGCCATTTAAATTCCTCAATGCATTTCTTACGGAGATAACGAAAACAAATTTTAGGTACTTTCCGGCATGCTATCAACTTCAAACTTTGCATGATAGAAGAACAAACTTTAACAAATCAAAATATGCATTCAAAGCTATCAAAGTGTCCTGGGTTCGACACCAGGTGTCTCTGCAATCAGAAGTTGATCCGATTTTCAGGAATTATTTTGAAACCTTTTCCAATAATATAGAAACTTGAAATTTGGCATATAGATTGAGATGATTAAGAACTTTCTGAAACAATTTTTTAATTTCCAAAATCGTCCTTGGTTCGAATCCCGAGAGCCATTTACATTCGTGAACATTAGAGCGTCTTTTGAGGCAGTTGTAGCCATTATATCTGCTTGAATTTTCACACATAGTTAGAGATGGTGATGTTCTATTGTGCTGCAAAGTAAGTTCACAGTAAAGACCCGGCTTCGATGCCAAACGATGGAATTTCAGCGAATTTTAAGAAAAATTTCAATCCTTTTTTTTTTTTCTTTTGAGGACCGTCCAGATATGATGCCGATATGAAATTAGTGTTGTCGATCTGCTTGCAGTATGCAAGCTACATTTTACTCGTATAATAGATAGATGCTTCTCCGGATTCATTCATATAGATAGATAGATAGATAGATAGGATACTAATTCACAGCCTAAACCACAAGCGTCATTGACTTGAAATTTTTACGAAGTATTGGCCATAACGTGTAACCACCAGAAAAATTGCGATTTTGATCCTCGGTGTCATGGGTTCGATTCCAGAGGGCCCCAAATTCGCGATTTTCTCCATAAGAATACACGGCGGGGATTTTCGAAAATTTTTTTGAGGCACTTCCCGGTAAAGTAGAGAGTTGAAATTCGAGGTATCGCTAGAAGCCGTGCAACTCTAACGTAAATCGAAAAGACATTGCCGAACATGGTCCATGGTTCGATGCTAGGTCGGGGCAAATATCGGCCGTTTAAAATGCATTGCGGCGATTTTGAAAAATTTTTTTGGATCCTTTCCCGATAACATCGATACTTGAAACTCGGCACGTCGATAGATATCATAAATATATTTCATAATCAAATTTAACATGTTCGCTGATGGTCCTTGGTTCGATCCCAGAGGGACATTTAAATTCCTCAATGCATTTCTTACGGAGATAACGGAAACAAATTTTAGGTACTTCCAAGCACGATATCGACTTCAAACTTTATATATAGAAAGATCAAGTCCATGCAAATCAAACAGTGCATTCACAGCTATCAATGTGTCCTGGGTTCGACACCAGGTGTCTCTGCAATCAGAAGTTGATCCGATTTTTAGGAATTATTTTAAACCTTTGCCAATAATATAGAAATTTCAAATTCTGAGTATAGATAGAGATCATAAATAACTTTCAGAAACATTTTTTAGATTTCCAAGATCGTCCTTGGTTCGAATCCAGAGACCCATTTAAATTCGTGATAATTAGAACGTCTTTTGAGGCAGTTGAAGCCAAATATTTCTGCTTGAATTTTCACACATAGTTAGAGATGGTGATGTTCTATTGTGCTGCATAGTAAGTTCACAGTAAAGACCCGGGTTCAATGCCAGAAGATGGAATTTCAGCGAATTTTATGAAAAATTTCAATTCAATTTTTTTCTTTTGATGGCCGTCCCGATATGATGCCGACATGAAAACAGTGTTGTCGATCTGCTTGCAGTATGCAAGCTACATTTTACTCGTAATAGATATAGATGCTTCTCCGGATTCATTCATGTATATACCTAGATAGATAGATAGATAGGATACTAATTCACAGCCTAAACCACAAGCGTCATTGACTTGAAATTTTTACGAAGTATTGGCCATAACGTGTAACCGCCAGAAAAATTGCGATTTTGATCCTCAGTGTCATAGGTTCGATTCCAGAGGGCCCCAAA
Source organism: Sympetrum striolatum (assembly GCA_947579665.1). NCBI lineage: Eukaryota > Metazoa > Arthropoda > Insecta > Odonata > Libellulidae > Sympetrum > Sympetrum striolatum. The sequence continues at coordinate 2,120,411 of OX388343.1, forward strand.
GTCGCGATTTTCTCCATAAGAATACATGGCGGGGATTTTCGAAAATTTTTTTGAGGCACTTCCCGGAAAAGTAGAGAGTTGAAATTCAAGGGATCGCTAGAAGCCGTGCAAATCCAACGTAAATCAGAAAGACATCGCCAAATATGGTCCAGGGTTCGATGCTAGGTCAGAGCAAAAATCGGCCGTTTAAAATGCATTCCGGCGATTTTGAAAAATTTTTTTGGATCCTTTCCCGATAACGTGGATACTTGAAACTCGGCACATCGATAGATATCATAAATATATTTCGTACTCAAATTTTACATGTTCGCTGATGGTCCTTGGTTCGATCCCAGAGGACCATTTGCACTTCTCAATGCATTCCTTACGGAGATAACGGAAACAAAATTAAGGTACTTCCCGGCATGCTATCGACTTCAAACTCTGCAAGATACAAGAAAAAGTCTTTACAAATCAAACTTTGCATTCACAGCTTACAATATGTCCTTGGTTCGAAACCAGGTGTCTCTGCAATCAGAAGTTGATCCGATTTTTAGGAATTATTTGGAAACCTTTCCCAATAATATAGAAATTTGAAATTCTGCATATAGATAGAAATCATAAATAACTTTCAGAAATATCTTTTAGATTTCCAAGATCGTCCTTGGTTCGAATCCAGAGAGCCATTTACATTCGTGATAATTAGAACGTCTTTTGAGGCAGTTGTAGCCAATATTTCTCCTTGAATTTTCACACATGGTTAGAGATGATGATCTTCTATTGTGCTGCATAGTTAGTTCACCAGTAAGACCCGGGTTCGATGCCAGACGATGAAATTTTAGCGAATTTTAAGAAAAATTTCAATCCTTTTTTTTTTCTTTTGAGGAGCGTTCCGATATGATGCCGATATGAGATTAGTATTGCCGATCTGCTTGCAGTATGCAAGCAACATTTTACTCGTATAGGTATATACATGAATGAATCCGGAGAAGCATCTATATATAATAGATTAGTATCCTATCTATCTATCTATCTATATAGGTATATACATGAATGAATCCGGAGAAGCATCTATATATAATAGATATATAAAGCCCTTCGTGTAATATATACATGTATAAAATTCCCATACGTTATCGCTCGTGCTAGAGACTTGAAATTTTTCACGAACGTTCCTTGGCCAAATTCATTGGAGGAAAAATTCCGAAAACCGCAATTTGTTTATCGGAACCCACCGAAAATAAAAAAACAAAATGGCGGTTTTTCGACCTTTTCGAAATGCAGACCTTCGGTTTTCGCTCCGTATCTTTTTAACTTCCGTTCGGATCTTGAATCTGATGAATATATACAGCTTGGGGATAGATTCCTCTACAAAACGAGCTCAACCGAATCTCTCTACGCTTCTTAGTTTTCCCAACAAATGGCGTTGAAAACCAAATTTAGTGAAAAATCTCTCGATTTTCGAGGTTTTTGGGACTTGGCTCCTAAACTAATGGCGGAATTTGAATGAAATACATCTGATTTTATAAAACATGTATAAGTATTCCGCTGTATATCTTTTCTTTTCGTATATTTGTCAAGATTCTCTGATTTTGTGGCGCGAATTTCATATTAACGCAAGATTTTCGAAATTTCACAAATACTACATACCGTTACGCTTCCTATAATACAGTAATGACTCTGATGTTGGCAATACACATGCTACTTAATAAGATCCTTATGAAAAATTTGCGTAAACAAGAAATTTTTATTATAGACGCCGACGAAAAAAAAATTGTTTGATATTTAGCTCGGATGCGGGCTTGGGTGTGAATTGCATCTGATTGGTAAAACGTTTAAACAATAATACAAACTCCTGAATGATTGTGCATTATGGGAAATTAATTCATCTACAAAATACATTAAACTGTGTCATTTTACGCTTTGAAGCTTTCTCGCCAGAGGCTCTTCAACACGAAACTAGGTGAAAAATTACCCGAAATTTCCGGTTATCCGACTGTTGCTCATAAACAAATAAATCTATTGTTCTCACATATGGTTTCTCTGGTAGCTCAGAATACCATTTAAACCATGATACAGACTTTATGTTCTGACGTTTCGTAGTTTGTGACTTACATATGTTCTACTTCGGAAGTGCTTTTCTGCTGCCTTTTGAATTTCGCGCGCTAAGGAGGGGAGTTAATTCAACAATTTTTGCTGTGTTTACATAAATTTGTATCAGTATGAAAAATGATGATTTTTATAGGTCAGCATTACAGTCTTAATTCCTGGCGATGTGTACTTTTTTGTAAAAGTGTCAATTAATGTTACTCCTCAGTAATAAAGTTAGAGTCCAATTTTATTAGATACAGCGATTTGCAGCGGTTTTTGCCCTACTCGGTCGTATTGTATGCATGTAAAATACTGTTGTCATCTTATTCCTCTTGGTTAATATTCTTAACTAGCAGGGCATTCTATACTATGGAGGTAATCCTCAGCGGCAAGGGCTTCCTCTTGGGGTGAGCTAACTTCGCCTCTCCTTCTTACTCGCGGAAGAAGCTGGCTCGCTTAATTTCTGTAGGTCGTCTATTTCGCCTACTTTGGGAGGAGGAGTTGAACCTCCTAGCATTTGCAAGGGAATCGAGAGGGTCGAGCTAAGGCCAGACGATTGAGTACGACGGTGAAGACCTCAGGAGGGACTGTATGTAAACTGTAAATATAATCGTCTTGTGATCGTCTTCTTTATCATGCCTTATCCATCTAGGCGTTTCTTCTTCGTAGCCTCGGGCACATTTAACCTGGAAAATTTACTTGTATTGGGGCAAGCAGTGGACATCGAAGACTATTCCCACGTGCACGATGCTCTTTATACGGCATCTCATGAGGATATAGAGGAAACCGTGCCATCACTTTCCAGCAATTTAGAGGAGATCATATCCGTGAACGGAGATAACGTTGGATTTCTATTCACTGGCCTGAATGTGACCGTTGTTTTTTGGCGTCGGAGAGACCATTTCTTTATTTTCAATCATTTAGGTGTGACGGATACTCATCGTTTACTACAATATTGCTACGATGGGTTAGACGTCCCAGATGGGTTCGGTAGACGGTGCACCATCACCCAATTACGCTTCCAGCGACCGGTGGAACAACACCAACCTGATCCCTCTACGTCGCCGAGAACCAAGATCATGAGTCTGTAGATCCCAAATTGAATTCTATGAAACCTATAGTAGTTCTTACTCCTTTAGAGTACGTGACTACAGTAGGTAGGAAAAGTGCAGGTACGCCATGAAAAGTGAAAGGCAGTCGCCTGAAGCTTCTATATAGCAGTTGGGATGAGCAACTGTGGTGATGGTGCTCCGAGGCTAAGAAAAGGCATGCCACCGTGAACCTAGACAAGCACAGTGCAGCCATTCGGCGTTACGCTAATTAGAATCCAGATGTTAGCAGAGAAGTCGTGTCGCATTACTATGCCAGATTTGGAACATGTTATTACGTCCAGTATAAATTCGGTGAATAAGGATAATGAACGGCGAAGCCGTTCCCCGGGCGGAGCCCCTTTTACCGAGCGGAGCGAGGTAGAATGAACGGCAAAGCCGTTCGCGGGGGTCGTAAGGGGGCGGAGCCCCCTACCGAGCGGAGCGAGTCTATTATATATAGATGCTTCTCCGGATTCATCTATTTCTATAGGTATATAGATAGGATACTAATTCGAAGGTTAAACCACAAGTGTCATTAATTTGGAAATTTTAAGACGTATTGGCCATAACCTGTAACTGCCAGAATATTTGCGATTTTGAATCTCAGTGTCATGGGTTCGATTCCAGAGGGTCCCAAAGTCCCGATTTTTTCCATTTAAATGCATTGCTTCGATTTTCCGGAATTTTTAAGAAATACTTACCGGATAGGTAGAGAATCGAAACTCTAGGGGCCTATATATATGGTCAGAATCTATCGAAAACAGTAATGACTTTTAAGGAAAATATCCCGGGTTCGATTCTAGGACGATGGTAATATCTGCCCTTTAAAATACATGGGAGTGGATTTTCATTATCTTTTTGATGCACTTATCGAAATTATAGGAAGTTCGTGCTTGGCTAGAACATTTATGGTAAGAATTGCTTTAAGAAAAAAATTTAGAGTAGACCGTACTTTTCCTGGGTTCGATGCCGGGGCACATTAAAATTTCTCTCATAAGGAATATATGGGAAAAGTAGGACGTTGTTTGAGGCAGTTGCAGCCAATATTTCTGCTTGAGTTTTCACACATAGTTAGAGACGGCAATCCTTTGTTGTTCTGCATAGTAATTATCACCAGGAGGACCCGGGTTCGATGCCGGACGGAGAAATTCTACTTTTGATGACCCTCTTGATATGATGTCGAGTGAAAATTTGTGTTATCTTCATGCTTGCAGAATGCAAATAACATTTTACTCGTATATATATATATATATACGAGTAAAAGTTGCTTTCGTACTGCAAGAATATCGATGATACTAATTACAAGTTAATATCACATCGGGAAAGTCCTCAAACTTAATTCTTCAATCCACCATTGAAATATATGGTAGAATACAAATGGTGCCCCAGCGTCGAACCAATGGTCATAAGGTAAAAGATAATTGTAAATATGAAAGGCTCATTTCTCCCGTTTACATGACTGGCCATATAATTTTCAATTTCTCGGTAAATGAATCATAAAGAAAATTGAAATTTCCACCATACATTTCAAATGGTAGAGCCGCTTGGTCTCGAGCACAAGACATTTCGGGAGTTATGAATACATATAACGACCTGGTAGATATAAAACTTAATTAATCCAAAGTTTTATGTTGATATTATACTGGGATGATCTTAAAATACGATTCCATTATCCCCATTTGCAATGCATAAAGGAATGTAAATGGCGCTCTGGAATCGAACCAAGCATAATCATGGAAACGTTAAACAGCGAATGTGAAATGTATTTATGATTTCTATTCACATGCGGGGTTTTAAGTTTCTATGTCATCGGGAAGACATTTTAAAAAATCTGAAAAATCGCCACAATACATTTTAAATTGGAGAATATTTGCCTTGACCTAGCGTCGAACATGGGATAATCTTCGAGGGTGTCTTTATATTTTTCGTTGAACATACACGGCTTCCAGCGATTCCTCGAATTTCAACTCTCTAATTTGCCGGAAAGTGCCTAAAACAAATTTCCGAAAATTCTATGAAGCCATTCTCGTCGGCTGTCGCTGCAACGTAGTGCAGCGATCGGCCCATGTTTAAAGGCCGTATGCTCTTTCCCCTCTTCACCTATAACGACGTCTGAAGGGGTTCACTTCGGGGAGTGAACCTCGCGCGAAGTCAAGCTAGTTGGAACCAAAAGCGGCAGGAATCGCGATTCAACGAAGGAAAAATTAGGTCCAGTAATTGGTGTTATGGTAAGAACATTGGTTAAAATGAAAATAGTAAAGTAGTTTTCTTAGGGGGTTCAGTGAGCCAGTGAACCCAATGGAACCGCCGCCACTGATGGTAAGAATTGGTTTAAGAACAAATTTTTCTTAAGACCGTACTATTCCTGGGTCCGATGCCAGAGCACATTAAAACTTCTCTCATAATGAATATAAGGGAAAAGTAGGACGTCATTTGAGGCAGTTGCAGCCAATATTTCTGCTTGAATTTTCACACTAAGCTAGAGTAGGTGATCTTCTGTTGAGCTGCATAGAAGAAATTACCAGAAAGACCCGAGTTCCAAGCCAGAAGGTAAATATATCCACCATTTAAAATACATTCAGGTACTTTTCATTAATTTATTTTGATGCACTTATCAAAATAATAGGAAGTTCTTGCTTAGACAGAAGATTAAGACTTGGTTTATGAAAGAAATAGATAAGACCATGCTTTTCCTGGGTTTGATTCCAGAGCACATTACAATTTCTCACATAAGAAATATTTGTGAAAGTTAGGACGTCGTTTGAGGCAGTTTCAGCCAATATTTCTGCTTGAATTTTCACACAGTTACAGATGTATCTCGCTCTGCTCGGTAGGGGGCTCCTCCCCCTTGCAACCCCCGCGAACGGCTTTGCCGTTCGTTCTACCTCGCTCCGCTCGGTAATAGAGGTGCCGCACCGGGAACGGCTTCGCCGTTCTTTATCCTTATTCATCGAATTTCTACAGGACGTATTAACATTTCCCAAATCTGGCAATGTAATGCCACACAACTTCCCTGCTCACATCTGGATTCTAATTAGCGTAACGCATCACTGCTGCACTGTGCACGTCTAGGTTCACGGTGGCTTGCCTTTTCTTAGCCTCTGTGCACCATCACCACAGTTGCTCATCCCAAATGCTATTAAGAAGCTTCAGGCGTCCGCGATTCACTTTTCTTGGCATACCTGCACTTTTCCTACCTACTGTAGTCACGTACTCTAAAGGAGTAAGGACTATTATAGGTTTCGTAGAATTCAATTTGGGATCGACAGACTCATGATCTGGGTTCAGCGAGGTAGAAGGAACAGGATGGTGTTGTTCCACCGGTCGCTGGAAGCGTGACTGGGTGATGGTGCACCGTCTCCCGAACCCATCTGGGACATCTAACCTATCTTAACAATAATCTTGCAAACGGCGAGTATCCGTCGCACCTAAAATAGGGGCTGGATTATCGTTGCCATGAAATTTAAATTTGCGCTCGCCATTCATGTTATGATGATTGACAATAAAGAAATGGTCTTTCCGACGCCAAAAAGCAACGGTCACATTCAGGCCGGTGAATTGAAATCCAACGTTGTACCATTCATGGACATGATCTCTTCCAAATTTCTGGAAAGTGATTGTACGCTCTCCTCTATATCCTCACAAGATACGGAATTGAGAGCATCGTGCACATGGGACAAGTCTTCGATATCCACTGCTTGCCCCAATACAAGTAAATTCGCCTGGTTAAATGTGCCCGAGGCTACGAAGGTGAAACACCCAGATGGAGAAGGTATGATAATGAAGACGAACACGGGACGATTATATTTATAGTATACGTACAGCCCGTCCTGAAGTCTTCACCGACGCGTACGTCGCGACGTACTCAATCGTCTGACCTTAGCTCTACTCTCTCGATTCCCTTGGAAATGCTAGGAGATTCAAACCCTCTTCCCAAGGTAGGTGAAAGAGTCGACCATGCGAAATAAAGCGACGACCAGCGCCTTCCACGAGTGAGAAGGAGAGGCGAAGTTACCTCACTCTAAGTGGAAGCCCTTGGCGCTGTGGTTTACCTACATAGCATAGAATGCCCTGTTAGGTAAAATTATTAACCAAGAATAGCAAGAGGAATAATGTGACTACGGTATTCCACATTACAGTGCCTCCGGCGTTGAGAAATTTCCGCTGCAAATCGCCATATCTAATAAAATTGAACTCTGATTTTATTACTGAGGAGAAACCTTAATTGACACTTTTACAAAAAAGGACACCCCGCCAAGCATTAAGACTGTAATGCTGACCTATAAAAATCATTCATCTTTCATACTGATACCGATTTGTGTAAACACAACAAAAATTGTTGAATTAACTCCCCTCCTTAGCGCGCGGAATTCAAAAGACAGCGGAAAAGCACTTCCGAAGTAGAACATATGTAAGTCACAAACTACGAAACGTCATAACATAAAATCTTTATCATGGTTTAGACGGTGTTCTAAGCTACCAGGGAAACTTCGTTTGAGAACAATAGATTTATTTGTTAATGAGCAACAGTCGGAAAACCGGAAATTTTGGGTAATTTTTCACCTAGTTTCATGTTGAAGTACCTCTGGCGAGAAAGCTACAAAGCGTAGATTGACACAGTTTAATGTATTTTGTAGATGAATCAATTGCCCATAACGAACAATCAATCAGGAGTTTGTATTATTGTTTAAAAGTTTTATAAATCAGATAAAATTCACACCCAAGGCCGCATCCGAGCTACATATCAACCAATTTTATTTTTTTTTGTCAGCGTCTATAAAAAAATTTCTTGTGATTGCAAATTTTCAATGAGGATCTTATTACGTAGAATGTGTATGGCCAATATCAGGGTCAATATTGTATTATAGGATGCGTAATAACCTTACGAGGTTAAGGTTAACCAAGCATGTCAGTTCTTTAAACTTACCTACCACCCTTGAGTTAAAAAATCGTAAGGTTATTAACGATATCCGGGAAACTTTGTCTACTGAGAACCTCACCCTTTCCAAAGCGGACAGAGGTAGCTGTATTGTAGTTCTTGATAAGGATGTCTACATCTCCAAGTGCCTCGATTTTATTACCGCAAATAACATAGTTACACTCCCGAGTGACCCTACTTCTTGCCACCAGAAGAAAATTAAAGAAGTCATCGCCACTTCCAATATGTTTGAAAATAGTGCTAAATTTCGCCATAAATGAATCCATTACCCCCCAGACTATATGGATTACTGAAATTACATAAGGAACATATCCCCATTAGACCTGTTGTGTCGTGTGTGTCTTCCCCTGCGTACAGATTGGCACGAAAGCTGAACTTAATTATAAAAAAACTCCAATGTATTTACAGCGAAGTTTGGAATTCGTAACTCCATAGAATTAACGAAGAAACTGAAAGATGTGCAAATTCCCCCTAATTCAAAGTTCGTTTCTTTTGATGTTGCCAATTTGTTTACTAATGTGCCTGTTCCGGAAGTGTTATCAGTGCTCAAAGACTGCCTTTCCCAATCGCAAATGGACAGTGTTGCGGTGAATGATCTTATCTCTCTATTTTAGCTGATATTTTTATGGACGAATTTGAAAAAAACCTTTTTAACTCCTCGTGTAAATTTTTAAAATATGTGTTTCGATGGTTTCGCTAAGTTGACGACGTTTTTTGTATTTGGATTGGGAGTGAACGTCAGTTGTCTTTGTTCCATAATTTTCTTAATTCTATTCACCCATCGGTTAAATTTTCAGTTGAATTGGAAAATGATAACAAACTCAATTACCTGGATCTTTCACTCCATCATTTCAATAGTCAAGTTTCTTTCTCCATTTATCGTAAACCTTCCTACACTGATCATACCATTCCAGCTATTTCTAACCATCATCCCTCTCAGATATTATCTTCTTTCCGATCCCTAATTCACAGACTAACACATATTCCTATGTCCCCTGAAAATTTTCAGAAAGAGCTACAAATAATCAAGCAAATCGCTGTCGCCAATGGCTATCAAATAGATTTAATTGAAAGGCTCCTTCAGAAGAAGCTGAGGAAAATATCTATCGGAAATATTTTTTCATCCGCTACACCTTCCGCAATAGACCACCCGAAGTGGTGTAGGCTCAATTTTGTTGATAACCTTTCCTTAAAAATAGCCAATTTATTTCCCAAAGAATATGTCCGACCCGCTTTTTACAACCCTAAAAACCTCCGTTATTTCTTAAACAATCAAAAGGATAAATTTGAGCCCCTTAGACATTCTGGTATATATAAGTTAACATGTGATGATTGCGGTGGAATTTACATTGGTCAAACTGGTCGTAGTTTTTCAGTGCGTAATAATGAGCACAAAAGGGCTTTTGAAAATAAGTCATTTAACTCTCATTTCGCCAAACACCTCCTTACAAGTAAACACTCATCCTCATTTCAACCCACTATTCTTCACAACTTGCAGAAAGGACATAAGATGACATTCCATGAGATGCGGCAGATTCTGATTCACCGTTTATCTGGCAAAACACTCACTAACGACTACATTCCAAATACTTATTCTCCCCTCCTCTTATGCACCCTCCCTTGCCGTTCTACAACCCCACTTTCAATACCTTCCCCCCTACATTAACTTACTTATATATAGCCGTGTGTATCCTGTTCAGTACCTGATGATGGCCGAACGTGCCGAAACCGGTCGTTGTTTTTAGCGTTTTGGTGGATGTGTAATAGTAACTTTTTAATTTTATTTTTACTTGTAAAAATAAATATTTTAACAATGGATTTGAACTTCCACTCAGTAAAGCCTCAACTGATTGAGTTTATATCTCCACTGCATGTTTTATAACATTCCATTTATTCATAATTAATCGTAGGATTTATGTTTTCACTATTAGTATCTAATCAGAGCTTATCTGATAGTTAATTTTTGAAAAGCTTGATATCGGTGATATTTTAACAGTTGCTCATTATAAGAATACTTGTTACTACGAAAAAAAAATAATTTGATTCCCCCTATTCCTTATTACGAACGGATTCTTTTCATACTTAGAGAGATTACATCTCATAATCCATTATTGTTATTATATTGCATCCCTCATAATCATCGAACATGAGTGATAGAGTCTGTTGTGAAAAAAGTTAGGCGAAAGTACTAAACCTTGAAATCCAGATTTATTTCACCCCAACGAAAAAAAAATAAAAGTCAAGTCAGCATACAAAACACCACATCATATTTTGTTTTGATAAAACTTCTGGAGCAGAGGATCATGATAGAGCTAGTATGATTGCGATAATTAGATTTTAAGAATATTTAATTCGAGATATTTTGTATTACTTTTCTGAGATTTGATTCTAAGGTATTGAAATTTAAAGAAGGCAGACGGCGATGCATTTTCATCCGAATTATGCAACACATTTTACAAAGTATCATTCGAAGTCATCTCGAAAAGTGGGAAGGAAATATCTGATTAAGATTCTTATAACGTTATTCGATTAGGTCATTTATCTAGCAATACATTTAATTCACTGAATGATAAATGGAAATATTCTAAATATAACGATAGGAAGGAGAACAGTAGGCTGAAATTATTCAAAACCTCGTGATTAACGCATTTCCTTTGGTGAATGTGGTCCCAGGTTCGATTCACAATTTATCGCCATTCATCTAGCATTGTAAAGAATGTCATTTGTTATTTGAATTAAGAGGTTTAGGGTTATGCAAATATCAATAGACGACGAGGAAAAGACATCCTAACCATGATCATAAATATGTCATCATACGATTTTCTTTCCAGCGATGGAATTCTTTAGTTAACAGAAGGAAACTACTATCTGTGGTCCACTCATTTTCAATGAGACGTAAGGATTTAAAAGTCTTGCAATCAGTTTCCCTATCAAATCGCAGAGGGGACAATGTAAAAAATCCGCGTGTAATGTAAGAGGTGTATATGGCCAGTAGCGTTTGATGCAGTCACCTCAGGAGGTAATGGATAAAGAGAAAGGAGTCTGATGAAGACGCTTAGGAGAAGGGGGTGGAGAGTGATGGTGGTGGGGGTGGGTAAGGGATGGGTGGGGGCAGAGGGATGTTGGGGCAGAGGGATGTGGGGGCAGAGGGATGTGGGGGCAGAAGGATGTGGGGGCAGAGGGTTGTGGGGGCGGAGCCTTTCTCCAGATTATTCTGGACATTTTCGGAGAGCAAAGGGAAGATGTGTTCAAAATTACCAAGGTTGGTGAACCCTAACACTTCATTCATAAGAGGAGTCTCCGTTTATTTCGATGTACCATTCCAAAACTTTACTTCGTTCTATCCTCTTAGGTAAAAGCAGGTTTAATAGCGCCATCTCAGATGCTTTCCTACGACCATTTGCACTGAAGGTAGGATTCCGAAAACCCTCAAACCTCGCATTATTTTTGATCATTCATTCAATTTGTGATACACAACTTACTTATCTTCCGTAAGTCCTTGTTTGATTTCGGCATCTCCGAAATGTTTTTCAGTTGACCTGAAATATATTTCCCCAAAAGAATCTCCACCTGGGGCTAAACTATTAAGGAAGTCATGAAAACGCATCTTTCCCAATGCGTTCCATTGTGTTGTTAGGGCTTACCGTTACTTAACATATACTTGCAAGGAAATGTCAGAACTCAACCCTTAAAGATGTTAAGAGGACCTAAAAAATTTATTTTGCAGAATCATTGTCAAAAAGTAATCCCACGGAGTTTTATGGTGGATTTTATGGGTTTATGATGGGTTAGCCCGTTCAGAGTTCTGGCCATTACTTAAACTTTAGAGATCGACAGAAAGAGCGAATGCGATAAATAAAACAAGGAATATATAATTAGAAGAATCGTGAAAGTATTTCTTAAATAAAGACACGGAAATGAGGATTTGGATAATTTTTCCACAAACAGTATGTGTGTGAACATTAATTTATTGTTGGTTGACGAAAAGACATGGAACGAAAAAATTTCAATTTTATCACTGATTTTCCCCAAAAGAAAAATTGAAAGAGGTAAGTATATAGAAAATAGAGGAATGGTGCATACTTGTCCTCTTATGGAACACAGGAGTTGTGCATAGGACAATTGTGAGGAAAAGAAATTTACAATTAAAGAGACAGATATAATACCAAAACATTTGAGATGAATCTAAAATAATCTAATCTAAGGAATAGAAGTTTAAAAGATTATGGATGAAATACACCAAAGCGAAATTGTTATAATTTTATCCAGTTTTATGTTGATTAAAGAGTAATACTTATTATTAAGTCGGGAGGTTATCGACTTACGGTCATTCAATGACTTGACAGAAGATGCCAAATGATAGTTTCCTCCGAAGCAAAGCACGATTTCTATGCACTGCATACGAGGCCCGAGGAAAAAAACGCCAAATTCTGCGCATGCGTCGAGTTAGTTTCCGCCTAGAATGGGACCGGCGGAACTACCAAGAGATTATATATAAAGGATCCAATCGTACCGGCAGACGATACTCCTTATTCAAAAGGTCCCCTATAAGGTACGTAATTTTAGTACTTTATATATCTCTAGTACGCATTGAGAGTCCCAGTGGACGCTGTGGATAGGGGTTTGCTCCTCTGCACGGAACCGTGAAAATCGGGTTTCGATTTACCCGTTATTCAGTGATTCCCTTGATCTAATCGAGAGGATGTGAAAAAGTTTGCCAAGATCGGGAATCGGCTCAGGGATCGCCTACATTGCGGTACAAGGAGCGATACAGGAGAAAGTTTTTGAGGATGATTTGTTAGCGAGAGGAACAGCACCGCATTGATCTACGCGTTCTTGGTTCGATCACCGGTCTTGGAAAACTCATTCGTGCCCATTGAAGCTTTGGGCTGATATCGTGTTGCATGACGGCAATAGCATATATTTTACCCTTCACTCTCTTCATTGAAGACATTCATTTTCATACGTGTAAAAACTACATTTTCTTAGATAGATATTGTGCGCAGTTTAACTTGGCTGGTGTAATTACGTGCCATAATGATCGCACGATATTTGACTGAGTTGACAGAAAAGAGGGAGTTAATCACTTAAACAAAATCAATTGAAAATCGAATTTTGCGTTTCATAGTAGCAGCGAAATAATATAACTTTCATGTATTAATTTCTTTGTAGTAATTAATTACCAATTTATTGTCCATTAAAGTTACAGGAACTTAACTTTGCAAAATCGCAACTGCATATCCTAGCTAAGGAGATTCAAACAACTTAATTCATATTACATAGACAATACTCTAAATATTTTTTTTATGTTACATACTTCTGCATTATTGTCAACATACGTTAGAAAACTTGCTTCGAAAATTACAAAACCAATGTCAGAAATCTGCTCGAAGCGATGAAGTAGGATAAGAGATTATGTTATTACAAAATATATGAAGATTTATTTCCGTCACTTTTTCTTCTATCTTTCCATGGGCATCAGATTGAAATGTTCCGACGTAAGATCACGACCACTTTCGGGCCTCTTTATGAATTCTCTACTTTCATCCCAGTCAAAAAGGATTTCAGCTTCAAGGGCGTGAGAAAAATGTTTTCATTTCATACACCGTTATAGATTCACCAGTTTGAACTTTTCTAGGAACCATGGAATCGCACCCTGTAAAACGGAGTTAGTTAATGTCCAAGAGTGGATAATCCATGGCATGCTCGCAATGACTACTTCTAAGCTAACAGATAATGGAGTGACCACTTTCTTAGAATATAGAAAATTCTGGAAATTTACTCGCAAGATTAAAAAATATCTACTTTATTTTCTCAAATAAATTCTCAAAATATTTACTCGAATTTCTGTTTCCGTGACAACCTTGCACAAACACAGAATAGGAACCCAATTCACTTTAACGTTAAGATCTGCTTTTCATTCATCTCAATTAAGAAATTTCAACTCCTAATTCAATCCCGCGACATCGACTCTATTTCAAATGTTGTATATTGCTCCCACGTACTCCAGGTTCGAACACGCCGATATGTTCATTCCACAATTATTCCCTTTTCAGCAATATTATTCATATAGTTGCTAATTCCGTCTTCTATAATATGTTGTGACATCCATATATGGGGAGATCCTTCTTCAATCGTCAATAAGTAATATGCTGCTCATACTTAGTTTAGACGCCAATGAATACCCATCGTCTAGATTTTTCTACTTCCGTTGAATTCCTTCAAGTTATATGGAAAGTCGATACTTTACGACAACGCCAACTTCCTAACTCCTTCAAAATTAACTCAACTGTCTCAATCCCACCTCTGAAGTTGCGAAGGCAGCGACCATTTCCCAAGGATCATCTTAATTATTCTAGATTCCAGATTATTATAATCTTGATACTTATCCAGAATCCAGATTTGACTGAGGAATACATTAGGTTGAATTTTCTTCAGAGTCTTTCATTTTTATAAAAGAAAACTCTTCTGCATTTTAAACTTACTGTATTAGCCAGAATTCCAAACTTAAAGAAATTGTCAAACACGTAGCGCTAGGAACTATTACATTGGCCTTCCTCTGTTGGACATTCTATATGATCCCATTTCGTAATTCAGCTCTCTAATCTCATCCGCTTTCTTAATGAATGTTTCTTTGTTAATGTGTTTTATCTTCTTTGTTCTATAACTTTTATGGTGAATTCTTTTTTTTCTTTTTTATGTGTTTTAGGCTTAGTATTTTTAGTAGTTTTATCAAGTATTTGCTTGTATTTTAATTCTTGTCTCACTCCGAATATTTGGAGACTTTTATTAAGCGAAATCCTATTCTTCTAATTTAATGCTAATGTAACCAACAAAGCGAGTTTAATATAGTGATTATTCTGTCTCTCTATTATGTTATTTTCATGAATATAATTTTTATTTTTTACTCTTGATACATCTAATGTCGATACAATTTAAACTAATCTCGTAATTAGTTTCCATTTGTGAGATACTGATTTTTATGTAAATAGGTCATCACTTGATCTTTCTTTTTTGTATACCTCTATCAGTTTTTCTTCTTAACTTTTATACTTCTTTTGATCTATTTTCATCATCAAATTTAGCTTTCTATCTGTAGGCTTCGCAGGTTTTTCACACTCCCCTTCTGGTGAGTGTTTTCCTGCACTGAAAATTTTTCCTAAATACCAGCTTAGGTATTTTAATCCGCATAGTAATTTTCTTCTTTTTATTTTTGCTAGCTATTCTTTTATCCATTCATTTCTCATACGATGAAGGTTAGGTATAACAAGAGACTTCCTAGTCTCAATCTCACTCTAATAAATTCCTTTTATTATTATTATTATTATTAACATTTCCGCAGTAACTTAAGAGTTATTATATACCATCTCTCAGATGACATTCTTCAAGTATTCTTCAAGGAATTCAATACTCAGGGAATACCATTTCTGCCCTACTATGAGCCCTTCAAATGTCCCGTAGAATTTTCGATCTTCAGTTTGGAACCCGCTTATATCTATGCTTGCGAATAATATTTTAGTGTTTCAAAACCTCCATCTTTAGTAATCATTATGTCTACGTAGCCAGTGTATAATATGGCGACTAGTCTTCCCTCTACTCTCCAATGAATTAAAACACATGAATAAGTGAATGGGTTTGACAGATGAGGGGCTCCATTGCCTATCTGTTTTACTGTCCTTTAATCAGGCAACTTTGAGAAATGCCTTTGGCAGACCATAAATTGGCTTTCCAAGATACCCTTCGGTTCTATGGATCAATCTGTCGCTGAATGTTCTTTCGGACATCCAAATAAGAGCCATATATTGCTACTTGAGAGTAACATTTCCAAGGGAGAGGGGTCAAAGACCTTCCCTAGACCACATCTCGATCGCCGAAGGTAATCTTTCCTTACAGAAGAGAAGGTATGCGAAAACACCAAGCACCGATGAGATTATGTTGAACATAAGTTGAAAAACAATCTTCGCCATTGACTGAAAAAAAGATAACTGTGAAATCAAATAATTTAATTGGCTAATTTACATTTACTTCACTTCGCCGGTTTCACTCCAGAAGTCAAGTGTTCCAATAAGAAATACATGTAAAGTTTAATTTTATATTGGAGGGCTTGTTCCTTTTTCAACATTAATTCCTTAAAGAATACATTTTAAAGAAAAAGTAACCAAAGAAGGGAACTCAAAAATTGTTTCTCTAATGGTCTTCTAATATTGTTTCCAATTTGAACCTTCGAAACTTTCCGATAAAACTCTTGAGCATATTCTAAAATTCTAAGTTAGTAAAAAACACGTTACCATGACGACCATGTCTTAAAATGTTTAAACGCAAAGACCACATGCTTCAGTAGTTTTTTTCTTGTCCTAGTTCAGCGGAATTATTAACTTCTTAATCTTATTTCTTCTCCAGAAATAAATAACTTATGATTAAACGCAGGCTTTGCTTGACTTTCAAGAATCAAATTCTCCCTTTTATTGTACGTTAGAGCAGTGTAGTGCAGTTTTTACACAAGTCCACTTAGAGTTGAGAGAGAGAGATGCAGATATACAACGATGATTTTCCTGTCTGAATCTGTTTCCTAAAAGATTTCTATTTTCCTGTCCCCATTCTTAGACCTTAAGATATGTTTAATACTGCCGTATTCCCCCTCCACTTGTACTTACTTGCTTGTACTTCAGTACAGGTACTTTAGAGATGAAGAAATGAATTATATTAGATCATCGACTCCCACGATGGTGTAAATCCTGTGAGTCGGATGACTCAAGAGTGCAGTATATTACCAGGTCTGAGTTGAAAGGGAAAACACACCTGTATTATAAGGCACATCAATATTTGTTCACAAAATATATCTAGAGAGTATCACTGCGTGGGTAAACTTTACATCTTAAATTTCCTAATATTAAACTTTCACTGTGATTGCATCATTCCTGCAATCGAACTTCCAATCATTCTTAATGAAACACATGAAATTTAAACGGCAAGAGCCCATTTCTACAGAAGGTTAAGCAAATATAAAAAAATCATTTTTTCTTTAGGTATAAAATGGGAAGATACGAAGGAACCGTGATCCACATTGTCGGAGCAGCTCTTGTATTATGTGTCCGGTACGAAGTCTCGCTTGCGAACATCATCGGCTTGGGAGCCTGCCCTTCGTACAACCCGACGTTCGTCACAGCTGCTGATCCAGTGAGTACAACATGAGCCACGGTGTTGAATAGTAATATCATTAAACTTGGATTAAAATTAAAAATGAATTTCAGCACAGTAATCCGAAACTAATTTTGTGGTCTACGCCATGTCTGTAGCAAAGAAATCAAAACCGATGTCTATACTCGGTATCTTACTCGGAATATGAAATTATTCATTCTATAGTAATTAAAAAACGAATGAAAATATGAATACCATTTTTGTCTTTTATGTCTTACCCAGAATGAATAAATCAGCTAAGAAAAGCCTATCTTTTATCTCTCGAATATATTTTTTCCGTAAATGTAATTCCTCGCTTTCTGCCAAAATATTGTTCCTCTTAACGTACTTTTAACCTCAAAAACGGTTCCGTACTAAATTTATATAAATATATAGTGTTTTTGTGTGTTGAGATTGCCGTCGAGATTTTGGTAAACTTGTAATGAATTTTATCGTGATATGATTGACGCATTTCGTATACTTGAGAAAATGTTCATATACTATTTTAAAAAACAGAGAGCATTTTATCAGTAGTTCTAGAAATATAAATAAGATACGTTGAACCTAAGCTATGTAAGCAGCCTTGGTGAGGAGTAATAGTGCTCTAGCAATCCAAGCCCATTGTCCCGGCTTCGAGTACCGGCTAGTTAGAGTTTTGTGGTTAGGGAATGGTTAAGTGTGTTTGTCCTTTGTTATTGATTACGTCAACCACAGCAAATTTCCATAAATGAATGTTTGCGAAGAATTTCTAATATAAAATAGAGGGTGTGTGTGTGTGTTCACTAAAAACTCGAGAACCGAGAGTCGTTAAACTTTGAAATTGTCTACATTATTAGAAGTCAACCCAGCGCAAAGTAAAGGCTACTTTTATTTCCCTAAAGTCCACGGTTCGGACCCAGACGGGTCCAAACGTTTTCATAAGAAATACATGTAGAGGTCATTTTTTGTCCTAGTGTCCTAGAAAGTCGAATTAGTCAGCAAAAGAAGAAAAATAAGATAAGGATTCTTAATTTGGCTCAGGAATATCGTTTACGATTCGAAATTGCGCAAATTTTGATAAAGTACATGAATATTTTAGCGAAATTTTGAGGTTGTAAACAACCCATTCTCTTGACGATCTAGGTGATTGTTGGTTCTAGGTCATGAGTTTATAAATAAGAAGACATTGAGAATTAATGAAATATTTAAGAAAGTTTTTAGAATTTTGTTTAAGCTTCTGTAGCAACCATGGTTTATTTATATTAAAGTCATTGTTTACCGTTAAATTATAAGTTTAATTGTAGTTTCCGTTTCGATTGATAGTGTTTATGATAATGATTGTGTTCAGTGCTTATGTGGTGTTTTAGTTACCTTCCGTAAAAATATTCATCGGTTGTTTTCACAGTAATATTTATTTCTGTTATTTGCTTATGCGTTTCCGTATTACCTTGGTGCATTTCTGAAAATTAATCCTTAAATGTGGTGATGTTTATCCTAATTTTATCTTTGAATATATTTGTATAATCTTTGAACGAATACTGTCTTTATCGAAGAAATTGTTCATTTGAAAGATATGAGATTGAGTATTTAGTCAAGGTGGCATTGTAAGCTTAAGTACAATTTTCATTTCTTGGTTTGGAATGATACATCGAAATATCGTTCGCAGGCTCTATTTCAATTGCAAAATCAAATCAAGAAGAATCATTGCTGTCAACCTGAGAAAAGTTTGGTAGAAATATTATATGAAGATTAATATTCTGATGACCAAATTTTATAAAAAGAATTTAAAAAATAATAGATTTCAGCAACAAATTATGAGAGCGTAAGATATTGGGATTTTCACGGAAAAGTTTCGTTTACGGTAATCTGTCCCATCGAGCGAAGCAAAAATGATACATGTTAGATTATGTTCTTCGTTATAAAAGAATTACTGTATTTAATTCTACTTCTATTCTCCCCGTTGAGAATCAACGGGCGCTACAGCTAGTCTATAATTTAAAATAGAGTGTGGGTGTCTGTGTGTGTGTTTTTTATTATTATTATTTTATTTAACGTTCAAAGAAACTGAGGTTTACTTTTTACCCTTTACAGTTCACATTATCACGTTTTTTTAGGTAAATTTCGTGATTATATAAAGGCTACTTTTTATTTCCCTGAATACCATGGTTCGAACCCAGACGGGTAAAAACGTTTCCATAACAAATACACGTAGAGGTCATTTTTTTCGTTGTAGGGTTCATTTCCTTTGCAAAACTAAATTAGAAATAATTGTCCTAGAAAGTCTAATCAAGCACCAAAAGAAAAATAATAGAAAAAAGATTCTTATCATCGTCGTGGAATATCGTTTTCGATTCGAAATTGCTCACAATTAGATAAAGTACGTGAACATTTTATCGAAATTTTGAGGTCGTAAACAACCCATCCCAACATCCCAACACAACCCCTGACTTTTACAAACCCAGTCTATTTCCCTGTTAATATTAGCAATTTTCCCTGGTGCCACATCCCTCCTATTCACTATCCCACTTACTACAATTTTAGCCTTATTAAACTTTTTAGTTGCAACTTTACATAAATCCCAAATTTCCCCAATCACATGATCACGAAGATCAAATGAGAGCGATATAACGCAGATAGAGTTGCGAGGGAAAAATTTAAATCTAAAGGGAAATAAAAATATTCAGAAATTACATTCAGCGGTAGGAATTATAGATAACACCCACGTAAATAGGCAAGTAGAAACGCATGATCTTAGTCCCCGAAATAGAATCAGTAGCATTTACAATAAAGAGAAATTCAATTCAAAAATCGTTACGGTTATTCCAAACAGAAATCCAACTTTAAAGCGCGAACTGAGAGATCTAAAAATAATAGTCGTGAATTGCAGAAGCATACGTAATAAGCAGGTGGAATTTCTTAACCTTACAAGGAGCACTTGCGCGGATATCATACTAGGATCTTAGAGTTGGTTAAGCGAAGACATTAATTCAAGCGAGATATTTCCTCCAGATTATGTGATATATCGCAAAGATAGACAGGGTAGAGTAGGCGGTGGAGTTTTTATCGCTGAAAAGAACCATTTGATTAGTCAGCGAGATGAGTTTGTAGAAAATAGCAGGAGTGAAATGATTTGGTGCTCGATTTTAAGACCTAACGGTAGTAAGATTTATATTTGTTCATTGTATCGTCCTCCCGATGGCGAAATTGATTGTATTGACGATTTATCCGGGACGTTACAGATAATCGGTGAAAAAGTAAAAGATCCCATCATAGTTGTAGGAGGAGATTTTAACCTACCACATATTAATTGGCGGAATTTAACATGCTCCAACTCTAGTAGAGAGAGAAAAGTTTCTCAAAAATTAATCGATACTTTCTCCTTGCATGCGATAGAACAGGTAAACATGACGAAGACTCGAACGACTCGTGCGGGTTAAGGTAACATCCTAGATTTACTAGCCACCACCCACCCACAATTGATAGCTAATCTCGATATAGTTGACGGTATTTCAGACCAAAGTGTCATAATGGCGGAGATGAAAGCAGTAGCGGTTAAATCTCTTAAGCCACCGAGGCAAGTATATGTAATTCGCAAAGCTAATTTTTCGGAGTTTAGGGTTTATATTAACGAGTGCAAGGATGATTTTTTCCGCTTCTTGGGTGCAAATACAGTAAATGATAGTTGGATAGAGTTTCTCCGGATAATCAAAGAAGGTTTAATTAAATTTGTTCCTACTAAGAGCGTGCGTGAGCGTAAAGAGCCACGGTGGACGAAACCTAAATTACGAGCATTACATAGGAAGCAAAGAGTCATTCACTCGCGATGGAGAAAACTCAAAGCATGCGGAACGAACCATGAGCTCGAAGAACAAAACTATAGAGAAGTGCCAAAGTTAGTTAAGGAAGAAGCGCGAAAAGAATACCAGGAATATAGATCTCGAACCCTATTAGAATCATTAGGTGGCGATCAGAAAGAATTTTGGTCATAAGTGCGTGAGACCCGTGGAGGTCAGTTTTCTGTGCCTAGCCTCATAAGCGCAGAGGGAATTACCGTAAATAAATCAGAAGATAAAGCTAACTTACTTAACAGGCACTACCAGAAATGCTTCACTGTAGACAATGGTCAAGTTAAGGATTTTACCTCGCGCATTGATTCAGAGATGTGTCCCATCGAGATATCGGTTGATGGAATTGGAAAATTATTGCGAGATATTGATAGGAAAAAGGCGCCAGGACCCGAAGGTATTCCCGCTGTTGTAATAAAAACTTTAGCCGATGAAATTGCTCCGCTTCTACAGATTTTCTATCAGAAATCATTGGATGAGGGAACCGTGCCAATGTCGTGGAAAAAAGCTAATGTCACTCCGGTGCCTAAGAAAGGGCGAGCGTCAAAACCAGATGATTATAGGCCTATTTCATTAACTTCAATTTTTTGCAAAATAATGGAGCATATTATAGCGAGCTCTATCATGTGCTTTCTTTCCGAAAAGGGAGCAATCAGTCAGAGCCAGCACGGATACCGTAAAGGTAGGTCTTGTGACACCCAGTTAGCGCTTTTTATGAATGACGTATCTAAAGCAGCAGACGGCGGTGTTAGATCAGACGCAGTTTTCCTAGATTTCAGGAAAGCTTTCGACACAGTTTCTCACGAAAAGCTTATCCAAAAGCTGAGTGCCTACGCGATCGACGAAAAAGTTATCAGATGGACCAAATCTTTTCTAGAAAACAGATCTCAGCGAGTTGCGTTAGATGGAGTTTTATCCGAAGAAATAAGTATCACATCAGGAGTTCCACAGGGAAGTGTTCTTGGTCCAATCTTATTTCTAATTTACATTAACGACCTCGTAGATAACGTAAAGAGTAAGGTTAGATTATTTGCCGATGATACCCTGATATACAGAGAGATTTTGACAGAAAACGATTGTAATGTGCTTCAAGACGACCTGGACGTAATATCAGGATGGTGTAAAGATTGGCAGCTGGATTTAAATAGAAATAAATGCGTTGCCATGAGTTTTACGCGCTCCACAAACATAATTCCCGCGCAGTACCAAATCTCAGGTCATCCATTAGAGTTAGTTCACGACAACAAATACTTAGGTTTCACGTTTAGCAGTAACTTATCTTTTAAAGAACATATTCGAGATGCGATAGGAAAAGCGAATAGAATGCAAAGATTAACTGGTAGAACGTTGAGAGGATGCTCATCGAGAGTCAAAGAAATAGCTTACTTTTCTCTTATTCGTCCGAGTCTTGAATACTGCTGTGCGGTTTGGGACTCACACGAAGTAGGTTTAGTCTCAGATTTAGAGATGGTCCAGCGTAGAGCAGCCCGATTCGTTTGCGGGGATTTCAGGTTTGAGAGCAGCGTTACGGCAATGATAGAGTCCCTCAGTTGGAATTCACTACAGATGAGAAGATCTGAATATCATCGGAAACTTTTCGAAAAGTTCAATCGTTCAGAATTTATAGACGAAGTAAGTGAAATGTTAGTGCCAGTAAGGAGCGAACGCGATCTCCGAGAGGCATCGACGAAGCGTTATAGGGAAGTAATTGCAAGGACGGATAATTACTTTTGGTCGTTTTTTCCCCAAGCTATTAGAGATGCTAATAGGTAGGAATGCATAATGGTGGTGTATTACACCCCCTGCCATACGCCTCTGGCGGCTCGCGGGGTATATATCTAAATCTAAAAATCTAAATCTAAATCACAAGTTTTGGCACTTTTAATATTATTTGTTCCCACAAAAATTAAGACAACCCTTTCATTTCTTTCTCCTTCCATTCTTTCAATTTTATTGCTTAACTGTTCAACCCTTATACCCGGCAAACAATCAACTACTGCACCCTTATGCTTGCAATCGTTCCCACTAAATCGAACCATAGAGTCCCCTTAAATTAAAACATTACCATAAGAATCGGGGATTGGAGTATTTACTTGAGATTCGCACACTTTCATAGTACTTAGCTTGTTTTTAAGATCCTCGTTCTCCGTCTTCAAACTTATCACCTTTTTCTTCTCCTCTTCCAATTCTTTCCGCAGCCTTAAGATCAAGGCCTCCTTCTCCTCTGTTGTTTTCTTCTCCCTCTTCTTAAAACAACTGCAACAGCACCAATCGTCTTCCACACAGTTCTTTACTTTAAAAAGACTGCAACTAAAATGGAAGTATTTATTACAGTCGCCGCAATGCACTCCGTTCTTCACGGCCTTATTACAAACAAAACATTTTGGCAACGACACAGACTTCCCTGCCACTCTGCAATCCTTTCACTACCGCTGCGAGCTACCTGGAGACACGTCCTTTCCCTTTGACCGCTGAGCACTGATTTACTAAAGTTTGCAAACCCTTTACGGAATCACAGACAATAGCTTTATCGTCAGCATACCTTACAGACTTCACTACTTTCCCACCAACCTTTACTTCCTTGTCTATTTCTTCCCAGGCTTCTTGCACCATTTCCTCTGCATATATATTAAAAAGCGTTGGTGACATAGGATACCCTTGTCTTACCCCCCTACCCAATTCAGCCCAATCCGATTCCCCATCAGCTATCCTTACGCAGGCTGTTTGATTCAGATACAAATTTTGAATTAAACGTCTATATTTCCAGTCTAACCCATATTTCTTTAATATCCCCATCAGTTTTGGTCACTGGACTCTATCGAAAGCCTTTTCAAAATCTACAAAACATACACATAAGTCCCTCTTAAATTCCAGGCTTCGTTCCGCAAGTACTCTCATCACCCCAATTGCATCCCTCGTTCCTTTTTCTCTCTGAAAACCAAACTGGTCTTCTCCGATTAGCCCTTTAATTTTTCCCTCGACCCGTCTATTCAAAACCCTCAGAAGCACTTTTGCCGCGTGAGAGATCAGGCTAATTGTACGATAATCTCGACATTCTGTAGCCTTGTTCTTTTCTGTAAAGGAATCAAGATCGTTTTGGTAAAATCATCTGGCCATTGCCCATTCATCATAAATTTTCGTAATTAAATCATAGAAAAATGTATTGGCCTTATCCCCCAGGTTCTTAAGGAACTCCACTGGGATCTCGTCAACCCCCGTTGCTTTATTCCCTTTCATATCCCGCAATGCCTGTTCTATTTCACGATCGAGTAACCCAGGTCCAAGATCGTCTTCTTCAACTTCTTCCTCAGTTTCAATTTCTATGCTGGTGGGTTTCATGTTTTTCCCATACAATTCCTCAACGTATTCCTTCCATCGTCCCCTTATGGTGACTGGATCCCTTAATAGACTTCCCTTACTGTCGTTAACCGTCACCAATCTATTACTAATTCTATTCCCCGTCTATTACTAATTCTATTCCCCGTCAGTTGCTTTACTTTACTATACATTAGGTCGGCCCTCCTGCTTTCCACCAGCTTTTCTATTTCATTACACTGCCCCTTCCACCACTGTTCCCTAGCCTTATTAGTTTCCCTTCTTAGTTCGTTGTTTAGTGCTCTGTACATTCTGCGCCCATGGTCTGTGTAGACTCTTTTCCATTTCCTTCTTTCCTCCATTTTATTTATATGGTTTTCTAATTTTAGTTTGTTTAACCCTCCCAACAGTTTTTTTTAGCACAATCCTTCACATAATTTTTAAACTTTTCCCATTCCTCGTTAGTGGTTAGTTCCCTTCCCTTACTATCAAGAGCCTTGCTGACCGACTCTTGAAATTCTTTAGACTTCGCACCCCTTAGATTTCTAAATTCCATTTGGGTGTACGTTTTGGTCTACTGATCTTTTTAAACTTAAGCTCGGTTTTCATCATGACCAGGTTATGATCCGAGTCGACATCAGCACCAGGAAAACTTCGCGAGTTTTTAACACTATTTCTAAACCTCTTTCTTACCAAAATGTAATCAATGTGGTACCTATCTGTATCCCCGGGCTTTTTCCATGAGTACCTTCGTCTGTTGTGGTGCTGAAGAATGTGTTTGTGAGGCAGAGATTATTTCTTTTGGAAAAGTCGATCAGTTTCTGTCCTCTGTCGTTCCTTTTCCCTAAACCGAATTCTCCCACCTCTTCCCCATCTTTGCCTCGCCCGACTACCTCGTTCCAGTCTCCCATAACAACGAGATTCTTATTGCCCTTAACCCTTCCCATAACCTCCTCTATTTGTTCATAGACCATGTCTACATCATCCTCACTATAATCACTAGTGGGCAAGTACACCTGAACTATAACCGTGTTTACAGGTTCAGACTTTACTTCTACCGACATAACGCGATCGCTTATTCGCTCGGTGCCTATTACGGATTCTCCCGCTTTCTTATCCAACACTGCAGCTATTCCCCTCTGGCTAGTATTTACCCCGCTGAAAATGATTCTAACATCATCGCTCCAGAAGTCTCCCTCGTCTTTCCACCGCACCTCGCATAACCCTAGTACATTTATGTTGTACCTTTTCATTTCTAACTTTACGTTTTCCAATTTCCCTTTCCTGAGCATTGTCCTAACATTCCATGTCCCCACCCTCGTTTCCATCTTCTCTCTTCTTTTGTTGTCGTTCCTTGTGTAAGGGTTTCGTGGAATGACGACCGAGATGGTCTTACTCCCATCACTGCCGGGCATGACACTCATCCTAGAAGGCTGAGTCCCTTTACCAGTACCAATATTATTATGGTTGTGCATCATGGCATTTCCTTCATCAACGGTGTTTTATACCATGACACAAACACTCATTATGGCCGCCCCACTGGGGAACAGACGCCTTTGCAGCCGCCTCACTGAGGTACAGAAGCTGCGTGGACTACCTTTCGTCTGGACCCTACCTATTGATCTTTCTGGAATGGGTGACCCTACCAGGAACTATGTTCCAGCCAGTATAGCTCTTCAGGTAATAGGAACACGCTGGTCCTTCCACCACGGCAAGGTTGTAGTCCAGGGGAGGGGAGGCAGATGTAGCAAATATTTTTGCTTGAGTTTTCATACATAGTTAGAGACGATGATCTTCTGTTCAGCTGCTATATTTTAGTGATGTGGTACAAGACAGGTCTGTAATACACTTACCTTCTGCAAAGAATATTCTTCGTTTTTTTTTAGTGATACAGTAGAACCTCGGTAATCCGGACGAATTCAGGCACATAGGCGTCCGGATTAGCGGGGTTTCCGGATTAGCGAGGTTTCCAAAAAAATAACGTAAAAAACTTTATTTCTCAAAAATTATATTGTATAGAAAATGCATGTATATATTACATAAGGTATTACAACATATAAAGTGAATGAATATTATCAGCGAGCAAAAAAGTCAGTTATTTTCTTTTGCGCGACCGTTCTTATTTTTAAATCAAGTGCACGTGTCTCTAAAACGTCTAAAGAGCACAATTTCATGTGCTTCAAAATTTTGCTCCTCGGCCCACTTTAAAGATGTATTGAGAGCCGCCAAAGCCTCATAATGAGAAATTTTGACGGGGTCCACAGTGTGGTGGTGGTCGTGGTGGTGGTCATCGTCGTCATCATCATCATCATCTTCTGCCGTTACTGTTCTGATAATTTCGTCACATTACTTCGCTCTCCATCGCATCATTGCAGCCAACGAAGACATTTTTTAAATAGTATGTCCACCTCTCTTTTCTTGTTACTAATATGCGTGTTTATATGTTCACAAGAAGAAGTTGCGGGTTTGCATAACTCCTAATTGACCGTCCGGATTACCGAGGGTTCCGGATTAGCGAGTGTCCGGATTACCGGGGTTCTACTGTATATATATATATAGAATATATTTCTGTTATTTGTTTTTAATCATCGTTTCCGAGAACCATTTTTCACTTTCAGAAAATGTCTACTAAAACGTGGTGCTACCCATCCTTATGTAATCATCGAATATATTTTATAATCTTTAAATTACTTTCGTCCTCATCGAAGAAAGTGTTCATTCAAAGGATATGAGATTAAAACTTTAGGTGACATTGTAGACATAATTATAATTTTCTTTGCTTTGTTAATTGGTTTGGAAAAAATTATAGATTGGAATCAGCTATATACCAAAAATTATGAGGCAAGTTCCCAAGGAAAAAACGGACTTGAAAAAAGTCTGACAGGGCCGGGAATCGAACCCGGGATCTTCCTCTAACCGGGAGGCTGCCTTAACCATCTAGGCTACCCGACCAGAACGGGAAAGAACGAACGAACGAACGAACGGGAAGATCCCGGGTTCGATTCCCGGCCCTGTCAGACTTTTTTCAAGTCCGTTTTCCTTGGGAATTTTCCTGGGTGTACGCCCTTATGTGCAAAGTCACCTTTACCCTTTCCTTATATGAGGCAAGTGTTAGGATCAAGACTGTACCAAGAGTAATTATCAATTTGGATTTCCCCGTTGAGAATCAACGGGCACTTCTGCTAGTTTCTAATAAAATAACAAATAATAAACGCGATTATTCCACATTTTCCAATTTTCTCGGAATAATATGTATGTTTTCATTATCTAGTTATATTTAACCATTTTTATTTATAAATTAAGTTTATAACTTGGAAACATCAACAAAGATATGGTCGATGAAACTGACTACTTTCTCATTGAAATTACTAGTTATTGAATTTCATGGTAACGATCCATTTGATTTTCGCAGCACTTTCAATCAAAATTTAGCTTCCGTTGGAAAAGATAGAGGATTTTCCACTTCATAAAACGAAAAGTTTGAACCTTGCGTTTCAGTGAGAAATGTCCTGCACAGATCTGACTCCTTCAAAATAGAATACTGATATTAGATGCCTTCTCTATCGTAATTGTATCGAACAGATCTAGTAATTTCTCATATTCAATTTTCACAAATAGAGTAATTGCCCGTTCAAAATGAAAGTAGAACAGATGAGAAAATTAAATAAATTATAAAAATAAAATTTAAAGCAACGTAATTGGAAATTTATAATGTTCAAAAAAAGGGATTTAATTTGAGTGAGTCAATCCTATACAAACAAATGTCCCTTTGAGTAATGCGGAAGGATCCAAAGAGGGCGGAGGGAAGAGAGAAAAAGGAGCAATGATTGATTACAGGAAAGAGAACGTTTAAGAAGTGAAGATCTGGGAGTGGAATCATGAAGTAATGACGTCAAAATAGTAGAGGTGTTAGGAAAGGCGATGGGAGAAGTTAGGGGTGGAGAGTCGGAAAGAGGATTCATAGATCGCACTTACTTCGAAGAGAAATCGTAAGAGAATCCAAAGAGAGGAGATAGTTCTATTAGATGCATGGCAGAGAGACGGTTCTCAGGATTTCAGTATTTGGAGGAAAAAGCTTACTATTCTGCCCAACATGCAGAGATTTGAGGCGGAAGACATATACAAGGTTGGTGAGCGATGTAGGTTAACATGGTTAATGGAAGATATCTGGGGGTTATACAAACACTTTTATTCAGGTAGAAATTTGGAGGGTCTCCGTCCTAATCCGGACCCTTAGCTCGCCTTCGCGGCTACTGAGCGCCCGACCATCGGGGGTTACCATAAAGAAACTGACCGCGTGGAATACGATTTAATAAGTTATAAACAATTCAAATTAGCAACAATTTAATATCTTCGTCGTCTCACTCGTCTAAAGAAATATACAAGCGTCTTTTGTTCGACGTTCTACGATGAAAATCAAGATTTTTCGTGATTTTGCTAGAAATTACCCGTTTACACACGGCAACGATGCTGAGTCAGAAAGGCGAGTGTTTAAAATAGCTCACTGGCCAACTTGGTTTGGTTTGCTGTCATATTATCAACTAGCTGAGGTACCCACCCGACCCAACCCAACGGCTACGTTGCCGTGTGAAGACTTCGCTCCTGAAGTTGGTTCCGGAGACAGGGACCGAAACGTAGAGGGACATCGAAGAAACCACCCGGCTTGCAACCCGAGAGAACTTTATCCAATAAGCACATTTCTTGCAATAAGCGAAGTACGCACACCCCAACCAAACACAGATACAGTCACTAAATTAATTTCTACTACATAATTTAATACATTGAACTACCTAGCACTATATCCTTATTCAACAGATTAAATTTACACACACACATATATCTATTATATACGAGTAAAATGTAGCTTGCATACTGCAAGCAGATCGACAACAATAATTTAAAATCGGCATTATATCGGGACGGCCCTACAAAGAAAAAGAATAGGATTGAAAATATTCTTAAAATTCGCTGCAATTTAATCGTCTGGCATCGAACCAAGGCCTTCCTGGTGAACCTAGTATGCAGCACAAAGGAATATCACCATCTCTTACTATGTGTGAAAATTCAACCAAAAATATTGGCTCTTACTGCCTCAAACGACGTCCTACTTTTCAATTATGTAAATGGCTCTCTGGATTCGAACCAAGGACGATCTAGGAAATCTAGAACATGGTTTGGAAATCTTTCTATGTTCTCTCTCTATATATCTAAATTCATGTTTTAATATTATTGGGAAGGGGTTTAAATTAATTCTTAAAAATCGGATAATTTACTGATTGTAGAGACGCCTGGTATGGAACCCAAGAAATATTGGTAGCTGTGAATGCACGGTATGACTTATTAGGACTTTATATTATTTCATACTAAGTTTGAAGTCGATATCATATCGGGAAGTACCTAAAACTTTTTTCTGTTATCTCCATAAGAAATGCATTGCGGAATGCAAATGGCTCCCTGGTACCGAACCAAGGACCATCAGAGAATATGCAAAATTCGATTATGGAATAAATTTATGATCTCTAACTCCATGCCGAATTTCAAGTTTCCATGCCATCGGGAAGGGGTCCAAAAAAAATCTTAAAAATCGCCACAGTGCATTTTAAACGGCCGATTTTTGCCTCGACCTAGCATCGAACCCAGAATATATTTAGTAACACTCATTTATGGTTTCGATAGATCATGACCATATATATCGGCTCCTTGAGTTTCAAGTCTCTACCTATTCGGCAAGTATTTTTTAAAAATTCCCGAAAATCAAAGCAATGCATTTAAACGGGAAAAATCGGGACTTTGGGGCCCTCTGGAATCAAACCCATGACACTGAGGTTCAAAATCGCAATTTTTCTGGTGGTTACACGTTATGGCCAATATCTTGTAAAACTTTCAAGGCAATGACGCTTGTGGTTTGGCCTGTGAGTTTGTATCCTCTCTCTATATATCTATTATATATAGATGCTTCTCCGGATTCATTCATATATACGAGTAAAATGTTGCTTGCATACTGCAAGCAGATCGACAACAATAATTTAAAATCGGCATTATATCGGGACGGTCCTCAAAAGAAAAAAAAAAAAGATTGAAAATACTCTTAAAATTCGCTTCAATTTAATCGTCTAGCATCGAACCTGGGTCTTCCTGGTGAACTTACTATGCACCACAATAGAAGATTACCATCTCTATGTTTGAAAATTCAAGCAGAAATATTTGCTGCAACTATCTCAAACGACGTGCTACTTTTCACGAATGTAAATGGCTTCCTGGATTCGAACCAAGGACGATCTTGGAAATCTAAAACATGTTTCTGAAAGTTATTTATGATCTCTATCTATATACCAAATTTCATGTTTCTATATTATTGGGAAAGGTTTCAAAATTATTCCTAAAAATCGGATCAACTTCTGATTGCAGAGACACCTGGTGTCGAAGCCAGGAAATACTGTAAGCTGTGAATGCAAAGTTTGATTTGTAAGGACTGGCTTTTTTTTATCTCCATAAGAAATGCATTGAGGAATGTAAATGGCCCTCTGGGATCGAACCAAGGACCATCAGTGAAAAGATAAAATTAGATTATGACATTTATTCGTAATTCCTATCCACACGCCGAGTTTCAAGTTTCCATGTCATCGGGAAAGGGTCCAAAAAAAATCTTAAAAATCTCCGCAATGCATTTTAAACGGCCGATTTTTGTCCCGACCTAGCATCGAACCATGGACAATATTTAAAAATGTCTTTATGATTTTCGTTGGATATGCATGGCTTCTAGCGATCCCTCGAGTTTCATTTCACTCCTTTTCCGGGAAGTGCCTCAAAAAAAATTTTCGAAAATCCCCATAATGTATCCTTATGGAGAAAATCTGGACTTTGGGGCCTTCTGGTATCGAACCCATGACACTGAGGATCAAAATCGCATTTTTCCTGGAGGTTACACGTTATGGCCAATACGCCATAAAAATTTCAAGTTAATCACGCTTGTGGTTTAGGCTGTGAATTAGTATCCTATCTATCTATCTATCTATATAGGTATATACATGAATGAATCCGGAGAAGCATCTATATATAATAGATAGCTATATAGATAGGATACAAATTCACAGGCTAAACTACAAGCGTCATTGACTTGAAATTTTTATGACATATTGGCCATAACGTGTAACCACCAGAAAAATTGCGATTTTGATCCTCAGTGGCATAGGTTCGATTCCAGAGGGCCCCAAAGTCCCGATTTTTCCCGTTTAAATGCATTGCCGTGATTTTCGGGAATTAAAAAAAAATACTTTCCTGATAGGTAGAGAAATAAAACTCAAGGAGCCTATATATATGGTAATGATCTATCGAAATCATAAATGAGTTTTACGAAAAATATCCTAAGTTCGATGCTAGGTCGAGGCAAAAATCGGCCGTTTAAAATGCATTGCGGCGATTTTTAAGGTTTTTTTTTGGACCATTTGCCGATGGCCTGGAAACTTGAAATTCGGCGTGGGGTTCGATATCACAAATATATTTCAAAATCAAATTTTTTATATTCGCTGATGGTCCTTGGTTGGATCCCACGAGGGCCATTTGCACTTCTCAATGCATTTCTTACGGAGATAACGGAAACAAAATTTAGGTACTTCCCGGCATGTTATCGACTTCAAACTTTGCATGATACAAGAGCAAGTCTTTACAAATAAAACTTTGCATTCACATTTATCAATGTGTCCTGGGTTCGACACCAGGTGTCTCTGAAATCAGAAGTTGATCAGATTTTTAGGAATAATTTTGAAACCTTTCCAAATAATAATATAGGTATTTGAAATTCGGCATATAGATAGAGATTATAAATAACTTTCAGAAACATATAAACATAACACATCAGTGTCATGGGTTCGATTCCAGAGGGGCCCAAAGTCCCAATTTTTTCCATTTAAATGCATTGCTCATATTTTCAGGAATTTTTAAAACTACTTCCCGGATAGGTAGAGAATCGAAACTCTAGGAGCCTTTATATATGGTCATGATCTATCGAAAACATAAATGACATTTACGGAAAATATCCTGAGTTCGATGCTAGGACGATGCGAATATCTGCCCTTTAAAATACATGGGAGTAGTTTTTCATTATTTTTTTTGATGCACTTATCAAAATGATAGGAAGTTCGTGCTCAGCTGGAAGATATACGGTAAGAATTAGTTTTAGAAAAAAATTTTAATAAGCCCGTTTTATTCCTGGGTTCGATGCCAGAGCACAGTAACTTTTCTCTCATAAGGAATACAAGGGAAAAGTAGGACGTCCTTTGAGGCAGTAGCAAGCAATATTTCTGCTTGAATTTGCATATGTAGTTAGAGATGGTGATTTTTAGTTGTGTTGCATAGAAAGTGTTGCCGGAAAGACCCGAATTCAATGCCGGGCGGTAAATATATCCCCCATATATAATACATTGGGGTAACTTTTCATAATTTTTTTAATGCATTCATCGATATCATTGGAAGATCTTGCTTACATAGAAGATGTATATTAAGATTTAATTTATGAAAATAAAATAGATAAGACCATGCTGTTACTGAGATCGATGACAGAGCACATAAACATTTCTCTCATAAGGAATATAGGGGAAAAGTAGGACGTCGTTTGAGGCACTTGCATGTCATATTTATGCATGAAATTTCACACATAGTTAAAGATGGTGATCTTCTAATGTGTTGCATAGGAAGTATTGTCGTGAAGACCCGGGTTCGATGCCAGACGATTAAAATGCAGTGAATTTTAAGAATATTTTCAATCTTTTTTACTTTCTCCATATACGAAGTATAGAGAAAGTATTGTTTTCATGAAAAAATTCGACTTCGAGATTTCAACGGAAATACACGTTTTGGGGTCCCTAGAACACGTTTTGACCATTTTCTGAATGATGTCTGTGTGTATGTGTGTGTGTGTGTGTGTGTGTGTGTGTGTGTGTGTGTGTGTGTGTGTGTGTGTGTGTGTGTGTGTGTGTGTGTGAGTGTGTGTGTGTGTATGTGTGTGTGTGATAATGGGCGTTCTAACTCGAAAACTAAAAGTCGTATCAATACCAAACTTCATATATAGTACTGTTGTGTGTGCTGTCAGAGTTGATTAGTTTTTGGAGTAAATCCGTTAACTGGAAGTCGAGCTTTATTCATTAAAGCTCATTTCCGGTTTTCAATATATCTCCATAAATATGATATATACGTCTATTGTGTTACTTATAAAAGTTTTAGATAGTATAATTTACTATAACTTTTGTATTTAACATATTTTTGTATCACCGGTTCATTAGGAGTTATTCGTGAAATACTGATAAACCGGAAGAAGATGATTATGTACTTTGTGGGCGCTCTAACATGAAAACTATTTGTCGGATTAACACCAAATTTCATACATAGTACTTTTATTACAGTCGTTAGAGTTGATTAGTTTTTGGAGTAAATCGGCTGACCGGAAGTTGAGCTTCATTCTTCAAAGCTCATTTCCGGTTTTCAAAATATCTCCATTAATATGATATTTAGGTATATACTATTATTTATAAATGTTGTAGAAAATTTAATTTACTATAACTTTTGTATGAAACATATTTTTGCATCACTGATTGTTTAGGAGTTATCCATGAAATACTGATAAACCGGAAGTTGCTGATTATGTACGTTGTGTAAAGCTCATTTCTGGTTTTCAAAATATATCCATAAATATGATATATTGGTATATTGTATTCCTTATAAAAGTTTTAGATAATATAATTTACTATAACTTTTGTATTTAATATATTTTTGTATCACCGGTTGATTAAGAGTTATTCGTGCAATACCGATAACCCGGGAAGTAGCTGTTATGTCTTTTGTGGGCGCTCTAACATGAAAACCATTCGTTGTATCAACTTTAAATTCCACATATAGTGTTTTTGTTTGTGTCGTTAGAGTTGATTAGTTTTTGGAGTAAATCGGTTGACCGGAAGTCGAGCTTCATTCTACAAAGCTCATTTCCGGTTTTCAAAATATCTCCATAAATATGATATTTAGGTATATACTATTAATTATAAATGTCTTAGAAAATTAATCTTACTATAACTTTTGTATGAAACATACTTTTATATCACCGATTGTTTAGGAGTTCTTCATGAAATACCGATAAACCGGAATTTGCTTAGTATGTACTTTGTGGGCGCTCTCACATGAAAACTATTTGTCGTTTCAACACCAAATGTCATGTATATTACTTTGGTAGTTGTGATTAGAGTTTATTATTTTTTAGAGTATATCATTGAACCGGAAGTTGAGCTTTACTCTTCGAAGCTTATTTCCGATTTTGCAAAATACCTCTATAAATATGATATTTAGGTATATACTATTATTTTTAAAAGTTTTAGAAAAAGTACTCTACTACACCTTTTGTATTAAACATATTTTTGTATCACTAATTGTTTAGGAGTTATTCGTGAAATACCGATAAACCGGAAGTTGCTGATTATTTACTTTGTGGGCGCTCTTACCTGAAAACCATTTATCGTATCAACACCAAATTTCGTACATTTTATTTTGGTTGGTGTCATCAGAGTTGATTAGGTTTTGGAGGATATCGGTTTACCAGAAGTCGATCTTTATTTTTGGAAGCTCATTTCCGTTTTTGAAACATTTCACCATTAAACCTTAAGTAGTCTCGTGGGGTCAATGTGATATCAGGCGCTATATTACCGTCGGGATCACAGAAACTAATGAAGATATTTCAACCAAATTTTCGTTTTGTAAAAATGTTGTCCATGTTATGATTATCTGAGGATTTTCTTAATGTCAAGTTATAAGAAGTATGCAATTTTAGCAGTGCTACCAAATTTACTGAAATAAATTTTAATAATTATCTAAATATTATTTCAACAATTTTTAAGCACCTATACATAAAATAATTCATAGGTATTTTAAAGATTTACTGAATATTTTAGGAATGAATCTATAATGTTTAAAATGTTATTACAGTTCACAGAATACCTTACTAATGCTCACTGAGTACATATGTGTTGATATAGTTTCAATATAGTAACAAAGAGCTACGCATTAATTTGTTTTTTTACTTTCTCCATATACGAAGTATAGAGAAAGTATTGTTTTCATGAAAAAATTCGACTTCGAGATTTCAACGGAAATACATGTTTTGGGGTCCCTAGAACACGTTTTGACCATTTTCGGAATGATGTCTGTGTGTGTGTGTGTGTGTGTATGTGTGTGTGTGATAGTGGGCGCTCTAACGTGAAAACTATTGGTCGTATCAATACCAAACTTCATGTATTGTAGTGGTGTGTGTGCTGTCAGAGTTGATTAGTTTTTGGAGTAAATCGGTCAACCGGAAGTCGAGCTTTATTGATTAAAGCTCATTTCCGGTTTTCAAAATATCTCCATAAATATGATATATACGTATATTGTATTACTTATAAAAGTTTTAGATAATGAAATTTACTATAACTTTTGTATTTAATATATTTTTGTATCTGCGGTTGATTAGGAGTTATTCGTGAAATACTGATAAACCGGAAGAAGATGATTATGTACTTTGTGGGCGCTCTAACATGAAAACTTATTGTCGGATCAACACCAAATTTCATAAATTGTACTTTTATTTCAGTCGTTAGAGTTGATTAGTTTTTAGGGTAGATCGGGCACCCAGAAGTTGAGCTTCATTCTTCAAAGCTTATTTCCGGTTTTCAAAATATCTCCATAAATATGATATTTAGGTATATACTATTATTTATAAATGTTTTAGAAAATGTAAATTACTATAACTTTTGTTAAAAAACATATTTTTTTATCACTGATTGTTTAGGAGTTATTCATGAAATACTGATAAACCGGAAGTTGCTGATTATGTACTTTGTGGGCGATCTGGGCTCTATGGGCGAAAGGCCAAATTCATCTTTTTTCATCGAGCATGTCCCGAAAAACATTATTTATAATTTTTGTAACGTAAAAGATAATAATATATAAATTAATCACTCATCTTCCAAGTTTAGATTGAATATAGAGTTCGAAATTACTGTCGTAGATAAATATTTACATCTTATATATGGAGAAAGTCATGTGCTGGCCACATCAGATTTTTTCTTTTGAGGACCGTCCCGAAATGATGCCGATATGAAATTAGTGTTGTCGATCTGCTTGCAGTATGCAAGCTACATTTTACTCGTATATATATATATATGGATACATGAATGAATCCGGAGAAGCATCTATATATCTATTATATATAGATGCTTCTCCGGATTCATTCATATATCATATATTCATATATATATATATATATATATATATATATATATAGAGAGAGGATACAAAGTCACAGGCTAAACCACTAGCGTCAATGGCTTGAAATTTTTACGACATATTGGCCATACCGTATAACCTCCAGAAAAATTGCAATTTTGAACCTCGATGTCATGGGTTCGATTCCAGAGGGCCTCAAAGTCCCGATTTTTCCCGTTTAAATGCATTGCTTTGATTTTCGGGAATAAAAAAAAAATACTTTCCGGATAGGTAGCGAATCAAAACTCAAGGAGCCTATATACATGGTCATGATCTATCGAAAACATAAATGAGTTTTACGTAAAATATCCTGGGTTCGATGCTAGGTCGGGGCAAAAATCGGCCGTTTAAATTGCATTGTGGCGATTTTTAGGATTTTTTTTGGACCCTTTCCCGATGGCATGGAAACTTGAAATTCGGCATGGATTTGGAGACCAATACTAAATTTCAGGATCAAATTTTACATATTCGCTGATGGTCCTTGGTTCGATCCCAGAGGGCCATTTAAATTCCTCAATGCATTTCTTACGGAGATATCGGAAACAAATTTTAGGTACTTCCCGGCATGATAAAGACTTCAAACTTTGCACGAAGAAAGATTAAGTGTATACAAATCAAACTGTGCATTCCCAGATGTCAAGGTGTCCTGGGTTCGACACCAGGCGTCTCTAATATCAGTAACTGATCCGATTTTCAATAACTATTTTCAACCCTTTCCCAACTATATAGAAACTTGAAATTCGGCATGTAGATAGAGATCATAAATAACTTTCAGAAACATTTTTTAGATTTCCAAGATCAACCTTGGTTCGAATCCAGAAAGCCATATAAATTCGTGAAAATGAGAACGTCTTTTGAGGCAGTTGTAGCCCATATTTCTGCTTGAATTTTCACACATAGTTAGAGATGGCGAAATTCTATTGTGCTGCATAGTAAGTTCAACAGTAAAGACCCGGGTTCGATGCCAGACGATGGAATTTCAGTGAATTTAAGAAAAATTTCAATCCATTTTTTCTTTTGATGGCCGTCCCGATATGATGCCGACATGAAAATAGTGTTGTCGATCTGCTTGCAGTATGCAAGCAACATTTTACTCGTATATATGAATGAATCCAGAGAAGCATCTATATATAATAGATATATATATATAGAGAGGATACAAACTCACAGCCTAAACCACAAGAGTGATTGAGCTGAAATTTTTACAGCGTATTGGCCATAACGTGTAACCACCAGAAAAATTGCGATTTTGATCCTCAGTGTCATGGGTTCGATGCCAGGGGGCTCCAAAGTCCCGATTTTTCCCGTTTAAATGCATTGCTTTGATTTTCGGGAATTAAAAAAAAATACTTCCCGGATGGGTAAAGAATCAAAACTCAAGGAGCCTTTATATATGGTCATGATCTATCGAAAACATAAATGAGTTTTACGGAAAATAACCTGGGTTCGATGCTAGGTCGATGCAAAAATCTGCCGTTTAAAATGCATTGTGGCGATTTTTAAGATTTTTTTTGACCCCTTCCTGATGGCATGGAAACTTGAAATTCAGTATGAGGTTAGATACT
Source organism: Sympetrum striolatum (assembly GCA_947579665.1). NCBI lineage: Eukaryota > Metazoa > Arthropoda > Insecta > Odonata > Libellulidae > Sympetrum > Sympetrum striolatum. The sequence continues at coordinate 2,158,674 of OX388343.1, forward strand.
ATAAAAATATATCATAATCGAATTTTGCATATTCGCTGATGGTCCTTGGTTCGATCCCAGAGGGACATTTATATTCCTCAATGCATTTCTTACGGAGATAACGGAAACAAATTTTAGGTACTTCCCGGCATGCTATCGACTTAAAACTTAGCATGATAGAAGAACCAGTCTTAACAAATCAAACTATGCATTCATAGGTATCAATGTGTCCTGGGTTCGACACCAGGTGTATCTGCAATCAGAAGTTGATCCGATTTTTAGGAATTATTTTGAAACCTTTCCGAATAATATAGAAACTTGAAATTTTGCATATAGATTGAAATCATTAATAACTTTCAGAAACATTTTTTAAATTTCCAAGATCGTCCTTGGTTCGAGTCCCGAGAGCCATTCACATTCGTAAAAATTAGAACGTCTTTTGAGGCAGTTGTAACCAATATTTCAGCTTGAATTTTCACACATAGTTAGAGATGGTGATCTTCTATTTTGTTTCATAGTAGGTTTACCAGTAAGACCCGGGTTTGATGCCAGACGATAAATTTCAGCGAATTTTCAGAAAAAATTAAATCTTTTTTTTTTTTCTTTTGAGGACCGTCCCGATATAATGCCGATATGAAATTAGTGTTGTCGATCTGCTTGCAGTATGCAAGCAACATTTTACTCGTATATCTATTATATATAGATGCTTCTCCGGATTCATTCATATATATAGCTATATAGCTATATAGGTATATAGATAGGATACAAATTCACAGGCTAAACCACAAGCGTCATCGACTTGAAATTTTTATGACATATTGGCCATGACGTGTAACCCCCAGGAAAAAAGCGACTTTGATCCTCAGTGTCATAGGTTCGATTCCAGAGGGCCCCAAAGTCCCAATTTTTCCCGTTTAAATGCATTGCCGTGATTTTCGGGAATAAAAAAAAAATACTTTCCGGAGAGGTAGAGAAATAAAACTCAAGCAACCTATATTTATGGTCTTAGTCTTTCGAAAACATCAATGACTTTTACAAAAAATATCCTGGGTTCGATGCTATGACGATGCAAAGATCTGCCCTTTAAAATACATGGGAGCTGTTTTTCATTATTTTTTTGATGGACTTATCGAAATGATACGAAGTTTGTTCTTTGCTGGAAGATGTATGGTAAGAATAGGTTTATGAAAAAAATATTTATAAGACGGAACTGTTCCTGGGTTCGATGCCGGGGCACATTAAAATTTCTCTCATAAGGAATATAAGGGAAAAGTAGGTCGTCATTTGAGGCAGTTGGAACCAATATTTCTGCTTTAATTTTCACACATGGTTAAAGGTGGTAATCTTTTTTAATGCTGCATAGAAAGTATTACCAGAAAGACCCGGGTTCGAAGCCAGACGGTATATATATCCCCCATTTATAATATATTGAGTTAGTTTTCATTATTTATTTTGTTGTACTTATCGAAATAATAGGAGTATTTTGCTTTGCTAGAAGATGTATATTAAGATTCGTCTTAAGAAAAAAAATTAGATACGACCATGCTGTTCCTGCGTTCGATGCCAGAGCACGTAAAAATTTCTCTGATAAGGAATATAAGGGAAAAGTAAGTCGTCGTTTTAGGCAGTTGCAGTCAATATTTCTAATTGAATTTCCACACACAGTTAGAGATGGTGATCTTCTGTTTTGCTGCATAGTAAGTTAACCAGGAAGACCCGGGTTCGATACCAGACGATTAAATTGCAGCGAATTTTAATAATATACCCTATCCTTTTTTTCTTTTTAGGACCGCTCCGATATAATGCCGATATAAAATTAGTGTTGTCGATCTGCTTGCAGTATGCAAGCTACATTTTACTCGTATATATATAGGTATATCCGGAGAAACGTCTATATATAATAGATATATATATATATAGGGGATCAAAATTCTAGCCATGTTCCACAAGTGCCAACGACTTGAAATTTTTACGACGTTATGGCCATGACGTGTAACCTCCAGGAAAAAGCCGACATTGAACCTCGGTGTCATGGGTTCGATTCCAGAAGGCCCCAAAGTCCCGATTTTTTCCATAAGGTTACATGGCGGGGATTTTCGAAAATTTTTTTAGGCACTTCCCGGAAAAGGAGAGATTTGAAATTCAAGGGACCGCTAGATGCCGTGCCTATCTAAAGGAAACCATAAAGACATCTACGAATATTATCCTTGGTTCGATGCTAGGTCGGGGCAAAAATCGGCCGTTTAAAATGCATTGTGGCGATTTTTAAAATTTTTTTTGGACCCTTTTCTGATGGCATAGAAACTTGAAATTCGGTATGAGGTTAGATACCATAAAAATATATCATAATCGAATTTTACATATTCGCTGATGGTCCTTGGTTCGATCCCAGAGGGACATTTACATTCCTGAATGCATTTCTTACGGAGATAACGGAAACAAATTTTAGGTACTTCCCGGCACGATATCGACTTCAAACTTTGCATATAGAAAGATCAAGTCAATACAAATCAAACAGTGTATTCACAGCTATCAATGTGTCCTGGGGTCGACACCAGGTGTCTCTGAAATCAGAAGTTTATCCGATTTTTAGAAATTATTTTGAAACCATTGCCAATCATATAGAAACTTCAAATTCAACATATAGATAGAGATTATAAATAACTTTCAAAAACATGTTTTAGATTTCCAAGATCGTCCTTGGTTCGAATCCAGTGAGCCATTTAAATTCGTAAAAATTAGAACGTCTTTTGAGGCAGTTGTAGCCATTATTTCTGCTTGAATTTTCACACATAGTTGGAGATGGTGATGTTCTATTGTGCTGCATAGTAAGTTCACAGTAAAGACCCGGGTTCGATGCCAGACGTTGGAATTTCAGCGAATTTTAAGAAAAATTTCAATCCATTTTTTTCTTTTGATGGCCGTCCCAATATGATGCCGACATGAAAATAGTGTTGTCGATCTGCTTGCAGTATGCAAGCAACATTTTACTCGTAATAGATATAGATGCTTCTCCGGATTCATTCATATATATAGCTATATAGATAGGATACAAATTCACAGGCTAAACTACAAGGGTCATTGCCTTGAAATTTTTATGACGTATTGGCCATAACGTGAAACCCCCAGGAAAAAAGCGACTTTGATCTTCAGTGTCATAGGTTCGATTCCAGAGGGCCCCAAAGTCCCGATTTTTCCCGTTTAAATGCATTGTCGTGATTTTCGGGAATTAAAAAAAAATACTTTCCGGATAGTTAGAGAAATTAAACTCAAGGTGCCTATACTTATAGTCTTGGACTATCGAAAACATCAATGACTTTCACAAAAAATATCCTGGGTTCGATGCTAGGACGATGCATAGATCTGCCCTTTAAAATACATGGGAGCTGTTTTCATTATTTTTTTTAATGCACTTCTCGAAATAAAAGGAAGTTCGTGCTTATCCGGAAAGTGTAAGGTAAGAATTGGTTTAAGAAAAAAATTTTCATAAGACCGTACTATTCCTGGGTTCGATGCCAGAGCACATTAACATTTCTCTCATAAGGAATATAAGGGAAAAGTAAGACTTCGATTGAGGCACATGCAGCCAATATATCTGCTTGAATTTTCGCACATAGTTAAAGATTAATATTTTCTATTATGTTGCATAGGAAGTTTTACCAGAAGGACCCGGGTTCGATGCCGGGCGGTAAATATGTCTCCTGTTTAAAATACATACGGTTTGTATTTCATTATTTTTTTGATGCACTTATCGAAAGGATAGGAAGTTCGTGCTTGGCTGGAAGATGTATGGTTAAAACTGGTTTAAGAAAACAGTTTTCAGAAGACCGAACTATTCCTGGGTTCGATGCCAGAGCACATTAACATTTCTCTCATAAGAAATATATGGGAAAAGTAGGACGTCGATTGAGGCAGTTGCAGATAATATTTCTGCTTGAATTTTCACAGATAGTTAGAAATGGTGATCTTCTATTGTGATGAATAGTAAGTATCACCAGGAAGACCCGGGTTCGATGCCGGATGAATAAATTGCAGCGAATAATCAGAATATTTTCAATCCATTTTTTTTTCTTTTTACGGCCTTCCCGATATGATGCCGACATGAAATTAGTGTTGTCGATCTGCTTGCAGTATGCAAGCTACATTTTACTCGTATAGCTATATAGCTATATAGCTATATAGATAGGATACAAATTCACAGGCTAAACCACAAGCGTCATTGACTTGAAATTTTTATGACATATTGGCCATAACGTATAACCCCCAGGAAAAAAGCTACTTTGATCCTCAGGGTCATGGGTTCGATTCCAGAGGGCCCCAAAGTCCCAATTTTTCCCGTTTAAATGCATTGCTTAGATATTCGGGAATTTTTAAAAAATACTTCCCGGATAGGTAGAGAATCGAAACTCTAGGAGCCTTTATATATGGCCATGATCTATCGAAAACATAAATGAGTTTTACTGAAAATATCCTGGGTTCGATGCTAGGTTGAGGCAAAATTCGGCCGTTTAAAATGCATTGTGGCGATTTTTAAGATTTTTTTTGGACCCCTTCCCGATGGCATGGAAACTTGAAATTCGGCATGGAGTTGGAGATTATAAATATATTTCATAATAATATTTTATATTATCCCTGAAGGTCCTTGGTTCGATCCCAGAGAGCCATTTACATACCTCAATTCATTTCTTATGGAGATAACGGAAAAAGGTTTTAGGTACTTCCCGGCATGATATCGACTTCAAACTTTGCGTAATATAAGATGAAGTATTTATAAGTCATAATGTGCATTCCCAGCTAACAATATTTTCTGGGTTCGACACCAGGCGTCTCTACAATCAGTAAATTATCCGATTTTAAAGAATTAATTTGATCCCCTTCCCAATGATATAAAAACATGAAATTAGGCATATAGATAGAGAACATAGATACATTTCAAAATCATGTTTTAGATTTCCTAAATAGTCCTTGGTTCGAATCCAGAGAGCCATCTACATTCGTGAATAGTAAGACGTCGTTTCATGCAGTTGCAGTCAGTATTTCTGCTTGAATTTTCACACATAGTTAGAGATGGTGTTCTTCTGTTGTGCTGCATAGTAGGTTCACCAGTAAGACCCGGGTTCGATGCCAGACGATGAAATTTCAGCGAATTTTAAGAAAAATTTCAATCCTTTTTTTTTTAGGACAGTCCCGATATGATGCCGATATGAAATTAGTATTGCCGATCTGCTTGCAGTATGCAAGCTATATTTAACTCGTATAATAGATAGATGCTTCTCCGGATTCATTCATGTATATAGATAGATAGATAGAGAGGATACAAATTCACAGGCTAAACTACAAGCGTCATTAACATGAAATTTTTACGACGTATTGGACATTACGTGTAACCGCCAGAAAAATTGTGAATTTGAACCTCAGTGTCATGGGTTCGATTCCAGACGGCCCCAAAGTCCCGATTTTCCCGTTTAAATACATTGCTTTGATTTTCGGGAATTAAAAAAATATACTTACCGGATAGGTAGAAAATCGAACCTCAGGGAGCCTACATATATGGTCATTATCTATCGAAAACATAAATGAGTTTTACGGAAAATATCCTGGGTTCGATGCTAGGTCGAGGCAAAAATCGGCCGTTTAAAATGCATGGGGATAGTTTTTCATTAATTTTTTTGATGCACTTATCGGTATGTAAGGAACTTTTCGCTCACCTAGAAGATATATATTAAGAATTTGTTTAAGAAAAAAAATTTCATGAGCCAGTTATATTCCTGGGTTCGATGCCAGAGCACATTAATATTTCTCTCATAAGGAATATAAGGGAAAAGTAAGTCGTCGTTTGAGGCAGTTGCAGCCAATATTTCTGCTTGAATTTTCGCATATGGTTAAAGAATGTGTTCTTCTTTAGTGCTGCATAGAAAGTATTACCAGAAAGACCCGGGTTCGATGCCGGGCGGCAAATATGTCTCCCGTTTAAAATACATTGGGTTAGTATTTCATTATTTTTTGATGCACTTATAAAAATGATAGGAAGTTCGTGCTCAGCTGAAAGATGTATAAAAAGAATTGGTTTTAGAAAAAAATTTTCATAAGCCCGTACAATTCCTTGGTTCGATGCCAGAGCACATTAAATTTTCTCTCATAAGGAATACATGGGAAAAGTAGGACGTCGTTTGAGGCAGTTGCACCCAATATTTCTGCTTGAAATTTCACACATGGTTAGAGGTGTTGATCTTCTGTTGTGCTGCATATAAAATATTACCGGAAAGACCCGGGTTCGAAGCCAGGCGGTAAATATATCCCCCATTTAAAATACATTGTAGAGGTTTCATTATTTATTTTGATACACTTATCGAAATGATAGGAGGTTCATGCTTAGATAGAAGATGTTTATTAAGACTTGGTTTAAGAAAAAAAAATAGATAAGACCATGCTGTTCCTGGGTTCGTTGCCCGAGCACATTACAATTTCTCACATAAGGTGTGTATATGAAAAGTAGGACGTCATTTGAGGCAGTTGCAGTCAAAACTTCTGCTTGAATTTTCACACATAGTTAGAGATGGTGATCTTCTGTAGTACTGCATAGTAAGTTCACCAGGAAGGCTTGGGTTCGATGCCAGACGATTAAATTGCAGTGAATTTTAAGAATATTTTCAATGCTTTTTTTTTCTTTTGAGAACTGTCCCGATATGATGCCGATATGAAGGTGGTGTTGAAATGAAATTGGTGTTGTTGATCTGCTTGCAGTATGCAAGCTACATTTTACTCGTACCTATATACACACTCACTCATTCATTCATTCATAGGACATCAAAAGTCTAAGCATGTTCCACAAGTGCCACTGACTTGAAATTTTTACGACATATTGGCCATATCGTGTAACCTCCAGGAAAAATCCGACTTTGAACCTCAGTGTCATGGGTTCGATTCCAGAAGGCCCCAAAGTCCCGATTTTCTCCATAAGGATACATGGCAGGGATTTGCGAAAAATTTTTTGCTGCACTTCCCGGAAAAGTAGAGAGTTGAAATTCGAGGGATCGCTAGAAGCCGTGCAACTCCAACGTAAATCAGAAAGACATCGCCGATTATTATCCTTGGTTCGATGCTAGGTCGGGGCAAAAATCGGCCGTTTCAAATGCATTGCGGCGATTTTGAAGATTTTTTTTGAATCCTTTCCCGATAACATAGATACTTGAAACTCGGCACGTAAGTAGATATCAAAAATATGTTTCATAATCAAATTTTATATATTCGCTGATGGTCCTTGGTTCGATCCCAGAGGGCCATTTGCATTTCTCAATGCATTTCTTACGGAGATAACGGAAACAAAATTTAGGCACTTTCCGGCATGCTATCAACTTCAAACTTTGCATGTTAGTAGAACAATTCCTTAGAAATCAAACTGGGCATTCACGGCTTTCAATGTGTCCTGGGTTCGACACCAGGTGTCTCTGCAATCAGAAGTTGATCCGATTTTTAGGAATTATTTTGAAACCTTTCCCAATAATATAGAAACTTGAAATTCGGCAAATAGATAGAGATCATAAAAAACTTTCAGAAACATGTTTTAGATTTCCAAGATCGTCCTTGGTTCGAATCCAGAGAGCACTTTACATTCGTGAAAATTAGAACGTCTTTTGAGGCAGTTGTAGCCAATATTTCTGCTTGAATTTTCACACATAGTTAGAGATGGTGATTTTCTAATGTGCTGCATAGTAAGTTCACCAGTAATACCCGGGTTCGATGCCAGACGATGAAATTTCATCGAATTTTAGGAATATTTTCAATCTTTTTTTCTTTTGTGGACCGTCCCGATATAATGACGATATGAAATTAGTGTTGTCGATCTGCTTGCAGTATGCAAGCAACATTTTACTCGTATTATATATAATTCCTTCTCCAAATTCATTCATGAATATATCTATTATATACGAGTAAAATGTTGCTTGCAATCTGCAAGCATGTTGATAACACAAATTTCAAGTCGACATCACATCGAGAGGGTCCTCAAAAGTAGAAAAACTATTGAAAATATTCTTAAAATTCATTGCAATTAATCCGTCCGGCATCGACCCCGGGTCTTCTGGTGAAACTTACTATGCAGCACAACAGAAGATGGCCATTACTAACAATATGCGAAAATTCGAGCAGAAGTATTTGCTGCAACTGCCTCAAACGACATCCTATACCTTATATTCCTTATGAGAGAAAATTTAATGTGCTCTGGCATCGAACCCAGGAACAGTACGGTCCTATCAAAATTATTTTCTTAATCCAATTTTCAATATACATCTTCTAGCAAAGCAAGAACTTCCTATCATTATGATAAGTGAATTTATAAGTAAGTATATTAAAGGAGATATTTTTGTATCGTCCCAGCTTCGAACATAGGATACTTTTAAAAATTTAAAATTTTCAAGTCAATAACCTTTGTGGTTTAGCCTGTGAATTAGTACCCTATCTGGGCCACAAAGTCAGAAGTTTTCCCATTTAAAACCATTGCTTTGATTTACGGGAATAAAAAAAACACTTCCCGGATATGTAGAGAATTTAGACTCAAATTGCACATGGATATAGTCATGATCTGTCGAAAACACTAATGACTTTCACAAAAAATATCCTGGGTTAGATGCTAGGACGGTGCAAAAATCTCCCTTTTTAAAACACATGGAGGTAGTTTTTCATTATATATTTGGATGCATTTACCGAAATGATAGGAAGTTGTCGCTTTGCTAGAAGATGTATATTAAGATTAAGATTTAGAAAAACGTATAGATAATACCGTACTGCTCCTGGGTTCGATGCCGGGGCACAATCAAATTTCTCTCATAAGGAATATAAGGGAAAAATAGTACGTCGTTTGAGGCACTTGCATCAAATATCTCTCCTTGAGCTTTCACACATAATTAGAGATTGTGAACTGTTGTTGTGCTGCATAGTAAGTATCACCAGGAAGACCCTTCGGGTTCGATAACAAACAATTAAATTGCAGCGAATTTTAAGAATATTTTCAATCCTTTTTTTTCTTTTGAGACCGTCCCGATATGATGCCGATATGAAATTAGTGCTGTCGATCTTCTTGCTGAATGCAAGCTACATTTTACTCATAATAAGCATATGAATGAATCCGGAGAAGCGACTTTATATAATAGATACATAAAGTTTATCTAAATGAACTCGAAGAAAGGAGAGACCTAAAACAATTGAAGTGCTTCGATGGAAAAAAATAGTAGCAGAGATTTGTTTTAAGAAAAGTTTTATATAAGCGTTGAAGGAAACAAACTTTAAATAATGCAAGGATAGTAAGTGAAAAAAGGCTGTTGATGATTCGTACGTTAAAAAACTATCTAAGTATCTAAACCCTTATATTATATCTAATATTTAATGATCTTAACTTTAATAAAAATATTACGTATTTTTATCAAAATAACTGTGCATAAAAATTATTTTGCTGATCATCGTTGTCGTCATATATATCTCATTCTAAATTCCCGCAGTTCGGAATTACTGCACGCTCTTCGTAGCAGATTGGAAAAACAGCCAAAAGAAGTTAATAACATGCAATTACGTGAAAATAGGGTTAATTAATATTTAAGTCAATATTCTGAGTAGCCCCAAATTTGCATAAAGTAGCAGAATTGGAATATTACCTGGCCTTGGAGGCCAAATCTTTCCAAACCCAAGGCCCCGGGTTCAAATCCTGACTGATTGAGAGGCTCTATAGGGAATGGTTGTGTGTGTTTGTCTGACTTTCCCGTGCAGGGTTGGCGGCAGGAAGGCCATCCGGCCGTAAAAGTCGCCAATTCACTGCCAAAACTAATCTCATCATCAACCAAAACCATCAATAATCAGCCGACCCCATAAAACATGGGAAAAAGGCGTAGAAAGAAAACAGAATCGAAAAATTGATTAATTATTGTAAACACAAAAATTATAGATAACCAAACCTTTGCTTAATTTCTAAGATTCTGCGATGAACATGATACCAAAAATACCTAAGTCGTCATCTTCCGTTACCAAACGTTATTCAATGTCGATACCAAAAAATCAAAACAAACGCAACATTTTGTCAACCAATCAAAAGACAATAAAAACGTCTTTTATCAAAGGAGTCGATTTCTACCCAATTTTCGAAGCTCAGAAAATTTTACAGAGATCTTTAGAGCCCTGAGTTATTTTAAACTAATGATAGTCTACGAAAATTACATTTTCTACTAATTTTGTCGATAGTGTAAAAAAATACCCATGGCCGTAAGAAAACTAACAATGGTTAGCTATTTTCTTACAAAGTAATTGGCTGGACAAATATTTAAACGAAATTCAAATCGCTTTTCCTCACGTCCCTCAGTTTCGAATGTAAAAATTTAATTTAATTTATTTCTAAACGAATTTAACCAAAGAGTATTCACATCAGATTGTGACATAGAGATCCTCCCTAAGGTTAATATACTGGATTCCATATATTCCATATAAGTTTTACGACGGACGGTATAATTAAAATCTTACGCAAAATTAAGCCAAATAAGTCGCCTGGGCCAGAAGATATTCCAGCAAGAATGCTAAAAGAACTGGCAGAAAGCGTCGCTTATCTAAAAATTATATTTTGTAAATCGATAAATGAAGGTAGGGTCCCATCCGATTGGAAATTAGCTAATATTACTCCTGTTTACAAAATCGGATTAAAGGAGGAACCAGGAAATAATAGACCCATATCATTAGCTTCGCTGTCCGGAAAGGTAATGGAACATATCGTCGTAAGCTCACTCATGGGATTTTTAGATAGAAATGAATTCCTCGACGCGAACCAGCATGGTTTTCGAAAGTCCCGATCATGTGAAACCCAACTTGCTCTATTTGTACGCGATATCTTAAAGTCTGCCGAGAGCAAAAAGCAAGTGGACGCTTTTTTCCTCAATTTCAAAAAAACATTCGATTGAGTCCCCCACTAAAAAATAATTTACAAACTAAATCTAGCGGGCATTAACAAGGAAGTAGTCGACTGGGTTGAGGATTTTCTCTACGAGAGGGAACAACAAGTTGCACTGGATGGCGTTAGCTCAAATAGAGTCAAAATTACCTCTGGCGTACCTCAAGGCAGTGTAATTGGACCTCTTCTTTTCCTGATTTATATCAATGACTTGAGTGACGACATAGATATAGGTTATATATAGGGAAATAACAAACGAGGAAGACCGATTATCTCTCTCAAACGATTCAGTCCTCATCCAAAGGTGGTGCGAAAAATGGGAATTAGATATCAATGCAGGTATATGCTCCGTAGTTAATTTCATCGAAAAGAAAAAAATTCCGTCCAAATCACCCGTACAAAATTAATGGAATTAATATGAAATTAGTAGGTTCAGTTGAATATCTCGGGATCAACATTACTAATAACTTAACTTGGAGCACGCATATTTGAAAAATCTGCGGCAAAGCAATAAAAGGCTTGGCTTTGTAAGGCGTATTGTCGGTAAATGCGATGAAAAGGTGAGAGAGCGATGTTATTTTACCTTGGTAAGACCCCTTCTGGAATATGCGGCAAGTATATGGGATCCGGCGGATGAAACGTGTACTCGCGAACTCGAGAAAGTGCAGCGTAAAGCGATTCGTTTTGTTAAGAAATGCTACGATAAAAAAGAGAGCGTTACAAAGATGCTCTCAGACGTAGGTTGGGAATCCTTGAAAGAAAGGAGATTGGTAGCTAGGCTGCAATTGCTTAATAAATTCAGGGAAACTACATTTTCGGAAGATACAATCGGTATCATGAAACCCCCCTGCTACCCCGGCCGATCCGATAATGACCGTAAGCTAAGAGAAATAGATGCTAGGACGAATCGTTTTAAAAATTCATTCTTTCCGCGAATGATACGTGACAATAACCAAATAAGGAAGTAGTTTAGATTCAACCGGTGTTTACACACCCTGCCACATGCCGAAAGGTGGCTTGTATGGTATTAATGTCGTTGTAGATGTAAAAATAACTCTTCCTCAAATAGTTCGTTCCAGGAGCGACCGCAACCCCCGCAGTGGCGACTAGAACGTGGTTCCTGCACCGGCGCTACCCTTCGTATCACAATGGACTGACTTGTGTTCAATTCGTCGCCGCCACTACGCAAACAGCAGCTCCATTCACGAATACCGTGACGATAACGGGGAAGAAACCAATGTAAGTATCAATTCAAGCATCAAAGATAAACCGCAAAAGGAAACATTCTAAAGAAAATAATCGATCTTTATGCTAAAAAATGAGACATTAAATCTTCTGGAATATTTCTTGCAGCACCAAAAACAGTGTTACGATCACTGGTACCATCAGCCAGAGGACTGCTACGAATTTTTTCAATTGGGATTCAACATTTACAAGTACAGGTTTGTTCATTATCCAAATTTTACGGTTCAGGAACAATTCACCAGTTTATTTCTAACGTAAGATTCTCGTAATCTATTATGAAAAGATACTCACCAACGATTAAATAAGATACATGACAAATTTTCCCTTTAAAAAACAATAAGGAAATTTTCTCCAGAGTTGACGTTAAAAGATAGCATTAAGAATTTAAGCAAGACCGAGGGCAAAATCATTTGAAAGAAAACTAAATTCTGTGTTGTAGCATGGAATATGTTGTTCAAAGTTTTGCTGAAAAATAAACAGATTCAAAACAATACCATTAACTGAAACTTTCTTTTCTTTAATTTTCATTTCACTCCTTATCAAATCGTTTCTCCAGGAAAATTTGTATAAATATTTATCTGAGAAGCATTTGTTGGTAGAAAAAACATGAAATGACATTCGTCATTCATTGGAATTCCATATTCTCCTTGGGTGGGAATTAATTTGTTAAAGAAAATTTTTTTATTCCAGGAAACACAATTTCACATTTACCAACGAGCTTGGTGGTGGTAGCATATGATACAGCCAACACCAATTACCTTGTTTTGTATGGCTGCATACCCTATGGACTATTTAACAAACGTATGTATACAATATCGATATCGTATACTAGAAGCTTGCATATTAAACTACAGTCAAATGTGACTGGTAAGTCTTCGTAAGAGTAATAAGGCGGAATAATTATCTTTGCAGAGTTTTCCTGGGTTTTGACATCCTCGCAATCCAGTACTGACACAAATATTGCCTCAGCTCTGAATGCAGCCAGTCTTGCAGGTCTTCCAATTTCTAAATACGTCACAGTATCACAGGATTTTTGCTAATGAAATGTACAATAAAATTTCGTGGTGTGTTATTTATGAATTTCCAAACATATGTATTACCCTTCATTGCTTCTTTCTTCATAATATTTTTATTCAAGGTTTTTAAATGTAATAATCTTAAAGTTTAAATAATAATAATATCGAATCCTGGAAGCTTCCATATTAAGATATTGGAAACTACAGTCAAATGTAATTGGTAAGTCTTCTAAAGACTAATAAGATGGAATGATTATCTTTGCAGAGTTTTCCTGGGTTTTGACAACCTTGCAATCCAGTACTAACACAAATATTGCCGCAGGTCTGACTGCAGCCAATATTTTAGGCTTTCCAATAAATAAATACCAATCAGTTGAACAGACTTATTGCTAACGAGATGTTCAATAAAATTTCATGGTTTATTATTTATGAATTTCCAAACATATGTATTACCCTTGATTCCTTCATCCTACATAATATTTTTATTCAAGGTTTTTAAATGTAATTAAAATATTTGAATCTAAATAATGGTTTCTTTCACTTCTATAACTTACTTGCAAGAATTTAAATATAACCACATGCTTTCAAAATATGTTAATAGTCATCTGCCAGTATTTTTCTATATCTGAATCAACGATGAGAAAGATGGAAATATCATGATTCGACAGAAAAATAAATACACTAAGAAATCACTGCAATGAATATTCTTTGCAGAAAGTAAGTGTATTATGGACTTGTACCCCAATACTAAAATGCGTAACATTAACATGAAGCTCATCAAATAACACAAATGCAATCACAATGCCAAAAAAGACACAAAGATTAAAAACCGATAATAGAAAGATGGTAAATATAAAATAATTAGAATCATTAAGAAACCACAATGAATAACTTTTTTATTCTGCGTTTAAAAAACATAAACTTGCTTAACTTTTCGATCGAGGGATACGATGTTGGAGATTTGCTATAGCTTTACATATCGCCGGTCAACTACAACACTGAATCAGGGAATTATTTACGATATTCACTAAATCCATTTTCGTCAATCGCTAAATATTTATCGATATAAATTGATAAGTTGTAATACTTAATGCAGTAGATTATATTAAAAACATCCGCACCTTACAAGGTTTTTCAAGTTGAATTTATCGAGAGAAAGCAATTTCATCTAACAAACTACTATAAACCCATTTTTCCCTAGTCAGTAAACAAACATGTTGATATGAATAAAGCTTGGTTGCTACTGACGCTTCCATAAAATTTAAAATCTTTCTTACATACTGGTATTTATTATACAAAGAATACCATACACTAATTCGTAATAATACCATACATAAATTCTTATGTTTATACTTGATGTACTTCTTCACAGTATATCGTTCATAGCTGCAGTTACTAATATCTCCTTGAATTTCTCCCTCTTAATATTATCTATCACTTATTCTCAACATTAATTTGAAGTAGGCATATTTTCTCAATGTGTTCTTACGGATAAACACATGAGCTGGGGACTCAAGAATCGCCTTGATCGTCAGGGGGATGAGTTGTTTACAATCTCAATATTTCGATAAAATATTTACGTATTTTATCAAAATGTGCGCAATTTCGAATGGCAAAAGATATTCTACGACTAAAATAAAATTTTTTGTTATATTTCCCTTCTTTTAGTGCTTGATTCAACTTCCTACGACTGTTCTTTCTAATTAAATTTTGAAAAAGAACTGAACCCTGCAACGAAAAAATGACCTTTACGTACATTTCTTATGAAAAGTGTTTGACCCGTCTGGGTTCGAACCGTGGACTTTCCGGAAAAGAAAAGTAACCTATACTCTGCGCGGGGTCGTCTTTTAAAATTGCAGAAAATTTCAAAGTTCTGCGACTCCCAGTTCTCGATTTTTTAGCGAACATACATACTTACACACACACACACACACACAGAAACACACCCACACACTCTATTTTACGTAAGTGGTGCATTCAAGTTATAACACCTCCGATTTGTTTCCTCAGGACTGGCTACAGATAGAAACATGTGCTGTGTTTTAAAATACGCGCACACTCATTGTTAATGCATGATAGAGATTTCAACACTCTACGGCACATAGAATTTTTGTGGCAGCGGAGATAGTTAGGGCTGTTATTGATACTAAAAATGATGACTTTCTCAGTGCAAGAACAGCGTGTTATCATTCGTGTTTTCCATTTGCGTGGTGTGCCACCAATTGAAATTCATCGCCAGTTGACTGAGACATTTGGTGATGGTATCATGGATTTGTCCAATGTGAGTCCAGGTGATTAGGGAGCACGAGAGATCACTTGAAAGTTGTTGTCACGGAAGAAATGCAGCGTAGCGTTCTCCTGATGTGCTGGTACGTTGTCTTGATGAAAGAGACCACGTGCAGCCTTTTCCGGCCGTTTTTCACGCGGTGCTGGAAGGAAATTTTTCTGCAAAACATCTCGGTAGGATGTAACTGTCACCGTAGTGCCCTTTGGAATGCAATGAGTGAGGAGTACGCCATCGCTGTCCCAGAAGATGGCCACCATCATTTCTTCAGCCCTGGCACCTACCCGAAATGTTTTTGGTGGCGGTGAGTCTGCGTGCTTCCAATGAGCTGGCTGGCGCTTCGGTTCAGGATTGAAAAAAGATATCCATGTCTCATCCATAGTCACAATCGATGAACAGAAATCCCATTCATGAATCAACACTGCCTGACAACATGCCACGCGAGCAGCCTTGTTGTCATCCGTCAGCATTGGCGGCACCCACCTGGAGGACACTTTTCACATTTTCAGGTCCCCATGCAGGATTGTGTGCACAGACCCCACGGAAATGGTAACTTTGGAGGCGATGTGTTCCACAAGTCCTTCAGCGATCATCCAAAACAATTTTCTCTACTCGCTCGATCATGTCGTCAGACCGGCTGGTGCGAGGCCGACATTGTCTCGGTGTGTTGTCACACGACGTTCTGCCTTCTTTGAACTTTCGCACCCACCAACGCACATTGGACACATCCATGACACCATCACCACATGTCTCAGTCAACTGGCGATGAATTTCAATTGGTGGCACACCACGCAAATGGAAAACACGAATGATAACACGCTGTTCTTGCACTGAGAAAGTCATCATTTTTAGTATCAATAACAGCCCTAACTATCTAACTATCTAACTATCTAACTATATAACTAAAGAAAGCTGAGATTAATAAGTGTGCGCGTATTTTAAAACAAAGCACATGCTTCTATCAGTAGCCAGTCCTGAGAAAAATATTGGAGGTGTTATAACTTGAATGCACCACGTATATAGACTAACTGTAGTGCCCGTTGATTCTCAACGGGGAGAATAGAAGTAGAATTTAATACAGTAATTCTTTTATAACGAAGAACATAATCTAACATGTAGTATTTTTGCTTCGCTCGATGGGACAGATTACCGTAAACGAAACTTTTCCGTGAAAATCCCAATATCTTACGCTCTCATAATTTGTTGCTGAAATCTATTTTTTTTAATTCTTTTTATAAAATTTGGTCATCAGAATATTAATCTTCATATAATATTTCTACCAAACTTTTCTCAGGTTGATAATAATGATTCTTCTTGATTTGATTTTGCAATTGAAATAGAGCCTGCGAACGATATTTCGATGTATCTTTCCAAACCAAGAAATGAAAATTGTACTTAAGTTTAAAAATCCACCTTAACTAAATACTCAATCTCATATCTTTCAAATGAACAATTTCTTCGATAAAGACAGTATTCGTTCAAAGATTATACAAATATATTCAAAGATAAAATTAGGATAAACATCACCACATTTAAGGATTAATTTTCAGAAATGCACCAAGGTAATACGGAAACGCATAAGCAAATAATAGAAATAAATATTACTGTTAAAAAAACCGATGAATATTTTTTACGGAGAGTAACTAAAACACTGCATAAGCACTGAACACAATCATTAACACAAACACTATCACGGAACTAAAAGTCGAAACGGAAACTACAATTAAACACCAAAGACACTTAGATAGTAAATGTATGTCAAGTGGAAATCACATAAGGAAACTAGAAATGAATGCTTTTTACATTAAACATAATACAAAAGATAAAGTTACTTTGCCTTTTCGGTAATTTCCTGCTGAAACATAAAACTCGCAGCTCAACTCCTCAATGATTTCAAACACCGAACCAAGGGAAATCTTTACGCATTTTGGTATCTCTAATTGCCTCACTCGCTAAATATACATCGAGACAAATATGTTACAGGCAATTGCAACTTACCAAGCTACTTATACGCATTCAGTCGAATTGATCGAGGGAGAGCATTTGAAGCAACACACTTCTAACCAACGTTATAATTTTACGGTAAATAAATCATGGTTGCTACGGAAGTAAAACAAAATTTGAAAACTTTCTTAAATGTTTCATTAATTCTTAATGTCTTCTTATAGATAAACTCATGAGCTAGAATCAACAATCGCCTTGATCATCAAGGGAATGGGTCATTTACAACCTCAGAATTTCGATAAAATATTCACGTATTTTATCAAACTGTTGGCAATTTCGAGTCACAAACGATATTGCACGACCAAAATAAAAAAACTTTGTTCTATTTTCCTTCTTTTGGTGCTTCATTCGACTTTCTAGGACCATTATTTATAATTTAATTTTGCAAAAGTAATAAACCCTGCTACGAAAAAAAATTATCTCTACGTGTATTTCTTATGGAAAGGTTTTGACCCGTCTGGGTTCGAACCGTGGACTTAAGGTAAATAAAAAGTAACCTATACTCTCCGTGGGGTCAACTTTCAATAATGTAGAAAATATCAAAGTTTTGCAACTATCGGTTCTCGAATTTTTGCGAACATTCACACACACTATCATATACTTTCTATTTTCTATATATACTACTAGCAGAAGAGTCCGTTGATTCTCAACGGGGATATTACATTTCATAAATAGCAGTGTAACAACCTTGATCGTAAAAAATACTTCATAATTGTTGGTAGATAACTTATACCAGCCTTTCTGATCCAATATACCAAGAAATGTAAGTTACAATGACGTCTACAAAGCCGCACCAACTCAATATGCAATCACATATACTCAGAATGAAAAATATCTTCAACTGAAACAATATATTCTAAGATCACATTAGAATAAGAAGTACCACGTTTACAGTTACATTTTAATACAGGTAAAAGGGAACAATTGAATCAAACAATTAACGTAAATGACAGAAATAAATTAAATATCACTCTAATAACCACCGATGAATTTACTTTGCGGAAGGTAAGTGTATTACGGAGTGGAATCGTATCTCAATCTTAAAATGTGTAACATAAACACGGAACACAAATAACACAATAGAAATCGCTATACCTGTATAGAAACAAAGATTAAACGCCAATAACAGTAGGATAGTAAATGATTCTACATTCTGCATTTAACAAAATAAAATTGCTTTACCTTTTTGGTCAGTTATACGATGTTGGAGATTTGTTAAAACTTTACAACTCGCCGTTCAACTCTTCAAAGATTACAAACACCGAAACTGGGAAATCTTTTCGTTCTTCGCTAACTCCATTTTCGTAAATCGCTAAATATACATCATTGCAAATAGATTAGATTTATTACTTAATTCAAAAGATAATATTCAATACATCCACACCTTATCACGTTATTTATACGCAACCAGTTGAATTGGTCGAGAGAAATCAATTTTCAGTAAACCACAGCTATAATACTCATTTATTCTACGAAAAGGACGGTAAACAATTACGTTGATATAAATAAAACTTGGTTGCTACAGACTCTTCAACAAAATTCGAATTTCTTTTTAAATTTTCGTATACTATTTGTCCGAGAGGTTGTTCACAGGATATTGATCTAATTGCTAATGTTTAAATATCATATATAATAATGTTAAAATATCATCGATAATAATGTTTATATCTCATTCTCGTATAGTTATATCTTATTTACAGCATTTATTTTATCTGTTCATTCATTTTCCACGTCCTCTTATGGAATTACGCTCGAGCTCGGAATCAACAATCGCCTTGATCGTCAAGGGAATGGGTTGTTTACTACATGGAAATTTAGACAAAATTTTCGTATAACTTATCCAAATTCTCGCAAGTTCGAATCGCATACGATGTTCCTCCACTAAAATAAGAATCTTTATTCTATTTCCCTTCTTTTGAAAGTTTCACTTCGGCCCGAAAAACATCGTGTTTTTTTCCGCAGTCTCCCATCTGGCGTGGAGGAAACAATCGCAAATGCATCTGCTAATTTATTCCCGGAATCTTTTCCTTTAACGTTACAGATGCACCTCTGCCAAAATATTCCAATTCTCGATACGCAAAATCTCGGAAAGTGCGTTAGATAAATCTCCAGAAATCCGCGCAATACTTTATTATGGGAAAAATCGTAACTTTAGGTCCTTCTATAATAGAACTAGTGATGCTTCGGTAGTTGGGGACCAGACAACAAAGGTTAACAAAATGATACTTGTAGATTTGATTACGAATTTGCAGCCAATATGCAGCTGAAAACATTCAAAATATAACAGATGCTAGAAATCCGTTAGCCAACCAATGTCTGTCTGGACATTTTTATCACGCTGCTTAATTTCGTGAATTAAATTTGAGTATACCTGTATTTAAATATAATCTTCTAAAAATTTTAAGATACTTTGTACCAAGAAATACACGTGATTTTGGGTAGGGGATTACTAAATTAAAATGTTAGTCTAAAATCTCACCACGTATCACCAGGGGGGAGGGGGGGTTAAAAAGTTGCAAAAAAAAACATCACGTGATTAATGGAAGACCCCTAAGATGAACTAGTGAGAGAAGATAAGAAGACACAATAAACATTACCCGTTGTAAAGAAGGATGTTTTGTGAGCAGCAAAAATATAAAACAGGGGAAAAGAAGCCGAACAGTGCAAGTGTGGCCTTCGTGGTAACATTAATGCTCGTAAAAAATGAGTGACCATTTCTTCAAATATTCTTTTCTTTATTTAAAAATATTTTCCTACATTAAAATGTTGTATTAGTGGAAAAATTACATTTTAATTTGAAATTTTCAAATTTAGTAAGAGTAAATAAAAAATTGGCGTAGTAGTATAAGTAATTTATCCAAAATAGTACATTTTCATTAGAAAAGCCTTGGCATTCTTCATATGCACCATATCATCGAGGCTGGCAGTAAAAGGGATAGGAAAGGAGGGAATCGAAATACTGGAAACCTTTGAGATGTGGCGCAGTAAGGAAAAGGTAAGCTAGGATGATGGAAAAACAAACATGGAGACCCTGAAGATGGTGGGTGAAGAGAGGGTTCCCACTGAATTAGGGGTGAATGGTAAGTTAAATAGAGAGAGAAATGGGATTACCACAGAGAGTAACTGGAGATCACTGAATGCGAAAGAAAAGAGAGAAGGGAAGACAAAGGCTGAAGATGTCAGATGATATTAATGTAACGATCCCTAGAAACAAAAAAATTCTATTGAATAGGGAATATTTAGTCACGTGAACCTACGGCAGAATAGCTGTGTGGGACATAAGATGCACGTTTGAAACGTAAGCACCATTTCGACCTACTGCCGCATTAGCGTGGACATCGGGTGGTGAGCCGAGGTGGGGGCGTTGGGATTTTCATTCGTAGCGATCTTCAGGGTAAAATAATCTCTAACAGTAACCCATACTATTGTGGAAAACCTTAATTTATTTTCGTCGAAATTATTGTAGAACACAAGAAAATATTACTTGGGGTAATTTATCGACCACCAAAAATTGGTTATTTAAGCGTATTAGACGACGAATTAGCCAATCTGAGACACTGTTACAATCATGTCATTATTGCAGGAGACTTCAACGCAAATTTTAATGCTGATAATAACGATTCGAGATATCTGAGACATTTATTCGATTCTCACAATCTTACCATTCTGCCTCTAAAACCTACTCACAATAAATCAACTTCGTCCACATGGATTGACATTATAGCCTCAAGTAGTCCCGATAAAGTTAAAATACACGGGCAACTCTCAGTTCCTGGAATTTCTCACCACGACTTGCTTTTTCTTTCTTATTCCCTCAAAGTACCGAAAAATAGAACTAAATACATTCGCTGTCGAGACTTTAAAGCCATTAACTTTAACGACTTCTTAAATGACGCTAAATTGCTACCATGGCAGGAGATAGAATACACTGACGATGTTGATACAAAAGTAGATATCTTAAATAACCATATGTTAAAATTAATAAATGTTCATGCTCCCGTCAGAACGATACGAGTTACTAAGCCTCACGCTCCCTGGCTAACTGCAGAGATAAAAGAAATGATGACGAAGCGCGACTCCACTTTCCGTAAATTTAAACGCACAAAAAGTACAGTGGAATTTGAGTATTACAAAAAGCTAAGAAATAAGACCAAACAAATGATACGAAATGCGAAAATTAAACTTGCCCATGCTATTTCTAAGGATAGTGGCTCCTCTTCAACACTGTGGAAAAATTTGCGCAAACTTGGGATTGGAAAATCGAAGGAATCATCTGCTCTTCATAACGTCTCCCTCGATAAGTTAAATAAAACATTTTCCCGCCCACCGTCAATTATCGATGCAAAACAGAAGCGTCAAGAGTTAGATCTTCTTCAACGAAAAATAACCCCTTTTCGTGGCTATCCTAATTTCTTTTTCAAACCGGTAACGCAGCTCGAAGTGCTAAGAGCCATAAACAATCTCAAGTCTCAAACCCAAGGAGCGGACGAAATTCCGTTAATACTAGTTGACAAAATCTGTATCTTAATATTACCTATGATCACAAACATTTATAATCACTCTCTTCTCCAGGGAAAGTTTCCAAATCCATGGAAACGCGCGTTGATACGGCCATTGCCCAAAAATCTCAAATCAAATCCCATTGAGTATCGTCCAATCAGCTTCCTCCCGGTGTTATCTAAAGCGTTCGAGAAAATTGTTCATGGTCAAGTTACTGATTTCCTCACGCAAAACTCGATACTTGATCCTTTGCAATCAGGTTGTCGGAAAAATTATAGCACCACAACCGCGTTGGTAAAAATCACTGACGACATCCGACGATCCATGGATCATAAGAAATTAACAACCTTAATTCTTCTTGACTTTAGTAAAGCTTTTGACTCAATCGACGCAGATATTTTGATTGCCAAATTACTCATCATGGGGTTTTCTAAATTATCCGCCGATTGGTTTGCGTCTTATCTTCACGAACGCCAAACTAAAGTCGTATCTCATGACTCCTCCTCCTCCTGGTTGACGGTAAACCGTGGACTTCCGCAAGGTTCCATACTCGGCCCATTGTTGTTTTCTCTTTTTATAAATGATTGCCCTCAAGTTATTAAATTCTGCAAATTTCATTTATACGCTGATGATTTGCAAATCTACATAGATTCACCTGTGTCAAACTTCACGGACTCGATCACTCGCATCAACCATGACCTAACTAAAATACATGAATGGAGTAAGAAAATCTTTCTCACTATAAATCCGTCTAAGTCACAAGCTGTCATAATTGGTCACCCAAAACTATTAAATTCACTAGATCGAAGCAACATTCCAACACCAATCCTAAATGGATCTAAAATCCCATATGGCAGCTCAGTAACAAACCTAGGTGTTATCATAAACGAAAACCTCTCATGGTCCGAGCAAGTAATTCAAATATGTAAAAGAGTATATTCATCTCTTCACTCTCTTAGACGATTAGGATATTTTTTATCTCCACCTCTGAAAGCCAAACTTGTAAATTCGTTGATCATGCCGCATTTTGATTATGGAGATGTAGTGTACCAGGATCTATCCGGAGAATTAGCTCTGAAGTTAAAAAGAGCACAGAACGCATCTATAAGATTTATTTTTAAGTTACGAAAGTATGATCATGTCTCTGAATCCTACAAACAATTATGCTGGCTAAGGCTAGAATCTCGAAGGAAATTGCATGTACTATCTATTGTTTATAGTATTCTAACTACGCAAAAGCCAGAGTACATTGCTTCGGAATTCGTGAACTTATTTTCTGTCCATAGGTGCAACACAAGAGGTTGCGACAACTTACTCATTCCACATCATAGAACCGAAATTTTTCATAACTCATTTATCGTAACTGCAAGCAAGCTTTGGAACATCCTTCCCCTCGAAATTAAGTCCTCTATCACAGTTCGCGCTTTTAAAAGTAAATGTCGCACTTATCTCATGGGAAACGATCTCCCTATTTAAAGGGCCATTTCTGCTCTTAGCGGCAACGCACAGAAATTTCATCCTCCTACTGATTTTAAATCTATTCGCCAAAGCACTGTGAATCTCATCATTATATACTATTCTTATCTACTGGTTCTCTCCAAATCTCTTAAACCCTTCACTACAAACGTCACTGCAAACATGAAAATAATGTCTCTGGTCTTTCTGGTCCTTGATTTTTCCTTTAATTTACGTTTTTTACTTTCTTTCGATTTGTACTTATATACTTCATGTACTGTTTTACTGACACCATATTATTTACGTTTTTACATATTTTTGACTTTATACTATATGTATGCATTGAACATGTTAATATTATATATAAAAATTGTGTTCCATTGAAGTGTACAATTGAGACATTTTGTCTTCAATTTTCATATATATATATATATTGCTGTTGTAAATAAAATTATCTCTTCTTTATTCTAGTAATAAAAGTCTTTTCTCACCGGTTTCATATCCCTATGTTGTGTTGATATCTATGTTTTATGTAATATTGATATGTATTTATGCTTTAAAATATGTTATTTTATGTTATGTTATATATGTTAAAATTTTATTGATGTATCCTATATATGTACCTATTGATAGTGTAATTATAAAATGTAATCATGTTTCTTACCATCTTTTTAGTTAATACTATCGGTAGGTTTGCGCAGGTTTTTCACACCCCCCTTCTTAGTGGGTGTTTTCCTGCAGTGGATATTTTTTTTTCCTAAGAATTTCTTAGGTTTTTTACATCCACAATTTCTTCTCATATCTTTTTCATACTATCTCTTTAAATTAATTATTTATGTATTGTATGACGATGGGTTAGATGGAAGAGGAGACTTTTAGTCTCAATCTCGCCCGAATAAAGCCGTTTTATTATTATTATTATTATTATTATTATTATCTCCACTTTACGCACGAGCACATAATTCCTCGGCACCACAGCAGCAGTGAATTTAATTTAACACTTTTATTCATCGTTGGAAAGTCCATTGACTCTCTCGCTGACTCTGAAGTGAGGTCAGCTATTCGACTCCTCAATGCAAGAAACCTGCTGACATTCATTCATTATCAAATCTGTGGCATCTTAAATATTGATTTTGAGGTGAAAATTAAATGAGCGGCAGAATAGTTATTTCAAAGGTGGGTGCGGCAATTAAATAAAATGCGAACGAATGTGCAATGCGAAGAAACGCGGCATTCCGTCATCAAACTGGAAGGAAAGTTGATGAACAAATTCGGCAAAATTGTCGTCCGCCTTACATTCCCGACATGTTTCTTCACATGAAGCGGGGGTTCAAATGTGTTTTGTTCTATATGATAGATGGCTCAAAACAGGTGAAAACTATTAACAGTAGATAAAATTACGTACACTCCAGGCAAAAATTAACGCAGCACCTCCTTAGCAATCCTAATGGCCGGTGCTGCGTTAATTTTGGCCAGGAGTTTACATTGTTATGAAGATAAAATTATTTTTTTACAATCATTTTTTACTTTTTTTACGCCAAAACCGTCGTTACCGCTCAAACATGCCTCCTATCACTGTTAAAATTTAAAAGTGATCGTTTTGTTTTGAGATGACTTACGATTTAAGGTTCTTTTGGAGGAATATTAGCGAGAATTTAAATAAAGGAATTTATAAAAATACCATGAATAGGAAGTGATGGCTAGGTAACACTGAAGCCACAAAAACAGCAGAATCTCAACCTCTTCATTAGGTGAAAAACAGCCATTGACATTCCATAAATAAGGTTTAAGGCGTTTTGTAATTTCTATACGTTTTTTGGAACTTTGCTATAAAAATATTTATCAAGGGAACACTTCTGTTGATAATACTGAGAATGACTTGAAAATAGAAATAATCATTCGTCAATATAAATTCACTGAATACGAAAACTGACTTTCATTATCTTCTTTGTTGTAATTAATACCAAAAATTACGCAAGTTTTACACTTTTAATTAACGCCTGATAATTCATACATAACGTACAATACATCGCTGTGTACAATTGCATTACAAAGTCGTAATAATCACAATAGAATCATGAAAGGTGAGCCAATTGCTAATTGTAATATCGAATCGCTTCAATTCATATTCAACTAACTTTTAACGAATAATCAAATGGACGCTATTGACAGTATAAAGATGTTAAGATAATCATAAGAAAGTAACGCACTCCTTGCACAGCAATAATTTTCAACCATATACTTGTGCGATGTCAGTGGAATAGTAAATCTTCCAAAATCATTTCGAGCGAGGCTGTTCACTCTAGCTTGATTAAATAACTATTTTCTCCACATAATTCCGATTTATACCGGTATTTAGCATATGAATTTATGGCAGTTTCTATTCCATTTAAATCAAAAGAGTTAGATATCCCTGCATTGCTTAAATTAAGAAGTCCTTTTTACCCTTTTTGCGTTCCAAAAGCAACGCATAACTTTGACATTCACGGGATCTACTTAAGTTGTTTTTGTACCAAATATCAGTCCATACTTTAGAGAACACGTCGTAAATATCTAGGAGTTACATTTGTTAGCCGGTTTTCTTTGATGGAGCAAATTCGCAGTCTAATTGGAATGAAAGCAGAGATTAGCCAGAAGTATTCTTAGGGATGCTAATCGAAAGGGGAAGAACACAAAATAGCCAAGCCACATTGTGGTATTTATATGTCTATGGTACTGTGGGTCAATGTTGTAAAGGAGGAGAAAAAAGCTGTTAAGCCACATGGTGGTAACTGTTCCAAGAAATACAAAAAGACAACAACACAAGAAAGGGGAAGAAATGACGTATTTTTCCCCATTCGACCCCTCCTACTTACAAGGGGTCACTCTCACTTTAGTTCGGAGATTTTGATGAAAACTTTTGTGGTGATGCAGGAAGTGCAGTAATGAAAAATGGTTTTGCTGTGTGTGTAAGTGGGCCTAAGTGTCATTGCAATAATTAATTGAAAATTGACAATCTGAGAATAGGCAACCCCACATCATACGCCCGCGCTAAACCAAATCTGTAAGCAATATCGCTGTTTTCGAGTAATTCTCAAATCTTATTTTTATTTCTTTTGTATTATTTTTTAATTGTTACTCACTGATAGAAGTAAGGGCGATATCTCTATTATTTCACCCGATATCCGATAGAATAACCTTATTTCAACCAAGTGAACTTCGATGACGGAGAGTTTTGCTAAAAGTATGATGAATACAGACAGAAGTTCTCGGGAGGGATTTACTAAAAAGATACTAGATAGATACTCAATAGACTTGATTACCGCTGAAAGCTATTAAAAAAACTATCGATACAGATCTCGTCAAAGAGATAGCTGATTTTGTTGTTCCGGTAAACAGCGTTCACGAGCTCCGAGAGAGAAATACGAAGCTTTATAAGGGAAAAATCACTGAAACGGTTCGCTACTTTTTGTCGCTCCTTCCGCAGAGCTTTTGAGAAGTTAATAGTAGTTAAACTTAGGGAAAAAAAGGTGTTTTTACACCCACTACCATACACCACTGGTGACTTGCAAGGTCATTATGTAAATGTAGTCGCCGGATTGTTGCTGCTCGTAACACTTTATATATATACGAGTAAAATGTAGCTTGCATACTGCAAGCAGATCGGCAATACTAATTTCATATCGGTATCATATCGGGACGGTCCTCAAAAGAAAAAAAAAGGATTGAAATTTATCTTAAAATTCGCTGACATTTAATCGTCTGGCATCGAACCCGGGTCTTTACTGTGAACTTACTATGCAGCACAATAGAAGATCACCATCTCTAACTATGTGTGAAAATTCAAGCAGAAATATTGGCTACAACTGCCTCAAAAGACGTTCTAATTTTCACGAATGTAAATGGCTCTCTGGATTCGAACCAAGGACGATCTTGGAAATCAAAAACATGTTTCTGAAAGTTATTTATGATCTCTACCTATATGCCGAATTTCAAGTTTCTTTATTATTGGGAAAGGTTTCAAAATAATTCCTAAAAATCGGATCAACTTCTGATTGCAGAGACACCTGGTGTCGAACCCAGGAAATATTGTAAGCTGTGAATGCACAGTTTTATTTGTAAAGAATTGCTCTTCTATCATGCAAAGTTTGAAGTCGACAGCATGCCGGGAAGTACCTAAATTTTGTTTCCGTTATCTCCGTAAGAAATGCATTGAGAAGTACAAATGGCCCTCTGGGATCGAACCAAGGACCATCAGCGAACATATAAAATTTGATAATGAAATTTATTTATGATATCTAACCCCATACTGAATTTTAAGTTTCTATTAGATCGGGAATGGGTCCAAAAAAATCTTAAATATCGCCACAATGCAATTTAAACGGCCGATTTTTGCCCCGACCTAGCATCGAACCATGGACAATATTCGAAGATGTCTTTTTGATTTTCGTTGGATATGCACGGCTTCTAGGGATCCCTTGAAATTCAAATCTTTACTTTTCCGGAAAGTGCCTCAAAAAAATTTTCGAAAATTCCCGCCATGTATTCTTATGGAGAAAATTGCTACTTTGGGGCCTTCTGAAATCGAACCCGTGACACCGAGGTTCAAAGTTGGATTTTTCCTGGAGGTTACACGTTATGGCCAATACGTCGTAAAAATTTCAACTCAGTGGCACTTGTGGAACATGGTTAGAATTTTGATCCCCTATGAATGAATGAATGTGTATATAGGTATGAGTAAAATGTAGCTTGCATACTGCAAGCAGATCGACAACACTAATTTCATATCGGCATCATATCGGGACGGCCCTAAAAAGAAAAAAAAGGGATTGAGAATATTCTTAAACTTCTCTGCAATTTAATCGTCTGGCATTGAACCTAGGCCTTCCTGGTGAACCTACTATGCAGCACAACAGAAAATCACCATCTCTTACTATGTGTGAAAATTCAACCAGAAATATTGGCTCCAACTGCCTCAAACGACGTCCTACTTACCAATAATGTAAATGGCTCTCTGGATTCGAACCAAGGACGATCTAGGAAATCTTAAACATGTTTTTGAAATGTTACTATGTTCTCTATCTATATGCCTAATTTCATGTTTTAATATTATTGGGAAGGGGTTTAAATTAATTCTTAAAAATCGGATCAGTGACTGATTGTAGTGACGCCTGGTGCCGAACCCAGGAAATACTGGCAGCTGAGAATGCACAGAATGACTTGTTAGAACTTGATCTTATTTCATACAACGTTTGAAGAAGATATCATGCCGGGAAGTACCTAAAACTTTTTTCTGTTATCTCCATAAGAAATGCATTGAGGAATGTAAATGGCTCTCTGGGTTCGAACTAAGGACCATCAGCGAATATGTAAAATTTGATTATGAAATATATTTATGATCTCCAACTCCATGCCGAAATTCAAGTTTCCATGCCATCGGGAAAGGGTACAAAAGAATTCTTAAAAATCGCCACAATGCATTTTAAACGGCCGATTTTTGCCTCGACCTAGCATCGAACCCAGGATATTTTTCGTAAAACACATTTATGTTTTCGATAGATCATGACCATATATATAGGCTCTTTGAGTTTCGATTCTCTATCTATCTGGAAAGTATTTTTTTTTATTCCCGAAAATCAAAGCAATGCATTTAAACGGGAAAAATCGGGGCTTTGGGGCCCTCTGGAATCGAACCCATGACACTGAGTTCAAAATCGCAATTTTTCTGGAGGTTACACGTTATGGCCAATGCGTCGTAAATATTTCAAGTCAATGACGCTTGTGGTTTAGGCTGTGAGTTTGTATCCTCTCTATCTATTATATATAGATGCTTCTCCGGATTCATTCATATATATACCTATATAGATAGATAGGATACAAATTCACAGCCTAAACTACAAGCGTCATTGATCTGAAATTTTTATGACATATTGGCCATAACGTGAAACCCCCAGGAAAAAAGAGACTTTGATCCTCAGTGTCATAGGTTCGATTCCAGAGGGCCCCAAAGTCCCGATTTTTCCCGTTTGAATGCATTGCCGTGATTTTCGGGAATTAAAAAAAAATACTTTCCGGATAGGTAGAGAAGTAAAACTCAAGGTGCCTATATTTATGGTCTTGGACTTTCGAAAACATCAATGACTTTTACAAAAGTTATCCTGGGTTCGATGCTAGGACGATGCAAATATCTGCACTTTAAAATACATGGGAGCCGTTTTTCATTATTTTTTTAGATGCACTTATCGAAATGATAGGATGTTCGTGCTTGGCTGGAAGATGTATGGTACGAATAAGTTTTAGAAAAAAATTTTCATAAGACCGTACTGTTCCTGGGTTCGAAGCCAGAGCACAATAACGTTTCTCTCATAAGGAATATAAAGGAAAAGTAGGACGTCATTTGAGGCAGTTGTAACCAATATTTCTGCTTGAATTTGCATACGCGGTTAGAGATGGTGTTTTTCTTTTGTGCTGCATAGAAAGTATTGCCTGAAAGTCCCGGGTTCGATGCCGGGCGGTAAAAATATCACCCATATATAATACTATGGGGTATCTTTTCATAATTTTTTTATGCATTTATCGATATGTAAGGGAGCTCTTGCTTAGATGGAAGATGTATATTAACACTTTGTTTAAGAAAAAAAATAGATAAGACCATGCTGTTCCTGGGTTCGATGCCAGAGCACATTATAATTTCTCAAATAAGGAGTGTATGTGAATAGTAGGACGTCGTTTGAGGTAGTTGCACCTAATAGTTTTGCTTGAATTTTCACACATAGTTTGATATGGTAATTTTCTATTTTGCTGCATAGTAAGTACACCAGGAAGACCGGGGTTCGCTGCCAGGTGATTAAATTGCAGCGAATTCTACGAATATTTTGATTTTTTTTTTTCTTTTGATGTCCGTCCCGATATGATGCCGATATGAAATTAGTGTTGTCGATCTGCTTGCAGTATGCAAGCTACATTTTACTCGTATATATATATGGATACATGAATGAATCCGGAGAAGCATCTATATATAATAGATAGATATAGGTATATCCGGAGAAGCGTCTATATATAATAGATATATATATATGTAGTACTTCATAAATCATATTATTGTCGCAAAATAACGCATCACTGTTTCATGTTAACAGTTTTTCGAAGACTTTCTAAGTCAATCGAGAACATCTAGAATTGCCAAAGTATAGGTTGTACTGGAGGTTCGATCACAGTAAAGGACAAATTCTCCGGGTTGATGACAGGAAAGGCATTCGATAGTAAAAATTACAGCGGAGACCCCAATTTATTATCATCTTCACCACAATCTTCAGACGACTCCTTAAGTTATGTGAAATATAAGGATGAAGAAGAGCAAATTGCATGTTTTTTTTAATTGATTTTGAATTTCTATGTATCGTTATTCGACGTGATATTTAGTTTCCCCCGAAACAAAGAAGGAATTGTACGAGAGGTGTCTCGTCACCCCTCTGCCCACGTACATTAATCATTTTGAAAGTCATCACGTCGACAAGCGAAACTTCTCAACTAAATAAAGCAATGGAAGGATCCCACCCGCCCTGCGTTCCTTCCGGGACTCAATTGGCGTTGCGGGATATCTCATTATGTTCCCGCTCATCTGACCCTCAAAAGAAGCAGCAATTCTTTTTTTATTTACTCCTGCGACAAAAGAATATCTGACCCATCCTCAACAGGACCTCGAAGGAGCTTCTTCCGCAGCTTAAATATCCTCAGGATGATTTTTTCCAGGACTGCATGGTCCAAAACATCTGGCGGGTGAAGAATTTGGCGCATGCGCGATTAAGACATGACCGTCGTCTATAAAAGACCCAGTCTTTTGCAGAAGCGAAGCATAAGTGGCCAAATGTTCTCACCTGAGGTAAGTAACGAGATTCAGCATGTTATTTGTAACAAGTGTTTTCTGATATTCGTGGAACGATAAAAAAGTGAAAAGTTTGCTTAATTAAGATAGTGCTGAGAAAGTAAAGAAGACATAAACACTTTTACGAGGGTTAATAATCGATAACAACCAGACATTCTTTGAGTAAGACTCATATTCAGCGAAATTTTCTTGAATCGCGTTTTTACCTACTTTCATAAACTTTTGTCTTCATCTCAAGAAAGATGGCTATTGAGAAATCAATTAAGTCTCAGTGAACTGTATAAGCGTTCGTCAGAAGTCTTCTTTGATTTGAACAGGAAAGCATGATGTTGTTGCACAAGAAACAAGAGTTCCCTTAGAATAGAAATACCGATAAGGAGCCCTCGCAAAGATACAAGCATATCCCAGATGGATAGAAAGAAGGATAGTGAGCTTTCCATCGCAAGGATAGAAAACAGCTTTAGTAAGCCATTCTCTAACCGAGAAGCAGCTAGTGGATCAGTGCAAGACGTCCTGTGAGATGATATTTTCCTCATCCATTCCGATAGAGACAGTAAGAATATCAGTATCTTTAATCGATGTCAAGAAGACAAAACCGCTGAGAATCAGTACGATCCAATGGAAAGACCCCATAAGAGCAAATTTATGTCAATAATTGTAATAGAAACAGATTTTATCTTCCCAAATATGAGTTTAGTGTTCGTTGATAGCCGAGACAAATAATACAAGGCAGGAATAAATCGAAATTTTCTCATTTTGACATTTCTTTCCCATACATTGGCTTTCTAATGCTATACTAGAAATCGTTAGATGAGGGTTGGGAGTATATCACATTGGACGAAGAAAATCAAGAAAGACGATTCCCATTCAATGTTCCCACTTTCAATTGTTGTTTTAATCTTTAGGTTTGTTGTTCATGAGAATATCTTTCCTCAAGGATGATATTCCTGAACATTCGGAGAATGATGTTGCTTTAATTTTGTAGTCAATATAGCGTAGATAAAATATGCCCTTGCGAAGGTCATTTAATCAATAAATTGCAGCCGACGGAAGCTGCAGAATCTGTTTTCATATAATGTTTTAGGAAAGCGAAGTTACAGGTATAACTTCTAACTAATTAAATAAAATTAAACAGGTGATAGCCATAGATGCTTACGGGTAGCTACAGATGGCGTTACTTCAGACGAGGTTGGAAATATACCGAGATTCCCTCAAGGCATGGTCATTGGCCCGATTTCCTTCATACAACTACGTTTTAGTAGGTAACGAGAGCATTAAATCGATGCTCTGCGTAGCAACAACTGGAGGATAATAGCTATTTTTGACAGAGATAATAAAAGGTTTCAATACGATTTATCAAGAATTTAAGATAGGAGATTCCCGAGGAAAGAACGAATAATAGCGAGAATTATTACATTGCTGCATTTAATTTTGACTACACGACATCGTCTGCAGCAGCAACTCCGGGAGGGTAAGTGTGAGCCATAGATAACAACCATAGATTATCAACATACAATGCATACTATAGATGAAGAAATGGAAAATAGTTTCATTAAAACGGATAACCTTAATATTTTAATCGATGGATTTTTACATCAAGCATGAGGAGGCTGAGCAGAGTGAACTTTACGAGCAAAGAAATAAAACACGAGCAGCTCAGTTAAAGACGAAATAACACAATGAAATCTCGTTCCAACTTTTTTTAACCGGGCCAAGAGAAATAGACTCTAGATGCGGAAAACCTAAGATGTGAAAAACGAAGGGTAGAGTTGCTGTGGTTAGGACCTCAAAATATCAACTTAAGAGCCTGGAAAACGTTCGAAACAATAAATTATTACTGAAAGGATTGATATGTGAAAATTGTCATAATGCTTTCAATGAAATTGGTTATTAATGCAAATGGAAATGTGTTTTCAGCGAAAGAGTATCAATGCAAAACATCATTATAGTAGCGATATTATCTGCATTACAGCTACGAGGGTAGCCACTTCTATCGAATCAGCTACATTTCACAAGATGTCGAGATTCAGCTCTGTTTACGCCATCGTCCTCCTGCTGGCTTTTCATAGTTCATCAGGCCAGAAATTTAAATTTGGTCAATGTCAAAATATCCCAGCGTACACCAACTTCAATCCAACGACGGTAAGTAATACCTCTTTGTTTCTCGAAAATATGGTTTAAAAATTACTCCCGCATATAGTTTTCAAGTCCATTTTCAGTTCGGAGCATCTACAGAGAGGGTAAAAAGGGTGCAATGAACGAATAGTAATAAAACTTCTTCCAATATCTCCTAATTTGAGTTAGTTAAAACACGCGAGAAAACGGATATTTAACAGCTGCCTAACAAAAGAGGATGGTTATTTTTTCAAATGAATCACTTTAAATCACTAACGAAACGAGTGTTAGTATTTCAGTTGGAAGTAAATTGCGATTAAGATGAATTTCAACTCATCGTATATTCCAGTCACATTTTTGCATGATTAGTTTTCCAGTTCGTCGTTCATTATTTGTAAACTCATCCTACTTGTGTTATATACACTAAAAAAGGCATCTCTTGATATTCGATAAACTAACACCATCTTCAACCAAAAGAGATTTGAATTTTTGCACATACGAGCAAAAATCCAAACCTCGTTACTATTGTTGGAATGGAGTAATATTCAATTAGACTTGCCTATAAACAGATAACTGAGTGTATGAGCATCGAAATACAAAAGTTCAACTTGGTAATCAGGGGCACACAAATAAGAGCCGGGAATCAAAAACTGCGTTATTTCTGGTTTGGATTGATTCTTGCCAATAGGATTTCCGACTGCCTGTCCCTCACTGGAAAAACTGGTCCATTCACGATTAATACGATTTCTATTTTTATCTCACGTTGCACTCTCTGCTACTTTTCAGTTCTCCAGCACGTGGTACGAATACAGCCGCATCCAAAGTTACCATGAACAGGTCTTGAGATGCAACACCTTAATCTTCACTTACATGGCCGACAGCAAAACATTTTTAGTTGCCTTGTCTGGATACAGAGTATCGTAAGTATTCCATCAGGAAGAGGGTTTGGGTAACTTTGCGTGGGGGGCGTGCACCCTGGGAAAATCCCAAGAAATAACGGATTTGAAAAAGTATTTGGTTAGGGCGGCCTCCCGGATAGATCCAGGGTTCGATTCCCGGCCCCGTCGGACGTTTTAAGTCCGTTTTTCCTTGGGATTTTTCCCTAACATTGACTGAACTTTCCCTATTGAAATTTAACCGTTTAGAACTGGAGCCCCAACCCTTGAAAAGCATCACCGACTCCCTGGAGTACGGTGGTTATCAGGCAAAAATGTATAATCTATGAATCGCAAGAGTAACTTAATCTGATGTGATCAAGCTCAACTTTGTGGAAAGGAGCCTTACTAAATAAACAAAAGACACTTAGTAACTTCCACGGAAATTTCTGTGGTAGATACTAAATGGAGGAATCCTACATAATACACCAAAAAGGCAACTGGGTGTATTATGATGAAAAAGGATTGGGAGTCCCTGGCTAAGTTTCGCATTCATTGAGTAATACTCGGTCAAAAGATTTTATAGAAGACAACTTAACCTAGACTCTTTAGCTTCATCTATATTGTTTAATTGGTAATCATGATCATATGCTGCAAAGTCCATTCTATATTTTTAGTACTGGAGTCCCGATAAATGCTCTGGGAACTGCCACTTTGCCGAGTGGTGTGACCGTTGGAACTCTGGGCGTTACATACCCTAACAGTGGTGAGTTCGTCTTCCATCGATCTCTTGTTTCCAAATTATATTTCCGTGTACTAATCCATTACTTAATCTCTTCCAGTATTCAGTTGGTTTAAGATTAACTACAATGTGGTTGCAATTGATTCAGCCGCTTCGCCACAGTGGGCCGTCATCCACACCTGCAAAGATTTTGGAATCGGCAGAATCGGTGCGTAAACACATACGATCTTCATTTTTATCTTTTTGCGATGTTTGTTATTTTTTAATTAAAGCAGAAATAATTTTCGCATGAAGTCAAGATAAGCACAAAACGGAAATTAATTACAAATTCTAGTTTTCGCAGTGAAATGTTGTGTGTCGATTTGAAACAGGGAGACATTTGACAAAATAGACTCAGATATTCCAAGATTTGGATGGTGTACACAAGGCATCCGCTTGACGACCGATGGGCTCGTTGAGTCAAAGCTCACGCATTTTTCCATAAGAATTCATTGAAAATATTTAGGAATTTTTAACAGAAATTATAAGAATGAAAGTAATGAAAGAAATTTCACGATTGTTTAGTAATAGCGAAAACAATTAGGTGAGAAATATAGGGAGAAACGTCCAACCATTTCGAAGTGGTTCTATAGTGAGCTCGATTGGTATTTAAAAATAACAAAGCTAATAAATGTGCAATTCATTGAGCAATGTGTACTCCTGTGTACATGGAGAACATAATCGGTGGCGTATTACAGGGCAGCATGTTGAATATGCAATTCGACGCTTATCGTTTGATCAGTGATTTCGAGTGTGAATGTGTATAATTTAATTTCGAAACACAGAATTCGTAAATTTGCGCATTATTAAAAGCCAATGCCGCTCAGAAGATGGAATTCTTTATGTATCTCAATGTATTTGGTCCTATCCTAGACTAGTTTAATCGTTCCTATATAACACGAGTAAAAGTTGTTGTATACTGCAAGCATGTCAATCAATGATGTATTTTAAACTTTGATTAAATTAAATATTGATATAAATGTTTAAAGTAATGGACTTTGCAAAGGTTTCCGACGGTTACTAAAATTTCAAGTGGATACATCGGGAAAGTTCTCAAAGGAAACTCTGTGTTCTCCTTTTAAACGCATGTGCGTTTTCAAATGGTGCCCTGGCTTCGAACCAAGGTCCATTAAGAGATTGGTGCCTTGCGTTTGTGAAGCATGTTCATTACCATTCTATACATGCCGGGTTATGGAGATATATCTTTTCGGAAAATTCTTCAAAGACATGTTTGAAATCTCCAGCATTCATTACATAACGGAGAATTAAGATCACTTGGTTTCGAAGCAAGAATCTTTTAGCAATATATAATTTATGTATAACTACTTGGTAGGGATAGAAATAATTTAATCGAAAGTTTGATGTCGATATTATAATAGGGTAGGGAACGATATTATAATAGGGATAGTACAACAGGAATAAAAAAATTAAAGGGTAGCCCCGAAAATGATATTCCCGTTTATCCGTTTTAAATTCAAGAATAAATGTAAATGGCGATCTGGCAACGAACCCAGGATCATTATTGTAAAAGTAACGTATATAAAATTCATTTATGACCTCTATTCACATACCGAGTTTTAAGTTTCCATGTTATAGGGAGGTAATTTTAAAGAATCTTAAAAATCGCTTCAATATATTTCATATGGGAAGTTTGCACTGATCTGGCGTCGAACTCACGGACATCTGATCACGGGCATTTGTATGATTATTATCAGAGAAGAGCGCCTCCTCTGGGAAATCCGTGATTCTGATTTATCTATCCTACCGGGAAGTCCCTTAAATATTTTTCGAAATTTCGCAGGATGTAAAAAAATGGCCGAACTGCCTGGTGTCGAACCCAGGACCTTTTGGTAGATGTGAATACATATAACGCCTTGGTAGAAACAAAACTTATTCAATTAAAATTTTGAAGTCAATATTTTACCGGGAATGTCCTAAAATGAGTTTCCGATAAATGGCTCTCTGGGATATGACCATCAGGGAAACTTCAAACAGCGTATATAAAATTTATATATGAATTATATTCACATGCGGTCTTACGGTTCCATTTTATCCGGAATGAATGTTTTTAAATCTTCAAAATCATCGCAATGCATTTTAAATAGGAGAATATTTGCCCCTAGCATAGCGTCGAACCAAGGATAATCTACGAAGATATCTTATTGGTTTTTGTGGAAAATACACGGTTTCCAGCGATCCCTCGAATTTTAACACTCTAATTTGCGGGAAAGTGCCTCAAAAACCTTTCGAAAATCCCCGAAATGCGTCTTTATGTAAAAAACGGGATTTCGGGGCCTTCTGGCATCGAACCCATGCCACTGAGGTTAAAAGCCGCATTTCTCCTGGAGGTTACACGCGATGGCCAGTACGTCGTAAAAATTTCAAGTCAGTGATATTTGTGGAACGTGGTTAGAAATGTGACCCCCAGCGATTGAATGTATTGGTATATCCGGAGAAAAATACATATAAAATAAATATAGAAAATTCGGCTTAGTTCCTTTTTTTCTATTGCAATATTAAATTAGAAGGAATCATCGTCCAAATTTAAGACAAAGTTCATAAGAAAGAAATGAAGATTCATATTTTTAGCGCGGCAATAGATTTCGGCTTTAAATTGTGACAAATTTTAAGATTTGCTTTTAGTATCCTGTCGTTATGCATGAGCTAAGATGAGAAATGATAAATTACCTTGCGTAAAACTAGGGTATTTGATCTTTTTTTATTTTATCTGTTGAAAATCAACGGGCACTTCAACTATTCACATACAAAATCACTTGAATTTACTAAGATGTTTTATTCTAACCATCAGAAAACAACGATGACAAGGGCCTAGCTTGCATTCATTAATCCTCTAGATCTCGGTGAATATGAATGCCTTTGTCCATTGACGCCCATTCCTCAACTTCTACCAATCCCAATTAATATCACTCTCTTCCTGCCTGCATCGACCCTGTTTCACCCATCCATTTCATTTGGCTGCATTTCACCTTTTTTCTCCCACAGCACTTTGTTTGTGTAATCTTAACAAAATGAAGTTAAAAATTACGACATACAATCGATTTTATTTTTACAGGATATAATTCTTTTGATAACAAGGCTTCAATTTACTAAAAGACCTAAAACAGGAGATATAAAGTAATATTTCTATGTCATTTACATGTTTTTGCAACTCAGAACTGATAGCAGAGCATAACGGTGGAACAACTCTGTGAATAATAGATTTGACATAGAGAAATATGATATGTTTAATTTTTGCTAAATCGAGGATTGAAGTAATTTAATAAAACGAATACAAACTTCTTAAAAATCCATCGCTTTAGAAATACGCCATCTAGATAATAAATTCCATAGTTGGATTCGAGTTTATTTCTTCTGAGAATTCATAAAAATACGTTATTGAATATTGCCTTAAGGAATAAATCTTAATAGATAAATGCCCTTTTGTTGAAACTGAAAAACTAAATAAGTATTTAGTTTCTCCTTCGTAGAAAAACAGCTTTCAAATTTTAATCACAATATAATGAGGGTCTTTGAATTCCGAATGCAAAGCAGGTTTTACTTATGTATGAAGACGATGGTATTAATTTTGCAAGGTTAAGTGTATGTAGCATTCGTTAGGAGTCAAGTCGTAGCCAATTTAGTTATTTCAGAAGAAGAGTAATATGGTCAAATTTCTTGGCATTAAAGATAAATTTAATAGCATGATTAAAAGTACGGTTTAGCTTGGCATTAGCAGACGATGTGAATTCGTTCAGAAGCACATCACAATAATCGAATATGGGAAGGATCAAGGCTTGTATAACGGTCTATTTTAGCTGCATCGGAAGTGTACATTTATGTCTTTTAAGGTTATGAAGTGTGGAGTACGTTATTTTGCATATATTATTTACTTGAGGCACCCAAGAGAGGGGTCCATGTATACACCGAGATTCTTAACGGAAGAGCAGTATGCGATTTCCTTGTCGTCGATTTAGATTTTTGGTATTAACCAAATATAATGGCTTGAGATTTATTTGAATTGATGCTCAGTGCTGCAGGCATTTTATTTAATATCATTGTTTTTGCGGGCGGAGTCAGGTTTCATTTCAGTTTGTAATTAATTATACGATTTCCTTTGCAGAAAACATCATCGTAATAACATCACTAAGGCAACCGACCGCTGCAACCATCACCGCTGCGTACACCACTATGAACTCCCTGGGATTGGACACCACCGACTTATCTGTAGTCAATCAAATCAATTGCTGAAAATTGTACTTGAAAGATGGCTCAAAATTGAATGCATCTTTCTTTAGCTGTCGCCATTCCTAATTTATGAAATGTTTTCAATGTAATATATTTAATAATTGAAGAACCATTAAAAAATTCTCACTGTTTTTACAGGAATACTTAAATGATCCCTCACTAAGGCCATTCAATAACAGGTGGCCTATTTCCTCAATAGCAAATATGGCAATAGAAAAAAATTAACGAAAAGGTGTCCAGATTAAATGAAATGTAAAATTTCGGTCAGTTTCGGATTTGATCTGCAAGCCATTTTTGAGCCGATCTGATTAAATTGTTACATTTGCGAGCTCTTTCCATGAGAGTAAAGTGAGTCACTATTAGCATGGTACTTATCAATCTTTGTTTCCCGTTGGAAATCAACGGGCACATCAGCTATTCTCGTGTGGGTGTTTGTGGATGCCCGAGAAACAAAATTGGAAAACTTGCAAATTTATTCATATTTAAAAATCGACGCCCTGCAGATGATAGACTTTTTCATCCAGATATAACTTCGTCTTTATTCCACATAATAATAATAATAATAAATGGCCTTTATTCGGGCGAGATTGAGACTAGAAAGTCTCTTCTTACACCTAACCCATCGTCATATGCGAAACAGAAAGAAAGAGATAGTTTGCAAAAGTACACGAAGAAAACTAGTATGTGGATTTTAAAAAAAACCTAAACTGAGGGCTGAGGAAAACATTTCCACTGCAGGAAAACACTCGCAGGAAGGGGAATGAGGTAACATAGAGTTAAATCATTGCGATAAGAAATAACTGCAACGTTCATTTTTATCGTTAATAATTTCAATTTTTATTGCAAATTTCAATCACAAATAACTATATTTCAAACTTGAGCCAAATTTAAAAAAAATCTGTAATAATACTTCCGCTAATCACAGATTATTGATTTCGACTTCAAATTGAGTTAACATGGATA
Source organism: Sympetrum striolatum (assembly GCA_947579665.1). NCBI lineage: Eukaryota > Metazoa > Arthropoda > Insecta > Odonata > Libellulidae > Sympetrum > Sympetrum striolatum. The sequence goes on from OX388343.1 coordinate 2,198,924, forward strand.
AGATATTGAGATTTTAACTGGAATTTTTCTTTCCGACATATTTGGATCGAAGGTCTTACTATTTGGTTATGTAACTTTAAATTTATCCATGAAAAATCGTCGGAGAATAATTTGACTTTATGAATATTGTCAATTTAATCTTTAAATGGCTTAGAGAACGAATTTTCATTCATTAACTTTCAAGAAAATGAGAGAAACATCGATAAATAGGTGTGCATTGAGCAATTTTACGTTTAATATTCCCGTAGTTCTAGCACATTCCAACCAAGACTTATATTCCCAAGGAAAAACAAGGAAATTTCCGGCCCTGTCAAACTTTTTTCAAGTCCGTTTTTCCTCGGGAATTGTCCTGGGTGCACGCCCTTATGTGCAAAGTAAGCTCAACCCTTTCCTTGTTAGACTTAAACTTCAATTATTTCTTGAAAACAATTGAATTCTTGTAACATTATAAAGTTTTTCATAATATTTAGAAATCGAGAATTTAAGATATAAACATGGAAATGTCTGCTCTTTGAATCCATACATTTCTCATTCATTGGCTGTTTATGATTCCCCAATGAACTGAATGTTGGCGTTATTACGATGGCTTAGGAAGAACAATCCACCAACAAAAATTAAATACGTCAAACGCATTTCCACTCGCTACTTAAACGCGTAAATTTGACTTAATCAATCCTTAACCTAAATTATCCATATCTGACAGGTGAGCGGATGCTGAAATAGTTTGCCCATGACTGATATTGCATTGCAACCGCTCGAACCAATGTAATTTGAAAAAAGATTATTTTTTTAAATAACTGTTTGTCAAAATAATTCTATTATCCAAATAAAAAATTTAAGTGAAATTTGTGTTCGAATTTTTCAAAATAACTCAATTGTTAAAGTGTAAATGTATGTCCGCCGCCCGAGATAAAAAAAATAGCATAACAGCATAAAGAACAATATCATTTTATTTCAGCTACTTAGGAAGTTTCACATTCTTCCCTTGCTAAAAGGTAATGAGTGATAATAGAAGAAAAACCTATTTAAATACTTAAAAGTTCCCAGTGTGCTAGAAACTTGCCTACAAATAGATTAACAGTCCTCTCGTCTTTTAGGAAGCTTCCTTAGAACAAATACGGTCCTCGTTTGTGAAGCCGGTATTTACCAACTGCATCTTCGGTCGTTGGCTCCGCAGCGGTGTGCACATGCCATTGTCCCCTCCGTCCCCTTTAGAGCAAATAGTAGCCTTTTTTGATCCCAGACACTAAACTTAAATTTGCTCTTCTATTATCACTCGCCGTTTAAACATAAATATGGATTTCACGACATTTTATTTCCACAAATGTATCGAGTTGCGCATGCGTCGATCGTCCCAAAAAAACTCCAGGCTTTCTTATAAATACGGATGCAGCCCCTGAAACCACTTTACTACTTTATTGGGATTTACTTCGTCTGTAAGTAACAAGACATCCTGTTCCCATCAGTGATCGCTTTAAATCTTTTCCCTTTGGTGTCCAAGGGATTTGAACCGTGGGAGGTGTGCATATTCGAGGAAATTCCGGCGATGTTTAGTTTGGTGCACTCCTTGACAACGTCAATCCCATCCTATTTCAAGTTTCCGCCAAATACTTTCTCAGAAAAGAACAGCATGGTTTAGTAGTACTCATATTCAGAGATGGGCATTAATGGGAACAGAACTTAAGCATACGAATCAGTTTTATTTTGGTGATCGAATCTTCTACCACCAACGGATATTCTTACAGTTTAACGATTTTCGGTCCCACTCAGCGTCAACAAGCTCAATCCTTGTTAAAAGAGCTTCTCCCAATATCATATGTACGGGAAGCTGTTGAAGCTTTAAATTCTTCGAAGCATCTCTTAACCCCGAATTTAGTGAAATAACAGCGTTTATTTCATGAAGAAAAAACTAAATTTTTATAGCATCATTTGCTTCTTTGCTTTCCCCGAGCAAGGCTATGGTATTCAACCAAAAGAGAACCTTCTAAAATTCCATTTTATTTAGTCTATCAGCATCGTGGTCTGATTGTTTTTATACACTCGAAGAGTATATGATTTTTCTCTTCGCAGGGGGTGAAAATGAAAATCTCGTGTTCAGCGTTAAGCGTGGTGGTGGTGCTGCTGGTCATCGTTCATCGGGATGCTGAGGCTGTAACATTCGGATGGGGGGCGTGCCCAACCATAACCCCCGCGGCTGTGGCGGCAGATCCTGTAAGTACTCTCGTCTAATTTCGTCTCCCTTTCTCATTCGCGGTGAGTTCCCTATCCTACTTGATAAGTTAACTTCATGTAATTCAACTACGCTTCTCTCCTTTAATTACCTTCTTTGTATAGATTCTTCTCGCCATCTCACCCACCCGTTTTCCCTGCCGCCGCTAGAATTAATACAATGAAAATGAAAAGTCCGTTGAACAAATTTTAACAATAACGTCTTTCTAACTATACGCCCTAGTAGGAGGATAACACCCGCGGTCTAACTTAGTTACATCATGAAAATTAAGAAATCTTCTGGGTCAGCGATATTTTCTTAAATTTTGTTCTGGAATTTTCTACGCAACGATTTACTGACAATGATAGAATCAATTTGATACAAAATAGGATTTAATGAAATAAACTACTCGTGATTTTTGCTTTAATTCATAAAGCCCTTCGTATCACAGCAGAACAGAACTGCATGTTAGTCGAAGAGAACAGTCAAGTTATGCATTATAACTTTTTGGCTCGCGTGGGTATGACTATTTACAACGTAGCGTTTGAAGGACTAGTAATTTCTTCTCAATCTGTGAATTCATGGATCTTTCCAAAATTTCAAAGGAGAAACAGAAAACTCGAAAATAAAATATACAAAATTATGAGAAACCACTCTTTCCAAATGATATCCAAGAACACAAAGAAAGGATCTGTGACATTCAGAAACACCCTCGTTTTTTTCACTAAACTGCTCTAAGAGAAAACTATTTAACAATAATTCACAAATTTTGTCTGCAATAATCTCAACGTTTACGAATTTCAATAATTCTCTATCGCTCCAAATGATCATAATAAGCTAAGCTGGAAAAAATAATTCAATTAACGCATTTACCATGCGGTGAATCTAAAGAGACCATAACCGAAGGCATTCGAGGCTACACGGTTTAGTCCTTCCCTTCAAAATAGTTTCATTTTAAAGAGAGAATTATTCCAATCATTCTATTACATCGATAAACTAAACCTAACATATTCTGTACATGTCTGTTCATGATTTTTTTATCATCTCTAGTCCATAGGTTATTTGAATCAATGAAACCGATATTTTTTTCTTAGGATATTTCTACGATGAAAACTTGAAGTATTATCTACCGCTTTCCTTTAGCATTTACGATTATAAAGCAAAGTAGTAACGTCTATATTTTTATTTTTTAATGAATTTATTTTACATGCATAATGTGTAGTTCTATATTTGCGTAATAATCAATTCGCAGTCCCCTTCAATTAATTTTTACGATTTTTTTATTAACTGGCCCTCAAAATCATTACAAATTACCTCTACCAGTTTCTTCATGTGATATCTGAATGGATTCGCTTTCTACAACATAATGCGAAAAGAATGAAAGTTGATATCTTTACTACCTGGAATATTTGTAATTGTAATAAGAAGAACTCAAATGAAGCCAGATACGTAATAAAAGTGCATATTACCTTCACTATCATGCAATAAACTAAATAAGTTAAGTTGATTCAACACAACGTCGCAATGAAATTATGAATATTTTTTTACTAGGAGAGGCGATTTTATATCTTTTCCTAAAGAAGCGATGTCACCGACGATTCCGTCAGAAATGTTTTGATGATTTATTTAGGTCTTTGTTTATCCTTTCAGTTTGCCAACACCCCTTGGTTTGAGATAAGGCGGTCACCCACAAGAATGGAATACTTTCTGAAATGCGTAACTTACACATTTGGCGCAGCAGCCGGAAATCCTGTGACGCATTCTATCACTTTAACAGGCACCAAAATACCGTGAGTAATTAGCCCTCAATTAGTCGGGCAGTATTACCCCAGACATTCACTTGCATCTGGGAAAAACTATTCAACTGGTCATCCGAGAATATGGTTAATTTTGTAGGAGGAGAAGTGTGTTTTTAGGCAGAGTCAACAAATTTACAAAAATCAATTCAAATACTTTCATTATAAAGGCTTTTCAATGTTTTAGTTTTATTGTTTAACTAACCCATAGCTAATAACAGAACGAATAAGACGACTTGAAAGTTCAGTTCAAACAGCCAAAAACCTTAATACTACCGCAAAAATTACTCGCTGCAGTGTTTACGATTTTAAGATTAGAATAAAAATACGGTCTAAATTTGCAGGCGATGAAGAAGAGAAAAGTTATTTCTGTCGTCATTTTATTCTTTGTTCATATAGTTTCACTCGTCCAATACGTCATATTAATTAGCAATACCAATTAACCCATCTTTCCACCTTTATGCGAACATTTCCTCGTATTTTATACACACTTTTGAGCATCGATTTACATGAAAACATAAATGCAAATCAAGTATTTCTCTAACATTGAACTTAATGTAATGAATCCGACCTCGATATGGTTATTTGCTTTAATTTTTCTAGTTGCCTCTTTGCTGTTTTGTTACCATCAGAATATAGACGTAATAAATGTAATTAATTCTTTTATTAATTAATATTGCGAAATAGCTACTACTGCGAAGAATTCTGAGGATTGTGATTTCTTCATTCCTCTTCGGACTTCCATTAACGGATTTCGAATATTATTTCCTGATTAAAGGTTGATGGGTAAATTTCATCGATAATTTCTCGAATTCCTCCGTAATTCATGGTTGAGATAACTGTGATGATGAGTTAACATTGATACAAATCCATACTTTTAAATTTTAGAATTAGTGATCACAACAGCCTGTACATTGTCATACATTCACAATCAACAGACGGAAATGAAACTTAAAAATTGGTGAAAGCATAATATTCTTTCGTTACTATTTTAGCCGTTGAAACTTCATATAAAACGAGATAGACATTTATTTATTCATTTATTCTTAAGGACTACAAATAGGCACCGTGGCAGGTGGTAGTCATTCCTGTTTCAACGTCATTTACGGATTATTACTGAATAAATGTTATTACTCAAACAACGCAGTTGTTCATTCACCCTCGTAGTTGTGGTGATGGTTGAATATTTTTTCTTTAGTTGGTGCAATTCTCCGTTAAAGTTGTTTAAAAGATAAGTAATTTGCCCTGTAATCTTTCTATCACACCCCCAGTGCCTTGAGACTAGTCTTACGGTGCACAGTAAGGGCCAATTCATTGTATCTATTATAAGCGTTAACGGCTCATATATGAAGCAATGCAACATGTTAATATCGGGATTATGCAACTGCTTTTCATGGTCCATGGTACTTCAGTTAGAGAAGATTAACAAAATAAATCTGCCGCACTGCATTGGTATTTGGAAAGTAAATTCACAGAAAGTGAATTTTCTGAGGATTATTTCCTTTGCATTTTAATGAATCTTATAAAAATGTACAATATGTCCATCGCAATACAATACAATATTATGTTCGCTTAAAACCCGATAAGCGAAGGTTGTGTACTTCATAAACTTAGAAGAGAGTTAAATGATTTCCCTATATAGTAGGCTGCTTTTTATTTATCTAATCGTTCCAGGTTCGACTCCATACGAGGCAAAGCGTTTCTGTAAGAAATGCATACAAACTTAATTGTATCGATTGCAGGTTTTATTTATTTTACAAATGTAAATTACGAATAACAGTCGTACAAAATCTAGGCAAGCACCAAAAGAAAGGATATTGACTTCAGAATCTTATTTTGCTCGTATTGCTTACGATTCGAGATTGAGGGTATTTTGATGAGAGAAACTGGCTTCTCATGTTACTCGACGCAGATAATGAGCGTCTTGGATACAAGTCGTTCTAATCAACTCGCCTCACCTTTGATTTTATTATTTTATTTTCATTTACAATGTACAATATAAATCTGCATTATAGAAATGTATGTTATTTGTGAAATTAATTTAATTAATTCAATCTAATCTAATTTCATTACGTTAATAGCGTTAACTATGCAAACGGTTGAAAATAACTTTATGGGCGCTTCTGATGAGAGCATTTTCGAGTCGTCTAGAGTCGAACCCACGATTCTTTTGGGAAAAATATCGATACGCGAGAGTTCAATTGCGCTTCGACGAATTCCTGCATTTCAAATTTTCATCTGATAGGAAGTGCAAGAAATTAAGTTTTTCAAATGGCTTAAATTCTTTCTGAGTGGAAAGTAACTGCCATCCCATAAATAAATAAATAACTGTACAAATCGGTGATTTTTAATAGAAATGTCCGGGAATATCCATGAGAATATTTTCTGCTAATGTAAATTATTATCAACCTAGGAAAGAAAAATTAATTTCTCTTGATTTGAGCAGCTTCTATAAATAGTCTGCTCATGCTTCAGTAAGATAATATTGAATCGAGGAGATTATACATAAAAGTTTTTTTTCAGGTATCGTACCACTTTGAGTATTACTGGTACCCTGACCCAAAGTGCCGCCGATGCTGCAGCTGGTACTTTCACCAGATGGACGGCCACTTTCCAGAGAGCTAATACTTGTAAGTAAACGCTTTCTCGTGCTTCAGCATCTTATATATTTACGGCGAGAAAGATTATAAATATTTGGCGTACAACGGTATTCTATCGAAACTTATTCAGAATTTCCGAAATACTCGGAGAAAATGATTCCTGATTTTGAGTCATAAAATTGAGTCATAAAAATGAATAGCCCCAAACACTGGCTTAACTTTCACGTAAACATTATAATGTTGATGTATTAATCCGATGTTAAGCGAATGATTGACATTTTTCAGATCCTATTAAAAAAACAAGCTCGTAGGAATTACTTCGTCCTAATGACATAATATTGATAAGAAATCCACTTTCAGATGCTCTTTGACTGAAATGATTGATAAAATTCACACTTAAATCAGATTTCATCTCCATTCGATGCTTCATTTTATTAAAACGGTACTGTAGCTTTATAACCAATATGTAAAACGTGCTCCTGCTAACATTCGATAAATATATTTCAAAATCCTTTGGTTTCAGAATAGGGAATTGTATTCATTCTGTCTCAGTCTTATTTATTTATTTGTTAATATAAGGGGGCATCCATAAATTACGTGAGGTGATTTTTTGACCCCACCTTGTGAGATATCGTGAGATTTGGCTCGACCCCCTCCTCTAATCTCACGTGAGATTATTCAAAATGAGTGTTTTCAGTGTTAATATGTTAACCTATGCTCCATTGTGTTGGATTTATTCAAAATAAAAAACCTAATTTATTTAATTATTTTCAACGTTGAGACTAGTATTTAAGACTACTGACAATGAGATCGTAGTCTAAAACCACAATGAAAAAATCGAACCCATTTATCTCATAATTCTGCACTGTAATTACGTAATCTTTGCGAGAATCCCTCTCCCCCACGTGAGATTCGGCTTGACACCCCCCCCCGAAACGCCTCACGCAATTACGACCCCTAAACGCGCTGCAAGTTGGTATTAATAGCAGGTGGCAACGGTTGAGGGGGATATAAAAATACAATCTGTCCGGCATTCGCCCAAGGACGGGAGGGAAACCCCTCCAAAAACCTCCCGTGGACAGTACACACCTTAACAGTAGCAATAGGCTCAATTAGTACAAGCAAGTCAGATAAGCAATATACTAACACCTCCACCAAACAAAGATACTGTCGGCTGTTACATATTTAATTGTACTGCATGGAACTTATTCATTGCTGAGATAATACCAAAGCTACTGAGGTTCATAAATGCTGAATCATTATTGTATATTATTATTACATATAGGTCGCAATTGGACGATAGTCCGGTGGCGACGGCCTCGCATGTTACAAATACATAAATAATACACAATACATAATACACAATATATGCAATATACGATTTCATCCATTACTAGATACAAATACATAGCTTCCGTTCAATCTCATCAGTCGCCACTCCTTGATCATAACATTAGTAATCAAAGCTATATACCTTACATCCAACATGTTCTCCATTTCGTTCAATACCTCGGACATAAATCAATCAAATTGGAGAACACATATCAATCATTACAACAACGTCAAGAGCGTCGTCTCGTCAACAGGTAATCTTTACTGAATATATATTTTACTATTCCTTACATTTCATCAAAAATAATGGACAACGTAATTGCATATATCTACATCCCACCTTGTTCAAAGCAAGGAAATGTGTTACACATATCGTCATTGTCCTGTGCTAGTGTGGTTATTTTTCGTTCAAAGTATTTTGATTTCAATGAGGAACACAAACTCTCTCACATCTTGGCTGGTAAGCCTCATAGTTTCTCCAGAAGTACCTAATGGTTGAATATCTGAGATTATATATAGCGTACGGACTTAATTTTATAAAAACCTATACGAGGACGCATTCTTACGCGCGACCTGTGATCCTTACAGCTTTGAAATGTGCTAGCGGAAGTATTGAAGTACTTCCGCGGGATAGCCTCGCAAAATGAGCGAAGCAATAGAAAATCTAGGCAAATGTGATGTGCACGGAGCGATAAGATTTCTTTGGATAAAATATCAGTGATTTTTAGAGTATACGTTCAGCGCGAATTTGTACTAGGTAAGGACGAAACAAAATGGGCCTCAGTGGATCCGATTATGATTCAAATGGAAAGTTTTATAACATCGCCCGTGATTTCCACAGACTAAAATTCATAAAATTTCATGTGTTCACTTGAGAGGAAGTGAATTTTAGTCCAACACTTGCATGACGATCTTCAAAATGCAGAAATGAGTTTGGCTTAATTCCCTGGCAGTCGAATTATTTATGCAGAAAGGATTTGCAAATTGTTAAAACGCGATGACAAATGCTTGGAATTAAATGGTGGCAATGGTGATGAATACTGTAAAGCAGTAGTTTCAATATGTACGAAATTGAAAATTCTTATTTTTGTAAGTGATCATTATGAATCAAACCGCGGATCATTTCTGACCCACCCTCGCATATAGACAAACAAACACACCTAAAAACATGCATACATACATAGGTGTATATGAGTGAAATAATAATTGAAAAATGTGCTAACGCGAGTTTTCATCTTACAGGGCCGCTGGGCGGATTATTTCCATCGCCGTATCCGACATCATATACGGTTGCTGCTGTTGATGCTGCAAATCCGCCGACTTGGTTGGCTCTATACACCTGCCAAACGATCGGGCCGTTCTTCATAAGTAAGTACATATTTGGTGCTAAGGAATTCGATGAAAGCGATTTAATTAGTCCAAAGACATCTCAATTATTTCGATGTTACCTTGCCCCGATTAAACCATAAAATGTACACACCCCTCCATACTCATCCTCGAGGAAAGCGATATTAATTCAAGAGAATGGACCATTTTTTACGAAACGATGATTGCTTGGACTAATAGAAAGTTTGGATTTCTTAAAATTGGTCAATTTAATCATCTTGATTAATAATTTTAGTCAATTTCTTTTGCTGCATATTCCTCGGAGAAGCAAAGCTGTTCTATCTTCAATCTTTCAATTCAATCTCATCAAACAGACTTGACTTTTATACGTTTTAGAGGTGTCCGATCATATTACCAACGTGTAACTCTCAAGTAAGTTCATGTTTTCAGAACTTTTCCCATTTATCGTCTTTTCCATAAATTCTTTAATGCAAACCGAACCCCTTGTGACATCCAAATAATTTCTCTTCCTGTCTATTTCTTTACATCTAAGCTTCAATTCTTTCGCTACGCAATCCACATCCTCTCAACTTATTATACATTCATACTTTCTGCCTCCTTTATTTCTTTGATTAAAACCATGCGTTTTGAAGAAATAATTCACCGTGTCCCATCACACAAGTCGTAGGAGAGAAAGCAACTTGTTATTTGCCGGGCGGTTCATTCTCTCCTCCTTCGTTCTCTCTCAAGGAAAGCTTCGCTTTAGCTTCAAATTAAATTAGAAATAAGGATGACTTGAAAACGAAACAAATGCCAAAAGAGGGGAAATAAAAAATAGATTACTTCGGTCATATAACATGTATGGTAACTGGTATGGAGGGCGCAGAAAGGGCACATGTGGAATTATTGAATTGCTCTGGCTACATACATAATTCAATTTTAAATAGTACCATTATGACTGATGGGTACATTTGCTAAACGTGAAAATTATAGTCACTGTTATTGCATCGTGGTGCCTCGGCGGCGTAGCGGTTAAGGCGCTCGCCTGCTACGCAAAGGGCTGAGGTTCAATCCTCAGCCCCGGTAAATTTTCACGGAGGCCACAAGTCGACTCAGCCTGTAAATGTGTATAAATGAGTACCGGAGGTAAAACTCTGGGTAATCGCAGGCGGGAGAAGCGTAGTGCCGGCCATACTACCTTCATTCAAACCTAAGTATTAGCTGCCTTAAATTGCTAACTCCCACAAGCGCGAAACCCTTGTAAAAGGGAGACTACTACTAATGTATCGTTCTGTTAGTGAAAGTATTGATCCCCAAGCGAATAAAATCTTTCGATATGATAAAAAATATAGTTTATTATAGTTAATTTTAAATTATCAATTTACGGATACTGGCTTTTGAAGATCAGATGTATACATAAATAGATGCACATTTTAAATAACTTAAAATAAGTTCCGCCAATTTTGAAAGGGCTGTTCATCAGATAAAAAGCACTTGTAACACATAAATAGTTTAAGAGGTTAAAATTCTCCCATAGCCGTTTCTGTCGCCTCATTCGGAGAAACCAGAGAAGTGTCGCCACTCATTTTAGAATCACCCAACGTATATTTCGAAAACGATGCTCTCATCTTCAGGAGAAGTAAAGTACTCTTAAGTGCAAAGACGGCTGTTGGAGATATTAAGTATCTAATTTTTTAACAGTCGTGTTTCAAATATTCTTTCTTTACACATAAATAGCTACATGAAGATGTACATACGACCAAATTACATTCTTCATTCAATTAAATTCATATATTCACCGACGCAAATATTCATTGTGTAAAAAATGCCATTTCAGTCGTTCTAACTTAGTATAAGATGATATTGACCTCTACACAGCTGGGTAATTTAACCAATACTTTTAAACCATTAATTTTTTCTGCTTATTTTCAGGAAACGTTTGGATCTTGACAAGATCTCAAACTCCAACTGCGGCTACCGTCAATACAGCCGTGACCGCGGTCTCCGCATTGGGCATTCCAACCACCAACTTGAAGACCATCATTCAATCAAACTGCTGAAACCATTATTGATTTTATGTACCTTCATTCCATATTTAAGTGATTTTTCATTGTTTTGTGGTCGGCAAAACCCTATCGCTTCGCTTTTTATGGCGAAATGTGCTCTCAGATGCATAAATGTAGTCTTTAAAACATCAAAATTAAAAAAAATATAGCTCTTACAATTTATTTACTCCATTTTGCATTATCAAACTAATATTCTTCGGAAAAAAGAACGGACGTTCTAAAGAAAGCGTCATCGCTTCGTGGCAATGAATGAGAATCAGCCATCGACGCAATGAAGGTATCAAGACTATTCTACTTTGGCTCAACAAACACGCCGAATTTCGGTTACGAACCCCTACAACTAACAATGGAAATCATTTTTATTTTTTCTTACAATTTGAAATAAAACCACTAAGCCATATCGGTATTCGGCGTTTAATAGAATTTCTTTTAGTTATTTATTACTTTAACAATGAAAATAGCTAATGGGTGTACAATACTGTTCTAAAATTTGATATTTCTCCTAATGTTAGAATTTTGCTGTTTCATCATACTTTTGATAATAAATTTATATTATTAACATACATTTTGTAATAACTTCCTCTATTTGTTTTGATGCTGCATCCGGTCAATCAGTATCGACTATTAATATTCAGGAATATATTATTTATTACTACTTGATGAATGAATCCCGGGAAATTCCCGGGATCCCGTTATTGGATCATTTGAATTCCGGAATCCCGGGATCGAGAAAAACCCGGGAAACGTTAATCCCTATTCAAGCAGCATGAGTGGTTTCACAAGGAGAGATTGTATAAAATTCCGAAGGAGAAAAAGCGTGCGCAAAAACGAACCTCACCAGAAAAAGGTCACAGTCGAATATACAATGAAAAGACAGTTAGAAGAGCAATTACGGAAACATTGAAGGCTTAGGCTGGGAACACATTCACCGGTTTCGCTCGTCCGGTCGGTCATAAAATGGTCGTGAAACCGGGGTAGGGGGACTTTCACTCACAAGAACCGGGCAAGCCATAAACTGCCCAGGTTGCTTCTCCGGTGTTGGTGAAAAATCAATTCTCTTTGGAATTTTCGGTTCAAATAACTTTAATTTTCAAAATTACTTGCTAATTTCGTCTTCATTCACTATGTCATTCGGCACGTCCATATTTTAAAGCAATAGTAGAGGAGAGGGCAATGGGAAGGTACTACGTTGAAAAAGGACGTTGGAGATAAAGATTGAGGATTATAGAAAAAATTAAAATCGTCGCCTCGAAGGGGAAGTCCAAGTTTAGTTTTATTTCCGTGGTTTTCATATTTTGTTTATTTAGTTAACAACCTTTGTCAAAATTTCCAATAAACTGTAACCAAATTACGAGTGAAAATCTTCCTGCCAACCTATTGCAGATTTTCTGCTGAAAAGAATGGCTATCAAGCAGGCATAACAAGGAATAAATAAAAGTCCTTCATAATATCTTTTTTCTTATTAATGCCTTCGGGGAAAGAAAACGTTCCGTTTCCTACAGAAGGCGACTTTTATATACGCGTCAGAGGCAAATTCGGCAAAGGAAATTACAAGGAATGAAAGATTAATTTAGTACACTTCCATAGATTTTTTATTTAGTTTATTATATTTTTTATATAGTTATTTTTTATTTTATTGTTGTTTATCACATATCACTACACTCTGTTCCTTACTTGCCCTAGTTAACAGCAAATTATTTTCGGAAATTAAATTCTTTACATATTGCTTTATATAATTAATTCTTAAAATATTGCTTCATATGATAAAATGATAAATCAGTGAGTGATTGGTGCATTTCCAGTAGTTAAAAATTATATAAATGGAAGTACGCTTAAATAAGAATTTGTCAAAGTGGAGGCGTATGATGAAACTCTCCCTCCCCACCAACAACATCTTATAAACATTCATATCGCGACAATGTTTTTACCCGGCAGCGGCCGCATGTCAAAAAAAAGAATGAACCTTACTTCTCGGTGAATGATAAGTGATGTAAGTTTACATTCAACAGTTGCCGATGAAAAAATAATTAATACTGGTGGTTTTAAAAGGTCAAAAGAAGCAGGAAAGCAGCAAGGGATGGGGGAAGGCACCCGGCAACGACCATTCAATGTGAAAGCGCTCGTTTGACCGACGTGCATTACTACCCACACCCTGTCGTTAATGGTCGTAAATGGTCGTAAAGGTCCCAACCCGGTGCCGTCCTCTTCAGTCGTTGGGTCGGCTGCTATCCGGCGACCCCGAGGTCTATAATCTATTCTCGGGTACTGTGAAAGGCTCCATTTACTTCTACTGCTTACTACCCTTGTGACCCGGGGAAACCGGTGAGTGTGTTCCCAGCCGTAGGGTACTTCTGGGCGGCAAGACAGAATTTTCCGCTCACTGCTGCCTCATCCGGCAAAATCCAAACGAGTGTGTATGCATGTATCAGGACGCACAGTCTCTCAACAAAAATTCTTCTTTAATCGGTTGACTTGGCGTAGACATCTTTCGCGAAAAAAAGATTCTAGAATCGTTTTATAGCTTAAAATAACTCCAGTAGACGTCTTTGTGAGTGCTCAGCATCGCATTGCTGCCGGTTTTCCGAAGCAATGTAAAGGACTGGATAACTGACCTTCTTAGAAACACCCAATGTAAATTGGTTTTCTCTACATACATCATTCCGAACACCGCAGCACGCGAAGTCGTGCGAAGCGCTTACAAAGATATATCTATTGGAGATCTTTAAACTTCTAATTCAATTAAAGCCGTGTTTCAATACTCTTCCCTTACATTGTAAGACATTGCTTTGAGTAAATTGAGAGAGTGATGATATTAGCATTCGATCCATCAAAACCTCAGATAAACTGTGGATTTGAATCAGAGCAGAAGCAGTGTGAAGAGAAAAATTTCAGCACTGAGAATTTATACGAATAGTTTCAATTCATTACTTCGCTGAAAGCATTAAGATAAAAGTAGTATATGCCATTGCTAATGATTAAATACTAACATGTACAAATATGAAGCATTTCCAACCTTCAGAATGGCCTATCAAAGAGGAAAAGGAAAAATATGACATAGTACCTTTGGATAGGTTAGCTGTAGAGAAATGTGTATTTTTTTGCGAGAATAGAGTAGTTGGCTGAAAACTATCGCAGAAATTTTAAAAGTGAAAAGACAAAATCTTTTTAGACATCTTGCAGGAGTTACGAATAATGAGTAAAATCACTAAAAATCAACGAGAGAGAAATTCATTGATATTTGAAGAAAAAACTGTATATTTCTTTGTAAAAATCACCAGAATGGGCATCATTAGTCCGATGAAAAATTTTAATGCGGAGCAAGGTACAAATAAGAGCAGAAGTATTTACTTATACTCTTACATAAGATATGATGTAAAAGATTTGAAGAAGTTTTGGCATTTAAAGTTCAATGACCTCTGTGACTGATGTAATGGAAAGTTAAACGTTCTTATTTGCCAAGTTCAGAAGATTTCATTTCATGCATTCGATTCCATAATATAACCAAAGGAGAAAATAGCGCGGAATTCAATGTTTTCTTACTTATAAATATTTTAAAACATTAAAGTGTATGAATTTATAAATGAAATTATATGAAATATTTATGAAATTATAAATTAAATTCAGGAGATTCTTCAATTTTATATTTACCTTAATTTAGATGACTTCCTACGGATTATTTTGATTTTAAATGATTGGTGAAGGGTAAAAGCTCATTTCACCTTGATAACCCGATTTCCCGAAAGAAAAATCAAAGAATCATGAAAGAGTTGGGAATAATATTAATTTGAAAGCATCATTGTCAAAATTATAAGCCCCCTCTCACAAGAATTCCGACTTGAATTAACCATATTTGCCTGAAAATAATACTACATTCCTCGTCTTGAACGCGAAGACTTTGGCAATCATGCTTCTTTGGAGTTTTTTTATCAACCTAAGCTTCCAAAATAATGTTTTGGTTTTTATCGAGCAAATACGTGCTCATAAACTCTCAATGGTATAAACACCTACGTAATAATAAATGTTTGAAAAATGCCTAGCAACTGTTGGCAGCCCTGCTTTTAGAAAGTGAACATTCACGATATAGGTCCTAAATTCTTCTATACTTTGCGAATAAATGAAACTAAACGATTTGTCATCACATTTAGTCAGTTACATTATATTTTTTTTAAATGTCGCATTTCATGGGTCGGTAACAAGATAAGTAATTTTATGAACCGTGAAATGTCACTAATCGATTTACGATGGTTGGAAACACTAAAACCGAAAGTATAATAAAAAATCGAATTTTTTTTCACTCGGTATTTAACGTATTTACGAAAAAAGCAATTTTTTAACTTTAATTTAAAATGTAAAATATATAAATTTATGTACCTAAAAATTTTCATGATATTTTGTAATTTGAATCAGTTTAATATCTATTTTCGATGGTCGTAAAAATATATAAAATTTTGGGTTCATATTGACCCCAACTTACTAATTACGCAAGTTTTTGCCACTTCTAAATAAGAGTTAAACCTTAAAATATAACTATTGATATCAAAGAACAAGTTCCCTTACTCATTTTAAAATTATATATAAGTAAATTTCAAGTTGCCTGTTGTAAATATTCAACAACTTTACCGCTTGATGAGAATGAGCGTCGACAAACGGATCCTTTGATCGGTTTCATTTTCAAATTGGAAAAATTAAGGATTTCTTTCGGTCACTGTTTTACGTTTGGCTCCGGTTCGAATCAGTTTTCAGAATTCGGTTTTTCTCGGAATTATCACGATACTTTCGTCAAACATATTCCAACTATCTTACAATTTGCGTAATATACTTCGATTTTTTAAAAGAAAAGGAAAAGAGTAATTGGCGTGTATTAAAGGGCTTTTTGTAACCCGAGCACTGCAATAATCTCAAGCAGAAACAGAGTTCGGAGAAGATTAAACAACATATAGCATGTAAGGGTCTAATTTTAAAGGATAGAATCCGTGGAGAGCGATCAGACGGGAATTTGAACCTCAACGTTTATTAAAATTAACACGCATTTCACAAAACACCTCATTTCGCCATGACTCGAGTCGATACTTTCCTGCAATAGGTTTCTATTTCGTTAATTATTTCACACATCCCCTTTCGTTACCCTTCTGTCTCATCCTCAAAAGCCAAATCACTCTTCTAAATCCCTTCATTCCCTCATCCATCACCGTTTTCATTACGCTTGCTCATATTATCTCAGGTTTTTCACACTCCCCTTCCTGTGAGTGTTTTCCTGCAGTGGAAATATTTTCCTGAGCCCTCAGCTTAGGTGTCCTTAAATCTCAATACTAGTTTTCTTGGTGTACTTTTGCAAACTATCTCTTTCTTTCTGTTTCGCATATGACGATGGGTTGGGTGTAAGAAGAGACTTTTTAGTCTCAATCTCGCCCGAATAAAGGCCATTTACTATTATTATTATTATTTTACTTACATTTCTAAACAAAAGTAGCACAAGATAGACGGACTAGAAACTACTAGAAGAATTCTTTACCCTGAATAAGAATCGTTTTGATAAAATAAGTACCGAAATTGACGCGTTGGTTAAAAATTGCTCATCTCTATTATTTTCATAATGCACACGAACAATAAGGGGAATCTCCATATTTTGCAAGAAAGTTCTAAAAGACAGACATATAACAAAGTTTATTATCAATTTTCGAAAATCGTTAGGAAAATTCTTTGATTGCAAGCTCAATCAAAGTGGTGAATCATGTACATGCAATAGGTGAGTGAGGGACGAAGTCCGATTATTTAACTGCAACTCATGAGCATTCAGCTATCCGTATTCATTGAGGATGTATGGTGAAAGAGACGAAGCGATTGTAACAATGGCAGAAAGATGCTATTGCAAATAAAACATTATACCAAATTCTCTTTCGTATCTACTTATACCAACGTAAGCTATTTCAGAAGAAACGAGAGAAGTTCAAAATTATGCGAAATGCCGGCCCTTCTCATACGATGCCTTACCTATTAAAATTTCATTCAGTTACCTTGACGTTAATTTTCTCTGCTAAAGAATTAAAATCTTAGTAAATAGGAATTTCACTGTTTAAATATTACAACTTTCTCGGGTTTTGCTACAGTTGCAGCCTTGGAATGGCAGTCCTTTTTCCATCGACCACAACCATCTCAAGAAAACAAAGGAGACGTTTGAATCTGCGGCTTCCATAAGCATATACATATGTTAACTCAAAATCCTGCGGTCGTTGCCTTCTCCAAAGTGTGCACATCTTATTGACTCCTCTTCGAACATTTGAAAGTAAATAATGGCCCATTTGATACCGACCTCGCACTTAAAAGCCTCGGCTACTTAATATATCATTCCAGGGATTCCACGCCAAAACGTGGAGCTTTCATTTGCGAAATTTCGGTTTCGCGCATGCGTTGTCAGTCACACCTTCCTCGTAGTTCTCTTATATAAGGAGCCCAGCTTCCGGTAGGGTTTTACTTCATCAACCCATCCGCAAATTACAAGAAGGAAAGTGCTTTCTTTCGTCAGTTACATCGGTCTGGAACTCCAATTTGGGAAATTAGTTAGTGATGTGAGTAATAATTTGTGTGCTCTATGAGAAGAAACAAAAGGATATTATTTTTTTCTTATTTTTTGATTTTGCACCCCGGTTAATAACTTAGAAACGGATTTGCGTAACATCGGAATCTGCAGTGTTTTTTACGGAGAGTAATTTTTGCGTGATTTGGGTAAAAGAGTTCTCTTCTTTTAATAATTCGGAACGTTGAAATGATTGCACCTTTTTCTGCTAAATCTATCCACTCATTAAGTGAAGGAGACGTAAGAATTCCAAATACTTGTCCCTCCCGTTGTGACACCCAAATCTTATGCCATCTCAGAATTTCTCGTGATATATATATATATATATATATCCATTGACGTACTCTTTAACGTTTCAAATGTAAAAATGCCGTCCACCAAATCCAATAATTCCTTCACACCTCCCTTGGTTTTATAGTGATTTTTTTATTCACAGAAAACGGACAACATGAAAATTACATTCCCTGTGCTTCTGGTGGGTGCACTGGTGCTACTGATTCAAAATCATGAAACGAACGCCAATGTGGTTGGTTTTGGTGCCTGTCCAGCCGTCGCCGTTCCTGCACTGGCGGCTGGTACCAACCCGGTAAGCGAACAACTATTTCTGATTTTCTCTGTATTCTAAATGAAAGGTATTTTAGTTCCTCGTCACAAGAAGGCATCACAATTCCGGGTCGTGATGTATGCAGTAATTTTCAATTGGACTATGTTACGCGCTCACACAGTCAAACCGTTGTATAATGCTCTCGCTTAAGCAGCTATCTCTCATAATAAGACTTCCATTTTAAACGAAATCCAAAATAAAATATGTATATTTTGGAAAATATTTGTTATAAACATTTCCGGTTTTCAGTATTACAGAGGAAGAATCTGAAAGTTCACTTATTTTACTTCATTGGAATTACCCTTATTGGTACTACATACATTCTATCGATATTTGACCTAATCCTACGTCGCTTAAAGCATGTCGGGTGTAACTGTAGCCTCAGCATCTATTATGTGGGTTTTCAGATGCTCAATGCTGATGATTTTCATCTGGTACGCATTGCGGGGTTAAGTCTGGCGACCTGAGAGGTCAAGCAATTTAGCGCATGCGTTGATATCTGTATATCGCTGGGGCGAATTGTATATGGAAAAAACTTGGGGAGATTTCCTTTCAAATGATGCATACCGGACATGTGTATAATAGATTTTTAGATTTAGATATATACCCCGCGAGCCGCCAGAGGCGTATGGCAGGGGGTGTAATACACCACCATTATTCATTCCTCTCTATTAGCATCTCTAGTAGCCATGGGGAAAAAACGACCAAAATTAATTATCCGTCCTTGCGATTACTTCCCTATAACGCTTCGTCGATGCCTCTCGGAGATCGCGATCGCTCCTTACTGGCACTAACATTTCACTTACTTCGTCTATTAATTCTGAACGAATGAACTTTTCGAAAAGTTTCCGACGATATTCAGATTTTCTCATCTGTAGTGAATTCCAACCGAGGGACTCCTTCATTGCCGTGCTGCTATCAAACCTGAAATCCCCACAAACAAATCGGGCTGCTCTACGCTGGACCATTTCTAAATCTGAGACTAAACCTACCTCGTGTGGGTCCCAAACCACACAGCAGGATTCTAGACTCGGACGAATAAGAGAAAAGAAAGCCATTTCTTTGACTCTCGATGAGCATCCTCTCAACGTTCTACCAGTTAATCTTTGCATTCTATTTGCTTTTCCTATCGCATCTCGAATATGTTCTTTAAAAGATAAGTTACTGCTAAACGTGACTCCTAGGTATTTGTTGTCGTGCACTAACTCTAATGGATGACCTGAGATTTGGTATTGCGCGGGAATCATGTTTGTGGAGCGCTTAAAACTCATGGCAATGCATTTTTATATTTAAATCCAGCAGCCAATCTTTACACCATCCTGATATTACGTCCAGGTCGTTTTGAAGTGCATTACAATCGTATTCTGACGAAATCCCTCTGTATATCAGGGTATCATCGGCAAATAATCTAACATTACTCTTTAAGTTATCTACGAGATCGTTAATGTAAATTAGAATTAATATCCAACCAAGAACACTTCCCTGTGGAACTCCTGATGAGATACTTATTTCGTCGGATAAAATTCCGTCCAACGCAACTCGCTGAGATCTGTTTTCTAGAAAAGATTTGGTCCATCTGATAACTTTTTCGTCGATCGCGTAGACACTCAGCTTTTGGATAAGCTTTTCCTGAGAAACTGTGTCGAAAGCTTTCAGAGGTTCTTAACATCAGATCTCAAATAAAAAATCTGATGTGGCCAGCACATGACTTTCTCCATATATATAAGATGTAAATATATATCTACGACAGTATTTTCGAACTCCACATTCAATCTAAACTTGGAAGATAAGTGATTAATTTATTTTATATTATCTTTTACGTCACAAAAATTATAAATAATGTTTCTCGGGACATTTTCGAAGAAAAACGATGAAGTGGCCCTTCGCCCCAGCGTCGAGAGCGCCGACAACGTACAGTGGGGGAAACAATTATCGCAACACCAGTTGGCGTGAGAGCGCGGATTACGTGGAAACTAACTGAAATCACTCTAACTCCGACAATTCGGCAACTCTGTATAGAGGCAGTAAAACCGGCAATATTCAAAATCCTTACGAATGGGAAATAGACTTTTAGTATCGTATATATATGCAGACATTTAAGACTCACCTTCGCGAGATTTCCAAGTAGTGCCTTAGCCTCAATGTCTTCATTTTTTGCCATTTATTATTTAAAGTTAGCCGTGATAAAAACGTTGTGTGGAATGTTAATATAATACACTGGGAGATAGTTACAAACAAGATTGTTTGATAGCGGAATATCAGACGTTAAAATGAACATTTTGAGGTATTATTTCGCTAATTAAAGGTCTAAATGGTAGAATTGTGATGGAATAGAATTCTTGCAAAGAGAATTCAACACTTAAAAATTCGAATTCAGAAACCACTAAGATGTGTCCTATTCTTAACTTTCTATTTTCACTCGAGCAGTGTAGTTTTCCACTGCATAATGTATTAAAAATATCCTTTCGATAAATCCAATCTTATCCGTGAGTTAAAGGAGTTAATTTTTCCAAGAGCTTTTTAGCAATTAACGTTTAGACAGGAATTGTCATCACTATTATTAGCTTTTAAATAGTGGAATCAGTAATCAACAATTTTCAGCTCTATCAGGCTATATGTAATAGGGAGTAATATTTGTGTAATAACAAATGGTGTTTCTCATGAGACATCAATGCACTTTAACCATACTGACTGAAAAATATATTATAAATTGCAACGGTATCACATATATATAGATGTTTCATTCATTCATCGCACAACTCATACGAATCTCATCTACAGTGAGTGTATTACTCTACAACAGATAATTTCAATCTAATATGTCCAGAGCTGTAATGTAATTGATTAATGAGCTTGAATGCAATCGCAAACAGGATCCATAATATTCTAGCAGTTGGAATCTGAATTGCAAATTAAAACCGATAATTCGATTGTCCTTTTACAAGCATTAGATATAACGTTCTCGCCTCATGGAGTAAGCTTATCAACACTCTTACTCTGAATTACATGCGAGCTACGGGTTTAACGCTGTGAAACGGAGCGACCTTCAGAAAATATTTTTTGAAGTATGATTTTACTTCAGTAATGTTTCCAAGAGGCGGGTATTCACTTCTCTACTTTCTCCGTAGCGATGAATAAAATTTTCCACTTCCAATTTGATCATCTTGATTTCCGTATGTAAAAATACTTCCCAAGGCTAATTAGATCCATATATTAAGCGCCATACTCAGCTATCATTCGCTGATTTTACTAAACTTTCTGTGCGCTTTACGGACTCTTCCAAAACATTCCCGCCCCCCTCTCCCCCCATGAATACCGTAGTTTTAATGTTGTTTACTACGAAGTTTTGCGGTTTAGATGCGAATATATTAGAGAATAGAGCGAATATATGCAGACAAAGTTATTCTTTTATTCAGCAGTAGAAATAGTTATTAACGCCCACTTAAATAGGCAAAAGGGTATGCATGAGCTTAGCCCAAAAAAATAGAAAAATTGCAATGGTGAAAAAGAAAAATTCACTCAAAAAAGATAAAGGTTATTCGAAAAAGGAAACCATGTTTTAATGTGCGAACTGAGAGATCTAAAAATAATAATAGTAAATTGCAAGAGCTTACGTAATTAACAGGCGGAATTCTTTAACGTTACGATGAGAATTTGCGCGGATATCATACTAGGAAGATAGTTGCTTAAGCGAAGATATTACTCTAAGCGATATATTTCCCCCGATTATATGATATACCGAAAATATAACTATGTAGATCTAGTGGTAGACTTTTTATAGCAGTATGGACTCATTTAATTAGTGAGCGCGATGAGTTCGTAGAAAATAGCAGGAGCGAAATCATTTGGTGCTCGATTCAAAGACAAAACGGAAGTAAAATTAATGTTTGTTCTTTGTGTCGTCCTCCCGATGAAAAAATAGGATGTATTGTTGTATTATCCGATGCCCTACAGAAAAATGGTGAGAAAATAAAAGATCCAATTATCGCCGTAGGAAGAGATTTTTACCTAACCAATATTCATTGGGATAATCTAAAATTCTCCAGCACTAGCAGTGGGAAAACAATTCACGAAATACATCTTACTTTTTCGTTGCATGGTTTAGATCAGGTAAATATGACGAAAACTCGAACGAATCGTGCGAAGCAAGGTATCAATTTATATTTACTAGCCACTTCCCTCCCACAAATAATAACTAGCTTCTCTGTAGTTGACGGTACAGTCAGACCATGATGTCATAATGGTAGGGATGAATGTAGTAGTAGCGGTTAGATCTCTTAAGCCTGTGAGGCAAGTGTGTGTAATTCGCAAAGCAATTATTTCTGAGTTTAAGGTTTTATTTGAACGAAGGCTTGGATAATTTTTTTTACGCTTTTCGAGAGAAAATACAGTAAAAGATAGTTGGGTAGAGTTTCGACGAATAATCAAAGTAGATTTAGTTAAATATGTTCCTTCTAAACAGTAGGTGAGACGAGGAAGAAGTTTGAAGCATTGCATAGGAGTCATTCACTCGCGATTGAGAAAACTTAAACCGTACGATGAGATCCATGAGCTTAGTGATCAAAACTATAGAGAAGTGCAAAAGATATTTGAGGAAGGATCACGAAAAGAATACCAGGAATATAGATCTCGAACCCTGTTAATATCACTAGTTGGCGATTAGAAAGAATTTTGGTCATAAGTGCGTGACACTCGTGGTGGTCAGTTTTCTATTCCTAGCATTATAAGCGAAGAGGGAATTGCCTTAAATAAATCGGCAGAAATAGCTAACTTACTTAACCCGTACTTCCAGAAATGTTTCTCATTAAATGATGGTCGAGTTAACGGTTTTACCTCTCGCATTGATTCGGAGATGATTTCCATAGAGATATAAGTTGATGCGAGTGGAAATTCACTGCAACAGATTGATAGGAAATTCTATCAGAAATCAATTAATGAGGGTACTGTCCCAATATCGTGTAAAAAATTAAACGTCACTCCGGGGCCTAAGAATGATCAGATTATTATGGGTAATTTTCGTTAACTTCGAATTTATGCAAAATAATGGAGCATATTATAGCAAGCTCCATTATTCAGTCTCTTACCATAAAGATAGGAATCATTCTGATCCAACACGGATTCCATAAAGGCAAATCTTGTAAGACGCACCTAGAGTTTTTTGTGAATGATGTATATAAAGCGTAAGGATGTTAGATATCTTTCAAAAACGTTATTTCCACGCAGCAACAAATTTCGCGACAACCCTTAGTGTTAGTGCGCCACACAAAATACCGAAGAGTCACGTTTAGCTATTGTTTATCTTTGAAAGAACATATTGGAGATGCGATAGGAAATTGAATAGAATGCAAAGATTAACTAGCAGATCGTTGAGGGGATGCTAATCGTGTTTCAAAGAAAAAAGTCATATAACCTCTTATTCAACCTAGCCAAACGAGAAAATACTGTTTCGCGATTATACTGATTATTAATTTTATATTACAGTTCGTGTACGGTATTTGTTTGATTGGTTGTATACGATACTATTTGTACAGAATTGCCATGATAAAACGGTGAGTGTTACTCAGATGAATCAGTACGCGTAATCATAGTAAGAGATAGAAGACTAATTCTAAGGATAAATTTACTATGTAAGTTAAGAAAAATTAGGTTCTCAAATGATGCAATCGATATAATGCGACCTCCCTGTTGATGTGGGCCGCTCTGATACTGCGAGGAAGATTAGAGAAATAAATGCTAGAAGGAATCGCATCAAGAATTCATTTTTTCCGCGGATGATAGGCGAAAGAAATCGATTAGGAAAATAGGGTTAAGCTGTATGCACCCCCTGCCACACGCCGAAAGGCGGATTGGATGGTTCTTACATAGACATGGACATATTTTTATGGTGTTTTTGTGCTGTCGACATTTAAACTCAATAATCAGAATATGTCGTATTTATAAAACAACATAATTTAAGAGGAAAAATTCATCCGTCACCGCTACGATTGGTCTTCGGTTTCCTTCAAAGTAACTGGGTTGTCCAAATTGTAGTGCTACCTCCAAAATACTAACGTTTCAATATCATCTCCTAAATCACTTCTACTAATTTATTTCTTCTTACATTCACTAACAGTTGAAGGAAAGTTTAATTAACCTTCTTTTGATTTCAAAAAACTCTCAAAGGCACTCGAAATCAATATTTACAATGATAAAAACCTTACACCTAGAGAAATAATGACAATGTAAGAGAAATTGGCCCTATCAAAACAGGAAATCCAAATATCACTGAGGATTATTATTCAATTATTCATTTTACAAACTAAAATCTCAAAAAAGTTTTAATTTTGTCACATAACCGTGAACATATCCTAGTTTTCTATGCATTTCAGTTTTTTCTAAGAATTTAACATATCTTCTATCATATAGCGATACCGGCCCCTGAAATGTAGAAATTTTTTCGCTCTTTCTACTGCCTATGACCCTCTCCCCCATAGACAAATCCTGGCTGCGCCCCTGCGACAAAGCAATCATTAATTATCATCTGTATATTCATGTCCACATCCGATAGAATCCGTAGATTCTTACACATGGATGATTATGAAAAAAAATCAGCTCCGACATAGACCTCCATCCCCGTAATGTTACTCAATTTTCATGTTTTTACGAGAAGAAGACTATTTAACATAATTTAAAGCATGTGGAAAATATTTATATGTAATCGTTTTTCTCTCAGACTCGGTAACAGTGTGCACATATGCATTATGATTAATCTACGAGAATTACTTTGGAATCAAGAAAAATATAGGATGATTAATAATATATCCATTCTCCTCCATATGATTCAGCCTCCGAGACATAGAGTTAACCACTTCTTTATTGGAATTCGCTCCAGGTGAGAAGATCTAATAACTGACGGAAGCTCTTCGAAAGCTTTATCGGTTCAGAACCTAAAGACGAAGTAAATGAAATTTAAGTGCAAGTAAAGACCTAACGCGATCTCCGAGAAGCATCGGCAAAACGTTACAGGGAGGTAATCACAAAACATTATTACTTTTGGTCGTTTATTTCCCCGGGCAATTAGAGAGGTTGATGGAGTAGATTACGTGATGATGGTGTTATTACAACCCCTGCCATACCCATTTGGCGGCTCGCGGGGTATATATCTAAATCTAAATCTATATAATTGGTTTGGAACTACCGCCGAGAAAATTGGAAAGTGTGAACCCGCGAATTGTCCTGGTTGTAGACGAACAATGAATAATAATATGCATAAGAATGTCAATAGTTCTCAAGGCTTTTGGTTACAGACTAAAAATGAAAAAGATTGGCTTGCGCGGTCCGCTAGTTGTCCGTCTATAGAAGTAGAAGACCTCAATGAAGAAATAGTCACCAATAAGCCTGAGTAAGTAAGCCTGAGCTCCTTGCCTTACGACCGGTTTGTTGTTGCGAGTGACGCATAGGCTTTCGAAAATCGGCTGCACTGAAAGCGAAAGGTTCATCGTGCTTCGAGAAATCAGGAGGCCCTGTCAAATACCTCTAATAAGTGTGGAAAATGAGTCAAAGGACATTGTCTTTCAGTGAACGACCTCGAATCCTTGGTAGAAGAGGAATGTCCACTGACACACGAAACATGTTCTTGACCGACAATTGGTGATGAATCTGTTCCGAATCCTTCATATCCAATGGTTATTTTTCCATAATGAATTGTATCTCTCAGGTAAATATATATATTAATCACAGGGGCGTATAAATATATGTGGAAACCATATCTTACATTCGTTCATTTCCCGAACAAGAGAAGTTTAAGATAAAAAACTCATTTAACTTAAGCGGAATTCGAGCTCATGCCCTTCCTATGCCAATAACATGTGTCAGACAGCTGCAAAATCACCTCTTAATTAGCAACTAGTTATAGTTATGACACTTCCCAACAAACTGAGAAGTCCATTTTAGCAGCTTATTAATAATATTATTATGGCAGCATAATCCTGGTTAATTAATTAACTTTATAAAGTCAGGCGTTCATAAAATACGTATCAGTACTAAAAACTTGGGTTGTTTATTAGGAAGTCTTTGTTTACTAAAATACGCTAATACAATAATATTATTTGGGAATATTTTTACGATTGCAATAACATCTAATTTCCTTAGCACCATGGTGAGGAAGGAGCTTTGAATTAGCCAGAGGATAGTTTCTACTGGGCGACTGTAAAATGAGGGTCCTGAGTCTAGCTGATATAGGCACGAAAAGGAAAAATATACCTGGCATCTGCAATACTTGCTTTGAAAGTGCTCGACATATGGTTAAAGCTTTTCCGCGCGAGGTAATGATGAAAATATCATTTCAACATTTGTTTTGTATTGGCGCCTGCAATACTTTGAAGGGATCAACTTTTGGTTAAAGACTTTCCTCGCGAATTATCAAAGCCTTAATGCATTTCTACGTGAATTTCTCCGCGCGAAGGCAACACAATTAACTAATGACCAAGGTCACCGAGCTCCCTGTTACAAAATTTAAGACAAGTCCGATATATGCGCAGAAATTGTTCGGTTTTTATGAAATCATGTTTTTTTAACTTTGGAATTGGTATTTTTCCTTTTAACTCCGGACGGACAATGATTTCATGTATTCTAGTTGACAAATGGTGTATATAAATTTATATTACGAATTTCCTTCGTCTGCATGATTAAGTTGGTGAAAAATTATATTCCGTAGACAAAATACAAATTTTACGATGTGTCATAGTAACTCAGTAATCGCTCTAACGACTTCTCGAATTCTAATTGCTGAATGGAAAACATAAGACTTGTAATCAAAAATCCTCCTCGGAATGTTTATCACAAATAATGAATATCCTATGTTTGAACTGGACGTTTAAAGAATTACATTTACATCAATATCCAGCAGGCAGCCGTAAGACGTATGTTCGAGTGAGAAACCAAACTACCAAAATAACGCCTTATTAGCGCACAAATTATCCAGAAAAAGAGACCATTATAGGCCATCTGTTCTCGCTATAATCTCGCAAAACATCATTTTCCTCTAGACTCCAAAATTCTCGTTTTCTAAAGGTGAGAATCGCCACATCGCGTATTTCTACTCCAATCCCACTTATTCCTTATTGCTACGCATTATTAAAACCGAATAGCATTCTTCAAATTATTAAGAATTAAATTTCAATTATTTTCCATGTATTTTATTGCATTTAAGATTGAAATTAGAATAAATATATATTTAACCTATCGTTCTATAAATACGATAACTATATGTGAAAGAGAAA
Organism: Sympetrum striolatum; assembly: GCA_947579665.1. NCBI lineage: Eukaryota > Metazoa > Arthropoda > Insecta > Odonata > Libellulidae > Sympetrum > Sympetrum striolatum. The sequence goes on from OX388343.1 coordinate 2,226,691, forward strand.
CGCCGAAATAAACATGACGAACTCGGGGAGAGATCGCGCGAAGGCTCTAAGAAGAGTTCGAAAGAGAGGAATTTTGTTTAAGTTCTAGGCTCCGACTCAAATATTACCGCTTTTCGAGGCTTTCCTCGGTGTTGCCAGTCAGTCACAGAAAGCAGAATTCCAAATAGTTTCTGTGAAAGCCACTGGTGCGCGCGCAAAGTGTTGCGATAATTTTTTCCGCCACTGTACATAGTCAGCAACTTCCGGTTTATCAGTATTTCACAAATAACTCCTACACAATCAGTGATGCAAAAATATGTTTCGTACAAAAGTTATAGTAAATTTTATTTTCTTAAACGTTTATGAATAATAGTTTAAGGCTAAATATGATATTTATGGAGATATTTTGAAAACCGGAAATGAACTTTGATGAATGAAGCTCGACTTCCGTTTAACCGATTTACTCCAAAAACTAATCAACTCTGACAGCACACACCACAGTACTATATAAAAATTTGGCAGTGATACGACTAAATTTTTTTACGTTAGAGCGCCCAATATCACACACACACACACACACACACACACACATACACACAGACATCATTCCGAAAATGGTCAAAACGTGTTCTAGGGACCCCAAAACATGTATTTCCGTTAAAATCTCGAAGTCGATTTTTTTTCATGAAAACAATACTTTCTCTATACTTCGTATATGGAGAAAGTAAAAACCACGAGGTATGAATACCCCTTCTTGTGCGCGGCTATGGGCACACTTGACAGAATAGTGAATTATTCAAGTATGTATGTACGTACATTGTATAAACTCTAAAACTAAGTCCTCTGCTTAGTTCGTTAAACACGGCCTCTTGTTCCACAAATGTGGCCTTTGTAATCAAGTCCTCTCGCAATCTCGAAGGCGCGCATGAATAAATTTAAGGAAAAATATTTAAAAGAAATCCGTTTCACTCCAAGAGGAAGTTTTTGAAATTGAAGATGCATATTACGTTCACTTATATAAATAGAAATTCAATACTCCATTCTGTCCAAGTGTTCGCATTACCTCGAAAATTAAATAGTGAAATTATTCCAGGAATAAACAGAAGGTTGGTGATGCTTTGGAAAGATTTTCCATTTGCTTCATTTTTTCAAATGCTTCCAGAAACGCTGTTTTGAGTTTTCATTTGAGTTTTGGTGCATTTAAGTCAAGGGAAATATTTCTTGTGATTTTTCGAAAAACAGGGAAATTTTGAGATGGATCCTTCTGGCAACTAATTTTTTTAAGTTTTACTGCTTTTTAATTTAAAGTAGTCTTTTGCTTGTATACCTTTAGTATGATGTTCTAATCATCGAATTAAATTAAATAGAACAGAGTTTGAGGTTATTTGTTGTTGTTATAACGTTGTTTATTGCTGCGTTCCCATATGGGCACGTCAGGCCTTCCCACTACTACGCGATTTCCTTGCCGATGGCTGTCAAGGAAAGCTATATATAGTATATTAAAGAATATTTTGCGACATAATACATTATTTTTGGTGCAATTGAGTTAAGAATTATTTTAGTTTTAAGTTGTGACAAGAAGACTATGGCAATTATTATGCATATTTATGAACTAAATCTCGGAAAACCTAAATTTATATAGTAGAAGCGGCAACAACATATATTAGCAAATGATTTTTATACTAGATATACAAATCCTTTCAAATTTTATTAGCTTCACATAAAAATGATATCATTTGAGGTGTTATAGTTTCTATTCAGGAAAAACGTAAGTTTTCATAAGTAGACTTCACTGAAGGAGGCTCTCCGAATCCTTGACGAGGATGAAGAGAGTGAGGTAGATGTTACCGATTTCTTCATTTCTCCAACAGAAGAAAATGAGCGAACTGATGAAGCATTGGCTGATGAAGATGAGGAAAGATTGATTGACAATTTCACTGGCAAGCAAATGAGGGCACAAGCCGAAATTCGGTTGGCAACCAACGAAAGAATCGGTGCTGGAGAAGACGATGGGGCAAAAAAATCTGTGCGGAGAAAATGGATAAAGGGCACCATTGAGTGTACAGGAAGTTTTTCTGAAGCAGATTAATCTTCATACTCTAAACTTAGCTGCATCTAATTGCTAGAGCTCTTCATCGATGACGATTTCGTCGCATTCATAGTGGAACAAAGTGAGAATTACGCCCGATTTTTTAATTGCCCCAGTCCACAAATTACAGCAGAGGAGATGCGAGCCGTCATTGGCATTTTGATTGTATCCGGGTACAACATTCTCCTGGAAAAAAATATTACTGGGACGCGAAAAAGGATGTACATATTGAATTGGTTAGTAGAGCGATGAGGAGGGACTGATTCATGCAAATAATGAAATTTTTACACTTAGCGGATAATACTAAGTTAGACAGTCAAGCGATGGATTCTACAAAGTCTGGCCTACGATGAAAAGAATTACACAGAGATGTTTGCAACATTTGGTGCCTTCCTAGTTCTTAGATAGTGAAGAAGAGATGATAAGATACTACGGAAGACACAGCTGCAAGCGATGTAGTAGAGGTAAATCGATAAGATTCGGTTATTATAATTTGAAGTGGTATGTGAAATAATATAATAGCATTAATTTATTTAGCTCAATATATAATTTATACGAAAGAATGTATTGCCCCATTTGAAAGGATGTGGTTACAATGGAACTGGGCGAATCAGAAAGAACCGGATTCCGAAAGATTGTCCGCTACCACCAAAAAATGATCTAAAAAAGGAGGAGAGTGGAAAGAGCATCACAGCTATTTCTACATGCGAAGGAATAGGAATTACTAAATGGCTGGACAATTTGGTAATTGTGGTAGCTTCAACAGCGTATGGAGTTACGCCGTTGATGAAAGCTAAAAGATTTTGTAGGAAACGAAAGAAAATTATTCAGCTTCCATAACCCTACGTCATATCCAAGTATAATAAGCATATGGGTGGAACTGACCAAATTCATGTAAATTCACTGCATATTGGTAAGATATGATTTATATAAATTATTTTCAACTCAGACAATCGAATAATAATAATAATAAAAGAAAATCCTCAGATCCAAGGACAAAATTAGAGTTTAGACGGGAGATTGCTCAGGTGTACTTTATTCGGTACAAGACGGAATAAAAACCACCCGGTGGACGACTCAGCAAGGCTTCCACGTCAAAAACTGGCTCCACGCAAGAGTTGTGGAATGATCAATTAATCGGTGACATAGCGCAGAACAAGGGAAAACGCTGCGCATATGAAGAGTGCGAGAGTCGTGGGAGAACAATGCGTAATAAGTGCGATGTTGGGCTCTGTGTTAAATGTTTTACAAAGTACATAACAAAATAATTATAAAATAAATACTTATATCTTCCAAGAAAAACCATTTCATACAATATTTTTTTGAAATAAATATGATTTTTTCAATAAAATGCTTTTTTTAAATTTCATCATGGCGCGCGTAATAGTAGTAGTGGGAAGGACTGACGTGCCCATATGGGAACGGGCATTTGCAACGAACCTATTATTGTTAACTTTTTTTAAACAATTTTCTGCTGTTAATTTAGGTCATCTGAATACCAATATACTAAAATTAGGGTAATTTTTAAGAAAAAATAATTCTCGTCCTTGGAGGGTTAACGCAGCTTTACTTGGCGTAAACAGTATGTCACATTGCATTCGTTCAGTGTTATTTCTTGCTATGCAATTTGTAAATGAGATAGAACCCACTGTGAAAAAATCAACCTAAAAAATGTATAAAGTATCATCACAATTAATACCCCAAGAAGCTGTTGCCTTGAACTGCCCACATTCATACCGTTTCCTCTACTAATTGATGGGGAACCCCAACATTTACGCAATTCAACAGCTTATAGTATATTAGTTTCAAAACTAACTGTCACACTATCTGAGACAAATACTTGGCAATATTACGTCGATCTATGACTCATTTATAACTGCGGAAAAAATCTGAAACAATTGAGTAAATAAATTCCAAAATCTGGACAAATTCTATACGTATACCTTGGTTTCATAATTTCACTTTCTGAAGCTCATAACGTTCGCTAATCAAATCCTTTTCTATTCCCTAGTTCGCACAGACTCCTTGGTTTGAGCAGCGACGGTACCCCTCGCGTGCCGAGTTCTTACTGAGATGCGTGTCGTACTCTTTCGGAGTTGTGGCTGGTGCTCCTGCTACGGTGCCTGTCACCATTACTGGAATCAGAGGAATGTGAGTTGACTCCGCCTGATCAGCAGAAATAATTACTCTTAGAGCATTTCTACTAAAGAGGGTGATTTAGTAAACATGAACAAGAATAATGGCATATTTGTGTTGTAGTCTAATTACACTGTTTTGTTACCCTCACGCACTTTTATGTATTTTTTCATTTTGGTAAACAGCAATTATGATACAATTTTGACAAATAATTTGGTACTATCCTCGGATTATTTGTGAATTTATTAAAATTAAACTATTTAAAGGATTAAATATTTCTGTTCTATTATCTTCATGTTACGTAATATCAGTTTCACAGAAATAAAAATAAATATTCATAGTGACATATAGATTTAAAGTTAATAGAGGAAATGGATGCAGTTTCGTGTCATCGTCATCAAAACATTTATTTAACCTTGGTGTGTCGAGGATACGTTTTGACTCGTAAATACTTTATCCCATTGTTCAACGTTCATTTTAATTCATCTATAATAATGTCAGTTTAGTGAAGTTGATTTATTTTATCTGATTGTTTGTAGTGCAGTTATGTTTTTCCCCCTTTCTTTTTGTACAATTTTTATATTTTCAATGCCTGTCTATCATAACCCTTTTCTTTCTCCTTCATCAAAAATATAGTTTTCTATCTGTAGGTTTCGTAGGTTTTTCACACTCCCCTTCTTGTGTTTTCCTGCAGTGGAAATTTTTTCCTGAGCCCTCAGCTTAGGTTTTTTCAATCCACATATTACTTTTCTTCGTGTACTTCTGCAAACTATCTCTTTCTTTCTGTTTCGCAAACGACGATGGGTTAGGTGTAAGATGAGACTTTCTAGTCTCAATCTCGCCCGAATAAAGGCCATTTATTATTATTATTATTAAATAGGATGAAATTTGTTCTACAGAGTAAATATTTGTAACTGCACAGCACATGGAGATACTCCATTCTCATTGTTAATTAAACCTCTTATTTTAATACTGGATAAGTCCAAGCAAAAATGTATCCACACAGTTACTATTCTCAGAGAGTAAAGTTTCGTGCTAAATGAAAGAATTAAAAAAATACAACTTTAAAAGCTCTAAAGCTCTTCAGTCAAAAAAGTGGAAATGTCCAAAGTGATTTCAAGCGTGGACCGTCTTTTCAAGGTTGGTTTTACAGTCAAGTGTTTCGATACTTACGTTACCAACTGAAAAAAGTGAAAAGATGAAGAGAACTTGTGAAATAATGCTTTGGGAAAACAAATAGGCTAAGTGGGATCCGTAGTCCTCGCACTTTTCTTGGAATCAGTCATGAGAGTTTCCAATCCGTTTGCATAAAGACTACTGAATACTTGGAGCTCTAAAGATTATATGACAGTCAGACACGGTATTTTGAACTGAAAATCCCATATTTAAATCGTACGGAGTAAAGAAGTTGATGTATGTATAATATTTAAATAATTTATTTTTATTTTTTAATGGATTATTCTCATTCAAGTACAAACATGTACGATAATTCGATTTGTCTTCCGAAAATATCTTTTCGATTATCTATGTAAGTGTCCTTCTCGACCTCTTTCCTACCAATGACACTAAATCTCTCATATTTTCAGGACCAGAAGAACAGTGTCCATCTCAGGAACTTTGACCCAGAGTGCTGCAGACGCCGCGGCCAACACTTTCCTGCGGTGGTCGGCAAGCTTCCAGTCACCTCGTAAGATGAAACATTTGTTTCACCTGAAACCCTTCATATTTGCAGATTCAGCTGCTGGCAGATAACACGATAAATTTTCATCATAAAAGTTCACCAATCCGAGAGTAGGATTGTATTGTCCGTTTGTGAAATAGTGCGACTACTTCGTAGGTGGGCCCAGTCCTTATTTCGGCAGCGCACACTGAGTGGGGAAGCATGCGCAAACTAGTATTGCTCCAAAACTAAATCAGTTACTGCGCATGACCCTACAAAAGTTCCTCGTCTTGTCCACTTTTTCCCTCTCGCGTGACGTCATCCGCCGCTATTTCGCAAACGGAATAAGAACATCTTTCCAAGCCATCTTGCTTTCACTTTCCCTCTTGACATCTAACTTTAGCATTTACTAAGATAAACCATCCCTACAGGATTTTAAATGTAAATAATTTCACCCTTTCCCAAACTGTCTTCGGGATACCACTGAGCACTTACATTTGGTCAATTAATATTACTCTTCTTCTCACAGAAGCATTCCACAGATTTTCAACTTCATTCACACTTTGGATAGCAAACTTGTTTTTCAATTTTATCACTCTTTTCCAGCACTAGGTATCTTCTAAACTGCTCTTTCTTGCTAGAGTTGGAGCTATTCTCCACAGCATTCCAACAGGAAAATGTCACATCTATTATGTGTAGACGCTTCTCCGGATAAAAATTAACGATTTCTTTTTATGTTCCACTGGGATCTCTCAACGTCTATTTTTTATGTAACCTATTCATGAAATTTGTATTTGGGGGGTATAGGACAATATTTCACAATATTTTGTTGAATGTCACTTTCACAATTTGGCCGGAGATATCGTTGAAGCCTTCTAAGCATGACATTATTTAACATGGGAGTGGTAGGAATATGTTACACCCCAAACGTGTAATTTTCCATTTCATGAAATGGGCAATTACACGTTTGGGGTGGAAGAAACCCCATCTACACTACTCAACCCATCGGCGCCGCGTATATTTCACGATTTGTAGCGGAGATTAATTAATTAATTAAATATGCCGATGCCGGTGCCGATGGGTTGAGTAGAGTAGGTGGGGTTCCTTTCACCCCAAACGTGTAATTGTCCATTTCATGAAATGGGTAATTACACATTTGGGGTGTAACATATACATAACATAATGTGATGTAACGATAAAGAAAAAACTTAAATGCGGAATGTTGATTATATATACTTATGTGTCTTAAATAGGCTATTGAAATTCAATGAAAATAAACCGAAACACGATTTCTTTTATTGTAATCTATTGTAACTCGAGGATTGTTGTTAGCAAACTGATATTTGTTCATTATATATTATATCAGCGTTTTCCGTTTTACTTTCGTTATGAAATCTTTCAGCACGTAGGATAGGTTCAGTTATCCCAATACCTTAGTGACATCATTTAAGAATGGCCTTTCTTATATCTGAATTGAATTATTTGCCGTCATTACGAAAGAACACTCTTTTCGATAGGGATGCATGCCATCTTTCTACTTCCATATAACACATGCTCCAATGGACCAGTATTTCACCAGAGAATATCCCGTTGACATTGATCAGAGACAAACATTTGAATTTATTTTTACTAAACTACTAAGTAATTTAAGTACTATTTCCTGAATAAAGAAAGGTAAAAGAACACAGCTGATTGTATAACGTTGGAGGAAATAGTTTCAAAAGTCACATTGACACCTTCAGTTTCACTTGCTTCAGAGCCAATCTTCCCCTGAGGATGGCAACTTAATTGGCGAACCACGTATTAGAAATTCCAAGAAGCAACCGCAGCTTTAGATATCCTCTTGTCATCTAGCTGACTTTCCACGGGTATCCTTGCAACTCACGGCTTTTGGAGTTGGAAAGACTAAGCCTATGCCAAGAACGTCATATCGCTACAAAACATTTTTATATGTAAATAAAATATTGGCTTTTTTATATCTCATTTACATGACCTACTTGGCATAAACTTGTGTTAGGATCTAATCAAGAAAATCCTTCGCAATCAGCTAGAATCTTCAAACAAACGACTTTTACAACACAATTATCCATCATTGAACTAATCTATTCGAAATACTTCACAGCTATTGAGATTTTTTGCAATCTCCTGCACAAAAAAGCTGAAGCCCGATTTTGTATGAGCATTGTTTCTCATTAAATTTTACAAATGTCCATACGTCTGTAAAGGAAACATCAACTATTCGCGTATTTAATATGGAAGTTATTGATATATGATTGATTAATAAATGTACGAAGATGATTGTAATTATTTGTGCATATTCAAATTCGGAGCTACATCGATGTATCTTTGATGTTTCAGTTCCTCTTTTCCCGTTCTTCCCTTCGCCATTCCCATCGCAGTACACCATCATCGCAGTGGATTTGGTTAACGCAGCTCCAACTTGGTTGGTCTTATACTCCTGCAAATCTGTTGGAGTCCTGAATTTGAGTGAGTATAGATTTCTTAATTGTTCGATTGTCACTTATCACCGATATAAACCCGTCACTTTAATTTCTCATTTTTTAGGAAAGTTATAGGCTAAAGCAAGGGCACCAAACCGAAATCTTAATCATAAAATTCAATTATTTTTCCGGACGGAAAACTGAGATTCAACCAAAAATTAACAATTTAGTTATACTGTCATAGCTTTGTATAGATTTTCGGTTCCAACTTATACAATTTTACTAAAGATATATTGCAACGCTTTACAACTAACTAAAAGGTATGCTCGGCATTTAAACTTATTTGTTCTAATATTTTGTTATTTGAATAGCATGCCGTGCTACTTGGGTGGGTGAAGTGGGGTTTCAAAAACGGACAAATGAATAGGGAGAAAATTAAGGATGATTTCACAATGAAGGGTAGTTAGTGAAAAGTAATAGTGAAGGAAATGTTGGTGATATAGAAATCTTAGAATCACGTAATCGACCGAAATGTACTAATTTCTAGGTCAGAACCTAAATAACAACCGTTTCTTCTAATTTCAGAAAATATTTACATCCTGACAAGGCTCCAAAACCCAGCTGCTGCGGTGATTTCAACGGCGATTGCAGGAGTGGCTGCCCAGAACTTGCCGACCAACAAGCTGGTATCCGTCACGCAGGTCAACTGCTGAAAAGTTTGAATACTTACTTCGTACGCTCTCTCATTAAAAACGTACCGTAAATGTAGATCGCTGCAAACACGAGGACCGCGCCCTAATACCTGGGTAACGATTTGGTCCAAAGTGGTCTTGATTATGGAGAAGATCATTGCTGAAGTTTCGGAAGATATTTAAAAGGATGACTGAAGCGAAAACGTCTCTTTGTAAATGCTTTCAGCTAATAAATGTAATTTTTTATAAAAGAATTAAACATCTATGAAATTGTCAGCCATTTCCTTAGAATTGGAATTTATAATAGCAAAAGATATCACCACCTTCAAGCAAAATGAATATACATGTCCATATTTCTTAATAACCTTTATGCCATTCAAAAAGATTGAAGTATGCCGTATTTTAAACTTATAACTTTTACGTTAATCCTTGATATAAATAAAATGAATTCCATTCAAGGCACACACAATTTTACGCATAATAAACCACAAGATAGCTCCTAAAAATGGACTTAAGCCCTTTCGCTACGATCAACTGAAGATGAATTCTTCGATGCAACCAGTTTGGACCGTAGCTTGAATGAAATTTATATCCAAAGATAATTGAAACTAATATATTTTGGCTCATTACAAATGCCAAGGTAAAATAAGAGACCCGAGTTACTTGCTGCTGCTTACGATGGAATATTACAATAACGAGGCTGAATCAATCCACTATAAAGCATTCATATCCACCTCCTCTAACAACTTCATAGACGAGCTTCATTCCAAGACACTCGATCCCTCATCAGTACAGTGGTTCTCTTTTATTAAATTATAGTTGATTTCTACTTCGCTTAATTCTTCAACATTCTAGTTACACTTAGAGTAGGAAAACAAGAAGAATTTCTAAAAGACTGAACAACTCAAATTGGAACAGGAGCCTCTCCAGATCAAGGAGTCCAGCGCCGTTCTGCAGTATAAATACGCATCCACTACGAAGATTTGACTCAAAGAGAAAACGATGACCAGAAGCGATCGATTTATTACATAATTATAGAGAAGATATATATATATCTTTAAATTAGCTGCTCTCTGGGAGCGTATGTAGAAGTTCTAATAAATAGACCATTCGTACGACAAAAAGAAAAAAAAAACTCAATTTGATCTAAAATATAAATGGATGGAAAACCAGTGAAAAATATACCTTCTAAAGAAATCTAAAATTCCGAGACTCAAAATGTTTACTGTGATAGAGAAATGAAAGACTCAGAAAAAAACTGTAATTAATTCAAAAGAATATTTCAGAAAAGTGGTTCATCAAAGGACCTGATTTAAAATAAACGAATTGACCGATTAAATCAAAGTTAATTGCTCCCAAGACATCACATCAAAACGAATTACATTTATTAACAAACATTCAAAGTAAAGAGTATAAGGTAAATCCGGGTGAGATGACCCACCGAGAGAGGAGCCCCAGTCGCAGTATTTTTCAGTAAAACCACAAGATCGCTCTACTGATGGTGTGCGTCAGTCAGTCGGAAGGCGCCCGTTTACCTGCAAGAGTTTCACGGCGATTTATTCTTTTCACGCAGTTTTATAACATCCTTTCAAGTAGGCACTGTTTTTCCGTCCTTTTATAAGATAGAATATAATGTTTCTGATTGGCATATGTTTAAATGTTTGAATATTTTGAACTACAGGGCGTAAACTTGTAGCTATAGGTTCATCTTATATCCACGTGCAGTGACTGTCCATCTTGGACAAAGTGTAGCCCCACTGGCTGTAAGGGCATCCTTCAGGTACTGAAAGGATAGACGCCCCACCTCTTCTCGAGATAGATGCCCCAGTGCTATCTTTAGGTGTATTTGCCCTATTAGATCAATATTACTTTAAGGTGATACTGATTAGGGCTTTTTTCGAGAAAAAGTTTGTAACCTACATTCAAATTTCAATTCAAATTTAAATCCACGGTCTAATCCATTTTATGCACGATCAAAAGATGATGTAGTGTTTAGGAAGCACTAGGGTGGTGCGTTTTGCCGCTTTTTTTCTGATCGAAATATAATACCCGGAAAAGGTGGCCCACCGACATATAAATTAAAAATATAATTTATTTTTCGTAATAAAAAAAAACATCTTCTGTGAGAGTTTTTGCCTTGAAGTTTCGACAAAAACATCAAAATTGTCATAATTTTTTTTCGGTTGAATCGACAATAATTTTGCGTGAGAAGATGTCGCTTGCAAAAAAAAACTGATGACCAAGTCTCAATATGCCTCTAGAGGGGGCTGAAATGCCTTCAGATATTTTTGCAAATGAAACTTTTAAATAGGTTCTGACGTTAACTTAAACGGTTTCCTAGGTCCTGACTTTAAGTTATATTTAACAATTTTGTATATAACAAGCTCTTTTCAGATTAAATTCAGTTTAAGCCAATGTGGCACCTCTCCCACAGAGGTGGGCGCATCTCTCCCGGTCTCACCCGGGAGGGATGGCCAAATGCATGGATGCAGACAAACCTTAATGTATCGTGTGAAAATGTTTTTAAACAAAATTTGTTTATATACTATTAATATTCAATAAATGTTCTATTATATCACGCAGTTTCACATTCTTGTTATCACTGATGTCGATTCCTTAAGTGGGGCAACTCTCCAGGAATTATGTTATACCTAAGCAGTAAAATTCTACTAAACGTTGTAAATCTTTATTTGAGCCACAGAAATTTTCAATTCCATACAACAGAGAGGTATTCTAGAAATTATAATAAATCAAGATATATATGGCAAAAGACACGACCAGGCTCGAAGCAAGGATCAATCATACGGTAAAGTTTATGCAAAATTGCTCGTTTCTAGATTTTTGACACAGCAAATACTACAGAAAAGACTAAGAAACAGAATTTTAAAATATCTTTGGTTGGTGGACAGAGGAGATTTTTTCTGAATGCGGAGTATATGAATAATAATAAGTAAGTAAATTTATTCAATCTTGAAGAGAATACAAACAAAACGCAAGATTATTAACATTATGATGGAATTAGGTACCCCATAGGTAAAATCTGTTTCGGGGTTACCATCAAACTAAATAAACATCAGATGGATGGCTGGTGCAGATACATGCAAAAAAAATTTAAAAAATGTAAGTGGTTTAACAAAAAAGGAAGAAAAACGTTTGTGTGTTCATTACACTTGTTCTTAAAATAAAAAAATAATACATATCATTATTGCACATACTCTTAGGCGTCATGAGATGTTTTCTTTTAGACATAATTTGCCTAATATTTTGACAAATTGCTAACAATACCCACCCGAGCTCATCCGAATAATTGACTTAACATTTTTTTCCTGATGCCAATTCATTTCCACAATCATATTGTTTCAGTGCCCAAGGAATCCAAAATAGTAGAAAATTCAATTATTCGAGTAGTCGAGAAATCGCTTACAAAATGCACTCCAATCCTCGAAGATATATGCTTTTTAAAACTTCACAAATTCACCGCTAATTGCAAGTGATTTTTTTAGAGAGTTTGGAATCCGATTTTTGGTCTTTAATCGGAGACAGGGGTCGATAATTTGGTCGATATTCCCTCAAATATTCTGAAAGTTGTCGGGAAAATATGACAATTGATACCGACAATTCGATCGTAGAACTAGGACTCTAGCTGCGGTTTTCTCATCCACTTGATAATTTAATCAAAAGTAAAGCACAATGCAAAATACCCCGATAATTCCCGCTTCTATTATCCAACGAGAAATCATTCTTCAGAATGTTATACTCTCAAAGCTTTATTATAAATCAATCAAGGAGAAGGCCTATGGAAGAAAAACTCTCGCCAGAAAAACAACTAATCTGTATCATGAATGTAAATAATTAGTCATGAGAAATTATTCCAACTTGTGTTTTATACTTTCCAAACAATCACTATTCGATATAGTTTTAGCATTACTCTTTTTTGGAACTTTTTCTCCAGGTTTCAGATTTTCCCTTATCGTAATCCGATTGAATAATTTATAGGAATTATATATTGTAACGAATCGGTCTAACTACCGAGTTACCAATATTTTACCCGATTTCCTATTTTTGTTGATATGACATTTATTCTTGCATTTTGAAATGGTTTAGGTATTTTTGTATAAACACTATTTGTGTGAAGTGGGACCGGAGCGCCGATGAGTGACAGCGAATGGTGCGAATTACCCCAAAAACAAAAAAGAAAGGAAAGACGGATGGGGGTAGTTTCGACCAAGGTAGGAGGGGTGAAGAGATAAAAAGTGAAAGACGAAGAGACGGAAACGTGCGGGAGAAGCGCGCGGTGTCGAGAAGGTGCAGAGAGAGACGAGGCCACTGATTTGTGCCTCAGAAGTGTTGTGTTATCACGGTGAACTGTTGGAGGAAAAGCGGTGCATCGACGGGTGACAGTCCAATTGATCCCGCTAAGTATATTTTTGGCAAGGCGTGTGTCTACGCCGAGCGTACTTTTTGTTGCAATTGATTATTTTGTGAATTATTACTGAATATTTTGCTTCTATTTCATTTTGGGTGGTGTTATTAAACACATGATTTCTGTTAATTTTCTCGGTTTTATTTAACTTATTTGATTCAATAATATTTGTTTGAATCGTTGTAAAAGTATTGGCGTGTTGCGGAGTACAGACAAAGAGATCCCAAATCTCGCGTCGTAGAATTTCGTATCTCAATCCCTGTCTTGTTACCTTACCACGGTCCGACCTGTCCTGTAGCAAAAACTCCCCGGTGGACCTCGGTGGAGAGAAGAATTGGTCACCCCTTTTCCCTCCTGGTCGTAGGGCATTCTTGAACAAGGGGATCTCAGATTCGACTCAAATTTTCCACGCACGCGTTGATTAATTAAAAGATCATCGGCGAATTATCTACCGCCGGCAATAATATATGTACGACCAACCCCTTTGGACGGTGGCGTGCCCTGGATGCGGCCGGGGCCAAACGGCGCTATTTCGTTTCCGCGGGTCGAAAGGGTGGGGGCCGTTACAATATGTGCGAAAATCAGAATTATCATATCATGCGCCTTAATACACAAAATATTTTCAATACGATTTTACTTAAAAGTAACCTCAATATTTCCTCACTTATTAAAAATATGACTATATTTGACAATACCAGCAAAAGGTTATTGGGATCATATTAAATAAAAATTCAAAATTCCACAAAACATATTGATTTATATTAAAAAGTTATTGATTTTGATTCCAATTTATGCTAGCATTAAAGTGTTGAACGATGTTAAGAAGCAATCTTTGTATCGTCGGCAGATACTTCAGTATGTCACATTTTACAGGTGCGAACTTCCATTTGGGAGGTGATAACAAAACGCTGAACTCATCATGCTGTAGTGAAGGAAGGAGAACAAAGATTGACAACATGCATGAATGAACCCAATAAAATACCAATCTCATCGATGGTCAATTCAAGGTTCTCCTACAGAAATTAAATAAACTGTAAATATAGAGTGAGATAATTGCTATCACAAACGCGACTGATGAATTGGTAATAACATAAGAAAGAGGAGTGAAGGTAATGAAAGTAAAGAATAAATGAATTTTTAGAAATCTTTCCCGTTCGAAAATGTAAATTATGATTTACATCAGCTTATGGCAAATACCCAAGCAAAAAATAAGAAGTAATTTCAGTATTTTGAAAAAAGAGTTATTTGGCGAAAATAATATTTATGTACCAATTTGTATCACGAGTATTAAATTTAAACTCGATATGCGAAGGTTTTACTTCCTCAAATGATATTATGATGGAAAATAATCACTTCGTACACTTTCACAGAATTTGTGACAGATACACGTCGCATCAATAAATTCTGTTATTATTAAATCTCATAGATATTATTCAGTCTTTCTACACTGATCTTATGCAAGGAAGGGATTCGTATGGGAATCATTTAAGTCACCTGGGATCATAACGGAGGGCAATATATATTAAAGAGTTGAGCAGATTTGCTACAAATTGACAACTCGGCGCTCAACTCCTTAAAGATCACAGACGTCGCCGAGTCAGGAGAAATCTTTACGTTTCTCAGTATCCCCATTTTCTGCTTCAAAAATTTCTACGAAGATTCATATTCATTTCATCATTTGAATATTAATCTACATAGATTTCGGCAACAAATCATGAGAGTATAGATTTTCACAGACACGATTCGTATTTGATGAATAATTTATTTTTCAAAATAAAATTACGAAGAGTATTCCGCCGATTTCCGCCAGACAACCACAATGACATCTTCGAAGACAGTCCTTGGTTTGACGCTAGGTCAAAGCAAACATTCTCATTTTTAAAATGCATTGTGGCGATTTTGAAGATCTTTTTAAATTCCTTTCCGGTGAGACTTCAAACTCGGCATGTAGAGGGAGATCATGAATATATTTTATTTACGCTGTTTAACATTCTGCTGATAGTCCTTGGTTCGATCCCACTGAGTTATTTACATTCCTCTACGTATTTCTAACGGGGATAAAGGAATCCATTTATAGGTCCTTCGTGGTATCCCATCCCCTCCCAAGTCCCCAAAGGGACTGGTTTGTGGTTTTTCCGATACTGTAAACATATGTTTGTTGATACTAATGCATGGGGCCAGAAGTGACGAAACCGGTGGTGAATACGGATTTGTTGCCCCAATTCCAAGTACTGACAGAGGGTGTTTTCAATCCACAGAGAGAAAATGAAGATCGGCAAGGAGGAAAGCGAGAAGAACTGTATTTGTGACGAAGGCCGCGACTTGAGAATTCTCCAGGTAAACTATAGAAGCATTTATCACAAAAAGGAATTATTTTCGTCTTTAGTTTATGCCTCGAAACCAGATATTAACTCAATATTTTATCTTATATCTTTTGAATAAATAATCCCTTCACTTAAGTCAACATTCGTTTAAAAAAAATAAAAATATATTCTAAGATCACATTAGGATAAGCAGCACCGTATTTAAAGAGACATTTTCAGAAGGCGCGAAAGAGTAAAGGAAACGAAGATTGGACACAAATAACAGAAATAAATTTTATATCACTCTAAAAAATACCAATGAAATTTTTTTACGTAACGTAACTAAAACATTACAAAAGCACTGAACACAATCATAAACACAAACGATATCACGGAAATGGAAGTCGAAACTGAAACTACGATTAAACACCAATGACAGGCAGATAGTAAATGTATGTCAAATTGAAATCACACAATAAAACAACAAATGAATGATTTTTTACATTAACCATAAAACAATTCATAAAATAACTTTATCTTTATCTTTCGGTCAGGTTTTGCTACATCTTAAAACTCAACTCCTCAATGATTTCAAACACCAAACCAAGGAAAATCTTTACGCACTTTGGTATCTCTGTTTTCCTCATTTACCAAATATACATCGAGGCAAATGGATTAGATTCTATGTTTAATTCAATGTATATATATAATCAATATTAAAAACAATTGCAACTTACCAGGCTATTTAAACGCATTCAGTTGCATTGATAGAGAGAGAGCATTTTGAAGCAAAACAGTTCTAACCAACGTTTTAATTTTTCTGTAAACAATTAAGTTGATGTAAATAATATATATTTGCTACAGAACAAAATTCGAAAAATTTTCTTAAACATTCGTTTTCCTCACAGGATATCGTTCATAGCTGCAAACACTAACATCCCAGGCAATTTCTTCTTCTTCATATAATCTATCACTTATTTTTAACATTAATTCTAAGTGGTCATTAATTTTCAATGTCTTTTAGATGAACTTATGAGCCAGAATCAGCAACCGCCCGGATCGTCAAGGGAATGATTTGTTTAGGACCTCAAAATGTCGATAAAATATTCACGTAACTTCGCAATTTCGAATCGCAAACGATATTTCACGACCAAAATAATAATCCTTATTTTATTCTTCTTCTTTTGGTGCTTGATTCTACTTCCTACAACTGTTATTTCTAATTGGATTTTGCAAAAGAAATGAACCCTTCAACGATAAAATGTACTTTACGTTCATTTCTTATGAAAACGTTTTGGCCCGTCAGGGTTCGAACTGTGGACTTAAGGTAAATAAAAAGTAGCCCATTCTCTGCGCGGGGTTGACGTTTAATAATGTAGAAAATTTCAAAGTTCTGCAACTATATGTAAGTTATTATAATTTAACATTTCGGTGAAAGAACGCTCAGGAAGAGTAGAGAGAAAAAATATCCGAAAGCGGTGCATCAGCTCACGATCGTTCAAAAATTGAGCTCCTTCTTTCCCATTGGCTTTGTCCTTGAACTTCTACCAGTTTTCTTCCCAACTTTCCATCTCTATATACAGGAACATAAAACAGCTAATCCTCTGTTACACAATTCCCTTTGAATAATTGCTCATAATAGCAGCTGGTAACCAAAACTTTCTCTCTCACACTGCGCATGCGTGATAGTGGTATCCCGCAGAATTCGTGGATGAGGGTATAAAAGATACCTCCTCCGTTGATCATTGAGTTTTCTCCACAGATAGTAGAGAAGTATAAGGTAAGTACCATTATATTCTCGAATTATCTCCCAAAGTTATAAATAGACTATTTGTCCCTCGGCGCGATCATCCCAATTACCTCGGACTAGATACATTTTTCTACAAAATGTTTACATTTAATCAAAAATGTCTCAGAAAAATTAGATTCCTTTCATCATTTCAGAAAATTCCAAGTAAAACTATGTATCACTGTTATAATATCCTGGAATCAATTGATTATATTTTGAAGCGCGTTGAGGAAAGTACATTCCTAACAATCCTATTCCTCTATCGCTCAGTCTTTCATTAAAGCAGAAAGTTCATGAATGAATATCAATACTAAAATCTATTCCTCTCTGTTTCCAAGATGCATATGTATTTCAATTCGGAAAATATTCACTCTAGTGGAAGATTGGAATAATATAATAAATGTATTAAAATGTTTACACAATCTTTTGGAATTTTTATTTCAAAGAGAGTTCTTTTTTTTATTTTTTCAAAATGAAGTTAACTTCCAGACCAAAAGATACTCCTATTATTAAGTTGAATGGTAGCTTTCACTTTCTACGGTTTTTCGGAAAAATAAAAATATAATACGGTATATAATAGCTATATTATTTATAATATTTAGCTAAGTATCTCTTTTTAAATTGCAGAAAAATATGGCAGGAAAAGACGAGGTTTCCATTTATTTAGTGACGGTGGCCATTCATTTCCTTTTTTATCAGCAAGGGCAATGTCAAATCGTCGGAAGCGAGCCTTGCCCTGCAGTCGGTGGGGTTGTTTTAGATGACCCCAGCCATGTGAGTATTTCATTCTTCATATAAATGTAAAAAATCACGCTGCAGAGCACAGAAATATATAATAACGTTTGTTATTTTCATTATTAAATTCATCCAGCATTATTAAATCGACAGAAGAATGTACATAAACAATCTCAGATGCATATTATCTACAGTGCCCTCGTATCTTTCAAAATTCACAACCCTCCTTTTCGAAGGATAACACTTCTATCATTTATTCTAATAATCATTTAGTATTCATAAATGGATAAACACATGATCCATACAGAATACTTTACTGTTTCACACAATATTAAAATAATTCAAGTTTAAAATACAGACTACATATAAACAATATAAGATGGTTATTTCATACACAAATGAACACGAATTTCTCATATCAATAATTTACAACGCAGTGATAGAGTTCCATGTTTAGCGACCTCAGCTACAGTTTTATTTGTAAGAAGGGAAAGGTGTCATAAAATATTTCCTTCTTATATTTAAAACAATACGATGACATATTATATACAATTTGAATCTGTATCATACATTTACTAGGGTGTGTTTATTTTTATTAATATCTCACAAACAGTTGACAGGTATTTGGTACGAGAACCGAAAATATTCTTCGGATTCGGACAATGTGACCTCGTGCACGCGATTCACGTTCAGTGACCCTGATCCTGAGACGAAGAAGAGGCTGCTGACCATCGATGCTCGCAGAAGACCGTGAGTAGAGACCAAATTGGTTCAATTCAAACTGCTCGAATCAGCTACATCAACACATTTTATTTATGACTTTATTTTACTAATGACTGATGGCTGTTGAAATCCTTCCACTCATCCTCATGTTTATATCTTGTATTTATATACAGCGAAGTTTTTAAATGTATATCTAATAACGAAGCAAAAGCTTCATTCAGTCCATTCAATTCGCTCGTGAAATCGTTTATCTGAAAAACTGATTACGCAAATATAGCCTGTTAAACCTTATGTATTATTTGCATCTCCAAAACGAAATTCAGAGTGAGGAACAATTTAATTTTTGATTAAATGATCATTCGGCAAAACAACCTTTTCTACTCTCACTCATTAAAAATCTTTGCTCTAATCAAACGCTGGTAAATCTTATAGTTTGGGAACTCAGATTTTTATTTTGTCTGGCATAGCTGTATTTAAAGAGAGCGGAATAGTAATTGCATTAAAGTGTTTAATTAGATTAATTCAATAACGGTTATAAACAAAGTAAAATCTCTAAAGCTAGCATGAAAACAAAAACTTATCTTCAGATATAGGAACTTTTCCACCAAACTATTTTGCAGGAGAAAGTAAAGTATCAACTAGAATTGTAATAGATCTCAAATTACAATTTGCACATTTAACACCATAATGCAAATAATGAACTTTGATTTGTTTATAGGGACGGAAAGAGTTTGGAAATTTATGGGACCATGACTCCAGCAAAGAACCGCTACGCAAATTACGTGGTTGATTATCCAGGGACGAGTAAGTAATTTACTTCAATAAGACGCCATTAACAATTTAAAATCCGTCAATTTTACTATTTATACTTTTTCAAGTTTTGATTCCAGAAAATTACATACTCTTGAAATGGGGTGGATTTTTGAACAACCATGTTTAAAATCATCATTGTTTATAATTATCAATTTTTTGGTCTCAAAATTTACTTTAACTATAAATTTCGTTAAATATGTGCCAATTACTGCACATATCACGCTCATTTTGAAAAATAGCGTTCGGTTGCATTGATACTTTTGGTTCGTATTAATACCGAATTCGTACTGCAGAGTATATTAGAGCGTAACTGATACACGTAACCATTTCCAGATTTACTCTCCACCACTTACCACATACTTGGATATTCTCCCAAAGAGTGGGTGCTGGTTTGGGCCTGTTCGACTTATGACTACTTCCACGTCCGTAAGTAAAGGTTTTCTATTCTACTACAACGAAATTCAACGTCAACGGTACGTTTAAATGACACTCCTCTAAACAGCATGTGTACTATTCATCTATTTATTACGACTTCAAAGAAAAAAAGGATGCTATTATTCACTGCTTAGACGACTAATATCCACTATTTACACTACTTAAATGGCATTTTTTTAATGCCATAGTTTCGAAGGCACAGTGAATGCTGCTATTTGCGAACTTATCGGTAGTTCTGGTGTATGCTCGAGGCATTTATGTAGATAAGATGATGCAAATTAGAAGATAGTTGATGGCGAAACTAATTGCGAAAACTTTTATCAGTCATATAATTACTCAACTCATTACTGTTCATTCTTGTAACGCATATTTTCCTTTCCCATATCACTTTTAAGTTGTTCTTTTCACTTCTCCGGATTATATCTCGCATTCATTAAAATGGAAACGATGCTGTTTACCATTTACAAAGCCACATATTTTTTTTTTAAACATACTGAATGTCCGAATTTATGTCTGGTATTCATTAATGTATCGAGTTTCTTGCTAAAATGACTGTGGTTACGAATATCATTTGCACTGTTCGAGTATTTTGACTTCTGAATCACCCGATAGGAACTCCCAAGTGCGTACTCTTAATAAATCAAATAAGAATGTTAAGGAGGCTGCGTGCAAATCATTTGTTTGGCCAATCTTGGAATACGGGGAATGCCTATGGGACCCGCATGAGGTAGGTTTAAAGCGAAAAATAGAAAAGGTACAGAGAAAGACGGCAAGATTCGTCTTAGGCAGATATGCAAGGCTTGATAGCGTTACTCAGATGTTAAAAGAATTAGGTTGGGAAAGTTTAGAGGAGCGGATATTCAAGAAAAGGCTAGCTATATTTTTTAAAGTATACACAGGAGTTAAATCGTTTGAGGAATTGTCAAACAAAGTCACTATGACAAATTTTTATGGCAGAAAAGACCATAGACATAAAGTTAAATTAATTAAACAGCGAACAAACATTAGTAAATTCTCTTTTCTAAATCGTGCTGTTAAGGATTGGAATGATTCGCCTGCAGGAGTGTTGGAGCCCTTCCCAAGACATCATAGGGAGTTTGTAAAAAGATTGGGTAAAAATATTAAGGACGAGTGAGATTGACTTTTACGAGTACATGTACAGTGAATTAATATATATATATTTTGTAATAAAAAATGTAGATGGGATTTATAATAATATGTGTAATATATGTATTTGTGTTACCACCGGACGATTAGTCCACTTGTAGCATTTTTACATTAATAATAATAATAGGATACGCGTGCGGTACAATACGTGGGAAAGATTAAGGCAACACACAATAATATTCTGGAGTTTTATCACACTATGGAATAGGTTTGGAAAAAATGCAGCTAATCATGCAAATTTGGGGAAAATTTTTTTAATGCACAAAAATGCAATTCTGAGATTACTCTTAATTTAATTAAATGTTACGTATCAAAACAGAAAAAATATTTTTACTCGATAGCTAATCCGTTAAAGTTGATTAACTTCAAAATAACGTTATAAAACCCAAAGTTTATCTACTTGCTAGTAATTTAATGAGCATTAAAGCTTACACGATATCTCGGAGACCTCATGCCGATTTATTCCGTACATTTTGGACGTAGGTACTTGTAATGCAACGAAATATTTTAAAATTTTATAGAAAACGAATTATTTAAATTACAATTGAAACTATTCGATGAATTCCACATGAAAAGATAAAATTGATTCAAACATCGAAATGGAATTGACAGCTTAACCCATTTTATGGATGAATAATATTGTAAGAGGGATTAAACTATGCCTTCTTTAATTCCAGAAGAAATACTAAAAAAATATTATCTTTCGTTTAATTAATCTCTCGTCTCACATGCAGAGCAAGCGCACTTATTGACATACGACCGGGTTCCGTCGGAAGAAGCAATTGAGAACGCCCTTCTCGCTGCCAAGAAGAATGACATCCCAAGATGGCTGTTCAGACAAACGCTCCAATTACTTTGTCCAGAAGAAGAACACTTTTTAATTTAATTTACTATTGTAGCATTTCTGTATTTGAAGCATTGTACCCTTTTGACTGAGATGCGTCTTTTATGAATCATTACGACACATTATTTGGTTTATAAACCACTGTTTTATACTAAACCACTTACCAAAGACTTTTAAATAAAGGAGAATGGATTTCCAATGAGGTTCGAAGATTGATATCGACAAGTATATGAATTGTAATTGAAGCAGAATATTGATACAGGTAAAGTCCACTTAACTATAATATCTCCGAATTGAAATGATGGAGATTTTAAATAAAATAGAGATGGTAAAAAAATGTATTTAAACATTTGAATGTCATAATAAAGACTTTTATCAAAGATAAAACTTTTTGATTTTCCACAGAATTGAAAAGTTTTTATTTGGTACCATAGCTTTCCACCAATTCACGTCTTTAGATGCTCGCTATACCTCGATGGCCACTCATTCTGAGCCATAGGAGATGACGTTTCTTCATTAATGAACATTTTTCATTAACTCTTTAAAGAATGAGAGAAATGAAAATCACTAATTTTTGTCACAAAATATTCTGAAAACATATAATAAAAAATTAATGATGCTAAACATAATTAGTCACCTATTATTGAATGATATCGTAGTTTTATTCGTGGGATCATTTTCCTGCACTTACTCGGACGTTATCCACTGTCGATCAGAAAGGAAATGAAGCAAACTGCCTGATCTTGAGTAATGGATAAAAATCTTCAAATATTTAGGATACAGTCGGCGAATGGTTTGTGGGTCAAATTCTTGCTAAATACGGTAACAAAAAAGTACATAATGTTATAGTTTTAACAGATAAAGATCATTGCGAAAGTAACAATTGAAACTACATCTACATCCCTACATTTTCGTAGCAAAAATCGAGATTGAGTTGGCTTCTAGAGGGCAGCACTTTTATACACGCGTTTACACAACCTCTGATGATAGTTGGTCACAGGCACCAGAACTTCAGAGGAGACATCAGCCGGCGTTGAAATACACCATTTACGAGTAGATACTCTCATCCAGTTTGAATAATCAGCCTATTTTAGCCTCATAGTTTGAAAATCAAAGGATTTATTGCAAGATAAGAATTAACCTTTGCGTCCGAGTGGTTAGCGTTGTATCGCTTCAACCTCAAGTCCCGGGTTCGAATCCCGGCTGATCGAATTTTTCTGATCAAGGAATAGTTGTGTGTTCATCTGTTGTTGCTGGTGCCTTGGTGAATCACCTCCTGACAAGTTCAGCACAGAAAAAGGAAAATAAATGTTATGCACTCTTTCAATCAGGTTCAGCTGTTTTTACTTATGAGCTAAACCTGGATGGATCACACTTTCTTTCAACACAACAAGTTTCATGTACGCAGAATTATTTAAAATAATATTAGTAAATCTGTATCTTGTATAATTCGCGACATTTAAAAAATAGTCGCATTTTAAGTAATAGTCACATTCTAAGTTATAGTTAAGTCTAATAGTACCGTCGCATGTGACGTCATCAGTCTGTGCAAGAATCGAAAAAAGCTGACCAAAACGACTGAGAGTCGTTTTTTCGAGAGTAGATTTTTTTTAACTTTGCAAAGCTATTCTTGATGAATTCTGCACACAATATGAAAGTTATCTACGTTGGTTGATTACATTTGGATAAGTCACCACAGCCGACCGGTGTGTGGCCGGCAACACTCAACCACGGTCGAATCCCGGCGGAGTCGGATTTTTCCGATTAGGGAATAGCCGTGTGTGATCGTTCATTGCTGTTGTAAATTACCTATCACTGTAAGGGTACAGAAAATGGATGTTTGTAGGGTATATGGAATACATAAATAAAGTATAATGGAAGTCAAAGTTTTTCAAGTTTTCGAAAAATACCGAACCTTCGATATTCTGAAATTTCATCTTAAATATAAAATTTTTAATAACGAAATTCCTTTCCGGTCACATTGAGTTAACACTATAACTTAAATGTTAACTAATGAAGTAGCTTGCCTTCCAAGAAAACATTTCTTGAAGACAACATTATCTTAGGAAATCCGTACCTTCGGTAATTTAATGAAAGCAATATCATAGGATGTGCATTCATTAAGGGTCTATGAAATCCTTTTATTAGTATTTCCGTATGAAATGTACACCTCACCTGTTTTACTATTCACAACAATAATCAAAGTTTTCACAAGAATGTTTGACTCGCAGCTCAACTTACACGGGAGAAATTCACAAAGGAGGAGAGATATAAGTTAAAGAAGTTGGATATTATATAAATAATCATATTTATCACATTAATGAGAGAGAGCATCTGAGAACGAGAAGCACAGTACAAACTTCGTAGTTTTCCACAGAGCGTGGAAAGTCTCTCCATCGACGACTACCTTCCACAAACTTTGGCGTGAGCAGATTGACAGTATCGGAGACTACTAAATAAGTTTAAAGCCACAGTTTTACGAGGAAACTTCAACATTATAATTGGCCCTCGGTGGCCGAGCGACACAAGGAAATTATTCAATCTTAATCCTTTTAGAGAATTGCATGGCATCTAAAAGTAGACATAAAAATAAACTCTTTTAGGGAGAATCCTTTTATTTCAACTCGTTAAGTATTGAAATAAAAGAAACAAGACTTTTTTTTAATTTGAAAATATATATACGTAATTACATTTTAAAACCATCTTAATTAGGTCATTCTTGATTATAGTGTCCATCGAAGATACTTGCGGAGCATTATGAATGGGCAAAGAATGACAAATGGACTCAATTTCTTTAGAAGTCAATACCAACGGTATCACAAGGCCTAGTTATACAAAACACATTGTCTCAATTCCAGGATTTATTCTTCATCAATTTTCGTTCGTTATTATGAATCGAACACTTTGAATTAGGAGATCATAAGGGGCTATATTTTAATTGATGTGGATTTTTAATTCACTTTTATGAATTCATCGCAGTTTCTACATAGTTTTGGAAACTTGTAACCTTAAAACATTTATGTAAGGGTACTTGATTTTATCAAATCTTTGGGGTGTAAGAAAAGTAAAAAGTTACGATATTATGGTATAAAAACATTGTTAAAATAATAACTTTATAAAAATTCATATATTTTGTATTGCACATCTAGATTTTTTTTTATATTACTAATAGTCTTTCAATGCAGTGTAACCTTCCCCGTTTTCCCCCACCTCTGAAGCAAGATGAGGTAGTACAAGATGTACAAAGTATGTTACAAAGATGAGAAAACATAACGGATTTAAATAACCTGTATAAAAGATAACTGATGAGATACGCAAGTCACTCACATAATACAAATACGCGGGTGGCCTCCACGTCTTCAATGTCCATTCTGACACGAGTATTCTGTGCCCAATCAAGGTAACTTATCCAGCATAGTCAGCACAGTAAAGTCAGTCGCCATCTTCTTCAATTCCACTAGAAGAGGACCCCTTCCTGCTCCACAACCTGATTTTTAGGACAACCAATTATTATATTTTAAGCCGATGCATTTTATCCGAAAGAACAGGAAAACTAATTGACTCGAGCCTAGGGTTGGAAATCCGAAAAGAACGAAGTCGAGACGTAATCTTAAATTCTCTTTTTTTTCTGAACGCCGATACATCTATTGACGTAATAACTTGTTCCTCATCGTAATTTCTGCGAAAACTTCAAATTTGCATGTGAAAATCGTCCATCACGAACAGTTTTCAAGAATTACACATAAATATTTAAAAAAATAAGTAATTTCTTCGTTAATTTTTATCTTTAAATCATTTGGTTGATAATACTCTAAATCAGCGGCTCCCAACCGGTGGGTTGCGACCCACTATTTGGTCGCGGAAGGGATACGGGTGGGTCGCGACTCGATCCTAAATCTATCCATCGATTAAACGATCAGAAAATATAAGAAAACTCTAAACAAATCGAATTGTGTTTTGTGTGTGTGTGTGTGTGTGTGTGTGTGTGTGTGTATATATATATATATACACACACACGAGTAAAAGTTACAAAATTTACTAAAAAGCACATTAATAATTCAAATTTCAAGTCGATATGATATCGAGAAGGTCCTTAAATTATAAAAGAAGGGATTGAAAATATTCTTAAAAATCGCCATTCATTAAAAATTAATCTTTTTTGTAACTCCTTCCGACCTCGTCTATTTCTTCGCCTCTTGGGTCCTATTTATTACATTTAATATCTTACATATTTTATAAATATTATTACTATATCTTCGAGTACCGCGTGACCCAACTTAAGATATTGAGATTGTTGTTCTTGATAGTGAAGGAAAGAGCACCGATACTTGTAGGAAGGATGAAATTCTTAGAATTTTCGAGGAATTACCTATAAAGCCATTGGAATGGAATAGAAGTTCATTGTCATGTAAAAGACAAACAGACCATTCAATTGGTTTATTGTTAAATTTTCGAATATTCAAAGATTATCACCCTTCCAACCAGAATTGGAGTTCCTTCATTTACTACCAAGAGCATCTATCGCATCAACTTTAAGGTGTACCAGGATTTACTCAAAAATATAATAATACGATTCATATAACAAACAGAATATTAAATGTAATAAATAGGTGCATGGTAGTACTGCTTTGCTACCACTACGAGCCACCAAGTAAAAGAATAGAACGGAAATAGTTACAAAACAACTTCTATTTAATTAACTCTAAATTAACTTGCCTCCTATTCTGGCCACATAGGAGTCATCTCTGCACTATACAGAGGCATACAAGTAGCATATTGAGGCTATGAGGGAAATTTTTGGTCGTAAATGACATATCGTTATCCAGAAAATATTCGTTTGAATCGAACTAGAATATCTTTGCAATTTTAACGTTTCTTGCCGAAATTTCGTAACCTCGAGGTAAAAATTCTCATAAAAGATAGTTTTTGATTTGGGGAAAAATTATTTCAGTAATGTGGGTGTGCCACTATTGCTGGGCATTATATTTTTATCAGAATAAAAGACAATACGATCCACACCATTGTCTAACCAACATCCGTAAGATTTCTGTATATTTTACATATTTTGACGAATTTTGGCGAACTAAGAATCCATTTTCCTTGATTCAAACGTACGAAATCCTTAATATTCAGCAGCAACCAAGCATTATATGCACTTCTTTGCCATTAAATCACTTCGGAAACATTGAGAAACCATCAGGAAAAATTGTAAAAATTTGACACTTTTCACAAAAATTTAAAATTCTGACATACATTCGCAACCACAGGACATAATCAGATCGAGTTGAAATTTTTTATCTGTTAAGAGGACCACCAACCACAAACTTTAAGCATTAGTTGTTGACGGATTTCGAAATTTTTCAATTTATTTTAAATAGGAGAAAATTGCACCAACCTGGCATCAAACTCACGCACATTTGGTGACAGTTTTATAGATAAAAGAAAAGAAGAGCGTGTTTACTTGAACCTCTATGATTTTTAATTCCCTATCATACTGGGATGTAGCTGAAAATATTTTCGAAACTCTAACATAAGTAATTGGATTCCCACCATGGCCATGTGTCGAATCCAGTATCTTTAGGAAGATGTGAATACATATAACGCCCTGACAGAAATAAAACTAATGTAATTCAAAGTTTGAAGTCGATATCATATTGGGATGGACCTAAAATAGGATTCCCTTATCCCCATTAGAATTGCATTGAGGAATGTGAATGGCTCACTGGGATCGAACGAAGGACCATCAGCGAAACAACATACATAAAATATATCCATAATCTCTATCTACATGCCGAGTTTCAAGTTTGCATCTTATCGGGAAAGGGTTCAAAAACAAACTTAAAAATCGTCGCAATGCTTTTAAGTGGGAGTATATTTGGCCTGACCTAGCGTCGAACCAAGAGTAATCATCGAAGATATCTTTCTAGTTTTCGTCGGATACGCATAGTTTAAAGCGATCGCTTGAACTTCAACTCTCTCTCTACGGGAAGTGCCTCAAAAATTTTCGAAAGTCCCAGCAATGCGTCTTTGGGGAGAAAATCGTGACTTTGGAACCTTCTGGCATCGAACCCATGACATTGAGGTGCAAAATCGCCTTTTTCTGGCGTTACACGTTATGACCAGTAGTATTTTAAGTCAGAGACACTTGTAGACCATGGTTAGAATTTTGATCCCCTATGAATGTATGAGTGAGTGTATATATAGGTATATCCGGAGAAACGTCTATATATAATAGATGTATAGGTATATCTGGAGAAAAATCTATATATAATAGATAAATATATATACAAATACATATTTTTTTCAATATTTGACGGTAAATTATATACACATAAGGAAGGGATAGGATACAAATAAGGTTTATTACTCCGGACCGTGGAGGTATTCCGATCAGGAAAGCTGCGTCGCCAGCTGAAAAAGGGAACCGCTGCTCTAAATGTAAATCTAAACTTTCTACCAATTCATAAACTCAATATATTTACATTTAATTTATATGTGTAGACCAAATTCGAAGAACAACAAAGTTGCGACAAGGTCTCCAAAAAAGAGTGGATTTCGGTGCCCGTAAGTACACTAAAATGCTCGTTTCTCAAAAGACTTTAAACTTACAGGGCAGCACATACTTTACATAAACTTTAAATATAATTATATTCAGGTGTACAATTGTATTCCATGTAAAGTAGTCCTTGTCTATTTGTAGACATAATACGGTTCTGCAACAGCCATCGTAACGTCAATAGGTTCCCATTTCAAGCTGTAAACATTCTTTCAGTAACCTTTTGATTCCTAGTAAGTAATACAGAGCCATAGGGCATATGTTAATCAATTATTCATAAGTCATCGACACCATTCTAAAGGTACCTAATACATTTAATCATGGTGGAGTAGAAGTGTATTAGAGGAAGGATATGAGAAGTGTAATAGAACAACGGATACGAAAGCTTATTCTTTATTAAAGGGAAATCTTAGCTCAACCTCTGTTGTATTTATAATGTCTTGTTACTTCGTATAACAATGATGAAAGGAGAAAAAATACTCTAACATGATTACTTCGGGGTAGGCCAAATACTTGTGGAAATACAATTAAAAAGGTAAAAATCACCTTAACAAAAAATCATTAAGTATTTGAGCCTTTTCGACTCTATATCTATCAGCGATAAAATTTAGTTAAGAGTAGCTATTACAATCCATGTTACAGAAAAAAAGTTTTGATAACAACGACATAAGTGATGATAAGAATATGAAACTGCGTGATAGAAGATTACATTTATTGATTATGAATAGTATATCAACAAATTTTGTTTGAAAATATTTTCACTCAAAATATTAAAATTTTTCTGCATCCATGCATTTGAGCATCTCTCCCGAGAGTCCGGGTGAGACGCCCCACCTCTTTGAAAGAGATGCCCCATTAGCTTAAACTGCATTTTATCTGAAAAGCGCTTGGTACATGACAAAATTGTTAGATTGAACTCGAAATTAGGATCTAAACTAAACTAAACGTTTAAATTAACTTTAAAAACTATTTTGAAGTTTCATTTGCAAAAAATTATTATGAGGCATCTCAGCCTCCTCTAGAGGCATATATTAAAGTTTGGTCATCATGCTTTGCGAGTGACATCTTTTTTACGCAAAAATATTGTCGTTTTAACCAAAAAAAAACAATTTTGATGTTTTTCGAAATTTCGAAACTTCGAGGAAAAAATTCTCACAGAAAATATTTTTTGATTTCGGAAAAAAAATATATTGGTAATGTCCATTTAAATGTGTCACTTTTGCCGTTATTACATTTCAATCAGGAATAAAGTGGCAAAACGCTTCTCCCTTGTGCTTACTTAACAATACGTCATCTTTTGATCGTGCATAAAATACATTCGGCCGTGGATTTAAGTTTGAATTGAAATTTAAATGTAGATTACAAACGTTTTCTTGAAAAAAGCCTTAATCAGTGTCACCTAAAAGTTAAACTGACACTAATAGGGCAAATATACCTAAAGATAGCTCTTGGGCATCCATCCCGAGAAGAGGTTCCTTTCAGTACGGGAGAGATGCCCTTGCAGCCAGTGAGGCTTACAATTAGCCCAAGATGGAAAGTTACTGCACGTGGATATTACATGAACCTATAGCTACAAGTTTTCACCATTTAATTCAAAATATTCAATCATTTAAACTGATGCCACCCAGACACATTATACTCTATCTTATAATAGGGCGGAAAAAACAGTATCCACTTGAAATTATGTTTTAAAAACTTCGTGAAAAGAATTAATCTCGGTGAAACTCTTGCAGATAGACCAAATGAACACCGTCAGTAGAGCAACCTTGTGGTTTTCCTTAAAAATACTACGACTGGGTCATCTCTCCCGGTGGGGCATCTCTCCAGGTGGGGCATCTCACCCGGAATTACCTTAAGCGTATTGTAAGAATCACACGAGACTACCAGCAAAGTCCCAAAGTTCCCAAAGAATGTTTCGGACCTTACTCTTACAGCATTAAGAACGAAAATCTTGGGAGAGACGGCAAGGCGAAAATGAGGAGTGATGAAATTGGAACCTTGATCAAAACGTATCACTGAGATGAATGTGAAGATTCATTCAAGAAGTGACTTACATGAATGATAAATTTGAGCATCACTCGTGCCACAGTGGTTTCCATTTCACCACAGCAATGAAAAAGACTGTGACAGAATGAAATTTAGAATTAGATGTATATCCCGTGATCTGGCAGTGGCTTATGACAGGGGGTGTAATAACACCAGCATTTCCTACTCTAACAGAATAGATGTAAACATTCGTATGTACATCCGATCAAAAGAGAAAGTATTACAAAAGTCAAGATATGGTATATGAGAGCAATCCCTTTTCCGAAATCAAACTAAGCAGGTCGCATTTATAAATTATCTGAAGATTCTGCAACAGAGTGTTAAAAAAACTCGAAAGAAGTGCTGTCGACGAGGAAGAACCATAAGCTATAACTGACCTTAAGATAGCCTCAACTAGAAAATGAATTATGAAATGCCTCTGAGAAGTAATATAATATGCGTCGTTGTCCCTAGTTGTTAATCCAGGAATATGCGAGATAATGGTGCTTAAGTCATCGAACAAATTAAGAGCGCGTGTTCTCTGAAGACGTATCCTCCAACCGCTGATTCCACCGATCCAAGGAGGGACTAATGGAACTAAAAACTCGTTTCCGAAGGAACACGATAGCCAAATAAATGTAGGACGTTCGACGCGTAAAACACCTGCTACACACCGATAAGTATCTTAATATACATGCATATGGATGATGTTCTGTATATTAGCATATATATCTGGATTGGTAGAAACCACTAACTAAGTGTTACTCCAAAAGGTGACATATCAATATGATTTTGAGAATTCTTTTTCGATCTTAATTTAACGTATGTATTATTTAATTTTCTACATGAAAATATAAAACATTTTTGCAGAATATGCAATAATAAGTTAGTGAATATTTAACGCAGTAAACTTTTGGTTATATAGAAAATCGAAGTAAAATTTTTATTTGACTGTTTATCTCGGATCATATGTTTAAAACTGCTACAATTTTGATACAAAATATATGGAATTATTTTCATCATTAATAATGAATGAAAGATTTAAAAACAGTGTAAAAAAGCAATAACATATCCTGGTGCGGATGCCAACTCAGACCACAATCTGCTCATAGTAGAGGTTCAGACTAAACTGAAGCCTATTAGAAAAAAGAAAATAACGAAGAAGTGGAACATAACAAAAATAAAGTCAGATATAGGAGAAAAATACTGTAAGGCTGTGGAAAGTAGGATTGAAAATATGAGTGACACCATGAATGTTCATGAAGAATATTAAAGAAATCATAGTAGAGGCTGTCAATGACAATGTAGGCAAAGAAGAAAAACATAATAAAAAGGAATGGATCACTCAAGAAATGCTAAATAAGATGTATGAAAGAAAGAAATGGAAAAATATCAACACAGATTAAGGTAGAATGAATTACAGGAGACTTAACAATGAATTAAGGAGAGTAACTGATAAAGCAAGAGAGGAATGGATGACAGAAAGGTGTGAAGAAATTGAGGAACTAGAAAAGCAGAGGAAGTTAGAAGAAATGTATAAGACAGCAAAAAGCTTAACAAAAAGGCAGCCAAAGAATATAGGTAAAAGAGATTTGCTAAACAAAAAAGGACAAACTTCCTCAGGCATAGATAAAAACAAAAATATATGGATAGAATATATAGAGGAACTTTACGACTCTAAAGGAAATCATGAAGATAGTTTAATGATGCAGAATGAAACAGAATGAATGGATGATAATAAAGGACCAGGAATAACTAAATGGGAAGTAGATAGAGCTATTAAAGAACTTAAAGAAAAAAAGGCTGTAGGATACGATAGTATACCATCAGAGGCGCTAAAGAACCTGGGGGATGGTCAATAACAATTCTGACCAGACTCATAAACAGGATATATGATGAAGGAGTCTGGCCTGGTGATCTCATGAAAACTCTTTTAATGCCAATACCAAAAAAGATAAATGCCAAAGAGTGTAAAGACTATAGAGCAATAAGTTGCATTTGTCATGTGACTAAGGCTGCAGCAAGACAAGAAGATATGAACAATTTGGATTTAGAAGAGGAAGGGGAACTAGAGATGCAATTGCTTGCCTAAAGATAATAAAAGAAAGAATGCTGAAAGTTAATAGAGAGGTATATGTATGCTTTATTGACTGGGAAAAAGCATTCGATAGAGTTATAGAGTTACATAGAAAAAACTCTTATTGATATTAAAGAACATTGGAATTGATTGGAAAGATCGGAGATTAATAAAAGAATTGTACAGGGGACAAAAAGTGATACTAAGGGTGGAAGGCGAAGATACGGAGGAGGTGAATATTAGAAGAGGTGTAAGACAGGGATGTTGCTTGTCACCGATGCTTTTTAACATATACGCAGAGAAACTCATAGAAGAAGCATTGGAAAAGACAGGGGGTGTGATAATTGGTGGAGAGAATATTCGCACAATTAAATATGCAGATGACCAGGCAGTTACAGCAGAGACAAAGCTGCAAGTGATGATGGAAAGAATAGTATCAATAGAACGTGGATATGGAATGAAAGTAAATGTAGGCAAAACAAAAGTTATGAAAATGAGTAAAGAGCCCAGAGAAGTTAATATTCTAATAGAAGGAAGGAAGTTGGGACAAGTGACATCCTTTAGGTACTTGGGAAGTATAATCACCTCAAACGGAAGTTGCACAGAAGAAATAAGAACCAGGATTTACAATGGAAAGGCGGCATTCAAGAGGGTTAAAGGTCTACTTACTATAAGGAAAATACCGCTAGAACTAAGGAAAAGATTTGCAAAATGCTCTGTATGGAGTGTCGTTTTATATGGGGCTGAGACTTGGGCACTAAAAAAGAAAGAAGAGAGGTACCTGCAAAGCTTTGTAGTATGGATATGGAGAAGAATGGAAAAAACTAAGTGGAGTGACAGAGTGAGAAATGAGGAGGTGTTTAGAAGGATTGGAGAAGAAAGATTTTTAATAAAAAACATAGCGAAAAGGAAAAGGGCATGGCTTTGACATATATTAAGAAGGGACTGTTTGCAGAGAAATATTATCGAAGGGAAGATTAGCGGTAGAAGAGGGAGAGGAAGAAGAAGGACGACATGAAGGGAGGAAGGAGCTATGCAGAGATGAAGGAAGATGCCCAAGATACAGAGGGTTGGCGAGCTAGTTGATACCTGTCTTTGGACAGTTCCACTGAAGAAGAAGTTTCCATCAGACCAAAAGCAACGCCTAAGCTATGATAAATAAAGGATTTTTCATTCTTCTTTATAATTTTTTAATTTACCTTAGTTACGATAGCCAACATGTTTTGATGGATTTTAGACGAAAACAAAGAAATATTTTTTGGTATTTTACAGCGTTGCTTGAAAGCGTCATGTCCATTATGAAATTAAAATTCAAATGAGTTACAGATAAATTTTCACGCACATATCTTCGATTAATCTGTATCCTCTACATTTCAAGGAGGAGGTAAAAAAAGTGGAAAATTTTTCCTTGGACATCTTTTATTATTGCTCCTTTAACTTCGGTAATATATTAAAAAATCTGATGTGGCCAGCACATGACTTTCTCCATATAGAAGATGTAAATACTTCTCTACGACAGTAATTTCGAACTCTAAACATTATAAATAATGTTGTTTGGGACATGCTGGATGAAAAACGATGAAACTGGCCTTTCGCCCATAGAGCCCAGAGCGCCCACAAAGTACATAATCAGCAACTTCCGGTTTATCAGTATTTCCTGAATAACTCCTAAACAATCAGTGATACAAAAATATGTTTCATACAAAAGTTATAGTAAATGTTATTTTCTAAAACATTTATAAATAATAGTATATACCTAAATATCATATTTATGGAGATATTTTGAAAACCGGAAATGAGCTTTGAAGAATGAAGCTCAACTTCCGGTTAACCGATTTACTCCAAAAACTAATCAACTCTTAAGACTGTAATAGAAGTACTACATATGAAATTTGGTGTTGATCCGCCAAATAGTTTTCATGTTAGAGCGCCCACAAAGTACATAATCATCTTCTTCCGGTTTATCAGTATTTAACGAATAACTCCTAATCAACCGGTGATACAAAAATATGTTAAATACAAAAGTTATAGTAAATTACATTATCTAAAACTTTTATAAGTAATACAATATACGTATATATCATATTTATGGAGATATTTTGAAAACCGGAAATGAGCTTTAATGAATAAAGCTCGACTTCCGGTTGACCGATTTACTCCAAAAACTAATCAACTCTGACAGCACACACCACAGTACTATATATGAAGTTTGGTGTTGATACGACCAAAAGTTTTCACGTTAGAGCGTCCACTATCACACACACACACACACACACACACATACACACAGACATCATTCCGAAAATGGTCAAAAAGTGTTCTAGGGACCCCAAAACATGTATTTCCGTTGAAATCTCGAAGTCGATTTTTTTCATGAAAACAATACTTTCTCTATACTTCGTATATGGAGAAAGTAAAAAACAGCGTAATACTTATCAATCATGTTTTTCAGCCTCCACACGCTAAGGTATGGAAAGAAAATATTCGCTTTGCTTCTCTCACTAGCTTGCCTATCTCTTCCACTCAAGTCTGTAATATATCATTTACATACTAAGCATATTTTATTTAAATATATTTTGAAATCACGCAAAAAAATCAGGTTTTGGAATTGAGTATCGATAACTCGTTTCCGAAACGACATTATCGGCAGCTTCCTCACTCTTGATAGTGCTTATACACACTACATAAGCATTTACTTAATTCAATACGACTATATATATATTAGGGTGGTTCGAAAAAAACTTTTTTTTAATTTCAGATCGCTATAGTGCGGAAAAGTTGCGATTGGTATAGACATGAAGAAAGCACTAATTATTATTTTTTTATAAATTTGTTTTCCGGTCGCGCAATGCCATCGAAGTTAGCAAAAAATTGTGAAAAACAGTAATTTTTCATAATTTTTTTAAACACGCCAGATGGTTTTAATTGCGTTCCTATACCATGAATTGACTACTATAAGTATGTGAAATCAATTTATATGCACTTATTGTACATTTGTTTCATATCTACCGGTCGCGCAACAAAGTACAAAATGAGTAAAGTTAGTAGTTTTAGCAAAATTTCAAAGTTTGAATGTTTAGTAGAACACCAGTACACTGACTCCTCCTCCTCTGTTAAGAACATTGACTAATGAAGAGATAAAACAGTATGTGAGCAATGACTTCAAGCCAGTTATGAGAATAGATGTTTTCCCATGCCATTCACAGGCAGTTGAAAGATGCGTTAAGCTAGTGACCGAAGCCTCAAGTAAAGTATGTGGACACAGTTCCAGAAACGGCTATATTACAACCACATTACTGTCACACTCAGATATGCCAACGTTTTCACACAAATCCGAATTTCGTTGTTTATCGATAGATAAAGCCTAGAAAGGAAACATGAAGAGAGAGAAAGAGAAATAAATGTGTACATTTTGTAAATAACACACCCTACATCGGATGGTTGGTTGGGTAGGGTGTGGGTGGAACTCGAAGTGCAGCCACGTCCCCGTGGTGAGTTCTGGGTCGTTTTGTAAACAAAATGAGCGAAGATCTGCACCAACAATTGCATATTGAAACAAAGAATTACCAAATATTTACCAATAGAAAATTTCTAAAAATTTCTAAAGGAAACCGCCTCGCCTCTCTGTCCAGGTTACTCTGCTGTTTTTGACGGAGCTGCGTGACCGAATTCCACTTGAATATCAAAGTTTATATTATATGCTTGGATTTTAAATATATATTTGTTATTACTTATTACCCGATTATCATTGTAACAGAATTAAACTACAGCATCTCTAAAGGGCGTATGATTAAAATGTACTAAACATTCGAACTTTGAAATTTTGCAAAAACTACTAATTTTACTCATTTTGTACTTTTTTGCGCGACCGGAAGATATGAAACAAATGTACAATAAGTGCATATAAATTGATTTCACATACTTATAGTAGTCAATTCATGGTATAGGAACGCAATTAAACCATCTGGCGTGTTTAAAAAAATTATGAAAAATTATGGTTTTTCACAATTTTTTGCTAACTTCGATGGCATTGCGCGACCGGAAGAAAAATTTATAAAAAAATAATAATTATTGCTTTTTTCATGTCTATACCAATCGCAACTTTTCCGCACTATAGTGATCTGAAATTTAAAAAAAAAGTTTTTTTCGAACCACCCTAATATATATATATGTATTTGATTTTTACTTTCTCCCTATACGTAGTATAGAGAAAGTATTGTATTCGCAAAATAAATCGACCTCCAGATTTCAATGGAAATAGATGTTTTGGGGCCCATAGAGTTCGTATTCGCTATTTTGCCGAACATGTCTGTCAGTCTGTGGTAAAAAAGTTTGTGGGCGCTCTATCTTAAAAAGTAATTATCCGATCATTTCCAAAATTCATATTTTGTATTTTCCTAACAATGCCAAGAGTTGATTAGTTTTTTATGAATACCGCTTAACCGTAAGTTACGGTTTATCCGGAACAACATTTTGTTTCTTAAATATCTCTGTTAGAATGCAATTTAGGTATATACAATTTTGTACAAAAGTTATAGATGATGTACTTTACTACAACTTTTGTTTGCAACATTTTTTCGTAACACTCATTGTTTTGGAGTTATTTATATATTACCGGTTTGGGCTTCTATTTTCAATAAATATAGAGAAAGTCACGTGTTGGCCACATCAGATTTTTTTTCATTTAGTAAAATTCACCGAGGAGGGAGTAACGTTGTGGAATTCCGACATAACGAAAAATTGGTGCTTTTTTAATTCTAATGTGAAACAATACCAGTAAAATTGTTTTTTATACGTACAGAAAAGCAATTTTTGTTGTTTGTCAAACCTTTGTTTTATATAACAAGTTTTCGTTTTATTTTTTATACATACAAGCAGTCCGTGAAATCTGACTTGAAAATTTTACGACGTACTTCCCGCAGAATGCATCCACCAAAAGTATTCAGACTTTGATGCTATATAACATGGGTTCGATGCCAGAAGGCCCCATAATCCCGATATTTTCCATAAGAACGCATTTAGAGGCCTTCTGTACCTGGTAGGGTACAGAATTTAAAATCACGGAGATTCTAGAAGACGCGCTCTTCTCCATTAATAAATCATAGAAATTACACCAAAATTACTGGAGTACGACGCCAGGTGGGTGACAAATTATCCCATTTAAAATACGCTGCGGCGATTAAATTTTTTTAAATTCCTTCCTGTTATCATGAAAACATAAAACCATACATGTGAACAGAGGTAATAAATAAATTTCATACACGCCGTTTCTCGTTTTCCTAACGATCCTTGGTTCGATCCCAGGGCGCAATTTACAACCCTCCATGCATTTCAAGTGCAGATGACGGAATCTTATTCCAGGTCCTTCTCAGTGAGATATCGACTTCAAAATGATATTTTGATTAATTTTTATCTATAGCAGGTCGTTAACCAGATCCTGCAAATAGGTTCTGCCTTCGACGCCAGATGGTATTGATTCTGTGTTAAGAAACGTACGGTAAGAATTTCAAAATTTTTAAATGAAACATTCACCAAGAAGAAAGCGATCTCTTACTTTAAACAGTTTATAGTGGTAGGTAGAAATATGTCTGTTCATTATTATTATTAATTTAATTGCTTTAAATAGCAGGTTAAGAAGGATTATCTATATTGTATACCATGTAAACAATATGTTATCTTACAATGCCCTGAAGCAAATTTATCATGGACTATTCGAAAACATAGAAAGATATGGAATTACTGTTTGGGGTTACAACAATACTATTTTTCATAGCCTATTGATACACAAACAAAAGAAATTCATTAAATTGCTATGCCACAAAAAGAGAAAATACAACTTAGATGTTGATGGAATATACAAATATGTTGAGGTCTTGCGAATTGATAAGTTATTTAGATATACTGTGTTAATTGATAATTATTACTTAAATAATTTAAAAACAGAAATAAACTACGATATTCTCCAGAGTTTGAGGCCAACAAAGCTGTTTAAAATAATTATCCCTTGTATCAGTTATGGTGAAAATCTTTTGAATATATAATACCAACAGAATTTAAGGAATTACCATTAGAATTATTAAATATGAATTCCATAAGGTGTGTGAAAGTGGAAATAAAAAACTGGCTAATTAATGTCTCAACCTAAGCTGTTTATAGCAAACTCTTTATGTATTAACCTTTGGAACCCTGAATTGTATTTTAAAATGCACTGAGTGTTTGTATAAATATTGATATGTAGTTGTATTTAACCGTAATTTTAATATTTTTTGGTACTCTACACCTATTAAACTCTTCTTTTTACATTCCTACAATTTTACTGTAGATTACCCAAATGGAACCTGCTGACAAGCATTTTGCTTAGCAGGACCTGACT
This sequence comes from Sympetrum striolatum, assembly GCA_947579665.1. Lineage (NCBI taxonomy): Eukaryota > Metazoa > Arthropoda > Insecta > Odonata > Libellulidae > Sympetrum > Sympetrum striolatum. The sequence continues at coordinate 2,265,951 of OX388343.1, forward strand.
GTTCTGTTTCTATGTAAGTTTGACCTGTGTATGATAGCCTTTTCTTTGTATTTTTTTCAATGTTGGTTATTGTACTGTTATATTTTAAATTGTATTGAGTAAAAAAAATATAATCATTATTATTATTATTATTACATATAACTACAGATAGGCTTCTAGCCTGGTGGCAGTTTTTTATACCTACATACATATACACTAGTGATAAACATAATTAACAAAAATAAATACTTGCTAAACATACGATTCCCACAGAATGATTTCATACATGTATTATATTTACTTTACAACTTAATAATGAATGTATAATATAATTTGTAACTGTTTCACTGGGTTTTTTCGGGGTTCATCAATATGCTTGCAGGAAGTTAGCAATTTTTACCCGTATATAATAGATTCGCACTTCATAAAAATGATAACTATTTAACTAAATACAATTAGTTAAATCTTAATGTATTTAGTATTAAGGGTCTATCAATAGTGATACTAGATGAATTTGTATATTCTCAAAATGCCTAACCTCGTTTATCAGCAACCATTAAGGATTCACTAAACCCTTACCAATACTTTAAATAAAAGGTTTACGTCACTAAAATATTAAATTATATTTCTTCATCACCCTCTTCTTATTAAATTAATTCAATTTTGACCGTAAAAATTACCCATGCTCATACTTTACGTCATTTTAGATAGAAAATTGTTTGGAAAAACTTCGAGTCATTGACCTAAATGGATTGAAGTATAGGAATATATTGACCACACGCACCACCTCAGATAAAACCTCAACCTATTTTCTGGGCGCAATTTCGTGTTAGACATCAACGTTATTATCACCAAAAAAAATAAAGCGAGAGACGTTATCATAAATGACGCATGAAATTTCCTAGTGTATTTCATATCATATTAGAAAGTATAATAAGTTGCGTATACCAAAACAGCCTATAAATGATAACGAACAAATAAAAGGGTATGATAGAAAATTTTCATCAATAAAACCTTCCATCAATGTCATTATATAATCTTTTCTAACCTTAATTTGAAATGATAAACCTTGAGCTTTTGTTTTCTGCCTAATCCCATCGGTTTTATGATAAAATATGCTCATTTAAATTAGGCGCTCATCCGAAAATTCTTTCCTACAGTTGTTCTTTCGTAAGTAAATCAATCAAATAAAGACAATGAGTGTCAGTCAGCAATTATTCACTGTCGAGGATTTGCGAAAATTGAGCAAAAGAGAACTTCTTTACTATGACTACTTTGAATGTCAATAAATCATTACCTTTAGATAAACATTCTCTATTTTCACTATTTTCGTATTTTTAACCAAGGGTCATATCTAGAAGCATAAGAAAATATGTTGCATCCTGATTAAGTCTCCCATTCTTTTCCATTTCTTGTAGCATATTGATCACTTCATGATTTGCTGACTAAGATCCTCATACGAAGGAAAGGGAAGAAAGACCTAAACTGACTGCAATTTAAATTGCATTCTCTCAGCCTCTAAGATAATGCATATTGGACAGCTGTAATAAAAAAGGCATTTATTTGTTTGATAGCTATTTCTAGGAATGTCAGCAACAATATTTTTTTAAATTTACACCCACGAATATTCGAAAGGTGGATGAAATTTCTCAGCTGCATGATTACTTCCCGAAAGGGGGCCTTTCTCTGACGGAGTCGAGCTGCATCCCACCGGTTATCTGAATCAGACACACAATCAAAATAAAAAAGGCAGATATCGTTCAACGGTTTCCAGACTGCTGTGATCCGTTAAGATACTCTTGCGGGGCGTCGGAAAAGAATGATTTCGCGCATGCGTGATACGAGGCTGGGGCGACAACTGGACGAAAGAGTATAAAAGGAATATTAGACCTACTTCGACTTTGTATCCGAAAACACTACCAGGTGACAGAGGTATGTCACCCTAATTGTTTGTGAATTTACTCGTTAGTGAAATTCGTACTTGAGCAGTTTCTCAGCAAGCAAAGTAAGTAATACCTTTCATTTGTTTTAACCTTACTAATCAAGGGACCTTGAATATGTTGGTTGCATTGCATACCCGCTCCTACATTTACAATTTTAAGTGGGCCTTACGAAAGGTTTATCCGCCATTCAATTTTGGCTATTTGAAAACAGAAACTATAATTAGCGTAATATTAGAAGAAAAGATTTAAGAAGCTGTTACTTCCGTAGTTGCAACCATCGAGAACTCACGATTATTTCAAAGAAAAGTCGCTTTGCTTCAGTGAATATTTTCGTAAATATCCATTTTTCATTATCAAAAAATATATTTTTCTTCTACCTCATTGTCACATTTTTAATAATTGTTCCACGCGAGAGGTTTACCAAGCCCAAGGCTTGCTTAAATCACACTGTAAGGAGTTCCTAGTTACTGGGTAAAGACTGTTTACATTTGCAGATTTCTCGAAAAATAGGAAACGCTTGTCTACTTTCTAGGTTACTCCTCTCAAAATAACTATTCGTCTCAGAGGAGATTCTTCACTTCGATACACATCAGCGGATAACAGACTTCAAGAATGGAACTTCCTACAAGAAGGGTATACTTGTTTCTGGTGGTGGTAGCGCAGCTCGCAGTTCTCACTAAAGGTCAGATTGAGGGTCGAGGAGCATGTCCCGCAGTCACTCCAAGTGCGAATGCGGTCGCAAACACGGTGAGCGAAAACAACAACGGATTATAAAAAGTCACATTGACTTAATAAGTTCGCACCCCTTTCGTATTTTTATGGGTCCCGTCAAACCCATTATACTAATTATAACAATTTTATCTTTCCAATGACACACAAAATATTTGTGTAACTTATTAGTATATATACTAATAAGTTACTCAAATTACAAAATCTAAATTACAATAATAATTAGGTTTATCACAGCTGATATTTTGGATTTAGATGTAAATAAACTCATACGCCTAAGATACTTGCAATACAGTTGTTACATTAGGATATTCTTATATAAAATTAATATGTCCAATCTTTACTTGGTGGAACGGTGGTATAACCATTTTAAATAAATGTTAAAAATTTTAAATAAATTTTAAATAAATAAAAATTTTTAAATAAATGTTAAAAACCATTTTAAATAAAGTAATAAATGACCTAGAGTAGACCTAATAAATACATAGAGATTTACAATCAACTGTTTCATTCATTAAATAACATATGATTCAATCCCTACTCCCTTTCGTTCGGAAAATGAGCCGAAAGAATTCAAATTCTCTAAAAATATTCCCAGAAGCTTAAATATCAATGTTTTCATCAATATTAATTTTACGAGCTGTTAATTACATAGATAAAATTACTCTTCCGGATAAGTAATTACTTCATACGTATTGACCGAAAAATAGAACAAGGCCTTACGCATCTCGTTTCTCTTAAGTTTATGCAATTTTATCAAACAGTAAATTAAACTATAAGGTTATGGAAAAATAACACAGTGGTACGGCCTGAAATGATAGGAATTGAACTATATTTAAAATGTCTCTTAAGACATTTAAATCTTGCGTAACGCCTACAAAAATGGAAAGTAAACTTAACGGAGGTGAAGAAGATAAGTCACATTATATTTTTTGCTTATTAAATGCGTTTTCAAACTTAATATACTACGAAATTGCACCTCATAAAGAATTCCGAAAATGCAGTCTACAAATACAGATTGTAGCATCGCTCATGGTAGTAGAGGAACAATCGGAAATTAATATGAATTCAAATCATAAGACATCAAATGGAGAGTCGCATGCCTCTAATATTTTCATTCCATCATAAAGTAAAAATTCTGGTCATCTGCCACAAAATTGAAATCAAGTATTAGTCCAATCATCACAAAAAAGGCTTCGTTGCGATAAATTTAGTTGTCATGCGCAGGTTTCCGCATACATAATGTTGGTATTGAAACATAACTATGAGCGATAAAATATTTGAAAAGCCATGCTTGAGGTCTAAATAGATACACTATCAGTAGTAGAGAAAGACAGATTTTCCATACAAGGCAAAGTACAGTACATACAGTTTCGATGATTTCCATTAAAATATTCATAGGCATACGTGAACCCACGCTGGCCGTAAAATTTCTATGGTTCATTTTATTGGCTGTGTAGATAGCCCTTCCAACCCAGAAGATGTCCGCTCACATTTGGAAGGTTACCGACCCCTACGGAAAAGCCGGAACTGGTGCCGGTAACGCAAGGACATTTCAAAGTATTCCTTCATTAATAGAATTCTAAAAGAATGAAGCTAGTCGCATATCCTGAAAAAATATCACTTTCAAACAACGCGTATTATGCTCAAAAGAAGATTAAGGAAGGATGAGACTGCCAAACTGAATTTTATTTTATTTAAGTTTAATTTAATTCAATTTTTGAGGCGAGGAAAAATTGTATTAAATTAAACTTAAATAAAACTTAAACTAAATAATTAAACTTAAACTTAATAATTAAACTTAAAATTAAATCTTCTATATTGGATTTTATTCTACATTATATATATTATATAATGTGATATATATAATATGTATATTAAATTTTTTTCTCACGATGTTCCGGTTCGTAATTTCTAAGAAAACGTGATGTTGTTCTGCATCGTACAGTTTGTCCATATGCAAAGCGATTCGTAATAGTTGCTCAACTATTTTTCTGAAACGATCCCTAAGAGGACAATAAGCGTTTGCAATATTCAAACTAAATTTCAGGCAATCGCTGAAATGACACACATCTTTATGAAATGAGGCGATAATCTTAAAAACTACACATGAGGATTCAGAAGCCCGTACCGCCGATGGGTTGACATAATCCTTGGATTTTTATCTGAAAACAACGTCAACTAGGATGACGTCGTCTCACATGATTCTGACGAAGTAACCAAAGAGTTCATGACAATTATCCTGCTTTTTTCTAACTCCTGAGTTAACTATGGCTTTCTTTTTCAGCTATCGAGAAGCTGGTTCCTCTACGCGAAATACTTCGTCCTTGGTGAGGTTCCATTGACATGCACCCAATACACTTTCAGCAATCCAGGAGCGAACAATCAACTCTCTCTTACCATAACTGGAAAGACCCCATCTTTGTAAGTACCATTCAACTTGCAACTGAAAATGAACAACGAATAAAAGTGGCGCCTCAAGCAACTCAACCTGTGAGATCTAAATGCCGTAAGATTAGAGGCACAATCCCGAGTTCCGGTCTCTGTATAAATCCTTCCGCCTGTTCATATTTGTTTATCAAAAACTTCGTGCAATTCAACCGCATGGTGTTTAGATACACTTATAATAAAGGATAGTTTACAATACTTGTAGATAATCAATAAATTAATCCGTTAATTTCATTTCACAGATTTGGATTTGGATTGCCAGTAACCCTAAATGGTCGACTCACCCCAATAAACCAATTCAATAACTACGCAGCGACAGTCTTCGGCTCACGTGAGTATCGCCAGCATTTCCTTTGAACAAATAACCATATAAGGTAATTCCGGTAGAGATACCCCACCTAAGGAAAATACTTCATAACAGTGACTTCAGCGATAACAAGAATGTAAAACTGCGTGATAAAATATTATATTTATCGGCCATTAACAGTATATGAACAAATTTTGTTTAAGAACATTTTCACCCAACATATTAAACTTTTTCTGCATCCATGCATTTGGCCATCTCTCTCAAGTGTCCAGGTGAGGCGCACCACCTCTGTGGGAGACATATCCCATTAGCTTAAACTGAATTTAATCTGGAAAGCGCTTAATCAGTATTGCCTTAAAGTTAAATTGATACTAATAAGGCACATATACATAGATATAGCACTGGGACATCCATCCCGAGAAGAGGTGGGACATCTATCCTTTCAGTACGGAAGAATTGCCCTTACAGCCAGTGGGGCTACACTTTGTCCAAGATGGACAGTCACTGCACGTGGATATTAGATGAATCTATTGCTACAAGTTTTCACCCTTTAATTCAAAACATTAATACATTTAAAGTGATGCCAACCAGAAACATTAAACTCTATCTTAATACAGGGAGGAAAAAAACAGTACCTACTTAAAATGATGTTATAAAACTTCGTAAAAAGAATTAATGAAACTCTTGCAGATAGACAGTGCCTTTCAACTAACAAACGAACACCGTTCGTAGAGTAATATTGCGGTTTTCTTTAAAAATACTACGACTGCGCGTCTCTACCGGTGGGCCGTCTCAACCGGAATGACCTTATATTGCTATTCTATGGAATTATTATGAAACTAATATCCGAAAAACAAACTTTGTAGTATGAATCATGATTGTATTTGAGTAAAATTTTACTTAAACCCATTAAATTAATTATGATGCAATTAAAAATAAATATTTATTGTAGTACAACAAAGATTCTCACAAAAATTTTTACTGTTGGTTATAATAATTTCTCATACTTTCAGTCATATTTCCGAGAAACTTCGTCATCCTTAATTTCGGAAATACCTGGCTTCTCGCAAGATCTTGCTCCAACCTGCTCAATGTTCACATACGTAAGTATGCCTCTTTGATGATCAAATAGGTGAAAATAGTGATTCTGTGGGTATGTGTGATGTATGAAGACTGAATGCAATGAGTTTTGGATTAAAGTTTCACCAGAGCTTCGCAAACGTCACTTTTAAGTCGTATTCTGACAACGCAACTCCAAAACTCGTCGCCTAGTGGTAATAATTATATTTACAAATAGTTTAAAGTGAGTCGGAAGGGAGAAAAACGTAACACAGAATATAATATGAAAATTATATAAATATCTATCTGCAAGGATAGGATACCTAAAATGAATAATAAAGAAAACATATTATTATTTGGATAAAGATATTTCCAGTAATCTTATCTTGATTTATATCAATCACTTGATTGAGGAGATGGGTAAGTGAGAATATTTGCGGATAACTCAGTTATATATATAGACAAATATCAATCGAGGAGGACCGAACATCTCTCTCAAATGATTTAGTCCTATTCCATTGGTGGTGCGAAAAATGGGAATTAGATATTAATGCAGGTAAATGCTCCGTAGTTAATTCCTTCGAAAGGAAATAATTGCGTCAGAATCATCCGTACAAAATTAATGATATCAATATAAAAGTAGTAGATTCAGTTGAATATCTCGGGATAAACATTACTAATAACTTAAATTGGAGCACGCATATTCGAAAAATCTGCGGAAAAGCAAGTAAAAGGCTTGGCTTTGTAAAGCGTATTGTCGGTAAATGCAATGAAACGGTGAGAGAGCGATGTTATTTTACCTTGGTAAGACTCCTTCTGGAATTGCGGCAAGTATATGGGATCCGGCGGATGAAACGTGTACTCGCGAACTCGAGAAAGTGCAGCGTAAAGCGATTCGTTTTGTTAAGAAATGCTACGGTAAAAAAGAGAGCGTTACAAAGATGCTCTCAGACGTAGGTTGGGAATCCTTGAAAGAAAGGAGATTGGAAGCTAGGCTGCGATTGCTTAGTAAATTCAGGGAAATTACATTTTCGGAAGATACAATCGGTATCATGCAACCCCCTGCTACCTCGGTCGATCCGATAATGACCGTAAGCTAAGAGAAATAGATGCTAGGACGAATCGATTTAAAAATTCATTCTTTCCGCAAACGATACGCGACAGTAACCGACAAGAAGTAGTTTAGATCAACTGGTGTTTACACCCCAACAGCTACCAATCAGTTCGAATATATACCCCTGCCACATGCCGAGAATACGGTTCGCAGGGTAATAATGTAGATTAATTTAGTTTCAGCTTGATTCAAACGAGTAAGAAAATAAACAACTTAGTAAGAAAAGCTATGTATGATACACGACCAGTGCAGGCTGCCCATCGCAGGGAAATATACTTCTGTAAATCCGTTTTCTTAATTTTGAAATAATTCTATTGATGATTTTAACTCCTAATATGATTCCTGAATAACACATTAGATATTAATATTTGCAAAACAAATTTAAAATTTATTACTCTAAAATGAATTCTTTGCCGTTTGATAAACAGTATAATAATTAAATGACTATTGATGAAGGATTTGATGTTTTCCCGGTGAATCTTGCTAAGGAAATTTTCTCGGGTAGAAGACCGGGTCAGTTCTTCGGTGTAAACCAACATTTCAGCGACGTCCTCTGTCGCCATACACCGAAGAATTGACCCGGTCTTCTACCCGAGAAAATTTCCTTAGCATAACTTAATTAATATTCCGTCATAAATCACTTTTAGTTTTATCCAAAGAATTTCGTGGGAATATTTTCTCTGCTGAAATACTCCATAACCGCTCTACAAGTGTATAGATTGAAAATTTAAAGAACGTAGATCGAACCAATGCTCCGTAACATATTAACGGATTTTATACGGCTGTATGAGAGTTTCTCTAATGTGATTTTTCTTTTGTTCATCAGAGCAAGTGTATATATTGACAACCACGCGGAATCCAACGGCTGCAACGATACAGGCTGCCTTTGCAGCGGCGAACCAACAGGGCATAGCAACGACTCTCCTCCGTACCATCGTCCAGACTAGATGTTGATCATACGAATTATAACATAATAAATAAAAAAAAGAGTTATGTCTGAACAGGAATTTCAAGCGTCGATATTCCTTGTTATTCAGAGGATTTCCAAATTTGATTTACATCAATAATATATACTTCACGTTTACACAATACATTTCAATTTACAGAGTACAATATCTACTCAGAGAACAATATAATCTGATTCTTTAATCGAGTTCTGTAATTCAAAATAAAAAATTTAAATGATACCTTTTCGTTTTCTATGTGCAAATGTAAAATAATTCAAAATAAATGTACACAAGTTAACACTTTTTTCCCGTTTTTCTCTAGAAAAATCCTAAGAAAAATAACCCTACTTATAAAAAAGTTTAATTAATTAGTTGTATAACAGTCTTATAGAGACGTACTTACGTAATAAATAAAATATGGAGAACATAAAAAATATGGCCGTATAAATAAATATCTATTATATATAGACGTTTCTCCGGATATACCTATTTATGTATTCATTCATAGGGGCTCAAAATTCTTACCATCTTCTACAAGCGCCACTGACTTGAAGTTTTTACGACGTGCTGACCATAGCGTGTAACTGCCAGCAGAAAATGCGACTTTGAACCTCGGTGTCATGGGTTCGATGCCAGAAGACCCCGTTTCTTCTATAAGAATCCATTGCGGAGAATTTCGAAAATATTTTTGAGGCACTCCCCGGAAATTTAGAGTGATGAAATTCGAGGAATCGCTGGAAGACGTGCGTGTCCAACGAAAACTACAAAGACATCCTAGCGGATTATCCTTGGTTCGACGCTAGGTCAGGGCAAATTTTCTCCTATTTAAAATTCATTGCGGTGATTTTTAAATATTTTTTGAATCCCTTCCCGAAAGCATGAAAACTTAAGACGAAATCTTATTTTAGGATCTTTCCGGTATGGTATCGACTTCAAACTATGGATAAAATAAGTTTTATTCCTACTAGATCACAAAGTAAGTATTCACATCTTCCAAAAAGTCTTGGGTTCGAGACCAGGCGGCTCTACCATTTGAAATATATGGCGGCAATTACAATTTTTTTATGATTCATTTACCGAGATGGTGGAAATTCTATGGCCAGGCATGTGAACAGAAGTAATGAATGTTTCATAAAAACTGTTTATATTTTACCTTATGATGATTGGTTTGACGCTGGGGCAACATTTTTGTTTTCTACCATACATTTCAAATGGGAAAATAATTAAGTTTGAGGACCTTTCTGATATGATATCGATTTGATATTTGCATCATCAATATGCTTGCAGAATGAAAAAATGTTTTACTCGAATATACTACTTTGGAACTACTTATTTTCTCAAGTTGAATTTAATCAAGCTCTATTCATAATGTATGTTGTCCGCTATCAGGTACGATACAATTGCTAAATTTTACTAAAACATTTTGTCTTTAATTCCAGAGAGACTCAAGTGCTACATTCTTTCTTTTTCATTGTTGTATATAATAACTATAACATGAGCGCTCATATACTTGTGGTCAGACGCATACTCACCAAGTCCAATTAAAGAGAATTAAAAGGAGGAGTAAGTTATTGACCCAGTGCAGCAAGATCAGAAATAGATCTCAAGAATGGGTTATTGCAGAGATACAAAAGATGAAAGAGGCATTTGCTTTCTATTCAACGAGAAATAGAATATAAATGCAATAGAAAACACATCGGTAATACTGTACGATCTAATATTCATTATAAATAAACGATACCCCGTTTAGATAATGCAAATATATGTACATATTAACATCAGTAAACGGCGAAGAAGAAATAGGAAATTTCGACCATGTTCTTAATAATAAGCGAGACCAGTCCATCGAACTTATCGTGGGTGACTTCAACGCTCGTGTAAGGGTGCTATAAAGCCATTGTTTCAGGACAAGAGATAATTGCAAGATCTCTAACTCTATTACAGTTTCCAATGGCACCTACTGATATGGGATGTAAAATAAAATAAATATTGTATTCGTATGGGATAACGTACGCTGGGAATTGGTCTCCCGACAGATTGGTGCGCGGGGAAATGATCCCCCGCGCTGATGTTGTACTACTCTGTCGGGAGACCAAACCCCTCCGCACCAATTCACCGGCCACTATTGGTGAACCAACAAAATAAATAAAAACTGAGGATTCCTATCCATTTACAACCAAAGTGACCACGGAATATTTTGATGTTGAATAATCATTCAGCGAATACAACGTACTAAGTTGATTTCCTTCCAGAAGCATAAATGTTCCGAAAATTAAAACAAAACAGGCAAGTTTTATCTGGAATTTATGAAAAGAACAATCACCATATACATACCATACATTCGAGTAAAAGTTGCTAGTATTCTGCAAACATGTTGGTGATATAAATTTAAAGTCGATATTATATCAGGAGGAACCTCAAAAGTAATTCTGTATTCCTGTTTGAAATATATGCTTGAATACAAACGATGCACAAGCGTCGAAACAAGAATCATATGGTAAACTGAGTTCATGAAAAATATTTATTACTTCTGTTCACATGCCTGGTCATTGGTTTCTACTTTCTCGATGTACGCACTATAAAAATTGAAATTCTCGCCCTACATTTCAAATCATAGAGCTTCCTGGTGTAGAACCCAACACCTTTTTTAGGATGAGAGTGCATAAAACAATTTCGTAGGAGCATCTCAGACAGTTTCTATAATTTTAAGTCGATGGGAAGGTCTTCAAACAAAACTCATTATTCCCCATTAATTGAATGTAAGAGTGCAAAAATGGCTCAAACAGGGAATCGGTAAATTACGTTTGTAAAACATGTTCATTACTGTTATTAACAAGTCGGGTTATGCATTTCTATCATATTGGAAAACGCAGCATAGAAATATTTGAAATCTCGAGTAATTACAGAGAATTGACCACCACGTCTTCTGGGACCATTTTGAATTTTCTATCCTAATGGGAAGCTCATAAAACGTTTTTTTGGAAAAACTTAAAATTAAACTATTTCCTTGGTCACCAAGAGGACCGTTTGTTTCCTAAGAAGAAATTTTACAAAATTTTCGTTCATATTCCACTAGTTCTCGTTATTCCATCTGGATGATAACTTTCGTTAATGAAATAGAGCTCATTAACTCATTTGTGTATTTATGCAAGGTTTCATAAAAAACGTTCTGGAATAGTATTAACCCTTAAGAGTGCCAGGGTGCCAGTGCCATCTCCGATGTTTACTCATCTCTGTTCATAAAAATCGTAGTGTAAATGCAATAATTAGTATTTTTCGACTCAAATAACATAGGCTGCTTTCTCTGCAACAACCTATCTTGCGTTTCGAAGGAAAGACCATATTTGTAACGTTCTCTTACGTCTAACAGCCTTTAACTTCGCTGATTCTCTTATCTTCTTGTGTATCTTAGCCTTCCTAAACACGATTCTTGTATCTCTTATGCTTGCTCATTTCAATGCACGAAAATCAAAATGGAAATGCAATAGTTGCATTTTTCGGCCGAAGATTACCGAGGTTTTTCTCCGTGGTCTCTCTTCTGCGGTTGCTTCTGAATGAAAAGCGAAGGAAATAAATGCTTATGTGTCAAAATCAGAAAGGAATTTTCAGTTTTTTATTTTTGAAAAAATCAAGTAGTCATTAGAATATTAATTATTATATAAAATTATAGCGCCATATTCCCTAAAGTGATTATAAAAATTGCCACGCATAAAAGTGAATTATATTGTACTCACGAATTTAAATGATAAAGGTAGGGTTGATATTAGTCATTTCGGGAACGTTTTCTTAAATTTTATAAAACAATGTATTGAACTTTGCCTCAGAATTCTTATTTAAAAACATAAATGACAATTATTAATGAGAAAGTATTTGAATCAATAAATTTAAGTAATAAAATATGGTTTCTATGAAGTATTCTTCGTGATATCGTGTTATCTATAATTTCACAAACGGTATTACGTTTTATTTTTAATAATTAGAGCCTATATATGTAATTCACCTAAAGATGCAATGAGTTGATATAATATTTACTTATCTGTAGAAAATCAGTTTTAGATAAATAAATTAATATTGAATTATTTGCCTTTCTTCCCGGAAATGACGATGACGTTCCCTGAATGACGGCAGCGTTCTCTCAATGAAAATTGCCATAAAAAATAGAAGTTATATAAAATAAATACCTTACAAAAGACATAAAAAACATTTTTAGGAGCTTCTGAATCTTGCTTCTTGGTGAAAAATGTCTCTAGTTATATTTTTCAGCAAGTTCGCATGTTGGTATAATGATATAGATATATCCGATGCCCTAAATTATTGCTCATAGTTGAAAACGTACCACCATGTTCCGAATCATCATTTTTAGAGTAAAATACGCATGCGTGGATAGTCAAGAGGACTTTAGGTGCTCAAAAATGTGTATATTGTATTTCTTTCCCATAATTTGTCGTATGATTTTCAGTAAAATATATTTGTATCATAATCTCTGTTTCGTCTAAATTATCTTTAAGTTCTCGGTTTGCCTTAAAGTTTTCGTTCATTCCATAAACATGTAATTTCATATCAAAAATGTCAATAGCTACAGAGTTAAAAAAAAAATAATTCTCTCAGCTCAGGAGACATTTTATTTAGAAACTTGCGCTTCCTTGAATTAGGTATTTTGCGCTGTATTAGATAATATGCAGTATTTGTATTTATTTTCTTTGTAGATGGTTTCTCATTTTAATTTTTATCTTCTCCTATATCTCTGTTAATAATATACTAAAAACAAAAACAGAATTAGTCAAAAACAGCAAAATTGAGCGCATTCAGCTCGTTAATTTCGAGAACGCCCATTATTGTCCGAGATCGATCCCGGAATGACCGTTTTTGAGGAGTGATCCAAATTATTTAGAAGAATAATGCTAAAAATAATTACTTTTTCAGCACAATAAATAATAAGTGGCGTTCCCGTAATGACGAGGGATTAAACTACGCTGCACAAAAACTGAATTGAAAGATTCTTATCAGAAAAAATAATATTCTTGAATGCGGAAAAGAAAAATCCTGGGCAATCTCTTGTCAAAAGTGCTTCAGATGACTGCTCATTATAACCTTCTAGCGCAATTAATTCATTTATCTCGTCAAAATATTATTGCGTTGACGCAAGACTTATTAACTATCACACAACATTTATTTCACGAACATAATCAAATCTTCTTCGGATATTAAGACTTTCCCACGTTGAGAGGTTGTAATTAAATTATATACGTTGTAATTTTCTCGGTCTTATTTAACAAGGAGAGCTTTTTTAAGCGAACTACGGTTAAATAGTAAAGTGATAATATTGCCAAGGTATGGCCGGAATATCAAGCAGGACGGAAATGTTACGTGTTGTCCACTTTGCTTTCGGAAGCGCCCTCGGGTGCCCGGGCACCAAAAAAGTTTGAGCACCCCGGGTTAATGGTATAGAGAGACGGACAGACGGATTCTGCCTTTTATATCTATTATGTATTGTACAAATGTTATAATGCCTCTTAGCTATACAGAGAAGAATCTCTTCAGATACTTATATAATATAGTTATACAGTTGATGTAACTTTCGGAACAATAATTCATATTAATTTATAGGTAGTGATGGAAATAAAATTTAGTGAAAATCACTTGCACATCTATTTACATCTTATGGTAATTAATACTCTTACTTTCCTTACTGTTATGTTAAATATTAAAAATTAAGCACTGAGGAATTGTAACGGTGACCACAACTCGAATCACAAGTGAGGAAAACATCCGCAAGCAATTTGACATATTTGCCGTTACGTAATAATCATTCCAAGGGTAAACTTTTTACAGAATCATTCGCCGAAAGCAGTTAACGAGAGAATACCCCGAGCATCATAGGGTTTTTTATTTCTTAGTCGATCGTTAATCCGCCATCAAAGGTCGAATCCGCCTGCCTTTACCGTTTGAGGGTCAACACTCTTAAAAGCCATCTTCTACACCGGGTCACCATGCGGAGTGGATTTCGTCACGAGTTGAATGGGAAACCGTTTTCGCGCATGCGTACGACGGCCGCGCTTTGGGTAACAGGACGAAATGCGAGGGAGTATAAAAGGAATAACTGTTCATCTTTCCACATCCCACACACTCATCCAAGAACACAAGGTAAGACGATTTTCCTTTTGATTAAATGCATTATTAAAATCCGTAGGCCTGCTTCCGAAACTTTGCTTCATAGTTTAAAATGCATCTACATTTAAGCCAACATTTGTTAAAGAAAGCTAAGGTTGTTAAAGCTTTATAGCTTTCATCACTTAAAAAAATAGGATTACCGCTCATAATCCTTTTTATGTAATCCCGCAAATCTAAACTGTAATCCTTATCCTCATATATAATTTGCGTAGATTGCAGCCGTCTGTTCGTCTCCCCTTTATTTCAGAAACGGTTTCATTTAGGGAATCGAAAAAAACTGCATTGTGTCCTTACGAGTTGGAAACCCCTAGAAGAACTCCTATTTCCATTACTGTGAAGGCTCGGGTTCGAACTCAAGAGACCACAATATGTTTCCATTAGAAATACACGTAAACTTTACTTTTAACGGTTGCAGGAATTATTTCATTTGTAAAATTAAATTAGACATAATCGTTGTAAAAAGTTGCGATTAGATCTAAAAGAAACGATATTAAATAAAGTTTCTTATTTTATCCATGGAAAGTCGTTTACGATAAGAAATTGCGAGAAATTTGATAAAATACACGAAAATTTTGAGGCTATAAACAAGCAAGTTCTCAGTAAGGACGAATTCGCTTGTTTAATTTTCTTATTAGAGCAGATCGAGAATCTAAGCACACATTAAAGTCATATTAGTCTATAGCAGCGTAACTATTTAGAGATATTTACGCGGCCTTGTCATCGTAATGTTAGAGGTACGAGCGTTGTAATATATCTAAATAAATTTAAAATAATACGTTCATATCTATATAAAGGCTTACTTGGGACTCATTTGAGGCTTAAAAAGCTCCTTTGCCTTCAGCAATCATATAAAAGCCATTTAAATCGTATTTTTCATTAATACTAGGGCATACATATAAAATATCTATTTATATTTATACGCATTTACTATTCAAACGACATAAATGTAGTCGTAAATTCATTTTATTAGAATAAAAGTTTTTATGCGCAGCAAAATGAAAAATAAAATCATCAACCAAAAGACTGTGAGGGTCCTCAAACCCTTCTAAAATTAACTGCTAAAATCTTAGGAGAGGATACGTTCATTGATGAAATAATTTTATTTATTTTTAAATATTATCCGCATTGGATTTCAACCGGCAATTCAGCTAGTAATGTATGAATTTTCCTAAACCAAATCAAAAAATTGGTAACTTCCTATGAACCCTTTTATTCAAGAGTTTCTTCATTTCACACTTCTCTCAGAGTCATCAATTTGAATAGTATTTGCAAAATCTATGAAATTCTTGTTTTTAAATTATCCCTTATTCTCACAGTATTGACGTAGTATTACAGTATTATCGAAGTTAAGTTGCATAGAGTTTAGCTTAATGCGTTCATATGTGGGTTGGACGGAAAAATGTCGGATAAGAAATGGCGGGATAAGCGAACCTAATTAATTAGTTTATTTATTATAATTCAAACACTATATCATTCAAACCCAAAATGAAGCATCGATACCATTTTCTTCATTTCAATAATCTTCCGCGAAGATAAAAAATATCGTTCTAAAAAATGCATCTCTCCCTTGCTCTATGTCACCACGATCATAAAACATGTAACCGATATAATGCGACCTCCCTGTTAAACAGACCGTTCTGATACTGAGAGGAAGATCAGGGAAATAGAAGCTAGAACAAATCGTTTCAAGATTTCACTTTTTCTGCTGACAATACACGATAGAAATCGATCAGGTATACAGTGAAGGTTCCTGCACCGCCAAAGGCGGCTCGCAGGGACCTTACATAGACATAGACCTTTGATAAACGTCATTTGGTGAAACTTTTCAACAACTTATGTGCAATTACATTTATTCGATTGAAATGTTATTTGGAGTTGTGTTAGGCGTGCATTAACTTAAGAAAAGTCAAAAGATTATCGATTGATACGGGAAAAACCGTGTATATTTTAACAACGATCTATTTTGAGAAGTCTGTTCAAATAACATAGCAGAATATTGCTTTATTTTATCGATAAGAGACGGAATACTGAAAATTCAATCCTTCAATTTATGACTTCTTACTGACTTCAATAGATGGCTTCTTGGGATGTGCGAAGAATCGTGGTCGTGACCCTGTTCCTGATCGTCGGAACCGGAGGCCAAGTTCCGGGAGGGGCCCAATGCCCTGACATGGTCCTTGCTGAAGGCGCCACTCCGAATTTAGTGAGTACTTACACAAAATGTGCATCCATAATAAGTGAATTTACTTTTATTAAATTCACTTTTATCTTGGGAGGGAATTCCGAAAGTGATTCCACTAACTACTCTTAACATTCTTCAATGTTATTCTTTTTAATTTTAAATTTGTACATCTCTTTTGATAAAAATGGTAAAATGAATGAGTATTATTTCGCAAATATTAGTCAGACATTAGTCTAATCTCACCGTATCTCTAAGGCTGCGCGCTGACATTTAATGTTTAGCTGCTCAACTGTTTGATCGGCCGACCATCATTATTTATAGCAACGAAATTGTTTACAAACGGTTGACCGTGATGATGCATGTGTGAGTCATTGGGTTTCATTCAGTTTGAGGAAAAACATAAACTATTTAATCGGTTAACTAAACAATTGCATGTGAAGGCAGTCTCATCAGAACCCTTGGTAGACAATCAATATTGGATTAATTCATGTTTACATTATGAACATTTGAGAGTAAAACTAAAGGGAATATATTAAAGTAATGCTAAAATATGTAGCCTCTTCCGCTTATGCAATTCTGGCTCAGTGGGGAATCCTTATCTTGTCTAGAGAGGTTAATTTCAAGCTAAAAGGGATAGAACTTGAGGAACAAAACAGCCTTCGCGCTCACCGAATGGTTCCATTATCAAATATTTGTAGTCAGCTATATGTCTGCTAATTTTAAAGTATTTTAAACTAAGCATAGTATTTCATTTTAAATTTTAGAATCTAGGAATCAACACTGTTAACTAGTGACTTATCATTTCGTACTTTACAGCTTAGCAAGACTTGGTACGAGAACCGCAGATTGTTGAATTCAGACCCAACTACTCCAACTCCGAGCTGCGTGACGTTTGTTTTTGGACAGCCGGACGAACAGAATGGGATCTCGATCACCATAAACGAGTTCTACAATAAGTAAGTTTACATCGCAAATAAAACGAGCTGTGTGTAAGGTAAAACCGACAGCAAATGATTTTAGCCTTTGTGCAAATTTGCGCTGAATAAGTTCTTTGCCATTACAGGAGCGATGAAACTGCTCGGCTGGAAGGTATTATGACGCCCATAAATGACTTTTTCAACAGTTATGACGTGCAGATTCCTTTGAGACGTAAGTATCGATCAGACTAAGATATGTTATATTCTATTTTCAAATTCTTCACTCTGATAATTAGAGAGCGATAATTCCAACTACGACGTTGTAAATCGTAAATGGCAAACCAAATATGCTTTGAATTAGCTGGCTGGATTTGGTAATCACGAGGAAAAGCATACCACAGAAGCGAAAAAAGACTTGGCAGTATCCGAAAGTATTCATTTATTCAATCCGTTTCGGCTACACCGCCGAAATGATGAACCGGAAGTAGCTGAAACCGGTGGATTTAATGAATACTTTCTAAGAATACTAAGTCTTTTTTCGCTTCTTTAAATATGCTTTCTTGAGACACTAATTTGCTCAGGATCGTGAAATTTATCATCAAATGCTTCCTAAGTTTCAGTTTTCCAGGATCTCTTATTTCTGCTATACCATTTAACTGATATTATCTCTTTGGGCCGCACTTTTAAGTACCCATCCAATCACTTTCCTTCATTATTTACGAACACGGACTTATTAGAAGGACCGCACTTAGAATCACTCACACACTAAGCGTTGTACTGCTTTTCGTTTATTTCCCGAAAAGAACTCTCTACAATTAACATTAAATTCTTTATTTGAAACTTTAGTCCTTCCTTTACGCATCCTCAGAAACAAAATCCATGAATATCTATCACTACTCAAGTTTTTTTGTTTCGAATGTTGAAACTGGAATCTGTGTGTCAGCAATCACCTCAAAAAATCAAAATACGGAAAACAATTAGCTTACGAAATATTTTGGCGCGTTGAGATACTTATAACTGTAAGAAGCGCATTTTAAAGAAAATGGAAGTTAGAGATGGCCGAAAATATTTTTAAAATCTATATTGTAATTCAATTTTAACGACTCGTGTCGATCGAAAAATTCATAGAAATTCTAGTAAAATTTTCAATATGCCTTAGATTTGGAATTGTCACGCTTGCATATTCGCTGTATGTCCAACATTTTGCGATGCAGAATTGCGTATGTTTTTACTCAGATTCAACGATTGAATCGAAATCCATTGAGGAAATGCTCTCCACTGTATTTTCATTCATTCCCATTCAATATTCCTTTTTTCTTTCGAAGGGTATTTCTCCGTAAGGGACTTAAGCTCGTCTTCTTTTGCGAATTAATTGCGCGAAAATTTATCAGCATATGCTGATATACTTTTCGCACAATTCATTTAAAAGTTTGCTAAAATATATTTTTTGCAGCAATTTTGCCGAAGAGGTACGACATTTTGGGTTTTGATCCAAATGGAGGCTGGGTTGTTCTATGGACGTGTACGGCATTCTCTGGAGTTAGTTTTCGTGAGTGCAGACGATGAAATTCATTACAAACTGTTCCCAATTCAAGAACGATTCATTAACAGCTCTTTTCTTTTCAGAACAAGCTTTGATTCTTAGCGCCATGCAAAATCCAGACCCCCTGGAATTAGTACCAGCTCTGGAGATTTTGAGAGACAACAACATTCCCGAATGGCTTTTGGCGGAATCAGACCAACTTAACTGTTGAATTTTGGATTGAGATATTAATTTATGTATTCATTTTCTTTATATAATAAATCCCTTCAGTAATCGTTTAAATAAAATTCATTCTGTTGTTGCTAAGATTAATTTGGTTTAATTACATTATTTACTCGACTAAACTGAATTTTGAGAGTAACAGAGAATAAAACATATTTCGTGTTATAATAAAATATTGCTATGGCAATTCTCTGAATAAAGAAAGTTTAAAACATTCATTGATAGGATATTATCGTATCATTTATATACATTATAGGATATTATTAAAACTAATCAGGTCAGACGACATTACTAACTTAAAAATAAACTGAACTGAAGGTGAGTTTGAGCAATCCCAAGAAAATTAAATAAAAAATTATTATTTGTACCCTGCCAAAACTCAATTTGTGTTTTGCTTTTCTTAACCTTTTTGACCTTGTTATGGAACCATTGAAAGGTACAATTCTCATCATCATCGCTCATGATGATGATGATAATTGTAAATCATCAACACCGACGATAACGTTTATGGTCATAATGAATTCCGGTTGTCTTAATAAATTTATCAATAAAGACTGATTTCAAAGTGCAATATTGCATTTAAATTCAGCACAGGAAGAAAGCTAAATGATTCATTTGAGAAATAATATTTAAATTAAATCCCGGCTCAAGATGTTTCTCTTAATGAAGCGAGAAAAGGTTTCCCTTTCCAGTCTCTATCAGTCGCCATCTTGAGCAGAGTAAAACAGGATTTCCACTAGTGTATTATTCGAACTATTATTTTAGTACGGAAAAAATACATCTCCAATAATGTTTTCTCACCATATCATTTTCAAAAATTAAATTTTTGTGTCAGATTTCGCCTTAGTTGCACAACACCAAAATGGAAGCTTTTCTAAACTTCTTCGATAATTTTACGAGAGATCTCTTAAATCGTGCACAGCTGGAGGTGCAGAAGTCAAAATGGGATGAACTGTTTCGTACGAAAACGAAGATTCACATTTTCATTTATCCGACAATGTGCAAAATAAGACAGCAATATGAGATAAGTCTGAAGAGAGCAGTTCAAAAGAACAGAAAGAGAGAGATTTTCATCATTACAGATTTCAGGTTCGTAAGGACTCTCAGTTTACAATCCGCTTGGAATCTATACTATCGGTAATGACTTCTGATGACGTTTTACGTCAACAGATGTTTGGAATCCTATCATCTGAAACCAAATATTGCTGCAAATAAAAACTTCTATAAATTGTGAAACAAAAACTTCTTGAGTTGAGCTAAAACCATAACAGTAAATAATTAAAATGTCATAAGATTGTGTTCCTTCAATCTAACTAAACATTCCTCATAAATCTTGAGTGTTTATTTCCGGCAAATTCTTGACCATTTATTGTTACCGCATCACTTCAAAAGCATTTAAATTACTGTGTTTTCTTAAAATGAAAGCTGTGGAGAAATCTTCCACGCATATCGTAGTTGGATCTTCCTGTGCTCTCTTGAATATCGTAGCGTTGTATGGAGCCCAGTGCACGGGACTAAGAAAGAACTAATGTAGAGGATACAGATGAATTTCATAAAATAGTTGTGTTTCAAAGAAAGCATTCCATATAACAAGGACCGCAAGGAGCAATACCCTATTTTATGTAAACGATTCAACTAAGGGGAGAGTTGGACGAAACGGGGTACTTAACAAATTAATTACCATATCTCATAGACTAGATAATATTTCTGTAAGGGTACGGATTTCCATTTACACTCTCCGTAATTTCCAACTGCAGAATCAGGTGTTCTCATGAGGATATTCTGCAGTGTTGAACACAGGCAGTGGGGGAACCAACATCGCAGAATATGCACTGGCAGCGTCGAGGAGGCGCGTGGGGGTGTGATAAAGAGGCAATGTTAAGGAATAAAGAGTTGGTACCAATTCACCGACACGATTTTATTTCTCTGGTCCCTGGTTAACCTTGAGCCGATCCCTGGCCTAATTTTGGGCGATTGCATTTCTCTATTATTTTCAATGAACAAGTGCTTCATCTTTCTGCTTGAAGCTGACGCCAAAAAATAAAATTTTAATGAACAGAAACAAAGATAATTGATATTTACTTGATTTATATCAAGTACCCCGTTTTATCAGACCGGTCTGATAAAACGGGGTACTCAGATTTAAAATAGATCAATAGGCCTAAATATTCTTTTTTTCACAAAATCAATATTTACTTTAGTCACTAAAATCACATTTATATGATTCGTCATATGTATCGCCAAAATCAGTGCACTCTTCATGAAAAATTTCATTGCAGTAAATGCAAGCGGTGTTTCTGTCTTCTTCCTCTTCAGACGATGACTATGACGATTTTCTGTACTGCAGCAGTTTTCTTTGACATCTTCGCGCCCTTTCTAAGAGCCGTTGCAGACTCACCGGCATTTCATCTGAAGTTTGCTTTTGGTAGACGTAGTCTTTCCTTGTTTCGAAGATGGAATCAGTTCTCTTTTTACTGCTCTAGGAAATGCTTTCATCTCTTGTGGAGATTTGGAAAGCAGCAGTTACAGGCGTGGGTTCTTTGGACGTGATGCAGATTGATAAGAAGACATTATCATCGGTAGCTCTGAAGCAGATTACAGGGAATAGACAGCATCATTCTCTAGTGGTGTGTGTGTGATTTCAACTGGCGTGTCAGTGGTTTCAGTTGGTGTGTTGGTTGATTAAAACGGGGTACTACCCCGTTCGGTCCAACTTAGTAGTACCCTGTTTTATGCAACTACGCCATTTTATGGAACAGATGACTTCAACAGAAAAGTAGTGGAATATTCATTTTTAAACATACGTTATTACGTGGAGAAAACAAGGTGAAATTTGCTCCAAACATACTTTTAAATCTTCAAATGAATGTACTCCAAATATAATTATGTAGGACGCGGCAACCATAGTTTTAAAATCAAGGAACGCGAGCAGAAAACAGACATATCGAAATTTTCTTTCATTAATAGGGGTATTAGGAACTCTTTACCTGGTGAATTTTTCATGCCAATGCCTAAAAATGTAAAATTTTTCAAAAATAAGCTTCAGTCAAGATGTATGTAATTTTTTTAAATGTGGTTCATGGCTACCTCCGCTGTATCATTACTATTATAACGAGTTGTATTGTTATATTCCATCAATCTACGATACAATCTATTGTATTATTTTAGTTAATTGACAAATCTAGTAT
Source organism: Sympetrum striolatum (assembly GCA_947579665.1). Taxonomy (NCBI): domain Eukaryota; kingdom Metazoa; phylum Arthropoda; class Insecta; order Odonata; family Libellulidae; genus Sympetrum; species Sympetrum striolatum. Next base: position 2,288,700 of record OX388343.1, read on the forward strand.
ATATTTATGTATGATAGTTCTTATTCATGATGTCTGATTTTATTTTTTGTACTTATAATGTATGTATTGAAGTTTCATTGTACAGCCTACGGGAGGTTTTTGAAGGGGTTTCCATCCCGTCTTTGGGCGAAAGCCAACTTGCAACGCAAACTTTAATAATAAATAATCAAGCCTTTCAGATCCAAAAATTGCATCACAGCACACCAAAAACTGTTTTATCGCAGAGATCGCAAAGCGGATTGCTTGTGCTGTCAGAATGGTTGGGGGAAGGATACGAAGAAGTTGACTGGAACATGACAGCACATACCATTCGAGAAAACTTCGGTACCCCTTTTTATCAGACCACACCGTTTTATCCAACTCTGCCCTACTTCCTCTATCTCACCAATGAGACATCTCAGATCTCATTCTGTTAAGAAAAATTATAGCAGGAGACTCCATCAACTGCGTAAAACTCATTTAATTTTATAAAATTCAACATTCATAAAGAACCATGAGAAAATATTAAACATTTCACACTCCAGCATGTTGTGTTGATAGCTATACACAGCAGACCGTTCCCGATATACTCTCAAAAGCAAACACAATACCAAACACATTTGTAGAGTTATTTTTCATGATTTACTAAAATCGTTTAGACATCCCTTATAAATTGTTTTAAACATAATCGTGAGTGTTTGTTATGACTTGATGACGTATGTATGTACATGACTGTGATTTCATATCCTTTGCTTTGGACTCTTTTCAGTGGGTTAACTCTATTATTTCATTTCATTTGATATATTTTCATTGGACCGCGTTTGACTTAATTGATGTAATTTGGCATCTATTTTATAGAATTCTTTCTCCGGATTCATTCATGTATATACCTAGATAGATAGATAGGATACAAATTCACAGGCTAAACCACAAGCGTGATTGACTTTGAATTTTTACAGCGTACAAGCCCTTACGTGAAACCCCCCAGGAAAATTGAGACATAGATTATTCTGACCATGGTTTCGATGCCAGAAGGCCCCAAAATCCCGATTTTTCCTATTTAAATGCATTGCTTTGATTTTCGAGAATTTCTAAAAAATACTTCCCGGATAGGTAGAGAATCAAAACTCAAATAGCATACAGATACGATCATGATCTATCGAAAACCTTCATGACTTTTACGAAATATGTCCTGAGTTCGATGCTAGGACGATGCAAACATCTCTCATTTAAAATACATTTTGGGAGTTTTTCATTATTTTTTTTGATGCTCTTATCGAAATGAAAGGAAGTTCTTGCTTTGCTAGAAGATGTATACTATGACTAGGTTTAAGAAAGGAAAATTCAATAAGACCATGCTGTTCCTGAGTTCGATGCCAGAGCACATTAAAATTTCTCACATAAGGTGATCACAATATGTGATAAGTAGGACGTCGTTTGAGACAGTTGCAGCCAATATTTCTGCTTGAGTTTTCTCATATAGTTAGATGATCTTCTGTTTTGCTGCATAGTAAGTATCACCAGGAAGACCCGGGTTCGATGCCGGACGGTAAATATATCTCCCATTTAAAACACATTGGTTGAATTTTCATAATTCCTTCGGAGTCTTTACCGTGAAGGTATATAAATGATTGTTTTTCTAGGTGATAATAAATTTATTCTTACTCAAAATTAAACCATTTTCTTGCAGTGTGCAACAGCATTTTACTCGTATATTATAAAACAAATTTTTGAGGCTACCTTTTATGTTATACATAAATATATGAATAGTATACTCGCTATCGGAAGATGGTCAAGAAAGGTAACAAAAATGCATTACAAATATAAATTAAATTGCTTCATTAAACATAATTAAATTGGATAACAATTAAATGGCATCATTAAACATAATGTAATTGAAGAATAACCAAAAGATTACGACATCATCAGTTTACATGAGTTTATTTTCCCATATAAACAACAGTAGAACGCTAATTACAGTATTTATATCTTTCTAAAATTATACTATGAAAAGTCACATACTCATAAATCATTTAACTTTGAGGAAGCTAATTTTGCACACCGCTTTACCGGTCAACCTGACAGAGAAGCTCTTTCTTGTCTAAGCAATGGTATCGACAACATTCTTCCTTCACAATCCTAGGAATTTGCGAAAAACGGATTCAGAGAGCATTTTAAATATCATTCTTTGTAAGTATACACTTTTCATACATACAGAGGACTATATAAGATGCAAAATTTCAGACTATGAAACTCCATCTTCCTTTCACTACTAATCCTTTACACACCTGCCAATCCTTATTAATATCATACCCATCATTGCCTAAAAAATACAAGTTGTAACATTGTTAAAGAGAAATGTAGCAATTAAAAATTATCTTGAATGTGTTTTCTATCAAATAATCATACCGCAGACATAGGAGTAACTGTTATTTGGTGGGAAAAGGAATTGTATTCTAACTATTCCGTGTATTTATAAACGTCATTTCTCGAAAGATTTTTGAGAAATTCAAAACTGAGCGCCAAGATATTCAGTGAGATGTAGTTCTTTTAAAGATTCGCAGATGGTGGTAGTGTCCACAAATATTCTGCTTGATACAAGTTTTAGTTTTCACTGTTAGATGGAGTTAAACGTACACAGCAGAGATAAAAGAGGTTGGCTGAAAATTTTAATTCGCTCTTGATTCGATTTTGATCGCTTTGTTGCAGAATTGTGATTGAAGAAGTTAAATCTTCTTAAATTTAAAAATGAGAGTTGAGTTTATAATTGTAAGCATATCCTAATAAGACCTGTTGCGAAAATTCGTGTTCCGTATTGATTAGGATACGAATATTGTAATTATAACTTTACCCAGAAAAATCCTTAACTAACCAAAATAATTTATATCAGCCTGTTTATCTACAGCATGGTTCTTTTAAAGAATGAAATCAATGAGTATATTTGGATGTTTATTCATAAAATATGCTCTTTAAGCTCTGGAAAATCAATGAAAAAGCAACATATATTTCACTTTATTTGAGCAAAGTTAAAAGGAATTGAAAAGTAAATTAAGCTAGAGAATACAAGTAAAATAATTCCAATACCCACATATACCCGGGTATATTGAAGACATTTCTGAAATGGGCAGGAGATACTCACTAGTTTTAGTTGGTTGGGCTCGCGCCACTAACATAATGCATAACATTTCAAAGATATATTTCCTATTCTACCATTTTCATGCAAGTAAATTTTACCGAATCGTATCTACTAATGTCCAATATTGAGATTAGATAGGAAAATAAATACCTTTCATACTTACGGAAACGATAAAGTTTGTTAACGAAGCCTTAATGTTATAGTTGGATAAGTATCGGCGATATCCCGCATTATTTACTCTATAAAATTCCTTGGAACATTAATCGTTGTTTTTCATCAGCCACTACTTTCGACAATGAAATCACAAATTCATTCATAAACCAATATATTCTACAGAGAAACAAATACCTAATTTATGATAATTTCTTTAATCCTAATGTTACCATTCGTGCCGATATTCAAAGAATCCTGAATCATTGATTTAAATCAGCGGCAAAGCAAGTAAAAGGCTTGGCTTTGTAAAGCGTATTGTTTGGTAAATGCGACGAAAAGGTGAGAGAGCGATGTTATTTTACCTTGGTCAGACCCCTTCTGCAATATGCGGCAAGTAGATGGGATCCGGCGGATGAAACGTGTACTCGCGAACTCGAGAAAGTGCAGCGTAAAGCGGTTCTTTTTGTAAAGAAATGCTACGATAAAAAAGCAAGCGTTACAAAAATGCTCTCAGACGTAGATTGGGAATCCTTGAAAGAAAGGAGATTGGAAGCTAGGCTGCGATTGCTTAATAAATTCAGGGAAACTACATTTGCGGAAGATGCAATCGGTATCATGCAACCCCCCTGCTACCTCGGTCGATCCGATAATGAACTTAAGTTAAGAGAAATAGATGCTAAGACGAATCGTTTTAAGAATACATTCTTTCCGCGAAAGATACGCGACAATAATCGAATAAGGAAGTAGATTAGATTCAACTGGTGTTTACACCCCCTGCCACACGCCGAAAGGCGGCTTGTAGGGTATTAATGTAGATGTAGATGTAACCCGAAGGACTCGCAAGAGAAATCTTCTCCATTGCACGATTTTACATGTATACGTCCTTCCCATAAGTATAACCCCAAATTTTACTGTAGGATGATATACGGGCGGAACTAGTCAATATTAATGAGATTCATGAATGCCCATGAGCCTATGATGCGGTAAAAGGTTCAGTATTAAACGTGGATTGTATTCTAATTTTTCATAGGAGTACTTGGCCACTTACTTTCTTTATTCAAAGATGAACATGATCGTATTTTTCTCAACTCCTTTTAAGTCCTTCTCATAAATCCCTCACTCGCGGAAGCTTCCAACAAAATCACATCTTTCACTATCCGACTCTGTCTTTTGCATTCATCATGGGATTAATCCTCGGATCCTGTTTGGCACAACGGTGCCTTGGTCGATCATCCTCCTAACTGAAGACGATTTTAATGATTTCGACTTCGCATATCGTATCTTCGCTTAATTTTTCGGAGATTCCCTCTCCAGCTGTTGAGGCAGGAACATTGCACTCAATCCTTTGTAACGATTTTTGTGTGAATATTTCTAGTTACAATTGGTGTTTGTCAAAAGTTACGATCATTTTCCAAGTACGAGGTATATTGAATAAATAAAGGGATTTTTTAATTTTGAATGTTGTATTAGTCCCAGTCACGCTTTTTTACCTTTTTTTTGTGTCGGTGAACTCGTCTGAAAATTTACTGTACTGCGTCAGCCACCAAGTATTTAGTCAATAAACAGCTGTCGAAAAGGTCACATGTGTTTTGGTAGGACCGAAGATTTTGAAAAAGGATCAGGGAATTGGTATTAATTATTTCTGTAGGATTGAAATAAAGTGCAGCAAAGTTTTATAAATGTGAATTATTGATTTTGCTGAGTCTGTCCTGGTAAAGCGAAGGCTTGGAAGAGGCAAAAGCGTTTCTTAGAGAAAGAAGTTGAAGACGACGAGCGCCCTGGACGTCTCAGCACGTCACAAACCTATGAAAAGGAGGAAAATGATGGGAGAAGCAGAATAAAATTATTACAAATGGTCAAACGATCAATAAGGAGTACTATTTACAAGTTCAACCTGGTTTGCGTGAAGAAATACGAAAACAATGCCTATGTTTGTGTCGAAACAATTTAGGGATTTTATTCCACGATCATACACCTGCTCATATTTAATTTCTCGTCCGTGATGTTTAGGCTAAAAAAACAACTCTGTAAAGATTCCTTAGCCCCAATACTCGCTTGACATGGCTGCGTGAGAGCTTTTCCTGTTCCCAAAAATAAAGAGAACCGTAAAGGGCCTTAAATTTGCAAGACATTGAAAACGCTGAAAGGTAGCTAAGAGGTAGTTAAAAGCTATCCCAAAGAACGTGTTCCAGAAGTGTTTTGGGGATTGGAAAAGTGAATTAATTCTAATAGGGACTAATTTGAACATTTTGTACAGGAATAAATAAAAAAAATTCAAAATACGGAAATTCCCATTATTTTTTTAACACGCCGCATAAAGATTCCACCGAGTCAAATTCCCTTTCGATCATAAATTTACATCTTTCATAATTTCTTATAAGAAAAAAAATTTTCATACAGAAACATTTTATCGTCTTTGTAGTCTGTTATGCGTCTTTCTGTGAATTATCCCGGAAAGAATTCTGAATCTATTGGTACGATTTCAGAGGGAATCTTATATCAAAACTAGTGAATTCCCCCGTCAAAAATGACGGGAAATATAGTTACCAGAAATATAAATAATCCCGATACTTTGTGGGGGAACGGATATGACGCTGCTTGTCTCAATTAACCGCCGAAGACAATGTTATGTGAGTGTAGGGGAAAGGGTATATCTCCTTATGAAGCATTTTGTGGGTCTGCGATTGTCGATTTGGGCTCAAATTAAAGCTAAATAAATATAGTCCATATTTATTACTTAGAATTTTCCTCTCGGTATTAGTAATTTTCACGATATTCGCCGAAATACATGACCAAAAAGAATATTCTTCACTTTTTGGAAAAAATTGCCAATTTTCGGTGAGGTGTTTCTCGGAGAGTTCTGAACGTACGCCGCTAATTTTGCACTTAAATTATAGGAAATGTTATCTTCTGTAAAACATGTGAGCGCAACATTTTCTGTAGAACGCAGTTCTAGTACAGGGCAGTTACAATTCACACACTGATTTATCTTCAGGAAGCGGTGTAATTCTTCGCATGCAAACTGTAGCTTGGAAATGAGCACCTGCAGGTCCTTTCCACCCGACTGAGTATTTTTCTAGGATTTTAGCAGCACCGAATACCATGCAAGACACGGAAATATAACAAAAAGTAGTAACTATAGTATTCATTTCATCTTTGGCGAAGAAAACACTGGATTTGAAAAATAGCTACATTCTCACCATCAGTTGAATCAATACAAATATTTATAAAAGCGCAACTTTTCACCTATCCATCGTGAAAAGCTTACACACGACATTGTATTAAAGTAAGAAATGGAGTGAAAATGATCTTGTGTCTTGCAGCAGGGAAATATTGCCAAGAAGCATTGTTCAGCCCGAACAGGTCTTCCGAAGCTACAAAATCGGTCGCATACTACTGGTCCTATCAACCTATAAAAATATCAGCCAAACATGACCATTCGGGCCCTTTTATGTTTCTAATTTGACTGGAATATAATGGTTTATAGCCTTACAATTTCGGCTCTTATTCCCTATACATTACTTATAAGGTAATCTTTTCCGATATTAGTAAGGGAGATGAAATCGACAATCACCTTTGTCGTTAGGGAATTGTTCACGCACATAAAATAACACTAGTGTTTCGTCATTTTTGTCTGAATTCTCTCAATGTCGATTTGAATCTGATATTCTACCACCATAAGATTCGTTATTCTATTTACTTTCTTTTGGTAGTTATACCGATTTCGTATTATCATTATTTATAATTCGATTCTGCAAAAGGAAAAATGCATTTAATACGATCAAAATGAACTTTACGTGCAATTCTTATGAGGGGCGAATTGAGTCGTCCAAAAGATATTGAAGTGATGAAAATATCAAAAGATATTGATAAATTAAGCTCATATTTGATTTCAATTATACTAAAAAGCGCTATCATTTTTGTTGCTAATATGTAATGGCTAAACTGATAAATTCTTTTATTACGTATTGAAAATTTACAATATTTTTTCATTATTTTAAGGTTAAATATAATTTATTTGCGGTTGCTAATTTTGTTTGTGAAGGTAGTGATTAGCTGTTGAAAGAATAACATACAGAAAAGCGGCTGATCATAGAAACTTCCTTGATAATTATTTAGGAACTTTTATTACTATTTTTGCTACAATACGCAACTATTCATTATTGCATAGGGTAGACCGGGGTAAAGAGGCTATTAGGGGTAAAGTGGCCATTGGCTTTTTTTTCGGGAAATTACTGCAGTTTGGTGGAAACGATTATGAACTAATTCGCATGGAAGCTATTAGTGTTGTGTTAAAGTTTCAGTGATTAGTTTGTCGAATTGATTGAATTACAAAAGATGTTCTATTTTTTCTACTATTGATCTAAGGCAAGTTTTAAGTTTTATTTTCAATTCTTTGTCATTAATTACTGATATAATTTTTCAATTAACATAGCTGAAAAGTTAGTCTAATTCCCTTTAAAATAATATTGTTTATGATGAATTAGTAAGTTCTCCCTTGAAGTTCGTTGTGATACCTTGAAATTGCGTGTAACGGTGTAAAGTGGCTCATATTGGAGTAAAGTGCCTCCGATTGCTGCCCAAGTTGAATTCTTAGAGCATTTCAATATATTATATTTACTGCTGAGCTTTTACTTTCTTCTCGTGCAAAATTACCTGGTCTAATTTCCTTGTTAGTTCGTTAGATTTAGGAAATGTACATATGCATGAAATCAGTTTTATTCTTTTAAATTTGACAATTATAATAGGAAATTATAAAATTCAAGAAGAAAGGAAAACAAACAATTGCTAGATAAATAGAGACCCGTTTTTAACGAGCTCAGGAAAAAGAATTAGTAGACCATCTCTTGGAGTTAGGAAAGAGTTCCTATGGCGTGTCAGTAAATGACCTACGCCGCTTAGCCTTCCAGCTTGCGGTAAAGAACAATTTACCCCATAGATTTGACAAGGAAAAGAGATGGGAGGTCATGACTGGATTGTAGGTTTTAGAAAGCATAATCCTAATCTGAGTCTTCGAAAACCAGAATCGACTTCATTAGCGAGAGCCCAGGGTTTAGATAAGCCTAAGGTCGATAAGTTTTTTGAAATTCTGAAAAAGATCCAAATAAAAATGTCTACAATCTACTTAAAGTTTTCAATGTGGACGAAACAGGATTCACTACCGTTCAATCAAAAAACACCAAGTTAAAAAGGAGAAGGAGACAATAAAAAGTCTCTAGGCGAAAAACATAATATCAAAGAGAATGAAAAAACAAACTGAAACTCGACGAAAATTGCTTGAACATAAGTTTGAACCGGATGAAGATAGTGATGCTGAATGTTTTGTAACGTGAGGTATTCAAAACCAGTAAACGAAGGATGGATGTGATGTTGCCACAAATGGGCTCATGAAGCGTGTGCTGGATGCGAAGATGACGATGAAGATTTGGTTTGTGAACATTTCAAGTTAATTTCTAAAACAAAATAGCAATATCTAAATATATTATTTCATATTCATCTATTGTTAATTCTAACATCAATATTGATTTTCCAATAGTTGATAAAACAATTTAACTCTGATTTTGTATGTAACCGAGTTTATCATTTAAAGATTTGTAGACTTGAAATAAATACCAGCTGAGTACAAATTACGTGATAAAATGTCAAATTTGACCTTCAAAATACTTTAAAATTTTAATAAAAATCTACTTTCTTAAGCCAACGTTTAAGAGAGACATTTTACGATCAAATAATGAAATGCCACTTTAGATTTACTTTTAAGCCCTGTAAACTGCCAGTAACAGGGGGTGTAAAACACTTTCTAACCTGGATAACCTTTAGCATCTGTAATACTTCGCGGAAAAACGACCACTGATAACCAACCGCCCACAAAACTATTTTCATGCGTCACTTTTACGTTTTCACTTGAAGATTCTGCACTTTAACATACTGAAGATTCTGTTCTTTTACTTCCGCCCCATTGACTCTGCTAGTTCCCTTCTGAAATAAAAAGCAATTAACACATATTGTCTTAGAGCGGCCCTTTTTACCCCAGTCTCCCCTACACACGCAACGCAATACACAATACTGCGTTAATGCTTGATTTATTCTGAACGAAAGCGATGAGAAGGCAAGAGAATTACTTTATATTCCCAATTATAATGTATTAGATCAAGAGAGAACCGTTCGAAAACCACGTCAGAGAGTATCAGATAATGTTATATCCCGGTTATGTATAGTTGGCCCAAATTATCAAACGTTTTACTTGCGGCAACTTGTTTTGTTTGAAAAGGGAGCGCTTTGTTTTGAAGACCTGAAAAAGTATTTATAACTCATTTATACTTTTGGAAACTAATTTTAATTTAAATTCCGTCATTTTTGATGGGGGTATACACTTGTAAGAAAATAATATCGGTCTCGATAAAAAGCACTAGAGTTCAAAATAAATTATATTAGAATATAAGTGAATCCTTGCGTTAACGGAATCGAGGAAGAATGAGAAAACATCATATTAAATCTTGATTCTAATTGTATATGAATTGACATTATAATAAAAGGATACTATAAAACGTGTGCAGATAAGATATAAGATCAATTGGTAGTGAAATGAAATTCTTCAGATGAAATCAGACTTAAGGAGAACAGAAGATTGGGAAGAATTCCTCCGAGACGTCATTCTAATCTAATCATTAGCAAAATAGCTCTTCATATTCTCCAATGTGCTAGACAATAGAAGGAGAATTTCACATGGGATGTAAATTTAACTATCATTAGAGATGATAGTTAAATTTACTCAACTCCAGGGTTCCACAAAATGAGATATTCGTTTTACTCTAAGCATACGTGTGTCGATGGCTAAGAATTTTACGATTCGCATTAAATGAAATATGAATGTAATTATAAATGTAGTTTAGTAATATCGAAAAATGCCTTGGTTTTCTCATGAGTCTGAACCCCTCGCTTACCCAAGTTAGTCATGCGCAATTTTAAAAAAATGGTATCACTTGCGCTTCGACGAGCAATTTTTAAAGAATACATTCAGCCGTCGAAGCCTTAACGAGAATGAATGGTGAAAATAGCACTTTGCTTAAGTCCCACAGACATAACTTGGCGCTAATTTAATGGGGTTTACGAAAAGTGTAGTTTCACCAAGCTTCCTACTTTTTATAGAAGTATGTATCCTCAAGAAGTAGGGTCCAACCTTTCCTGAGAGCACGCATTGTTTTGGGCTCATTTTGCCAATTTTAGGATATACATTTCGGTGCAATACGGAGGAGTTCTCTGAAGCCTCTCTTTCGTATTTGCCCAAATTCTCAATATCAATCGATAAGAATTCTTCCTTATTTGAAACAGCGAAATGTTCATTTACTACATCATAAGGTTGTGGAACAGGGTTCGAGTCCCAATCATGTCGCTATTTATCGCTTACCGCACAACAAGTATGGACGGAAATACGAAATTTGTCGTATTGTCTGATTTCATGATATAGTTTCATCCATTTTTCTGTGCAGTAATTTCTTAGGGGTTTATGTATGTTTTCAGAATCTCTCAACACCATAGGATACGCATGGAATTGATGGTTTAGTGCAGGGGTACTCAACCTGGTGCCCACGGGCAACCTCGTACAGTGCCCGCCAAGCTTCGGCAAAAAAATTTTTTATTTGCTACAACATTATTTCTTGGGATCGGGGATTGAGTGGAGGTTTGGCGGGGAATAACTTGGTTGTCCTGGTCCTGGGTTTCGTAAACATTTCACCCCTCTTATCGCCTATGCCCAGATTAACAAGACGCGCATCTATGTCATATTTAGTTCATTATATGAATGCGAAGATTCAGATCGGCTCAGCTTATCAATGTAACAAACTGCTCGTAATCAAGGACAGCTGCTTTTCGGAACGCAACGGTGCACATGCAGCTTCATACCAGATTTATTCCCCGTTATCAAATCTTCTTCGGAGATAAAGACTTTCTCACATGAGAGGTTTTCACATATGAGATGTGAGGCTGTGATGAAATAATACACGTTGTAATATTTTGGATCTTATTTACCATGGAACGTTTGTTTTTCAATCGGCCAACGGTTAAGTGATATTCATCTGGTATATATAATAAACTGGTAAAGTGATAATATTGCAAAGGAAGGGCACTGAATGGGCGGAAAAAATATGCGGTTCCCGCTTCGCTTCCGGAAGAGCCCTTTGGTGCCCGGGCGCCAAAAAAGGTTGAGTACCCCTGCTTTAATGAGTTATGATTTTCTGCAATACTTTCCAATCGCAAATTAGACATTTATTCCTCACTGAGGAGTAGTTAGAGCGAAATGAAATTTCCATAAATTCCGCTAAATTACTATTCTAAAAATTGCTAATTTTAATGTTTGGTCATCCGTCGCAGCTTCATTGATGTGAACGGAGATTCGAGTTGAACAGGCGATGGGAGAAAAATGCCAAATACCTCGGAAGGGGGAGATAGATCTCTTTCAGCAGAGGATACTTTAAAGTATGGGAGTCAGAAATGCCACCTTGATACAGAAAGTATTAGAGTAGATAGAAAAAAGATAATTGCAAAGAAACAAGAAAAGAGGAAAAAGTCCACCAAAGTGAACCCAAAGAACGAAAGTGAACAAAATAGAAAGAACCGAAAGTAATCACTTACCGCTCGAATTCCAAACCGCAATGCAACCAAAATGGGCAATTTCCTGGATGGATATCAAGCATGGAATGCATCTAGAATATAAAAACTAAAATAAGAAATTACTATTGAATGAGGGATGACTTAAAGGGAGAATGGATTGCAAAGCTGCGGCAAACAAAGTTTCAGATTTTTTACAGCTAATGGCAATAATGAATTTTATAATGTTCATTAATTTAAAATTCAACTTTAATTTAAAAACAGAAGAACTATTCCAATGCACTGAAATTTACACTTTATACGAGGACGCACGGCCATATGCAAAATATCCTTCGCTTCATACAATCAGCCTTCGATGGGCAATTATTTTCCTAGCTTACGTGATACAGCTATTAGAGAGTAAATAGATACTGGCTACTATGGAGAGGACTTTCAATTCACAAATATATTTTTCGATAATCTTCAACCCATTCTGCGCGTTTTCGATCAAAAACACGCATCTAAAGCACGCTGCAATTCGAGTAAGGTGTTTTAGTTTCTGGCCATCGATGGTGACAACAAATATCATTAACAATGGCTGTGTTATGGGAGGGCCTCAGCAAATACAGAAGTCCTATGGTCAAACGCACCACCGACCACGATGTCCTATTGGCTGACATGCAATTTTTAGTCGGCCGACTGTTGCCTGGGTGACTACCAAGGGACTTATGAGACTGCCCTCACATGCATATCTTTAAAATGAATAGTTTGATCATGCTCCGTAGTTAAATTCTTCGAAAATAAAAAATTGCGTCCAAATCACCCGTACAAAATTAATGGAATTAATATCAAAGTAGTAGATTCAGTTGAATATCTCGGGATTAACATTACTAATAACTTATATTGGAGCACGCATATTCGAAAAATCTGCGGCAAAGCAAGTAAAAGACTTGGCTTTGTAAAGCGCATTGTCGGTAAATGCGATGAAAAGGTGAGAGAGCGATGTTATTTTACCTTGGTCAGACCCCTTCTGGAATATGCGGCAAGTATATGGGATCCGGCGGATGAAACGTGTACCCGCGAACTCGAGAAAGTGCAGCGTAAAGCGGTTCGTTTTGTTAAGAAATGCTACGATAAAAAAGAGAGCTTACAAAAATGCTCTCAGACATAGGTTGGGAATCCTTAAAAGAAAGGAGATTGGAAGCTAGGCTGCGATTGCTTAATAAATTCAGGGAAACTACATTTTCGGAAGATACAATCGGTATCATGCAACCCCCCTGCTACCTCGGTCGATCCGATAATGACCGTAAGTTAAGAGAAATAGATGCTAGGACAAATCGTTTTAAAAATTCATTTTTTCCGAGAACGATACCCGACAATAACCGAATAAGGAAGTAGTTTAGATTAAACTGGTGTTTACACCCCCTGCCACACGCCGGAAGGCGGCTTGTAGGGTATTATTGTAGATGTAGATTTAGATGTTTGAATTGAATAGTTTGTGTTTTTCCTCAAACTGAATGAAACTCAATGACTCACACGTGCACTACAAAGGTCAACCGACCGTAAACAATTGCGTTGCAATAAATAACGACGATCGGCCGATCAAATAGTTGCGCAACTAAATATCTTTTATGACCCCCACAGGGTACAGAAATTAGACTCTCTTTCACTAATGGAACCAATATGAGAGTGGACCGCTCCCCGACTGCATACATCATGTAAGATACAACTTTGGTTCAGACTGCTCAATCATATTCCTTTTTCCAATCGTTGATGAGGATTTCATCGTTGACATTTATTTTCATTATTACTACCCTTTGCCTATTATTTTTTCAACCCATTTACGAAGATTTATCGTCTGGTTCTCTCTCCATGCAGTCGTGGCCCAATTTACGTTAAGAGAGAACTCATCCAGCCAATCCACCTAAGACATCATTACAAATCGTTGGCAAATATTCCTTAACAGCTGTATTGGCAATATACAGCACGGAATTGATGTGGCCCAAGGTTATACTATTATTCATTTACACCTTTCGTTTATCCATTAGGCACCAACTTTTTTATCCATATATATGATTTCTTCTATCATAACACGCTACTTATAAAGTACAAAAAAGTAGAAGCCATTGAGTTTTTACAAACATTTTTCATGTTCTTAAAAATTCCATTCGGAGGTCAGGGGCCATGTGGCGAATAAGGTTTTAATTTAAATCTGGAAGATCCGCAAATGGGGATCACGTCTGGTTGATTCTGCTCACTCTGAACCCTTTTGGAAATCGCTAGTAACCGTGGATGTATGAACGTGATACCATTTAATACCAATGGATGGTTCAAACAGCTGAAGGAAAGGGCACATGTTATTAAACGGAAAAGAATTATGAGCTGTAGTTCATTATCTCCTTTAGACTGTAACGAATAGCGTATTCATATAGTCACAGTGAGACACAGTATTGTCATATTCGGGATTAAGAAAAGGTACAACGAAAGGCGATAAGCTTCGTAAATAATTGCTAGGATAAGACAGTGAGTGTTATTCAGATGATACAGGGCGTGGGATTGGAATCATTAAAAGATAGAGGACTAATTCAAATGGTAAATTTACTAAATAATTTAAAAGAAATGACGTTCTCAGGAGATGTTACCGATATAATGCGACCTCCCTGTTAGATAGGCCGTTGTGATACTGAAAGATATGGGAAAAGGATGCTGGAACGAATCGTTTGAAAAATCCATTTTTCCGCGAACGACACGCGAAAGCAATCGATTAGAAAAAAGGTGCTTGCACCCCCTGCCACACGTCGGCATGCGGAGGCCTGACATGATGGCGATCGACATTAAGAACATTGAAAGTGCACAATTTCATAGGAGAGCTCATACTGACAGTAATACTATTTTTTCCTTATTACGATACTATAAAAGAACTATCACTTTAAACTTGGCATTGTTATTGCCGAGGAATTCTTACATTATTATCAATTCGATGAATTAAAATGTGTTCGATCGAAAATCCACTACTTCTCTCTACTTTCAAAATATCAGACGAGGAAATGGACAATAATTTCTTGCTTTTCCGAGTACGAGATTTTTTCTCTTTAGTGTTCGATGAAAAACGTTCGAGTCAGAAATGATTCAGGAGATTAGTCTTAATAATCCAAAGACTGGAAATGCATCAGTTTGATCAAACCTCTTTCTTCTCAAAATATTATCCCAATTAAAGATACATTTTAAGTCCTTCGGAAACATTTGAACAAGTTGCAGCGGCCAAGCAGAGCGGACCAAACCTTCACAAGGCCCTTTTTTATTGTCGGGTCAATTAAGGCTGACAATCGATCAATTGTAATAGAAGCAGGTGAAACAAATATATTTCTGCCATCACGCGCAATTTATGAATGATACCTTCCTACAATTACATTTTTTTTGTTTTCACCTCTACTTTTGTTTAGCTTGCTTTTTTGACAAGTACCATCCTTACGATTGTCAACATTATTTGCAACGAAAAAATGCAATCGATTAACAATAAATTTCATTTTTTGTTTACTATTTTGTTCTATTCCCAGCCTATCACGCCATTCACTTCACTCGAATTTTGCAAAATATAATTAACAATTAACTGCGTAGTTTACACCAAAAACAGATTTATATATCGTATTGCATAAAAGAAAAATATTATCACCACAAGTAAAATAAAATTTCCGGCTCTTGGGTTCGAATCCCTGATAGCATTAAGAAACATTTTGATATGTTTCGCAGTCCACCACGTAACCAGTGTAGCCACGCGATATCCATGTCGTAGCAGTCGGCCATTTCAAATTTAAATGAAATTTTTTAAATTTAATTTTTGTCGAGAACGGGGTATCATCGCAGGATTTCCCGTGACCCTAATTTAATATTATCAGCAAACAAAGACCCTCTCCAAATTTTATTAAAATTGGTTTTTCGAATGACATGAACTAAATAAAATAACAAATGAAAGTCACAACAATGAATGAAGTAAAATTGGTAAGAAATCCACAATTAATTTTAATGTATGATAAATGATATTCTACTATAACAGAACTCTGAAAGGAAAAGGGTATTTGTTTATTTCGCATTATATATATATTACAAATATAAGATGAAGAGTTATAAATAGTATTATTAACATAATGAATAGGTTACATAGGCGTGTGATTTCTCATTGGGTGGTTAATCCGGCATTTGTAGCCGTAATTATTGAATTATAATATTTCTTTGAAATAATTGGGGACAGCGAATTGCGGCGAGGATAGTTAGCACTAACGTTTCAAACAACTTTTCGTCAAAGCATAAATAATTACCTGTGAAAGTGCAAAAATAACTAGTTATTCATTCTGTACGGACAATGTTATTGAATTTACAATGAAATAGCATACCTCGATTCTATCGAAGCAACGACATTTCGCGATAATTTCTGTACTGATTCAAAATAAAGCACATATTTTTCAAAACTACCTTAAATAATTCCCCAAGGATTTTACTTGCATTTATCTCCTGATAAGACAGAAATTTTGAAAATCGTTTTAAGTCCCATTTTCCGGATTTCGGATAGAAGAGGCGGCGTGACCCCAAAATCCGATACGACCTTCCAACCTCATCCCCCGACACCAGTGCGATTGGGGTCGTTGGACTCGCCTCTGCTACTCCCAATGTCTGGAGTGCCTAATCGCTTAGCCATTTAACACAAACTCATCTTTAAATTTTCGCCAATGCCCATTGTGCTGCGGCAACTTCATTTCGCGGAGGGCCGTTAAGTATTATTTTTCCAAACCCATCATTATACGCTCGATCAGCTCTTTGCATGGATTTCCCACTTCCTTTTTGCGCGACATTTCATCTGCTGGGAATACAAGTAGGTTACAAGCATAAAAATACAGTTGTGCCCTCTCTTCCGGAGCGAAAGAATGAAACCAGACCAGTTCGAAATTCCTTTCGTCTCATACTACGGCACGTGACGCTCCTCAGACAATCGTTTGGGGCAATCTCGTGGATTCTTCTGAAAAGGAGTTTATTTTCGAAAGATTTTTCTCAAATTTTCTTCATCTTTTCTGATACGTACAGACTACTATTATACAGCAGCTGACTACTGTAGGCTACTACACTATGCAGCTCTGATTTATAAACAGAGATACGATTTTATTGTCTAAGGATCAATTGGATCTGGCAAACATGGGACAAATCAAAAATGTAATCGATATATTAACAGTGGAGAGCTTGAATCTACTATTGCAATACAATATAAATATTTTCAATGATTGAACACACAGTACAGATGTAAAACAACACCATTCAACATACTTTAGGCCGACTTAATTGTGTTTTAATTAATCAATTCGCCTTTAGAATAATCTCATTTTAGTACGATGTTAGCTTTCTTTCTTAACTAAACACGTTCAGCCTAATTTATTCTCAAGTAACAGGTTCTACGTTCTCAAGGCATATTAAAGTAATGGAATTAGCTTTATCACATGTATGCCTCTTACTCCATTCCTTTCCGGAGAACAGTTTATTTGTCTCGTGTTTTCCGACATATTCCTTCACACTTTCTTATCCTTGCATACTTATAACGCATACTTATAACGCATACTTCTAGCGCATACGCATCACTCTAATTCGAATGCTGCACACTTCCAGAGACAAACAATTTCTACAATATGCATTTTTTACAAAGAAAAAGTGGGTCGCCAAATTTAATTTCGTTATTTCCAATTAAGAGGTTTCCAAAAGCAGCACTGTGGTACATAAATTAAATCATCAACAGCAGAATCTGTACATACGTTCCAACATCGATGACAGTAATGACACCTATTGCGAAAAATTCTCCATCCTGAATTTTCAATTTAATTTTTCAATATTTCTTTAAAAGGTTGGAAGACTTCACTGGGATACTCAATTTCGGTAATGGCAACAACATAACATTGAAGGGAAGATTGTATTTAGGTTTTCTTGGGTGGCCCACTTCAAAAAGTTCCTTGATAAATTATTACACAACGATAATTTTTCGGGAAAAACGAAATTTTGGGTAATTTTATCAATTTGAGAGTACTTTAGATTTTCCATTCAATGACAAATTCTTTGCAAGCAATTTTTTCACTGCAGACGAACCCTTCAAATTAGAGGTTTAAAATTCTGCAAAATTCGTATTTCTGCAAATACTGCTTTTAGAGAGATTTTAAATCTCTAAGTAACAGCTGTGTTCCAATTTCTTTCCATGGAGATAAATCTTTGAAGGATATTTTCTGCTCTAAGGGGTACTACAAATCTTAAATGACGGTATGAGTACCGTAATCTTCCTAACAAAAAAAATCAGGTTAAAGAATTGAAATGCTGAAATAATCACGGATGATAAATTGTTTGCTTCTATGTCTTTCTTTGCCGTTCGATGGTCTCTTAAGATATTTAAGTCCTTAATCCTTAATTTGTCGCACACGGTCAAAATGGCCCCAGGAGGTGTACTTCCTTCACTAAAACAAAACCTAATGAAGATATTTCAACCTAAGTTTCGTTTCGTAAAGATGTTTGCTATGTTATGATTATCTGAGAATTTTGTCAATTTCAAGCAATAAAAAGTATGCAATTTTAGCAGTTTTGCCAAATTTACAAAAATAAATTTAAATAAGTATCTAAAGAATATTTTTAAAATTTTAAGAGCCTGTATATAAAATAAATCATTGCTAAGTATCAAAAAATATTGAACATCATATCATGCATACAAACTGAAAAAAAAAATTCCAAAAAATGAGTTTTCTTGTTAATGTTTTCGATGTTACCGACTATTTTTGTAAAGCGACTTTACTGTTTAAAATGACCTAAAGGTTCACAAAATACTTTACTAATGCTCACTAAGTAAATCTTTGTTCATATATTTCCAATATAATAACAAAGAGCTATGCAATGAAAACAACTGAATAATTTGTTTTTAAAAGTATACCCATACTATGTGAAGTTATTAGGCTGTATATGGGTTTAGAAACTTTAATTAATAATAACTTGTTTAAAATACAATTATACAATTTATACGCCCCAATTTAGCCTGGTGCAAAAATATTTTTCAAATAACACTTTTATAGGTTGGTAACACGGATAAGGTTTAATTTTACGATTTTTTAAGTATTAATAATCGTTTTGTAACAGTCAAAAACCCTTAAACTAAAAGTTTCATATAAAAAATTTAAAATTTATCTTCAATTTAGTAATACGTACCTACAAATAATGTAACATTCTATAATTTATCAAAATATCAGAATTCTGTTTTGATTTAAATAGAAGTAAAACATGGTATTCTGCGAATAGGGGTGTACTAAATAGAATTTGCTTGATGAAATACAAAGTGTCATTAAAATAGAAAATGTAATAAGGAATTAGTCGCTGAATCTAGCTAAAAAGTGGTTCAATTTTAATCTATGATGATTGAAAATGTAATCTCAATTTCGTAGGAGGGGTTGCATACCTCAAAAGAGTTGAGGAATATATTTTTTTCGTTTACCTCGTCAGCCACTCATTATTCGGTCTCCTTCTAATGAACCAACTCCGAATACCATTTGTTCAATATAATTGAGTATCTTCCCAACTATTTTTTATGAAAATATCTTTCCAATATACTACAATAAATATTAAACAATCGTCTTAGTCGTCAGGGGGATTGATCGTTTATAGCAACAAAGTTATACAAATTTTGATATTTTTTGTCCAAACTCTCGCAGTTTTGAATCTTAAAACATATTACGCGACCAAAAAACTTATTAACTAATTTCCCATCGTTTGGTATTCGTCTTGATTTTTTAGAATCATTATTTCTGAAGTAATTTTGTATATGAGATGCAGTGAAGTGAAATGAAGTTAACAAGTAAAAGTTTTCTTTATTTTTATTTCTTATGGTAATATTTTCGAGTCGTCCAGAGCCATCCTTTCGATGTCATGGGTATAATGCCGATCGCCAAAACCAAAGTAATAAATTAAGTATCTTTTCGTACAGAGTATAGGCGCCTCTGCAATAAGAAAAAGCTCACAAGGAGAACATGAAAAAAAGACATTATCCACGAAGTTGTAACGGAACGACCGGTTTCGCCACCAGTGTTTACATTTCACCTGAAAATGCACTCCAGTGGTGAAACCAGTCATAAATATTGACTGTGGAGTTCACAGTATATTTATTTTGCGATAAAATCCAAGGCGTTTTCATGTTATTTACACGCATTGAAAAAAACTTCCTCGAAAAAAATCTACATGACTTATATAATTAGTTAAGGAACATTGAGGAATTTAGCAATAGAATCTGATGAAAAAAACAAGTGACAAACTGATGAAAAAAGAAAGAGAGAAAAAGTGGTTTTGGAAATGAATGGAGAAACGAAATGGGTCTCAAGCTTAAAGAACATCAAAGATTTTCTGCCCACTTAACTAGAATTCATTCCACTCCGACAAAAATTACAATTACTATATTTACAACACCGCTTTGAGAATTCGTCAACGAGAGGGAAAATTCATCCGAAGAACTATCTCAGAACGAAAGATTTCGAAGCAATCAAAGGAAATGGAAAACCTGCGCCTCCTGCCAATGGTCACATTGATTACATATATCTATGACGTTGAATTTGCAACATGAAACAGCAACAGCGGCGCAGCCAGGATTTGCCAATGGGAGGGGTCAAAGGAAACGAAAAATGCCTAACTTACAGGGGCTAGTATATTCATGCTCTTATTACGAATATGTCAATTCTTCCAAAAACTAAACACATTGGAAAATAGAGGAGTTTAACACTTAGGTAGCCAACTGATGACACTTTCCAAGATAGTAGATTACATAAGCGAACTATTGGAAACTCATAAGTGTTGTTTGGATAATCCAATATCTATTAAAAAGTCATTTTTTTCTATGCTGAAGTTTTTTAGTGTTGTAGATATAAACTTCCTGAGTCTTTGAACGTTCTATACTTCTAGAGGTTGCCAAGCGTGAGAAGGAAAAAATTAGTTACGATTATTTGGAAAGCGACATGAAACGTAATATCCACTCATTACATCCCCACATTGACGCGCCCATGCTTACTTGAATATCTTTCGTTATTAGATTATATCATCAGCAGGTTTCTTAGGAGTGACTTCATCCCTTTCTTTTAAAATCAACTTCTCTTCTAAGAACCAAAAATCATTTATATCAGATGAAATTTTCTGGTAGACTTACAATTAAGCCAGATTTCGTTTTATGTATTAGCTAAGTATTCAGTTGAATGCGTCACAAACCGAACATTAAAAATTCGGCGGCATTAAAATATACAGTATACTCTTGATTATAGTTGATATTATAATTGAATTTGCAGAATTAAAGTTACACACCAAGGTGAAAAAAATGAAGTTGTCAACTTACAATTATATAGACCAAATACGTGTAGTAGTTAGGTTGTTTAACCAGCAGAGAGCTGACGCAAACCTTACTTAGGTCTTACGCATTGTGTTCAAAGAAAACAAAATTTTTCCATGAATTTAATTTTGAAGGGGCATTGCATAACCACGTGATTGACAGGATAAGTCATGAGGTTCGTTGGATTCTATTACCAGAGAAAAATTGGTGGAAGGAGGAAAAAGGAAGCTGGAATTTAAGCCACAGTTTTAACAGTTCATCAAATTTATTTCAAGCCATAAAGTCACTGTTCCGATAAATCTTTGCGTACCTTACGCGCACAATACCTTTCAGCTGACTGATTCGCTTCCAAAATGGTATAATATTAATAAAATCATCAAAAATTATTATTTTTAGTGATATTTTGTATTGCTCCAATACTTCTTCAAATTTCTACGGAAATTCGGTTATCGAATCATTTTCGTAAATATACAGCAAAATAACAGGTAAAATCGATAAGGCCGAAACCGGTCGTGTATTAATAATTTTTTTGGAAAGTACAAAGTCTGCGGTTTATTTAAAAAATAACAGGTAATCATAAAATAAGGATCAGTACATTTTCAATCAGCCCGAGTAATGATGATTCTACTGTACAGACTTTTAATCGTCCAGAATGCTTAATAAAGGAACCAGTGCCTTTGGAATTGTCGCTAAATTCATCTTCTGGTGTGCCCTCCGATAACAGCCCTAAATCCTAATTTATGCATCTAATAATGGTCATTTCAGAAAAAACACGTAGCCATTAACTTACGTTTTTCCGATAGAGGACTTGAGCTTTTTGCGGATTGTGAAAAATAAATTTTCAGATGTCCATCTGTACCTTTTGAAATCCAAACTAAACTCTCCTTCGAACTGTTCACTGTGAATTTCTCAAAAGCACTATTCACGAGCCTAGCTTTGCATTCTCACCCTTAAAACAGTCACATGCAAAAGATCTAACCGAGTGTTTTATCAATATGTTTGTCTCTCAAACGTAATCTTAATACCTGTTTTCAGGGTGTACGTTTTGAATTACTTCTCGAATGTTCCCTTGTTTTTTTTTCCGAGGAGTAAACGAATCAGCACTTTCGAATTTTTCTCATGGGAATCTTATCTTATGGTGTGAGTCATCTAACAAAAAGGATAGCCTTAAGAAGTGCACACGTTGAACATTGATTGTGAGTACAAAACACTCGTGTCCCATTGATATCGATGTCGGCTCTAGGACTGCTCTGCTACCGAAAAAATAACCTTAGCTGAAATCGGAGCCATATTTACGGGTTTGCGGAGCTTTCGTTGAATTTATCAAGCAGTGTATCTCAAAGACTTTCGTGATAATTGGGGTTTTGTACTCTTCAGCAGAAAAAAATGCTCAGAGCTAGTCATAGGACTCGACTCTTGGGGGGGGGGGGGGGTTGAACCCCTAAACCCCCCCCTCTCTGCGCCACTGAACAGCAATATATTATAAAGCCATTCTATTATAAGAACCAACTCCAATCAAAGGATTGGTCTGCTTGTCCTGATTCTTCCTACAAGAAACTGGCCATGAATAGAAAGGGTAAACGCTTAGTTCTCTCCAAATCAAAACTGTTCATTAACACCAGAGAAGGAGCTGAACACAATATTGGATGGATTTCGACTGCATGCACGAGAGGAATGACTAATTAACTTCCACATACTAGGAAATTACGAAATATTTAAGCCTGACATTAAGACATTATTGTAATTCCGTAGTATACATACGAATAGTTACATTTAAACTTGCTTTCATACATTTCCTTGCTATCATGTATTGAAGATTGCATTATTTTTCATTATTATGTTGATACAGGAGAGAAAATGACGTCATTTATATCGTGGTCTAGGTACACTCTATCTGTGACGATATTAAGCTTTTGAGTTAAGCTAAATAATGGAATTCTTTGAAAAGAGTGATTTCTTATTTAAATTCATTCAAGAGTGGGCCGTTGTGCTGCAGTGATTATTTTCCACTCCTAATATTATGGCTCAAACCAAACACTCTTCGCCAATTCTCTATCTCTAATGCGTAATGGTGGATAATCTTTCCAACCTTCGGGCAGATGATTTCAATTAACGGAATTTAAATTTCATGCATTTTTTCTTTCATGAATGTGTATCCTGTGATCAGTTGAAATAGAGGGAATATAAATTTTACTTTATATTTCAGACACATATTGATTCGCCGAGCTCTTAAATTAGATTCTTTAGATCACATCGCATAGCTTTTCATGTTCGTTCTCTTACGATATAACGGCAGAAATCTCAATACTATTGCTATCTAAACAAGCACAGGACAACCATGTCAACATCAACAATCAGCATCAACAAACTAACTTAACCGCAAATTAAAGTTCCTTGAATTTTAACAAAATATACATAATACTAAATTAACGATCTCGATTAATTCTTTTTCTATCGCATTCAAGAGTTTTGGGCTGAAGACTTTTCACGAAATCTCTAATAGCTTTAAAATAATTCGTCCGCAAGTGCTTGAATATGTTTACGATTTGCCCCATCCCCCCACACCTCGGTAGGGTTGTTTCACAAATCCTTAAGAGTGGATCACTCTGCACTCGGTCAATGTTCCCAGCCGTGAGTTTTTAACGCTTGTCTCTTTTTCTCTCGACACCTAATTTTACCTTCCGGTTAAAGAGGCTAAATTATAACTTACATGAGGTTTATCTTCTAAAGTAATAATAATGATAATAAATTGTCTTTTATCTGGGCGAGATTGAGACTAAAATGTCTCTTCTTCGATCTAACCAATCGTCATTAATTGAGTCTACTAAAGATCTAAAGAAATATACGTGACCAACAGAAGTCGGAACGATGATGTTGTGTAAAACAGACAATTTATAATATTTTACTTGATTATTAACAGCATTATGAACATATTGTGAATCTTTAACAACTTTATTATTCACCCATAGAAGATGCCGATAGAAGAATGAATGAATTATTTTCTATCAACATTGATAAACCTCCGCTTTTTTTCAAGAAGGTGAAATAATTCCACGCTGGTGTGCCATAAACATTCCACTCTAAATTTCAAGAATAAAAACACATCTACTACTGCGAATGAAAGAGTTCTTAGGTGTGTGGCAGGGGTTGTTAACACCGAAGGCAATAATAGCTCAATTTCAGAGATCACTGAATAGAAGTGGTTATAAGTAGTTGGAACGTATCGCTAAATCCATTATGCAAACGACAGAAAATGGCCGAGTAATTGATGAAGAAGTTCCTCTTATATAAAGGCTGAATTCGGTAGGAACTTTGGTGAAACGAAGATAGATATGATTCGGATGAAGAAAGACAGGCGTAATAGATAATTAACTTATCCGATCACCCCTTTCAAAGCTTTTCCCGTAGTTTCTTATAAAGCAACATATATAAGGACCCGGACTCGTATTCAGGGTCTCTTTTGAATATCTCGAAATCTCAATTGTACGTAAACAGCGCTCTATACCATCATACCGTATTCTATCTCCCACAGTTTCAAAACATTCTTAACCTCAACCAAATGCGGAAGGAATTTTTGTCTGGCGCCTAACCCATCTTTTCGTATTCTGTAAGGGGAGTACCAATTCTAAATTTATCTCGATTTTCAAATCGATATTCTTTCGAGAAGTTTCTTCAAATAGTTTTTGTGTTTTCCCGTGTTTTCCATATATTGACGGCAGAAGACTTGAGCCGCATTGCGTGGAACCCAGGATCGATAAGGAAATGGTCTGAAAATTACTTATTAACGTAATACTTTTACACATATTACGGGTTATTAGTATCTAAGTTCACCAGGAGAAATGTTATGATAAAAAGAAGAAGAAAGATTATGATTAATCACCACCTTGTACATGTCATGGTAAAACGTTGCACCAACTTGAGATCGAACTTATGATGATCATGCCATTTTTTGTAGTGTATGTTTGAAGTACAATTAAGGATCTATCAATTTGCAGCCCTCTGGGTAATTGGTAAGTGCCTATATGAATTTTCTAAGAATTCGTTCCTTGCATGAAAAAATTGATATTTAGACCTTTTTTTCCTTTTCTGGCAGTCAGCCATTAATTCTATAGACATAAAAAGAAGCTAATGCAACTAAGGCAGTTTAGGATAAAGCTTTTTTATCCTATAGTAATTTATACAAGCGTTTATTTATAATATTCACGTTATATATTTCACTTTCTGCCAAGAAATTGTGAATGCAATTCTGTAGTCCGAAATTAGAGCTAAAATATCGATTATCTGATTCGTTACTTGTTTAATTTCCAATTCGATGCCTTTTCTGCGTACTTCAGTACGAATGTGTTCTACACAAATATGTTCACTCGATCTCATAATTCACGAAAGCAAAGAATTAACAGAAGGAAGGACGCTCCAAATTATTTCCTAATCAATTCCGCTTCTTTTCTTTGAGAGAAGATTTAGGGGGAGCGGCACATTCCGTTAGAAGAATGGAAATCATCTCGGAAACTTGTTTTCATTGAAGAGGCTTTGGTGCAACAACGGTAAAGGAGAGGCCAAAACTATTACCTTGATTTAGGATGGGTTTCTCTAGTGTGGCCAAGGAGGATACAGAAAAGTTACGCCAACCAAAGTAGTCAAACTAGTTTTTTTTAATTGGCTCCGTTCGGCTAAAGGAACCCGTATTTTCGGGAGTCTCTGCGACTTAAAGTTCGCCGAAGATGTTCTTATTAAATCGAGCGAAAGCAGAGTATAAACTCTTCGGATTTTCAGCTCATCCCTTCACAGGAAAATGTATTGATACGCTTTCAGAATTCTCAGGAATAAGAGAATCACGTAATTTTCTGAGCGATTCAAATCAGAGGCAATTTTGACTCTAGTCTTAGTATTGAATTCAGGTATCGATAGATGAGAATATGAATCACATATGTGCGTAATATGCCTATTAAATTAAATATAAAATCTCTCAGGATAATTTAACAATTCAATATATCACTAACAGGTAAATACATCTACATACTTATTCACATTGCAAATGTAATAGGATGTCATATTTTTCTTATCAATACTTTATTCCATAAGTTAGGCCATTGTAACATTTACTTAAATTTGAAATAGGTGGTAGAATTGGTTGTAATTATTTCTTTCATTTACAGTTTATTTCCATTTAATTGTATCTCTCATAGTTTGAATTCACAGTCAAAATTAAGTAATTCTCGCAGTTAAATTATGTGAGTACTACAAAGGCCTCAAGTACACCTCAAACGTATACAGGAATTAACTCGGTTTACTTTCACTAAGAATCTGTGATGACCTCCTTATAATATGTAATAATTTGCGTTATTATTATGCAATAACGTAGAAATTTGCGAAATTGCACTAAATTTCAACAGCCTTACATTATATTTGATTATATTTTGCTTATTTTCTATCGGAAGGTAAATGAGTCATTTCCGACTCATGATCACTGACTTATTTTCAAATTCCGGAGGAATTATATTAATTTTGATGGCAAATGAAGGATTGGGTGGGCTACAAAGAAACAAAGGAAATGTGTTTGAATAGAGATTTATAGGGTGCATACACCTACCGTGCAAGAAAACACGTATTTAAAACAAGGTAGATATCAAACTGGAGAAAGTGGTGTATTACGGATAATAAGGTAATAACAGGATTGATGCCCGCAGAACATCGGGAACTGAGCTTAAGTATCCAAATTTTATTTACAGAGGGTGTTTTTTTGTATACGCAAGGCATCATCAAATGAGGAAGCAGACAAAAATAGACGAATCGAATTAGGTGTTTACGATGGCTACATTTGACGAGAGAGATGTTAGAGTGGTGCTATTACGAAGATAAAAGTTAATCATTAAGAGGCAATGGCTTTGTTTGAGCTGTGAGATTACAACTTGTCAGACAACCATCAATTTCCGAAGCACTCAAAATGGCCTCCTATTGTCCGCCTATCCATTAGACTGGCGGCGATTCCTCTGCTCAACCGGAGATGCAAACACGCTTCGACAGCTGCACTTCTTGATGCTCTTATACTCACACCCTTCAAGAACGACCACTTATTTCTTCGTGGATTTTCGAACTTTAAACCATCGTAATCAGACACTTAGTAACTTCCACAATTTTTAACATTGTGGAAGTTACTAAGTGTTTGATTACGATGGTTTATACCGAATTCCACAAAGTGAGGATAGAACATAGTAATTATATTTTCGAACTTTTTTTCATTCTCCCACGAGAGATAGTAAACAATGATTGTGAACCTGTATTATGCATTGCATAAACTTGTAATAATAATTACGATATTGTGTCACGAAGTTAAGCATTCTGTTGGGTTTATGTGACCATGCATAAGTTACATTTATGCTACATAAGTTCGTGGATGAACAAAGTCACTTCCTACAGAAGAAAGACAAAATGCTTTCTACGAGTCGAAATCCAACTACCGTCAAAACTGAGGTTATTTAGTGATTTCAATATTTAATTCTGTTAGAATATTGATAGCCAATCTATTTTTCATTGATATCTAATCCAATCTTCCATTAAATAAACATTTCTAGTCTATTCCCACAAAACTTCTCCTTCATTAACGTTCGGTGAATTTTCAGTCGTGTTTGCTGATGTATCTTGAAGCGATTCAGAGATCTGACATTTCTAATAGAAACGCTCTAACATCAAAATATACAGTAGGGATGGATTGAGCATCAGAGTGATATAACAAAGAAACTGTGTCTCAATATGAAACTAATATTTTATAGAACGACTTTGGCGTTATTTCAATTAGGTGCAAAGATTGACAGTTCGATGTTAATTCTCTGCTTTACAAAGCTAAGACTTGCACGCCTTCCACTACTTCTATAGTGCCACACACTGTTTAAAGGAATGCAGTTACACTTGATTATTCCACTGATTTAACAAATTCAAATTTCTCGGACAAATCCTGAATTAGACGCTTTGGTCTCTTAACAGATTTTCATGAATGCTTTTTATTGATTTAAATCCGAGACATATCCCGGATTTAAATAGATAAATTCAGAAAATAATTTTCTGGACGCCACTGTATCCCGGTTAATTTGTCATACTTTCCTAATAATTTTCTATCAATTAAGTGAGGTATTTTTTATCAATAAACTGTGATATGAGTGCTAGTGTGTTTCATTTGATCTTGTAAATGAGGAGCTTTAGCCGAAATTATTTTATCATCAATCGTCACCAAAATATAATCTTGCAAAAGAATTTCAAACTGAAATGTTGCATATATCTGGATATATGTAACTTCCTACTATAAACAGCGTATAATAGGTAAAATCACCTACTACACGGTAGTTAGGCAGTAGACCTCGCGTCGTTACATGTAAAAATGTAAAATATTACGTATTTCCTTACTTTTCATAAAAAATAATACAATTTTCTAAGATTAATTAATGAATTTCTATCAATTCATTTAAAGCCCATTTTGTTGAATCAATAAAAAAGGAAGGCAACCAGCTAATTAATTGTGGTCTAACTACGATTATAACTGAACACTGTCCCGATAAATTCCTGGTTGCGTCCGAATTGTCCTGGATTCGTCGTCCCTAAAGTAGTAATTGTCTCGGATTTGCACAACCAATCTTTGGACTTCCACAACACATTTACGATTTAAAGGAACACAGACGAAACAAATTTGAAATTTGGGGTACAACTTACAATTTTATTCTTAATCCACCGTCGACGATACAATTCAAACATTTTAGAGAGATAGGCGATTTCGTCAAAATAATTCTGATTAGAACTCTCAAACTGAGATCTTAAGAAAACATTTGAAAGTTTCCAATAAACCTTGTTCACTGTTTGGATTGGAAGCAATTAAGGACGTCTCGTTATGCAGGAAAAACAAATGAGAAGAGTTTGCTTAAATTAGTGCACCACAGCACAGTGGACTGAAATCGAAAAAAACCGGATATCGGGTCAAAAATGCTTTTTTCGAGTGTGGAAATTGAACCTTCGCTTAGTTATTCAAAACATATCAAATTTTATGTTTCCGCTTGTTGTTTTTTGACATTGCCAGGCGTCAAAAAGATACAGGGGCGGCAAACTTGATAAATTTTCACAGAAAATGAGTCTCGGATATTTTCTAGAAATATTCAAGTTCGTTAATTTATAGAGACTTAGAAGAAAAACTTAGATTTATATACGATTACGATATATACGATTCAGTAATCTAGCATGACTCTTTATCTTTTGATACGTTGAAGCTTTTGCGCTGAATGATTGGTATTTGGTCATTTAATGCAAAAAATGACGGACCCCTTTTTCGGCCAAATTCGAGATAAAGTAAGGAAAACAACTTGGTAAACGGCGATGGACTATCAAGTACCTTACACCACGTCAATTCACAAGACTTCTATGGAATCTGAAGAAACTGTTTCAACTTTCCAGCTACCCTGTGATTGGGGTTGATTTTTCGTAAGCATTGCGCGGTCCGAATTGGCGCCTTAGAATCGCCAAATCCAGTTTCGCTGTCTCTTTGGCGATATGAAGTCTAACAATCAGCCTTTTTCATCTTAAATTCTCGCTAATCATATTAAAAACTCGTGTGAAAAGAGTTTTATATAGGAATTCGATACCTCTACTGGACAAAATGGACGTAGAATTATGGACATTTTTAATTTTACCGAAATGCGTCTGGAATTTAGTTTTAACTGCAAAGACTGATGGCTATGTTTCCATCCTCTCTATTCGTCGAAAATATGGCTTGGCAGAATTGACGTCGAGAAATATACACACACGACAATTTAGACGACCCGGATTCCTCCGATCGACGAAACATCCAAAGCAATCGACGGCTTCGTATTCTCATCAAACGACTGATGCACATGGGTTGCCATAGATTAATCTCTCTCTGACAAACTTGCTTAATGGAACCAGAAGCTGCTTCACAGGCAGGCTTCGGAGCCGCAGCACCCCCCGATTAATTACCCCAAAGGAACACCGCTGCTACTCGTGAAATGCGACATCCTTTTTTCATCCCCGCGGGAGAAGTGCAAGCGAAAGCATTTTATAAGCAGTTTATTGACCCGGTTTTCCATTCGACTTACAAATAGAAGAAGACTTGCGCCAAAACTGAGCAGTTGCTTTTATAGGGCGAGATTTTGAATATGCCCATTACTTAAAGGGGAATGGCGATTAAACTGTAGCTAAATAAAAAAGGATGGAGACTGGAATGAGGTTTTTAATCGACAACGAAACAATGTCTTTCGTTACCTTCGCAAGGAAGGGGAATATGAGAAGTAACATCTATTTATTTAGAGACAAGCATAAACCCCTAAGATACACAACGGTCACACATACATTGAAAATATGCAAAGATATTTGAGTCAGACAGTTTAACTTTTATATTTACTGAAGCGAGGTTTTTACCTCTTCATTCTTTAATTCTACCAACTTTCTGTATATTAAATGTAAAGTTATTTCGGATTTTACGACAAGATGTACCTACGAAAAAGTATTCAAAAAAATAGTAAAGGTTATTATCCATTGTACTTCATATTGAAAAGTGATCCTCTTGATTTACTAAAGCAGCTTTTCTAATATAAATTTGTAATATTTTCATTGAAAATATCATACTAGCGGAAAACTCTAATAATTCTGCAAAATTTGCGGTAGACTAAAAAAATATACACATTGAATTTTATTGAACTCCAATTTAGTATTTGCCAGTTCTTTTTACTTTATCCATATACGAAGTATAGAGAAAGTATTGTTTTCATGGAAACAATCGACTTCGAGATTTCAACAGAAATACATGTTTTGGGGTCCCTAGAACACGTTTTGACCAATTTTCGGAATGATGTCTGTTTGTATGTGTGTGTGTGTGTGTGTGTGTGTGTGTGTGTGTGTGTGTGTGTGTGTGTGTGTATGTGTGTGTGTGCTTGTGGGCGCTCTAACGTAAAAACAATTAGTCGTATCAATACCAAACTTCATATATAGCACTGTGGTGTGTGCTGTCAGAGTTGATTAGTTTTTGGAGTAAATCAGTTAACCGGAAGTCGAGCCTTATTCTTCGAAGCAAATTTCCGTTTTTGCAAAAGATCTCCATAAATATGATATTTAGGTGTATACTATTATTAATAACAGTTTTAGAAAATTAAATTTACTATAACTTTTTTATGAAACATATTTTTGTATAACTGACTGTTTAGGAATTATTCTTGAAATACTGATAAACCGGAAGTTGCTGATTATGTACTTTGTGGGCGCTCTGGGCGCTGTTGGCGAAAGGCCAATTTCATCGTTTTTCATCGAACATATCCCTAAAAACATTATTTATAATATTTGTGACGTAAAAGATAATATGATATAAATTAATCACTTATCTTCCAAGTTTAGATTTAATATAGAGTTCAAAAATACTGCCGTAGATAAATATTAACATCTTATATATGGAGAAAGTCATGTGCTGGCATCATCAGATTTTTTCTTTTCGCGTTGATTTCGATTATTTCTCTATCGGAAAGTCTTAATTAGCTCCTATGCATGCACACGCGGAGCGATCAATAGTAAAAAAATATGTCCGTAATTAGCTGTCATCACGCCCTCTATCTGTCCTTTCAATGACCTAAATAACAATGTAACTTCCGATTCTTATCCTCAGGCTCATATAAGCAGTAGTTTTTACCAATATTCTGTAATAAGTATTTAGCTGTCATCACGCCCTCTATCTGTCCTTTCAATGACCTAAATAACAATGTAACTTCCGATTCTTATCCTCAGGCTCATATAAGCAGTAGTTTTTACCAATATTCTGTAATAAGTATTATATTTTCATACTTTTAAAGCCAATAAGAATTCAACAATTTCTCTATCTTTAATGAAGCAATCGTAGCTATTCCATATTAAGTTATTATTAGTATTACTCATCGCGATTGTTTTCAAAGCGTTGGAAAATAAAATTTAATTCCGCTCCCATAGAAATATTTCGGGCTGCCCTGCATAACTATAATTCTTAAAAAAGTGTGAAATTGCAACTGAAGTTGGTGCTTTGAGATATCCTTTAATTATCATTTAAGGCAAATTAATGAAGACGATAATTAACTTACAGTTGATGAGAAAAATAATGCCTACCATCTTAAATGCACGTCCGATATCCTTTGCATCTCATAATTGGTCATGGGTTACAGTGAAATGCTACAGATTCCACATGATTTTCCTTCAAATTTCGCTGCTATTGTCCCAAATACATCGGTCACCATGATATAAGCAAGTGCTTTCCTTCGAGAGAACGAAGACGGCGCGTCACAATCGGAAGGATGATCTACGAGGAGAAATGCGGACAGGGCCTTGTAGAGGGATACATTAGAGATAGCAGAGATAACCTTGAAATATTTACGCTATACTCCACTCCTTTAGTACGGTTTCCAAACGAGATTTTTCCAACTCCTCCGTCATTGGTCTTTTCCTCTTACGAAATTCGCGCATGCGTGAGGCTAAAAGAGGTTGCCGGAAGAGTATATTTCGAGGACTATAAAAGAGATGCTTCCTCTTCATTATAGTATTTCATCAACTCCACGGCCCAGCAGAAAAGGTAAGTGACATAAACTAGCAAGTGGGTTTCACGATCGTTACTAAAAAAACGTAAAAAAATCGAAATGGCAATCCCGAACTTCTCCAGTGATTTTCGATATTTAAGAGCGGTGAGTCAGCGATAGTTAGACTTTCAAATTCCCTTGGAGTACGTAAGAGTGTTGCGAATCTATTTTTTTCTCTTGTGGAGCGAAGAGGAAATCAGGATCACCAAGAGGCTTCGAAAAGATTTGGTCGCCGAGATTGACTCGAGTTAAGCCAAAAGCCCATCCGTTCAATGGGACTTCATATTCGAAAAGTGAAGATCACCGAGTGGGCATGGAAGTCCTCTGCTCCAACAAATGGAAAATTATAGGCGATATATTTGTACATTCTCCGAAAAGAAACAAATGAAAAAGATAAACTTCTACTGACCACAGGAATTGTAAACAACCACGGCTCATGGACCTACAGACGACTCCATGAGTCGAAACCATGGTCGTTTACAAATAAAATATTTCCCGTGGTCAGTAGAAGTTTATCCTTTTCATTTGTTCCTGATGAATACTTACTACGAACTGACGGCCAAAACAGTGGATTCCATTCTCCGTAAAGATAAATTCAATTGATGAGTTCAGAGAAATTACGTTCTCAGAAGATTTAATTTTTATAATGCGACCTCCCAGTTCCATGGACCGTTGCGATCCTGCGAGGAAGATCAGGGAAATAGATACCATAACGAATCGTTTAAATAATTCATTTTCCGAGAAGGATACGCGAATGCAATTGATTAGGAAAATGAGTCAATCACCCCCTGCCACACGCCGAAAGGCGGCTCGCAGGAATTTTGCATGGACATAGACAAATTCTACGTTATGACATGTTATTTGCTATTAAAATTTGTCAAATCAGTCGCAAAATATGCAAACGAATATTTGAATATGTCAAGCTCACTCTGAATCATAGGAAATCTAGCACCTTTTTCGAATCAGTGGATACATTTAAATTGGCATGGAGAAGATTCTTAATTTACGTGAATCTATGGCACAAGTAATAGATGTGCTAATACTCGCCTTAAATATTTAGCAGCCTTAGATTCTTGGGAAGGAATTAAGCTCGATCATGGGAAATTGCAGATTATCTCGATTTGCAGAGGATCTTCAGCGGTGGAGAATTCGGCAATTAGGAGAGAAATTCAAATATGGAAACGCCACGATCAAAGAATAGGTTGATGAAACGTGAGAATTCTAATATTATTCCAACGATTGTAATTTTTGAGACATATCGGTGAAAAGGGGAATTTCTTTAATCGCGCTCACTCAGAACATAGTTTTATATTAATCGATCCTGAAGTTCAATCGGATCTCCTCGAAAGTGAATGCATTAGAGAATACTGATATTCATCAGAAAAAGTTCTGTTTTTCTGTCTCCATTGTCATTAAATTGAAACATAGTGATAAAACTGGCTTTACACAAATATCAAAAGTGTTTAATATTTATCGCTAATTACGTTTTATATTTGGAACTTATGTATAGCAGAAATGTTGTTTTCCAAAAAAGTATTAATTGGGTTATTCGTTGTATGGTAGAGGTCTTATTATAGTAGTGTTCCCTACTAAGATTATTATTTTTAATTAGGATACTGTTGGAATACTTCGATTAGGATATTGCTACTAGGACGTAAATGATTTATTTTCTCATTCACAACCTTGATAAATAAGAGACAAATGATAAATGGAAGAGAGAACATGTCTCGGATTCGGATACCAAGATTCTATTTTCAAAGCAGATGTTTTGTGGTGATGAAAGAGCTGGGTTCAACTCCAAGCCCCGTTAATTTTCCCCCTCTATTCCATATTTGAGACTTAGGCGTATTCATATACGTTTTTTCTTAACGCCATAACCCATAAGAAGGATAAGATACGATCAAAGGAAATGTTAGAGATCTGGTGATTCCAAGCCAATCGACCAAACGTCAAATATTCAAACTCTGATAAGTGATATCCTTGACAAAATTTTGAAGCTCTGTTTTCAGTCCAAACATTTTCTTTCGAAGTTGACGGAAACAAAAATCTCAGCATTTATTCTTGAAGTGATACTTCATATCAAACAGCACTTAGGATAACCCCTTGAGGATTACTTCTATTTACATCTCGCTGTTGAAATGATTATTTATCTAAAAAGCATTCGCAAAGTTTCTCTGCCATAGTTATTTTATTTCATCATTACAATCTTATTAGGGGTCACGTTAATTCCTTTCTTGGCATCCTCATTGCATTCATCCCATCTAGTTGTCGTAAATGGATTATTTAACAATGAAGATGAAGAATTAAAATAAAGATTTGACGTTTGGAACTATGATAGTCTCTTTCAACTCGTATCCTTGAAAGAAATATCTTAATTATATTCATAAAGTAAAAGAAAAACTTTTTGGTCCTGTTTATTTAACTCTTGATTCGATATGAGTTAGACGGACAATAGCAACTTATCAACAACGCCATCCTACGTGGATTAAAGATATGCAAATACAAACAACTGAACAACATTTGCGTAAAATATTCAGCGCTCGAAGTGAATCAACAAACTGACGGAGAAATATAATTTTTTTATTAATATCTTAATCTTTCCTAAATGATCTACTTTTTAAAAGCAACTAGTGATAAAGATATCCATTTTCTCAAAGGGCCTTACTACCAACACGGAAATGTAAATAAAAGTTAATTTCGACGTTCATATTCTTAACGAAAATAGGTCCATCAAATAAAGTTTTCAAATTTGCATGATTGACAAACTTTACCAAAAGCAATTTCAGAAATTCTAGGATAAACCGTAAAAGAAAAACAAAATAGTTCTCATTAAATAATACTGTTTTACTTCAGTAATCTTAACGAGTAATTTAGATTATTTTGCATTACACCAAAACTGTATCATAAAGGTCAATCTCAAAATCATGGATGTCACCGCAGAGATGAGATGTAATTTACATGCCAATATACACAGCGATAGCATCATTACATCAAAAGTAGCTCATACTTCTCGATTTGAGTTTCCTTGTTGAGTAGGAACGGAAAAATGGCTTAGATGTTGAATGACGTCATCGAATGACAACCAAAGATACAAGGTGTTAAAAGGTGAGAATCAGTTAATACCCTCGATAGGTATATAATTCTGCCGTTGATTGTATAAAAAAGAACTAATTATGAACAGCTGAATTCATATTTCCATTCCTCCATTGGAAATCTCCCGTTGAGATCAAAATCCTCTCTCTTCTCAATTACTCTCCAAGAACGTATTCAATTTTGATGGAAGAGGAGTCTTGCCTAAATAAATAAGTTCTGTAATTTTTTATTTTTATATTATTTTCAGAAATAAATATATTCGTGTGAGTTTCGAATGAGAGATTTTAATAAAAACTTATGGCATTACCTCAGTCTTCGTTTTCCTTGGTCAATATTTTGCAATAGAAAACCTTAGTTCTCTCTTTGTAATATAAATCAAAATGTGGCTCATTTATAAATCGGTACCTTTTTACCGTACTTATGCGATTTAACTTTTTTAGGAGCGTTTTAATTGAGTATGCTTTGGACTACGCCTCATTTATAGATACTTACTCAATTAAATTTTTACTATATTATAATATTTATAATTTTATTGAGTAAAGAATATATATTTCGAAACTTCAAGGAATTGTATAGAAAAATGTGTAGCACAAATAAATTTAGGTGTTTATTCAATCAATATTACACATTATTAATCATTAATTCGAAAATCGCAATATTTAGAACTTCTCACTATATTTGGAACGAAAATTAATCTCCAGGATTAAATTCGCGGAAGCTAATGGATATCCGGATATTCCATCATTTTACAATACATTTGGATATACTTTTTTGATTTGTTGAAATTTTGCATAAAAAAATACTAAAATAATTGTTTTATTCCACAGGTAATAATCGCACGTCCAAGATGTATCTTAAGTCGTTTTTGCAGTTATCGAGCCTCTTATTCATACTACAGTTGACGCCAACATCGGGAGAATTCATTGGAATTGGCAATTGCCCAACTGTAACTACTGTTAATGGAAATGTAAGTATGGATATCATAAGTTTCTTTATAGAAAAGGCTCTCACATAGTAAAACCGAATTTCTCGCTTTTTGTTTCAGTTATATTAGAAAACATGTTTAACCTCGTGTGCGTAGTCTGTTTTGTACAAACAATTGTTTTGTCGATTGTTTATGTTGGCGTACGTAGGTTTTACTTCGTCTAAATAATTTCCTTTGTAATTCAACTCATTTTGGTACACCATTTGCGAAATCAAAAACGATACGATAGTCCAACACAATCTTACAATACATCATTCTAAAAAGCCGTTACCTCCCGTATGTTTTAGGACGAAATCGCTTTTAATAAGAAGTTGCGTTAGTTAAGATCTTGTCTTAGACCTAATTCTTAGTGAAGAACACGAGCATTGTTTCTTGACGAGCTGCTTTTGACACTGTAGAAGTGGTTTCCACTCAAACCAAAAATAAAACACCCCCACGGCATAACTTACAGCGAACAGAGAAATGCAAATACCAGTGGTACTTATACGCGTAGATGATGATAACTCGAAGCTGATTTCACAAGAACGGGTAAGCTACCTTTTTAAACACCTTCAAGCCCTCCTCGGTGCGTATGTAATGTCAAATGAAGTCTTGCATTAACGACCCGCCACCTCACAATGAATTTTTGACAAATTGAAATATCGTTTGAAGAATGTTCTTCCTCCATACCTATTGATAGCGTGTATGCGGCGTTCATTTCAAAATCCGCAACTTCAGAGCGCCACAATCAATCAAGACCGCATAATACCGTAAGAGAGGGTTGGGCTGGATTCCTAATAGCCGAGAGGCAACAATTTTGAATTCAACATGAACATTCATCGAAAATTATAAATAAAAATCACGGCAAAAGGGCCGTGGCGAAAGATCCTCGGCAAATTCTGCTAAACAACTAAAGTTCAACGTAGGGGGCAATTAGAAAAGATGGAGGGATCATTTTGGGCTACTGAAGGCTACTGTCCACTAAATCTAAACTCAATAATCTTTCGACTACTAAGATATTACCATGGAGGAACGTCTTAATTTGGGGATAACAATGGAAATCTATCATCAACACTGCAAAGAATAACTCACTCGATTGGTAATTTTGCTTTGGCTAACACATCAAATGTGCAAAGGGTAGTAATTATCCACCCAAAACATAACTTATAGTATTATGATGTGTGACTCCTGCCATTGGAAAAGTATATTTATCATGCAAAAGAAATGGATTACTATTGATGCCCTGGCTCGTAGTGCAGACTCTTGGCCAATCATTGTTCAGAGTGTTGACTATACCTTCGGCATATACATGCGCTGTCTACGTTCATCGAAATGTAGGCAGATACGCGTGGCGGAAGGATTAACATCACTTAACCACTTAACATAGGTAGTTATAGTTACTATAAGATGAGAGTTAGTTTGAAGACCCCAAAGGTTTAGCTTAACTGGGACAACCTTCGAAGAGATTATATAAAATTATGTAAAAATCAGGTAAAGAAGTAGAAAGTATCCATTGAGAAAATCATAATGTGAAAGAATTCGTCTTTGAAAAATCTCTTGAATCAGATGTTGGGTTTCCAAAAGAGCGAATGGAAAACCAAATTGTTAGGCATCGGAAGCAACCGATCGCACAGAGTCAATAATTCCGATGAAAAATTAACCAAACTATAAAGTTACATAAACTATGTAAATAATTATTGTATAATGGTCAATCCTGAAACGCTCTATTATTAAGATTCACATTCAAAAGTAAGGCAAAAGTTTCAAAATGAATACTTTGTACATAATTATATTTTATTTTAACCTTGGTTCCTAAAATAGATTTTAATATTCAGTTGTATTGTAAGTATTCTTTGGAAAAGGCGCAAAATATTGACTTAAGCAATCCACTTGTTTGTAGAAGAGTAATTTAACAGTAATAGTAACACTGTTAAAAGTGCTTCGACATGTCATTTCGCACATGAGCTCACTCCGGAATTCGAACCCGGGACCGCTTTCAACAAAGCCAAACTCTCTGCCCGCATCTCTATCCGGGAGCCCGAAGATGGATGAATTTACTGGAGTAAATGTTACAAAATATTCGTTCATTTATCGGAACTCTCCCCATTTCGAATCAAAAATGAAATTACACGGCTGTATAAGAATATTTTTCTCAATTTCTCTTCTTTTGGTGCTTTCCCGATCTTGTAGGACCTTTATTGTCAATTTGATTTTATGAAAGAAGAAATGAAATTAACTAATGATTTCTTTGCTGCTGTTGCCAGTATCTGGTGAATTCCCCCTATAGAGCTTGTCAGTTGGCGTTTCACCAAACCAACAGCAGCAATAGACACATCCATAAACATCCACAACATCCATCCAATAAACACATGATCAAAATAATCCGATCAGCCTGGATTCGAATCTAGGACCTTGGCGTCGGAGCGACAGCGTAGGTAGGCGCTAACCATTCGGCCAATTCAGGTTAAACATAGTGCGAAAGCTAAACTTTGTAAAAGACACAAAGCTCCATAATGAAGTTTTTTAAGAAATAAGATAATACGACCAGAGTTTCATCAAGTGCTCAGGGTCAGTGAGGACAATCTTTAGGGCCGACTCGACAATATAAGCATTCCATGCATCGCTTGTGGTGACAAAAGTTAGCGGGGATGTATTTACTATCTTTCCATAAAATATACATTTTCTTTGTTGAATTCCTCCATATCAGATAGCAAATTTAAAGTAAATACTTCCTTAAGTACTTCCCTATCCTATACATACTTAACTGATTTTGCTCCTGCTCTTCCTCTCAACGTATAAGATGCTTTCTTTGTCTTTGTACGTAATTATTCTCTGTCTTTATACCTAATAATTCTCATCTGTTTCTTTTTTTCTCTTTTTTCTTACTTAGAGTTACCTAAATGTCTATGTTATATACAATTTTGACTAGTACATACTGTATGCATTATTTTGATACTGCTTTTTATAATATTCTTTTATTTTTCCTCATAATGTACGTTTTCCTTGTTTTTCTATTTTGTCTTTTATGTTTTTTTATGTTATTTTGTATATTTCTATCTCTTTTTTAAATGTGAACTGATTCTTATTTATGTATCGCATGTAAGTATTTATTGGTAGTGTATTTATTTTTGAATGTTTTTCTCTTTTCTTATCTTTTAGCTATTACTATCGGTTGGTTTGCGCAGGTTTTTCTCACCCCCTTCCTTGTGGGTGTTTTCCTGCAGTGGATTTTTTTCCCTAAGAATCTCTTAGATTTTTTACATCCACAATATTTTAATTATCTCTACTTCTTATTTTATAATCAATGACGATGGGTTAGATGGAAGAAGAGACTTTTAAGTCTCAATCTCGCCCAAATAAAGACGATTTATTATTATTATTTATTATTAAGTTTTATACAATTATATTTATTCTATTAATAATGCAACAAAAGGAATAGCAATCAGCAAAGAAAACAAAAACTAAATAGTAATTTCATCAGTAAACGATTTCTTTGATGGACGACTTGAAATCAATTTTTCACTTATGACATACTTACATACATACATGACTACTGGAAAAGTTTATTACTAATTTGTGCTGAAAAATGTGTATTTAACAATTAGGAATGCATTAAATAAAAAATAAGATTAAAGGCAAAGACTCGGAAGTGTCCAAAATACCCTTCTCTTAACAGCCTTTATGTGTAACCATTCGTGACAATCATTTTGCTGGCGATAATTTTCTACATTTATTCACTGCATTTCAGTTAGCTGGAACCTGGTTTGAACAAAGGAGATACCCATCTCTCTTTTCAGACAACTTGCGCTGCCCTGCATACACATTCGGACCAGCAGCTGGAGCACTGAACAGCCTCAACATTAATGCAATCTACAAAGTGTAAGTCTCAGTTTTGATGCCCTTTATTCGGCTTCATTCGAATAATTTTACTAACTTGGAGGAAAATAACTGACTTTCATCTTTTGAACTATATTACAAATAGAACGGGCAGAGCATTCAACATCAATGCAAGGCTGATACCCACACCAACTGGCAGCACATCAACTTATGCTGTGGAGTATAATAATCTGAGTAAGTATTAACATGTCAGAGCATTGATTTGGATCCTCCCACTTCATTAAACATCATTCAGCAAGGCTTTTAAGGCATCTCCTGGAATTGATATATTTCTCATGAAAAGAGGAACTTCGTTGATTCACTCATTTTCTGGACGACTTGGATAAGAAAATTTACCCATTTCAAAAAGTAGCTTAATTTTGGTGAATTGTTTGACTTAATGATCAAAGTCGTTTTTACTTTCTCCATATACGAAGTATAGAGAAAGTATTGTTTTCATGAAAAAATTCGACTTCGAGATTTCAACGGAAATACATGTTTTGGGGTCCTTAGAACACGTTTTGACTATTTTCGGAATGATGTCTGTGTGTATGTGTGTGTGTGTGTGTGTGTGTGTGTGTGTGTGTGTGTGTGTGTGTGTGTGTGTGTGTGTGTGTGTCTGTATGTGTGTGTGTGTTTGTGGGCGCTCTAACCTGAAAACTATTTGTCGTATCAATACTAAACTTCGTATATAGTACTGTGGTGTGTGCTGTCAGAGTTGATTAGTTCTTGGAGTAAATCGGTTGACCGGAAGTCGAGCTTCATTCATTAAAGCTCATTTCCGGTTTTCAAAATATCTTCATAAATATGATATATACGTGTATTGTATTACTTATAAAAGTTTTAGATAATAAAATTTACTATGACTTTTGTATTTAACATATTTTTATATCACCGGTTGATT
This sequence comes from Sympetrum striolatum, assembly GCA_947579665.1. Classification (NCBI taxonomy): domain Eukaryota; kingdom Metazoa; phylum Arthropoda; class Insecta; order Odonata; family Libellulidae; genus Sympetrum; species Sympetrum striolatum. The sequence goes on from OX388343.1 coordinate 2,330,346, forward strand.
AGGATTTATTTGTGAAATACCGATAAACCGGAAGTAGCTTTTATGTACTTTGTGGGCGCTCTAACATGAAAACCATTCATTATATCAACACCAAATTTCATATATAGTACTTTGGTTAGTTTTTTTAGAGTTGATTAGTTTTTGGAGTAAATCGATTAACCGGAAGTTGAGCTTCATTCTTCAAAGCTCATTTCCGGTTTTCAAAATATCTCCATAAATATGATATTTAGGTGTATACTATTATTAATAACAGTTTTAGAAAATGTAATTTACTATAACTTTTGATTGAAATATATTTTTGTATCACTGATTGTTTAGGAGTTATTCATGAAATACTGATAAACCGGAAGTTGCTGATTATGTACTTTGTGGACGCTCTGGGCTCTATGGGCGAAAGGCCAATTTCATCGTTTTTCATCGATCATGTCCCGTAAAACATTATTTATCATGTTTTTGGCGTCAAAGATAATATATAATATTAATCACTCATATTCCAAGTTTAGATGGAATATAGAGTTTTGAATTACTGCGGTAGATAAATATTTACATCTTATATATATGGAGAAAGTCATGTGCTGGCCACATCAGATTTTTTTTATTTGTGTTTTACTTCTTATATATTGAGGAGGGGATCTTTTGGGACAAAATCTTCTCGAATCTGTTTGACCTTACATCTTATCAAAGACTTTCGGATTTCGAACAAAACCTAGCTTCTATTAAAGCAATGATAGGGCGGTATTTAAAGATAAGACGGGCTTTTCGGCAAGACTAAAACTCTACCTAGATTGATTCCAATTCTCATATCCAAGTATCGTTTTCCATTAAATGCATTGTAATGTCGAAATGGAAACGGCTCTTACATTAACATAAATCTCATTCTTATAATTGTAACATTAAGTTGTTCCTATAGAGACACTATGGATCAATAAACATAAGTTTTGTTGGTTTGGTTTACCGATGGGATTGACAAAGTGGAGACTTGGGCTTCAAAATCTAAGAGGCCTCCATTCAAGGCTTGTGATACGATACAATTTACTTTTTGAACACATGTCTTTATTAAGTACTCAGAAAGTTTTGAATTTAGACATTTTTAATCAACAATTTATCCAACAAAATTCAATATTTTATCTAAACTCTCTCATTTGTCTTCTTCTAGATGTAGGGGCGAGGAATAAGGAGGGTTCCAATTAATATGTTTTGAAAGCGAAAAGAAAAGATTAAGAAGCTCATTCAATATTGAAAATTAATTATACTTTAAACACTGAACAAGTTCTCATACAAAGATAAAAAATAAATCATCTCGCTCATTGTGAGATCCGTTAATTCATCGTCATTAATTATTATGTTTATCTCTGAAAAACACTGAGTAGACACCGATTTCATTTTTTGCAAATGGTGATTAGTATTTTCATCAGTTTTGAGAATGAACATGGAATTCCATGTAAAGGAAGATAATTTGGAACTCGGCTGTTAAAGAATTAGAGGTTTATAATCTCCAACATCCGTCTTTGTCGGCGTGCATCGTCACATTCGCACATTTTAAAAGCAATACTTTCATTTTCAGAAGTGAATATAAACCTAATGTTTAGTGAGGAGTGGTTAGGTACATAATGATTAGTACCTAATCACTCCTGAAGATAAAAGCATTGCTATTGAAATGCGCACTGAGTGTTCTTAAAGTACATAGTCTTTTCTTGTTTTCTCCGAATACCGGCGAATGAGACGAGGAACGCCGACAAAGACGGCTATTGGGGATTTTAAACCTCTAATGGTAATTTATGATACACTTTCAGAGAGTAAAGTTCTACAATTTTACTAATATTGGACACTGAGGTTTCTAAATAACTCTGTTTCTCTTATTTTAAACGTATTTTTCCACCATTTTTTTATAAATTGTTTTTTCTTGCAGATTTCCTCCAGAACAACTTCCAGCAAAGTTTTAGAATTATCGGTTTTACAGCCGCTAATTTTTGTGTACTTTACTCGTGCCGTTCTTTTGGTTTCTTCTACTATGGTGAGTACAGTTTTAATTAATCCTTGTGAGCTTTCCTTATCTTCATAACCTCATGGCTTATAACAGGTATCACAGTTGGGATTAACATAATATCACATTCAGCATTGTATTTTCTTTCCTAACTTTTTAACACTCTGCGAGAAGCGTAAGCAGCAAACACGATTTCCGCAAGAGTGAATTAAGATCATCATGATAAACTTATAGGATAATTACAAGAAAGGAAGTGGCCTCAGCAAAGATGAATATTTTCAACACATTCATGAGTTACAGAAATTGCGAAAGACTAAGTAAGACTGAATTGTGAAGGAGCACATTCAATAAGATTCTTACTAGCTTAGACAATCATAAGACATGTTGAGGCTCCCGGAAAGCCAAGTGGGCAGCCCGTCTGTTTTTGATTAAATCGGTCTGGGTTCGATTCTCGGCGAGAGACAATATGCGAAATGCCCAACGCTTTCGAAGTACTTTTTAACAACGCCACTAAAGTGTTTAATTGAGTTGTGTGGAGCAATAAATTCGGCCAATTGAGTCACTTACAGGGAAGACTTCCTCCCATCCAAAAAGCAGATCTGCGACGGTTTTTCAATGACTCCTTGAAAATCATCACCTTGAGAGGCCAACGATACATCAGTAGCCGGCTAAATGCATCCCCAACTAGCTGAACACTGGTCTTAAGAAGTTCTGAAATTAACAAAGGCTCTGGGTTAATGGAAGTTATCTGGGGGTTATACCATTACTATTTTCAGGTAGAATTTTGGAGGGTCGCCGTCCTAACCCGGACCCTAAGCTCGCCTCCCCAGGTCGAGAGCGCCCGGCCGCCACAGCAGGGGGGGACCATAAAAAAACTGACAGCGTGGAATACGATTTAAAAAGTTTACAAACGGCAACGTTGCCGTTGGGTTGGGGTAGGGGGGAGGGATTTCTATCAAAAATCTAGAAATCTAGAAATCCTCCCCCCAACCCAACCCAACCCCCGTTGAGATATTTAAAACACCCGCCTACCTTACTGAGCAACGTTGCCGTGTGTCAACGGGTAATTTCTTGCAAAATCACGAAACATCTTAATTTTCATCGTAGAACGTCTATCAAAAGACGCTTGTATATCTCTTAGGACGAGTGAGACGACGAAGATAATAAATTGTTGCTCATTTGAATTATTTATAACTTTTTAAATCGTATTCCACGCGGTCAGTTTTTTATGGTCCACCCTGCTGTGGTGGCCTGGCGCTCCCGACCTGGGGAGGCGAGCTAAGGGTCCGCGTTAGGACGGCGACCCTTGAAATTTCTACCTGAAAAAAGTGATGGTGAAACCCCCAGATAACTACCATTAACCAGGCTCTGTTTTCCTTATTTTCATTTAAATTCAATTTAGTTGCTTCCTCTCGACAGTCTAGATTCCTGTTTTACTTCGCGTATTATTTCTAATCCCCCCCAATTATAAACCCGTCTCTCTTTGTTTGCTATTCCTCTGAGGTATGGCATCTATTCCCTGTTCATGGTACACCTCGACTCATTTATGCACTCGGCCTTTTATCACTAAATAGTTTAATTTCGTCCTCTCCCTTTCGCCATTTCCTGGCTTCTTATGAGTTTTCAATTCTCCTAAGAGCATGGATAAGATCATTCATTTAAAACTAATTGTTAAAAGTTCAAGCATATAAGATTCCATGCAATATTAATGAACGCTTATACGAATGTCAAGGATATGTACGATATACGTTTAATTCAATCTCATGGGAAAAAGAAAAACGGTTCGCGTCGATTAAGTGGGGTATTTTTCTGTTAGTGAGACAGGCTCGCTAGCCCAAACCACTGACACTTCCTCGGCGGAAGGACATAATCTGCTACCTAGCCCTCACACCAGGGGGTACACTGGCTACATTGAATACGGTTTGAAAAATTATGAACAAATGAAATTAGCAACTATTAAAATTAAATTAGCAACATCATCGTATCCTTCGTCCAAAGAGGGGCACCAGCGTTTTTCAATCGACGTTCTACGGCAAAAAATAAGGATTTTAATAATTCTGCTGGCAAGCAACTGGGAACACTTGGCAACACTGTGATGGGTTGGGTTGGTGGGTAGGGTTTCATGCCATTTGAATTTTTAAATAATAAATAAATACTTTTAAATAAATACCCCCTGGTGTGAGGGTTAGGTAGCAGATTATGTCCTTCCGCCGAGGAAGGGTCAGTTTAATGGCAGTTAGGGCTAGCGACCCTTCTATATGTCTTACTACCTGAAAAATACCCCACTTAATCAACATTAAGCAGAAAAACTAATATAAACAAGGTCCAAAGGTTATTAGCTTTTTACATATAAGTATACATATATGTAATTGTGTTTTGTATGTAACAAAACAATTACATCCATGCATTGGTGGATTATATAGATATACATATATGTCAGATACTTTCTTTGGATGTAACGAGAAATTAAGAAAATTATCAAAAGTTTATTACTTTATTACTATATATTTATTCGATTTACAACTCCAAAATTCTCTTTACCAAATTTTCCTTAACGCACAATAGGGAGACTCTGATATATATATAGATAGATATCTCACCAACTCAGAATCAAAGAGGTAAAACGTGAATTAAAACTTAATCTCGCTGGCTCACGGCTATAAAAATGTCGGTGGTGTTTAAATGTAGATGAGATTGAGGAATAAATGTTTATCTGGGGAAAATTTTAAATCTACCTTCAAAGTGGATTTCACAGACCAGCCTTTCCCTACCTTTATTGTCTCACCACCTATCGCCCGAATAAAGCCGTTTTATTATTATTTTTATAACAGCCAAGCAAAATTTTATTTTCCATAGTCGTAATTAAATACTTATATACACTTCGTTCGCTGAAAAAGGCAAATAAAATTGTAGGAAATATGTTCACAGTAGAGCAAGATATTTGAAAAGTGAATGCTAGATCAAAGTGTCGAGCAATAAAGAGTACCACTTAGTAAAGTCAAAATTCCATTAGAGGCAATCGTACCACTGGTTCTAAACCAATCAATTGGCAATCTATGGCATTCCATTCTAGAGAATAAGTGGAACATGTGCAACAGGGTCATCCGCATCTCTTTACTCATCAATCTAAAATTTCCGTAATAAAACAGATTTCTTAATTAACACACATTAAAAATACGCCCCGATAAAAACTGTAATTGATAATGAATTTTAAGAATTTCTGAAACCTTTTTCATACCTATGCAGGAGTGTAACCTAAATAGGTGTACGCTATCCAAAGTATTTGTTCTCAGCACCATCGTTCAGCAAGAATCGAGCAAAAAAATATAAATAACAAAACTCTTTTACAATAATATTCAGAAACTTGTGCAACCCCAAATAAAACTGCACTTTCTCCATAATATTGAACAAGGGTTTTGTTAAGTTAATTGTTTTGTACGAAGGAATTACACCAAATATCATTAATGCAGTTCTATTAACAGATGAAAATTTTGATTTTTTTACGTCTACTTAAAACATTATGATTACTTTTCTACGGTTTCGGGTTTAATTGAATCAAAGGGAAATTATCTACAGTTATGAAGATATATTTATTGGTGTGTCATTCTTGTGATTTCAAAAGACGGTGTAATGAGTGTGATTTGAGATCGTTGGCTCTGACGAAAGGTTAACAAAATGTTTTTTCTCTTTAATCCACAGCACAAGTCATTATTCTGACAGCAGCCCGAGTTCCAAACACTGCTGATGTCAGCACTGCCATTAATATCGTTCGCACGACAAATCTACCAGTTTGGCTTTTAAGAACTACCGACCAATCTTTTTGCTAGCTTTGGATTTATTAATGTATTGCTAATGTTATATTTATACTTAAATATATCCCATAATTATTGTTATTTAATAATTAATGTAAAATATTTTGACGAAATAAAGATGTAATTCATAGTTTTATAGAACTCATTTGACCATTCGCCATTTCAATACAGTCATCTAGACTAGGTGTTGACACAATAACTCCAACTAGGAAATTAAAGATTTCATGCCTGATGTAATGATGTGTCTTACGACAGTTGCATCCATCCGTGGCAGCTCTTGTATATTGGCCTTAAAATTGGAGAAATGAAGATGAAAGTCAAAGACGTCGATCTTCACGGCCGGTTGCACGACAACTGACCGCTCGCGACAACTGACCGCGTACCAAATGAACGCTTCTCGTTTTCAGGAAGTATTAATTGAAGGACAGTACACAAAATATTATGGAATGTAGTAATTTTGTGGGAACAATAGAACAATAAACTCATTTTACCGAATACTGATTAAACTAGATTAGATACTTAATTAATTTTTTTACTACTCAGACTTATAGATAAAAGTTTTGAGCAGGAATCTTATCTTATTACAAACATTATTTATGAAAAATTGATGAATGAACAATTAAAACGTTTAATAATTCATATCTTATTTCCATGTTCCACAAGTGTCACTGACTTGAAACTTTCACGACGCGCTGGCCATAGTGTGTAACCACCAGAAAAAAGCGATTTTGAGCCTCGTGTCATGGGTTCGATGCCAGAAGACCCCGAAGTCCCGATTTTTTCCATTAGGATGCATTGAGGGGTTTTTCGAAAAACTTTTTGAGGCACTTCCCGCCAAATTAGAGAGTTGAAATTCAAGGGATCCATGGGAACCGTGCATATACGACAAAAAATACATCTTTGAAGACTATCCTTGGTTCGACGCTAGGCCAGGGCAGATATTCTCCTATTTAAAATGCATTGTGGCGATATTTAAGATTCTTTTAAATCCCTTCCCGAAAACATGGAAACTTGAAACTCGGCATGTGGATGGAGATCAATGTACGCTGTTTAACGTTTCCATGATGGTTCTTGGTTCGATACCAGTGAGTCATTTACATTCCTCAATGAATTTCTAATGGTGATAATGGAATTCTATTTTAGGTCCTTCCTGGTATGATAAATAATTCAAAATTTGAATTAATAAAGTTTTGTTTATACCATGACGTTATATGAATTCTCATCTTCCAAAAGGTCCTGGGGTCCAAACCAGGCTGCCTTACAATTTAAAACTTATGGTTGACTTTCAATTATTTATGATTCAGTTTCGAAAATATTTTAGGCTACATCCCGGTAGGGTAGGGAATACAAAATCATAGGGGTCACGGGAAACACGCTCTTCTTTCTTTATGTCTATAAAACTGTCACCAAATGTGCGTGATTCACATTCATGGATTGCAGGCTTAATTTATTTTCCATAATAAGACTAGATAGAATTACGAGTAAAGTCGGAACTAGGAACTAAGAAGAAGAGAAATTGAAGAAATGTTCTTATTTTGGTAAACATCCGAAAATTATATGAAATACTAGCGGAAGTGAATGGTACTATAATTCTTTTCAAAGCAATATATCAAGGAAATGAACTTATGATTAAGTTTACAAAGTCTCTTCAACTAAATATTTAAATTCATATCTGTTCAATTAACAACTTCTTCAATTAAGATAAGATTCTTTTATAAAAATTACTACACTAACAAGGAATTAATGAAGAGCGAAAGCCCAAGCTTCAAATTCTGATCGTAATACAGGAAACACAAAAATTGTTAATTTTTGGCACGATATTTAAGACTTATTAAGAGCATTATTTATGCATTCAATTCTGTGAATCGGTTAGTATACTGGTACTGGTATACTGATATTGGTCTGCTAGATTATCAACGGAAGCTTTTCGAAAAATTAATTAGTTCAGAGCTTCTGACGAAATAATTGAAATTGTAGTTCCAGTAAGGAGCAAACGTGATGTCCAAGTGACATCGACCAAACGTTGTTATAAAGTTTCTTTAATTTTTCTACGCCGACGGAAGCCACAAACTTTCGACTGGTCATTACTGAAAGGATATGTCTCTGCGGCTGAATAAGTGTGATTCAGTTAATGGAAGTCATTGCTATTTTTCGTGTGTGATGAAGAAATTATAAAATTAAAAAATAAATGCTGTAACATGGATGCAGAAGGTATGTTTTGTTTTTTATCTCGGTTGTATTTATAGCATGAGACTGTAAGAGAGAATTCGTGACTCTTATAAAATGAGATGATATGTTAAATTAATGCCCACGAAGGTAGTCGTAGATCTTGGGTCTCTTAGGATACCCCAAAGCTCTTCGTCCAACCCCGTTTCTTTGAAGTCCAGGAAGTTTGATAGATGAGTAGCTAAATGATTCTACATCCACCTAACAAATTAAACTTCCTTCGATACTACACAATATATATCTCCACGTTACATCTCTTTAATTCTCTTCGTATTTTTGGAATTCCTTTTCTACTTATCTTAACAATATCACATTCAATATGCTTCTTTTTCAGTTCTTACAGTAATTTTGAAGAAATGAAAAATATCAACATCACCATGACAATCCTTGCTTTTTAATGTTGCTAACAAAGCAACAACCCCTCTCCTAACCCATGCTCAGGGAACTGCTTTAAGTCCGTGTAAAGATGAAACCTGTAAACATATCCAGTTGATCCATCACGTCTACGCCATACTCCACACACCCTATTTATTGGCTTATTTTTGTATACCGCTTCATATGATTATGACTTTGAACCCAATCATATGTTCATCTACAGTTTCAAACTTCGATGGTTCACGATAAACTAAAAAACACAGATTGAAATGATTCGTCAGGGATCTAACTATAAATGTTTTATCACAATCAATGTCTTCTCGACAAAAATTTTCATCATCCACAAAATGGAAGTTGAACATATTGCTTTAGATCTTGCTCGCGGCTTCACGTTTGTAAGGTTAGATAGCCGACGACCATTAGCTTCCAATCTTATTTCAATTCATCACTGGAATTATTCCCAGAAATTCCTTCATTTCCCTGAGTTTGTGGTAAAAGGGACACCTTTTTGCTAAATACATAAAATGGATTGCTGAAAAATAAATTCCACCAGTACATGGAAATTGCTGTTTTTTTTAGTCCAAATAGTATTCTTTATGCGAGAGGAAAGAACGGTGGAAATTCGGCGATGCAGCCATATGCGGCCGCCAACCCATACGGACATATTTGTCCCAAAAGTTTAAATTTTCAATTAGACGTGAAATAACGCAATTAATTACCTACATTTTCTATGGTGTTCCTTATCTAAATACAATATATTATTCATTTGTTACAGGTAATTTTTCCTAGAAAATTTTCCTAAGTTTAGAAATTTAGGACTTCAATAAAGACATTTTTCTGCTTTGTATACATCATAAACATTAAAAATGATTAATGCGTAACAACCTAAGAAAAATATCATTAAGTTAAGACGGAGGCTCCGAATTTTAAATCAAAATTCCGTTCCTTTAATGTTTCCAGTAAACGAGACGCGATCACTTGTCGTAACGGTCAGTTGTTACTGGTGCATCACTTACAATTAAAGTTTCTGGCTATTTCTGTCTCAAGAAGTCGATTTAGTGTCTACATATCGGCTTCCATGGCCTCAATTATCTCCCATCCCACAGTGCTTTTTTCCGATCAATTCTGGGCCCAGGACAATCGTTTCCGGGACATCTGCGCTTGCCGTCATTCCTTGTATTTTTTATTTTCTCCCTATACGTAGTATAGAGAAAGTATTGTACTCGCAAAAAAATTCGACCTCCAGATTTCGACGGAAATAGATGTTTTGGAGCCCATAGAGATTGTTTTTGCTATTTTCCCTAACATGTCTGTCTGTGGTAAGAAAATTGTGGGCGCTCTATCTTAAAAAGTAATAATCCGATCATTACCAAAATTCGTATTTAGTATTTTCCTAACAATGCCAAGAGTTGATTAGTTTTTTATGAATATCGCTTAACCGGAAGTTGCGGTTTAACCGGAACAGAGTTTGTTCCTTAAATATATCTGTCAGAATGCAATTTAGGTATATACAATAACTTACAAAAGTTATATATAATGTACTTTACTACAACTTTTGTATGAAACGTTTCTTCGTAACACTGATTGGTTAGGAGTTATCCTTGAACAATGGTTAACCGGAAGTTGTTTATCCAGAAATGGAAGTTTTTCATACATATCTCTGTCAAAATGCAATGTAGGTATATACAATTGTGTACCAAAGTTATAGATAATGTATTTTACTTATACTTTTGTATGAAACATTGTCATGTAACACTTATTGTTTTGGAGTTATTTATATATTACCGGCATAGGCTTCTGTTTTCAATAAATATGGAGAAAGTCATGTGTTGAATCATCAGATTTATTTTCTTTATACACCGAAGAGTACAAATTTATTTGAGAATTAGACCTTTAGTCCAACTGCAGATCATCAGTTCACTTTCGTAAATTGTGGTCCCTTTCATACAAGGCTACAAGAAGACAAGATCCTAGTGATGAATAGTTTGAGCTCACATACAACCCAAATGAACAGCAGAAAATACTAACGTGACCTGAAATCAAGTACCCATTTCCTAATTTTTCTCCGTCCGATGCACAGTCATCACCAAAAAACTTAGAATCACCAAAACCGTCAAAATTGACGCTGTAATACTTACCGAAGGTCTAAATAGATAAAAGCAAAATTGGTGGTAATAAAATAAAAGCTCGATATTACAGAAGATTATTCGATTGTTTCTATGGATAATAAATAGAGATGGATTAACAGCAAGAAAACATCGAACTTACAAATATCTGTGGGCATAACTTTGAATTATAATGAGAGTTATGAATAAAGATGATATGTATTTTACTAAAGTATGTTCGATGAGAAATATTACGTCAAATATAAAATTATCTGACACAAAATTATAATGATTTGATGTGCCTGGTATATTGTAACTTAATCGATTAATCAATTTTGTGTTCTGAATAATAAGGAAATAAAAGAACTTGGCAGAATTAGCCACCAATACTGATCTAAAGTGTAATATTTCCAGATTTTCTTTAAAACTTCTTATATCAGCCTAGAATCTCTCCAATCATAGTCTAAGATGATAAAAATTAAGGTTAAGTTGAAATAGTTCGCAATTATATCCATTTTCAGGTTGTAACGTCGACGATTTAGCAGTGCACAATGAAATATCAAATAATAAGGTTCAAGTTTAATTACTAACTTGCTATGACATTAAGTCAATTATGCGCTACCTATGTACAAAGATAATCTTCCAGTAATATGTGCGAATCCTTTGGAATTGCACAATGAATGTATTTATAATAAGGAAACAATAAAATATTGATTTACATTCTCTCTACTTTATGACACTCCATTTATGCGATAAAGTGAAATTATGCCAATGAATCTTGCAAAATAAAGCATCGTCGTCAGGAAAGGAATTTTCATTAAAATATTCAACTGCTCCAATCAATTTTTTGTATTTTTATGCATTTTTGTCAATCCACTTTCTGTTCTTTGGCGGTAGTTGTAAAAACCATTTTCTCTACCATCACTCCCACTATTTCTCCAAAATCCATCAGAAGGCTCGTTTATTGACCTCACTCAGCCAGGGTGTTTTTCCGGATCAAGCAAACAATATTTAGGGCTCCAGTGCCAAAACAATTCTTATTCTACGAGATATTTAAAACTTCTTTAAGGAAATTAATGTTTCAAAAAACTTAAAATGGAATAAACAGACAATCTAACATGGCATTTCCATGTTTTCAGATATAAATGGTACGAATATACTTTGTTTTAATAGAAGTTTAATGCCACTTTAAATGTTACACCTTTCTAATATTGCTGCATAGTATAAATAAGATTTTTTAATCCAAATATGCGAAATACAATTTTCTGACATTGAATCGAATCGCTTGCGTTTATAGGCATGTATGACGAGAATGAAAGATGAGTATGAAATGCATAGATAACTAAGATTCTAAAAAGATAGGATACAATTATCTTTTAGATTTTCGAGGCCATTTTTAGCATGAATGATTCATGCGACACTTTGTTATGCAAATCCGCCACTCTATTCTATGAATGATTATTCATGAAAAAGCTAAATTTGAGGCCTAAAAAGGTAACGTTCTAATTTCTAACGTAGCTCTCAAAGGTAATGTTCGATTTATCACGGCTCCAGGACTTTCTCCACTGATCTCAGTTCGCTTCTTCGACTCTTAAAAAATAATGGCGATAGCCTTGAATGAGATCCTCAGGATCTCCTAATCATTGAGGTGGCCGAACGAGATTTTTTTAACTACCTCACTTTTATTGGCCCGTCCGGTCCGCGCATGCGTGGGGCTTAAAGCGGTTGTCAGAAGAGTATTTCCCGAAGGCTATAAAAGAGGTGGTCCTCTCTGTAAAATGAATATCTTCACTGCTGCGGCTACGGCTACAAGGTAAGTGAAACCAAGTACTTTTTGAGGGAAAACTCGCGATGTAAGAAGAGAAAAACGAACGCAGGAACAGCGGCGTTACAAAATTGATTGCAGGCTGCTCTACACGTGGTCAGCGAGTTACGAAACGGTTTGGACACTTCCGTCCTTAATTCGGAAGAGGAAAAACCGGGCGTTTGGAAGTCCGCGCCGATTGAATTTTTTCGGTTGATTTTTTTGGTGATATGTGAAGGTTCGAGATAGCAATCACATGGATTCGAAAATTAGCGGCTTCTACCTAAATCGGCGTTTAAAGGAATAGTTGTTGAAATGCCCTATTCCAAGTATTTGAAACTAATCTTTTGTGCGGGTTTTGATTTGAAATGCCTTCTATAATTAAAAGTTTGGGTTGAGATACGCCATTCGATCTCAGAAAAAACCAGCGAAACACCGAGGGAGAAACCAGTGCACCCCCGAGGAATCACCGGTTGGGAATCACGGGTCTCTGCTGAATCTTGTTTCCCTTAGCATCAAAAGGGATCACGTCTTCATCGTCAATTTGTTGTCAATCGCGGTGTTGTAAAAAATCCATCGGGTACGATTTTCTCAGAAATACAGCAGTGTTCTGGTTGCTGGGGGTCGTTTCTATTTATTTTAAACCCAATCTTAATATAGTGATTCGCAAGTGATTCTAACTAAAATAAACGGAGCGCAAAATCAAGGTTTAATAAACAATACGCAGGGTGTGAGTTCGCATGGAAAAAAAGCTGATTAACATACACAAAACCTATTTATGATTCCATTATATAGTGAGTCTGTCTTGGATTTTTATTTTATTTATCTTTTAATTTGTTTTCTTGACAACAAATAACAAAGGCCAAGCAGAATTCATTTTTATTATTAAGGGTGAGATATGAAATCGAGACTCATTCACCCAAATGAGGGAAACACCTAGAAAACCTCCGACGCATATAAGTCAATTAAAAGGCTCTTTCCTCTACATTATAACTACCATCCACTGCATTTGCCTGATTGGTCCTTCATATAAATAACAACCAACAAAAATAAGCTAACAAGATATAAATTTGGTCACAATTTTCCATTTTTTCTATGCAAGTTAAAGCATATTAAATTAAAGCAAGGAAAACACGGAATCGTAACCTTTGCTGTTCAGTTTGTTCCCTTACTTATAAGGCTGTATAAGAGTCAGCGACTCAGGTTCCAACATTTAATTGGTGCCATTGATAACACAATCACCCGTGGGGCTGACTGCATCCCTTTGATCATACATTTTGCAATTCGTCTCGCGAGGTTTTTGCGGAACCGTCCCCAGGATACATGAAAATGCGTCGAAAAAATTTAAGACTTCCATCAACTCCAGGAAGATAGAAGTAGCTGAAAGTTTTTGACATTATTCACAACGAACAGAATTGATTGAATTACGAAATAATCAGCAACCGCCGAAACATCGCAAACCATTTAGCGTATCGACAGAATGGCAGTTTTTAAAGAGGCTCATTACCCCTACTGAAGGTCATTTATTCTCTCATATAAACTCTGGAAAAGAAAAAGAAGAATTTTTTCTATCGATACCAAGAATCTCAAAAATTAAAATCTAATGGATTACTTCCGCCTTCACTTCGCGGAACCTTCCAATTTTATTCATGGTGAAAAAATATTTAGATGAATTTTTTAACCATTAATACAATTAAAATCTTCATTTAATAAATTATAAACGGCAAACGTATAGAAATCATCGACGAGGAAAGGAAATTACTGATTAATTAGATCGTTTTTATCTTCCGAATCTTAGGAATTAAAACAAATTACTGAATTTATTCAGTAAACTTATTACATTATTCCACTTCCATGTATAGAATGCAAGGTGACGGGCTATTATCTAAAACTTTTATAAATAATCATCCAGTAAACCACGTTAGTCATACCACTTATATTCTTACAAAAAAGTGAGAGTAATTACATATATGATCAGGTCCTTATAACAATGTACGAACTAAATAACTTAAAATACTGTAAAATGTGTCGCAGATGTATTTAGATGTTTGCCAATGCATACATGTAACTTTGAGGAAGCAATCATGCTTAATAAAACTAATAGTTGATAGATACGAAAGAAAGGATATCTGATTCATAGAAGACTGATTTTTCACAATGCTTCTCGTTTAGCTTCCCAAAGTCATCCTCCAACAAAACAGGTTAGACGATCCTGCTCTAGAATGTACACCTGCGGCCATTTCTGCTATTATTGAAGAAATGTTAGCTTTATTTTTTACGATAAACGTGAATCTTGTAAATTGATGATAGGAAAGAAAATATTTCTCATAAATATAACTCAAAAACAACTTGAAGTCTTATAGCTTAACTAATAAAAAATTCCGTACTTCTGGTATGAACAAACCAGTTTCTGAGATATTCGTGGCATCCGAAAAAATCTGAATGGAAGACCTAAAAAGACAGCCGCTTCTTTACCTTTAACAAGTCAAGTTCATCAGTTCTGTTTAGGTAACCGAGGTAACAAAACGATTTTTAAATGCCATGAATATCTTTTAATGTTGTTGACAAAAAGATCGGTGGCCGAGTGGTTAGCGTGCACGTTATCGCTCCAACTCCACGGTCCCGGGTTCGGATCCCGGCTAGTCGGATTTTTCTGGCTAGGAAATGGTGTGTGTCTTTGTAAATAGTAATAATTATTAAAATGGATGTAATTGGGATATTCCTGTTTCCATTAGAGAAGTTATTATTATCTTATTTTTTGTCACCCGTGCTTTATGCAAGATCTCAGTGAATGAGAGATTTTTTTTTAAACTTGCTAACGAATTCGGAAATTTCCTGTCTTCTTTTCGATGACGAGCGTCAAAACTAAATTGCTGCCAACTTAAGTATACCTAGCTAGAAATGGCAAGCATAATTTTGGCTGATCCTCGCTTCACTTGAGGCGTTGACTATTAAGATTACCCGGAACCAACAACTTCCGATTGCAAAACAAGGATTGATATAAGGGGTCGCAATTGGAAATTTCTCGTAATCAGAAATTCGTCCTCTCATGAGCACTCGTATTAGGAAATAAAGCTCAACCTATCTAAGGATATGAAACTGCAGGTACTGTATTTGAGATTTGTACTCCTTATCAGCGTAACAGCCAGTAGAGTCGGGAAATTCCTCTCCACGGACAGACCTTAGGGACATGTTCTTCGATCAGTCTTAAAAGTAACGTGCTCTTAAACTAATGACCACGAAATAAACTGTTAATAATTAGTTAGTAGCAGCAAGTACCTGTACCGATAGTCCATAGCTCGCAGTATATGGGAATACATCCCATGTATAAAGAAATTCTACACAATTATACTACTTACAAATAACTTGAGATAGACAACTGATATTGGCAATCGCCAATTCTATCAAGCGGTTAAGCGAACAATGTCTATTTTTTTAGAGATAAATTGAAACTTTCTCCGAGCAACGCCGAACGTTCTAGCTCCATAGCATGTTGAAATCTTGTCCATTAGTCGTATCAATTACTGTTCAGAAAGTTAAAATTAACGCAAATATATTTATTTCAGGAAATAACAGACGTCCAAGATGGCCATTCGTCTAAATTCACTGCTTCTGTTTTCTTCGATTTTATTTTTATTTCACATCACACCAACAAGAGCAGACTACCTCGGTATTGGCACATGTCCAGCTCCCACTCGTGTTAATGGTAATGTAAGTATCAATATGGATTAGACATAAAGATGCCACTTGGCATTTATGCATGAAATAAGAATGAACTAATTAAACATAAAATCTCATTTAGCGTTAATATTATCTTAATATCAGTCATCTACCATTATTGTTATTTTTACAGAAACTAAATTCATCTACCTATCTCTATCTACTCTATTTTTGCAAAGGACAAATAAATCTCGTTCATTCATTCATATTGACCATAGAATCATTTGCATAAAAAATTTCGTCGATTATGTATAAAAATGTGTTTCTCCCAAGATAGGGAACGGCATTAAAACTCGTAAGTATAAACACCTTAGTTAACGAATGAACTGCCACTGCCAGATATTCATCTAAATGACTGAAAGTAAAACTCGACATCTGGACATAAACTAAAAATGCTTTTTTCCCAAAGCTCCTATATCGGTCAAAATTGCAGTAATTAATATTATCGGAGACGTTAAATTTTAAGCTACTCAAAGACCGATGACAAAACATGGTAAATGATTTCAAAATGAACCGCAATAATTAGGGAAATTAAATCAATAATTAGGAGAGAGAAATCAATCTTGATGATAAAATCGTGGTGGCTTTAAAAATAAAATCAATATTTGGAGTGAAATTCGCTGTTTTTCATTCCCGTGCACTATCAAGCAGTTAGCGTATTTAGACTATAACATATTTATGTTGCAACTCTGTCGTATTTCACTTATGACTCTGTTCACTTAAATGCCGTGCGCTCTAAAAACATACGCTCAAGCGCCAAAAAATATCACCAGCATTTATTTTATTAGCAGAGAAAACAGTCGTTTCTCTAACTTCAGGGTTCTGTTAGCAAAAATGACACGATAACTCACCCGGACAACGATTTGCACTCAAATGCGAAAGTTGTAAAAACGTTGAAATAAACTATTTCGCTTGAAAGATGGAAATAAAATATAAAAAGTGTAAAACTACTTACATATTTACAATTAAAACCCTGTTTTGAATCAATTTATATGGATTGTTTCGTCTTTCAAATTTATTAATTTCTTTGGAATGAACGGAGAGAAACTGGTTTAAACGGCAATAATAAAATAAGGAGAAAATAAATTATGAGATTATTTTTTTATTTATTACACCAAAATTATTTTTGTGCCTACCTTAATGTTAACTTATTGATGCATTTCACTCGGGTCGCTTTATTCCTGCAAATGGAAATAAAAAAAAAAGACGTCATCATATGGATATCAATATGGTCAGCTTTGCCGTGACTCCAATTTTACTTCAATAACAGCAGTGTTATATTATAATTAAGGAATCTCATAATTAAATTCTTAAAAATTATCAGAAATGTATCCATGATATTGTACATTTGTATGTATAATGTATGTAATGAATGTACAGGCAGTGCATCTTGATAACTTCTCATTTTCAATATTATAAGAATAATCCCGAAGAGTAGTAGATGCTATTTTGGAAATTTCTGTAGCTCTAAGCCCTCACTAATCTGTACCATTGTATTTCCAGCTAAATGGAGTGTGGTTCGAACAGAGAAGATATGACTCGGTCTTCTCCCATTCCCTGCGATGTGCCAGGTACACGTTTGCACCTACGAATAATAATAATGCTCTGACTGGACTTAACATTCAAGCTGTCTTTAAAGTGTAAGTATTATCCTAAATTATGTAAATGCTTTTCCACTGTTACTCGTTAGTTGCTTATGCTAAGTTTCCTCCTTTAATCCAATTTTATTGTTTTTACAGAACTGGAAGGGTGTTCAACCTCAATGCGCGTCTAATACCAACACCCGCCAACAGTCTAAATAATTATGCTGTTCAGTACAATAATCAGAGTGAGTACAAATGAATAACTTTCAGTGTGCGAATCAATATCTCAACCATATTATATATAGAAGGTTCATAATTTAATCTTTGGCACTAGACTAGAATGGTGAATTTCATTCTCATTTGAATCGAGTACACATAAATGGGCTCAACGGAAACATCTAAGTAAAGTCATTTCCGAATTATCGAAAATAAATTTGTAACTCTATTCGTCTGCTGTAGGATTCCGTTGAGACTAGCAACATCGATGTTTTCCCCTCAAGTTTATCCTTAGATTAAAATTATTTAAAACGGAATTTGAATCTAGACGATCACCGTTGGTGGCCATAAAAATTGGAGAGTTGATGCACTCCTACCGATGAATTTGGAGTTAATTTAAACTTGGTTTATTGTGAAAAATAAAAGGAAAAATGGTAATACCTAAAAAATATGTATGCACGGAAAATAGATATAAAAATTACCTAAACATTTTTGCAATGAATTTTTTATCAATTGTACCGCGAATGTTCCTACGACTGTATGATATTCTACTTCGTGATGTGATACTTTCAAAAAGTTCCCGAATTTAATGTCATTAGTGACAATAATTATAAGTTCGGTAACTTTTCGAACGTAGTAGTATATCACATAAATTATAACTTTTCATCATTCTCTGATTAATGCGCTATAAACGTGCTCTTTAATCTTTTATAGCCCACAACGTCGTATGAACGGCATTTTATTCATTGCAGTTAGGAAATTTATAACTTCCATTTCCACGCGAAAAAGAAGTTTTTACTTAGTCTTCTATTATATTATCATCAAAATTTCATTGCGAAACGTAACTGCTTTCATTCTCTTCAATACCATTTGGTTAGATTTTTTGTTTGTAGCACAAAAAATACGAAAATCCGTATCCTCTATTTTCTTAGATACGTCGATTAAAAAATCAATTTCTTTCTCTTGCAGATTTGTTCCAGCAAAGTTTCCAACTTATTGGATTCAGCAATACTGTTTATGCTGTCCTGTTTTCTTGCGTCAGTTACGGTTTCTTCTACTCAGGTATGTGTATACATCTCATACAATAGACATATTTAACTTAAGTATTTATACAGGGAAAATAGGGTTTTTCAGGAGATGACGTGCACCAAAGAAAAATAGACTCGATTAAATTCCAAAAGGACCGGGAATCGAACCCGGGTCTCCCGATTGCCGGTCAGGTGCTCTTTCAGTTGAGGTATTTCGCCAGGGAGTATGGAGGCAAGGACATAGTCTCCTGAACATCTTGAAAAGATTTTTTGGCGGGATAGCTCAACGGACAGAGCACCTGACCGGAAATCGGTTGTCCCGGGTTCGATTCCCGGACCCGTCAGACTTTGTTCAATCTATTCTTCATTGGGATCAGGTATTTATGTTGTCGTTAATTTTCTAATATTGAATATAATAATTGGTAAAGCGGGCAGATTTAAGTTGACTCGACTGGGAGGCAACCAGAAAAGATTTCATCCACGCCGGGAAAGCAATAAAGAATTAAGTATCGCCGAATGGTGACCATTTAACAGAGGAGGCTACGAAAGGAAAAATACATTTAGAAAACAAGATTATCCAACTATTCCTCTGCTTTACTTGACATAGTGATGAATGGAGCAGAAATATATTTATTGAAATGGTGCATATTTATTGAATAAGCCAAAACAGTAAATAAATTAAAGGTAGCGAATACACATCTTAATTGCGGTTAATTTTTGAAGTGAGGATTGGATTGAATGATTATGGCGAAATGAAAGGTTCGTTATAAGAACAAGAGCATTGATGCAAAGAAAGAAACATTGGAACACGGCTTTTAATGAATTAGAGGTTTAAAATCTCCAAAAGCCGTCTTTGTCGGCGTTCCTGCTCTTACTTCCCGGTAGTCGGAGAACAATGATAGTTTCCTTTCTTGTTTTATCCGACTACCGAGAAGTAAGAGGAGGAACGCCGACAAAGACGGCTTTTGGAGATGGTAAACCTCTAATTATTTAAGATAATTCATAATATGAGGATTTAAGTGATAGAATATTAGTTCAAATCAAATGTTTATCAAATGCTTGTGTAACTTACGCAAGCATTTGATATAAGGGAGTGTTTCCTGTATTGTACCGGGGCCTAAATTGCACAGTCCTGGCCAAAATTAACGCAGCACCAGCCGTAAGGATCGCTAGGGAGGTGCTGCGTTAATTTTGGCCAGGAGTGTACCACCGTCGTAAAATGGAAGAGAGCTGGCGAGATCTGTTGTATGTTATTGTAACTAGACGCCTAAATTCAAGTGGACATATTTGTGCGTTCGGAAACGGTCTGTTTGTGAGAGAGTTACTTTTTTTGCAGTTTAAAAAGCAATTTATTCTGCATGTGGCTAAGAGGAGATGTGATGTGATTCTGTAACTAAAACGGTTATTTTGGAAGGAAGCGACGAAGGAAAAATGGTGTAGTTGCCTATTGTACCGTGTGCCGTTCCCTTTATTGTACCAGTAAAACTTAGGAAACCGTAGTGCTTTTAAATAATTATTTAGCTTTTCTAAATAAATAACGATATTCTTAGTTAAAGTCGTGCATTTTAACGTGAATAATTAATTAAATAGTTTATTAGCATCAAATTATGGTCCCAAAAGAAAATATGGAAAATGGAGCGCAGATGAACCGCACTTAGTTATGGCAGTTTATTTAAATGGTGATTTTGGTTTAAATTCATGTGTCCGTATTTATAACGTACCTGATACAACTGTAAATAAGGCACACTGAAAATAAGAGCAAAAGTGCAAATGGAAAAATTAAAAGTGTTGGAATTAGAGCAACACATCCTAAAATATGAAGAGATTATGGTTGGTTTAATCTTATTCAATGTTAGAAATTTTGCATTTGACGTAGCATAAAGGAACGGGATAGCTCTTAACTTTAACTTCGAAAAAGGCATTGCAAGCGAAAGATGGTTCTATGCTTTGCATCCTAAATTGTCATGCGCTTCATTCCTGGCTGGGGCCAAAGGATTCAATAAACGGGAGGTCCAAAAGTAAACCATAATATATTAATTACAATTATTTGAACTGTGATGGATTTATTTAGCTTTAATTAATAAGATTAATGTATGGTCCGATTTAGGTAACCACTGGTACAAATTAGAAAACCAGTTTCCTAATTTGTAAAACGTGCAGATATCTATAAATTCAGTCGTATTTTGCTTTTAACGGTGTGATTTAAAATATTTTATTATCTGATTCTTTACATTACTCCAAACTGAACAAAATAAGATAGTTTCAATCACTGTGTAACTTACAATTTGAGTTTGTGTAACTTACAACTTGAGTTATATAAAATAAAATGTAAAAAGTGGTACAATTTAGGGAACTCTCCCAAATTCATCGAGGTTTGGCTATTGAAGAAAATTCATTTACATTCAGCACACGTCACTTTCAAATCAGCTTTTTGAACGACAGTTGAAAAACAACGCGTAATATTGTATAAAAGTGTATTTGAGATAATTTAGAGTGTCAGACCAATTTGGTGATTTAATTAACGGATAAATAAAATGAGGATAGCGACTAATTAGAACAGAAAAGTAGTATACTTCATAGATAAGAGCAGAACGAGTTTCGGAACAAATTAAAAAAAGAAACTGAGTTATTTAACAATAGTCCATCTCTCCGTTATTGCCAGCTTATATTTAAACATTAACGTAAAGGACTATAAAAAGCTATCAAAATAACATTTAATATAATGTCCGATAATTTCAATGATGCGATGTGAGAAATAATGACAAAACTAATTGAATTAGCGTGAATTACAGCTAGTGGTCATAATCAGAAATTTGAAGGAGAAGAGGGCGTCAATGTAGAATGAATGCACCGAAATAGGCAATTGCCCGTATCAAACTACCCTGACGAACAATGTATACTTGATATCCCAACAATTATTTGAAATGGAAAAGTATCATCATCATCTGAATCCCGCCAATGCTTACGACAATGGCGATTAATGAGGAATCCATAATTTCACGTGTGCGCAACTAGTCCTAAAAAGCCAACATAGTTTCCTAAAGAAGGGAACATATCGATAAACAGCGTAAGCGTGATCACAGTGACATAGTTGACATTAACAAAAACAGGGAGAAAATGCTTTATCCAGCCAATAGTGTACACTTACGAAAAATACAAATGTGGAACCAAAAAAGTGTAAATCGGAGAATTTAATTTTCTTAAATATTCAAAACTATGGCATTCTGTCGTCTGCCGTTACAGTATACCTTTAATTTCCTGAACTTGAAAAAAAGAGGAGCGCCTTCAGAAAAATCTCGAAGTTGATTAACATAATCAAGATCATTTTATCAAAAATTGAATCGGCACCTGTTGATAGACAAACTATTGATAATTCAGGATGAGGTTCGTGATATGGATGAGCATGAATATGCGTGAAAAAACAAGTAATAAATAAGGATAGGTAAAAGAAGAATAAGTCAAATACAACTCTAAATAAGGATAAGATCCACTGAGGCGGCCGAGATATGCAAATTGCACTTTATAATGAAAGAAGAGAGATGGATACTTTTCTTCCACAGGAAATTTATTCTTTTATTCCTTATTCCTTGTTATATTTCTTTCTCTCTTCGCTATGTATTGCTTGGTTTTTAGCGTTCTGTTTGAGATCTGATGATGGCATTTATCTGCTGAAACCGATATTCTCCAAACAAATTTCCTGTGGAAAAGTGTATACCTCTCTCCTTTCATTATGAATACGCATAAAAATAAATAAGAATCACAATTGTTTAGGTAAAAGAAAAATCGATTAAAGGTAAGATTTCAAGGTGAAGCATTGGAAAAATGAATCTGTTGCGTAATTCGCATTAACTTCAATACGTTAGTCTTCCGTGGAGCCGAAGAAACGACATGCATAACTAACATTGCGGTACGTATCGCAAAAATTTGACAGCTATTTTTACAGCATTATTTAACATTTTCCGATTACTCCAGACCACTATAACGCAACTCAGCAAGGCTGGGAATCGGCAAAGAAACAACCGAAAATGATGGCTGCAGAAAAACGGCACCAGAAATACGACTAATAAATGCCTTGCGTGGGATAGCAACGAAAATGTTCTAGTACTAAATTCATTTGCCATGTGGGAAAACGGTCGATATCCTTTGACCTTCGAAGGAATACCGGAGAAGATTCGGATGCCATACCAATTGATACCGAAAAGGCTCAATTGATATCGTAATGGTGGCATTCCAAATATCCGTGGAATGAATAAAAGAGGAAATGAACAATAATTTAATCCATCCACTCAAACCAGAAAGCAATGATGCAATTTGAGTGCCATAGAAGATATAAAGCAGTTCATATAAAGACGATGGAATTATCAATAGCTATTGCCTTCGTAAAGTGGTTATCGAAGAAGAGACTGGAAAAAGGTAAGGTTTCCGGAGTATATCGTAAAGCAGAAGATTTGGAAGAATTATCAACTTGTAGGAATTACGAATACGTTGGCCAATAAAAAGAAAGCAAAAAGATGATAACTATTTGAATAAGAATGAAGTTAATCAAGGCTGCTGATACGGTTACTGTAATATAAAGAACTCCTAAAAAAACATCAAATAAAACTAGGAGTGATATATATTTAAATGTGATTAGAATAAGAAGTTGATTCTAGGATCAGAATAGGACCTCAGAGTGCCACAGAAGTAGCCAATTCCGCTAATTCGATAGTAAAATCATTAATGACGGTAACGCGATGCAGTAGAAAGAAGGCCAGTCTAAAATGAAAAAGTTCTTGAATAAGGGAAATCTTAAACCATCAAGTGTAGTTCTAAATACTGTAAAGAAATTCCCGCAAGTGTAACTCGGGAGTAATTTGAATTCTCTGAAACATGACGTATTATAGAGAAGAAAGTTAGGCAAGCTGAAGGAATCAGAGCTTCTGGAACGTGATGGAGATCCTTAATGGAAGGCGAGAAGAATAAAACAGAGGCAACTAGTATAGACAAATACAACAGATGTAAATTAATTTATTACTTTTGCATCTGAATGAAGATTAGGAACGAAAGTTTTGAGAATAAGATACAGTTGTCACAAGTAGATCGTATGTGATGATTGGTGAATTCATTCATGAGATCATCTTGATTTGTATGGGAAGGCTTGATAAAATTATACTAATTCATGGAAACCCCAACAACAATCTAATAGTGAAAACTCACTGTTCAATAGTTAAAGTATAATGAAAATCATTTCTCCTGATTACCTTTTAACCATTTCTTCTATTTAATTTACAGTTCAAGTCGTGATTTTAACCCGGGCACAAGTTCCCGCCCCGGGCGATGTCGCCAATGCCATCAACGTCGTTAGGGCGGCCAACTTACCAACCTGGCTCTTGAGAACCACTGACCAATCTTTCTGTTAGCTGTTAATTTGCAAGTGTATTATTGTATTATTGATGTTATATTTATATAAAAGATTACTTAAAATAATTTTATTTAATGATCGCTGTAAGATAATGAACAAATTACAAAATAAAAACATTTATGAATGAATGAACAATCTATTTATTAATTTTCCGTTGATCCATTAATGTTATTTGATGATTGCTGTAAGATAATGAATCAATTCATAATTTAATAAATTCATCAATCGCCAATGTTATAACAACTGCGAAAATCTTCACATATTTGGTACATGTAGCCCCTACCACTCGCCGAAAGGTGGCTCTCAGAGTATCAATGTGCATGTACATTCCTATCGAATATTACTCATATTTTAGAAAAAGGGAAAAATGTATTAGTTGTATAAAAAGCAAGATAAAATTCAAGCCAACATCCAGTATTACAAGCAAACATCCAGAGGTTATTCTTGAAGTTTGACTGGTTCAGGCACTACAAAAGAATTATACATTATCTTTGTTTTTGTTAGGTTTATCCTGAGTCCTATCTTCTATCCCGCTGTGTTCAGTTCTTCAAGTCTTGAAGTTAGATCTTATGCGTTAGCTGCAAAGAGAACAATATCATCTGCAAAACGGAGGTGACTGATGTACTCCCCATTTACTCTTAACCCCTTCTCTTCCTAATCAAGGGTTTTAAAAACTTCTTCTAAAACGGCTGTGAACAAGGTGGGAGATAGACCGTCACCTTGTCGAACTCCCTTCTCAATCTTGAATTCATCGGTCTCTTCATGCAGCATTACAGAAGCTGTGGCATTATCATAGATACTGCGCAAGAAACTGATGTACTCAGAATATATCCCTTGATTCTCCAGAGCTTACAGAGTGGAGGAGATACTTACCGAGTCGAAGGCCTGTTCGTAATCCGCAAAGCAGAGGACGAGTGGCATCTCGTACTCATTCGCTTTGTTAATACTATCCTGTAGTGTGTAGATGTGGTACATAGTGCTGATGCCTTTTCGGAATCCTGCTTGTTCTCTAGGCTGGGTTGAAGACAGGGTCATCTCAAGACGTTCAGCTATTACCCTCATGAATGTCTTACAGACAACTGGAAGGAGGATAATGGGACGATAGTTCTCCAAATCTTCTTTTCTTCCTTTCTTGTGCAGGAGGACAATCCTTGCGTGGTTCCAATCCTTGGGAATCACTCCGTTTTTAAGATAATCTATATATATAATAAATCTGTAGAGGGGGTCGTGTCTGTACATTGATCCGATTTCAAAAAAAGTTGTATTGCTGGATACTGTGATTGTTCCCGAGTCCGAAACAGGTTTTAGAAATTTTCATGTCTGTCTGTCTGTCTGTCTGTCTGTCTGTCTGTCTGTCTGTCTGTCTGTCTGTCTGTCTGTCTGGATGTTACAGCATCACTCAAAAACTATCCGACCGATTTTGTTGAAATTTGGTATGATGGTCATTTGTCATCCGGGGAGTGACATAGGCTACTTTTTATCCACCTAGCTGTCCCCAGTTCGTCCCCAGTTGGGGTCAAAAATCTATTTCACGCTATAACTCTAAAGTTAATTATTTATAAAATTTCAAAATTTGTACAATATTAAAAGTCTCCCTAGCGCAAATGATAGGCTAATTTTTGTTGACCCAACTGTACTCGGTTCGACTCCAGAGGGTCGAATAGTTTCCATAAGAAATACATGGGAAGACATTTTTATCATTTGCACGAAACTTTTCTTTAACAAAATTAAATTAGAAATAAAGGTCCTTTGAAACTAAAACTAACACCGAAACAAAGGAAATAGAATAAATTTTTTTAATTTTGGTCGTAGAATATTGCTTTCACTTCGAAGTTGTGAGAATTATTAAGTTAAATACGAACATTTTATGAGAATCTGATATTCTAAACAACCCGTCGTCAAGGCCAATCTCGATATCTTTAAATTCAAATTCGTTAGCATTAGCGCGTCATCAACAACCAAGCTTTGTTTATAGCAACACCAGTGTTTGTTGATTCTTTACGTGAAATTGATGTTTATCGTCGTATTGAATGAATCAAAAGGAAAAGGTGCGAAATGACCTCAGCTGTCGAGGCACCTTCATAATTACTACTACTACTTAAATTAATCTTCTTTCCTCATATAAAGTAATTATATCTTCTTAGCTTGGTAAGTTGATAACTTTCTCATTCTTATTTTCCGATCTAAATAATAATCGTTTTATTTAGCGTCCCGCTGTGAATTTAATCTTTAACGCTGAAGAATAAATCAATCAAGATATTTGAAATATCCCTGAATTCAGTGATTGCTTCTATTGAAGTGTCAATAATTGGGCTTAATAAGCAGCAAGGAATGACAAGCCTTTTATAGCTGACTTGGAAGGTAAACGAATTTTGTACTTTTAGATATAGAATGGGAAATTAAACCAAGAAATGTTTTAGGGAATCATCTATTGGCGTGTTTAAGTATAGGTACTATCCACCTACATCCACCTACTCAATATCTTTAAATTTGAATTCAAGTTTGTTAGCATACGCGCGACTGCAACAATCAAGCTTTGTTTATAGCGACGCCAATATTTATTCATTCTTTACGTGAAATTAATGTTTATCGTCGTATTAAATGAATCTTCTTTTCTCATATAAAGTAATTATATCTTCTTAGCTTTGTAAGTTGATAACTTTCTCATTCTTATTTTCCGATCTAAATACTAATCGTTTCATTTAGCGTCCCGCCGTGCATTTAATGAATCAATCAAGATCGATGAAATACCCCTAAATTCAGTGATTGCTTTCTTTGAAGTGTAAAGAATTGGAATTAAAGCTGCAAGGAATCACAATCCTTTTATGCCGGACTGGAAAGGTAAACGGATTTTGTGTTTTTAGATATAGAATTGGAAATGAAACCAAGAAATGTTTTAGTGGATCATCTATTGGTGTGTTTAAGTATAGGTACTATCCACCTATATCTTTTCTTGAATGTGATAATCATACATATTGGTATTTTGTTATATCTTAAATAATATGTTTAAATGTTCGTGTTAAACCATTGCCGTTACGTTATTAAGTTTTTTAGACTATAAAATATGGAACACCTCTCTCAGATTATGGGCGGCTGTCCTTTATTTTTATGCTTCGGTTCTATGCTGGCTGCTCAAATATTATCATTATAAATACGACTAAATATGTATGTTGTATGTTGCAGGATTTAATTATTCCAAAAAATCAAAGTAGTATTCATTTTACGGACTCTAGACAAGTATCGAAAGAGATAAAATATACATGTATTATTTTCACTGCTGTAACTAAAAGATTGTATGTCTAGGCAAGGACAAATTGGATAAACTGAATAAGAATTTAGTCGAATAAGCATCATTTCGAAGTATGACCTCTAACAAAATATTTCACTTTTGAAGTCTTTTTCGTTAATTTACTTCTCATTTTCAGTTACATATACTATAGAAATTCCCTCTAGAATGAAGTATTGCTGGTATATGGTTTTCCTTCAGTCCAATATTAAACTCGGTAACTTTTTTCAGATATATTACTCTATACATGAAAATATCATCTTTGAATAAGGAAAGGGTTAAGGTGACTTTTCACATAAAGGCGTGCACCAAGGAAAATTCCCAAGGAAAAACGGTCTTGAAAATTCCACCTCCTCCTCATTCCACGTTTATAAAAATATCGGAAGACAATATTTTTCGTCAACGGTATCTGAAAACATTGAAATTAAATTAAATCCTATTCAAGAGAAGAGGTAAGAGTTCACTCTGATTTTGCAACATAAAGGTCAAATTATTATTGCGATATAATTAAACAGATGCGCCGCTTACATTATCAATAGGATAAAAATTTTCTACACAATTCATACAGTTAATAAAACAGCAGAGGGTCATTTATTAAGTGTTAAGTAATTAAATTAAGAAAACGGCCGACGCCATCTTAAGGATAATAGGTGTTAATTCATAAAAGGACGAGTTCTAATTAGATTAACTGCTATACATCGTAATTCGTTTGCGGCGTTTATTTGTTAATTCGTTTATTTGATAGTTTCGATGATTTCACTGATTCGCTGTCTAACGGACATATTGGACGTGCTAAGCGACTGGTTCATTCGTTTTCGTTTGTGGTTTACAAGATTTGTGTGGCTATTTTTGTGATTTCGTCTCCATTCATTTGGTACTCAGTGGTTTTCTCTATTTGTTGTAGCGACTGGTGCATTAGTTTATTCTGTGATTTACAATTGTGTAGTTGTTTTTGTGATTTCGTAAGTCACTTAGGATGAAGAGAAGTATTGTTTTTTCATAAATTTAAGAGTTCTCATATCTAAATTTTTTCATATGTAAATTTCATTACTTCCGATTTACATTCATTTTTCCGTTGAGAATCAACGGGCACTCCGCTAGTTACAGAATAATTGTGCTAAAACTTTAGCAATAATATATAATTTCCACCAGCTTTCAGATATTCCGCCAACACCCCATCTGCTCCTCCTACTTTCCCATTCTTCGTCTGCTTAATCGCCACCATTACCTCTTCTGGGAGAATTGAGAGGAGATTTTGTGAGCTTTGCCTTTCCTCTTGGTTTTCCTCTTCGACATTTCCCATCTTCTTGTATAGGTTACCAAAGTATTCTGTTACAGTCCTCAATATAGCTGGTCTGTTATATGTTGTTGTGCCATCTTCTCTCTGTAAGGCTAAAATCTATTTCTTATCTATTGCTAGGCGTCCTCTGGCCCTCTTTATGCTCTTGTTATACTCTATGGCTTCTTGTACAACCTTTTCATTAAAATACCTCACGTCTTCCTTGATTGCTACTCTGATGGCTTTGCAAAGCTCGGCATATTCGATGTTATCTCTTGATGTGTCTGAATTCTTCAGTTCCTTCCGTCGTTTCATCATTTGTCGGGTTCTAACACTAAACTTCTTATCCTTAGATTTTCTTGGCATGCTTGCTACTTCCTCTGCCGTTTTATTTACGACTTCCAATACTTTGGTTTCCAGTTCTTCCTCCTGAAGTGCTGAGAATCTATTTCTTAGTCCCAGATGAAACTCCTTCTTGTTATCTGATAATTTACCGATATTTATCTCATCCTTTCTGCAAGAAATCAACTTCTTTCCTTCCATTTTTGGGTTAGTATTAATTCTGCATCTAATAATTCTGTGGTCACTTCCAGTGGTGTACCTATTCAAAACTTCACAGTTAATTACAGTGTAGAGTCTGTTTACCAATATGTAGTCTATTTCATTCTTTGTTTCATTGGGCCCTCTCCACGTCCATTTCCTTGTAGGATTTTTCTTAAAGTATGTGTTTGTTATATACATATTGGTGCATTCTGCTAACTCTACTAAGCGGTGACCTCGCTCATTTCTCAGGCCCAGTCCGTATTGTCCTGCGACAGTGTCATCAGCTTCCCGCTGACCTACACGAGCATTAAAATCTCCCATAATGACTTTATAGTAGTGGGCCTCCTTGTCATGTTCAGTGCCGAAAGTTTGGTAGAATTGTACAATTTCCTCTTCGCTGCTTGCCGCTGTTGGTGTAGTATTATTAGAGATGGGAACCTCGAAAAGAATGAAACGTTTAAAACGTTTGAAAAAAAATTCATGGTAACAACTTTTACTAGACCACTAATTTAATATCTGAAAAAACACGACCTAGGTTTCGTAGCGTCGGTACATCATCAGGTGACAAGTAAAACACACTTCCGAATATATACACACATGAAAAGGGGGGAGGGGAGAGAAGGTAGCAAGTAACGGAAGGAGGAAAAAGGGATCCCTTACCCCCTCCTTTCCACCTTTCCCCCCCCTTTTTCCTCCTTCCGTTACTTGCTACCTTCTCTCCCCTCCCCCCCCCCTTTTCATGTGTGTATATATTCGGAAGTGTGTTTTACTTGTCACCTGATGATGTACCGACGCTACGAAACCTAGGTCGTGTTTTTTCAGATATTAAATTGGTGGTCTAGTAAAAGTTGTTACCGTGATTTTTTTACAAATTAAGAAATACCACAATGTGAACCCTGAGATGGTTTCGTTTGAAAAAAAAAACGTTTTTTTCATTCGTCTTGAAAAAACGTTTTTTTCGTCAATTTCTGAGATGGCGTTTTTCGTGGTTTATCCGATAAATTTACTATTCTGATTCGTAAATTTTGCAGTTGACCTGGCCCTAATAGCTTACAAAGAATGTATTTCTCTAATTTTTAAAACGATTTCAAAAGAAATACAAGTGTTTATATGTTTTCAAGGCTGATGCATTGTATAAAGTCAACATTTTCAGGCGTAAATTTATGGAAGCTTATCTTCATGATAAAATTAAAACGAGTTAAAAGCTTTGTAAAAGCAATCTGTGATAAAATGTAGCGAATTTCGAAAATTGGCCCCATGTGGTTCAATAGTGACCGCTAAGTTTCATGTTGCTGAACAGAAAATAGTGTACATAGTTATTTCTTGACACCACGTATTCACGTGTTGCAATTAATCAAATTCAGTGCTCCGCTTCCAGCTCTGAGTGGAAGACGTATCATTGCGTGGATTATTTGGGTGTGCGTATCATCGTTCGGATTTGGTCATAAAAAATGCCTAGAAAGGCGGATCAGATCAGAAAATTGTTTGACGCACAAGAGAGTGCCAAAATGAAATGTACACGTTGTAAAACATTGTTTGCAAGCATCGTAAAAAATCATGAAGTGCACGTCAAAAGCTGCGGAAAATTCCAGGAGATATCAATAACAGTGTGAAAACAAACCTCATCAAAAAATGTAGTATATTGATTAATGAAGGATATTTGTGGCATTCCGGAAATAGATACTAAAGTTAAGGAAGCTGTGGAAATAATCAGCGAAATAAGAAGCTCAAATTGCCTAAGTACTTGGTTTTCAGATGTTCAAAAGAGCAAAGAAATTTTTATCACTTTAAAAAACCCTGCAATAACTCGATTCGCATCCACAGCTATTGATCTGGAATCATTAATTTCTAACAAAAGAGCACTGCAACAGATAGCAATTGATGAGAATCCTAAGAATCCGTCCCTGAGGCTTTGTCACGATACAAAAAACGTATACTGCCCGAAGACTTGGATTTTTTAAAATTAATTTGCTAAACGATCTGAAACCATTGAAAGCGTACATAATCGACAGGAAAAATGATGAGCCACAGCTTAGCAAAGTCTGCTGCATTTTCCTAGATCCCTTTGAAAGAGTAAAGCATTTTTGTATGATCACAACTGAAATTACTGATGGTCGCCGTAGCCGTAGTCGCTGTGACAAAGGCCTCATTGGCAGGTAATTTCTTTGATCCTTCAAGAAAAGATTCCAGCTTGGAACCATCAGAAATTTCTAATGTTTTCGAAATTGTTGATATTTTCGCCAAATCACATCCCACCTTCAGCGAAGAGAATATAGCTGAAATTTATTCCGAGATGGCAAATAACGTGGCTGACGATGGTAAGTGGAAGACACCATACGTCATTTCAGTATCAATAAAACTTTCGCCTCTATTTTTTTGGAAGGGAATATGCTCGAAAACAAAAGTCTGAAGAGTTGCCGTAAAGATTCTTCCACTTCCACCTACATATTCGGCGACGGAAAGAAGTTTCAGCACGGAAATATTCACAACCTAAGAAGAAACCGCTTGACTAATGAGACAGCTACGAAACTTATTTTCATCAAGCCCAACTTGAAATTACTGGAAACCGAAAGAGCTAAAATTTCAAGCGATCATCTCTCGATAACTGGAGAGGAAGTTGTTACACCTGCGGGTGTAGATGAGAACATTTCTTCACTCATTTCAAACGAGGAGTCTGATCTAGATGGCGTAGTGGAGGAATTTAAAGGCCCAGTTTCAGACTCATCCAATCCAAAACATATATAACGGGCCACTTTGGTTCCTTTGCATTTGTATCGAGTTTTATGAATCTTTAGTGTTGTGCCCTATGGACTATAATTTAACTACAAATAATACAAGTATGGCTGCAATTAATGCCATGAAATTGATATTGTCCATGATTAATAAAATGTATCCTTCTTATTTAGGGGAGACCGGGGCTGGTTGGCCTGGTTTTTTATTTATTTTATAATATTTTTTGTACATATTTAAACTTATGAAATTATTTCTAAATTTTAGATGCATTCTTACTGAATCTGGATGGCAATTATTAAACTTGAAAATATGAGTTAAAATTAAAAAATATAATAATTACTGGATGTATGTCGAGTGGGCCAATCAGCCCCTACATCGGGGTAGGTTGGCCCAGAGGCTGCAGCACGTTGACCCATACAATCTTTTGATAAGTTAAACTAGTATAACTTTAGGAAATCAAAATAAAATTAATGGTTATCAGTAAAGACCGTAAAAGGCTACAGGATTAGGCAAGCAAAAGTGGAAGCAAACAATAAATACATTGCCAAATCTAATAATAAACCAAAAGCTATATGGAAAGTAATCAAGGCTGAGACTCAACTTAAGTCTGAAAGCTGCTTAACAAATATGTCACCTGATGTCTTTAATGATTACTTCACCAATGTAATTGAAAAGTTAATTGAAGGCTCTAACATAAAACAGCACAATGTATTATAGTATAATTGATCTAATAGTTTCATTACTCCAACTCCAAGTCATTTTACTTAGCACCTGTAACTGAAAAAGAAATATTCAATATCCTCGTTATTAAACCTCGTTAAAAACCAGGAACTGCTGTGATATATATAGCATGAATTCAAACCTGTTCAAAGGCATAGCACATGCTATAGCATATCCTCTAACCAAAGTTATTAATCAGATATTTGAATCTGGTAATTATCCAGAACAATTAAAAATCACAAAAGTTATCCCAATACACAAAAAAGGTGAGAAAAATGACCCTTCAAGCTTTATGCCCATATCAATAATTCCTGTCTTTTCTAAAATAATAGAGAAAACATTATTTTCAAGAATATGTAATTACTTTGAAAAGAACAATCTAATAAGTCCCACACAATTTGGTTTCCTGAAAGGCAGAGGTGCCATAGAATGTGTCATGTCAATGGTCAGTGATATACATTGTTCCTTTGAAAGCAATGAAACTACTCAAGTTTCCTTCAGTGACTTGTGTGTCTATAAACAACAAGCTATGTAGTAAAAAGCTAGTAAAATATGGAAATTAATATAATGCTTCAGAAAGGAAATAATTTAACATTGACTAAAAGCAACTAACCGTGGAAGACTGTCCTTCGTTGATGGTTGTCAGTTTAGGTCGATTGTCGATCGATTATGACTTTGATGCAACCTCGACCTATCAAAAACGGTTAACAACAATTTTTTTGCTGTATCATTACTCTAATGTATGTTATATTATGATTATAATGTAAAGTTTGACTGTGTTGTGTTAATCTGATTGATTGTATATTATTGGCATGTATTATACATGCATATGTATGTCGTTGGATAAATAAAAATTATAAATATTATTTAAGATTATAACAAATTTTACAGGTTCGTGTTTTCTTTTGAAATGCTTTTTATCTCGTGATAATGACGATCTTTTGACCTCTGTAACGTATCAAAATATGTTTAACTTCGAAAATTATATTAATAATTGAATAAACTGGACGAATTATACCTATTATTATCATTGAAGTTAACCTTTCATCGAGTTAAAAAAATATATAGGACGGGGCAGGTTGGCCCGGGTGGCCATCATGCCCCTTCGTTTCTGGGCCAACCTGCCCCATCGCTATGTTTACAATAAATTCTATTAGTGACTAAAACCACTGAAGCTATTTCGAATGTATGCCATACATAAATAATCCTTAAACTATGACCTTTAATTATACTACTCACCTGTTGGGCCTAAAGTAAGCAAAAGTTAAATAAAACACATTTAACCGACGAGTAGAATTTTACTGAAGCACGCAAAAAAAACAATTAATCACTACAACTTGTCCACAACTGCTCCGCCGGCAATATTGGTCCTGTATATGAAGGGGGACAGTACTAACAACCTACTGATTGATTCCTAGCACGATGTAGCGTTTACTGTATTAAATAACTTGACTGGGCCAACCAGCCCCGGTCTTCCCTATAGTTTACCTAAGAACTTTTTTAATCCTTTATTTCAAGCACCTAAGCTACGAAACAGAATCGTTAAAACAAAACATGTGTCATCATAATTAGGTTGGAATGTCGAACAAAAATATAACTGCAGTTTGTTTTTGATTTTACTGTTTTTAATACTAAATTAATCCCCTATAGTATTAGATAAAAAACCACTATCGAAATACTGAAAATATAAAAACATTTCTCGAAGACGTTTCTGCTATTCGAGGTAAGTCGTATTAATATTTTTTAACTCCACCCTTACCTTGTGAAAACTGGTGGATTCCTCAGCATTTATATCCAATTGAATATTTTGCTTTAAAATTCAGGACAACCAGTTAGAAGTGGCTGAAACAATTTGGTATCTAATACTAATATCATTACACTTATCATAACTATAACATGAAATAACTCAATCCATTTGGTTCTTTTATTGGCTCTTTATTATGACAAGTCAGCAAGATTAACGTGTTTGAGACCACTGATATCCACATGTGATTTTCAACAAGACATATTCCTCATTGTGCATAATTTTTCAATAAAATCACGTCATATATTTCAATTATTTTTTGAATAACTATTACTTGGAAGAGATAATGAATCATTTTATATTGTAAATGAGTGATATAGGCATAAATGTCTAATTTCAATTCCAATATGGAAATAAAATGTAAAAAACGTTTTTTTAATCAACGTTTTAAACGTTCGAATGAAATATATAAGTATTATACATAGCATTGATTTTCAGCGGGTATAAATTCAGGCGCTATTTCCAATCGCGAACAATATTCCATGACCAAAATAAAAATCATTATTCTATTCTCCTTCTTTTAGCGGTTGATTCGACTTCCTACGGACTATTATACGAAACAAAAAGTAGCTTATACTCTGCGAAGGGCCGATTTTAAATAATGTAGAAATTTTCAATGTTTTGCGACTCTCGGTTCTCGAGTTTTTAGCGGACACTAGGGTGGTCCAAAAAAGTTTTTTTTAACATCTGATTCACATGTTTGTGCTGTTTCAATTGGTGTTAGAAAGCTATGAAAAAAAAATCAGGCAAATTGGTTGATATTTAGAGGTCCCTATGATTGAGCACTTTTTGGGTGAATACGGATTTTTAACTGAAACAATAGTATTTTAATGGAAAAAATTGATGGTGACATAACTGAATACATAAATAATACTAAATGATTATGATGCGTTACAATGATCATAAATAAGTATCTGAAAAGGTAAAAGGTATGTTAAATACAAATTATGATATGTTTTCTTCACTAAGCGCCATTACCATCATCAGCCATGAGTAAACCTTCTTTCAAGTTGGGTACTTAGTTCGGTGTGATTGAACAATCCGAAGAAGATACTGAAACTGGTCTTAATTCTATGTTATGCACATGTTGAATGTTTGTATGGGCAGTGCCCGCTTCAGCACTGCCATTAACTACTTTCATCTTGCGAACAGCCTGTTTGAGTTCTATGCAATAGTTAGTTTGACCCTTTATTGGCGAGGTTAGGCTCAAGTGGGCCTCTCTTCCAACTAACCACATATGTCGTCAGAATATGAACAAGTATAAATTAAATTAAAACAAAAAGACAGAAAACACCCACAGAGAAGGGGGGTGAAAAAAACCGCGAAAACACAGAAAAAATTACAGTGAAGTATAGACAATAATAAAATTACATACAACTTATACATAAATCAATAAAAATTACAGAAAAATAAAAATATTATCAATTAAAAAAGAAAAATATAACATTTACTAAAGTGAGAAAGAAAATTGAGAAAAAAATCACAGATATAATGCAATAGGATCCGAATCCCACAAATTAGGTTGTTATGAAGCAGATTTTTCATTCCTATCTTTATGGAGAGTGTCAAAGTGAATCTCAACCTAAAAATAAATGGAATGTAAATCGTAAAAAGCAATGGAATTTAGATATTGAAAAAATTTGATATGACAATTCTTAAATTTAGTAAGATATCTGCAAAGATTTAAATACAGAGTTTAATATCGGACTGAAGGCAAACTATACACCACCAATATTTTTTTGGAGGGATCTTTAGTGTATTTAACTGAAAATGTGAATTAACTGTATGAAAAAGACTTCAAAAGTAAAATATCTTGTCAGATGACATTGTTCGAAAATTATGCTAATTTCACTAAATTCTTATTCAGTTTATCCAATTTTTCCTTGCCTAGACGTTCGATCTAAAATTTACGGCAAAAAAAGAAAATATGAAAATTTTATTTCTTTTCACACTTGTCTAGAGTTCGTCCAATGAAAAAACTACTTTGATTCTTTAGAATAAGTTAACCCTGCAACATACTTAGTACATACTGAAGCGTATTTCTAATGAAAATATTTGATCAGCCTGCATAGAACCGAATTTCAAAAATACATGACAGTAGCCCATACTCTGAGAGAGGAATATCATATTTTATAATCTAACAAACTTTCGTATTTTATAATCTAACAAACTTAATAACGTAGCGGCAACCGTTTAAAATGAACATGTAAACAAAATATTTATTATCTATCAAAATATCTATGAGTATGATGATCACCATCAACAAAATATGAAGGCGGATGGAACCTACACTTAAAAACACCTACAGATGATCTACTGAAATATTTCTTCATTTAATCTACAATTCTATACCTAAAAGTACAAAATTCGTTTACCTTTCCAGCCAGGTGTAAAAGGCCTGTGATTCCTTACTGCTTTAATTCCCATTCTTAACACTTCAATGGAAGCGAACACCGATTTAAAAGGATATTTCAACGATCTTAATTGAGGCATTCTTTAGCGTTAACGGTTAAATGCACGGTGGGATGCAAAAAGAAACGATTAATTATTTACGTCGGGAAATAAGAATGAAAAAGTCATAACTTACCAAGCTAAGTAGATATAATCTATTGATATGGGAAAAGAAAATTCTTAAATACAACGATAAACTATAATTTCACGTAAAGAACCATAAACATTGGTGTTGTTATAAACAGATTTTGGTAGCTACAGATCTGCCTACGCGAACGAACTTGGGTTCAAAAAATAACTTTATCGTCAAGGGTTGTTTAAAATCTGAATCTCACAAAGTTTTCGTATTTTACTTTCAAATTCTCATAAATTCCAAGTGAAAGCAATATTCAATGACCAAAATAAGAATATTCATTTTATCTCCTTTCTTTTGATGTCAGTTTTAGTTTCGAACAACCATTAAATTTTGCCAAACAAAAGTACCCATTAGGCGATACATTTTTCCTATCCATATATTTCTTAAGGAAACTCTGTGACCGTCAGGAGTCGAACCGAGTACAGTAAGGTTACTAAAAAATAAACCTATCAACTGCACAGGAGAGACTTTTAATATTGTACGAATTTTGAAATTTTGGAAATGCTTGAATTTAATTGAATGTCTAATTGGCTTTAGAGTTATAGCGTGAAAAACAATTTTGACCTCGTCTGAGACAGCAGTTGTATAAAAAGTAGCCAATGATCGGATGGCAAATGACCATTATGCCAAATTTCACTGAAATCGGTTGGATAGTTTATGCGGAAAGCTGTAACAGACAGGGAGACAGACAGACCGACGCGACGTTAAAATTAATAAAAGGTTTTTTGGACTCCAAAACAATCCTATTATCCAGAAATACAACTTTTCTGAAATAGCACCGAAACCGCTCTACAGTTTTATTATATACGATTGAAATTTGCTTGAATGAAATCAATCAAAGAAGCTTTAACTTTGTGGAACTCCATCTGAGTTAATGGGTGGGAATAACTGTGCAAAAAATTAATCCTAAACAAAATGCGAAAATTCAATAAAAACCAAAGCCGACTAGGGAAGGTGCACGGTGATTATGAGGAAAGACGACTACATCGACAAGAGCCAAACCTTTTTTCTGGAAAACAATATAGTGACCGTTCCGGACCCAACTGTGTTTACAGAAGAAAGTGAAATGTTTCGTGAATAAGTGCTCCGTTTTTACTCCAAGTGATTCTTTTAAGGCTATCGACTCAAACCCTCTCCCCCCTAGACTATAAGGACTCATTAAACTTCACAAACCTGACATGCCCATTCGCTCTGTGGTTTCTTGTGTGTCTTCACCTACGCACATCAATGTGAATAATTTATTAAAGTGCCTAACTAATTTCTCACCTTGCTACAGTGTAAAGAACTCTATTGAAATGACACAAAAACTTAAAAACCTTAAACTCTGTGATAATTCTAAATTGGTGTCCTTTGACGATACAAATTTATTTACCAGTATTCCGAAATGTGATGTTCTAAATTTAACCAAATAAATGTTGTTGAATCTTAATATTGATATGTCTGTAACAACGGATTTGCTCTCTCTTGTTGATATTTGTATATATCGTAATTATATTCTTTTCGATTCTACATTTTATAACCAACCAGATGGCTTGACTATGGGATGCCCCTTATCCCCTTCGTTATCTGAAATATTCGAGAACCATTTGGAAACAAGATCATTTAGCAGTGATAACCCCCTGATAAAACATGTTAACACCTGGTTAAGATATGTGAATGACATTTTTTGTATATGGAATTGTTCTTTAAGACAGTAAAACATGTTTTTGAAATACCTTAACTCGTTACACCCCAACATTAACTTCTCTTTAGAAAAAGAATGTAATAATCAACTAAATTTCCTCGACATCACATTAACAAGAAAAGAAAACACAGTTGAGTTCTCCATTTATCGCAAACCTACATACACTAATCACCATACAGGCTAGTTCCCATCATCCCACAAAACATAAACACGCAGCTTATCATAGCCTAATACACGGACTTATACAAATTCCCCTCGATCGTGAAAATTACACCCATGAATTAAATATCATCAAAGAAATAGCCATCACCAACGGTTACACCGATACACTAATTGACACGATTCGCACACGCAAACTAAGGAAATTAAATATATCCCAAATACACCCTACTTTTTCAAACACGGAAAATTCAGTTTGGGTGAAATTCCCACATGTAGGCACCCTCTCTAACTTCCTCACTCCTTACAATGCTAAGCCCGCATTTTACACCACACACAACTTAGGTAAAATGATTCTCAATAATAAAGATAATTTAAAACCATACACGAAAAAGTGGCATCTACAAATGACACTGCAAAGATTGTGCGGCGATTTACTTAGGTCAGACGTCCCGCAATTTACAAATAAGAACAAAAAAAAACACTTTAATTCATTCCGTAACAAGACACAGGCATCACATTTCGCAAATATATCTTTTAGATAACAATCACACCTCAGATTTGTCCTCTACTCTATTACATTGTCATCACAAACGACGCAAACTAAATTATCTCGAGCAAATAGAAATAATACACCAATTAAAAAACAATTACACACTCACCAACATCCACCTTTTCCCTAATTATTCTCCCCTGCTGTCCATTGTTAACCTGCTTCCCCTTCCTCCTCCCCCTAACACCGCTAATAGCTAATCTGATTGGTGGCTTGGTTTCGTACCTTTTGTATCTATTATATATAGATGCTTCTCCGGATTCATTTATACATATACCTATATAGATAGATAGATAGGATACTAATTCACAGGCTAAACCACAAGCGTCAGTGACTTGAAATTTTTACGACGTATTGGCCATTAAGTGTAACCGCCAGAAAAATTGCGATTTTGAACCTCAGTGTCATTGGTTCGATTCCAGAGGCCCCCAAATTCACGATATTTTCCCTTTTACATTATAACTACCAATGGAGTCATTTTGACTCCTCGCGAGTTTTATTTGTCTGTCCTGAATAAAATTTTCTGAATTCTGGCTTGAGATTCCGTGACTTTTACTAATTTTTGGCGCAAAAGAAGGCTTTAAGAGGAAATTATTTTTTGATGAAAAATAGTACCCATTTTTCAAAATTTACCTTCGACTACCAAAAGGAGTCATTTTGACTCCCTACTGTATATTGCTAGTCTTTTCGCCAAATCTATATATATAAAGCTGAAATTCTGTAGGTTTGTGTGTTTGTGGGTTTGTTTGTCTTGGATTGGAGTCTACAACGTTTGCCCGATATGTCTCAAACTTTGCATACGTATCCTCTGATATCAGAAAGGAAGTACTGTTGCATTTTTATTCAAGAATTTTGCTGAGTTCAAACCAAGATCGCTCGGATAGATTTTCATAAGGAATACACGTAAGCTTCACTTTTATCGGTTGCAGGCTTTATTTCTTTTGAAGAATTAAATTAGAAGAAATAGTCGTACAGAGTCGAGACAAACACCGAAAGAAAGAAAATTGAAAAAAATTCTTATTTTGGTCGCGGAATTTTACTTTCGATTAGAATTTGCGAGAATATTGGTAAAATATACAAAACTTTCGTGAAAATTTGAGGCTATAAACAACTCATCCCCCTGACGACCGATCCCATTGTTGAATCCGAGCTCATGTTTTATCCCGTAAAAATACTCGTGGACTTTAGGCTCATAAAGCTGATGATTGAAGAGTACGATATATTTTATGGATAACGAGACATTTTCTGTAAGAAGGTAACCAGCAATTGCAGGTACGTAATTACAGTCTGGAGATTGTGTCTCTTCGATTTTAGTACAAACCGTTCGCCAGATTCGCGTCAAACTTTGCGTACACCATTACGTGTTTTCTGGGACCAGGAAGGACGTACTGTCTCAATTTTATTCGTTAATTTTGCTGGTTTCGAACCAAGATCGCTCAGATGGGTTTCCATAAAGAATAAATCTAATCTTCACTTTAATCTGTAGCAGGCTATATTTCTTTGAAGAATTAAAACAGAATAATAGTCGAGCGGAGTCGAAACAAGAAGCAAAAGAACGGAAATTAAATGAATGTTCTAATTTTGATCGTGGAATATTGTTTCCGAATCGAAATTTCGAGAATTTTGATAAAATACGCGTGAATTATCCAAAATTGTGAGGTTGTAAACAGCCAATCCTCCTCACGATCAAGGATTTTTGAGCCGAGCTCATGAATTTCCCTGTACAGTAAGAATAGCTTGGGATTTTAGACCTTATTCTAAAGGGAATTTACGCATTGCACGACCGGCAACTTGAATTTCATCTACTTCTATATTCCCCGTTGAGAATCAACGGGCGCTTCAGCTAGTAGTAATATATGTTCAAGTTTTTATTTTTTGATGTTTATAATTGATACTAAGCAATTTTTGACATAAATGTATAATTATTATTCTTTTTGGTAAACATTTGCGAGATTTTTGAAGCCATATCTTGTTTTACGGGTTCGCGTTTGGAGCTACAAACCATGTGAATGTCCTGGCATTATTTTACCTAGCAAGAAAGCGGTGAATATGCAATCAATATGAAACGCTTTCAAATCCGTGTGTTTGGAAGTCGTCGTGTCAAACAAAGTTACTGTCCTAGCATGTTCGGCCCTACCAGGCCGCGCGCCGCACATGACAATCGTGCGCTGCCCTTGATTTGCATTAGTGAATCCAGTGAACTCTCGAGTGGACTGTACAACTCCTGTGAAGTACGACCTTCATTTTTCCTGACTGGCAATATGGCTAGAAAAATTAGGCTAAAGCCTGATGAAATCTTTTCTAATTTGCACTCAATACCAGAAGGTGAATCGGATTGCAAAACGGAAGATCATTTCGACTCTGACGATGACGAAGATTTTATTCCTCAAAACATTGCTAGTGAGTCCGAAGATTCAAACAAAACCAGCAATCCTACAGGCCGAGAACTAAAAGAATCAAAAAAACAAGGCAAAATTGCCTCCTCGACAGATGACTGCGGCGGTGAAGACGATGGAGGAAATACAACCACAGTAGGCGATGATGACTCTCCAGGAACGCTTATGTCAGCTCATGGATTGAAATAGAAACTGCTGAAGATTGGAGAACACTTACCTGGTAGGCGTGCAAACCAAAATATACTTAGAGAAGCGCCTAGACCTACAAGACACGCGAGAAAAAATATAGCTATTGATTGCCCTATGAGTGCATGGCTATTATTTATCGACTCGTTTATACAGACTCGCATAAAGCGATGTACAATAGAGGAAGTACACAGGCAAAATGATGAAGGTTTTACTCTTTCCGATGAAGAGCTAGATGTATTATAGTATAAGATAGATAGTATTACCATATTTTACGCCCGCGGAATATCGGGCACGAATGATCACTCTATTACAAGTATTTGGTCTAATGACTGGAGAATACAATTTTGTAAAACGACAATGTCTAGAAACCGTTTTGTAAACATTCTGCATTATCTAAGATTTGATGAGAAGTCTAATCGATCCCAGCGACTCAAAACTGACAATCTTGCTCTCTTTTCAACAGTGTGGGATAGATTCATTGATAATTACATAGCTCGATACAAACCCGGTCCGTAAATTACGGTTGATGAACAACTTTTCTCAAGCAAAACTAGATGTCCTTTTACTCAGTACAATCCTTCTAAGCTGGACAAATATATCCTGGCTAACCGTTGAAAACTATGGCAAATATCTTGCAAGTTGCTTTCCTTATGTTGTAAAAGATAATTCACGCCATGCTGATTACCGATGATAATAATTCTACTTCAGTCAGACTCGCTGAACAGCTAAATAGCCAGGGTACTAGCATTGTGGGAACGGTGAATTAAAAAGAACGAGAAGTACCAAAAGTGATCAAATCAATGAAAGAAAAATTGTATAACTCTAAACTCTTTAGAAACAATGATGATTTCACACTTGCTGTATATCAAGGTAAACCAAACAAGAATATCGTAATTCTTAGTTCCGTCCATACCGATGTCGACGTTCCAACTGATTCCGTTAAAAACTCCTGAAACGGTAAAGTTTAAGAATGAAACTAAATACGGAGTAGATGTCGTAGACCAAATGGCACGTAAATATACCTCAAGAACATGTATCTACTCGGCGATGGCCTATCCACTCGTTTGAAAATACTCTAGACTTAGCGGGTATAAATAATAAAATTAATATTAATGAAAAATACATCATTTTTTGTTAAAACCACGCTAGAACAATTACAATAATACAAAAAATGATAAATTAAAGCAATGTATCGATAAAAGCAGAGATACACTGCAAAAATGAACAATAATAAGGTAGGAGTCAAAATGGCTCCATTTGGTAGCTGTAGGGGGGGTGACAAGTCCGGTATTCCTAGTGTTAAATGCATTGCTTTTATTTTCCAGAATTTTTAAAAAATACTTCCCGGATAGGTAGAGAATCGAAACTCTAGGAGCCTTTATATATGGTCATGATCTATCGAAAACATAAATGATTTTTACGGAACATATCCTGGGTTCGATGCTAGGACGATGCAAATATCTGCCCTTTAAAATACATGGCAGTGGTTTTTCATTATTTTTTTTTATGCACTTGTCGAAATGATAGGAAGTTCGTGCTTGGCTAGAAGATGTATGGTAAGAATTGGGTTAAGAAAAAAATTTTTAAAAGGCCGTAGTATTCCTGGGTTCAATGCCAGAGCACAATAACTTTTCTCTCATTAGGAATATAAGGGAAAAGTAGGACGTCGTTTGAGGCAGTTGCAACCAATATTTCTGCTTGAATTTGCATACGTAGTTAGAGATGGTGATTTTCTGTTGTGCTACATAGAAAGTATCGCCAGAAAGACCCGGGTTTGATGCCTGGCGGTAAATGTATCCCCCATATATAATACATTGGGGTAGCTTTTCATAATTTTTTATGCATTTTTTGATATGATAAGAAGTTATTGCTAACATAGAAGATGTATATTAAGATTTTGTTCATGAAAAAAAATTAGATAAGACCATGCTGTTTCTGGGTTCGATGCCAGAGCACATTACAAATTCTCAAATAAGGAATATA
Organism: Sympetrum striolatum; assembly: GCA_947579665.1. Lineage (NCBI taxonomy): Eukaryota > Metazoa > Arthropoda > Insecta > Odonata > Libellulidae > Sympetrum > Sympetrum striolatum. The sequence continues at coordinate 2,374,516 of OX388343.1, forward strand.
TGGGAAAAGTAGGACGTCGTTTGAGGCAGTTGAAGCCAATGTTTCTGCATGAGTTTTCACACATAGTTAGAGACGGTAATCCTTTGTTGTTCTGCATAGTAATTATCACCATGAAGACCCCGGTTCGATGCCGGACGGAGAAATTGCATGGAATTTAATGAATATTTTCAATACTTTTTCTACTTTTGATGACCCTCTCGATATGATGTAGACTTGAAATTTGTGTTATCAACATGCTTGCAGAATGCAACATTTTATTCGTATATATATATGAGTACTCCTGTATAACTCCTATGTTTGATAATGGACTAACGTCCGAAACCGGTCGCGATATTAAAAACTTTTAAACAAGTGGAGTTTTTGCACAGTTATTCCCACCCATTTACTAAAAGTTGCTTGCATGCTGCAAGCGTATGCTTAATATATAGAGCTCCCCATAAAAACATCGAACGGCGTAGTCGTAGCTGCATAAGATTGAGGGGCTTTGAAATTCTGGACTTGGCAACACTGTATGGCCGAGGGATAAGGTTGGTTCTTATTTTGTGGTCCCAGGGAATGCTATACCAGCGATTCCTTGGACTCTATCGGTATATAGTAAGGTATTATATTTTTTAAGGGAAGTGGCTGTAGGTTAGAGACAGATTCCTCTTTACTCGCTACGAGGAGTCCCAACATTTTCCACTTCTCATAATTTCCGGCTCCCTTGAATATTGACGACTAAAACACATTTATATATTAAAATTTAAAGTTAAATAGAAGTATAAATTACGCTAAATTAGTCATAATTTAAAAACGTTATAATGGTTCATTTTGTAAGAAACCATAATTTTTAAACCGCCGTTCGTAGCAGTTAAAAGACTAGATCATATTTTAAAATGCATGAGGGTTGCGAATTTGCTTAAGCCATATTTCCATAAATAAACTAATGTAGTAAAATATTTAAGCTACGATTATCTGAAGAAAATCACAATCACGCAAGGCGTACCGATAACTCAATACACAGAATTTCTCACTTTTATCAGTAGTAGTATCATTATGATTGATTGGACAAAGGAAGTCATTTCGCACGTATTGTACCATCGGGAATCGAACCCTAGACCACCTACAACACAGTCGAATGCGATACACAATTGGCTGTCCAGGGCCTCTCTCTACATTGGCATTTAAATTCCTCGAGTGCTCCGTTCTGACTGGGTCTATCATTACAATTAGTAATAATATAATTGTATTATGTTGCAGAAGTCTCCTAAGGTTCCCGACTTAAATCGTGCTTCTATAGTGACTCACTTATGTTACAAATTCATTTAATAAGAATAAGTTAATAATAAATAGTTAATAATAATAAGAATCGGTTTAATAATAAATATTATGCACAGACTTTCGGAACTGCCATGGGAAATCCCTTATCCCGTTTCTTTGCCAATATATTTATGAATTATTTCTAAAATTTATGTAAACAAACTTTTGATTATTTCCCTAATGTTTGGTTAAGATATGTTGATTATGTTTTTACTATTTTTGACACTTCCATTATGAACATAGATTCGTTTTATTAAAACTTAATGGGTTGTTTCCTTCAATCAAATGTACTTTTGAAGTAGTGTAGTTGGACCTCTTCTTTTCCTTATTTATATCAATGACTTGAGTGACGAGATAGTTAGTAATGTGAGGATATTTGCGGATGACTCGGTTATATATAGGGAAATAACAAACGAGGAAGACCGGACATCTCTCTCAAACGATTTAGTCCTCATCCAAAGGTGGTGCGAAAAATGGGTATTAGATATTAACGTAGGTAAATGCTCCGTAGTTAATTTCTTCGAAAAGAAAAAAATTGCGTCCAAATCACCCGTACAATATTAATGGAATTAGTATCAAAGTAGTAGATTCAGTTAAATATCTCGGGATCAACATTACTAATAACTTAAATTGGAGCACGCATATTCGAAAAATCTGCGGAAAAGCAAGTAAAAGACTTGGCTTTGTAAAGCGTATTGTCGGTAAATGCGATGAAAAGGTGAGAGAGCGATGTTATTTTACCTTGGCCAGACCCCTTCTGGAATATGCGGCAAGTATATGGCGGATGAAACGTGTACTCGCGAACTCGAGAAAGTGCAGCGTAAAGCGGTTCGTTTTGTTAAGAAATGCTACGATAAAAAAGCAAGCGTTACAAAAATGCTCTCAGACGTAGGTTGGGAATCCTTGAAAGAAAGGAGATTCGAAGCTAGGCTGCGAATGCTTAATAAATTCAGGGAAACTACATTTGCGGAAGATACAATCGGTATCATGCAACCCCCCCTGTTACCTCGGTCGATCTGATAATGACCGTAAGTTAAGATAAATAGATGCTAGGACGAATCGTTTTAGAGATTCATTCTTTCCGCGAACGATACGTGACAATAACAGAATAAGGAAGTATTACAGATTTAACTGGTGTTTACACCCCCTGCCACACGCCGAAAGGCGGCTTGCAGGGTATTAATGTAGATGTAGATGAAGTAGAACAGAATAATTGTTTGCCGTTTCTCGATGTGTTGGTCACTAGAGTTTCCAATCGCTTGCATTTTGACGTTTATAGAAAATCCATTTCATCAAATAACTTTATCTAGTTCCTCTTCCCATCCATTACCTCATCGAAATGCGGCCTTTCATCATCTTGTTCATAGACTAGTGAACTTACCTCTAGATAATACCGGTTATAATAAGGAATTAGGTTTCATTAAAAACACTGCAGATATGTTGGGTTATGACGCCTTTTTAATCGATGTTCTAGTTAAGAGACATAAATTTAAAAGATTGATTAGCCAATGTTCTACCTTTTCTCAAGCACATGATGTTTAAGGTCTTTCTACTATTCTTAAACATAATAATTTTAAATTTAAAATGTGCTATTATAATGATGTTAACTTAAAGAATATGTTGGGTTCAATTAATGATAAGGTTGAAATGTTTCAAAACTCCGGCATCTATAGTATTTCAAGTTGTGGGTGTGATTTAAAATATATTGGTCAAACAAGAAGAAAGGTAAATATTAGATTCAAAGAGCATTTAGCTCATTCCAAGTCTTGGAGATATTCTAACTCGGCTGTGGCCAAACATATGTTTGATTTTGCACACAATATCACCGTTGATAATTGAAGTCTTGTTCACATTTCACATTCTGGTCTAGATTCTTGGGAAAATTTATTTATTTCTAAAAATCGGAAACATTTAATGAACTTTAATACAGATTTCCATAAAACATTGTTCAGACTGCTCGACCACGCCTAGCGATGCTTTTTGTCTTTTCCTTTCTGCCGGTACTCAACTTGTCAAAACTTCAGCCACTCATGGTCTGTTGAAGATGCTACACAAGGTAGCGAAACGCGCGTAGACCCTTCTTCAATTTATGACAGCTTATGGTATAGTTGTGACTCTTACTAATTGTGACTCTTACTTACAAATTCATTTACAAATATTATAAGGATTCAACAAATATTCATCTGAATTGCAGGAAAGTGAAGTTAAACTAACAGATCGACATAAATTCGGGGGCCATTGCGTAAAATACTGAAATCAGGTGCGAAGCCATATTTTTATCCATTAATCAAAAGGGAAAGGGTTTTTTAAAAATCTTAAAAATCGCCACAATGCATTTTAAATACGAGAATAATTGTCCTGACCTAGCTTCGAACTAAGGATGGACTTCGAAAATGTCTTTTTAATGTTCGTCTGACAATTACGGTTTTGTCTATGTCTATGTCTATGTAAGAACACTGCAAGCCGCCTTTCGGCGTGTGGCAGGGGGTGCAAGCACCTTGACTCTATTTTCCTAAACGGTTGCTTTCGCGTATACTTCGCGGAAAAAATGAATTTTTGAAACGATTCGTTTTAGCATCTATTTCCCTAATCTTTCGGGCAGTATCAGCACGGCCCATATAACAGGGGGGTCGCATTATATCGGTTACATCATCTGAAAACGTAATTTCTCTGAACTTATTTAATAAATTTATCCTTTGAATTTTTCTTCTATCTTCTAATGATTCCCATCCCGCGTCCTGTAGCATCTGAGTGACACTCGCTGTTTTATCGTAGCAATTCTTTACAAATCGTATCGCCTTTCGTTGTACTTTTTCTAAATCCCGAATATGACATTTCTCGGCGGGGTCCCATGCACTACATGCATACTCAAGGTGAGGCCTAACTAACGCTAAGTAACATCACTCGCGAACCTTTTCTTCGCTCCTACCGACTATTCTTTTAACGAAGCCGAGTTTCTTAAGTGCTTTTCCACATATATTTCGGATGTGGGCACTCCATGATAGATTATTCGTGAGAGTTACTCCAAGATACTTTACCGATTCTACTGTCATTAGGTTTACCCCTCGGAGACTATAAGAATAATCATTTATTATAGATTTACTTTCGAAGAAGTTAACTACCGAACACTTTTCTACATTAAGCTCTAATTGCCAATCATCGCACCAATTCATAATTCAATCTAAGTCGTTCGAAAGGGTTAATCTATCCTCTGAACTAACTATTTCCCTGTAAATGACTGTGTCGTCTGCGAATATCCTAACATTGCTTTCAATGTGATTGCTGAGGTCGTTGATGTGTACTAAAAATAACAACGGTCCAATTACACTGCCCTGAGGGACGCCCGAGCTCACCTTAACCAAGTTGGAACTAATACCATCGAGTACTACTCGTTGCTCTCTATCGGTGAGAAAGTCTTTTATCCAGTTAATAACTTGTGCATTGATACCCGCAACTTCTAATTTGTACAGCAATTTATGATGAGGTACCTTATCGAAAGCCTTCCGAAAATCTAAAAATATCGCATCGACTTGCTTATGTTTTTCAGCAGAGTTTAGAACATCGTGTACTAATAAAGCCAGCTGAGACTCACAAGAACGAGTCTTACGAAAACCATGTTGATTCCTAATTATGAAATTGGACGTTTCAAGAAAACCCATTAAAGAGCTAGCTATTATATGTTCCATAATTTTACCGCTCAGTGATGTTAAAGATATAGGCCTGTAATTAGCTGGATCGCCCTTAGAGCCACTTTTAAATATTGGCGTGACATTCGCAATTTTCCAATCTTACGGGACCTTTCCTTCGCTCATACTCTTGTCAAATATAACTTTAAGAAAAGGTGCTACGCTCTCCGCAACTTCCTTGAACACTCGAGCCGGTATGTGTACTGGTCCCGGAGCTTTATTCGGTTTAATCTGTTGCAATAGTTTAATGATGCCGTCTTCTCTGAAGGTGATTTTCGACATTGATTCAGGTTTATCAACATTCGGGAGAGTATTTGATGTATCGTCAGACGTGAAAACACTTCGAAAAAAATAATTCAAGATATTAGCTTTGCCTTTAGCATCGTTTACTATATTACCGCAAGTATCCTTTAATGAACCAACAGTTTGCTCTTTACCTTGGACCTCACGAACGTACGACCAAAACGCTTTTGGGTCCTCTTCCAAGTGTTCGCATAAAATCTTCTTTTTATATTGACGGAGGGCATCTCGCATAATTCGTTTAGTTTCCGACTTTGCTTCCTTATGTTCGCTCTCTACTCGATCTATGTTGATACTATTCGGTTGCCTCGCAGCGGCTTTTAATTTGGAATGTCCTATTATTTCGATAAGTGCATGAAAAAATATAATGAAAATCTGCCTCAATGTATTTTAAACGCCCGATTTTTGTAGAAAGATCGGATACTTTCCCGGTGAATTATGCTGAGGAAGATTTCACGGGTTTCCAACCGGGTGAGATAACTGGATGGCTCCAACGTTTCGGCAGCGGTCCCTGCTGCCATTTTCAAGGATGTCGAGAATCGGTTATGGTCCGGTATATATACCATCAGAGGGGCTACCCCTCCTTGTCCCTGATTGGTTGGCTGATCCGGGCTTCCGATTGGTCCTCTGCTGTCGGATACGGCGTATTGCTCCATTCTAACTTTTGCTCAGGAACATGCCCTCGTCTCTGTTGAAATTATTGCGATTGAGACGAATCTCAATCGCTTCTTTATATATTCTATCCCAAAACCCATTGCCTTTGCATAGGACTCTGGTTTTTGCGAAGTCCACTTCGTGGTTTTCCGATAGTACATGCTCTGCGATGGCAGATTTCGCTGGCTGTTTGAGTCGGACGCATCTCTCATGTTCTTTAATGCGTGTTGTTACCGTCCTGCATGTTTCGCCGATATATGACTGTCCGCAATTACAAGGAACACTGTACACCCCAGGAGTCCTCAATCCCAAGTGATCTTTAACGTTTCCTAAAAGAGTGCTCACCTTTTCGTGGGGTTTATGGACCGTACGGATGTTGTGTTGTCCAAGAATCCTGCTTATTTTCCCCGAAACGGTGGACACGTAGGGCAGACAGGCGGTGGCGACAGGTTTCTCTTCCGAAGATTTCTCTTTCTCAGAAAAGGCCCTTTTAAGGGCCCGGTTGATATCTTTCGGGTGATGACCATTCTTCCTAAATACGGCTTTTAGATGTTCTAATTCATTGGGTAGGCTCTCATTGTCAGAAATGGTATGGGCTCGGTGGATCAACGTTGATAGGACTCCTTTTAATTGGGCTGGGTGGTGATGGCTTCCAGCATTCAGGTACCGGTCGGTGTTGGTGGGCTTCCGGTATACGCTGTGTCCTAGTGATCCATCCGGGTTCCTCCTGATAAGTATGTCCAGGAACGGTAGGCAAGAGTTCTGTTCCAGCTCCATGGTGAATCTGATCTTAGGGTGCTGGTTGTTAAGGTGTTGGAGGAAGTTATCCAGGGACTCCCTTCCGTGCGGCCAGATAACAAAGGTATCGTCGACATACCTAAAATAGCACTTGGGTTTTAGGATGGACGTTTTTAGTTTTTTAATAACCCCGCTTTGCTACCATTAACCGAATTATTTTATACACTTTTTCCCTAATATGTAAAAAGCTTTTGATCAAGAGAGAATTGTTTGCAAACCACGTCAGAAAGGAACAGATAGATTCATATCCAGATTACATACAGTGAACCTGAAAGATAGGTGGGTTAGGTGTAAGAAGAGACTAGACAGTCTCAATCTCGCCCTGAATAAAGTCGTTTATTATTATTATTATGACCAAGGGAGATTTAATTTTCGGTTAAGGGGGCATCCATTAATTTCGTGAGGTGATTTTTGCGATTTTTTGACCACCCCTAGTGAGATATCGTGAGATTTGGCTCGACCCCCTCCTCTATTCTCACGTGAGATTGTCCAAAATGCGTGTTTTCAGTGTTAATATGTCAATCTATGCTTCATTGTATTGGATTTATTAAAAAAACGTAATTTATTTAATTATTTTTATTTAGGACTAGTTGGGAATAGTATTTACGACTACTGAGATCGCGTGCTCGGCTAGCCGGTGGTTAAACAATCGACTATGCTACTTTGTGGCGCTCGCGTAACCGTGATAAATATTATTGTGTTAAATTTAGTCACATTTTAGTAGAAATACACGTTTTACTCAATTTAACCCAGTTATCTCATAATTCTACACTGTTGTTTGCCGATAATAAATTACGTTATCTTTGCGAGAACCCCCCCCTCTCCCCCGCGTGAGAGTGAGTGAGATTCGGCTTTACTCCCCGCCCCCCTAAACGCCTCACGTAATTAATGGACGCCCCCTAATACTTTTGTTTGTGAAGGGAGTGAGTAATTTTGAAGATCTGATAACTTATATTTAACTAATTTATATTTTGATAACTAAATTTGAATTAAATTTCGTCATTTTTGACGGGGAAATTCTCAAGTGTTTTTATGACGGAGATCGAAAACTTCTTCTGAGGAAGAAATGATTATACGAACATGTTTTCCAAAAAATTGCCTTGAGACATATTCCAACCACCGTATTTATTAAAACATTGTCGAAAATGAATAAACATGAAATTAAGTTCAAATGAAAAAGAACAGAACCCCTGCATTCTAAGAAACGAGAATCATTGAGGTGTTTCAAATGAAATTTATGTGGGTAAAGCGAACTCGAGGAACAGTTCTAAAAAAATGAGAAGGTGCCTGTTATTCGACCTTATACTTATTTTTTGATGAGATTGAAGAATAAAGGAGTAGCCTCCCGCTTCTCCATCATTGGTCCGCGCTTTTTATCACTGCGCATGCGCAGGGAACATAAAAATCAAAGAAACAGAATCGTTAGGCGCTATGAATCTGTCGCCTAAGTCAGGATTTCGATACATTCGGTTTTCAAATAACAAGGTGAGTGGTCAGTGATCCGTGTTTTATACAGAATTTCAGCGTATTCGTTGCAGGGAGACGTTTGGATTGATTTTATCTGTGTTGCGTGACAGTTGCCCGGGAGCTTCGGATGGCATAATTTAAGTATCGAATAGGATTATCTTTCCGACTATATTTATGCGAAGAAATAACGAGGTATCCGAAAGGTATGCGTTGTTACTGATGTTTACTAAATTACTGAAGTAACTCTGAAATCAGTTTTCGTAAGAAAAAGACGTAAAAAAATTTTAAATGCACATAATTAAGGTACGATAATATGCGAATTTTCCAATTTTTGTTTCTATCATTTTAGTATAATTTAATTAAATATTCAAATTACTGAGGTCAGTACGAGTGAAGAGCAATGGAAATTGTAAAGGTACCCTCTGATGTAAACAATCACGAAGAAACACGTGCATTATTACCACTGAATCTATTCCTAGCCTAAAAAATGTTATCTTTTACTGTTCACGCTGTCCTAAGAAATAGATTTCTCAGAACACGCTAGCAGAGTGAAGGGGATGCAAAAATACTTATTTTCAAGAACTCGAGAAGACGAGGCTTTTTACGTTTTACGAAGATGAAAAATACCGGAGAACCTCAGACAATTCCATCCTTTAGAGAATAATCAGTGGACGTTAGCTGCCCGTTAAGCATGTTCAGGATTATTTAATCAGCTGTAGGGTGGAGGTGAAAGGCGTGCTTTTATTGGTCGAGGGATTCGGAGATTTGAAATCGATTGTTAAATATCTATTTGCAAGGGAAAGAGGAACTGATTAACGAAAAATCAAATGTAAGACTCACATTTTCGCTTAAAATGTCAACTCGCGTCTTATTTCCAAAAATGCCGGAACGGAGCATGATTTAGCATATTTCTCTATTCTGAAACAAACAAAAAATCATTTTTAATATTTAATGATGATTACATGTCTACAATGTGGGCATTTATAAGCAATATAATTCAATATCAAAATCTTCTTTAAAGAACTTCCCCTATATTTATCCACTCCATGATCCCATAACAAAGCCTTTTAAATAATTGAATAATATAGCCGGGTTCTTACGGTCATTATCATGAAGCCTAGTCGATAACTTCATGAAATCGTAATGAATGATATATTAAAGTCCGCTTCACAAGTATTGCGGCAACTACCGTACATGCACGAATATAAAGCGTTCATTTTTTTCCGAGAGCTTTCAAAATACTGGCGCGTCTTAGATTAGAAAGAGTCTTTGATTCGCGAAATGCACTGTCATCGTTGAGTGCTCTTCCGGTTACGTGTAAAGGAACATTTCTCCAGCACCGTCCCTCCACCGTCATCCATCGTCTTCCGGGGATGCGCTATCGCGTTTTTTCCCCTCGTAATTCTGTGTGCCTCTTACAGGGGCATGCTGGATTTGACAATATATCATTTAAGATTCGCCTAAGATAGCTTTCAACTTTTTCCCCGCATGGCAATATCTCCCCACTCTCTTCTGAATTTCAGCAATATTCAAACGTATTTTCAAGATGTTACCCAAAATTTGAGTAAATTTCTCCACAATCCCTCGCAATTGAGTACATCCATACGGATTGTTTTTATTTATGCTTCCGTGAAACTGATCGAAACAACTGAATGGTAATAATTTTAAGTTAAGTAATTTCACCAGACTACGTAATCGTGGTGTCTCTTTAAAAGTTTATCTCTCTTACAGATCAAATCCGCTCGACATGATGGCAAAGTCAGCTTACTTAAGAGTTCACTTTTTGAGTTCAGTGTTACTGCTTCATCTTATCATTCGTGCCAAGACGGAATACATCGGATTCGGCGCCTGCCCGACAGTAACTCCTACCACTGCATTATTTCAGGTGAATATGATGAATTCAACGCAAACTATTCACAAAAATAAATTTCCACGCAACTGAATCATTTAATCCCATACATTTATTTTCCTCACAATTCATCAATTCATAGATAAAATTCTATAAATAATACCTACCGTTAACTTTATAGTAATTATAATAAACGAAATGAAGTACATCGACAGTAAAGGAAAGAAAATCCTTGCAGTAAATACACAAAAGGAGTACAAGAATCTTCCTCGTTTAAGAGGGGTAAAATTTACTTCACGGAATAATCCTTTCAAAATAGAATTGTGTTTTTCTCTCAAAATTACTTTACCGTTGTTTTCAGTCCTTTGCTTATTTAAACTTTCGATAATTTCAACGATGTCAGCAATTTCCGTGACTTCTTTGAAAGGAAACCTTCATGATGGAAAAATTATCAGGTTTCCGCCAAGGTCAGGGCGTTGGCTGCTGTCTCTGGAACCGTCTTCCGGGGTTCTTCAAGGGATACACATGCATCAAGGGACTGTAGAAAATAACGCCGTGACCCAGATGGAATATCGAGAACTAATTTTTTCATACACTTCGCCGGTGTAGCAATAAATCTCGGAATCCTTCATTCTTTTAAGTTAGTGGTAGTTCAAATGCGTGACGAGGAAGCTAAGGAAATAACGAGAAATTCTTGAAACGATTAACTGGAAATGTAACTGCTACATATCTTTCCTTGCCATAAAGCAACATTTTGCGGGAGAATATTTTGATTTTTAATTGGTTTCAATTGATCAACTGATATGTCCCTAAAACAGAAATCGCAACACGTACTTAAAAAGAAAATTATGGAAGGTGGACACCCAAAAAAATTGACAGATTTTTACTTACTTACACCATTTCATTCAGGCATCAATAAACGGCCTGTGGTACGAGCAGAAGAGGTACGATTCTTTATTTACAAAAACTCTGAGCTGTATTACCTACAACTTTGCTGTGGCAGGTGCAACTCTAGATATCAACGGGGTGCATGCTTTGTAAGTATGATCACTATGATGAACGGATGCATTATAAACATAGTTTAATAACTTTTAATTTCATTAAATTTTTTTCAGAACTGGCAGAACGTATGAACTAAATGGACGTCTAACTCCAAGTCCAGCTAACAGCGTTAATAACTATTTGGTTAGCTACAACACATTCAGTGAGTAAAGTAAACAGCTGCTGAGTAGTTTTAAAACTCTTCTAAGGAAACATTATGCTTTTAAAAATTGTTTTTTATTGCTTCGATTTAAAATGGAGAAGTGACAAATTGAATCTCACCCAATTGGATCTTGGATAGGGATCTTCTCTGATCACGCGATTTCATTGCATTAATATTAGACTTTCAATCTTAATTTTAATAAGGTAGAAATTTAAGACCTAAAACTTGTAAACAAGCACAGTAGCACGTGAATGATGTCACAGGGTAATTGTGCCGATTACTAGGAAAAAATTGTGGTCTACATCACATGGTGACTCAATCCCTGAGGGTTAAAGTGACCTCGGGCATTTCGCAGGGTAACGTAACTGGACATTCACTATTTTCGGACGGCATTTCTTACCTTTGATGTTTCGACAAAGCAGTTAGCATGTTAGTAATTGGCAATTAGAATAATGGTTCAGATAGGAATTTGAATGAATCGGAATGAAAAAGCCTATAAAATTTTTCCAAAAACCCCTTATAAAGTTTTGTTTGCTACGTATTCTTGAATTGGTACAGGGGTGGCGAAATACGGTACGTTTTGTTATGAAAATCGATTGGTTTTACCAGAAATGCTCATGGTGCGAATGGGTTAGGGTAGAAGTCTAGAAGAATTATGTTGAATAAATGTATTATGACTTCCATATTTATTTGATAGTATATATTATATACGTGTATAGTATAGGGTTGTTTCGGAGGAAGTACCGAAGAAAAAATTAGCAGAATTGCCTAAATTGTACCGTTTGCAGTTCTCTTTATTGTACCGGTACAATTTCGGAAACCGTAATTTTTTTAATAAATATTTAGCTTTTCTAAATTAATAACGATATTCTTAGTTAAAGTCATGCATTATTAATGCGTTATTTACCGTAAATAATTAACTAAATAGTTAATTTGCATCAAAGTATGGGTCCAAAAGAAAAATATGGAAAGTGGGGCGTAGATGAACCGAATTTAGCTTTGGCAGCATAATTACATGGAGATTACGGTTTAAATGAATGTGTACTTATTTATTGCATCTTAAAGAGAACTAAAAAAAGGCACACTGAAAATAAGAACAAAAGCGCAAATGGGAAAATGATAATTTTTAGTCGCAGTATTTTCGGAATAAATTTAAGCGGAGTTAAAGCAACGCATTCTAAAATAAGAAGAGTTTGGTTTAATACTATTCAGTGTAAGAAATTTTGCATTTGACATTGCATAAAGGAAAGGAATGAATCGATACTAAAACGTTGAAAAAGGCATTGCAGGCGAAAGTTGTCTCTATGCTTTGATGAAGAGATATCCTAAATTGCCATTCGAAGAGCTCCATCTATGGCTCGGATGGCAAAAGGATTCGATAAACAAAAGGTCTACAAGTACATTGTAATATACAAATTGCATTGATTTGACCTGTATTGGATTTATTTAGCTTCGATTGATAAGAGTAAATGTGTGGTCCAATTTAGGTACAAATACAGCTACAAATTAGGAAACCAGTTTCCTAATCTGTACCGCTTGCAGATATTTATAAAATCTTTTGCTTTTAACGGAGTGATTTTGGACATTAAACTATCAAATTCTATGTAATACATCACAATGAACAAATTAAATAGTTTCAATCACTGGGTAACTTACAATTTGAGCTATATGAAATAAAATGTAAAAAGTGATCCAATATAGGGAACTCTCCTCATATAGGGAGTATAGGGAAATGTACATACTCATGCGTATTCGTATTTGTAAACTTAAAGCTGATACTTCCAACAAACTTCCTCTCTGGGAGGGCGGTTGGACTATAGTTGGATGATAAAAAGGAATCATCCAAAAAAAATTAATTTTAAAACATTTCCTGTGAATGAGTCTCATCGATTATATGTACTTTTCAGGTTTCTTCCCTCAGCAGTTTCAGGTCATCGGGTACTTCTTTAACAGTTACTTAGTCCTCTACTCTTGCTCGACTTTTGGGCCCTTGTACATAAGTAAGTATTAGCAACGAAGAGTTTTTAGTACTCATAAGAAAAATCTAGTATTTATACTAATCAAAATAACTCAATTACATTGCTTTCACAATTAAAAATAATTTTCTTCGTCTACAAAATCAATTTCATTTTAAATATAAGATTTTGTTCTTTCAGATAATAATAGCATAACGTTTTCACTCTTTCAAGGAAATGGCTCAAATTAAATAGCTTTCCGCTATGAGAGCACTTACAATAAGTACAATTCGGAAATTAAAAACCTTTTACTTTTAGTATAATCATCGATGGTAATATTTGCTTTTTTTATATGTTTCAGTGCAAGCGGTCATCTTAACTAGACAACAGAGACCAAACCGAGTCTTCGTCAGCGCAGCCGAGAACGACATTTTGACAAACGCATTACCGATTAGCATACTCAAACAAGTAAATCAAGATGTATGTTAATATGCGAGCCTTGTAAAATAGTATAGTAAAATATAAACCTTAACATCAATGTAACTTATTTATACAAAATGAATTGAATGAAAATAAATCTTTAGAAAAGTATGGCTTTTATTCATATAACTAGGCAGTTTTAAAACTTAGATAGTCGATTTTCGTGCGCAAGGAAAGACCTGTGAATCAAATAACCGTTTAAGCAATGATAAACTGGGAATGTTAATTTATGATCTATATGTCGATCACAGTGCGTCTTTTTTGAAATCGATTCGACCGTCAAGACATAAATAAAACAGAATAAGAAGTAAGTAGCCTTTGAATACAAAAAAATTGCATGAAGAGCACAATTAATCTTGATTCTTCAACTTAATTCTCTTGCAGACTCGAAACCAACTCCTCCTTTTTGCGTGCTTCTCATCTGAGGCTTGTCTAACATTACGGACAACCGACTTCGATATCCTTCGTATTTAACATTTTTGTTCACCTCTACCACATGCCCTCTGCAATATTATATTAATTGGCCTTTATGAAGTCCATTTATTTATAATTAAAGGGCTAAACAGCAAATCTATATGATTTCCTTCAAATACGCAAAAGCTAATTCAATTCTATGCTTAAGCTTCAATCACAAGCTCTAACTTAATTTCATTGCAAACAGGGTAAGGATTCAGATATATCAAAAATGAAAAGACAACTTAGTTTCCACTGCACATCGTTATCAAGTCATAGAGGATATTCCTAATACATCCCCATTAGCAGGTATCAATCCGAAGTCGGATGTAGGACTCCCCAAAAGATCTCAAATTCTCTGTTCTGAGTTTCTTTCCTCCAGGTTTATCACGTGATAGCAGGGCTTCGAACCGAACAGAAAACCCGAACCGAGAAACACCGATATTTTTGGCGGGAGACGAAAAGAGCAAAACACGGTGAACCGGAAACCGATATTAAGTTGACTCCTTCAGTACTCAAGGTATACATGAAAGAAGAGTCACAGTCAACATGTAGTCCTTAATACCCGCACAAAGTTGTTAACTACACTTGTCCTTGCGCATGAAGTTCCCTAAACGGCTCGTTAAAATGTTCTGGCTGGGTAGTCTAGATGGTTAAAGCAGTGTCCTCCCGAACAGAGGAAGATCACGGGTTCGATTGTCAGACATTTTTCAAGTCCGTTTTTCCTTGGGATTTTTTCTGGGTGCAAAGTAACTTTAACCCTTTCCTTAAAAGTATAGTACAAGCTGTATCTTTCATAAATGGATCTCAATCCAAAATATAAATTATAATTAATTATTTTAATTTACTAGTTCCTAAAATCATATTTTCATATTTAAGGTACCGTACGTGGCTTAGGTACTAAGTAGGTGGCTTGCCACAGGGCATAATAAAAATTTATTTATTTATTTACGTACTCGAGTATACTCCGAGTTGTTCAGCACAGTTTTCATGACCTGAGTGAGGGTTGTTCTCCGGGGGATATGGACCGGCCTTCAAGGTTTCCGGTCCTTCTTTCCATTCTCAGAGTTCTTTGGGTCGTTTGAATTCGCTGCATAATTGCGTCACATAAGTGTCGATTCCACAAAATATGACTTATTTCGGGTCAACAAATATACATGCAAAATATTGCTTGAAGACATTCCTTCGAAAACCAGATAGCGTTCCCTTCAAAGGCGCTGAGGCCAAGTTCAATTCTTCAGTCCATTTCATTTATCTCGAGTGTATTGTGAGAACCAGAGTGATTCGTATTATACGAGGAATTTCTACGGAATTATAAAATTAGCGGTTTATACGATATTTCAATTATAACTTGATTTATTATTTCTCCCCTTTTCCACTGTCACCCATGCTTTTGCAGTAAATAGTTATGTGAATGTGTGTCAATTGTTTGCGGGAGATTCGATGACCGATGAAAATGCATAATCTTTGGAAGCCTTTTAAAGTAAGTAGGCTTTAAATATCTCAAGGGGGTTGGATTGGGTTGGAGGGAGGATTTCTACATTTTGATAGAAATCCCTCCCCCCTACCCAACCCAACGGCAACTTTGCCGTGTGTAAACGGGTAAATTCTTGCAAAATCACGGAAATCTTCATTTTCATCGTAGAACGTCGATCAAAAGACGCTTGTATATCTCTTACGACGAGTGAGACGACGAAGATAATAAATTGTTGCTCATTTGTATTGTTTATAACTTTTTAAATCGTATTCCACGCAGTCAGTTTTCTTATGGTCTCCCATGCTGAGACGGCCGGGCGCCGCCGAGGAGGTAAGGGTCCGGATTAGGATGGCGACCCTCCAAATTTCTACCTGAAAAAAAGTAATGGTAAAAACCCCGCTTAGCTACCATTAACCTTCTGATGTTTTAAGAACGGGATTACAATATGGCGCTATTTTCACCCGATAATATTTCTCATACATGCTCGGAATTGGCTTAGACTAAATCGAGGAATGTTCGCAAAATAAGGTTGGTTTTGACATCCTGCATAATTTTAAGTCGCAAGTATCAACGTAAATGAATTCCGTGGTCATAAATGAATTCATTTAAGAGTGAGAAGTTTGACGTCCGCTCTAAATGTCTTTCTTAGCCAGCTTTTTTCGACTCCTATCTTCTGAAAGTGCTTCATGAAAAACTTTTTACCTAGCAGATTCGCACCAAACAACCATAATCACAAACATTCTCGCGCATCTTGAATGAAATGCGTTCTCCGCAGCTTCCACTTTCTACTACACGCAACTGATGATTATCGTTTGCACATCTGTAACGGAGATTCTAACTGCATCTCCCGAATGGCATTTACTTCCGGATTCTCCGAGGAAACCTTGACCGTCTAGACCACGGAGCAATTATCTAGGATCTTTTTTATTCTAAAATTAACAGTTCTTGAAGTGCTTTCCACGGATGTCAAATCACTCCCGGATTATAGATTCATAATGAAAAAGCGAGCAGAAGGCCAAAAAGTGGTGTAGGTGAGAGAAGTTTATGACATAATTGCAACGTAAAGATGCAATGAATGCGAATTGCTCCATTAAAAATGAATCGATATAATAAAGAGTTGGAAAATTTGTATCTGCGACAGAATTTAAATTTCCTCACAAAACTGGACTGATTTTGATGAATATCATTGGAAGAAAAACTGACTGACTGAGGGAAATTAAAAATACCTGCGAAACATACTGATAGCTAATACTGAGAAGATTGTAGGGGAAGCTGGCGTTTGATTGTCAATGTAATTCCAGTATAATATTAATCAAACACGCACCACGTAAATCTCTGACTTTTTCCTGACGTATAAATGTCCATGGTGGATGAGAAACATAGCAAAAAGAAATCCAAATACGTACTTTGTGGAACTCCATAACGGAAGTCATCTGAAGATTAGACTAGACCGTAGTCGAAACCGGTCGACTCTTAATAAAATTTCATGTGGAACTGAGACTTAGTTATTTCCTTTCCTTCCGTAGCAAAAAGACCTTTCATATGATACGAAGTGGGTCTAGGTGCATAGTGCACCTTGAAAAAAATTAAATATCAACGAAATTAAATTTCTCATGTTTCCTATTCATCTAGAGGTCTACTGCAAAAGCCGCAAATGTAAGTTTTCGAAGCACTCACTTCAACTCCAGCACATAAATAACGTGTTTATCAAATCTCATCTGACTGTCTTTTTAAGAAATCCCTTCATCCATTCTTAGGCTACAATTTTCACGTCGTTTCCCCGTTATGCTTCGTGGCATGGCCTAGTAATAATAATAATAATAATAAAGGACTTTATTCAGGGCGAGATTGAGACTATCGAGTCTCTTCTTACACCTAACCCTTCCTTACACCTAACCTAACTACTAGGCCTAATACAAGGAAAATCAAATTGATTGCAACATGATGTTCCATCAGCTACTGGTTCAAGGTACAAGATGCGACCTGGCTTCAAGGTACATGACGTAGCAAATAAAACAAGCATGGCTACCGGATTATAACTTTTACTTAAAACGGTTAAAAATACATCAATTTACTCACATCAATTTGCTATACAAATTGGCTCACTGTTAACCGACGTTTTGCACAGCAAAAATGAAATATTTCGCAGAGGGGAACACGAAAAAAAATACTTAGACTTGCTAAAAATGAAAAACAACTCTCCCTGTCACACGAGTCCGCCTACACCGCTAAAACTCTCCAAAGCGAAGGAGGATGACGTAATGGCCAAAGTAGTTAAAAGTGTAATGAAGTAGCACTATCCAGTTATTAACAGTGGTGAAAGGTGCTCCATGGTCAAGGTACAACAGTTTCCCCTACTGTAGAGATTGCGAAAGATTGGGTAAATACGTGTTGCCAGGGCTCTCTTCATTCTATTGACTGTTCACGCCAGGCTCCTAATGACAGGATAACAAAAGAATGTCAAAAAGATAATTCGCGCATCAGTTTTATCAAATGTATACAAAAACACAATGAAGGACTAAGGAAAAAATGATCTCATACTTAAATTAACTTAGCAAATGAGGATTTGAAATGACAAATCAAAACTGTACTGACTGCTTAGTCTGTAAGTAACTTCAATGGAATAAGAATTTTAATTAAATACGCATCAGAAGCAAATTTGTAAAAAAATAATTTACATTTATTACCAAAGGTAAAAGAGAAAGAAGTGTGATCCCACTTCGGTATGTGTGCCCTTAAATTAGTAGAAATGAATAAGATGGAAATAAATGTCGATGAAAAATGAAGTGAAAGCAAGAAGTTGTCAATTCACGTCGCATGTTTCCTGAAATACTTTTCGTCGATACGAATCCTCATAAAAAGCTTTAAAAGTCCTGTTAGACCCAACCTTGAAATATTTTTGACAAACTACGAAACTCGATGATGGCAGTCGATCAAGATTCAATTCCCTCTCCTCACTCATTGGTCCAAAGATTTTATATCCGCGCATGCGTGAAAACAAAGAAGACTACAAAGCTAACTTTTCGGTACTTAATAAGTGATACCGCCAATCTACTGCAGTATAACAACGCCTCTGCTTCTAAGGGTATCAGGTGAGTGACCTCCCTCTAACTCATTAATAGTCATAGTTTTACGACGTTTTCTTATGCTTTGAGGCGGCCTCTTTACACAGTAAATGTGAGATTAGTCGTTGAAAAAGACGCATACTGCGAATGATTGCTATTTACGATAAACGGATATTTGCGAAATAGAGTAATGGGGATGTTAAACCGAAATCAAATATCGACTGAACTTTCAGTGAGTATGTGCAATACCGTTTAAAATAAATCCCCTTAACAAAACAGCCAATAGGCAAAACAAAACGTACTTCTTCATTTCTAATGCCAATAATAAGATCCAATTCAATCTAATTCAAATAATATCGTGGGAGCAATTTATAATTTCATAATAGGAAGTAAGCATAAAGTATCTTTCGAATCGAATGCTTCTTATGCATAAATTCAGAATATCATGAAGCGTATCTTCGATAAATAAATTTAAATTTGCTAAATAACCGCAGGTTATTGAATATCTGAGTGAGGGTATTCATCTTAGTTATTGACAGGATAGATTCCAGTGGAGACAAGCAGGATTTTTTAACAATTTATAAATAACATTTTGCCACGGAGGGAGTAAGTAACAACGGCATTTTAAGATTGCGAAATGCTATCAATTCGTAAGTTATAACTTTGCTGATAAACTCCGGTCAGTTCTATTAAGCGGTACAAATTTGATACAAATATTCTTCTATTATAGAATTTAATAAATCTTCAAATTGATCCATCCCCCGCAAATTGATACGAGGATGATCATGCGAAGTAAATAGTGTTATGATATCGACAGTCCAAAAGGATGGATAAATACTTCATGTGAATAAAGAACCAACATTTAAAGCAATTTGTTTCCCTAAAGTTGATTTTCCAATAACTTTCCGTAGACCTAGCAGTAATACATTAAGTAGGGATTAATTCAGTTTATCTCTTACAGCAAGATATTTTGAAGCATATCGATTTCTTTCTCTTTAAGCTTTCCATAACATGCAACTAAATACAGAATGAAAACACTTCGTACTTTTCCACAGAAAATTTATTTTGCGACCGGTTTCATAAGCGAGCTTACATCTTGAGGCCTGAAGATGTAAGCTCGCTTATGAAACCGGTCGCAAAATAAATTTTCTGTGGAAAAGTACGAAGTGTTTTCATTCTGCAAATGGCTCTCCATGAAGTCACGCCTTCTCATATCGATTATATGCAATTAAATACTTTACCCTATTGAAAAAGATTCTGATCATCTGATTTTATTAATTTAACTATTTACTTAAATGTTTGCCCTTATACTACGGCTTAACGCAGGCATTTGAAGCTATTACCACCAGCTGTCACATGTTTATCGAGATGAAACAATTATTCAAATTATACGCTTTAGAAAATACTCCAAAAGTAGTTTATATTTCCCCACTTAAATCAGCTGTGGTGCAGGTTGAATTGAGAGAGGGATTCGATATCAAACGCTATAATACACTTAGTTTTCACTAGTATGTATTTACTGTAAGTATACCCCACAAACCTCGACTCCTTTATTCCCGATATTCGTTTCCTCTCACAATGATTTCACGTGGAGTATTAAAACATTTCCTCGTTACATAATAATAAATATAATTCATTCTGTTACAGATTTCGAATACCTCATACGATGTTTAACACAACGAGACAGAATATATGCTTTCTATACTTGATTTTACTACTCAATATTCTTATCATCATCCCTGTCAAAGCTAATTACGTTGGAATCGGAACGTGCCCTGCTGTAACCGCTGCTACAGTTACTTCTAGGGTGAGTAAGTCTACGTGGATTTAAAGTAATGACTAACATGAACAGAATATAGCACCTCTATTTACAGCTGCTAAGATTAATCTATTTCCAACTGAATCAACAAAAATCTTCTCTTTCATTTCCTCTGAGTGAATTTAAGCTAAAACTCCAGATAATAGATGAAATTTTAAACTACAACATTTCTACTTCATCAACTAATCTTAACTTAGGAATCGTATTCTATTCGATTGATTTAATCAATTTCACTTCTCAGCATGACGATATGAAATAAAGTATACTGAATTAATACTACATTAATATCTACAGTAGATTTTCTGTAATCATTTATTTGTAAAAGGCACCAAAATTTTTTTCGGAAATTTTAACGATGATCTTACCAAAAATATTAAGTAGAGATCTTTATTTCGATATTTCAATTTTCATATCAGGATGACTACAGGAGGACTATAAAAATGAAATCAAAATTTAATGACCTCAAATGACAAACAGCAAAGCGTACGAACTCAATGAGATGCTATAGATTTAAAAAATAAGCACGTAAATTACTAAAAGGAAAGAAGTTAAAAACTCGACCACATCGGCAATATCCACCGATTTCTAAAAAAAAAACAATTTTCGAGCGTACAACCAGGCATACTTCAATAGTACTAATTGCACGAACCAAAATACATTCGTTTCATTTCAGATGAATGCATATTTTCCATATAAATTAACTCTTTTTGACGGGCAGTCTTTGTGATATTTCACTCATTTCAATTCCTGTACACTGACATAACAGGTAATCGAAAATAAGCATTTTAGTCTCACCAAAATGTCTCATAATTTGATCCGAAATCATAATCATCAACATAAATCTTTATAGAAGTTTTTCATATTTGATTTTACTAAAAAGTAGTAGAGCACGATGATGGGTGCGGGCGAACGCATACAGATTTGAAATTGCAGTATAGAACAGCTGAAATGGCCGCATGATCCAATCAGCGATAAAAAATCGATTAATACCGTACTAATTGCAAACTGCTGAACCCTAAAAGATACAGATAGTGAACTCTCAAGCAAAACTAAAGTGATTAATGTATTAAATTCATGATTTTGAAATTTTGTTGGCGATTATTTTTGGAATATGTGAAATACCGGGAGATCAAAATCGAAAGTCGAAAGACACTAAATTGACTCATTTGAAATTTAAAAAAAGAATACAGATGTAAATCCAATCGCTAACCGCTAACATTAATCGAGCCCTAATTCTTTGGAAAGAATATCTCCAACAGATCTCATGAGTTTTCCCATTCTACACTGAAAAATTTAATTCCCTCTCTTTTCTTTGGTTCTTTGGCTCTTTGGCAGTAAAAATCTTTAACTGGTCATCGCCAGCATCGGTAAGATTGATGAATAATTTTAATTGGTCGTTTGTGACTCAAAGATTTGTTTACACTAATTTATAATGTTAAAATCTCAACATGACTTCTCATCATATATTTTATCAGTATTGCCATTATTTCTACGTGAGTCCACATTTCCAAGGTATTCTCAAGTGATAAAATTTCCAGCAGTAATAATAACCAAGCTATTAACTCTTTACACTTATGCCGAAGGAATGCATTGTGACTTAATTTGATTATCATAGCTCTCTACTATTTATCCCTAAAAGTTTATGAAATTTGCATTTAGAAATAGCCTTATTCTACAAAATAATTTTTTCTCTATTCCAGAACAACTTGAGTGGGAGATGGTTCGAGCAAAGAAGATACGAGTCCATCTTCTCGAAAAGCCTGCGCTGTATATCGTATAACTTTAACTTTCCCTTTATTCCCCCTTATTTTCTGGACATCACGGCTGTTCACACACTGTAAGTAAATTCATCCTAACTATCAACACTGGTGTAATACTTATGCGCCCAAAATCAATCTTAATACTAAACTGACTGAATAATGTTGCAGCACCGGCAGGACATACCAATTGCACGGAAGTCTTTTCGCTTCCCCTTCGACAAGTACCAACACCTATGTGGTAGATTACAGCAACTTCCGTAAGTGAATCCACAGCAGACGAGAAGGCAGCCCTGAAACGTATTTCATTACGAAATTAAGTTTCTTTAGGATAGTGTGTATGTGTGTGTGTGTGTGTATATATACATATATGTGTGTGTACGAAAGTATGTATGTATGTATGCATAAATATATATAAACTCTAAAATTTTGAGTTGGGCCAAAATATCATTCGTACGACTAAATTTAAAGTTATAATTATGAGGGATTTGTTTATAAGGACTACAGATAAATTTTATTGTTTGGTACTTCTGTTAACTGGTAATGAAATGCATTTCTTTCAGAATTATTCCCACAGAAATTCATTGTCATCGGTTTATCTACTGCTGATTACCTAGTCCTCTATTCCTGCAAAAGTTACGGATATTTATACTCGAGTAAGTATTTTTGTTTGAATCACATAATTGATGAGGAAATTTGATATTTTATAAAACTGAATATATAACTCAATACATGGAACACTTTATCCCGTTAACAACATATACGTATTTTATTGAACAATCTCCAAATAAAAAGACAGCAAAACTCACTCAAAATTAAATTGTAAGTCTAGTCTAAAGTTTTATAGTATATATTATATTCATTTCATAATTCACCTTACATTGACTATGTATTCATAAATTTCTATTATTAAACATAGATTTCTATTTAGCTACTAAACTTCCATCCTGTGAATTTACTTGAAGCGTAAGAGAAGCAAACTTAACTTATTAACTAAATTTTAAACACATTCACACACTTTTTCTTACTATGGTATTTGTAAATTACGATCAATTTTGAGCTTAGAGCAAGAAATATAAAAAGAATGCTTCATCATAACTTCCTGAAAATTTGTTAAAAAATAAAGTGAATTACACATTCCAGATAATTCTTCTAAGTGAGCATCAACGCGTCTAATTTTTATAAAACATTTCCCTCAGAGTTAATCAAAAGACTTCCCTACTTACACCGATGATATCTTGATTTCTCTTCGTCTCCTTCATCGTAACTTGATAACGTTTGGGAAATCTGACTGATTAAGAAACAAGGCCGTAAGATTTTTACAAACGCCATGTTCTTGCATGTGCCTCATTTTCAAACACCACATTCTTCCCATTGGTCCATAATACCACATCCACAGCATCCACGAGGAAATTGCGATCTTTTCTTCAAGATTTTAATTTATTCGCTCATTTCGTTTCAGTTCAAGTGATTATTCTAACGAGGGCCCAAATACCAACAACGGCCACCATCTCCAGTGCAACCGCCGCCATTACCGTCAACAGTTTACCAATTAACCTTTTAAAAACCATTAACCAATCACGATGTTAAATTTCTTCAGAGAAGTAAAACATTCTTGGAAGATAAATATGATAGATGAGAATTTCAGAGAAAATGATGTATTTATTTAAAATTTTAAAATAAAAATATTGGTAACACTAACGATGGTTTTGTATATTTGTACCATAAGATCCACAACCAGTGAGAATGGGGTCTCCCGACCGGCAACCACAAAAAGTATTGGATTAATATTGTCAAAAAAGACTTTTATAAAGTATCAAATCCGCCTTTTTCTTATTTCCCTTAAAAATATTTATTTTAAACGGAATATTTTAAAAATAATAAGGTACTATTACCTGTAGTAAATAAATATGCTAAAACGTACAATGAGGTAATTTTTAAAAGCTCTTCGAAATAAAATATTAAAATTTCTTCTTGCACTAGTTACATGTTTGCCTCCCTAAAACCAAATTGTTCATCTCACGATGTGTAAATAATCAGATTTACTATAACTGTTCGTTATAAATGTTTAATGGTGAGCATATCCCCAATGCCAAAACCAAAAATCTGATGTGGCCAGCACATGACTTTCTCCATATATAAGATGTAAATATTTATCTACGACAGTAATTTCGAACTCTATATTCCATCTAAACTTGGAAGATGAGTGATTAATTTATATATTATTATCTTTGACTTCACAAGCATTATAAATAATGTTTTTCGGGAGATGATCGATGAAAAACGATGAAATTGGCCTTTCGCCCATAGAGCCCAGAGCGCCCACAAAGTACATTATCAGCAACCTCCGGTTTATCAGTATTTCATGAATAACTCCTAAAAAATCAGTGATACAAAAATATCTTTCATACAAAAGTTATAGTAAATTACATTTTCTAAAACATTTATAAATAATAGTATATACCTAAATATCATATTTATGGAGATATATTGAAAACCGGAAATGAGCTTTGAAGAATGAAGCTCGACTTCCGGTTAACCGATTTACTCCAAAAACTAATCAACTCTGACAGCATACTCCACAGTACTATATATGAAGTTTGGTATTGATAAGACCTAGTTTT
The DNA here is from genome assembly GCA_947579665.1 of Sympetrum striolatum. Classification (NCBI taxonomy): domain Eukaryota; kingdom Metazoa; phylum Arthropoda; class Insecta; order Odonata; family Libellulidae; genus Sympetrum; species Sympetrum striolatum. The sequence continues at coordinate 2,399,403 of OX388343.1, forward strand.
CACGTTAGAGCGCCCACTATCACACACACACATACACACACACACCAGCTCTCGAACGAGACGGACGTGCTTTTGGAGTGCTCCGTTCCACCAGCTGCTGATTTGTGCTTCCTCTGGGTTTCTTGGCTGAATTTGGGTGAGAAGGTCATGCAAATGCCATAAAACTCTCCTTAAAGACCTCTCCACCCACCACGCTCAGTGACATCTGTCATTTCTTTAATGAGTAAAGGAGGTGACTTATTGGATATCAAAAATTGGAGACCAATTTCCATTTTAAATGCAGATTACAAAATCATTGCTAAAGCCCAGTCAATGAAACTCTCGCGTGTCATCGGAACTGTTGTCTCATCTGAACAGAGTTACTGTGTCCCTGGACGTTCTATTTTTGATTCAATTTCCCTTTTGAGAGATGTCACACGTTGGAAAAACTGTGACAACGCCCCTTTAGCAATCCTATCACTAGACCAAAATAAGGCTTTCGATCGCGAAAATTGTATCTATCTATTCACCTTGATGGAGAAAATGGAATTTAGCGATACTTTTATAGGATGCATAAGAGCACTATATAACAGCGCTAAATGCATGGTTAGAGTCGAAC